>CP092863.1:200164634-201459664 GCA_030710605.1 Cordylochernes scorpioides | reverse complement strand
ATGATAGGATGAATTGTGAAGAGTAATGATAAGCGGAAAAATAAACAGTGTTCCGCTTACCGGGCAGATGCCATGTCCTCTAGTTTACCCTTGACATATTTTTCCGATGGTAAATATTATATAAAGTAATTTATAATGCAATATAAAGCTACTTATGATTGTAGATAGAAATTTGAAAAATATACCGCAAATGTTTCCTTTGAACGAAAAATTGAAATCTACCTCTAGGAGAAATAACGATCATTTCTAACCTTAGGGATGAAGTATGATAGGATGAATTGTGAAGAGTAATGATCATTATTTAACCACCATATCCCAGAACAATTTTACTTCTGTACTATTATTTCAAGTTATGTTAGTAATTTTCATGGAACATTCTCTTTGGGATAGAGTTATAAAGTACTAACAGAAGAGTAAGACAGAGTTATAAATAATTTTTGAAATTTGTAACAAAAATATTTGCAATGTTTTTTTTTTCGATAATATCATCAAGTATTATCTTTATAGACCTTACTGTAATGATATGTTATTGAATGATAGGGCTTGGTTCATCAGTAGTGAACCCTCTCAGTGGTTTCGCCAAATAGGGTTTAAACTGTGTCTAAATGTTCATTCTGCCTGGTTCGCGCAGAGATGATCGGAAAAATGCATTTTGACACTCTGTCAATGCAGTAAGATATATTACACTCAAGGACAAATCTTAAAGAAGTTTTATATTTTGATGTAACCAGTCGTCTGTTTATTTATTCATTTATTTGAAGTAAACAGAGGCAATTTTGTTCACCCTTTGTTATCTGGGGTCTTCAATAAAGGTCAATGTGTATCAAATATATTTCAGAATTATTGTCTGAATCCTGATATACATTCTAAAAGCACAACTTTTTTAATGATTGTAAATTTTTAGAAAATGGAAAATATTGCAGCAGAATACTTAAAAATCAATTAAAATAATAAATATTCGCATATATTGTTACTCAATATATTTCTTTCATTGCCTCTCTGCTTTTAATTTTTAATTGGTTTTTGATATTTTTAATTTTATATTTCATTCTTGTCTTCCTCAATTTTTCAACGCCATAATATTGCATACAAATGTGTGTTGTAAAATAAAATAAAATAATGAATTTTCGAAAACATCACAAACTAATGTGTATTAAATTATAATTAAATATATTTTTTCTCAATAATTTCATTTTTATAATCGCTCATCCTCCATGAGAAAATAATTGTAAATATCAATTCTTGCCTTGTGTGTGTTTGTGAGTCTCTCTTAATAATCGAAACAATAAAGAGAAAAATTTAATAAACAACAAGTCTCTCTCTCTAAGCAAAATTTGAATAAAACCACTCCATATAGCCTGAGGTCAATCTTAAACCCCACGTCCCATGTAAGTATTCATTTAAATAATAAATATTATTTTTACATTTCTATTTTAAATTTAATTCACATTATTTTAAATGAATTTAATCGATGAGTAATATTGAAGAAATATTTTTTTATGCAAATAAGTATTTTACTCGAAACAACTTATCGGGATGTGTTTTTCTTGATTTCGGTAAAAAGAGGACGAGCTTTCAGTCCAAATGGTTTTTCTTCATGGCCCTAACTATGATCATGGTTATACAGAGTGTCCCAAAATAACAGGATTAATATTTAATTTATTCTAACACTAAAGTATTAAGCCGTAATAAATTAATTTATGTTTTTTTTTTCAGATTTTACATGCTTTTATATGTACCATTATGTTAAGTTTCAACTCTGTACTAACTTATTTTGTCTTGTTTTTATGATGTCAAATAAACGTAGTCTTCTTCTTATTTCTTATCTCCACTCAATCATATCAGGGTATCAAGCTTGTAGAGCTTGTTGATAGCATCTGCTGGGAATGAATAGAGCTCATCAATAGATGAGCCATTACAGTCAATAATGTGTTGTGGGGTTGCAGGTTGAGATTTGCACTCAGTACATAGTGGGAAAACCTGGAAAACATTCTGGAAAATCATTTTCCATAGAGGACCAGACTTAAGTCTGAAAAGCAAATACTGTTGTTCTCTTGAGAGGACAGAACCGGTGCTTGTCCTTCCTGCACTACGTACATAGTTCAATTATGGAGCTGTTTCCTCAAGGAAAATGTCAATGTGGAATTGCTCGACTGCTTGCAAAATATTTGTGTCCTAAGGCAATCCATAGCTTCGATGAGCTTGGCCAAAAGGGTGACCGTGCCTGAAAAGGATGAAAGCGCACGGCTAACATTTCCGTTGACCGCAAGATCATCAAAAGCGACATCAACTAAATTCGACAGTGTCCATAAGAAAGTTCGCCAATGTGACTGGCATAAGCAAGTGTAAAAGGAACTCAACCTCGATGCGTTCAAACTCCAAAGGTTCAGCTCCTCACAGATGAGAACGAGCGTGTACGGCTGAAGAGATGTCGCCAACTCAAGTATCGGGGCACTGGTTAGCGAATTCCAAGAGTTTTCCAAAGGTCCATCATGAGATTTCTGAATTTGAAATGTAGAAATATTCTGCTTTAAGAGGAAGTGTTGAAAGTGGCAATTCTAGGGTATTTCTCGATGTATACTCTTTTTATAAGTTGCATATTGCGGTAAGATTGTCTGCGCTAATTTGCATCTTTGTTAGATATCGCAGCTTGTTAGTTGGATAGCGGTTCTTGGATAAGGCAGGCCGCTGCTAGTGTGTATATAATTTTATCTAGTTTAATTTCTTTAATATCTTGTCCTTCCATATATTAATTATAAGGATATAACGTGTCATCTATATATAATATGTTCCATTTCGAATATAAAACAAACTTCTGCTGTCCTTACTGCGAAGAATTCACCATTGATGAGACAAGCCCTCCCAATATCTTTTAATCGCAGTAAGAACAGTAGAAGTTTGTTTTATATTCAAAATGAAACATTCATGCTTCAATACTTCCATTTCTTATTCCTTATATTGTTTATAAATACATTTTAAGTAATAAAGGAACTTGGTTATTATCAGCCTTCTTTCTACCCCGAAAATGTATATATATTTTCCCAACCATTTTATATATATACAATGGCCTAGTAATGGTTGGAAAGCCACTTACCTACTAGATATATCTTAGAACAATTTGAAAAGTCAAAATTTCTTAGTAGAACCATAAAATCAAAATTTCCTTGAAATGCAGAGCGTCATTGACTGAACTCATAACCTCCAGGTAGATGTTTTAAATTTGCCAAATCTGGTATTGTATCTTTGTCACTGGTCCAATTCATTAAGGTTTCAAACTAGTTTATCATCTTCTTTCTGATCTCTTTTCAATCATTTTAGCGTATCAAGCATGTACAGTTCGTAATGATGGGGTGAACTAGAATGCGTGTGGCTTTGTCATTAAGACTGGGAGCACTCTTCATTAGCAGGCCGACTTAACTCCAATATGAAATGACTGCCTCTTACATGAGGAACAGACGCTGTGTGCAGCCGCTCCTAACATGGAGTACAGACTCATCCTGTAACCCTGGATTAGGAGCCCTTAATGAGTACTATCAAAGTCAGATGAGCCCAGGTTTTTGCGAGTTTGTTACTGCTCCCCCTCCTACTTTTTCATCCGGGCTTGGGACCGGCAACGGCGAAGTTAAATTAGTAAATAGATTATGAAAGTAACGTTTACGTCTATTATGAAGGGAGAGTTGTTTTTATTTCCATTTCTTTATTTTCTATAAGCGAATTCTATCCGGAAACATGTTCATATATGTTATTTATACATAAGACATCATCGCGCCATCACTATAGAAAAAGGATACCGTTTATAGCACGGTTTTGGCTTACTGTTATCAATGCAATGGAAAAATACTTTGAGGTCTTGGATCATCCGTAGTAACTCTCCTATCGGCTTCGGAAGTTTAATTAACCATAACAAAAAAAAAGTTCCAATTGCCCCCGATTCTTGCAAAAGTCCCACCCCACCAGCGAGTGCAAATAACCAAACTTGGCTCTGTAATTGCAAAGTCGAACTGCTTTTCACATGTGTAGACATGTGGTGCACTTACAGTAAAAGCAGTCGCTACTTTTACCCACCATTAAATTTTATGGCCTGTACCACGTGTACTAGGAATAAGTAAAAAAAATAACCATAACGTTTTAATATTGCATACATCTACCATTGTAGTGGAGTATTCTGTTCATATAACCGGAATTTGAAAGGAAGGTATTTACCTAACACATGGAAATAAGCATAGAGGACAGTTGAACTATATATCAATACCTGCAGCGAGCAATGCTCTTTCCACAAATAATTCACGAAAAGAGCTTTTAAGCATCAATCAAACGTAAGACATCCACGCACTGTTAATCTATATATATATATATATATATATATATGTGATATGATCCTGTCGACTTTCGATGTGGGAATATAGAGGTAATGATGTGGTGAGTTGAGAAATAATTACACGACGAGTTGTTAGAGCAATCATCCAGGCAGCCAGCCGAGAGAGAGCGAGCGAGACGTTATCGCCTGAACGACTGTTTTCCCTGTGTACACAACCGGGGGGGCTAACCAGGATAGTCGCCAGGTGGTGACGCCCCCCTCAGGAATGTGGCCAAAAAATGGTCGTTAGTTAGTTGTCTAAAGTGTCTCGCTTTAGCGGCCCATTTCTCTCTCGTTGGCTGTTGGTTTGTTTTATTAATCCTGGAAAAGCATATATTATGACATATGGCCCCCGTTGAAGAAGGCTGAACATAGTTTAAGTATATTTAAAGCTGGTGAAGCCAGGAATAAAGAAAATAATTTTACAGTTAAAATTAGTTAAGGTAATGGTGACATAGTTTTATGTAAATAAAATATTGTATAGTACACAAGTAAATATTATTTACAAGCAGTTTTACAACACCGGGGAGTTTGACATTTAAGGAAATCTTTGAAAATATCAAGGTTATAAAAGGCTATATACAACAAAATCTAATGTACTATAAGGGAAGTGATATGGAGGAGTGTGAACAACGAGAAGAAGAGTCACATACATATGGTGAAATTCTGAAGATCATTAAGACTGGGGAACTCTACACTTTAAGATATTTTTCAGGCGGACATGGCAAGGGGAAACTTGTCATGGGCTTTCTATGCTATAAGTGTAGAGTACGAGAAATGAGATTGAGGTTGACAATTGTGTGAGCTCAGGACTGAGGTAAATATAAAACTACATACAATGTTAGAACCTCGGCGAACAGAGCGAGGGGAGACTTGCCCTGGGCCAATCTAACTTATCTATGTAGTTACTTGTGTAGCGAGTCCGAGGGGAAAAGTCCCGTGTGTAGGTGAGTAGGTCGAATGGACTTATATTTAATTTTCGAAGATAAAATAGTTCTAGATGCAAAGGTAGAATATAGGCGGACAGAGCGAGGGGAAACTTGCTTTGGGCCACTCTACCTTAATTATTTAGATACTACTGGGTTCGTAAAGTCTTGTTGTCAGGTTAGTAATTGGTAAAGATTTCAGGGGATAAGTGGTTCAAATATCTTTGATCATCTTGATTGTAAGTGTAGTCATGTTGCTTTATTGAGTTAATAGCCGTTTTAGTATGGATTAGAGTGTGATTGAAGTGTTTATATGGGAAATTGAAGGTATTTTTGGGTTGGTCCCGATCATTTACGGGCGGTGAAATAAATTGTTCGTTTTCCGTATAGTGTTTTAATTTGTTGACATGAATTGTATCTGTCTCACGACTTAGAGGTCGGTTGGAGCGGTTGATCCGTACGATTTGAGGGGAAATTATCTCCAGTATTTCATAAGGTCCTGAGAAGAAAGGTGCCAGTTTACCAGTGTCTGGATGGTGGTATGTTTTTGCCAAAACGAGATCGCCTACTTCAAAATCGGAAGCCCTATGTGTTTGGTCGAATCTCGCTTTGTCGCGTAAGTGTCGTTCGTGTGTCCTTTGACAGGCCAATTCTCTGGCGTCGTCGATTTTTGGGTAGTTTTGTACATGCTCGGATAGTTGTAGCGGGAAACTACCTAACAAAAGGTATGACGGTGGAAACCCGGTCACCGAATGTGGGGTATGGTTATAAGCCTGAAGGACCTGAGGTAGTAGTTTGGTCCAGGCCGTCTTAGGTTGTTGGAGGCGCAACAGTTTAAGTTTGCCAGTAATCGTGGCGTTTAGTCGTTCACTTAATCCGTTGGCCTGAGGGTTGTTGCTTGTCGTGAGAAGTTGGCCAATGTTATGTCTAATCAAAAATCTACGAAATTTCGGAGAGGTGAAGGCAGGAGCTCCATCCGTCAAAAGTCGTTTAGGCGAACCAAACTGCATCACCTTTTTAATCACTTGGGTATAGGTGAGAATG
The DNA here is from genome assembly GCA_030710605.1 of Cordylochernes scorpioides. NCBI lineage: Eukaryota > Metazoa > Arthropoda > Arachnida > Pseudoscorpiones > Chernetidae > Cordylochernes > Cordylochernes scorpioides. The sequence continues at coordinate 201,453,337 of CP092863.1, read as the reverse complement.
CTGGTGGACCGCGATGGAAATGCCCACGCGTACCGTGTGGCATGGTCCACTACGACATGTAAGAAGGTCTGAGAATTCCCATATTTCGCGAATCCAGAAATAGTATCTAGTGACACTAGTTCGTACGGCAGGACCGCTGGGGGGAGTTGTCCCAATTCTCCGTAGATAGGTCCTTTTGGTGGTTTGACCAATTGGCATACTGAACAGGTTCTTACATGTGTCCTGATGTCATTTGTCATGCCGTCCCAATAGTATTGGGCTGCGATCAGTCTGGTCATCTGCGAAATGCCGGGGTGAACGAAATCGCGATGGGCTCGTTGTAGTAGGGTGCCACGGAGTGATGGTGGAACAATTATTTTAGTGACACCCCGTCGTATGATGGTCATAAGGTCCTTGTCATTGAGGATATACCTTGTGTCCCTCCGTAATTCGCCCTGATGATCTTTTATTTGACCTGTGGATAGGAATCCGCAGAAAGGGTTACGGGAGAGTAGGTCCGCCTCGTACTGACGCGAGCCCTTGAGGTATTTGACCTCATAGTCGTAAGCTGAGAGTCGAAGGCTCCAACGAAAGAGGCGTCCGGTGGGGTCTTTTATGGTCTTTAGCCATTGTAAGGCGTGATGATCCGAGTAGATGACAAACCTTGTACCTAGGAGGTACACTCGGAATTTGTCAACGCACTCTACAATGGCTAAGCACTCCAGTTCAGATATAGTGTAATTACGCTCATAGGAACGCAACGCGCGACTGTAATATTGTACAGGGTAGATGTTACCGTCAGGATGTACTTGTTTGAGTACACCTGCGATGCCCTGCGTGGAAGCGTCGCAATAGACCTGGCATGGGAGCCCTTCTTGAAATAGATGTAACACAGGTTGTGTTGCGAGGTGTTGCTTCAATTTATCAAAGGCTTGTTGACAATTCGGGCTCCAAAGCCATTTGGCGTTCTTTTTTAGTAATTGATTTAAGGGGTGGCGAAGTCTAGCATATTCTGGGATGAATTTATGATATACGTTGACGGCTCCTAAAAATGATTGTAGGGTTTTAACGTTGATAGGAGTTCTAATAGCGTTGATGATTTCGGTATTTTTAATATTAGGTGTGTAAGTCCCTGCGGTGATGTGGTAGCCGAGAAAATCTATTTCATTTTGATAAAAATTACATTTTTTAAGGTTAAGTTGGAGATTTTCCTCTAAACAGAATTTAAAGAAAAGTCGAAGGTGCGTAAGGTGTTGTTCTGAGGAGTCAGAAAAAATAACGAAGTCGTCATAATAATGGGCTATGAAAGAGAGGTGGTGTTTGTGGATCAACTGGGTAATCACACGTTCGAAAATTTGGGGTGCTGATTTGAACCCAAAGGGTAAGCGTTTGAAATTATATTGCCCTTGTTGAGTCACGAAAGAGAGTAGTGGTTGACTCTCCTCCGCGATGGGGATTTGATAGTATGCATTGCTTATGTCAACGGTGCTAAATACTCTGGCTTTCGACAGGTTATCCAGTACCGTTTCTATCAATGGCAAAGGATGCAAATCCGAGGGTACTAGTTCGTTCACGCGACGGAAGTCAATGCAGAGACGCATGGTGTTATCGCGTTTGCGAACGAGTGTCACAGGAGAGGAATATGGGCTAGAGGAGGGGGTGATTATGTCATGTTTTAGAAGTTGAGATATCTGGTCCTGAATTTCCTTCTGGTAGGCATAGGGAGTTCGGTATGGTCGGAGGGAAATAACCTTATCAGAAATAATTTTGAGTTTTACAGGGGTTATGTTGAGTGGTAATACATTGAATTTATTGATAGGGAAAATATCTTTAAAAGAATACAATAATTGCTGATAAGGGATAGTCAGTTCAGGCGTTGTTCGATAAATTCTTTAATCATTAATTCTCTAGAGGCGCATGGGCTGGTAGGAATGCTATTAAGGTTGTAAGGGTGAGAGGGGCATTCAGAGGAAGGTTGATAAATATTACTAAGGGTTGTTTGTAAGTAAGGCTCACGTGGAGGTTGAAAATCGTCAACGCCTAAGTTAACCGAGTGAATTATGGGTCGTTTAGGGTTAGAAGTTATTATTCGCGAGCCGTGCTTACAAGTGGGAAGGTCACATACAAAATGGTACAAATGTTTAGGTACTGGAACACTATTTTGAAGTATCAATTGATTATGAAAATCTATTGTTAATCTTAAGAATTGCATAACATGAATAGATAGGATACCATGTTCAAGGGGTGAATTTAAAATATAAAATGTTTCATTAAAATTAAAATTATTAAATTGTATTGGTAAGGTAACTAATCCGATTGGTTTGGCATGACTAGATATAGTACGGATAATAACATCATTGTTAATAGGGGTGGAACAAATGAAACTATTAACATTTTTAATATATTCAAATTGGTTTAAACTAATTATGGAAACATTGGCTCCAGAGTCAATTAGAAATGGAATCTTTAAAGAATGAATGATAGGGGTTAAAATAATTGCACTTACAGGCGTATGCTGGTTTAGGGTGCAGGTAGGTTCATTGAGCTTCGGAGGAGTTCTGCTGCCGAAGCTGGCATTACTTGGTTTCTCCCGAGCTCGTCGTTGCTGCGGTCTCGTAGACACCTGCAGGCCCAGTCGATCTTTGGAGTTGCTCGACGCTGTGGACCGCAGGTGTAAAGGTCCGAAAAGTCCGCTGGTAGGGCCCTCGCTGCTGACACTGTGCGTGCCAGTGTTGTCCGCCACAGTAACGGCAAGTATATGGTGGGGTCTTGTCCACGGTGGTGGAAGGTGTTCTGCTCTGGCGCGGTGATCGTTATTGGGCAGCTTTAGTGCTGGTGTTATCCCCTTCGTAGGTCAGCTGTTGGGCTAAGCACAACCATTCTTCTGGTCCCGAGGGTTGTGCCATCTTTAAAAGGTTGCCATAGTTACGTGGCACACCGTTGGATAGTGCTTGCACGATGGCACTCTTAGGGAGGTTGATCGCCAATCCTATTCGGACCTTGTTCTAGTAGTAGGACTCGATCTCGGCCATCGACGTGCATTTAAGTTCATAGAACTCTTGAAGGGTGAAGCTAGGGCGTCGGGGATAGACGGCGCAGAGTGACTCTTTGACCTCTTCATAAGCCTTATTGAGTAGCGCTAAGTCTTGTGCAATTTTGCGAGGTTCGCCTCTGAGTGATGATAGAGCCTTTCGAGCTTGGCGTGCTGGCTCTAAGTTGTGGAAGTTCGGCTGAGACTCAAGTTGTGAGAAGAAGTGTGCGGCAGGTACATTTCCGTCGTAGGTGATTGTTTCTTCAGACTCACGGTTTAAAAGTTGGTCGAGACAGAGGGTGAGAGTTCGAAGTGAAGCGGCTACAGTAGAGTCGGTCGTTGGTTCTTGTGGAACTTGGTTGTGGGTTTGTTCGATCATCGTGGTATTGCTTCTTGTTTTCTTCATACTCTGGTATATGAGGTATTTTTTTCCCGGTCAGGTCTTATCCTGTCGGCTTTCGATGTGGGAATATAGAGGTAATGATGTGGTGAGTTGAGAAATAATTACACGACGAGTTGTTAGAGCAATCATCCAGGCAGCCAGCCGAGAGAGAGCGAGCGAGACGTTATCACCTGAACGACTGTTTTCCCTGTGTACACAACCGGGGGGGCTAACCAGGATAGTCGCCAGGTGGTGACGCCCCCCTCAGGAATGTGGCCAAAAAATGGTCGTTAGTTAGTTGTCTAAAGTGTCTCGCTTTAGCGGCCCATTTCTCTCTCGTTGGCTGTTGGTTTGTTTTATTAATCCTGGAAAAGCATATATTATGACATATAAATGAATGTATGTGTGTGTGCTCTGGAGATCGATTTTTGGTGATATTTCATCACCGGTTTGGAATTTAAAGCTGGGCCTTTCAGGCACGTGTTCAGCTGCTTCTAGGCTTCCCGCCAGTATCAAATTCGGCATATTTTTCGCCATCTACACACACGCCAGAGGCGAAAACGGCGGAGCTCGCGAAAGCGTGGCCGCACGCTCGAGTGTGGTGTGTGTGTGTGTGTGTAACTTTTTTTTTTTTGACAATTAAAAATTATTTATTGTCTTCTAGACAATTTTACACAATTTCAATCAAAAAGAGAGAGAGAGAAATATATAACATATAGCAAGAAAGAAAGAAAGAAAATATATACATATATGAAACATATATATTACAAGATGATGATGGGAGATGATGGAAGGAAACCTCGACGCTGGAGGGTCCTGGACCAGGCGATGAGCGGGTCCTCCACCGCTCCTCCGAGCCCAACCTGGACAAAGGAGCGATAAATTCGCAACTTCGCCGACGCCAGGATGGAAAGGGCGTCGTCCTCAAGGCCGGAACCGCCGAAGATCCAAGCCTGCAGGTCAGGGGGCCGCCCTATGATGTTGAAGGCCTCTCTAATGAGAGGCCTGATGGAGGGACAGCACCAGTAACGGTGGCTGAGGGAGCGATCGATGGACCCGCAGGCAGGACAGGAGGGGCCGACCGAGGCAGGATGGGCCGGATGGGGCAGGGCGTGGAGGGTCAACTTGAGGGCCGCGTCGGCCTCGTGGCCCGAGTAGGCGCAGCGCCGCAGCGAGGCCCAGTCGATCCTAGATGGTGGTGGACCGATGGTGGGCGACCATCTCGAGGTAAACCTTGATATGGGCGTGGCGGCGAGGCGCGGGCGATCCAGGGCCCGTCGGGCCGAGCAGGTCGTGAGGCCGTTGAGGAACGGCGTAGCCGTCCCTCGCAGCACCACGGCCGCAGCTAGGGAGCTAGATGAAGGCGTGGACTCCGCCCCGAAGCCCACGGCGTTCTCGGAGGTCAGCCTCCGACAGAAGGCGCCCAGGGCCGCGGCGTCAGCCAGGACCGAGCGCGTAGGGCGGGCGATGTTCCTCCACGATGAGGTCCCGGACTCGGGCTCCGCGCCAGCGTGCGGGGGCCAGAAGGTCGGGAGGGCGGAGGAACCGGCAGCCGCCGATGATTGGGATTCCAGCAGCTGAGCTGTGGGGACCGCTCGGTGGTTGAGGCCCAGGACGTTGGAGGCCTCCTCCCAGAGCTTCAACAGCCGGAGACGGCGGGGCTGGAGACGGGTGCTGTCGGGTGGAGGGTGGATCCAGGCTTCACCGCTGTTGCCGCCGACGAGCCAGCTGAAGGCATTTCTGCCCCCGCGGGGCGCGACCTGCACCCCCTTGAGGCAGGCGAGCTGGAGCTGGGTCGCGAGGTCGAGGAGTCCGAGGCCTCCGATGGTGACCGGCCTCGCCATGACGTTGGCGGGAAGCCACGCCGTGTGGTCTGGCCCCCAGACGAACCTCGCCAGTCGGGCCTGCAGCTTGGCGATGGTCGGGGGTGATTGGATGTATCCATGCAGGTGTGTGTATCCATGTATGTGTGTGTCCTTTATGCCTGACCAAACCACTCATTGGAACGCCATGAAATTTTGGGAAGTTATTTAGTATAGTACTGGGAAGGTTTGTGAAAAATAATTTCTTGAATATCTTGAATATCCTTAGAGTTATTTGCAGATTTGTAGATTTAACTCGCAAGCAGCGCCACCATTGCGACGATAAAAACACGTTTTTTATCTATAAGTTTTATTATCACTAAGTTTATTATCTTAAAGATTATTTATCAAAAGTAAGATTATCTCAGGATGACATGGCAATTTATTTGAGACAAGAATAATGATACAATTCCAAGGCAAATAAATATACTATTCATTTAACTTCCAATTACCGAGGGAACCAATTAATATTGATTTTATTCAACTTATCGAGTATTTTTCAAGGGACCGGGAAAAAAATGTTCACTAGATAAAACGATGATTTTGTAATGTAGAAAATTAGGAAAGACAAAATTCTGGATGACACGGCGATTTATTTGAGACAAGAATAATGATACAATTCCAAGGCAAAGATACTATTCCTTTAACTTCTAATTACCGAGGGAACTAATTAATATTGATTTTATTCAACTTATCAAGTATTTTTCAAGAGACCGGGAAAAATGTTCACTAGATAAAACGATGATTTTGTAATGTAGAAAATTAGGAAAGACAAAATTCAGGATGACTCGGCACATAGGGACCGGGAAAAAATGTTCACTTTATCGAGAGATTCAAATTTACGAGTTTCAAATTATCAAAATATATCTTTTTTTTTTTATAAGTTTATAGAGAATTGTTTTAACAAATGTTCGTTAGACAAACCTTTACTCGGGTAAAACCCGGCTTCGCCCGGGTACATCCGCTAGTTATTAATATATCCATGTGGAAAATTAGGAAAGACAAACTTCAGGATGACACAGCAATTTATTCAAGGCAAGAACACACACACAAACTATTATTGATAAAAATATAAGATATGAGGAAATTTAACATAGTATCAAATTACAAACAACAAAATTTATAATTTGTTAATAAAATAATAAATACTTTTCTAAATATCTCTTTCCCTATGGCAGCTGTAACCAACAGCTTGTAATTAATGTTGTTGTTGACATGGATCTGACGTGCTTCTGCCAAGGATTCCATTGGAATCTTGGAACTTTGTCCTCAGTACCTTTGTATCGTCATCTTGGAGTGAAGTCTTGGCTTTGACACGGCGGTGGAATCCTGGAGCCAGTCTCTGAAAATGTAGATCACAGCACCCATTGCCTCAAGGTCTTCTCGGCGTTCTTCAGCTTGTGTACCCTAATTTACCCAGCATCTTCTCAAAATGCCACGTGGAAAATTAGGAAAGACAAACTTCAGGATGACACAGCAATTTATTTAAGGCGAGGGCAAATTATGATTGATAAAAATATAAGAAATGAGGGAAGTTTGCAAAGTAGCAAAATATAAAAAACAAAATTGATAACCTGTTAATAAAATAATAAATACTCTGCTCCAATATTATTATTTAAAATTATTCCTAAAGATATATGTATATAAATATATTTGTATATTCCCCCCGTAGTATATATCAGTTAAAATCTTGAGACCACACAACTGGTTTTTCATATCGCACGCCTAGAGATAATAAGTTATTCTGGAATGGGCTTTAACAAACTTATAAAGTAAAAATACAACTAATATTTCTCCATTTATAAGAAATATCCAACTCTACAAACTATGGATTGTAGCGGGGTGCAGGAGAAGTGTAAAAAATACCTTATCACACCCAGCATTTTGTTGTGAGTTCTCCCGTCTTAAATACCCCGAGGTTTCAAGGCTAATTACCTCCGATGTTCTAATTGCCTAAATTGCTTTTCCGATCCAATCACTTCTTCGGAATACCACCTCTTCCTGTGGGAGCTTTTCTACGACGTCGATTCTTTCTACTCCTGGGTACTGTAGTACTCCAGTAGGGTCTGTGTGCTATGTGGCCATTCAGAGTGATATCAATCCGTTAATCACAATTCAAATATTTGTTGAATTTTTCTAGACACTTCGCACTTTTATCGAACTATTCTAAAGACTCTTCGCAATTATTGATCTCTTCTTGACTTTTCACATTTATTCAACTATTTTCTCGACTCTTTACATTTATTGAATTCTAGTTGCGCTGATATATTAGATTTCAATGGAAGCGATAAAGCTGATGGTGAAGAGTTTCTTTAATGAAAGGGTAAAAGCTTGACGATCTTTTGGACAATAACATTCTTCAACAGGCTAAATACGAATACATATTTGTATTTGAATTCAGCCTCTGGAAGAACATTATTTTCTGAAAGCTCGCCAAGCTTATTCCTTTTCAATAAAGAAAATCTTAACTGTTAGCATTTATCTCTTCCTCGAAATGATATCTGGCGATTCCTTCTATTATATTAGATATTGGTTGTCCTTCTCTTTCATGCATCTACGATGATCGGTAAGAGCTATGCCAACTGTTCTACCTGTCTCACCTACCTTCAATGTATCACATCCAAAATATGAGAAAGACTAAACACCATTGGGAAGAAGTATCTTCATCTAACATAGACTCGTCGCGGAATCCAAGAAAATAAAATAAATGGAAGAAATAATCAACAAATAAATAGGTAATTAGCTATATACAGCCTTTGTGAAGAAGCATAACAAACACTGGGAGTCATTTAGACATTTTCAATATCATATTCTAATGATATTTTCAACTTTTCTGCCTAACTGTTTAAAACTCATAAAATAGTAAATAAAACGGTTTCTCAAGCTTTCAGTTTTTACAAAACCTTCTACAGGACTATGTGATTTTAAAAAGGAAGAATTTCATCCTTGGAAATCCTTAGAAGTCTCTCGGTTTATTTATTATTTTACATATTGCAGATAATTTTATCTTCCCGACTGTTAAACTCATAGCATAAATAAACAAAGTTCTTTTTGGTCAATGACTCAGAAAAAAAAAAGCCTGTAGATCTCTGATTTGCCACGTTGTTAGGCACGTGAGGCTGGTAATATTTGTCTTTCCATGAAGTCGGGTGTAATGAAGAATACATTGAGATAACCTATCTTTTGATGTTCATCTCCGCATAAATGACACACTCTGAGTAACAGTCTTTCTTTCAATATTCTGAGCATATAAATACAGTAGCGTTTGTTGTGTGAACAAGGACCCTTTTCATTTGAAATGGAAAATTAGACAACAATAAATCTTCAGCCAAAAATACACGTGTTAGAAGAGAATCTTCAATAGAATTGATTCTTTTGATATATTTTATAAAAGGTTACACACAAAGGTAGCATTTTATAATATTGGTAAAAATAAATTCATACAAATAAAAATAATTGTAAATTTAAAATCTACCCATATATATTTATTTATTTATTCATCAAATCAGACGCGATATCCCTACAAGGGATGCTTGCGTCAATAACAACACTAAATTCAGATACTATATTACATTAAAAAAAAAAAAATAATAATTACAAGATTTGAAAAGATAAGAAAGAGGACATTAAAATCATTCTTGATTTTACATCACAACCAACAAAATAAACAAACCAAAAAATACATATATACAAATAGGTAATAGGCATATATATAATGAACACATATCAAATTTAGATTATATATAATATTTTGATAGTAAATAGAAATTTGATTATGAGATAACCTATATAAATTTTATTTTGATAAAATTTATATTACAAAATATTTTTAAATGAGAGTAATCTTTATAGCAAATCAAATGCGCAAATATTGTTAGGAATACCATGTCTATCTAATTATATATATGTATATCGAGTGATCAATCAAAGCAGTTTAAAAACAAGAAAAGCCCTGACGAAGTTAGGCGTATAACTATTTGAAATATTAGCATCTTGTTATAAATAAAATGTTTTATTTTATTTTAAATCCAAAACCAACATATTTATTAATATATATATAATTAAAAGGCATATATTTGATCAAAATAACATTTATTTTACCAATATTTCAGTTGGCTGAACGCCAACCTTTATCAAGGTATTATCACATATTTAATGTGTGTCAACAACAATATATGTTATGACTAATTTATTGTTGTTGATTTTAGATAAAGGGTTGATAAGACAAAGGATCGATATGATAAAGGGTTGAAGGTGCAGTCGTGATAAGAAAAAGTTAATTATTTACCATCAGGTAGCTTTTATTTTAAATTACTTGAGGAAATATTAAACATTAATTATTTTCACATTATATAGAATTTAGAAAGGTTAATCCTATATTACTGATTCAAAAATATATATATTGCATATATATATATATGCAAATCATATTATACATATATAAATATATCCTGAAAACACGTCAGAATAATTATTTTCGAAAACTCCTAGAAGGGAATAGCCTTTGAAAAATATGGTATACTCAAAATTTTATATTCAATTTATAAAAAAATATGAAAGATAATATATTCGTGGCAAAAAAGAAGTGAATTAATCTGTAATGAAATAATATATGTGAAGAAAATTCAAGTTGATTTGTTAGAAAATTTTTATTTTAATTTTTAAAAAATGGAGAGAAAATTTGGTTCCCCCCCTCTCTTGGAAAAATAGAATCCGTATCGAAAACCGATAGTGAAAAACTTGAGTGGGCTAATTTTGTAACAATTTGTCGGTTGGAAAATATTGTGCGTCCACATAATACACTTCCACGATTATCTTATGGAACAATGGCCAAAATACCGGCTCAGCTATATATCATTGGATGTATTTTATCTTCGTTTTGTTATACCTACACAAATATTACTATTATTGTGCTGAAATTGGTTATATTATTTTATAGATTTTGTGTAAAATATATCAAATCATTTTAAACATTTAAATATTTATATATTCAACAATATCAATTGAATTTATAATATTGTTTTGTATTTATTAATATGTTCATAACAAGTTAAACATAATATTTCATTAATATATTTAATTTAAATTAAGATCTGTTTTGTCCCTTTTAAAAAATGCATTTTTCATTCTGTTTTTCTGAAAAATTATTTTCTTTAACTTGATTCTATAGCTGAATGTAATATATAATTTTCACGCCTATCTCAATATTATGATTAATATATTAAGTATGTTTAATAGTTTAGAAGAATAAACTATAGTTAAATATTATTAATTATTTATTGATAATATAAGAAATATCAAGCCCAATTAATAAGTGAGAAAAAAATGACCCATAGAAATATTTAAATATTTTTCCTTATCGTAAAAATAGTGTTTTATGATTGAATAAATATTCCTATTTCATATCTGTAAACAGAATTAATAAATAATTTGTATTTATTCAGATATGCAGCCTGAAGTAAACACACGAATCCGACAACGGTCGGTAATGGAGTGACTGTTTAAGTTCGGAGACATCTCAGCCGTTGTAATTCACTCGAAGCTAAAATCTGTGTATGGGAATGAAGCCATGGATAGAAACACAATACAATGATGGATTCAGCTCTTCAACTGATGATTTTATCTATAGAGATAAATGTCGCCTCTCCCGTCAAAACAGACCTCAAAACTAGACGCCATCTAATAATCTTCGTCGCAAACTAGCGGCCTCAGGTCGGTGACAAAGCCATAACACCAGCTTTGCCAAAATGAGAAGCGTCCACCTAGAGACCATGGTTTTGGGGTAATAGACCTTTTTAACCTAGGGTGGACTTTATTCCATGAGATCAACAAAGGATCCAATGAAATTCACACAGTCTGCCAAAGAGGTGTTTAGCTACAAAGTGGCTAGGCCAAATGCTGATTTTATATCTATATATATAAAAATGAATGTTTGTATGTTTGTTGGTCTGTTGGTCTGTCTGTTTATATGCACGGTATACAAATTCGCAGTAGTTCACTAAATCAAACCCAAATTTCCATACATAGGTAAAAAATAACGGGGATGACGATAGGCTATTTTAAAAAATATATAAATCAATTATTAAAACTATATATTCAAATTATTCTACTTAGCTCACGAGCAGCGCCCTCTAGAACGCGTGGCGGCTGACGACGGGGGGCGCCCATTGGCTGGCGGCGAGCACGTGACTTCCCTGCCCCCGGGCCTCCCCCCCCCCCCCCCCCCCCCTTCCGAGAAAATGGAATCGGCCGGCTGGCCAGTTCGAGTAACCACCGCGCGCGGTCCTGGCGTTGGTGACACAGCTGTGCCAAGTGCCAAAAAAGCCTCGCGGGTGACCTCCGGGAACTACGTCCATTTTCCATATGTAAAATACATTTAATCGGGTAAACCCGGGCGTTGCCCGGGTCATTCGTCTAGTTAGTAATAAAGAAAAGCCAGGTAGATCAACCTCTGTAGTGGCGGAACGATATTCGGCTCTAAAGGAAGAATTAATCAAGAATAACCGAACAATGAAACTTATCAAATAATGGAAGAATTTTTTCCTATGTGAATAAAGGGTTCAAACACTTATCAATGATCTTGGATATCAAATATTTATGCTCCGAATAGGTGACAAAGGTGACAAATACGAGAAATTAAGCAAATATGGATATTTGATTAGACATGATTAAGGATTTTTCTGAAGACCTTATCAGGTGTTTAAAAATGTGTGATAACATGTGATGAGACTTGGATTTATCATTATGATACTTCTTCAAAACTCCAATCAATGCCATGGGCCAATAAAACTTCGCTAGTGAATAAAACACCAAGGCTTTTCTTTCCACGGACAAATTTCTGATATCAGAAAGTTTGATATCTATGGACATTCTTCAAAGAAATTCTTCTATGAACAAGAAAAAGTACTGTAAAACATTAGAAAAAAAAGCTAAAAAGAGTAATTGAAACAATATACCCAATTTGAAAACACCCAATTAAAATTAATTTCCTATTTTGATTAGTAATTGCAAGAAATTCTTTCTATGTAATTAAATTAGAAAATGTGTGTGGATGAATATTTATAATTTTTACTAAATTATAATTTCATTAAAACCTTTTTTCTTATTGATTTTCAAATAAATATCTACAGCTCTTTCTGTAATAAAAGGATCTAGTTCTTCAATATTTCAACCTGAAACGTTCTAACAGTTTTTAATTATTTACCACTGATTATCAAGATCTTCATAATATAGTTTACATCGGAGTGAGACGTTAGAAAATTGTTTTAAATGATTATCATATTAGAATAATCCTTTTAACCACCTATATTACTATCTTATATGTTATAGATTCTTTCCTGATTTTACACTTTGATTTAATTAATAATGAATCAAGGGTTTCTTCTCTTATTTCATTTATTTCTCGAGCGCTTTCGGGCTAACATGTCCTTCAACATGGAAGCTCTAGAAATAAAATGAATAAGTAAAGAAACCATTGATCCCTTATTGATCAAATCTAATAGGTTGTATAATATAATAATAATAATGAATAGAAAATGAATTTATATAGGAAACTACTGTCCGTATTGATTGAAAAGCCAACCAATGGCCCAATATGGGTGTCGAGGTAAACCTACCAGTTCTCAATCATCCCCATCGCTATTTGAGTTCCTCCACCAACAAAGTGACATATTGGAGTGTCATACCGGGTTGTAAAATGGATGCCCCATCCCCAGATTGTTCTCCTTCATCGACCGTTTCTATAAAACTGCTCTTCCATTCATCACTTCATCTCATCATCTCTCTTCCATATTTTATTCTCTCTCCTTCCTTCAATCGAGAACTTTATATTTTTTGTTTGGTTTGGGGAATCGTTTACTCGACCTGTGACAGCTATAAATAGAGCTATTGGAGATCTTTTAAATTGATCCATAGAGATATGAGAAGATTAATTAGATAGTTTTTTTATGATACGTCTTTTTTGGGAAAACTTTGTTTTGTCGATTTAGAAAGCGCTTTTTTTTTTCTTGTCGCCTTTCAAATATTGGTTTGAATTTCTTTATTTTATATAATATAGTGAATATATATGAAAACATTTAGACGTGAATGTTTCTTTCACACCAATATCAAACTTCTAGCGTCCCCAATGCAATGAAAAAATATTGGGAGGACTTTGTTCATCAATGGTGAACCCTCCAAGCGGATCGGTCAATTTAATCTACCAGACCGCTTCTTTATAGCTCTAATACTGTATTGGATCATTCTGCTCATATATACTATAAAATATTATTAACCGAATATGCTGTTTTTATCTTTATGGTGGTTTATTTGTTGTGTATAATAATATAACAGACGAATGGCTGTTCTACAAAGGGGTATAAAGAAACTTTAGTCTTAATCTGCTTTAATAATGATTGAATCATTCTTAAATGAGTAGCATTAGTTTATTATTATTTTACCAAGATTAAAACTCGAACACTCTCAAGTCTTATCTTTAATAAGATCTAAAAAAGAACGATCTTCCGAACAAATACATTTTTCAAAGACTTTTTGGAACGCTAAAGGAAAACAAAAATGAGCTTCGTTTCAGCGATGATAAACCATTCTAAAATCTGTTGCTTTGTCGTTTTTTAGTTTTAAATAAAGATACCTAAGGATATCTCAAGTTATAATCTTGCTCAAATTCTTTATAACAATTCATTATCAGAGAGCTTATTTCAAATATCTTTATCTTCAATGCTAGATCTATTAAATATATATAAATGTTTAGGGTTATATTATCTTCATTTAGCCAGTTAAAAGGGCATCCCTTAGACTTCAAATAATCGAATGTTTACTGAGCCTTGTGAAGATAGTCTATTTTCCAATCTTTGGCCCAGTTCGTCTATTTTAGTTGTTAGGATTGCTAAAATGTCAGGAAATATTTCTTATAGGATTCCATTGTCATTTCCTTAACTGTCCTAGGGCCAGGAATTTGCTCGATTCCCGAAATTATCAGTAATATAAGTATAATAGATCTTCGGATTGTTTTTCTAGCAAAAATAGAGTCATTCAGATCAGGCCTTGCTACAAAGGGATTTTGTATCTTAAAATTGGTATATGTGCTAATGCAACGGTTTTCTTTCATTTTTATAACAAAGCAAAAAATGGATAACATAAATCTCATTTTACACCACACACACAGTTAAAGTAGGATCATCTAATTCACCAAATGTAGAGTAATAATAAAGGTAACCATTGTTATATAATAGTAAGCACCATTGTTCACACTATTATAGACGCGTAAGATTCTTTTTAAAATAAAACAATTTCTACTGCCCTTACTGCAATGAAAAAATAAATGGGAGGAGGGCATGGCTCATCAGTGGCTCATCCATTGCAGTAAGGGCAGTAGAAAATGTTTTACTTTAAAAAGAATCATACGCGTCTATAATAGTTTCGAATATTGATAACAGATGGCGCGCTAATGTATCATAATAACATTTTTAAAACTATTATAATAATTAAAATCATCAATGTTATCTGTGTTGTGGGGAATATTGACACACATTAGCGCAATAACAGAATTTTGAGTTTTATTTATAATGATAGTAAGAAATTATTAAGAGATTTTGCGTTTTCTTTAATTTTAATATATTTTCAATTTCTTAAAAGATACACTCTCATAACAGTATGATGTAATTAGATTCTGAGGTTTTATATAAAATACTTTCTTATATGTCTTTAAATTCATTTTAAAAAATAGTGGAAGTTCGGAGAAGTTCGGGGTATTCAAAAATGACATTACAAAGCCTTTATATTCAAGAGAAATTAAAATATGATTTCCTTTTTATTATATTCATTTGTAAAAACTCTTTTATTTAGAAATGCTCTGTTACAAAAAGTTGAAGATAGAGATTGTCTGAACGGCATTCAATGATCTTGAAATAACAGACACTTTGGCTATAAAAACGTTTTTTTTTTGACGTTTAGACAAAAGTATTTTGTTAAATGGTTAGAATCCTTCGATTACAATAAGAATCAACAACACGAATCCAAGGATAAGTGTCTTCTTTGGAGACTTGTTGATTCTAAAAGTATTTTGTCCTCGTCTGGAAAAATTAGAATAAACTTTATGAAAAGGCGTTACATGTCGGAACATGTGAAAAGTGCATTTAAACTTTTACTCTTACAAGTATGCTACAACCCAGTTTGGTTACTTGTAATCACTGGTTAGGTCATTTTTTTTAAAGAATCGGGAGCTTTTAAATCAATATTTTATTAGAAAAAAAAAAGGTTTCCAATGAGGAATTCGAACTTAGATAGTGGCTGTCAAAAATCGATGGGTTAAACTCTTCGTCCACCGACCCGTTGAATAGTTACCCAAATAAAATGGTCTAAATAAAAGATACAGGAAAAGATAGATCTACATGTCGTGTGGTATTTAATAAATTCATGACGACAGCAAGCTTCTATTGCCCAGTGACTCAATCTAATCTAACAAGAGGTATGAGACAGCCATCTGTAGACAGCCATTCGGCAAACACCAATTGTGGACGTAATTGAGTTGAAAACACAATCTGTGAGAGAGAACAAAGCCATCTCATGAATATTTACACCATTTTCATACCTAAATTATCCCCAGAAGAAACACAACACAATCGTCTGAGAGAGTCTTAAACCAATTTGTTGTGGAATTATTTGGAGTCGCTGATGGTAGAATTGTGGGAGAAGCTGGGAATCTAGGCAAGTCTGGATGATGGATGGAGCATAAATATTCAGGAGCTGCTGATCTGTGCAGGGGACACCTCGATCTTGTTGTTGGCTTGTTAGTTTTTGCAGCCGACCATTGTTTATGACAATGTCGTTATCCAATTAATATGCAAATCTCCGTGCTGTAATAGGCAGTCCATCTTCTTCAACGGACCTTTTAAATACCAAGCAGACTTTTTAATTAAGATATTGTTACATTTAATCCTGTTTAATCTCGTAATTGTTTTAAACTAAATTCTTTTCTCTTCTTTGAAGATTAGTAGGATAGAAGATTTTAGTAATTAAATATAGAATATACAAAAGATTGATCTGTGTAAATTTCAATATATTGATTTTGTTATATCTCGGAAAAGAAACAAATTTGATTGTATTTTTGGTTCGTTGACACGCATTTAAGAAATATAACTATAATAATTGAGAATCTAAAAATAAGTCCGCAGTTATAATGAAATTATTGTTTGAAAATAGTGAAACCGAGCCCTTAATAAATATTTACACACAATAAAATTCATAATTTAAATATAAAATATTATGCTAACCTCTTGAAAAATGCTTGCATTTAGCCAAATAAAATATTCATAACTAATTTTTTTAAAGAATTAATTTATGCTTTAATTATTACCTTTATTTTTTTAAAACACTATATAAAATATATATTCAATTTATTTTGTTGAAGCAGGCTTAAATGGGCTGTAATATTTAAATAAGTACATTGTCAAATTTGCTGTTTGTAAATTTTAATTGGTCTCAAGACAATAGAAATCACTGTGCTTTAACTTTTATTTATCAACATAAAAACACTTTAGGTCAGGTAATCTGTCCCAAAAATCAATACAATAATTTCTATCCATTAACTTCAAATGTACATTAATCTGAAACTTTTTCTTATAGTTTTATATATCAATAATAGGTAGTTAAGGTATAGTGATCTATTTTGTTTTATAACCTATTCATTTTTAGAAAAGGGCACATCTCCCTTTAAAATAGACTCTAAAACTATATTGACAGATCTCTGTTAACTATCAGTTTCGGGTTGGTGACAAAGCTATAACACTATACCCGACATGATGTTATCCTAGACAATTTGTCATACAAACACCTCTTTGGCAAATTCTAAAGATACCATCAATCCCTCTTGGATCACGAGAAATCATAGCCCACCTTCGAATAAATGAAAGCTTAGCTTATCATCGATAATCCCCTCAAGGATTTCGACAATTTAGTCTTCTCATCATGACTCTGTCTATCTACAATATAAGAATAGAGCTCTATCGTACAATACTCCATATTAGAGTTCTATTTTACACTACCATATATTAGCAAATGAAATATAAATGTACAAAGAATGACACTTCTCTCTCTATTAAAATACGTATTGACTCTATGCATTATGTTAATCACCTTAGTGAATAACAAAAACGATTATAAAGAATGAGTCACTATACCAGCTTTGGTCAATTCAGACAGATCTCAAACTGTATACCATAATTGTAGTGCTGTGACTAATTCTTTATTTCCAATCTTTATGTTTTTATTCTGAAGTGATAAATATAAGGCATTGTGTTAATGCACATTTGAAAGAGAGATGTGCCACTTTTGGTATATGAATACCATCCTACTGCAACTGTAAGTTATGTATAGATAAATATATAATTTTGTTTAAATTCCCGACAGCCATGAACCGGGATAGAATCCCGCATTAACATTTTATTTAATATGTGTAATTATTTATTGTTTTAAATATCATAAACTAGGTTGCTCTTTTTGGGCGGTACCTAATAAAGTGATTTTGGAAAA
This sequence comes from Cordylochernes scorpioides, assembly GCA_030710605.1. Classification (NCBI taxonomy): domain Eukaryota; kingdom Metazoa; phylum Arthropoda; class Arachnida; order Pseudoscorpiones; family Chernetidae; genus Cordylochernes; species Cordylochernes scorpioides. Next base: position 201,435,555 of record CP092863.1, on the reverse strand, counting down.
AAAAGGAAAATAATATTTTTGTAAATATAACTGAATTTATAAGCAAATAAAGTGGTATATAATATTTATTTTAGATATTGATACAATTTATTCATTAATTATGTCGGTTTTTAAGTGAACATTGATAATCCTAATAAAAATATACGACGTTATTTCTATCAAGAAATAACAAAGTACAAAAGTGTTTTGTACTCACATGCTTTAATAATGAGAATATCCAGTTTTGATACATAAAAATATATTTATTAACAATTAAAGCAAAGGTTCACATTTAAGAAACGTCTCTTGTTCCTACGACACAGTTAACAATCAAACAAACAAACAAGCGAGCAACCAAAACTGAAACCTAAATAACTACTGCCTGATGACGTCACCGTTGATGATCAAAAGTCAAAATCTTTTAAATATATATAATTGATTTCAAAACATAGAAACGACTAAATTTCCTTTTTTCTAACACATCAATTATCGCTGTTTTTAAATAATTCGATAAAATATAGATACAATATGAAAATACACAAAAGTGAAAAATTGTACTCTGATCAGGTGGATAAATTAAGAAAACGGCATCTCCTGATCTTAAAACTAAATGTTGTGCTGATGGCTTGCGCCATCTATCTGAATAAATATCAAATAATCGTTGGTTTCTAATTATTCAAGAATTGGCCAAGTACCCGTTCTTGATTAATCAAAAAAAAAGCTAACCATGTAAACGTTTTGGACTGTTGGAAGTTGGCCTTTTTCTTAATATAGACATTGCTGCTTGTAATACAGTTCAATATTTAAATTTTAATATAAGCTCTAATTATGGTTGTGTTGATGTCGTGTCCATCTCAAAAAAAAAATTTAGAGTTTTAATATACAGGGTGATCCAAAAGTCCCGCACAACTTTAAAAATTAATAACTCCGCGAATATTTGCGCTAGAGAAATGCGGTAAACACCATTGTGTTCAGGATGCAATGGGATTTTTTATGGCAAATAATGAAAAATTCGAAATTGATTTTAGTTACAACTTTATTCGCTAGATGGCGCTCTACCAGAATCAGAGATTCAGCGGCCAAATTGTTTGATAAATTGAAAAATATAACTGAACGACACGTATTTTTCCTTTTTGAATACCAGGAAAGAACCCTAATAATATCAAATGATAAATTAATAAAACACCATTTTGCCAAAAGTTAGAAGAATTGGTTGACGATTTTTAAATACAATCTGAGATATGTAAAATAGGTATATGCAAATTAAAACATGTAGCAAAAAATATTTATATTTTAGATGGAGTTTTGTTAAATAAATTGAATGTTTGAAAATAACTACTGATATCAATACACGATTTTTGAAATGTTAATATAGTACCAAAAATTATGATGGCACTACAAATAGGATTTCGTGCTATAAGGAATGTATAGTTTCTTTACTAATTGTCGACACTTGACTATTTAACTGGATATTTGTCATGATCCAAAAATGAAATATAGAGGGGAGTGACAAAATATATTTGTCGTACTTTATTCCAAATATCCTATGGGTTTGTCAAATGTTATCATTGTTTATTATACTGTACATAATTTTGAAAATGTATCCCCTAAAAAAAATCAGTTTTAAATCGACCCTTTGCGTTGAAAAACGTGGTAGTAAAATCATTTTGTATTATTTTTTGCGCAAAACATCTAAAGTTGGGGGGATACAGAGATTATTCCTTATGCTATTTCTTCTAATGAGCGGAAAGCGATAAACTAAACATAAGGGGTAAAATTGTGTATACCAGTGTTATTCGAGAAGTTATAACACTTTGGCCTGCACGACATAATATAAAATGTGGTCAAATGACAAACAAAAAATTACCGTTTACAGAAAAAAAAAAGAGTCAAGATGTGAGGACAGCATTTATTATTCCCATAACCCAAAACAAAGAGCTGCAAAATATAACACATGAGGTAACTGCCTTCTCTCTTGTATTAGGTCACAATCCTTGCTCAATGTGGCGCCCTTTATTCTCAAACACCGCCTGCAGACGATAGATGACAGAATGGTCACAATTAAATAGTTGAAATTTATAAAACGTGCCATCTGATAGAAGCCTTCAACATGGCCAATGTGGTAGGCCGGCATCGATAAAAACGCGACTTAATGTACCCCCATAACCGAAATTGTAAGGCGTCAAGTCTGGTGATATTGGAGGCCACTGGTATATTAAAGTGGCGACTTATCAACGAATTTCACCGAACGTTTCCTTCAGCAATTGTTTGTCACCGCGGGAGATATGAGGAGGTCCTCCATCTTGCAAGAATGTTATTTCGCTTAGTACTTGTCTGTCCTGCAATATGGGAATAACATTTTCTCTCAAAAGTTGAACATAACGTTCACCAGTTACAAAAACGGTTTTAAAAGTTCTTCCATTGATTTTTCAAAGATAAATGGCCCAATAATAAAAGAAGAAGTGAACCCACACAAAACTGTAACTCTGTGCTGATGAAGTGGTATTTCTGTAAAAATCCTAGGGTTTTATGTTGCCAAAATGAGGCAGTTTTGAATGTTAAATTCTCCCTTTAGATAAAAGTGAGCATCATCTGTTCTTAGAACATTTGACAGCCAGTTTTCATCAATATCAATTTGCCGGAAAACCCATGCAGCGAATTCTTGACGCTTCTCAAAATCGCTGACTTTCAACTCGTGGAAACTTTGAATTTTGTTAGGATATTTTTATAGAAAAATTCTAAATGTGTGTTCTTTCCAAACTGTTCCATACGAAATCCCCGTTTGTCGAGAAACTTGTCTAGCACTTACTTCTCTATACGTGGATAACGTTTCAATACCTTCAGCATTCTGCAAAACCGTAACAGCCACTGACTTGCATGTCGATGGTCTTCCACTCCGAGGTTTTGCTTCCAGAGATCCAGTTTCCTCAAAACTTTTAATCAATCGCTTTAGAGAGTAGCAACTCATTGGTCCTTTACCGCTTCGAATATCTTTAAAGGAACGAAACGCTCGTAAAGATTCAGTGGCAGATTCTGAATCACAATTAAAACAATTCACCAAGAGTGCTTTATCCTGTAGTGACGGCATTCCAGGGGGAAGGGGAGAAGTTCGACCACACCTCCTTGCGGTCCCCCCTGGACCCTTAGAATATTTGACCAAATTCTGGTTCGTTTCCAAGATGACTAACGTTGCAACGGCACCCATTTTCAAATGAAGAGCAAAACTGATATCTCCAGTAATGCTACCGCGTCCGGGGTAACCGCCGCGTCAGGAGCTGCAGCTCGAGCTCATGATGAGAAATCTACTACGAAGACACAATTCAATCTACTACAACTCATAATAAATGGTACCCAGAGGAAAATAAAGAGCTGACTTGTCTTCTCTGTGACAACAATGTACATATTAATTGTCCTCAGGAGACAAAATTGAATCAGAATCTGAGATTCAATATCAAAGATTATACAAAACTACGAATGGACAGACCGGGAAAATTCGGAGGAGGACTTTCCGTTTTGATTAAAACTCTAGAAATCAAATTTAAGGAAATCGCCTATAATCAGAGTAAGCCTAGAGAAAGCACGACAGAAGCTCAGGCAATAGAAATCTATCTTACAGATAAAACAATTCCAATCATAAATGTTTATCACCACGATAATACTAGCATCAATACTAACCGACCTCGACCTTACGCCGTTAAATAACGAAAAGAACACCTACATATCCAAATCCACAGGCACAGAATCCGCAATATACATCACAGCGATAAATTACAACATCGCACCCACAACACAATGGAAAATTCTGAAAAGTGCAAACAGTGACCACAGACCAATTTTAACAACCCTAAAATTCAAAATTGAGAATTTTCAACAGAATAAAAGAACACTGGAAAAAAATTTACAGAAATGCTTGAAGAACTGTGCAACGAAGAATTAAATCACAGAACGATTGACAAAAACTTGGAAAAATTCTCTTTGAACATATCCAAAGCTGCAAAAGTATCGTAGAGGTAGACGTAAAGACCTGTGAATACTTTACTGGAAGGACCACAATATCGAGGCAATGATTGCAGAAAGAGACAATAAAAATGAACTTCTTAAAACAAATAAAACAGAAGAAATCATAAAGGAACTCATTGAAATTAGTCACAAAATCGAACAAGAAATTTGGATATTCAAACAAGAAAAATGGGCAGAATTCTGCGAAGAAAATGGATCCAAAAAAGGAAAGCTATCACTGGAATACAATTAGTGTTATAAAACTCAAAACCAACACTAATCCTCCAAAACTCTAACCGATATGAACAGCGAGAACGAACAAACAGATGGCTGACATAGTTTCTGAATATCTTTCAAGCACTTCCAGACTCAGCTATACGAATGAAGGCAGGACTCTGAAAAATAATATAAAAAAACAAGTTAGTTAAACAAGCAAGAAATTACCATCAACAGGGTATTTCTCGAGAGACTTCACACTGAATGAGCTAAATACATCAATAGGAAAGTTAAATCCAAGATGTCACCTGGAGATGCTCTATCTTTGGTCAAATGATTAAACACTTTGGAGACGAAGCTAAAAATCAACTCCTACGAATACTGAACATTTCATAGCAAACTGGTAAACTACCAAAGAATTGGAAGATATCAATTATAGTGCCAATACTGAAACCAAACAAAGATGCTAAGGAATGCAAGAACTATCGGCCAATTGCTCTTACCAGCATACTTTGTAAAATAACAGAATAAATTATCCACTCTAGGCTCATAGTCTGGCTCACTAACAATAATAAAATCAACTTCTACCAAACTGCCTAAAGATCCAGACACTGTACAACTGATAAACTGTTCTACTTCTGTCAATCAATAATAGATTTCTAGGAAAAACCGCCAAAGAAGACAACGGCCGTATTCCTGGATATGACCTCAGCTTTTGTTCGAGTGTAGAAATTATTTGAAAGGCTGAACAACATCGGAGTAAGATGAAAAACCTTAATCAGGATTGCAGACTTCTTAAGGGGAAGAAGGATAAAGGTTCGGGTCAATGGAACATTTTCCAAGGACCGAAGAACATGGGCTGGTGTACCTCAGGGATCTCTGCTCAGTACTCTACTCTTCTCGCTATATATTAACTGTTGTTTATGTAAATAGTTGAATATTATTTGTATTATTCAAAGCCTCATTATGTAAAAATATATGTATATATAAATTGGACATTTGTTGTTGGCCATGGTCAAGTTTGAGCTCTTGTACGTCTAATTGCGACACAACAAAAGTGGCGACGAGGATGCGCGATCTACAGAGCCAGTAAAAAGCTGAGGAAAACGGCGTCTATGCAAGTATAACAACTCCATCTTTTAAACAAATCTGACTCTCGGATTATGGAGAGGAAAAATAAGAAAATGGGTTAAGATTACATCTTTTAAACTATCTGAATCAAGAAAACAAAGGAGTAGAAAAGATCAGCATGACAAGTTCAAAGTTAATAATACCTTTTAGATGCTATAGCCCGTTGGAGGACACTTCGATCTTTTTGTACAAAAATTTGAGGCTTTCTTTTTGGCATCTGAAGAAGGAGATTAAAGTGCTGATTTTTACCTCGCTACCAGATTCTGAAACTTTGAAGCAGGGAAACGGTCTGATGAAAGATCAACCCTATGATACTATCATTCAAAGAATTAAGCTGCATTTGGATCCAAAGAAGAAAGTGATACCACAGCGATGCAGATTTTTAAAGAGAATTCAACAGGAAGGAGAATCAATTTCGGAATATCTTAGAGAATTGAAACATTTGGCAATAAATTGTAATTTCGTCGATATGTTGGGAACCATGATGCGAGACCGTTTTGTGGCTGGAATCAAGTCGGAAATCTTGCAAAAGAAGCTACTACAAGAGGACGACGATGTCACCCTGGATAAAGTTTTTGCAGTGGCGATCTCGTTCGAATTGGCGGAGATAAATACAAGAGAATTACAAGATAAATTAGTGACCAAGATATCCCTTGTGAATGGAAAGGATAAAAAGGGTGAGTACAATAATAGTACGGCGCAGTATAGGCCTTTCAGGCAAAGTGGCAAAGGCAAAATAGTGTGTTATAGATGTGGTGAAAGACATTCACACGTGGCATCTGTTTTACCTCATAGAACAAAGACTTGTTTTAAAATGTAATAAACTGGGTCATTTAAGTAGGGTCTGCAAAGCTAGTAAAATATTGTGGGGATGTAAATTTGTACAAGAGGACTCTATATATTCTGTACAGGGCGAAACTGATGACACAATAAATTTAAAAGTAGATGATTATTCTTTGTGCTTTACAATAGATACAGGAAGTCCAGTTACGTTAATACCTAAAGATATTTATAAGAATTATTGGCAAGGTAAAAGATTATTTCCAACAAATTTAAGATTAAAATCCTTTTGTGGTAAATCAATAGTGATTATAGATCAAAGAAATGTTTTTGTAAAAGAAGCCAACCAATATTTACGATTAATAGTTGTAAATGAAAAAATCCAGGTAATTTTATTAGGAAGAGAATGGCTTAAACAGTTGAAACTTGATTATTCTATATTGTTTAGCATTAAAATTTTAAATAATGAATATAATAGAAATATATTTAAATATATAAAAATTTGATGGATAGGTATGCAGATTTGTATAACAAAGATTTGGGCTGTCTAAAGAACGTTAGAATAAATTTTAATTTAAAAAAGGATGTGACTCCTGTGTTTTGTAAGGCCAGAAGTTTAACTTTCTCTCCAAAAACAAAGTAGAGAATGAAATTGATCGTTTAGTGAATTCTTGCATTTTATAACCTATAGTTCATGCATATTGGACCGCTCCAATAGTACCGGCATCAAAAAAGGATGGTAGTGTAAGGATATGTGGTGATTTTAGATGTACAGCTAATAAAGCAATAGAATTAGATAGGTATCCCATTCCATCGATCGATGAAATCTTTTCAAAATTATCTACAAGCACCGTACTTTCGACTCTAGACCTATCACAGGCTTACTTACAAGTAATGTTAGCGGAAGAAGCCAAAGCTGTTGTTGATATAAACACATCAAAGAGGTTGTTTTCTTATAAAAGACTACCATATGACGTAGCGGTAGCACCAAATAAATTTCAGAGGATTATGGAAGGCCTATTTTCTGATTTGCCAGGTGTGGCCTGCTACATAGATGATATTTTGGTTGCAGGAAAAGACTTTGAAGATCATGAACAAAGGTTGGATCTAGTGTTTAGATGATTGCTAGAAAAAGTTTTAAAGTTAAACAGATATAAATGTAAATTTAAAAAGAAATCGGTGGAATATTTAGGGTTTAAAATGGATAAATATGGACTGCATCCCTTAGAAAATAAAATGAAAGCAGTGATAGAGGCGCCTGAACCTAAAGAATGTTTCGCAATTGAGATCTTTCATAGGACTCTTAATTTATTTTTATAGATTCATAAAGAATATAGCAAACATTTTAGCGCTATTCTATCAACTTTTGAATAAAAATTGTAGATGGAATTGGACGAAAAATATCGAATGTTATTTTAAAAATGTAAATCATTATTAATGGACTATGGACTAGGCGTAATTCTGAGTCATAGAAATGATAGAAAGGAAGAATGCCCTATAGCTTTTGCTTCTAGAACATTAACTGAAGCGGAAAAACGGTACTCTCAACTAGAAAAGGAAGCGTTGAGCATAACTTATGGCGATGAGAAATCAAGACAATACTTACTGGGACGAAAATTCGTATTAGTCACAGACAACCGACCCTTAATTCATATATTTTCACCTCAGAAACCAATTCCGATATGTGCAGCTACAGAATTAAAAGATGGTCCTTAAAATTAGCTGCATTTAATTATACTGAGGAGTTTCCAAAAGGTAGTGATAATTCCAATGTTGACGCATTGTCACGTCTTCCTTTAGAATCGAGTGTCAGGGAGTTTCTTGATGAAGACCAGGTACTTCTTCTCAGGAAGTTGAATGAGGTACCGTTCTCTTTTAGGGAGGTGGCATATGAGACGTCCCGAGATAAAATACTGTCTATAGTATTAAGGAATGTTAGAGAAGGCAACTGTGTGTGTGTGGAAATTCACAAGGGTACTGAGGGAAAACCCACTAGCTCCTTATTATAAGATCAATGAGAAATTAAGCTTGGAGTTTGATTGTTTTCAATGGCGTGAAAGAGTGGTAATTCCCCAAAAATTAAGATCTTTAATTTTAAATGACTTGCATGAAATACACATGGGGATTTTTAAAAGGAAGATGATTGCCAGACGGTATTTTCTGGTGGCCAGGCATAAACAGTAACATCAAAGAGTTAACTAGAGAATGTAGAGTATGCCAAGAATCGGCAAGCATGCCCCCGGCTACCATCTCGGAATGGACTTGGCCCGAAAAACCGTGGCATCGACTTCATCTTGATCTAGCGGGTCCGTTCATGGGAAGAATGTTTTTGGTTCTCGTGGACGCATACTCAAAGTGGATAGAAATTTTTATCATCAAAGATATTACCAGAAAAACGATTATAAGTCATCTTAGAGAAATTCTTGCCAGAATTGGATTGCCCTAATATTTTGTTACAGGTAACGGAAGACAGTTTGTCTCCGGTGAATTCGAGCAATTTACCAAAATGAATGGTATACGGCACACTAAGACCAGTCCGTATAATCCTAGTACAAATGGTTTAGCTGAGAGATATGTAAGAGAGTTTAAAAATCTTTTGAGAAAGAATAATGGGAAGGATGATTTAGAGACGAATCTACAAAGTTTCCTATTTGCTCATAGAACATTCCCCCAAACTGTAATAAAGGAATTCCCCGGCGGAACTGCTAATGAAGAGAAGTTTAAGATCAAGATTCTCGAATTTAATACCAAGATGAGAAATCCGCGAGAGGTATTTCATGAGACCGTAAGAAGGCAGGAGCAGTTTACTACAGGTTGCGAGGTTTATTTCCGCAACTATGCAACTGGACCTAAACGGTAAAAAGGTACCATTTTGGAATTATTGAGCTACCTTTACTACCTTATAAGTTGCGAGGGCGTCGTGTATAAGAGGAATATCAATCAATTGCAACCTGTGAGAAAGAAACAAGTGGAGACAAGAAATTTGATACTTCCTCGAACATCAGGAGAGAAGCCTGTAGGTGGAAGTCAGAAATAAAGTGAAGAGGAGGTTCCAGAGGTTACATCAGGAAACAAGGAGGAGACTGCTTCTGTGCACGTACCCTCTTGCACTCCTAGACCAGGGCCTGTTGCTGTGCACGTGCCCTCTTGCACTCCTAAACCGGAGGCTGCCGCTGTGCAAGTGCCCATCCGCAGTCCTAGACCTCAGAGAGCCAGGAAACCCCTAGACCGACTGGAGTATTATTAAGGGGGGAGATGTGTTGTGCATGTAAATAGATGAAGATTATTTGCATTCTTTAAAGTCTCATTATGTAAGAATATATGTGTATATAAATTGGACATTTTTTGTTGGCCAAACGAAAAGAATCTGAGGCTCTTTATTGGACACGAAAAAAACAACAGCGGCATTCCAGAGTAAAATAAATCATCAGAGATAGATAAATATTTTTCAAATGAATTAAAATAAATATAATCGATACTGAGAGAGAGTTGAATTTTGAAAAATAGAAAATTATTATTTTCGAAATATAAATAGCTGAGAGGATTCCAGCAAACCGCATCTAAAATATCAGGTTTTTTTTTTGCTACATGTTTTAATTTGCATATACCTATTTTACATATCTCAGATTGTATTTAAAAATCGTTAACCATTTCTTCTAACTTTTGGCGAAATGGTGTTTTATTAATTTATCATTTGATATTATTAGGGTTCTTTCCTGGTATTCAAAAAGTAAAAATACGTGTCGTTCAGTTATATTTTTCAATTTATCAAACAATTTGGCCGCTGAATCGCTGATTCTGGTAGGGCGCCATCTAGCGAATAAAGTTGTAACTAAAATCAATTTCGAATTTTTCATTATTTGCCATAAAAAATCCCATTGCATCCTGAACACAATGGTGTTTACCGCATTGCTCTAGCGCAAATATTCGCGGAGTTATTAATTTTTAAAGTTGTGCGGGACTTTTGGATCACCCTGTATAAAGCGACTTATAGAGAATTATTTAAATTAATTTCATATCATCCCAATTATCCTTTGTGGAGATTTCAATTCAAGACATCCACTCTGGTTCGATTCAACGACAAATAAAAACGGATACATTCTAAAGTCTATTATCGAGGAGCAGAATCTATTTGTTCATAATCTTAAAATCCCAACTTGCAGAAATGCTAGCATAATCGACTTGACAATTTCTAATAAACATTCCATTGGTCTTATACATAACTGGAGAACCTCAGCACTTTCTGTTACCTCAGACCATTTGGCAATACTTTTTGATATCTTCAATATGATAAACTTGGCAAACAATAATAGACAGACATCGACATGGAAATTCAGAGAAAAATCGGCGAATTGGACCAAATTTGCTGAGAGTATTTCGCCTTCGGATTTACTGGATTTAAATTCAGCTTCTAAGCACATTGTCAATTGTGAAGATATTGATAATGTGGTAAACAAATTGACAAATTTAGTAATTGAAGCTGCATACTCTTCTCTCGACGTCAAGCATCACACCTCTATAAACACGACTACTTCCAAAAATTGGTGGAATAAAGAGCTTCAACAATTAAAAGAACATTTACATTATCTCAGGAATTTGTATTATAGAGGGAGTAACCTGAATCCGAGTATTTACAGAGCGGCAAGAAATAAATACTTAAGAGCCATCAATAGAGCAAAAAAGACGTCGTGGAAAATATTTATTGAAGAAAATGAGTCTACGAATGCTTTCGGGAATGCATACAGGATTTTTAAACGGTTAAGATCGGCCGATATTCAAGTGGGCATACCATTACTGAATAAAACTGCAGAATGCATGAGAGAGCAAAAGATGAAGGAAATGCTAACAGCATTTTTTCCTGATGATGATGTGCGGTTGGACAATGAAGAACACACTTTAATTAGAAATCACATCCCAAGTTTTACCAACAGGGAAATCATTTTTATTACTGAAAAGGAAATAAAGGATTTGTGCTCGAATCTTAATATCAGAAAGGCTCCTGGTCCAGATAACGTGAGTTATTATATGATTAAGCACTCATTATTATCAATCCTACCCAGTTTAGTCAAACTCTTTAATGAGTGTCTGGTGCTGGGTTACTATCCTGAAAGCTGGAAACATTCGGTATTAAAAATTATTACGAAACCGCAAAAAGCTGACTACGAAGCAATTAATAGCTATCGCCCAATTTCACTAACATCAAATTTCTCAAAAATATTTGAAACGATCATTAAAAATAAAATACTCAATTATTATAATCATAATAACTTACTGAGCCATAGACAACATGGATTTACGAAAAGAAAATCTACAATAACGGCATTGGACAAAATAACCGAGACCATACTGAAACACAAACAAAACGAATTGGTTGCATTGATTGCCATTGATATAAGTGGTGCATTTGATAATGCGTGGTGGCCTGCCTTAATAAAAAGAATGGACGAAGACCACGTCCCAGCAGTTCTTATAAAAATTATCCAATCATTTTTAAATCGGAGAAGAAAAACAAGTCTCACCTTCTCGAATACAACAATTTCGAAATATTTATCAAAGGGATGTCCTCAAGGCGGACCATTATCACCTTTATTGTGGAATATAGTCCTGAATGATTTGTTGATCAACTTCGCATCCCCAAATTCTGAAATAATCTGTTATGAGGATGATGTTTCGATTGTTTGCTGGCACAAGACCATAGAAGGGTTAAAAAATGAAACAGAAAGAACTTTAAATTATGTAATACAATGGTGTACAAGAAATAAGCTAAAGCTAAGCCCGGAGAAAACCGGCTTAATACATATGCACGGCAAACAAAATATTCCAATGGGAACTCCGAATTTCATAATAAAACCAGTGGAAGAGGTAAAAATTTTAGGTATAAAATTTTCTAATCACAGAATTAAGTCAAAAATTAACTTCACACCCCACATTAATGATATTCTTTGTAAAATCAACCGTATGAAAAATCTTTTGTTTTCGCTCTGTGGGAAGATGTGGGGATTGGATGCTAAAAAAAGATTAATTTTATATAAAACTCTTTTCAGGCCAATACTAACCTATGGATCTGAAATATGGTATAAATTTATTAATAAAAGAAGTAAGCAAAGATTAAACTCTCAGCAATATCAGATTCTTCTTTGGGTAGTGAGAGCCTATAAAACGACCTCATCAAATTGTATTCATAGTTTGGCAAAAATACCTATTCTCACAGATCAAATAGAATCGTTGATAATAAAATACGATTTGGCCAATTTATCAAAAGAAGAAATTAATGTATTCAGACCGCATGCCCCGACTATAATTCATAACTACATAGAATCAAGAATGGCTGAAACAATAGCTAACACTAATGAAACATTCAGAAAATATTTCCCATTTGGAATTCCTTTTTATTTTCGTCCGAATTTTTATAACTCACAGTTCGTCACGGGTCATGGTAATTTTGGAGAATTTCTGTCGAAAATCGGGGCAACGGATGATCCTAGCTGTTTCTGTGGAAAAGAAAACCAAGACTCAATGCATTTATTGATGGAATGTCCGATATTCCACAGCTACAGAAGTAATCATTTTTATCCCATCGAAGAGGTTTGCGAATTTGTATATAACAAAGACACTTATGTAAAATTCAATAATTTTTGTAAGTTCATTTTGGATTTTCTCTTCTGTTTAAGAAAACCATAGTTTCAGTTTTAATTGTGTTTTTAACCGGTTATTGTGTTGTATATACTGAATTGTATATAGGTTGCTAAAATAATTTATTTTGGATTTTCTCTTCTGTTTGAGAAAACCATCGTTTCAGTTTTAATTGTGTTTTCAGTCGGTTATTGAGTTGTATATAGGTTGATAAAATAATCCATTTTGGATTTTCTCTTCTGTTTTAGAGTGCCATCGTTTAAGTTTTAATTATGTTTTTAGTCCGGTTATTAAATTGTATAAAATGAATTGTATATAATCTACTAAAATGTATTTAGGCGCAAGTATCCCGAGCTGGGATATCGCGTCCGATATGTCAAATAAAATTTTAAAAAAAAATCATAAATATAAATTCTCAAATAAAAACTAAAAATACGAATCAAAATATATCGGAATACCCATTTCAATATAACATATTTATTATTAATTTTTACAATAGTTTTCTAATTTTCATATATGATATTTACCAATATACGTATATAATTTCGTCACATTTTACTCTATTCATAATTCTTATTATTGTTGAAATACAAAATTAATTTAAAAGATATTAGAGCCCTATGTGAGAAAAGCTCAGAGATATCCAAAACCAAAATTAAATTGAATATTAAATATCAAACCTGAATTTGAACATTGGAAATTGGATAGGTGTTCGTGGTCAAAATTGGAAATTAAATAAGGTAAACCTTTCACTGATATAACAATATTCTAAATGGATGATGACTGATTTGGCCCATATTAAATAAAAACGCAATTTTATACATCTTTTGGCAAACAAAAAAATTGTAATCCAATGTGATAAATCATTTGTCTCAAAAACTGCATTGTATTCTAAACAATCTAAAAAATTGAATTATAGAATTTTTTTTCGCCAACAAAAAGATTTATTTCAATTTTTATTTCTACTTTTTAAAAAATACTATAAAGTTTTCTTTTTTTTTAATACGTATAGTTGTTTTTTTTAATCAATAATATGTATATATATATTCTTTTTTTACTATATTTTCTTTCAAATTGAATATTATCTGAAGATCTATTTCTGAAGATTCTACATTTATTTTCAAAAAATACTATAACGTTTTCTTTTTTTATATATAGTTTATTTTTTAAATCAATAATATGTATATATAGATTATTTTTTTATTATATTTCTCTTTCAAATTGAATATTTTCTGAAGATCGTCAATAAATTTAGGCTTTTATGAAGAGTCTTTTTCTGGGAAATTTTCAAGGGATTATATGGTCTGGCAACTTTGAAGTGAAGTGATTTATAAAGAAGGCTTCAATCTCACATCACAAACTTTCAGATAGAAGTCTTGCTTTTACTTTCTAAGATGCGCTTCATTAGTCTATTTTGAGTATCATATAATCCTTTAACTAATGTGTTTTTTTAATAATCAAAACCTCTGTCTCTCAGACTTTATTCACCATTAGTTTAGAGTGTGTCAATTAATCATGTAAGATTAATTACTATTTCACGCTCCATTTGAAACCTAAATAAGCAATTTATTATCAATTTTGTTTTGGTAAAATTTAAATAACCCTCAATAAATTACTAATATAAGAAAATAAATAAAGGATATGAAGCATGTTAGTTGATAATATGATTTATAAATGTTGTCTTTGAAGATAGCACATGAGTGAATCTGTAAAATATGGAAATATTTGGAAAGTTGAGAGAGGCATTCCATTATTATTATAAATTAAACTAAATTAAAAATAATAAACCTTCTGGATTTTCAGTTTAAATTTGAAATTCTTATAATATATTGTTTATATTATATATTTTAATATATATGTACATATATGGATTTTTTGAAAATAAAAGCGTGTCCTGAACCTTACGATGATTTTTTGAATGAAAAATACGAGTATATCTTTAGTAATAAACGCTAATTTCAACTTTATATAAGGATATTGTCAAACATATTTATTAATAAATCAAGAAAAGCCAACCATGTACGAATTTCAGACTGTTTGAACCTCGTCAACGTGGTGTGGACTGTGATCTCAACGGCGAAAAAAGGATGATCTTAGAGACTTCCTGAAAATCAAGGAAATGAATACTTCAGGCCGAATTTTCTTAAAGCTTATACGTTTAAAAAGATAAAGATACAGTTATAAGTCAGAAATAATTCGAGAGAAAAGTACTCAAATATAAACGCCCTTTGTTAAATAGAACACTTTCTATATTTATTTAATTTTCAAAAATATATGAAATAAGTTGAGTTGAAGTTCTGGTTTGGTAGCTTCTGTAGACTCCTGTCGACTAATGTAATAAGTTGAGGTTTGGTTGTTGACTCTCGCTATACTGTGTTGACCGAGAGGAACAGTCAGGATGGGGAGTTTTCCAGTACCTCTCTGAACCTTGGAAGACCTTTTACAATTCTCACAAAGTACAGGAAGTCGTGGTCGAGGCAGAGTGGAAAGCTTGGAAATGTCCACACAAAAAAACGAAGACACAGTTGCACTAAGAAAGTTCCGTGAACGGATAGAGTTGAGCTAGGAGCGAAAGATGGGGAGGTAGAAGTTTTCTTACTATTCTACATGATGGATGAGATGGCTTTGAGGGACGACCGACGTGGGCTCACACAGATGCTGCACTCACTGTGAAGTGACTGTAAAGGGACTGTATTTATAGGTTAAGACGGGGGGCCTTATGCGACAGGGGCCGTTTCTGAGAAAGGGGGCCTTGCATGTCACCAGGTGTGAGAGGGGGCTTTGCATTCCACCAGATGTGGAGTGTGGGTGGTCTTGGTCCATTTTAGACCTTGTTGTGGGAATTCTAAATCTATCTCGATTTTGACGTTATGACTTCTATCTCTTGCTTAGCTCAACTCTTAATCTATTACAGATTATTATTTATTTATCCTCAGTTTGTACAAATTACATTACATATGATGATGTAAACACACATGTCAATAATACGTATAATCATTTACAGATGTGTTTCTATTATACAACATTAAAATCTTGTCATAAGTTATATACAATATGGGGTTGTTGGTTTAAATTACCATATATATATTTTTTTTTTCAAATACAACTTAATCTTTCCGTGATTATGTGTGTATATATATACTATATATATTATATAATCTAAAATGAAAATATATATATTTTTAAAACCTATATTTTATTTTCACCAATAACTGTTCTACATTTTTGACCATAGATTTGGAAGATACCACTTTTTGAATATTTGTTGTAAATATGTATAGTTAACCTACCCTTTTTAAATCACGGATATAGAATTCATTTTATAAATTCTATATTACTGTGACAAATAATATTATGTATAATTTGCTTCTCTCTCTCTCTCTCTCTCTCTCAAGTAATTCAAAATAAAGACTACTTGATAAGTAAATAATTTATTTCCTATTTTCACTACTGCACCTCCAATTCTATTTTCTTCAACAACAAAACAAAATAAATCACATGTATACTATATATATATGTCGGAGATACATTGAAGCTTTTGTTTTCTGAGACTTGAAGTATTGTATCTTATTTTCTACAATATATCCATCATTCAATAGCAAATTTACACGACCTAAAGGAAATATTACTTTTTCACAAATGATTTTAATATTCGCCTTAATGACGATTGAATATGAATTAAACAATACAATATTCAACATATTTTGAAAAATGTCATTGAAGATGCCTAATATATTTAATATAACTACTAACATATTTTATTTCCGCGCACACAAGTACAAAAAAACACAAGATTTAAAAAAGAGAGGGACTATTTATAACGAATAAAATTATTTCATTTATCAAAATTTGCCACAATATTTACCTACTCAGCTTAGTTTAAGAACATGGAGAAAGAGAGAGTTTGTTGTGCTCACATTAATGCCTTTTAAAACTTAACGTCGCATCTTGTACACTCGTAAAACGCGAAATGCGTGGTATCGCTTGAGACCAACTGGCGATTCTCCACCAAACTCTGCAACGCTGGCAGAGGCGCCATATTCATTGTACATAGTGTATATAATGCATATTATCTTTTTTTTTAATAGTGCAGACTGTACACTTTGCATGTATTGACAAGATGTCAATAAAATTATTTTATTTCTGAAATTGTTTATTTACACTCATAGACAACACTTAAAGCTGTTCATTTCACCATGTATATCGGTATTCAAACAATAACTCTGATATATATTTGATACACAGTGACCTTTATTGAAGACACACCAGATAACCAAGTGTAAACAAAATTGCCTCTTTTTCTTTTAAAACAAAAACAACAACTAAAGAAAAAGAGACGATTGGCGATATGAAAATATTACACCTTCCTTAAGTTATGTCCATCAGTGTATAATAAATATAACAAATAAAGCACGGAATTCAGTTTCCAAATAAAAACCGAGCCTCAAGAGAACCAAAGTTACCCAGCAGAAATACAGAATAAGGTGGCGGCCACAATCCAGCAGCCACATCCAATTCTGCCCCATAATAACAAATGGCGACAGTTACATCGGGTCGTTAATAACTCCATAATAGATTAGTATTGCTTACGTAACTCTCTAACCCTGGCCCCGAGATATACATACCTACATCCACAAGAAATTATTCCCTTTTCTATAACAACATTTCTTTATTAAATCATTTTTGAAAATCAAGATGACATTCACATATATAATATTATTTAGATAAGTTTAAAATATAAATATCTGTTAGTTAATTTAAAACATAAGAGGTTGTTTTTCAATATTTATTTAATAAATAAATAGATGAACAAAAAGGAGGTAACAACTTGCAGTGAAGTATCGGCCATTACGCGTCTTATGCTGGGTAGAAAAAAGGAATAACCAAAGAGAGATGAAAGAACCTTGATAATAATTTCCTAATAATATATATATTACGATTTTGATTTGAGTTTAAAATGAAATTAGTATTCCTACAAAAATCTAACTTAATCAAATTGAATATATAGATATATAATATAGATAATTTTCTTTTATCTCTTTTTCATTTGGTGCCAGTTTGTTTTAGTGGGACAGGGCGCTTTATTGTTATATTTGAATAAAGTTTACAATTTTTTCCTTAAATAGTCCCGTGGAAGAGTTCTAACACCCAAAGGCTTGCCATTTCAATTTATCGATTTAATAAAGAAGCTTTGTTGCAGAAATATTTCATATAGAATGTCAGATATTTACCAGATCATGATATATTACCATTCAAAGACCAATGATACTGTTAGAAACACTTCTCTCAAAATTCGTTATAGAACTATTTTTTAAAGATATAAACTCCCATTTTCTTTGAAAGCTGAAAATATATTTGTTATACTCTCTGTATATCGAATGTTGGAATACATAAAACTTTATTATGATACATTCTGTACTGAGAACACATTAAAAATAAATCTATTATCAAGGAACAAAATTATGAGGCGAAGATTTTCTTGAGACCCTCAAGATATTCTTCCCTGATAATATACTGCTCAAGGAAACTTTCCAACTTGTAAAAATAAATTGTTTAAATATATTTTTAAAGGTATAGGTGCCATTTTTTCCAATACCGTAAAACCCATCTAAAACGAATAGGGGATTAAGTGAACATTTCCCATAACAAACCTAAAATAATTCTCAATTTTAATTCTTAATAGAATGAACCAGGACTATAGTGTAACCATGGAAATAAAGAAATATTTTTTTTTCCAATCGTGAAGTTCGCTATATCAGGTTTTACGATATCTCCAAACATGAACAAAACTTGATGAAGTTTCATATTTTGATGGCGTCGATCATCTATCTTATTCAAAGAGACAGCGGCAATTTTGTTCATACTTGGTTATCTCAGGTGTTTTCAACAAAGGGGTCATTGTATATCAAGATTCATTTAAAGTTATTGTTTTAATCCCAATATGCATGCTAAAAGGTTACAAATTTCTAAAGTATTGTCCATGAGTGTATATACACTCCACTAGGGTAGAGAGATAACAGATATATAGAAGAAGAAGCGATGGAAGAAGATAGTGTTGAGTATATGATTATAGACATATAAACTGATATAATCTATAAAATTGTTTAATACAAACTTTAGGAATATTCGAGATATGCTAACTCTTTATATCATAATGAATGTAGGTATTTATCATGTAATCTATGTAAGTATAAAAATTGTAGATATATATAAAGATTGTAGAGAAATGTGAGTAAGAGAATTTTATCTCCCAATCTAGCGCCCCACAGATGCGACTTGGCCTCGGAAACCCAATTAACAAGATAAAGAAGGACAGTAATTGCTTAAATGAACCATGCCGTGCGTGTCACAGATTGTTCTCGAGCTTTCAGCACTCCTAGACAAACACAGAAATATACGACAATCCATTTGGGATTCACTAAGATAATTAACAACTTATTTTGATTCGAATTTATTTGTTATTGTGAGTGTGGTATATTCCAATATTTCGACATGGCTAATAATCTGTCTTTATCAAGGAGTACTTCCTTGGAATCCTTCTCTAGCCATAGGTATATATATGCTTTTTTATTTAAAGATTTATTTATGGATTGCTCTATTTTCAAAAAGGTATATACACTGGTGTCCAAAAAATAAGAAACTTTTGTTTTTTAATGATATGTTTTAAAATATACAACGCTAAAAGCTAAAAAGTAATTTAATTAGGTATTTTAAGTCGTAGAACTTATTTATCGCAACCATTCGATTCGGTAAAATTGAAAATATGCAAACTTTTGCTTGTCTATATAAGTGTGCTATTTGGCGTGTCGTTTACCCCATCTAAGAATTGTCCAATTATAATTTTATTTAATCCTTAGTTGATTATGAGTTTACGAAAAATATTAGCAGATGATTTAAAATGGAGAGCTGTTGGAAGAATGGAGGCAGGGCAATCACAAGTAGAAGTAGCAAAATGGCTAAATGTGAATAAATCTGTGGTCAGCAAAATATGGAAACAGTTCATTGAGACAGGAACCATCAAAAGAAAAGAAGGTTCTGGTAGAAAAAGAAAAACAGCTACCTCTGAAGACCGTTATCTTGTCGTAACTGCCAAGCGCCATAGGAAGATGACAGCTATTCAACTCTCTAATGAACTCGCAAGTGCTACTGGAACGAGAAATTCAAGACAAACTGTTTATCGAAGGCTTCACAAAGGTGCTATTTATGCAAGACGACCAATGGTCTGTATCCCTTTAACCTCTGCTCGCAGGAGAGCCGCTTGAATTGGTGCTTGGAACATCACGCCTGGACTCATGATCAGTGGGCCAATGTTCTCTTCAGTGACGATTCAAGATTTAGTTTAAACACAGATTCTCGACGAGTTTTCATCTGGAGGGAGCCTGGAACCCGCTATCATCCCAGTAACATCAGGAAAATAGAGAGTTTTAGAGGGGGCAGTCTCTTAGTCTGGGCTGGCATCAGTTCTAGCAGACGCACACCCCTCCACATTTTTTCTGGGGGCACTTTAACTGCCCAAAGGTACAGGGACGAGATCCTTGAGCCCTATTTAAGACCTTATAGAGATCAAATTGGTCACAATTTATTTTTATGGACGATAATGCTCGTCCGCATAGGGCTAGGCTAGTCAATGAATATCTCCAGAGTGAGAATATTCGATGGATGGATTGGCCAGCCAGATCCACGGACCTGAATCCAATAGAGCATGTTTGAGGTACTCTAGGAAGGCGTATTGGAGCTCGTCACCCCTCTCCCAGAACCCTCGTTGAGCTAAGAACTGCTCTATTGGAGGAGTGGAGTTTACTACCCCTGGACCTCCTCCAAAGCCTGGTAAACAGTATGAGGGCTCGCTGTGAGACCTTGATAGCTGTTAGAGGTGATCATACTCCCTATTGATATCTTATTTCTTTAAGATCTGGAACCTTAGCTTTGGGTATTTTGGTAATAATTTGCATATTTCATAATTTCAATTTTTTTTTTATTTTCATATAGCTAGTCAAATTCTCCATAGTTTAAACTATTTGTATACTAAATTTTATATTTGTTAATAAATTAGCTTTTGAGAAATTTCAATATTGGTTAAGTTTCTTATTTTTTGGACACCAGTGTATATAGGAATCGGGACATTTTAAAAGAACATAATTTGACGGTAATGAACAATTTTGACATGAATTAGCATTACTTCTTATATTTATTAATTATATCATTTTTATGGAAATTTATAATCTAATTGACATATAAAATGACAGGGTTTTAAAACCGTCAGTAAAGTTTTGGTATTGTTCCCCCTCAAATTTTTATTCAACCACATGCCTCGCCTATACATATAACAGCCTATAATTGTTCCGAATTTTATACTCTACTATGTCTAAAATATTAAAGAAAATATATTTAGGACTTTATAAACACGCATGGATAAAACTTAAGGAAGTGGAAAGTCTTTTATGTCTCCGGTCGTTTTTTTTTCAAGGTGATAGTGGAATATTTTGTTCACACTTGGTTATCTCATGTGTCTTCAATAAAGGTCACAACGTTTCAAATATCTTTCAAGAGCTATTGTTTGAATCCTGGTATCCACACTAAAAGGTTAAACATCCTCAAGTTTAGTCCATGAGTGTAGTTCACTATACAACAGAAGGGAAGATAGTATACAAACTGGGGTGTTAGTATAGGAAACTGGTATTGTCGCTCATTCATTTTGTGAATGTTCATGTTAGGATAATACACTAAATTTATTGTTTTGTAGCGGCTCCCAAATATTAACTTTTCCTATTTTCATTATAAGTTTTAATTTGTCTAATAACTATTCAATTCAAATATTAAAATTATTCATCTTATAAAATAATTATACATCATTCTAAATATAAATCATAAATAATATGAAATGTAAATATTTATCTATAATATATCAAGCACATATGTCTAACATTATATAATCTAGAATTGATATTTGACCACACACACATATAAACAAAAATAACTTCAACATGTAGTATACACCAATTTAACCCTTCTGATAATTTGTATAAATAAATGTAATTTAAAGTTTATTTTACAATAAATAATTTGTTATCTGACTCCGCCTAGAATTCCATGCCACCCACAGTTTTAATCCATATTTATTGGGAGAAGTGTGACTCATTTTTAACATAATTCACTATGTTATTACATTATAATTGGGGGTTATTTTAACGTTTTTTATAAAGGAATTTCACGTTATTTCAAGTTCCTTTAACAGATTTTACTGTGCATCTATATATAAAAATAAGTTTTTTCAACCAATATAGGACACATTTGATATAAAACCATCAATGATCTCAATAATACCTTTGATAAATATGACCAATAGGCGAATGAGACATACCAATAAAATAGAAAATAGCTGATAGAGTTTTTTTAATGAGACATCATCGGGATAAATTTCTATTTTATTGATTTCTTATTGATCCTATCATCAAACCATCTAAGGCGATTAGCTTATATCATTTATTGTCTACAATAGAATATTGAGAGGCAATAAAGGGAAGTATGATAACTTTAAAACATGACGACACTTTTACTTAAAAAGTATAGAATGTATTACCACTTGGCCGATGAGCTCACGCATGCGTCCCAACGACCTTAACACCAGAAACTGAACCTTTACACTTGTCTGCGACTCACAATGTGAGCTAAAACTCGAACTGCTACACAAACTGTGGCTGATGGTAAATAAACTCCGCATACCTCATTTTGACGGCGCTGGGATGTAGAAGAAAATCAATCAGCGGGAGAATAACGTGGATACTATAAAGGAATTGACTAAAATGTAGAATATAGTGTATTTTATAGTAAAATATTACATAATATCCATATTTATATGAAAAATAGACACTTTGGCCAGTTAGAGTTTTTTTATAAGGAGAAAAATAAAAAACTAACTGGCCGAAGTGTCTATTTTTCATAGAAATATAAATGCTGGCCAGGCAACTTATATCTTCAAGAAAATATTCATAGTTATTCTATTTTATATTTTATTTTCTTGATTAATAAATACAGGAAAAAACAAATAAATATTCATCTATTCCTAATTATATAGAGTTTCGGTAGCGTTTTAATATTCGCTTTTCATTAGAAAATACTCTACGGTTTCACTTGCTTGGATGTGGGAAAGTAAGAGGGGTTCCAAACACTTAATAATTAAAATAATAATACAAATTTGAAGTAATTTGTTTTTTTAAACACCACACCAATAGTGAATAATAAAACTTATATATGACATATTCTATTAATCATGATTGCATCCGTATTTCCGATATTTCACAAATATTCTCCTAAACTTTTGGAAACTCGAGAAAACTTATTCCAGTTGCTTTAGTAGCTAGTTATTGATGACAATAGAATTAGCATATGGAGAGAATAAACAGTTTATCTTATTAGCCTGGAGATTACAATGGGAATAAATAAACAGGAGCATGGAGGACACACAAGGAACGTTTTGAATGGAGTTTGGACAATAACTGCTGGAAGACAAACATCTTGTGGAAAACCCTTTGGAAATAAATGTTAATTTTCAGACCTAATTAATAATTGAATTGTTCAATACATGAAATTATTTCCAAATCTAATATATATATAATTTATATAGAAATCATTTTTTAATTATTATATTATAGGGAACTTTTATAACTATTGGGATTATACAAGGTGCGTTCATTAATTTCCAGGACTGGTTAAAAAATAAAATAAATAAAAAAGCTAAAGAAATTTTTTTATACAGAGTTAAATATTGGACATTCGACCACACCTGACTGAAAGCGCGAGTCTCGTGGCGCACGCGTCGAAATAAAAATAGAACAAAACAACTTCCTTGTAAGGTTCGCATTTCTAATTTTAAAATGACCATTTTCGAAGAGCATATAATCTGCATTAAGTTTTGTTTTAAATTGAAAAAAAAAGTGCTACTGAGACGTATGAATTGATTAAAGAAGCTTTTGGCGATGCAGCTTTATCCCGTTCAAGAACTTTTGAATGATTTTCACACTTCCAAAAAGGTCGGGAAAAGGTAAACGATGATCAGCATACTGGGCGACCAAGATCATTACGTTGCGAGGAAAACAAGCTCAAAATAAATGAATTAATTAAATCTAACAGAAATATTTCTATTAAAGACTTTTCTTCAGAGACTGGACTATCTGTAGGACTGTGTCATCAAATAGTAACAAAAGATTTGGACATGATCCGGACGTCTTCAAAATTTGTTCCCCGGATTCTAACAGAGGAACAAAAGGAGGTTAGAATGGATATTTGCAAAAACATGGTTGAAATGACTCGGACTGATCCAGAATGGATGCAAAAAATCATTACCGGGGATGAGACATGGGTGTATCAGTATGACCTGGAAACCAAACGTCAATCCAGCCAATGGATTGAAAGAGGGGAACCGAAACCCAAAAAGGCAAGATTTACAAAATCCAAAGTCAAGACATTGCTTGTTACATTTTTTGATATTAATGGTTTGGTTCACCATGAATTTATTCCTTTCGGACGTACAATTAATAAAAAGGTTTATTTGGGAATAATGAGGCGCTTAAGGGAGGCAGTGCGCCTCAAAAGACCTGAAAGATGGCAAAACAATGACTGGATACTTCACGTCGATAATGCGCGGCCGCACACAGCCCATGTTGTTTTGCAGTTTTTGGCCAAGCATTCAACCATACAGATACCTCATCCACTCTATTCCCCCGACTTAGCCCCCAATGACTTTTTTCTCTATCCTAAATTGAAAATGAAGTTAAAAGGAAGGAAATTTGACAACGTTGATATGATACAAGCTGAATCGAAGGCAACCTTGAGGAACCTCTCAAAAAGTGATTTTATCTCCTGCTTCGACAATTGGAAAAAAAAATGGAACAGGTGTATTGAGGCAGGAGGGGCATATTTTGAAAAATATTAAATTAGTTTTTTTATTTGTTGTTTTTTTTCAAAGATACAGAGCAGTCCTGGAAATTAATGAACGCACCTTGTATTTCAGTTCGTGCTTTTTTTTCCGTATATTGAAGCTTTATTGTTAAAAATTGGTTAGACATTCAATGTTCAAAGTATTGTCGGTCACTAGCCACTTAACTTTTCTATCTATTTGGCAATTGACGGATCCCATCGTGGAAAAAGCCCGGCTCTTCAGCCTCTATCCATTCATCGATCCATTATTTTTTCATCATCGTAGTTGGAGAAGTGCTGGTCAGTCAGGCCATGTTGCATTGATCGGAAGATATAATAATCGGAAGGAGCAATGTCTGGGCTATACGGCGAGTTGGGTAGGACTTCACATTTGAGCGTTTCTAAGTACGTTTTAACGGGTGCTGCAGCATGTGGCTGAGCATTATCATGTTGCAAAATAATTTTGTTGTGTCTATTGGCGTATTGCAGCCGTTATTTTCGCAACGCTCGGCTCAAACGCATCTATTGTCTTCAGTAGACCTCCCCTGTGATCCTTTCGTTCGGTTGTAGCAGCTCATACTACTCCAAGCTGGTCCCACCAAATACACAGCATATCTTCTCGCCAAGAATATTCGGCTTGGTCATCATCGATAATGAGCAAATTTTTAAGGCACTCTGCTCCGTTTAGCAAAATTTCTGTGATAAGTCCAATAGATATACATCTTTGAAAATATCACAGAACTAGAGGGCAAGGAGCAGAAATAAATAAAGAAATTCATCGTTTTTTATAACGACCATCTTTATTTGAAATTGATCTATCAATAAATATGAATTGCTTTATTTATATAAGTTTCAAACGCGTCATAAAAGGCTAAAATGTCCTATTTGTGTTATAATCATTGATAGCCCTAATATTTTGTGTGTTTTATATAAAAGACAAATTTTCGGTTCGGAGACTATGAACAAATAAAAATTTATATTGGCAGGGTTTTTTAGTGGTTGTATATTTTTTATTAAATAGGAAAACACAAAGATTAATGTTATTAATGATTAGAGTACATATTTAAACGATATGAATACCATTTTAATTGAAGAATGGATAATCTGGATTCTATAGATGTATATATTCTTGAAGAAGATAGAGATGGTGGACCTAATCGAAATATTCAAGGATAGAAATAAAGAATGATTGATCCTTATAAACGTGTCATCCTTAATATATGTCAATACCTGGTAAGTAGAGAAACCAGCCCTATCTCTCCCACTTTTAACATCCCTAAACAGATTAACCATCTTCATCACAAAGTGAGTGTCACGTCTCATTATGTCTCACGCACGGGGACAACTCCCTATAAACACAATCAAAGACATGTTGAGCGTCGTGTCACCGAGTCCATTAAGAGGACTCCCGCCGTGGGCGAAGGAGGAGAGATTGCCAGTCCCAATCAACACGGCCATCTTGGCAGATTCAATCATGTCACGAATGCTCATGCATGCCGAGCACACATGACTCACCATCCCCGCGGCGGTGGCCTCTTCGCTTCCATTATAAAATGGATTGCTTCCTCCCTTACTCTGGTACTTCACAGGGCTGAGATCACTTCCTGGCACTCTCTACTCCCGGAGTCTAACCCTAGTGTTAACAAGAGCATTGCATATATTACAAAAATCATAAAACCAAGCAACACTTTTATTTACTTTACTATTTTTTATTTACTTGATTGAAGGAAGCTTTCGGGCAAGCCTTTCTTCACCTAACTAAAACGTATATGGCTTTCTTTAATCAAGTAAATACAAAAATAGTTGTGACGTTTTATGATTTTTTTAATTTGTTGAAATCAGCAATCTTAGGAATCAGGAATCTTTCGGGCAAGCCTTTCTTCAGCTAACTAAAACGTATAGCGTTTCCAGAAAGCTTCCTTCAATCAAGTAAACAAAAAGAGTTACGGTGTTTTTATGATTTTTGTGATTGGTTGTAATCAGCAATCCTGTAAGAATGAATGGCATATATGTTAATAAAACATCAAGTTGTGGGAGGATGGATGATAGTCATGCATCAAAGAAGCATATCTACCGTTAAATCGCATAGAAGCAATGCATATCGGTCTATTATCCCAGTATAGAATGTAAAGATGGTGTTGAAGAATGTGTCCCAACACCAGAATCCATCTCTGTACTGATGAGGACAATAGCCTGAAGACATGGTATATAGGTTGACCTTTGGTCTAAATTTCCCAAAACTGGTGATGCTCCTCATTTTTTTTTCACCACTTTAATTTTTTATATGGGGTGATGAGCAAATTGAATTGTTCTAATGTCTTTTTAAAGAGTGTAAACCGATATTGGTGAATGAATGCCATCCTCTTGCAACTTTATATGCCATCCTCTTTTGTTATATGAACAGCCTTTTCTCTGCTGTCCTAAAGGCTATTGACCATAGTTGCTTGAATACCATTTCTAAGATATCCCCCTTCATTGTTGTACGAGTATAAGCAGAATCGTCCAATACAGTATTAGAGCTCTAAGAAGCGGTCTGGTATATTGAATTGGCGAAACCGCTGTAATGGTTAACCATTGATGAACCAAGCAAGACCTCTCAATATTTTTCATCGCAGTAAGGACAGTAGAAGTTTGTTTTATGTTTAAAAAAACATTCGTGATTTTATGCTTCTGTTTCTTATGAACAGCCCTAATATCAACCTTTAATTTATATTTTTCCCATAGATGAAAGTGAACAATCAGCTATATTTACTTGTACATTTAGTAAATACATTTATGTAATTCGTAAAGACAGAGGCTACCTGGCCTTTTTGTCGAAACGTCGAGACAATAAAAAAGATTTACTGGCCGAAGTATCTTTAATTTGATAAACTTATGTAAATGTACTTTCATTTAACCAAAATATATATGATGCCCTAGCGCGCCATCTGTTATCAAAATTCGAAACTATTTTAAACGCGTAAGATTCATTTGATATTAAACAATTTCTACTGCCTTTACTGCAATGGAAAAATTGAAGGGAGGGCCTGACTCATCAGAGGTGAACCCTCCCAGCAGTTTCGCCAGTTTAATCTACCATACCGCTGTTATATTGAATTTTTGGAACTTATTTTTATAGTGATACTGTTGCTTTTCCAAGAGTCTAGCAACAGTATCACTATGAAAAGAAGTTCCAAAAAATCAATATAACAGCGGTATGGTAGATTAAACTGGCGAAACCGCTGAGAAGGTTCACCACTGATAAGCCAGGCCCTCCCTTTAATTTTTACATTGCAGTAAGGGCAGTAGAAAATGTTTAATTTCAAAAGAATCATACGCGTTTATCAAATCAATTAAACCAAATACCTACTGTAATGAAATTTCGTAGGAGAAATGCTACCCACTTTAGTTGCTGTATATGTATTTAATTGACCATCCCAGCTATATTATCAATGTTTTATATTAACACGATTTAATTAGGTAATTATTCGAGAGATTATGCATCTCAATTAACCGAGTTATAAGCTTCTAAATTTAGAACTTCTCTCTCCAGTCCAGTATGGTGAAGAGAAGATTAAATTCACTCCTCCAAGATTATGAACAACATTTCTCCGCTATGAATAAGTTACCCCAGCCAAGGTTTAATTAATAATGTAAATGAATTTAATTAATAAGAATTTATTTTTGCGTTACATCACCTAATTACGGGTGTCTTTAAAACAGTGGAGGCTTTCTTAAAGTTTACCCCGTGCATAATTAATGTAATACTCCCTGGTAGAATTAACAAAAGGAACAGGGTTGACTTAGATTAAATTATAATACAGTAAATGATTGTGTTGGAATTTTAACATTGTGTGCCTTTTCTTATTATTGTATGTGTATGTTTATGTTATATGTGGGAATGTGGTATTTGAATTGTTAGATTTAATATTATGATCCGGCATGTTTATGTTATATGTGGGAATGTGGTATTTGAATTGTTACATTTAACATGTGTGCCTTTTCTTATTATTGTATGTGTATGTTTATGTTATATGTGGGAATGTGGTATTCAAATTGTTACATTTAACATTGTGTGCCTTTTCTTATTATTGTATGTGTATGTTTATGTTATATGTGGGAATGTGGTATTCAAATTGTTACATTTAACATTGTGTGCCTTTTTTTATTATTGTATGTGTATGTTTATGTTATATGTGGGAATGTGGTATTTGAATTGTTATATTTAACATTGTGTGCCTTATTATTGTATGTGTATGTTTGTGTTATATGTGAGAATGTGGTATTTGAATTGTTACATTTAACATTGTGTGCCTTTTCTTATTATTGTATGTGTATGTTTATATGTTGGAAATATGTTATTTTCATTTTTACATTATATGTGGAGTCCTTTTATAATATTGTAGAGTAGGAAATGATAGGTAACTCAAAGTCTTGAAAAGTCTTTTATTGTATCTCCGAAGAAATATATTTTAAAAATCAATCATAAAAAGAACGATGTTAGAAATTTGCCTATTCTCTAATAATGGCCAAAATTTACATACTCCTTATTAGTTACATCTCGCAATATGTTAAGGTAAATATTAAAGAATGTGGCACATTTATGTATATATCTTGTATGTGCTCCTTGATATGTTATTTATCATCATTTATCATAATCATATTTAGATTATGTAAGCAATAGTTACCCAGAAATTATTTGAAAAATTAACAATAAAATTCAGGTAAAGAGTTTCTTTTGAATAATCTTTACCTGGATTTTATTGTTCTTTTTTTCATATTTAGATTGTTATTTATATTTGTATTGTGTATATCCATGTTGAATCATATATGTATTATGTGGCTTAATTTCCGTTTTTTGTGTCGGTTGATTTTAGATCATATAGGATTCCCCGCTAGGAGGCCAAGCTGAACGGACGTCAAATTCTTCGGCTCCCGATAGGTAAATATTTTAAACTTATTATTTTGCTTTTTTGAGCTTCTACTTGGATTATACCTTCTTGTAAGTATTCTATCGTTGGTCCTAATTTATATATTTTCTACGAAGATTAGGGTTTTGTTTCTATAATTAATATCTTTATTTTTGCAAGAGAAGCTGCTGTGATTACTAGATATGCAAATTCTCGCGCTAAAACTTTTGTTTGTTATGCAAATAACTTTAAGGTTATCTCTTTTGCTCGTGCTGTGTAAAGGGAACCAGTAGATGTATTATTTTAATTTTAGTGCTCATATTAGGTATTGAACCAATTCCTAGCCACAAACAGACACGAAAAACAACATTATATTCTGGCAAATACAAAAATTCACATTATCATAGGACTTTTACCTAAAATATATAATTTGGGCCAAAAAATGGAAACTAGATTTGTTTCAGTTGAACGAGGTTTGGACATAATGAATCGGCGTTTACAGCACCTCGAGTTATCTTTGAAAACTACTTCTAGAGCTGTCTCACTTAATACAAATAGAAAATCCGAACTCGAGAAACTGTTGAGCTTGGGAAGATGAAGAAAAGTAAAAGGAACTTGAATAATAACGGACTCGAAGGGGCAGAAAACGAAACCCCTGACGAATCTCGCACTTTGATTCAAGATCTGATTTCAAACACTGCCGAAGATTGACAAAAAAGCTAACTCGGCGCTGCTTAGGGAAGTGCCTGATTTCAAGCAAAGAATTATGATTTTTTTGGAATGCTTTCAGACTCGGGGACAATAAAACATTCATAAATAAAGTTTACTCTCCAAATATTAGAGACCAGATGAAATTATAGATTAGTAAGCGGAAAGAGCACATGTGTAAGGGAACCATTTCATGGCTAAGGGATAACAGGCTAATTGTGCGTTGTATAAGCTACTCAGTATTAAATGGCCGCGTTGTCAGCTCCAGTGCGATGCATTATAGCAATCTACGGATAACAATCATGCTGTACCACCGTCCAACCTATTTTTACAGGTAAAATTTTTTCTCATAACATGAATTTACAACCTAGACAACATATAAATGGAAAACTCTAATGTTAAAATCGACTAACAAATATATGAATTTTGATTTTTTTAATGTTATTATATATATATATATATATATAAAAGGCATATCCTGACAACTGACATAAACATTTCAGAAGACAGAGCGCCATCTAATAGAACAAATATTAAATAAACGTTCATTTAGGTTTGTTCTATTAAATAGCGTTCTGTTTTCTAAAATTATTATATGAATGGTTAGGATATATATATATTTTATTTATAATATCAACCACTATCATTATAATATATTTAAATATATATCTTATATAATTAAGTTGTTCATACAAGCCAGTATGTAATAAGTGTTGGAAGGAGTGAATTGAATGGAAACTATGGGAGACCCAGGAATGTGGGAATTAATATGGAGACAGGCGTTGATGTAATGAGACAGGAGCTTTAAATACTCCGTGTGACATATGTTCTCTCTGAGGTATGCTGGTAGAACATGTCAGGGTTCTGTAACTATACATAGTGCGCTCTGACGTTACCTTTAATTTAGGGGTTTAATAATGTGTTAACTCAATTGATTTAAATATTCTAGATATAAATCAAATAATACAACAGTTTACATCTCAATAAACGTGTTCTATTATATAATTAATATAAATTATTATGTTGCTTAGAAACAATGCCATGTTTATGTCTCTATTTGTTTGGGAATAATAGAAAGAAAAAGATTGTTTAATTAAAGTGTTATGTTGATAAAGAGAGAAAAACCAAAGATAAGGAGGATAAGTTTCTTTTATGAACATACAATCAAGCTTTCGGGCACAAAGTCGCCCTTCTACAGGAATAAAAATATACAAAATCAAGATCCGTCTATATATATACAAATAATTAGCATAAGTAATAAATAAATATTAGAAATTAGAGAGATAACATTTAAGTTTTATGTCTGATGTACGAATCAGGTAATCTCTCTAATTTCTAATATTTATTTATTACTTATGCTAATTATTTGTATATATATAGACGGATCTTGATTTTGTATATTTTTATTCCTGTAGAAGGGCGACTTTGTGCCCGAAAGCTTGATTGTTTGTTCATAAAAGAAACTTATCCTCCTTATCTTTGATTTTTCTCTCTTTATCAAGTTACTCCAGAGG
Source organism: Cordylochernes scorpioides (assembly GCA_030710605.1). Lineage (NCBI taxonomy): Eukaryota > Metazoa > Arthropoda > Arachnida > Pseudoscorpiones > Chernetidae > Cordylochernes > Cordylochernes scorpioides. The sequence goes on along the minus strand of CP092863.1, from coordinate 201,403,790 downwards.
ATTTTAATTTATTTAATTAAAGTGTTATGTTGTTTAGAAACATTTACATTTTTATGTTTTCATTTGTATAAGGAAATATATCTGAAAGTATAAGGTTGGCTTCAATAAAGTGTTATGTTGTTTATATATATATATATAAATATATCCATGTTTAGGTCTAAATTTGCGAGAAAATATTCGAAAGTATAAGTTTGGGTTTGATAATGTTTAATATTGTTGTTTAGAAACATTGTCATGTTTAGGTTTCCATTTGTAAGGAATTAACTGAGGAAAGTATAAGTTCGGTTTCAATAAAGTGTTATGTTGTTCAAAAACATATATATTGTCATGTTTATATCTTCTTTTTAAGAAAATAACTGAAGGTATAGGTTTTGTTTCAAAAATGTGTTATACTGTTTAGAAATAGCGTTATGCGTATGCTTCCATTTGTTAGAATATATGAAACATTTTAGGGTGATCTTTCATAATAAGTTGTTTGTAAACATTCCTACTATGTTTATATTGCAAGAAATGCTTGTGTCTCGAGGTGATAACAGATGTTGTAAGTGGGGGGTGTCAATAATTTTGTATGTTGTTTATAACAATAGCCCCCCGTCTTCTTTTGAAAGGAAATATTCAAAGATTTATACAAGGTATGTCCCATAAGTTCCCGGACTGGGTCCATAAAAAAAAAGTTAAGATTTTTAAATTTTTTTTTACTAAAACTTTTCAAAGTAATCCCCCCTTGCTTCAACGCACCAGCGCCATCGTTTCTCCCAATTGTCGAAACAGTTTTTATAAGCCTCTTTTGGAATGCTCTTCAATGCTAACGGCGATTTTTCTATTATGTCATCCCTGGTGTCAAAATGTCTTCCTTTTAGAACTGCTTTAAGTTTGGGGAACAGGAAAAAGTCATTTGGTGCGATGTCTGGAAAATAGGGGGGTTGAAGTAGGATTTTTGTCCCGTTTTTCGCCAAAAAGCTAGTCATCAAGTGCGCTGTGTGAGGGCGAGCATTGTCATGGTGTAGGATCCAGCCACCATTAGTCCATTTTTCTGGCCTTTTTTTTCGAATCGCTTCCCTTAGACGGCGAAGAATGCCCAAATACATTTCCTTAATAACTGTTTGGCCAGCAGGAAGATACTCGTGATGAACAATGCCCTTGTTATCCGAAAAAGCGACCAGCAACACCTTGTTTCTGGATTTTTTGGGTCTAGGCTCACCCTAACCTCTCCACTCGGCAGATTGAGGTTTGGTTTCAGGGTCATAGCCATAGACCCATGTCTCGTCGCCTGTGATTATCTTGTCTTTCCATTCTGGATCCGTTCTTGTCATTTCCATCATGTCCTCACAGGTTGCAAGCCGACACAGTTTTTGCTCATTGGTGAGGAATCTTGGGATTAGTTTTGCAGGAGTCTTTTTGAGCTTCAAATCTTCGGTTACGATCCTTCTAATCGTTGTTTTAGAGATGCCTGTGTCTTGCTCTAGCTCCAGCAAAGTGGTTCGAGGATTTTCTTTTATCAAATCGGTGATTTTTTGCACATTTTCATCAGTCCTTTGAAATTTTGGGCGTCCTTGACGAGGATCATCTTCAATGGAAATTCTGCCAGCTTTAAATCTAGAATGCCATTCAAAAACAGGTGTTCTCTTTGGGGCGTCATTGGGGAATGCTTTATTAAGCATTTCAAAAGTTTCGGTTGCTGATATTTGAAGTTTCACACAAAATTCTATGTAAATCCTCTGCTTCAATTTTTGTTCCGTCGTAAAATCGCCGCAGCGCTAGGTGTGACCTTTAAATAAATTAGAATAACCTTGGCGCGCGCGCAAGTACCGCCTCGATATTGGTACCACCGTATAGCCAGATATTTTTTCTATAATAAACAGTCAAATTCATTTACATTTTTCATTTATTTATTTTTTTATGGACCCAGTCCGGGAACTTATGGGACATACCTTGTATATACCGGTTTTAAAAAGGTTACGTTTAGAAACATTCACACGAGCTTTTATACGTAAAAAAATACCTTCCAGGAATTATTATCATAAATATGTTTGTGTGCATCTGATATAATATATATATTACGATGCACTAGCGCGCCATCTGTTATCAAATTACGAAACTATTTTAGACGGGTAATATTCTTTTTAACCGCTGGGAGGGTTCACCACTGATGAGCCAGGCCCTCCCTTTAATTTTTCCATTGCAGTAAGGGCAGTAGAAATTGTTTTATTTTAAAAAGAATATTACGCGTCTAAAATAGTTTCGTAATTTGATAATATATATATGTTCAAAAATTCCATAATATATTTTCTTTAAGCTTTTTCATTCTACGTTTCCATGCATCTGACACTATTCCCCTTTTCAAAAAAAAAAAAATACAAAACGTAAGATGAACTTTTATACCTACAAACACTCTTTGGATGATTAAAGAAAATTGAATTTTTATTTCTATAAAAACGTTTTAACCAAAACATCCTGAAAAAGGAGTTAGAGAATGTAACAAGTTTGAAAATAGTTTTTTTACTAGATTCGTTTATAATGAAGTGTTTAGTTTTATTTACAAAAAAATGTGCTATATATTTATATTTGAAAGAAAATATATAAATTATTATTAAATATTTTTCAAAATATATTTTGTGTTTAGAGATTTTTATTCACAAAGAATTGCCACATATATGTGTGTTTATTGTAAAATTCTGCATAGACTAATGTACTTTAATAATTCATATTAAGTATTAAACATATTATAATACTCTTAGTGTGTGTGGAGGTAATAGGATGATATTTTTAACATATACCTTCACGGACAGAACTTAAGGAAGATGAAAGTCTTTGATGTCGCCGTTCGTCTATTTATTTATTTATTTTTTTTTAAGGAGAGAGAGGCAATTTTTTTTTTCACGCTTGGTTATCACATGTGCCTTCAACAAAGGTAATTGTGTGTCAAATATCTTTCAGAGTCATTGTCTGAATCCACGATAAACATACTGAAAAGGTACAACTTCCATAAGTGGAGTGTATAGTGTTTCAATCGCTGATTTTCTCTTGTATCCTCTTTGCCTTTCTTGGAGGAGTCTCCATCACTGAGAACAACAGTGAACATCATTCTTCCACTTTTTCACTTATTTTGTTGATAATAAATTTGTAATTTGAAAAAAATAGTACAAATGTGATATTGTACTGGGATTACGTGCATAAATTTAGAAAAAGGCATCTCCTTATCGTGAAACTGAAAAATGCTGTGGCTTGCGCCATCTATCGGAATAAATACAAACTATTCTCGTTGATTTTTAATTATTCCAGAATTGGCTAAATATCATTCTTGATTAAAAGCTTTTCTTGATTAATCAAGAATGGGTATTTGGCCAATTCTGGAATAATTAAAAATCAACGAGAATAGTTGATATTTATTCCGATAGATGGCGCAAGCCATCAGCAACTTTCAGTTGCACGATAAGGTGATGCCTTTTTCCTAGTATTTGTAATTGTCAATTTTATTTACCGTGTAGATAAAAAAAATCTCATCTCTGAATGTGAATTTGGTCTGTTTTACGGCAACATGGACACCAGTAAGCAAAGAATCTTTCAATCATCTACTTGCCAAGCTGGAGTAAATATATATTCGAAAGAAAATAATTCTTTGTTTACACAATTGCACATATTTAGTTCCATTAACAGAGAATTTCCATATATACGTATTTGAGAAAAATATTCCAACCTCTCATATGAGCATTTTAGATGCCATAGAGCCTTCTAGTGAAACAAAAATCAATTAAACATTGATTTAGGAGATTTCCATAATATTTGGCCAACCCATTTTCTTGCGAGATAAATAAATAAAGCTAACAATGAACGCGTTTCGGGCTGTTGTCCCTTGTCAACATGGTTCAGGCTTCTATTTATTTATTAAGAAAATAGGTCAGACAAATATTATAGAAAAAGTCAGAATAAACGTTCAGTTGTTTTTTGTTTCGCTAGATAGCGCTTCACCATCTAAATGGTTCATATAAGCTGTCAGGATATGTCTTTTATAATTTTAATATCAAAATCTGACTTTTTATTTAGTTTTTCTTATTTATTCATATATACATGAAATAAAAGCCTTTGTGTTGCGCTACTGGTGTGATTTGAATACCCGTAGAGTCCCGGACAAAGAGATTGCGATACAAAAGTAAAACGCCGAAGTCCGGAACGACAGCAAATCCCAAGCCGTAGAATTAGGAGTGACACGACCATCTCATGACTAATTCAGACAGCACCGGACCTAGTCGTCCCATTTTAGGGATTAAGTCCATCCGCCAGAGCTTTTTAAAAATTACTTCTTGACTTTACTGAAGACCCTTTGTTTAGTCTTTAGACCAGTTTCATTATCTTTCCCTTTCATGTTATTTTGAGTTTCTTTACTGCGGATAAATTTAACCTCTCCCATATTTTTTTATTCGATGTCTTAATACAATTTTTATATTTGATTGATAATATTTTTTTTAATAGAAAATAACTCTGAGAGAGAGTATTTTTGTGACAAATTGTAATCAAATTATTAAAATATTTATAATTATTATTTGAATCTGTCTTTCATGCTAAAATTTGAAATATTGTTTATAAAACTAATCTATCTTTAAACCTAATATCGCTATATTCTATTGTTTTATTATCTAGAATATGAGAAGAAGATTTGTATACTAACTATTGTTGACACTATCGTGTGCCTCAAATTGTGTACCCCACAAATGAATATAAAAAGAAAACATAATCTAGGCGAAAATCAACAAAGGAACGAGGTTGGCGTCAGATGGCAGTATGTATAGATATTAGGATCTATTAGTCCAAGAGATAAAAACCTTCTTACAACAATTATTGTCATTTTTAGCACTTTTATTATTTTATTATAGCTCTGTGTATATATTTGTAAGATATTTAACCAATAATATCTGGTCACGTGTGTATATTGACTGTGTCATATATGTTGTGATTAGAAAATAAAGTTGCTGTGTGAGAAAACTAGCCTAAAAGGTGGTCGTTTAGATTCTGGAGCGTTCGCTATATTCTTAGGAAATATTCGCGCACAAACTATACCTCATGTTTAAAGTTTGAAGAGTGAATTACTGAAACCAGTGAAGTTTGCCGGACAGTCCTGATGTAGGGTAGGAATGGAGGTCTTCTTTGTTCAGTTCGCCCTACTCTTGAATGAGCTAAACTCCCTTTTCTGTATAATTAGATAGCTCTTAGAAACAGATGCTGTAGTTGACAGCATCCCTAGAGGCCATATGGAGTCTATGAAGAACAGCAGTACTATCTCGAACTAACTACCTCTGATGAATAGAATATCATCTACATAACTATCTACGTGTCGCGGTAAAGGATCTTCCCGATATTTTGGCTTCCTAAATATACACAGTTAACACACATATGACCAATGTCAACCGACCCACCCATCTCACATTCTATGGAAACTGTAAAAACACGACAGAGTTAGTCTTCCAAACTTCAAATGTTCCCACAATGACAACCCAACATGTACTCAATCTACACACGTGTGCACCTACTCATCTATCCATCAATCTATGGCAACTGTACAAACGACAGATCTATCCCTCCAAACTTCAAATGTTCTTACAATAGCAAGCCAACATGTGCACAGCACGTACGCTTATACACCTACTCACCAATCAATCCATCGGTCTATGGCAACTGTACAAACGACAGAGTTAGCCCTCCAAACTTTCAATATCTCTACAATAGCAATCCAACATGTGAAGCACACATGTGCACCCATCCATCAATCTATGGAAACTGTACAAACGACAGAGCTAGCCTTCCAAATTCCAAACGCCCCTACAATAGCAATATGTGCAGCACACATGTGCACTATAGCGACCCAAACTTCAAAAGTCCCTATAATAGCAATCCAACATGTAAAGCACACATGTGCACCCATCCATCAATCTATGGAAACTGTACAAACGCAGAGCTAGCCCTCCAAACTTTAAATATCTCTACAATAGAAATATGTGCAGCACACATGTGCACTATGGCGACCCATCCATCAATCTATGGAAACTGTACAAACGCAGAGCTAGCCCTCCAAACTTTAAATATCTCTACAATAGAAATATGTGCAGCCCACATGTGCACTATGGCGACCCATCCATCAGTCTATGGAAACTGTACAAACGCAGAGCTAGCCCTCCAAACTTTAAATATCTCTACAATAGAAATATGTGCAGCACACATGAGCACTATGGCGACCCATCCATCAGTCAATGGAAACTCGACAAACGACAGAGCTAGTCTCACAAACTCCAAATGTCCCTACAATACCAATATGTGCAGCACACATGTGCACTGTGACGACCCATCCATCAGAATATGGAAACTCTACAAACGACATAGCTAGTCTCACAAACTTCAAATGTCCCTACAATATCAATATGTGCAGCACACATGTGCACTATGGCGACCTATCCATCAGTCTATGGAAACTCTACAAACGACAGAGCTAGTCTCACAAACTTCAAATGTCCCTACAATACCAATATGTGCAGCACACATGTGCACTATGGCGATCCATCCATCAGTCTATGGAAACTCTACAAACGACAGAGCTAGTCTCACAAACTCCAAATGTCCCTACAATACCAATATGTGCAGCAGACATGTGCACTATGGCGACCCATCCATCAGTCTATGGAATCACTACAAACGACAGAGCTAGTCTCACAAACTTCAAATGTCCCTACAATACCAATATGTGCAGCACACATGTGCACTATGGCGACCTATCCATCAGTCTATGGAAACTCTACAAACGACAGAGCTAGTCTCACAAACTCCAAATGTCCCTACAATACCAATATGTGCAGCACACATGTGCACTATGGCGACCCATCCATCAGAATATGGAAACTCTACAAACGACAGAGCTAGTCTCCCAAACTCCAAATGTCCCTACAATACCAATATGTGCAGCACACATGTGCACTATGGCGACCCATCCATCAGTCTATGGAAACTCTACAACGACAGAGCTAGTCTCACAAACTCCAAATATCCCTACAATACCAATATGTGCAGCACACATGTGCACTATGGCGACCCATCCATCAGTCTATGGAAACTCTACAACGACAGAGCTAGTCTCACAAACTCCAAATATCCCTACAATACCAATATGTGCAGCGCACATGTGTACTATGGCGACACATCCATCAGTCTATGGAAACTCTACAAACGACAGAGCTAGTCTCCCAAACTCCAAATGTCCCTACAATACCAATATGTGCAGCACACATGTGCACTATGGCAACCCATCCATCAGAATATGGAAACTCTACAAACGACAGAGCTAGTCTCACAAACTCCAAATATCCCTACAATACCAATATGTGCAGCACACATGTGCACTATGGCGACCTATCCATCAGTCTATGGAAACTCTACAAACGACAGAGCTAGTCTCCCAAACTCCAAATGTCCCTACAATACCAATATGTGCAGCACACATGTGCACTATGGCGACCCATCCATCAGCACATGTGACAGACAACTGGCCACCGGATATGGCGACGATCATCCCGATAACCCGGCGGAAATTACCTAGCTTACTCTCGACCCAGTTGTGAGTTTGTTCCAGACTTTTATATCCTGGGACATTTCTGAGAATTTTACAATATATATTTTTATATTTCATTTTTTGAAAGGCTATCGAGTACCTCACTCCGTTCTCCTCTAACTAACACGAATCTTATTTTACTTCATGTAGCACAAAATTATTGATATTTATTCAAAATATAAGAATTATTTATTCCAAGTTAGATATTGAACACAATATGTTTAGTATCAGTTTATTCTTAGTTGTTCCATCTCTGGAAGTTTGTGGTATCACTAATGGACCACCTCCATCGCTCCTGTAGCCAGGGTATGCTTCTTTAAATAACGATTTTTTGCTTCTACAGAAAACTTATTTGTGAGTTGCTTTAGACATACATATTGTCTATAACCGACATAAGGTTATGTTTTATCGCCAAGACATATCCATAAATCCGATAAACAGACCCATTGTTTAAATCCGATAAATAGAATCATTGTTTACATTCGATAAATAGACCCATTGTTTACATTCGATAAACAGACCCATTGTTTACATCTAATAAACAGACCCATTGTTTACATCCGATAAATAGGCCCATTGTTTACATTCGATAAATAGACCCATTGTTTACATTCGATAAACAGACCCATTGTTTACATTCGATAAATAGACCCATTGTTTATATTCGATAAATAGACCAATTGTTTAAATTCGATAAATAGACCCATTGTTTACATCCGATATATAAGCCCATTGTTTACATTCGATATATAGAACCATTGTTCACATTCGATAAATAGACCCATTGTTTACACCCGATAAATAGACCCATTGTTTACGTCAGATAAACAAACCCATTGTTTACATTCGATAAACAGACCCATTGTTTAATCCGATAAATAGACCCATTGTTTACATCCAATAAATAGACCCATTGTTTACATCCGATAAACAAACCCATTGTTTACATTCGATAAACAGACCCATTGTTCACATTTGATAAACAGACCCATTGTTTACATTCGATAAACAGACCGATTGTTTTCATTCGATATATAGAACCATTGTGCACATTCGATAAATAGACCCATTGTGCACATTCGATAAATAGACCCATTGTTTACATCCGATAAACAGTCCCATTGTTTACATTCGATATACAGACCCATTGTTTACATTAGATAAACAAACCCATTGCTTGAATTCGATGAACGAACCAGTTTTTTACTTCCAATAAAAAAAAACATTGTTTACATCCGATTAACAAACCAATAGTTCGAAATAGATAGATAAACCTATTCTTTATCTAAACAATTTTTTTTTCGATCTAATGGACATTGTTTACATCCGCGCGCGTTAGATATAAACCTATTGTTTACACTCTGTGGAAGATATAATGCTTAGAACGAATAAATAGATATTATTGTTTATATCACGTAGGTAGGTCCATTGTGTTTAGATATTGTAGGCAGAACCATTATTTAGATCACGTAGGATAACCTATTGTTTAGATCACGTAGGTAGGTCCATTGTGTTTAGATATTGTAGGCAGAACCATTATTTAGATCATGTAGGTAGGTCCATTGTGTTTAGATATTCTAGGCAGAACCATTATTTAGATCACGTAGGCTAACCTATTGTTTAGATCATGCAGGCAGACTCGTTGTTTAGATCACGTAGGCTAACCTATTGTTCAGGTAACGTAGGTAGACCTGTTGTGTTTAGATATTGTAGGCAGAACCATTATTTAGATCACGTTGGCTAACCTATTGTTCAGGTAACGTAGGTAGACCTGTTGTGTTTAGATATTGTAGGCAGAACCATTATTTAGATCACGTAGGCTAACCTATTGTTCAGGTAACGTAGGTAGACCTGTTGTGTTTAGATCACATAGTTAATTTTTCCTTGAGCACATCTCTTCAGCCTAAAAATGAATTGTAACGGCTTAGCCGTGCTTAGATGTCACAGATAAATAATATTTTGCTTAATCATTTATCTGTCTATTTATCTCTGTTTACGCTACAATATTCAGAAATAAAATTAATTCAACATTTAGTTAACATTCATTGTGGTAGATGGCGCTCTGCCATTTTAAAATTGTTATTTTGAACTGTCAGGAATATATTTTTCTTCATCTTAAATGCCTGAACTTCTTATAATCTATTTTTAAGACTTATATTGTTTATCTTAAAGTATGTGTCGTTTGAAAAAGATTTAAGAACTCAAAAATTCTTATGATCTTGAAAATAATATATAAACTCGTTTTAGCTTATTTTAGCTTTAAATTGTTATTGTTTGTGTTGAAATGGAAGTTGCACCTTTTATCATTCATATCGGGATTCAAGCAATAAAGCTGAAAGATATTTGATATACAGTGACCTTTATTAAAGATACACGAGATAACCAAGTGTGAACAAAATTACTTCTGTCACTTTCGAAAAAAAAAATAAAATACACAGACGATCGGCGGCATTAAACTTTCACTTTCCATAAGTTTTGTCCATGAATGTATTTCAGAACTACGTATGAATATAGTTCAAAATACATGTATATATTGTATATTTAATTGATTGAAAAAATAATTCAGAGTAAATTCTAAAAATTGCTCTTTTTTATAGATTAACACATAATTTTTGACAAATTATATAATTATTATCTATAAAAATTGACCTAACAATTCACTTATAGTTTTGTCGGAATAGAAAAGAATATTTTCTTAGGACACATTTCTCTAGACCATTCCAAATTCTCGTATTTAATGAAGTAATAACAACCCCCAATATTTTATCTATTGGGAGAAAATAAATGTTTGAACAGATTCTTTGAGGAAAAAGTCTTTTTTTAATAAACCTCTTTGAACAGCTTTCCATTGATGTCACCTTGTCCCTTATCTCTATAAAATAATTTTGATGGATGACAAATGTTCTCATTAATTCTGCACATTTGAACGTTACCCAGTTCTGACAGCTTGCCTTGGCACAAAAAACATCCTGAAATCATGTTTTTCTAATCATTATTTTTTTTATTCTCTAGGACTTTCTCTTCATACTCTCTTCCTTCTGAATTTTAACTCTGCATTTGACATTTGACGATATAAACTTGTTTAGTGTTTAGCTATTTTTTTATATTTGAAGAATTTATTTCTATTTAGAAACTTCAACAACGATATTTCCCGTGAGAGACACTTGTATAAAACCGAACAAATTTTAGATAGTATATCATTGAATATATCTATTATTGCATCGTGTTTATTAAACATTTGTAATAATATTTTTACTTACAAATTTATAATATTGGTAATCATAAACATTAGTTGTAAATTATGTATATGTAACATAAAGTTGCGGAAGGATTATATTCATGTACCAAGAAGGGCTCTCTCCCTTTGCATTATTATGCAAAATTATGCATCAGGACGATACAATATTTTCACAAATGGTGTTGTAGCCCATTCCTCATCACTGCTAGTAGTTATTTACTAGGATAATTAACCAAATGAATCGTTCTCATACATATTTAAAGAGAGAACTTCCTCTTTATTATATCTTCCAACAGGACTCGAGACACCTACTGCTGGATTGCCCACTAATCTTTATCGCTAGACAACAGACAGTAAATAATGTGGTAGATCTATATCAATTTGTAAATACTAAAGATAATTGTCACAGATTTAACTATCTTTGTAAATATAATTATGAATATCTTTCTAACCTGAAAGTTTCAAGTTTCTAATATTTGAATCAACGCAATATTATCTTTAGTCGGGATATCGCGTTTTGTGTGTTGAAATAAAAAAGAAAAACCAAACAAGACATTCCTTTATTATTAACTTTTTTTTTTTTCTTTATTATTAACTGCTATTATAAAAAGAATGGATAATGATGATGTTCCTTCAGATTTAATACGGATCATAAAATCTTATTTGAATAATGAAAGGGAGGTGAAACTTACATACGAATCAGAAACTTTTTATAAGAAACTAACTAAAGGATGTCCACAGGGTGGACCTTTATCTCCACTTCTATGGAATATTTTGCTAAATGATTTGTTGATAAATTTTGATTCAATGAATGCAGATATTATATGTTATGCAGACGACGTTACAATAATTTGCTGGAATAAGACTATTGAAGGACTAAAAACCGCAAGTGAATACACCTTAAATTATGTGATCCAATGGTGTAATAGAAATAAATTAACGATCAGTACAGAGAAGACTAATATGCTATACCTACATAACAGACAAAAAATACCTATTAAGGTTAATAACAATATAATAATGCCGGTCAAGCAAGTAAAAATTCTGGGAATGAAATTTTCTAATCACAAATGGAAAAACAAAGTTAACTTTACACCGCATGTTAATGATATTCTGTGTAAGGCAGGACGTATGAAAAATTTATTATGTTCACTAAGTGGCAATATGTGGGGTTTAGACACTGAAAAGAGGTTAACTTTATTCAAAACAATCATTAGGCCTGTACTTACATACGGTTCTGAAATTTGGTTCAAATATTTAAACAATCGTTGTAAACAAAAACTGAACTCCATGCAGTACCAGATCATTTTATGGGCAGTTAGAGCATACAAAACCACTTCATCAAACTGTGTGCATAGCTTGGCAAAAATTCCACTCCTAACAGATTATATAGAATCCAGAATAATCAAATTTGATCTAGCTCAAATGTCCATTGAAGATCTAATTACTTACGAACCCCATGCTCCAAGTATAGTCAAATCATTCTTACACGCAAAAATGAATGAAATTTTTGAGAACACTAATGAAATTTTCAGAAGCTTTTTCGTATTAGGAATTCCAAGATTTTTCCGTCCAAATTTTTATAATATCCAATTCATTACAGATCATGGCAATTTTGGGAAATTTTTGGCAACTATCGGCGCCGTGAAGGAACCAGGATGCTTCTGCGGAGGTGAAATTCAAGACGCGAGACATCTACTTCTGGAGTGCCCAATTTTCCGGGATTTTAGGGAAAATAGATTTGGTCGTATTGGACAGCTTGATGAATTTGTAGACAAAAAGAAAAGTATAAAAATTTTGATCAATTTTGTAAATACATATACAACTTTCTCTTGAATTGGAAAAAAGAGAAGGAATCTTAGAAAAAAAAAAAAAGAACTGCGATGCTTGCTCTGTGTGTTTTGCTTTGTTGTTTGTTTTTCTCTTTGGACAATTTTCTTTAGTTAATTTATGTAAAATAATGAATTGAACAGGATTGTATATAGCCGTATTGCTGTAATGCAGTGAAATGTATTGGCGCAAATATCCCTGAGTTTGGGATATCGCGTTTCATGATGTTAATAAAGTTAATAATAAACAAGACATTCCTAGATGACACTTGACATCTCCAGTCACTGGAATCCTGATATTTGGCCCCCCTAACCCTACAGACTGACCCCCTCGTCTACTATGTATAGGGTGTTGTTGAGAGAGAGAGATGTCAACAAAGATCCCCACAACATCATCCAGTCTGTCAAGAAGCGGCTCACACAGTGATGACCCCAAATAGACAAGATCATCGTCGCTAAGGCCTGTGCTTCATTCTCGCATCAAGACTGTTGTAGCTAATAATGGAAACTACATTGGAAATATCAAAACTATATCCTTTTATCTACTGTTGCACAACCTGTATACCATGATTTTGGGTTGTGACCCTCATCGGTAAAGGAGCTGTTTCTATTTCATATAACATCCTAAAAGAGAATTTTCCGGTTCAATTTTCTAAATGGTTGTGGCACATTTTCCATCGCCACCTTAATGTTCTGTAAGGAGAATGAACCAAAATGCATTGTTTTAATATATTTTTAACGGAAATGGCTACTTCTTTTTGTACATAAAATTACTTGTATACATTATGTGTATAAGAAAACTTGTGTGAAAACTGTTTGGTAATGTATTTCTTTTCACACATATATCATTAAATATTATCTCTAAATACTTTACTGAAAAGATAAATTAGATAATAAAAGGCATATATTGGATTTAATAAAATATTTATTTTGCCAATATTTCGGCTGGCTGAACGCCAACCTTTATCGAGGCATTGCATCATTGTATACACAAACTCAGCGCCGCATAGTGTTATTGAATGAGAGGGCTTGACTCATATATGGTGAACTCCTTCAGCGGTTCGCAAAATTAATCTTTAAACCGCTCTACTATTGTATTGGGTTGGTACTCAAATATACCCTGTATTTTCTAAGGAAGGCAGCGTAGGGGTTTAGGGAATCTATGGACATAATCGGTAGGGGTATATACATATAATTTCTCTCTCTCAAGAATCTATTATTTTCAAATATATACAAGAATATATGTAATGATAAACATATATTGCCAAAATATAATTGTTACAAATTTGAAGATATATTTCAATTGAATTTATAAATGTAATATATCTAAATTAATTGTTAAGCCTCTTGAATTTGCCATTCTAACAATCGAAAAAATATTGATATCAAAAAGACCTTTATAAATATAATATAAGCATAACCTTTATTTATTTACAAATAGAGTTATCAAGAAAAGAGAGAATGGATGAAGAAATAAAGGTAAAGAATCTTTATTGTCCATCTCAATGTCATTTCTTTGGATCATTTAGGAAATTCAAGAATTGTCTTGAAGATTTAAAGTCATTTAAATGCCTCAATAGCTCCGTGAGGAACTCAATTTTTACTCTTTCTTTGTGGTTGAAGTGTTTGTTTTATGACCGCATTGTTCTTTTAAATCTGACCCCATTTGATGGATAATTTTTCTTATAGCATAGATAGCTTATAAATCTCATTTATATATTCAGATTATTATATATATATTTTATCAAAATTTCGATGGTCATTTAAAATATATATAATATGGTTTAATGTTTTAAAGTTCTTTTAAAATGATTTTCTAGCCTATACCTAATATAAAAATACTACATGAGTGATATTTTATTGAGATCAGGTGGATAAATTAAGATAAAGGTATCTCCTGACCGTGCAACTAAAGGTTCCTGTTGGCTTGCGCCGGAATAATTTAAAAATCAACAATTAGTTAATATTTTTTCGACAGGTGGCGTAAGCCATCAGTAATCTTTTGTTGCACGAGAGATGCCTTTTTTTTCGATATACAGTTAAACCTGTCTATAGCGCCCCCTTTAAATAACGCCGTCCTCTCTATAGCGCCCGATTTTAAATACGTAGTACGATTCGATTTACATTAAAGGTGACCTGTCTACAGCACCCCCTCTCTATCGTACCCTATTTTGATGAGTCCCAAGAGGGGGCGCTATAGACAGGTTTAACTGTTTAAAAATTTGAATTATTAAAATTCTGGAAGTTTTAGCATTTGAACCTTTATGGTATCTACGATGTAACTCAATAGAAATATAAAAACATTTTCAAACATATATTTTCAATTGAATTTAACGTTGAAAACAGCCTTATTCACCTTTTTATATTATTCATCATCTCTCTCAATATAAATGCAGATATATTCACTCATGAACAAAATTTAAAAAAGTGGAGAGCCTTTCATGTCGCCTGTGGTATGTCATTTTTTTATGAGACAGAGGCAATTTTGTTCACACTTGGTTATCTCGTGTGTTTTCAATAAAGGTCACTTTGTATGAAATATCTTTCAGACTTTTTGTTTGAATCCTGATTTATATGCTAAAAGATAAAACTTCCTTAAGTTTCGTCCATGGGTGTATTTGCCTTTAATTCCTACTCATTATTTCTCCAATCTGGTTCACAGTTCATCAGGATATAAAGTTTAATCTGGAAGGAATATTAACCACATTTATAACTAAGGAAAATTCATATAAGCCAAATACTGGACTAAAATTCATAAATTTTTAATCAGAGATGATGATTATTATATTGCTACATCATCATATTTGATTGGCAGAATCATAATTCTTTCAGCGAACATTCACTTTAGCAGAACACGGTCGAAGCCAGGTCATATACTCACACATACAGATTTATTAATACAACAAATCATCTACAGATTTACTGCAGGATGGAACCATAGCAGGTTATATATGTAAAAAAGACGTTTCAAAGACAAATTTCATTTTGCTTTGGCATTAAAACTAGTAATAAATTGTATACAACAAGATGTATATAGGTGAATATACAGTTCAAAATAGAAGCTATTCACACAACCAAAACCAATTCACGTTTATTCAATAATAAATTTACATATTTTGTGTTAGAAAAATGATAACGATCATATATTAATTGAATGCTTTACTACTATGGATAAAAAAAAATATTTATTAAAACAATGTTCTTTAGGCAAACTTTCACCAGGTTGAAATTGGCCGAAGCTCTATGTATGTATTATCTATTCATTTATACTCACAAGAACAGCATCGATACTGATATGATGCATTAGCGCGAAACCGCTGGGAGGGTTCAAATCTGATGAGCCAGGCCCTCCCATTATTCCATCAGTCCAGTAAGGGCATTATATAAAATTGTTTAATTTCAGAGAGAAACATACGTATTAAAAATAGTTAAAACTTCTTATCAATATTTATGTTTACCTTTTTGCATACCTATGCATTTTCTCTATCAAAATACACTTGCTGCTCTTGAATAATAATGTATAGAAGATGCAGGGTATATAAGAAAACCAAATCAATAAAATAGTAGAGAAAGCGGTCTGGAGACTAATTTGGCGAAACCGCTGAGAGTATTCAACACTGATGAGTCAAGCCCTCTCATTCAATAACTTTCATTATTGTAGTAAGGTATGTAGAGATAATATTAGATGATAATATTGAAAATGATGTTATATTGACGTGTGTGTGTAGTTAGACAAAACATCCAGATTGATAAGTCTCTACAATAGATAAGACACTTTCACCTTTAAGACAATAAAAATATAGGGGCCCTTTCCTCTTTCTAAACACTATTATCTTCAAGTAGAAAAAAAAGAGAAAGACAAAGAAGCCAATGTTAAAAGAAGTATGCTAAAACTTTAAATTACCAACTTGTAGAAGAGGATTAGGTTAGAAGGATTCAGTCCATCATCATTTGGCTTTCCCAGTATATTAGATTATCTATCAATCATCTATCAAAGTCAAGGGGAAGTTTGGATGGAAAAAAATGTTAAGTAATAAGAGGAATACTTAATACTTCACCTTTTTTTTCTGTGAAAAGAAGGGGTGGAATCTAATGGGAAGGCTATTTATCAGGATTTAACAGAGTTAACAAAAAGAAGTTAAGGGCAGCAAATGATCCTGAAAGACTAGCATCTGTTTTCCAGGTGACAGTAGATGATAAATGGTGGAACAGGAGAAAATCGTTAATTGACGATACATTGGACTGTTCCCCACGGGGCTGTTACCTATATATAGTCAATATCTATGTAGTAATAGAGGAATTTAGCTCTTCTTTTCATCCTTGTTTGTTGTATGTTGGGATATAGATTTAGTGATATTTTCATTATATCATGATATCACTCTTTATTCTTACTGTTATATTGTCACGAGTCATTAGTGAAAAAAAAAAAAGAACGTATCATCATCCCGAAAAACAAACAACAAAGAAATGAAAGAAAAGAACGATTTTTTTGTTATGTAAAAAATATATACTTTTTTTTTTTTGTAAAAAGAGTATTAATCTTGTGTTAATAAGGTGTATTTAAATAAAAATAGGCTGATTAAGTTGAGCAAGTAAGACAATGGTAATTTTGGTAAAATGATACAAAGAAAATATTGAATACAAAGACAATTTTTTTAAAGGTATATATTGGATCAAATTATCATTTATTTTACCAATAATTCAGTTGGCTGAACGCCAACCTTTTTCAAGGTATTATAACATTTTAATGTGTGTCAACAACAAACTCAGCACCATATAACGTCGATAGAATTAAGTTTAAAAAATATTTTTGCTTATATATATATATATATATTCAATGGGAATAAATTATATTTTGATCCAATATATGCCTTTTTAATTGAAGATTTATTTATGGATTGCTCTATTTTCGAAAATACAATATTATTTGGCAAAATTCATCTGGAGATTAAGTTTTTTATATAAAACCTTTCCAATATATCTCAAGCTTTCGGGTCTTAACGTCTTTCCACAGGATTATTATCAATTATCTATAATTAGTTAATAGAAGGAATAGTTAGTTAATATAATAAATCTATTGATTTATTTTTGCCGAATAAGATTAAACTTGGGATTAATGCTATTGTATATTGATAAATTTCATCCTTTCTGTTAGACCTTAATGTATTTTAGTTAGTTTCATAACTTTTAATTCTCGATTAGAAATAAACGTTTTTCCCTGATTCATAATATTATAAAATAAATAAAGATTCCAGGGCTAAGTTTCTTGCTCAACTTTTTATTTTCAAGCTTTCGGACTTGTCAGTTCGTGATACTCCTGTTGAAGGACTGAGAAGTCCGAAAGCTTGAAAATAAAAGTTGAAAAAGAAACCCAGCCCTGGAAGCTTTATTTATTTTATAATAACTTTTAAAATGAAAGAGGGGTGTTCAGTAATTGGTAATCTTTATTCAATAATGTAACTAGTACATCCGCATGTTTATGTTTGTAAATATAGGTATTTGCTCACAGTATAAATGCTGAAATTGTTTTCAAGAAACTTGAAGAGAAGACAGATCTTCATATGACACTACATATTCTTCTAAAGGTAAGCTAATATTTTTTTATTTTGAGTTAAACAAAAAGGTTCAAGTGATTTTATAGTGCTTCACCTTGACTTTTCATATACCCATAATTAGTTTAGCGCTTGGATTACACTTTCATTTTTACCAAATATGAGAGAAATATCGATATTTAATAACAATGAATCATTTTATGATGAATACCCGCGATAAAATGTGATTATGACAATGATAAAACCACAACACCAGAATTTAAAGATACTAAACGTCCTCTTGGAGACCATGGTTACATGCTATGGTCCTCCTCTGTCTAAAAAGGCTTTGATTTCATGAGATCGACAAGGAA
Organism: Cordylochernes scorpioides; assembly: GCA_030710605.1. NCBI lineage: Eukaryota > Metazoa > Arthropoda > Arachnida > Pseudoscorpiones > Chernetidae > Cordylochernes > Cordylochernes scorpioides. The sequence goes on along the minus strand of CP092863.1, from coordinate 201,385,227 downwards.
TTAGTGAAATATTCCCGATTTTTTGCAAGATATTATTATGTGTATATATGTGTATGCACCCCTCTACACAGATTTATAAGCTTATGTCCATTGGTTCCGTGAACACCCCTAAGTTGCCTTCCTCAGTATACGCAGGATATATAAGAAAATCAATCAAATACAACAGTATATCTAACTGGAGAATAATTTGGCGAAATCGCTAGGAGGGTTTACCACTGTTGAGCCAAGCCTTCTCATTTAATAATCTTTATCTCTTTGTAGTAAATTCAAGATAGATTTGATAATATATATCATAAAATATATTTCTAAAATTAATTGTGATGACAATATAAAGTATAGAGATATGCTTGTTATGATTTAATAAGATTAATAAATAAAATTCTAAATGGAAGTTTCACTAGGTAAAGAAGAAATCTAGTATTCCTTCAAATTTCACTGTATAGAAAAGTCGAAAATAGATTATTCAAATGGACATCAATTTCAGGTTTTGGGACCTTTGAATAATTTTTGTACTAGAGAGAGGGTTTTACGAATATATATATATATATATATATATATATTGTTGCACCAGGTTGCGGCTTGGCAGACTCTTCAGCCTGGATTCTCTCCTGTGCTGGGTCTTGCATCTTACCAGAGCGTGTTTCAACCATCCTGCAAATTTATAAAAGGGAATAATGAAATAAGTCTTCTTTAAGTAGCCTCCAGAATCCTTTATTTATTTTTCTCACATCAAAGAGAGCAGTGAAGTCACACGTGTACCTAAATACAAATGATCATAATCTAAATAATCTGTTTTAAATAAATATCATAGAATATTTTATATAAAAATAAATAAATATATAATTTAAATTTCAAATATATTAAAAATAATATAAGAAATATGCCATTAATCATGATGTAACACTTCCCCCTCTCCAGTGGTCGTCACGTCCTCGTGATTGACCTCATCAATTCTTTCAAAATAGGGTTTGATTCTTGAGACATGGACAATCAATGGGTCTTGGCCAGGATTATCTTTTGGTTCAATTAAGTAATTTACGTTGGACAGCTTCTTTAATATTCTATATGGGCCAAAATATTTTCTCAGTAGTTTCTCACACTTTCTTATTTTCCTAATTGGTGTCCAAACTGCTACTAATTCTCCTGGTTCGTAGCTTTTTTCCATGTGTTTCTTGTCATAGTTCTTTTTCATTCTTTCTTGAGTCTTTATTGTGTTGTTAATAACTAATTTTCTTGTTCTGTTTATTTTGTCTAAGTGATGTTTTATGTATTCATCATAATCATCCTTGTCAATGTCCACCGAGATATTCCTGTCGTCCAAAAGAGACGTGGGTTCTCTTCCCAACATCAGGAAAAAGGGAGAATATCCTGTGGTTTCCTGAATTGTAGTATTGTAAGCGTGAGTGATGAATGGGAGTATTTCGTCCCAATTCTTCTGATCAGTGTTCACATACATACTGAGCATATTGATCAATGTTCTATTTAACCGCTCTGTCAATCCATAAGTCTGGGGATGATAGCTCGTTGTGAAGCAATGTTTAATCTTGCACGTTTTCATCACCTCTTTCATTAAATTACTGGTAAATTGAGAGCCTCTGTCACTAATAAGATATTGTGGGGCTCCGTGCCGGAGAAAAATATCCTCTACTAGAAATTTTGAAACTTCTTTCACTGTTGCTTCCGAGACTGCTTTTGTTTCCGCATATCTAGTGTAGTAGTCCGTCAGCACGATTATCCATTTTTTTCCTTTTTTCGTAGATGGCAATGGGCCAACAAAGTCAATTCCAATTCTTTCGAAAGGAAAGTAGGCTGGGGGAATGGGCTGTAGTAGTCCAGAAGGTAATTGGTTTGAGCCTTTTCTACTTTGGCAAAGGTGACACGTCTTAACGAACTCTGAGACATCCTTTAGCATGGATGGCCAAAAGTATTTACTCTTTATTCGGTACATGGTTCTGGCGACACCCAGATGACCATTCGACATATGATTGTGATATTCTTTCATAATTTCTCTCTTTTTCTTCTCTGGAACCACAAGCAACCACGCCCTGCCTTCAGGGTTCGGGTTTTTCTTAAAGAGGCATCCATCTTCTACTTTAAAGTTTTGCGCAATTGATCGCCTGCTTCCATTAAGGTTTTTCTTAACACTTTCGATAAACTTATCCTCTTCGTCTGTTATTTGATTTAAAAATAGCCTTTCAAAATCCTCATCCCAATCAGTTTCTGGTAAGGGTCCCCTAGATAAGCCATCGGCGTCCAGATGCTTCTTTCCTGATTTATGTATTATATCGAAGTCATATTCTTGAATTTTCAATGCCCATCTTGCTAATCGACCTGTTGGATCCTTCAAGTTTTTGAGCCAGCATAAGGCGTGATGGTCTGTTACTATTTTAAAGTGTCTTCCATAAAGGTAGGGTCGTAATTTTGACATTGACCAGACAACGGCCAGACATTCTTTTTCAGTGGTTGAATAATTTTGCTCCGCTTTACTTAGGGTACGACTCAAATATGAGATCACCTTCTCTTTACCACCGATGTCTTGGACAAGTGTTGCACCTATGCCGATGTTGGACGCATCAGTATGAACATAAGTAGGTGCATTTGGATTGAAGTGACCTAAAATTGGTGGACTTAATAGTGCTGTTTTTAGGGTTTGAAACGCTTCCTCTTGTCTTTCTGTCCAGGTAAATGATACACCTTTTTTTATAAGGTTGGTCAAAGGGTCAGCAATTTTTGAGAAGTCTTTGATAAATTTTCTATAATATGAACACATTCCCAAAAAGGATTGTACTTCTTTGACCTTTTTGGGCCGAGGAAAATTTCTGACAGCTTTGATGTTATGTTCCGCGGGTTTTATACCATGTTTGCTCGTTATATAGCCGAGAATCTCCAATTCTTCAAAAGCAAATCGGCATTTTTTGTCGTTTAACCTTAAATTAGATTCACGAAAACATCTAAAAACAGCTTCAAGTCTTTTGAGGTGCGTTGGAAAATCCGGGCTATATATGATAACATCATCCAGATAACACAAACAAATTTGCCATCTCAGATTTCCAAGCATATTCTCCATATTTCTCTCAAAGGTAGCAGGCGCGTTACAAAGTCTAAAAGGCATCACGTTGAATTCATATAATCCATGCGCTGTAGTGAAAGCTGTTTTTTCTTTGTCTCTTTCTTCGAATTCAACTTGCCAATATCCAGATCTGAGGTCTATTGCTGAGAAGTGTGTAGATCCTTGGAGAGTATCCATAACTTCGTCTATTCTAGGGATGGGATAGACATCTTTTACTGTCACATTATTCAGTTTTCTGTAGTCCACACAAAATCTGTATTTACCATCTCGCTTCTTGACCAATATTACTGGAAAAGACCAGGGGCTAGAAGATGGCCTAATTATGCCTTCTGTAAGCATCTCGTCAATTTGCTCTTTTATAATATCTCGTTCTTTAGCACTTACCCGGTAAGGCTTGTGTTTAATTGGCTTCGCGTCTTCTGTGTCTATCCGATGTTTTGCCAAATTGGTTCTCCCTAATCTCGATGAAAAAAGACCTCCATACCTTTCTAAAACTTGTTTTAACTCCTTCTGTTCCTTTGGTGAAAGATTTTCGTTTATTTGGGATCTAGGTTCTTCGTTCTTTTCTACCTCTCTTTCTCGACTCACATTTATTTTCGCTGGACTACTTCCAAAAGCCAATGTTTGGTTTTTCATTATTTTTAACGGTCGAGGATACGGATTAGTTATCCAGATGTGTGTTTCCCTATTTATAACATTGATCAAGCTTCTTGCTAGACGAAGTCCATTTGTTTGAAACATTTTGCTGCTCTCCTCGATAATATATTCTCCATCCTATGTTTCTACCAATGCCTTGATCAATTTCATGGAACATTCCGGTACAATGGAATCCTTGGCACTCTTTATTTTCAACATTTCAAAATTGATTTCGTCATGATTATTCGTCAAATCGTATTTTATAGTTTCTTGCTTACAATCTATTTTTGCGTTCATTTTCTTAAGGAAATCTCTCCCAAGAATTAATGTCCGTAAATGCGTTTTCAATATCACAAAGTTGTGTGATAATGTTTCATCTCTCTCTCTCTCATCAATTTTTATATTTGAAAATATACTTCCTACCATGTCCAATTTTTTTCCATCGGGTCCTGCACAAATTTTTGCGAGTTTACTTATACCATGGCCTGTATCGAGGGCCGTTCTGAGGTCGACCACTGAGAAGTCAGCACCTGTATCAACCAAAGCTTCAAAAGTCCCTATCTTGTCCACATTAATTTTTAATTTGTATTTAGGGTCCAACTTCTTGATTCCGTTTATGGTCGACTTGCTTTGATTGACAGATTCAGGCGCGACGCTTAGTTTAAATCTTCCAACACGGAATATCTATTCCGGGTAGGAATATTTGTCTGTGTGCTATGACATACATCAGCATAAAGCCGAGGTCCTGATTTCTCTGATATTTCATTCATTTGGCCTTTCTCTTCGACCTTCTCTTGGGTATCTGCTGGATCCTCTTCTAGGATTCTTATAAACTTGACCCTACAATAACGGGCCACGTGCCCTGGCTTGTTACATTTAAAGCAGATTGGTCTTCCATCTTCCGTCCTATTTTTGCTCACTTCTTGGCTTTTATTGTAAGTGTTTCTCTGAAGGTTTGGTTTCGGCACAAAGTTAGGATTATAAGGACGTCTAGGGGTAGAGGGCTGGGGAAAGTTGTTTCGATACTGTCTGGGGGTAGGAGGGGAGTCGTTCTTGTAATTATTGGAAACAGGGGCTTGGGGCCTGGAAGTGGTCTGGTAGTTTCGTGCGGCAGTCGGCGGCACGTACCTCGATTGTTGTTGGGGTCTAGAATAGCGTGGACCGTTATATAGGTTTCTGGATTTCTCCACACGTTCCCGATACTTCTTTTCAAAAGAATCCATTTTCTTGCACACGACAAGAAGGTCATCGGTCGTTTTAGGAGGGTTCAGGTAGAGCGCGAATGAGTACTCTTTTTTCAGTCCTCCAATAACATGTTCAATTTTTGTTTCTTCTTCCATTGCGGGGTCAACCTTGTTGCACAACACTAGAATGTCTTCCGCGAACCTGATTGCTGGTTCATTCCAGTATTGCATTCTGTTGAGCTTCATTCTAAGTTCTTCTTTATTCGCGTCCAAAGAAAAATCCTGAATGAGGCGGATTTTAATATTTTCCCAGCTCGTGAAACTAGCTTTGTGTAAATTCAACCAAGTTTTAGCGCTTCCCGTCATGTTCATGGCGGCATAACGAGAGATAATGTAGTCTGCCCAATGGTACAAGAAGCCAATTTCTTCAAGAGATTCAATCCATGGGCGAGGGTCTTCCGTTCCATCATACTTGGGGATGTCGATGTTGGGATTCAGGACAACTGGGTCGGAACTAGCATCTCTACCAATTGTTGCACCAGGTTGCGGCTTGGCAGACTCTTCAGCCTGGATTCTCTCCTGTGCTGGGTCTTGCATCTTACCAGAGCGTGTTTCAACCATCCTACAAATTTATAAAAGGGAATAATGAAATAAGTCTTCTTTAAGTAGCCTCCAGAATCCTTTATTTATTTTTCTCACATCAAAGAGAGCAGTGAAGTCACACGTGTACCTAAATACAAATGATCATAATCCAAATAATCTGTGTTTTAAATAAATATCATAGAATATTTTATATAAAAATAAATAAATATATAATTTAAATTTCAAATATATTGAAAATAATATAAGAAATACGCCATTAATCATGATGTAACAATATATATATTTCAAATCAGGGACATTTTATCATACGGTAGAGAGAGAAGTGTTGACACCTTTCTTTTACAATTTACAAAAAAAAAAACGTAATAATAATTATGGATAAAATAAATATAAATATATGAAATAACTTATTAACATACATCTATTTATAAATGACTGCGGCGTATAATGCGGTTGTATAGCTTTATTGTCAAATTATATTGACAAATATTCGCACGCTTATCTTATCCTATTTCTTTAGTGCGAAGAACGTTGTTTTATCAGATAAGTAAACCGATCTCTCCAGCATTCTAATTGGACGAATGTGGCCATGTTTGTATATAAAGGGGTTGAAGGGAATGCGTCGAGGAGTGTGATTTAAAATCTTGTGTAGAGACGCTTATAGTGCTCTCTTCGTAAATTTTTTTTTTCCGTGCTTGGTGTTCTCTACGCATTCCCTGAGTGACCCCGGTCCGATCCCTACATAAGCAGAAATAAAAGATAAGTACTTTTTATTTTTATTTAACTAATTGTGAATTATTATTTACTTTTTTTTGTGTGTGTTATACTTTTGCGTGTACGGTTTTATTGTGTTCAAGTTACTCTTACGGTAGGCCCCCGTATATTGCAATTTTGTGTGTTAACCCGTAAATAGTAACTTTTGTCATTGGCGAGCCTTGCCAGGATAGTTTCTTGGCCTATATTCCCGTAAATTTGGCCTTGAGGTTTTTATTATCTTTTTTATAATTAATTATTGTGTGTATTTTTTGTCTTTCTTACTGTTATTATGGATAGTAACTATTCTATCAAACTTTCTACGTTCAATGGAGTGGGGCTAAAAGCTTTCATCAGGGAAGTAGAGCTGAAAGCTAGCATAGGTAAATGGAATAAGGAAGTTAAAGCACTGCTTATGTTCGAGGCTTTGTCGCCTAGAGTTCGGGCTAGCATAGAAGAATGGGCATAAAAAATGACAGTAGTGTAGAGAGCATTATAGAGAAATTAGGCATTTTATTTCCTGAAAAAATGCGCGGATTTAGGGAATGTTTAAAAAAATTAGAGGGTCTTAAGCAACGTGTAGGAGAAACTCCTAATGTGTTTAGAGAAAGATTCATGGCCACTAGGAGAGATATTGATTTCGATCTGGACAGCAGTTTAGTGTTCGATATTTTCGTAGACAATGTTCTTGATAAGTATAAGGAACCTGTTGTCCGTAGTGGGGTCAGCTGTATTGACGAGGCAGTTAGAATTATGGCCATGGAGGATGGTGTAGAGAACCGCTGCCACTTTAAGCAACGGGCATGTGCGGCGGACATAGAGGAGGTTAGCAGTCTGAAGGGAAGGTTAGATACGCTCAATGCTGTAGTAGGCAAGACAAAGCACGAGTCAGAGAAGTGCATTAACGACCTTAAGGAGAAATAGAAAGGCTGGCTAAACTGCTTAGCGAGAGTAAGCCGGGTTCTTCTAAAAATGGCGGTAGGCATAAATTAACATGTTTCCGCTGTGGGTAGATGGGGCATTTTGCCAGGTTTTGCAAGGAGAAAGGGGCTTTAAACTACTAAACTCGGGCAAAACGGCCAGTGCTTGCTCGAGTTGGCAGAAGTCAGCCACTGGTATTCGACCAATTGCTAAGATTGTTAATGTTCTTTCTAACCGGGATCCTGTTGGAACTCTGCCAATTGTTAGAGTATCAATAAACGGCAATACTTGGCACCTGTTATACGATACAGGAAGCCAAGTTAGCATAATGGATTCAGAAAGGTGTAATGTTCTGAATGAGGACTGGGACGAAGCTATTAACAATCCTAAAATTGTGTCAGTCACAGGCCACGTCCAGACATTGACAAAGGTAAAAACCTGTAGGGTAAATACAGATAAGGGTGTCGAACTAGGAGACATAAGTTTCTGGTTAATGTCACTTGAAGATAAGGGCTACGACGGTATTCTTGGTATAAAGGAGATAAGGAGATTAAACATTCCTCTGCCACCTGTGTGGGAGGAATGCAATGTAATGTCTGCGTCGACTGAAGACTGGCAACTGGTAGATATTGGCCAAGTTAATGGCAAACATCAGCAGCTGGTCCGCGACATACTGCAACAAAGATCAGATATGTTCGTGGAAAATGTCGCAGCGTTAAAAGCAGCTAAGGTTCTGCCAATAAAAATTGACGTTGACATAAATGACGTTACTTTTAGGCGGCAGTATCCTATTCCCTATAGTTTGTTAGAGCCGTACAAGGTACTTTTAGACAAGTTCTTAGAGAGCGGTATCATAAAAAGATCGAGATCTGATTGGAACAGTCCAGTACATCTTGTCAAGAAGCCTGACGGTTCCTTGAGATTCGTGCTGGACCTTAGACAGGTCAACGATAAATTAAGGAATCAAGATTATTCCATGATCCGGATAGACACCGCCATGGCAGCTGTGGGAGGTGCTAAATATTTTAGTACCTTGGATCTAGCCAGTGGGTATTATCAGCTGAAGCTGGATAGTAACGTAACGAAATGCTTCGCTTTCCAAACCCCTTTCGGAAAATTTGAGATGTCGAGACTTCCTCAGGGCTGTAAGATATCTTCGAATGTATTTCAGAGAGAAATGCATCGTAACCTAAGCGGCCTATTGGGCAAGAATTGCCAATGTTTTATTGACGACGTTCTGATATACTCGGAGTCGTTGGAGCAGCATCTGGCTGACTTAACTGAGGTGTTGGACAGGCTTAGAAAATATGGGCTTCAAGTGAGGCCGAGCAAATGCCAGCTCTTTCAGGAAGAAGTGACCTTCTTGGGACACAGAGTGGACAAGGATGGCATTCATCCTAAGTAGAACAACATCGAAAAGATTAAATACATAAGTCCTCTTAAAACTGTATCAGGTGTCAGACGCTTTCTTGGAGCTGTTGGTTTCTATAGGAAATTCATTGCTGGTTTCTCTGAAATAGCGGCCCCTTTATATGAGTTGACTAAGAAGGGCACCAGGTATGAGTAGAACGAGGCAGCGCAGCGTGCGTATGACAAGCTAAAGACTTGTCTTAGCTCTGCACCCATCCTAATTCATCCTGACTACAGGGAAAAGTTCCTGATATTCACTAATGCTAGCGACATAGGATGTGGCGGTATGTTATCACAGTTGAAGAACGGCACTCCGCAGCCTATTAGTTTCTACAGCCATAAGTTCAGAGGTGCCGAGTCAAACTACAGCACCATAGAAAAGGAGTGCTTGGCTATTATTATGGCAATTGAACAGTTTGACTACTACATCTATGGTCAGCAGGTGGAAATATACTGTGATCACAAACCATTGCAATATCTTAAGTCACTAGAGAATAAAAATCGTAGGCTCATGAAATGGGCCCTGATGCTACAGGACAGGGAATTAACATTTTTCCATGTAAAAGGGAAGGAGAATGCGATGGCTGACTGGCTGTCCCGCGACACCTATAATACTGAGGTTGCTGTAGTCGATGTCTATGGAGGGGTGACTACCATTCCCAACTATGAGAAGTCCATGCTGAACTGCCCTGTATGGAAAAAAACATCTACAAGAGGGCTCTGAGCACTGATAGTGAGGTAGAAGAGGGTGATGGCACGTATTTTATAAGCAAGTCCACCCGATATCTCGTCAAGGTCAGTCCAGACAGTAGACCCACTCGTAAGGGAAGGATGGTGAAGCAAATCGTAATACCTCCAGTTCTCCGCGATACCATTCTGGAAAGGTGCCATGACAGTCCCATAGGAGGGCACCTCTCAGTAGAGAAAACACTTTACGCGGTCTTAAGCCATTACTATTGGAAGGGGGCCATGTCTGATGTACGTAGGTACGTGAAGACATGCCCAGTGTGTGCCGAGAACAATGGTAGGCTTAAGAAAGCTCCTAATATGCCCATTCAACCCGCTAACTACCCTTTCGAAAGGTTATGCGTAGACTTCGTGGGTCCTCTTACCTTGTCTAGGAACAGGAATAGATACCTGCTCGTGTTCATTGATGCTTTTACCAGGTACGCTGAGGTTATCCCCGTCAGGGATTGTACCGCAGAGACTGCTGGGCTCGAGTTTGTCAATAAGATAGTGAACAGATATGGAACGTGCAAAGATATTTTATCTGACCGTGGAGCTGCATTCGAGTCAGACCTTTTCAGAGAGATATGTAAATTATATAGTATTAAAAAGTTATCCACAACTTCTTATCGTCCTACCTGCAATTCGATCGTTGAAAGAGTTAATGGCACCATTTGTTCCATTCTGCGTCACTATGCCAATAGCAGGAATTGGGAAGACAACCTCGGTGCGGCGGTTGCTGCGTACAATAATGCCGTGCACTCAGCGTTAGGTGAGAGCCCCCACTACATGCTCTTTGGTTACGACGCAGTCAATCATGAAGTTAGCGATAAAGATGTGAGCGAATTCAGAAAGCCATCCTTGGCGGAGAGGTTGAAGGAAATGCAAGATGCCAGGGAAACTGTTAGGAAATTCCTGTCTGAAAACTATGATGAACGAGTTAAGAAGTATAAAACGCAGACTGTGAGAACCTTTGAGACGGGGGATTTGTTATTGTTGGCTGTTCCTAAGGGCAAGGGGTCCTCTAAATTCTCCGCAAAATTCTATGGACCTTTCCGTGTGGTAGCTAAGGTGTCTGAAGTAAATTTCAGAGTGCGCGGAGTCAATTTGCACGATGAACAAGTTGTGCATATTGACAGGATGAAGGCATTCAGGGGCATGCGTCATAGAAAGCCCACAGCTGCTAAACGCGAGTGCTATCCTCGGAGAAGGATGATTCCTTTGGCTCGGGAAGGTGGGAGTGCCTGTCGTATCTCTCCCCGCCGAGAGATGTCCACACCACCGTTAGAGACCAAGACTGTTCCCGACCAGGAGAAAGGAGATTCTCATGACGAACCTACAGTGGTCGATGGGGCGTTCGACAGGGCACATTTCAGCCCTTATTTTCTGAGACCAAATCCTCGCCCTGCTGATCCCAGATGAAAGCGCATTGCCCCCCTCCATGTTTATACAGAGATATGCGGTTTTAAGATATTACTCAAGGTAATTCACTGTAGTTTGTGCAGGAGTTAGCTCTCCTCCTGTTGTTGTTCCTTGGTCCAAGATGGAAGGCAAACATTTTGTGGAACGACACCGGAGGCCTATAACTTCTCCTCTCTCTAGTTTTTTTTTGTATCTTTATAACATGGCTCCCGTGAGCTTTTCCCTCCCGAATAGCGGGAGGTTTTCCTTACGGGACAATAAGAATGTTTGGTAGATTGGTTAGTTTTTTTTTTTTTGGAAAGAGACCTTTTGTCAAATTATATTGACAAATATTCGCACGCTTATCTTATCCTATTTCTTTAGTGCGAAGAACGTTGTTTTATCAGATAAGTAAACCGATCTCTCCAGCATTCTAATTGGACGAATGTGGCCATGTTTGTATATAAAGGGGGTTGAAGGGAATGCGTCGAGGAGTGTGATTTGAAATCTTGTGTAGAGACGCTTATAGTGCTCTCTTCGTAATTTTTTTTCCGTGCTTGGTGTTCTCTACGCATTCCCTGAGTGACCCCGGTCCGATCCCTACATAAGCAGAAATAAAAGATAAGTACTTTTTATTTTTTTTTAACTAATTGTGAATTATTATTTACTTTTTTTTGTGTGTGTTATACTTTTGCGTGTACGGTTTTATTGTGTTCAAGTTACTCTTACGGTAGGCCCCCGTATATTGCAATTTTGTGTGTTAACCCGTAAATAGTAACTTTTGTCATTATAACATACATCTATGTATAGAAAATATATAATATCTTCTTTGGTGGGGTTCACAGCGCCCACCGGAGAACTGCGAGATTTTTTTTCCCCATATAGGTCGATGTGGTGGCTGGTATTGTCCAAATGGAGACTAAGATTGTACTTGTGGATGATAGCCTTCGCTACTGATGGGGGCTTCATTGCCTTGGGACGAAGGCCGACGCCAAAGAGATAGGCCTGCAAATCCAGGGGCAGGTCGCAAGAATGGAATATATCTCCCGGAGCATGGGTCGCACGGCTCGACAACTCCAACATCTGTAGGTCAGTGACCTGTCGTTGGACCCACAGGCTTCAGAGGTGGCACGTCTCGAGGCAGGATAGTGGTAGGATGTGGTAGGGCGTGGAAGCCTAGCCGTAGGGCGACATTTGTGTCGTGCCTCGAGACGCTGTTGCAAGGCAGGTCACCATAGTAGATGGAACTGGACACGTCCACGGTGGTAGCCCAGCACGCCACCAGCTCTTCAACAGGATGTGCCTGCAGACGTGCTGAGTTCAGTTCCAGTCGCGCGTTCTGGCTGGTGAGGTGGTTGATGGACGTTGTTGAGCTCCACAGTACTATGGTCTCCGTCTCATACTCCACATGATAGCTGGAGTTGGCGTTTTCCTGCAGTAATCGCGGACAGAAGGCCCCTAATTCCCGCTCGTCTGATAATAAAGCACGCGTTTTGTTTGCTAGAACAGGGATACCATCGGAATCCTCTCGACGATCGCTTGTAGCCAGCGCTTTAGAGCCAGAAAGTATTGCGAGCGCAGGAACCTGCGTACCCTGTAAGGGCTCATAATCCAGGGATACAGGATGAGCAGCGTTTGTACTCCATGTTAGGAAGCGTCTGCACATGATGTCTGTTCCTCATGTCAGAGGTGACCATTTCTTTTGGAGCTAAGTCGGCCTGCCACTGAGTAGTGCTCCCAGTCCTAATAACAAAGGCAGACGCATATTACTTTACCCAGTCATGATGGTTGTCAAGTCTCAAGCTTTACAAGCTTGATACCCTAATATTATTGAGTGGAGATAAGAAAGAAGAAGAGGAACCTTTTGTCACTTCTAAGATGCAAGGTCTTACAGATCTTTTGGTGAAATAATCCATTAAAATACCAACTTTATGAATAGATTAAGAGTTATTTTTAGTTTGCATTTTTCACTTTAATATGAAAATGTATATATTGAATAAAAAATTAATTAACTTCTCGATTAAGAGAGACAATTTTTGCCTCTCTTTAAAATATTCAGAAAATAAATATTCTTAAAATCAATGATATACATTTTTATTTTTAGAAATAATATTATTAATATAAAACAATATTATATTAGTCGTTTAAAATCTTATTTATCATATAGAATATATATTTTATAAAATTAGCCATTCATTATATAAGTAATTAAAATATCGTATGGCAAATTATTTAGCATGGAAGCCGAATTAATCCTTCTAACAAGCAAGATTAGATGAAAGCCCCTCATCCAACACAATGCCTCTAAAGAAGGCTCATCCAATATTAATGGATGCACATTTTAAAAATTAAATAAATTATAAAGAAATTTCTTCACACCGCACATTTCTTTTTTAATTTTTAAAAGCTTTAGATTTTAATAGAAAGAAAAACAAATTTTAATTGTTGCTGAGCGCAACTAGAGGGAAAAATAGAAGAGGATGAATTATTTAGTTAGTTTCATTATAATAATATTTAACGTTTTCTTTATAAAGCTATTTGGTATTAATCCAATGTTTTTTTAAAACTTCGGAATAAGCCTTTTATCCTTTGTTAGCGCTTTGTCTTCTGCTAAAAAATAGCGCCATTGTCTAGATCGATTAAGTAATGGAAGTGAGAGAGTATTCCTTTTTTTAAATGAGCTCTACTCTTTTGAATTTTTTTTTTTCATTGAAAACATTTTTTTTAAATTTGAATATGCCTTTGAAAACTTCGTTCATCGTGATAGAGAAAAAGACTTGTTTCTTTGAATTTAAAAAAAAGGTTTTGCGTGCCTATTTTAAATGAATTTAATTCATTTATATAGATTTTTTATTTAGATTGTATAATAAAAATATTTATTTTTAGTTTTGTAATGTGCTATAATAATAAAAGTTTGTTTATTATTATAATAAAAAGAATCTTTTGAATTAATTTTATATTTATAAACATTAATAGAATTAGTTCTTTAGATAGGTATATATAGTAGATATGAAATAAGCATTGTAAAGGAATTTTTGTATAATATGAATTTATCAAAGTTCTTAATGTACTTACTGAGATGTAAAAATATTCGTGAGGGCTTAGCTTATTAGTGATGACTCTGGTTTACCAATTTTAATCAATTATACCTCTTTTTAGAGTTCTAATACTCTATTAGACCATTCTGTTTATATATATCCGACATGCTGTATGAGGAAATCTTTTGGTTGTAGTATTCAAGCAAACTAAAGAGATATATGGTAGGGATCAGGGTTATCTAGAACCAAATTAAAAATCTAATCATGACAAATGGAATCTAAATAATTCACTGAATGAATCCATAAAATAATTTAATGAATCACATCTACTTCTTTCTTATCTCCACTCCATCATATTAGTGTATCAAGCTTGTAAAGCTTTAGACTTTTGATGGTGTCTGCCGGAGAAGAGTAAAATTTGACAACCATCATGACTGGATAAAGTTCAATGCGTCTGCCTTTGTCATTAAGACTGGGAGCACTACTCAGTGGCAGGCTGACTTAACTCCAAAAGAAATGGCCGCCTCTGACATGAGGAACAGACGCCATGTGCAGGCGCTCCTAACATGGAGTACAAACGCTGCTCATCCTGTATCCCTGGATTAGGAGCCCTTACAGGGTACTATCAGCCGGGCCAGCTGAGCCCAGGTTTTTTAGTGAGCTTGTTACTGCTCCCCCTTCTCCTTTTTCATCCGGGCTTGGGGCCGTCAAAGACAGAGTTTTGAATCACATCATTGAATCAAATAAATCAATTTAATCACCGAATCAATAAATAAATGCAGAGACATATGTTTTGAAGACATTAGAATTACATTTAAATATTTGCATCGAGCAATGCTCTTCTGCAAATAACTTATTAATACAAGTAGTAAATTAAAAATTGGAGACTAATAATTTGAACAGATTTGTAGAAATAGTTCATATAAATTGTACATAGATAATCAGTCTTTGATTTGAGCTTTCCTATTTTATAATTAGAACCTTTTAAAGAGAGAGAACCTTTTTTAAAAATCTATTCAGAAAAATATAGGAAAAATAAAAAATAAAAATTTTAGTTGCCATATAAATGTATTTTTTAAATTTCAAAATGTGAAATTTGATTTTACATGCATCTTTGAAGAAAAAGGAGAGATTTATAAGAATATTAAATAAACAGAATTCATCGTAGAATGAATATAAGGTGGCCGAAATTTCTATTCTAAAATATACTCATTATTAAAAGTGCTAATGTTTTAGTACAAGGTCGACAATCTGCGACTTGCGAGACATGCGGCTCTTTCGATGTGAAGCTGCGGTTCTTTATATAGTTCCATACGTAAATACTATTTATAAGTAAAATATTTGAAGCGACGAGGATGCTTTTCTTTTAACTTTAATAAAGACTCGAGCTTTCGGGCCTATTACCCTTCTACAGGACTACATAAAGTTTAAAGAAAAGCATCCTCGTTCACTTCAAATCTTTTACTTATATTCATCAGAGGATTCCAACTTTCTATAAATACTATTTATGCGAGTACTATTTATTGTTGGCAAAAAATATTGTGTTGCTGCTTTTTGAAAACTTTATTTTGTAAATTGAAATTTTTGGCTCTTTCGACTCAAAATGTTACCGACCCCAGTTCAGGTAGATACTTGCAAACTGATCATTTTAGTCATCTATATGACTAAATCGATATTTGCAACAAATTTCCTTATTTGATTTCTTCTATCTGCTTATGTTGTTGCTTATTTGTTTAATGTATATGTTCATTCAATGCTCTTTTTCTTAATTGTTTATTTTCTTTTTGACAATTCTGTTACCTACTCTACTACAATTATTGTAAATAGTTTCACACGCCATTATCTAGATCGGATATAGCGTGTCTTACTTGTAGCTGGTAATAAATAAATAAAACTTTACTTATCTACATATAAAGAATAAAATACATAACCTTTGTATAATCGTTTTATTGATATATTTTGCATATACTCTGAGCAATTCTCCTTAAAGAGATATTCGAATAGTAATATGCGAAAATTTAAATTTCTCTATAGGAAATTATATGAATAAATAAATAAAATAAAAAGGTCAGATGTTGATACCAAAAATAAAAAAGGCATATCCTGAACGTGCTCAAATGAGCATTTCTAGATGGCAGAGCGCCATCTAGTGGAACAAAAATAAACTAAACTTTATTTAACTTGTTACGTAATATTTAGCCAACCCAATTTCTTGATAAACCAATTGGCTAAATATCACGGAATAAGTTAAATAAGCATTTAGTGTATTTTTGTTCCACAAGATAGCGTTATGCCATCTAGAAATGTTCATGTGTGTACGGTCAGGTTATGCCTTTTTTGTTTTTATAATCAACACCTGACATTTTTTATATTTTTAATTATTTTTTCATAAAATTATATTGAGCGAAATTTAAATACTCGCATATTATTATTCGATTTTTTATCTAAAAATAATTGCTCAAAGTAAACGCCAGATATAGCAATAAGACGATTTCAGATAGGTTATGTATTTTATTCTTTATATGTAAATAGGAGAAAGTGTTGCATATATTGTTTTATTGATACATATGACTAAAAATAATCGAGAAATTTTCATGTGTGCACGGTCAGGATATACCTCTTTTATTATAATATTGCCACGTGGAAAATTAGGGAAGACAAAAACTTCAGGAAGAAACAAAATTTATTTCAGGCAAGGACAAACTATGAATGGTAAACAAAAGATAAGCCACGAGGGAAATTTACAGAGAGTAGCAAAATATAAACATAAAAATGACCACTCTGTTAATAAAAATAATAAAATTAATAAATACTTTGTTACATAGCTTCTTCCTTATGGGAACTGTGACCCACAGCTAGCAATTATTGTAAATACTGACATGGATCTGACGTGCTTCTGCCAAGGATTCCATCGAAGTCTTGGAACTTTGTCCCTAGTACCTTTGCGTCCTTTTTCTTGCGGCGTGAAGAGAGGCTTTGTCGTCGTATCGTCTATAGGGACATCGTCATCTTCGAGGGAAGTCTTGGCTTTGACACGGCGGTGGAATCCTGGAGTCAGTCTCCGAAAATGTATATCACAGCACCCATGGCTTCAAGGTCTTCTCGGCGATCTTCAGTTTGTCTTCCCTAATTTAACCAGCATCTCCACCAAAATGCCACGTGGAAAATTAGGGAAGACAAAAACTTCAGGAGGAAAAAAAAATTATTTCAGGCAAGGACAAACTATGAATGGTAAACAAAAGATAAGCCACGAGGTAAATTTACAGAGTAACAAAATATAATAATAAAAATGACCACTCTGTTAATAAAAAATAATAAAATTAAAAAATACTTTGTTACAATATAATTATATGTAAATAAGAGAAATATAGGTGTATAAACCTAGATATATATATTACTATATCTTTTATTGCTATATCTTGAGCAATTTGGTGAATGAAAACAATGTATTCATTGGAAAGATTGATTGATGAAAGATAGATTAATGTGATCCATCATCTCTTGTGTGAATTGGATAGCATCGTTCTTTGCTTCCTATCTCCACCCTTTCTCATATTGCTTACATTCACATATGTCGTCTGTATTTACTTATTTATGTGTCGATTGAGTGTTTATATTGATGTTTATATATTTATTATGATTATACATATAAAAGTTTGATATTTATGTTTAATATCATTTTTATTCACATTTGTAATAATCATTTTAATGAATATCATAAGAAATAAACTATTTATACATATATTTATAAAATGAAAAGTTGAAGCACGAATGTTTCACTCACAAGTCAAATTGTCCTTCTGAAAGTATGTATCCATTAATGGTTATTTTTACCTCAAATGTTTAACAAAGGTTCTATTCGAACCCATTGTCGACGACAGTGTATATCATCCAATCTCAACATACGTAGAAAGAACTTCAAATTCCACACTTATAAACTGACCGAATCATTTTTGTTATCTTTTACTTACTGGTAAAGTTCTCTTTATGCAAAAGTATGTAACCATTAATGGTAATTATTAGCTTAAAATTTGAAAAAAATATTCGATTTTCACGGGTTTCGAACCTAGGTCGACGACACTATATATCACCCAATCTCAATATAAGTATAAAGAAGTTCAAATTTCACACTAATAAAGCGATCAAACCTTTTTCGGTATCGTTTACTCACTGGTAAGGTTGTCCTTATGCAGGTATGTAACCATTAAATGTTGAACAAACGTTCTATCCGGGATTCGATCCTATGTCGACGATAATGTATACCACTCAATCTCAATACACGTAGAATACACACGTAGAAAACTGTTCAAATTTCACACTGATAAGTTGACCGAACCCTTTTCGGTATCGTTTACTCACTGGTAAAGTTGTACTTATACAAGTATGTAACCATTAATATAAATTTTGACCATAAATTTGAACAAAAGTTCGATACTCCTCCCCGGGATTCGATCTCATGAACACGACAATTAATACCACCCAATCTCAATACACGTAGAATACACAGGTAGAAATCAGTTTAAATTTCACACTGTTAAAGTGACCCAACCCTTTTTGGTATTTTGTACTCATTGGTAAAGTTGTCCTTATGCAAGAGAGTATGCAACCATTAATGGTAATTTTGACCTTAAAGGTTTACACAAAAGTTCGATACCCCCCCGGGATTCGATCCCATGATGACGACAATGTATATCACCCTATAATCTCAAAATACGTAGATATTAGTTCAAATTTCACACTGATAAATTGATCAAACCCTCTTTGGTATATTCTACACACTGACAGAGTTGTCCTTGTTCAGGGAAGTAACCATTAATGGTAATTATTTGCTTGAATTTTGAAAAAAAAGTTCGATTTTCAGGGGATTCGAACCTATGTGGAAGACAATGTATACCACCCTACAATCTCAAAACACATGGAATACCTACGTAAAAAGCAGTTCAAAATAACACTGATAAAGTTATCAAACCCTTTTTAATCGTTTACTCATTGGTAAAGTTGTCCTTATGCAAGTATGTATCCATTAATCGTATTTTTGACTTTAAATGTTGAACAAAGATCCGATTTCCCTTCCAGGATTCGATCCTATTACGACAACGACACTGTATACTCCTCCAATCTCAACTCACATAGATAGCATTTTAAATTTTACACTGAAAAGATGACCGAACTCTAGGGTAGCCTAGTGGACATGGCATCTGCCCGGTAAGCGGAAGGTCGTGGGTTCGATTCCCGCCCCTGGACACTTTTATTTTTCCGTTCGCCATTACTCTTCATATTTTTCACCCTTTCATACTTCATCCTTAAAGTTAGAAATAGTCGTTATTCCTCTTTAAAATAAATTTCGATTTTTGTTTAAAAGAAACATTCGCGGTATAATTGCAATTTTCGTTTTAAAATCATCAGCCGCGTTATATTGTATTTTAAAATTACTTTATTTAATATTTACGAACGGAGAGATATGTCCAGGGTAGCCTAGTGGACATGGCATCTGCCCGGTAAGCGGAAGGTCGTGGGTTCGATTCCCGCCCCTGGACACTTTTATTTTTCCGTTCGCCATTACTCTTCATATTTTTCACCCTTTCATACTTCATCCTTAAAGTTAGAAATAGTCGTTATTTCTCTTTAAAATAAATTTCGATTTTTGTTTAAAAGAAACATTCGCGGTATAATTGCAATTTTCGTTTTACAATCATCAGCCGCGTTATATTGTCTTTTTGATATCTTTTAGTCACTAATGAAGTTGTCCTCTCTCCCATATGCAAAATAATATATAACCATTAATGGTAATTTTGACTTTAAATGTTGAACAAAGATTCGATTTCCCTTCCAGGATTCGATCCTATTACGACAACGACAATGTTATACTCCCCCAATCTCAAATCAAGTAGAAAGCATTTTAAATTTTACACTGACAAGCTGACCGAACCCTTTCTGATATCTTTTAGTCACTAATAAATTTGTCCTCTCTATCATATGCAAGAGAGTATGTAACCATTAATGGTAATTTTGACCTTAAAAGTTGAACAAAAGATCGATACTCCCCTCAGGATTCGATCCCGTCACGACGACAATGTATACTCCCCCAATCTCAACTCACATAGAACGCATTTTAAATTTTACACTGATAAGATGATCGACCCCTTTGACTATTAAAGTCAAAAGTACCATTCATGGTTACATAGTCTCTTGCATATAAGAGAGAGAAGACAACTTTATTAATGACTAAAAGTTGAACAAAAGATCGATACTCCCCGGGATTCGATTCCATGACGACAACGGACAATGAATACCACCCCAACCTCCCAACTGGGGAACCTCACCAGATGTTGGGAGATAGAGAGGAAGAAAACAAAAATTTGTTCCCAGATTTGATGTGGCCATTATTTCCTCTCCAGCAATTTGGCTGGTTTCCAGTGCAGTTTATTTTTTCTTAATTAAATAAAGACCAATTTGGCCGGAACAACTTTGTATTCCAGTCGTTTATAATTTTAATGCTCGAACAGGTTTATCTGGACGGAAGGAAAATATCTTAAAGAGTAGAGCTTTGTTACTTCATATATATATATATACTCTAATTACGTCATACCTATTTATATTTCTCTATTTATATTGTTTACTTTTTATTAAATTAAGGATATTTTAAACCGTTGGTTTTTCGACCGCTAAGACCCGGGTTTGATTCCCGCATTAGATACCTTTTTTCTGATTTAAAAAAATCTCCAATGGTATAGAACCATTGATGCAAATAAAATGATCATAAACACTCAATAGAAAACAACACATAGATTTAAAGGGTACAAGAAGTGGATATATTAAAGCTTTAAAATTCCAAAATTGACAAAATAATTATTAAACCTGTATAAAGTTCAATACCAGAGAATCCTCTCCAGATCATATTCTGTCAGAATTAACCACAGAACACCGGGGGTCGGTGGAAGAATGGTCTAAATCGTTGGTTTTCGACTGCTAAGACCTGGGTTCGATTCCCGCATTGGACACTTTTTTTCTGATTAAAAAAAAAAAAGATCCAGTCGCCCCCGATTCTTGCAGAAATCCAACCCCACCAGCGAGTGCAAGTACCAAAACGAGGCTCTGGCACATTTCTAAGTGTAAATTCGAACTGCTTTTCAAATGTGTAAACATGTGGTGTACTTACAGTAAAGGCAGTCCCCTACCTCTACCCACCATGATTATCATGGTCTGTACCACGTGTACTATGAATAAGCAAAATGATAATAATAATTGGCTAATTGTTTAGACTACCTTTATATCAATTACCATTAATTATTAAAAGTAACAAGCTGGATAATCATATAGAGAGCAGTATATTATCAAGAAACAAAATCTTTCTTATAACTACAACAAAAAAAAAACTCTTCGCCTCTCTAATTGGTTCTTTAATAGTACATTTGAATTATGTGAAAAAATAGTACAAATGTGTCATTCTATTGGGATAAGGTTCATATATTAAGAAAAAGGCATCTTCTTTCTATCGGAATAAATATCAACTATTCATTATATTTTAATTATTCCAGAATTCTTGATTAATCAAGTAAGTCAACTATGTAAGTGCTTCGGGCTGTTGGCCCTCATCAGCATGGTGCAATATATACCTCAACAAACAAAAAAAACTGGTCATTCAGGCATCCTGAAAATTTTGCATCTTTACATTTAGATAAGTTTTAAAACACCAAAAATCTTTATTAAGACCTTTTAGTCTTATACAGATTCTCGAGTAGAAATGTAAGGGTAATACAGGAATAACAGTAATAATACCAGAAATAAGCATTGCTATTATAATAATTTCAAAAAGCTATAAAGCATATAATGGTAATATGAAATCAAGATAATAAATAGATTAATTTGGATAAATTGAAGCAAAAGAAATAATTAGTTTTATTAGTATCTCCATTCTACACGTGGTACAGTCCATGATACTCATGATGGGTAGTTAGCGACTTAATTTTACTATACTGGTAAATGCACCACATGTTTACACATATAGAAAGAATTTCGACATTTGCACTTATAGGTTTCCCCGTTTGATTATATGCTCTCACTGGTAGGATAGAAATTTTGAAAAATCCGGAGGTTATTGAAGCCAATTTTCGTCAGAAAAAAAGTGTAAAATGCGAGATTCGAATCTTAGTCGTTGCTCTCAAATATCAACGCTGTATACCACGCATTCATAAACACCTGATTGAAAAAAATAGGATCACAGAAAGTTTAAGATAAATAAAAAAGATGAAATTGAAATGTTTATCACTGTGCAAATAGGTAGCTGGGAAGCATTCGAGTATAACCTCTTTGTACCCGAACCAATGGTATAAACTCATGGATAAAACATTAGGAGGTTAGCATGTATATCGGGATTCAGATAATAACCTTTAAAGATAATTGATACACAGTGACCTTTGTTGTAGACATACGAGATAACTAAGTGTAAAAAAAAATGCCTCTGTCTCCTTTAAAAAACAGAAGAATGGGCGACATAAAAGTATTTCCACTTCGTGAAGTTTTATCAATGAGAGTATTTATAAGCGGATAGGTGGATAGTTTCAAGCTTGAGAAGAAATATTTGAGGATATTTCTGGTGAATATGTGTATCTAGAGAAAGCATGGAAACAATCATCAACAACCAAAACCAAATAAAATTAGATTATTACGTTCACAGCCTATATTATTAACATTATAATTCGAATATGAATTACACACACAAATTGTTTATAAGATAAAATCTGATTCCTATCATATTTAATCATATATAAAATGAAAATAAGAACGTTATAAATCATTGAAATATTTATTAAAGATCTATCCAAATTTTTATAGTAAAATTAATAGAAATATATTTTATTATGTCATATATATTTATGATCAATAATAAGATCTTTTTTGGATTTACTCTAAAAATATCTCTATTCTTCATAAAATAAACGCGTCATTTCTAGGATCTGAAATTTTTATCTTTTCAAGCAATTGACTAATCAGAGATTAACCCCTGTATAGGTACACCTCTATTGGAGTGGATCATATACAACTTGTGGATATTACACTATATTTCGCAACATATATACATATATATAAATGTAAAACAATAATAAAAAAGGTTAGGTGTTTGGTATTAAAATCAAAAAAAGGCATATTAGGGAACAGGCTAAATCAACATTTAGTTGATTTCTGTTCCACTAGATGACGCTCTGCCGTCTGAAATGTTCATGTGAATGTGGTCAGGATATGTCTTTTTTTATTTTAATATATATACATATAATTTAAATTTGCGGTAGGATGATATTCATGTACCAAAAGTGGCACATCTTCCTTTAAAATGTATTATATATATTTATATATTATTATAGTATATTATTATTATATATTATTTATATATATATATATATATATATATATATTATATATATATATATTTATTACACCAATACAAAACGAAAAGGTAGTGTTAAAGAATGAGTCACAGCCTTTCTCTGGATTTGCCGAAACTTCTATTTTACCTCGTTTCTGATCGCTATTTTTACGTTTGGAACTTTCTAAAGATAGTAACTGTTATTGTGAGTTCCATTGTTTAATAAGAAACACTTTTCTAGATTATTTGTTTTTATTATTCGATAAATATTTTATCCTTTGTTAATTAAGCTCAAATTGCTTGGAGAATCCGTATAAGACTAAATTGTCTTAATAAAGCTTTTTGTTTTTGTTGTTGTTGTAATTAAGCTCAAATTTCTCTTTTGTTGGTTTATAGATTTTTATACGTAGATAATTTCACTAAATATTCAGCATCACTACCTCATCCTTCTTTTATGTTCATCAGATTTAAGCAAACAGAAGACCGTTGATAAGGCGAGTTGTCGTATGCTTTAATACTGCAAATTAACGATCCATGATGGGGTTCGATCTCAGACGAAGATTACCCTTCATATAATTATGATTATTATTAATATTGATAATTTGAAAACCTTATTGGTCCAATTTGGAGAGAAACTTTTATTTCAAATGTATAATCGCGTATATATAGCGCGAGAGTCTCTTTTGAACGATTATAT
The DNA here is from genome assembly GCA_030710605.1 of Cordylochernes scorpioides. Lineage (NCBI taxonomy): Eukaryota > Metazoa > Arthropoda > Arachnida > Pseudoscorpiones > Chernetidae > Cordylochernes > Cordylochernes scorpioides. Next base: position 201,361,424 of record CP092863.1, on the reverse strand, counting down.
CGACACGATTAAAACAAATACAAATTTTAAGATACGAAACGATTTTATCTCGATTTTTTTCCTTTTACAAATAAAACGTTCGTTTTTGATCTTACGACTATGATATTGCATACATGTATTTAATACTGTATTAGGCTTTTCTGCTTATATACTCGGCAGTTGGAAGGATTTCTTGGTTATGGTAAATGAGCAAAACTATGTTTTGAGGACAGTAGAAATATTCATACACACGCTCATGAACAAAGCTTAATCTCTTTGTCATTGCTCCAGTTGTCCTTTTTTTTTAAGAGACATAGGCAATTTTGTTGCCACCTTTTACATCGTTTGTCTCCAATAAAGGGCACTGTGTATCAAATGTCTTTCAGAGTTATTGTGACAAATCGATATATACATGTTAAAAGGTAAAATTTCCTTGAATTCTGTTTATGAATATTTCCTTCATCGAGAAATGTTCTTCGGCAAATATTACACAAAATATCAGTTAACAAAAAGTTATAATAAAAATATAGCGCTTCTATCAATTTTCAAACCAGATTTATATGCCTCGTAACCACTTAGTATTTTAGCAGCACATTTATATATACAAATGTTTTTTTAATCATTATTATTGTAAAATCGAACGTATATTTATATATTAGAATACTGAGAGTTGAACACCACGAGCTATACACCAAGCTTCCTGCCTCTATGATGGCTTCAGAGACATACCCAGTGGCCAAGAGGACTGTCAGTCGCTATAAAAGCTGAAGAATAGGAAATGGCCAAATGAATCCCATCAAGAGATGGTCATCCTGCGATGGAAAAATTATTGCAAACAATATAAATGATTGAAGCTCTCGGGAAATGGCCGTTCACATAAAACCTCTCTGGTTTAATGGGCCAGCCGGCGTTTTACTCCGTCTCCTAGACGAATGTCCCATGTCCTTCTTTTTTATGGGATCCTCAACATATTTTAGCTTAGGGGACACTTCTATTTGCTTCAAGTTACACATAGAGCATTACCCTTTATATTTTATGACAAATTATACATGTCGTAATTGGTTTTATACTCCTTTTTATCATTTTCTTACATATATTATATATGGACAAATAATTCCATTTACTTCGGATTGCAGAAAGAATATTATGCACTTTAGGAAAAATAATAAATGCCATAATTGGTTTTATCCTCCTTCATTATATTTTATTCCTAAAATATCGACAAGTATTTCTACTTCAATTTGCAGAAAGAATATTCTTTGCATTTTGGGACTTATAATATATATGTTGTAATTGGTTTTAACTCCTCCTTAGGTCTTCCTAACAAAGTTGTACAAAGAATTACATTTGCATCTCAGGACGAATAATAGATGAAATAATTGGTTTTATACTACTTTTTAAATTCTTTCTTGCATATTTTCATTTATTTCAAGATGCACATAGAATACTCTGTGAAAAAATAGTGCAAATGTGATATTGTACTGGAATAAAGTGTTTAAATTATGAAAAAAGAATGGGGCATCTCCTTATAGTGCAACTGAAGGTTGGCTGACGCCATCCATCGGAAATAATATAAACTATTTCATGATATTTGATTATTCCATAATTGGCCAAATACCCATTCTTGTTTAAACAAGAAAAGCTAACCATATACAGGTTTCGTACTGGTGGTTGAGGTACAGCTTGCACCACGCTGATGAGGGCCAACAGCCCGAAATATATATGAATATATTGTCTCGTTTTAAATATTGTTGACAGTAGAGGTAAGTAGGAATAAATTTTTATTCTTTGGTACCAACGAATGGTCTTTCAAACTTAAAATTCAAGATTAAGAATGAACTAGTTGTTGGTGAACTTAACGATTTGTGATTTCCGATAAAAAAATCATATTTAAAATTTAATTCATTGTGTAAATACATTCTAAACTTTCTACAAAATCTAGATCTCTAATGTTTTCATGCGTTGAATAATGTAAATAACTTATGTAAATAAACTTTTCTCCTTGTTTGGCGCAAGTATCCCTTGCGGGATATAGCGCTTTGGAAATAAAATTATTGGAATTGGAATCACAATCCAAACCAATCTAGGCATATTAACCTAACAAAATTTGAAACTTAAAATTAAGTAAATTAACATCAATACAAAAAAACTACATTACAATTTTATAAAAAATGTAAAAGCTCTCTTTTTAATTTTATATATTTATATCTCTTCGAACTCTTTCATTCTTAAATATATATATATTTATCAAAAAATATTATTAAAAGAAATATTTTCAAAGCCCTACATTTATATATATGATATATTTTAAAATTGTGATGTTCAACTTTTAAGTATGTAAAGATATGAATCGAAATGTATTTATAAGCCAATTGTATGTAATTCTGCTGTCCTCAAAGCTTATGTCCATAGTTCATCTAAAATACCCATTACAAGAGTCTAGCATCAGTATCACTATAAAAGAAAGATCGAAAAAAATGCAATATAATAGCGGTATGGTAGAATAAACTGGCGAAACCACTGGGAGAGTTCATCACTGATGAGCCAGGCCCTCCCATTAATTTTTCCATTGCAGTAAGGTCAGTAGAAATTGTTTAATTAAAAAAAAATCTTACGCATCTAAAATAGTTTCGAATTTTCATAAGCCAATTATTGTATTAAATCAGATTGTTGGAATTTTAAAAAACTTGCCAACCAAAACAACAGGTAAATGTAAAGGAATTTTAAGTTGTAAAAGGTGGTGGTGAAACTCCCAACAAAGATTTGCATGGAAGGATAATGATTTATTGGGGGAGAAGTCGAGAGAGGGAGTGCTGTTGGAGGTGGCAAAAAGTGAAAAATAGATAAACATATGCACATGCACATAAAAAAAAACGACATAGAATGATGGATAGCCGGTATCACATCATCCCTGGCGTGGTCAGGTTTCCGAATCCGCTGATAAACAACACCCCTCCCCCGCTCTCTTATTTTTTTTTTCGGTTCTTCCTGGCGTAGAATTCTTCTTGGTTGGCATTCATCTTTAAAACATTGTGAAGAACTTTTAAATCGCTGATACCTTCAGTGAAATAACATATATGTCCCAATATCTATGAATCATTTTTTTATGCCTGTTTAATTGTTTTTGACCAGTGTAAATGGTCATATGTCAATGATATCTTGCTATATTGACTATAAAGTAAAACGTTGATATAGCGAACCCCCGATTGTACAGAATATTCGGTTCTTTATATTTATTGGTTCACTATTATTATAATTTATTCTAGTTTGCCGTTGATGTTTAATGAAAAATATAAATGGGTTCGGTACTTATGGGCTACACTGTATATATTAGTATATTTGTATTTTGTTTCAGTCACAGGTTATGGTTGATGCTACAAATTTATTTCACACATAGTTTCACACCACCCAGGAGGTATCTGCCTATGCTTACTACCCTTTGTTTATAGCGGCAGTTTGACCCATAGAAATCTTAGGGAAGGTTCCCACCATAGGATTTTTATACGAACTCTTATTCCATTACTTTAACAAAATATGAATATATCGCTCTGGTTGGTACAAACCATCGACCGCAGATGTGTAGGGAGCTCTTAGCCCAGCCAAGGCCCTACCAACTGTTCCATTGTTTGAGCCGCCTTTGTGATCCGGGAAACTTAATATTCTACCCATAATAATTTATTTTATATATAATAATTGAATATTATATTTGATATAATTAAATAAATATTCCGATTGTAACTTTGATAATAATTTTTTGCATGCACAGATTTGATAAAGGTTTGCGTTCAGCCAACCGAAATATTGGCAAATAAATATTTTATTCAATACAATATAGGCCTTTTTATTATCTAATATATATATGTTATATTAAAATTTTATTTTACTTTAAAAAATTATAATTTCATAGATACAAATACTCTGTTAAATCGACCGCCAGAGGTCACGCTTCCACTATATAAACTCATTGTTGTTTTATCCCCGTTGGCCGGCTCAAATCGTTTGTACATTATGTAAATAATATTTTGTGTTCCTTGTTCTATTCGCCTTAAGCCAGGCGGTACTTTTATCAAATTATGTTTATTATATAATCCTAAAGCTCAAATAAAGAAATCTCAGATCAAAACCATTATTATTTTTATTTCAAGATTTTAACCACGACTACATCACCAATACCATATAGTACTAAAAAGAACCAACAAATTAATGCATTACCATAATCCTCAACATGATCTAAAATTCAAGCAGAAAATCGAAATTTTCTTTTCTTTATATAAGATATATATATATTAAATGATCTGTTAAAATAACAAATTTCAAAGAAAAATTCAAATATTAAAAAAGAAATCTTTTAAAAATAGTATCCACTTTTTTTCAAGTTGTAGAATACTTTATTATTCCAAAATTCTTTTACATAAGGAAAAAGTATAATGTATTTATTCTTTAATCTTAAGAAGAAGAGAGTGGATGATTGAAGTAATACAGGTGGTCTGTACTCCTTCCTATCAATTTATATTAGAAGAAGAAGGAGGAAGGTTGTGTTGCTAAGTGAGTTACAGAGCCTCATTCCACAAAGATTTATTAAACATGACAGAGCTTTCAACTTAATCCTGTTAACCCCGTCTTGACAGTGTGCTTCCAATTTTATTTTGAATAATTTAATTAGATGAATGAGAGATAGGGCGCGAAGGTTCGGTGTTTTCTTTTCCAATTTGGTTCCCCTCACATGCATCAATCTACTTGAAAGTCTCTTCCGTATATTAATATGTTTAGATTGAAGGAAATCTTGCCTTTAATTTTAAAGCTGTTAGAGATTGTTTAATGTTAGAGAGGTGGAAAGTTAGAGAATTAACAGTTTATCTCCTTATTCATTTTTGTTATATATTATTTTAAAGTATTTTAATAGTTTAATAATTTAAATTATAAAAGGCTATACAGAAAATATAAAAATATAGTCTTCCATGCTTTTCATAAAATTATACTTTGTAAAATATTTCTTTTTATATATTGTAACAAATTATTTATTATTTTAGCAGAGTATTTTTTTTTATCTTTATATTTTGCTATACTCTGTACACTTCCTTCTTTTGCTTATCTTTTGTTTATCACTCATAGTTCGTTTTTGCCTGAAATAAATTGTTGTCTCATCCCGAAGTTGGTCTTCTCTAATTTTCCACGTGGCAATATAGTGGAAATATATCAAAATATATTCTTTTTTTATTTTAATATTCAACCAGGTGCTATATTGAAATAAAGGTTTAGAAAAATACCCACAATTTAAAGAAACTTTTGGTTTATTAGAACAACGAGTGATATCGACAAAAATAGCCAACTATAGCTATTTGTTGAATCCTATGCGGGAGTTTTGAATGTCCTATACGTCAAAATATTTTTTGTGGCCTTCATATATGTTAATTTATTCATTAAGTAGTTTTGTGGTGAAGAGAGTATTTAATTATAATAAACAAAATATAAAAAAGGTCGCTTAAAATCAAAGAACATTTAGTCAAAATCTTCATTTGGAATGGGTGTATATATGCTTTCGATACATGGTCTTTTAGAAGGAAATAAATAAATAGTGAAGCTATAGAGATGTAGTGCTGGCACCGAATATTTGGAATTCAATCTTCTTGAGGGATGAGAAAAGATGTCTTGAATATGATCGAGTTGAGATAGGGCCTGTTGGAGACCATTGATATAAGAATAACTAGCATGTTTGTTTAACACTCGGAGTGGATAAATGTATTACTGAAGGTAGAAATCGATATAAAACATTGAAGAAGCAGGCCAGGAATGGAATTATTGGACAATCTTAGAAGTCCTTACAATACAATCAAAAGACTAGCCATAGAAAAAAAGGTCTAAGATGACAGTAAAATTTCCAGCCAGACCATTTTATAATAAACTAGACGGGTGACCCGGGCTTCGTCCCGGGATTGACCCGTGTGCATATCTACCCGAGTGATATATATTTAGATAAGATTTTTTAAATAATTGTTTGTTATTAGCATTATCTATTTGTTTGCATCAGCATAATTTAATCTAATCTTTGTTCATGAGCTAAGTAGAATAATTTGAATATGTAGTTTTAATAATTGATTTATATATTTTTTAAAATAGCCTATCGTCTTCCCCGTATTTTTTACCTATGTATGGAAATTTTGGTTTGAATTAGTGAACTACTGCGAATTTGTATACCGGACATACAAACAAACAAACATACAAACATTGATTTATATATATACAGTGTACTCCGCTTATAACGAAGTCGCATTATCCATGACAATCACTTTGTTATATCCGAAGTTTGTTATATCCGCAGTTGGAAAAAAAAATGTTTTGTACCAATAATTTTATTTACTATTCAACTCAAAAGAGCAACACAAAGATCAATAACAACCTCATCAGGTGTTTTTGGAGAAGTAGTTTGTGATTTTCTTTTGACATTTAGAAGTCAGTAACAAGTGCTGAACACTCTTTTCGATGTTGTCCAAGTCTGACAGATGCCTATGAAGAGACTTGGACTCATCCTGACATTGAAGAAACAATCGCAGAGTTTGAATGCTCTCCAAGACCTCTTTTGGATGCGGAATGTGGACAATTGGGTCTACTTCTTCATCAACTTGGTCCGTTTCTTCTTCTTCTTTTGCTTGAAGAATGCTCTCGACAATTTCTACATCGGATAACATGGCATTTGTAACGACGTCATTGTCAGCGTCAGCATAAGAATCGAAATCCATCTCTAACGGTATTTTTAAAACTTCTTTCATGCGATCGAAGAGGCTTTGTTGCTCCCACATTTGTGTTGCAGGCTGTGGTGTATCCAATGGAGAACTGACATCGGACTTAATAATTCCACTATGATGCCAACAGTTGGAAATTGTCGCTGGAAGCACATCATTCCACTTCAATCTCTCTTAGGATTTGCAGCTTGACTGACAGAGATAGTGAGTTTCTTGTTTGTTTTCGTTCTCCTGCCATGGTAAACGTTAATAAAATATAAGCGTTTATTAAACAATTTAATTTTGTTTAAATAATGTAAAAAAAATACTTATAATATGTTTGCATATTTTAAAATTGTATATTATTAACTTATTTGTTGTGTATCATTAAATTTGTGTCATTCACACGTTGTAATTTGATATATATTATGCATAATATATTAGTCAATTATAATGGTAAATGAGAAAACTTCGTTTTAAACGGATAAAATAAAAATTTATACATGCAAATCACTTCGTTATAAGCGAAAATTCTTTATATCCGACTTCGCAATATCCAGAGTTCTTTTAATGGTTTAAGCCCTTCTTTTCTTTCGTGCAGACAATTTCATTCGCTATATGCGGAATTTCGCTATAACCGACTTTGTTATAAGCGGAGTACACTGTATAAGATATAAATAGAAAGCCAAAGTATGCTAACATAACACAAAAGCTTTGGTAGTCATTGTTAGTAGATAGATAGTGAACACACACACATTCACCTTAACTATAACTGCACCATGTCTATACTTGAAGTAGTTTCATATCTCTATAAGCATGTCAAACTCAAATCCTAACACGGGCCAAATAAAAAAGTAATAAGATTATGTGGGCCGCAAAAAAAGAAAACAAGTAATTAAATTTTTATAGTAACATTTATGTAGGTTTATTTTAAAAAATACTAATAAGAAAAAAGAAAGTAAAGTTAATATTTTCTCCCTGATATTTGGCATCTCTTTTCTGCTACCATCTTTCCTACTTCGGGGGATTTTTTTCAATTTATAAATAAAGTTTTATTAAAATATATTGTCTGGTGGGCAGCAAATTTATTCGTTGTGGGCCACCATGAGGCCCGCGGGCCGCGAGTTAGACAGGCCTGCTCTATATAGTGACCTTCACTTACTCGTAAATAATATTTTTCATTTCATTGAAAGAATAACCAACGAACTAATTGTCAAAAGAATTAAGGCAATAATTGAAGAAAACTATTGGGAAGATTGGCAAGTGGATCACTGCAACAATACCCAAACGAATCATTATAGGCAAGGAACCCCGCAAATATCTCTATTTCTAGACATTCTTACAGAAGTCAAGAGATTTTATAAATTTTTCTCAAACGTAGATTTACTAAATACAAGCCTTCTTTTTTCGATATTATTTTAATGTTTGAATGAAAAAATTAGAGGGTAGTTCAGCTTTATTTTTAATAAGTATGAAGTGGTTATTCTAAATAAATATACTCTATTTGGTATATGATTTTCAAATTGATGAATAAAATTTTGAAAATACATAGACGATAAGCGAGAGAAAGAGTAGAAAAAGAGTGCAATCCGGGTTCTTGAAACACCGAAAGTCTTCACGATACCGTTATCCTTTTCACCAATGTCCTTTTCAAGGAAATATTTGGCTACTTGTATTTATTGTTTGCGGAAGAGCATTGCTCGATGCAAATATCTATATGTAATTCTGCTGTCCTAAAAGCTTATGTCTATAGTTTGCTTGAATACCATTTCTAAGATTCCACCCTTCAATGTAGCATATATAAGCAGAATCGTCCAATACAGTATTAGAGCTCTAAGAAGCGGTTTGGTAGATTAAATCGGCGAAACCTCTGGGAGGGTTCATTATTGATGAGCCAAGCCCTCCGAATATATTTTTCATCGTAGTAGGACAGTAGAAGTTTGATTTATATTTAAAAAGAAACATTCGTGATTAAATGCCTCCATTTTTTTTTATGTATTGATGGCACAGTATCGCCTTATAATTATTTGGCTACTGTTTACTTGTATACAAATTTCGAAAGATCTGGTTTTTTCTTCTTCTTCTTTCTTATCTCCACACTGGGTGAAGTAGATTGCGTCTGCCTTTGTCATTAAGACTGGGAGCACTACTCATGTATATGTGCAGCCGCTCCTAACATGGAGTACAAACGCTGCTTATCCTGTATCCCTGGATTAGGAGCCGGGCCAGCTGAACCCAGGTTTTTTAGTGAGCTTGTTACTGCTCCCCCTCCTCCTTTTTCATCCGGGGTTGGAACCGGCAAAGGCGGAGTTTCTGTTTTTTAAAAGCGTGGAGTGTCACTACAATACTCCAAACAGTTATTTCAATAGGCCTTAGACAATTGACAATTAAAATAATTTTATTGGCATCTTGTCAATACATTCAAAGTGCACAGTATGCACTATTTAAAAAAGATAATAGGCATTATATACACTAGGTACAATGAATATGGCGCCTCTGCCAGCGCTGCAGAGTTTGGTGGGGAATCGCCAGTGGGTCTCCAGCGACACCACGCATTTCGCGATCTACGAAGAATACATAGATCGCGTACTTCGCCGCCGAGGAGATGGTGATGGCGTGGTCCTCGAGACCAACTGGAAAGATCCAGGACTGCAATAGGCCTTAGAACGAGCGATGTTTCAGGCAAAAGGCTCTATAACAGGCCTGGCTACAACTAAGACACAGTGTATTCTATCTGTAGTCAGTTAGCACCTGTCGAAGAGGCTCCGCCTAAAGGCATCTATCTCTTCATTTGAACATAAATCAATAACACTCTATCTATATACTACTCTGATCAAAAGGTTTCGACACTTTGCTCATAAGTTAAAAAAAAACTTCATTATTCTACCAAATTCAAATTGTCCCCTTCAAAATTGTCCCCGTTGGCCGCGATGCACTTCAGCCACCTTTTTTTTTTTTCAGTCGGCAAATCACCTCTGGTAGTCTGTTTTCGGGATCGCCTTCATGGCCTTTTTCGATTCCACTTTGATCTCTTCTATGCTCTTAAATTTCCGATCCTTTAACCTTTTTTTGAACTTTCCAAAGAGGAAGAAGTCGCAGGGGCCAAATCGGTACTGTAGGGGGGTTGGTGGAACACAGAGGTTGAGTGGTCCTGCAGGAACTTCGAGATTTTGAGGGTTGTGTGCGCCGGCGCGTTATCGTGGTGGAGGATCCACAACTTGCTTTCTGCCTGATCGCTTCCCTCAATCGCCTCAAAACTCCCAGGTAGGAGTCAGCAGTTATTGTAGAGCCTTGTTGTTGAAATCCATGATGAACGATGCCTTGGTAGTCGAAGAACACCGTCGACATGACCTTGACTTTGCTGGGAGCCTTCCTCGCTTTCTTTGGTCTCGACTCATTTTTGAAGCGCCACTCCGATGCCTGTTGGGTAGTTTCCGAATCAAAGCCGTAAATCCATGTTTCGTCTCCAGTAATGACCCTCTTCAGCAATTCGGGGTCGTCGCTTCGAGATTGAGACTGGCCGTTTCTTTCCGGACGTTCTTTTGATCAAAAGTCAAATCTTTGGGATCGAGAACGGCGTTGAGTCTTCTCACTCCCAAAATGTCCTTCATTATCGATTGAGTCGACCCGAATGATATCCCTGCTTCTTCGGCGACCTCCCTGACAGTTATTAGTCGGTCTTCACGCACCAGTTCCAACACCTTGTCCTCTTTTTCAGGCGTGGTTGATGTGGACGGTCTCCCGGAACGCTCGTTGTCGGCGGTCTCTTCCCAACCCTCCTTGAAGCGCTTGTACCACTCGAAAACTCGTCTTCGGCTCATGACGGCATCCCCGTAGGCTGTTTCAACATCCAAAAAATTTCGGCACTCTTGAATCCGTTTTTCACACAGAACTTGATGCGAATTCGTTGATCCTCCATTTCGGTGCCTAATGAAATCGAAGCACGGGCAAAATGGCTTCACTTCGAACAGCCGCTGCTCGCGCTGTTGTGGCGCGTAATTTTTGAAAATTGGCAGGTCTCCAAGCCAAGGGCGATGCTTGCGTTTTCCACAAACCGGGAGAAAATATATTGAGTTTCAGGATTTTATGAGCAAATTGTCGAAACTCTTTGATCAGAGTAGTACAAGGAAAGAAACCATTTTTTAAAAGATTTTCCTTTCTTTATTTTACAAAAGAAAAGCAACAAAAGTTCCTATAATAAACTAACTGCAATGACACTTCTCTATTGGCGCTCTGCCTTCTGAAAAGTACATGTGCTCCTGTGCCCCATATGCTTTTTTTACTTTTAATATATATTCATGCACATATATTAAATATATTTATATACTGCTTAACTTGACCTATAGCGCCCCCTCTAAATAGCGCCTGCCTCTCTATAGCGCCCGATTTTAAATACGTAGTTCGATGCGATTTACATTAAAAGTGACCTGTCTATAGCACCCCCTCTCTATTTCACCCTATTTTGGTGAGTCCCAAGAGGGGGCGCTATAGACAGGTTTAACTGTATATGTATTATTATGCGCATATATACATATTAATACATTAAAATTAGAAAAGGCATGACCTGACCATGAACACATGAGCTTTTTAGATGGCAGAGCACCATATAAACACATGTATATAAAAGTCCTCAAGATACATAGATCCATAGATTCGTTAAATACTTTCCCAAGAATCCCTTTCAGGTGACCGATATATGAGCAGAATAAACCAATACAGTAGTAGAGTGATATGGTGAATAAATTGGCGAAACCATTGGAAGTGTTCACCTCTGATGAGCCAGGCAATAAGGACAGCAGGAATCTGTTTTCTTTATAAAAGAAAAAATATAGCTTTAAAATGTTTCATTTCTTATATTGTTCTAATAAAATAAACTATTCAAAAAATTTTAGGGTATTTTTTAACGTGTAAAATATTATTTTATATAATATAACATAATAAAATGATTTATAAAATATTAATACTCACAGAGATAGCAGTATATATATTTTCTACGATTTTATTATTTAAAAAGATATTGACCATGGACCCAACCACATTGATTCACCGCCTCCACTGAATTTTACTCATTCTTTCAGGCAAAAAAAAAAGTGGGTTCCGGATATCGTTAATTTGACAATCAATTTTGCATCAGGAAGGAAGAAGCGCAGCAAAATATTTTTTAAAAATTTCCATTTTTTAGATTGAAGTCTGGGAAGATGTTTTTCTCTCTCCTGAGATATAAAAACTTTGATCTGCTAATTAATGCACCACCAGGAGGAAAGTTAATTAAAAAGACTAAAGATAATCAATGGAGCCATTTCGACTGCCTAGAAAATGGTTGTGTGAAATTCGTTTGCTCATTAATTCTAAATTATAGATGCGAGATATTTAGCAAAATAATTTGCGTTTAGGGATAAATGTATTGTTCTATATAAATTGGTTTTTAAAATATCTCAATTAAACAAACTTCTTTTCTGTGTGATACCAAAAATAAAAATTTTAAATTTTAAAAATATAAAAATTTGATATATATATATGGCCTGACCAGGAGCACATGTGCTTTTAAGATGGCAGAGCGCCATCTCGATTTATCAAGAAATTGGGTTGGCCAAATATCAGGGAACAGGTTAAATCAACGTTTAGTTGATTTCTGTTCCACTAGATGGCGCTCTGCCATCTAAAAACACATGTGCTCCTGGTCAGGATATGCTTTCTTTATTTTTAATATCAACACCTGACCCACTTTATTTCCTATTGTTTTTTCATATATATATATATATATATATATGAAATGTAAATAATAAAGTTTATCAAATAAAATTTTAAATCTATAATTTAAATTAAGTTGATATTATAGAGTGAGTTAAGATGGATTTATATATTGATATAACTATATTTAAAACTTTTAATAATAGTAATATTTATATATGAAAAGGAAATTCTATTAGATTAGCAAGCTAAATCTAAATTAATTATATAAGATAAAAGTTGATAATTATTTTTGTGTTTAAGTTAGATGAGATTAAAAAGTTGTTTAATATGTATTATATTTATATCTTCTTTAGGAGAGAAAAATGTAATAAAAGTAATTATATGTTAGAATAATATGTTTTTATTTTAGATAGAAAAAAAAATTGAAAAATAAAAAGAAAATTTAACAAGAAAAGAAGATTTAACAACGTAACGTCTTTTAGCATCGGCTTTTACCCGTCATTTAGACATACTCTTAAAATAAATAGGAATAAAGAAGAGATTTATAATGATTATATATTTATTTTTTAGTAAAAGAGAGGAAAGAGATAAAGAAAGAACCATACACTTTTATTTCAAACAGGTAGAGAATTGAAAGGGTGTTAGTATTTTTTTAGTTAATTAATAGTTTTTGTAATTTTTTTATATAATTTTTTTTTCTATATAATTTTAGATGTTTTTTTTTCCTAAGAGTAAGAATAATATGATATAATGTTTTTGCCTAGTTAAGGATAGATAAACATATTTTAAATCTTTGCCTATTAGAAATTATTTTTTGGAACCCTAATGGTAGACCAGGACATTACACAACTTTTTAATCTCATCTAACTTAAACACAAAAATAATTATCAACTTTTATCTTATATATATATATATATATATATTTAAAAAAGATGCATATATTGGATTTCTAATTATTTTTATTGTTCCAATATTTCGAGGGGCAACTCGCCTCTCTTTATCGAGGATGTTTGTTTTTCACTAGAACACGCGCGCACGCGTACACCACTCTCGTTCTACAAGGCCAATGAAAGAACTGTATCTTTGACTCAACTATTGCCTTCAGTTTATATACAGCAAATAATTATATTTATATTTAATTTTATAGATTATTATTTTATCTATGGAAGATATAGAGATTTATATACAATACAGTGTAAAAATATATATATATGTGTGTTTGCGAGTGTGTGAAAAAATAATAAAATGGGTTGGCCAAATATCTGGGACATGTTTAAATCAAGGTTTAGTAAAATATTTTAAATAAAATGAACAGTGTTTTTATTAAAGTGTAAATGTTGTTATTAAAGTATAACATTTTGTGTCATTAAAGTGTAAAGTGTTGATATCAAAAGTGCAAAACCTATAAATGTAGAATAAAATAATAGTACGAAAAAATTATGTATATATATATAGTTATTTATTTTTAATCCCCTCTATATTAATTTATAATGCTCTTTATGGATTTTTGATATGTAAATATAATATATATATGTTATATATGCATATATGTTTGAATATATAATAGGTATGAAGCCACATGGAAGATTCCCATATAACTAGTTGGAGTAATTTTCAAAAATAAAAGTTGCTCGGTGTGTGTGATTTTAGTGAATAAAATAAAAAGTGTGTTATACCACAGGTAAAATCTCATAACTCCAGACTAAGTAACTGTGGCTAAAGAAAACAGAGACGTGGGGTAAAATAATACCAGCAATAATCCTAAAAATGTCATAAAGTTAATAGAAGACCATAAAAATCTCAAACGATACTTTAAAAAATAAAGGCTTCGGAGCAAACATAATTTTTAAAGAAAAGTTTCAAATCTGGATTTATACACTCTCTTTTCTATGGAGAGGAAAAAAAAACTTGATAAAATTGCTATTTAAAAAAAAAAAAAGAAGAAGAAAATGAGACGCGAAAATAAAGAAAAACGTGATGCTTCTTTAAAAAAAAAGAAATAAGCATTAATATAAAAGCGATGAGAAAAATTGCATAAGATAAAAAAAAAGAACCGTTTACTCCTTTATTTTTATTGAGTTGTGTATATTTATCTGCGATTTAAACATCCGTGTTGCTAGTCGGTTAAATAAAAGCTCATTTTCAAAGCTTGTTTTAAAATGGTTCTCTAGAGACAGCTTTGAAGGTCCATTATCGTCTGCAACGATGCTCGTTATTCGTGATTTAGTCTCGTCTGCGCAACAATTATGATTTGATTACAATAATTATTTTGAAGATTGTCCAGCTAACATTGGTCGTTTATATTAATTTAATTATCTTTGTATTATTTATTTTCTTTATAAATATTTGTAGGTGCGATAGATATTTGATGGTGGATGTATATTTTATATTATATATGAATTCAATTGCTATTTATGATATGGAATTTGTGAGAATACCCACACACACACAATATATAATCGAAATTTTTGTATAAAATAAACACTTCGGTTATTTAAAGTTTTATTTTGTCAACGTTTCAACAAAAATCTTTTGTTTTCATCAGGTGAAATAAATAAAAATAAAGCATTTGGCAAGGCGTTAAAATTTGTTCTGAGATTGCAAGGGCATTCTAATGCAATATTTCGATATTACTATTATCAATAGTTGACAAATGAATTTATAAATTTATTTTTTTAATATAACTTTGATATGAAATCATATTTGCGAAAAAGATTTGCTCGATACAATTCATTTAAAATTTATGTATGCATCCTGTTTGAAGTTTATATGTTAATTTTGTAATTATTCTTATTTTTTAATTCATAGAAACATTTTTCTGGCAGACATATTCAATTTTTTATTATCATAATTATTGGACAATATTATTGTTATTTTTTTTTCTTGGTTGGTTATCAAATCATTTTGCAATTTTAGTTTCTCTTTTGTTTTGTTGTGTTCCTTTTTAAGCAATAAAATATATAGAACTAAGGTGTAATATTTAATTCAAGCATATGGAAGCAACATAGATTCATTTTTAAAACAAAACAAAATCATAAGCTTATACAACTTTCACTTTTTCATACATATCCCTTTATTCATGCATTACGTTATTCATTATAGTAAAATATACTTTACTAGTGGTTATAAAGGATGAGCAACAATGCCAGTTTTGACAAATGTAGACAGAAATTCAACATCTATTTGATATTTCATATCTTCATGGAAATTTCTCTTAGGTCAACAGTATATATCTCCATTTCCATCACGATCACCAAAGAGAATAAATACTCCATTTGAGGTTTGTATTCATGTATGTATGTGCCAGTCATATAACTCATTAATTTTAATTCCTGCAGATTACCTCGGTTTTTACGGTAATGTATAATTCAGGAGGACTTTCTACACGGCATAGGGTTATTACGGGAACTTATTTAATTACTTCCCTATGTAACTTTTTTGTATGGAAATATGTTTCTTCCATTGATTTCATCCTAACCTAACACCACACTTTGATTTTAATATGTCTGTATAGATATACAAATATTCCCTTGTTTCATAAATTTCATATAAATATAATTTTTTTGTTTTTTTGCTTATCCCTAGTACAGGTGGTATAGGCCATGATAATCATGGTGGTCAGAAGTAGGCGACTGCTTTTACTGTAAGTGCACCATATGTCTGTCTACATATGTGAAAAGCAGTTTAACTTTGCACTTACAAATGTGCCAGATCCCCCGTTTGGTTACTTGCACTCGCTGGTAGGGTTGGACCTTTCCAAGAATCGGGGGCCATTGGAGCATTTTTTTTTTATCAGAAAAAAAGTGTCCAATGCGGGATTCGATCCCGGGTCGTAGCAGTCGAAAACCAACGGTTTAGACCATCCTTCCACCGACCCCCAATTAATAAGTGGAAATCATTCTCTCTCAATATATTCCAAATAAATGAACAAACTATGTTATCTATTTAACTTTTTGTATGCAAATATGTGATTTATTTATTGATTCATCCGAACATAAGAATATATTTGATATAAATATAACTGTATATATATATGTTATAGATGGAAAATTTGCCGGGAGGAAATTAATCCATGGAAGCAATGGTCGCCTCTCCCGTCAAAATAAACGTTAGAAACTGACGCCATCTATTGACCGTCGCCGCAACTAGCGGCATCGGGTCGGTGACAAAGCCACAACACCAACTTTGGCAAACCGATAAGCGTCCACCTAGAGACCATGGTTTCGGGCTAATGGCCCTCGTCAGTCTAGGGCGGACTTTATTCCATGAGATCCACACGGGATCTAATGGAATCCTCACAATCTACCAAAGAGGTGTTTTGCTGGCAATGTGGCTGGGCCAAATCTATTGGCAAAACATAGATGGAAAATTTGCCGGGAGGAAATTTGCCGAGATTTGGCCCAGCCACATTGCCAGCAAAACACCTCTTTGGTAGATTGTGAGGATTCCATTAGATCCCGTGTGGATCTCATGGAATAAAGTCCGCCCTAGACTGACGAGGGCCATTAGCCCGAAACCATGGTCTCTAGGTGGACGCTTATCAGTTTGCCAAAGTTGGTGTTGTGGCTTTGTCACCGACCCGATGCCGCTAGTTGCGGCGACGGTCAATAGATGGCGTCAGTTTCTGACGTTTATTTTGACGGGAGAGGCGACCATTGCTTCCATATATATGTTATATTAAAATATTATTTTATTTAAGATTATATTTCATCGATTCAAATACTCTGTTAAATCGACCGCCAGAGGTCACGCTTTCCCTATAAATACTCATTGTTGTTGTTCCACGATGGCCGGCTCAAAACCTTTGTACATTATGTAAATAATCTTTTTTTTTTCTTTATTCTACTCGCCTTAAGCCAGGCATTACTTTTTTCAAATTGTGTTCTTCTATAATAGAATCTATATAGTCCTTTAGTTCAATTAAATTACTGATCAAAATTATTTTTATTATCATACTTTCAAGATTTAACCACGACTGCATTAACATAGTATGATCCTCAAGATATTCCAAAATCAAGCAGAAAATCTCTCTCTTTTTTTATTTATAACATATATATACCAAATTCACCTTGTTTCATGAATTTCTTAGAAGGATAGCTGTCATAATTTTAATAAGTGGAAATCTCTCTCTCCCAATTTATTCCAAATGAATGAATGAATAATTTTAAAATGTCCTCATTTCACCTTCTCAATTTAAAATTCTGATCTAAATTTTGTGTGTGTGTTTCACATTTTCATATTATTTTATATATTTTTCAATATAAGGTTATCCCAAAAGTTCGTTATTTTACTTAAAACGTTGTTTTCTTATTACTTGGCGAATAATATTATTACGGCGAAAATATAATAATACTTTAATTAAAAAGGCATATATAGGATCAAAATATCATTTATATTACCAATATTGCCAATGTTATAATACCTTGATAACGGTTGGCGTTCAGCCATTTATTTATGGATTGCTCTATTTTCAAAACATAATAATACATAAAACAATTACTTTATACATAATACAAAGACATAATACATAACGACGAATAATATTATGGCGAATAATATTGGTATCTCAATATTTTGCAAGTGTTTACGAACTTTTGGAACAACCTTGTAAATGAAAATATGAATTTCATGCAATAAAAAAAATCTCCGAAAAGCAGTGTTGGATGAAAAATGCAATAATTTCTCAAATTATAATCACAATCGTGATTACATTCTCTATAATTACAATTAAAAGTAGTTGATAACGTACAATTTGCATTATAGATTTGAAAAACATTGTAATAAGACCGAATACATTTTAACAATCCCAAATCAATTTGGATTCGGTTTTATTACATTGAATTTATAATACCTTATACAAATTACACCATATCAAATACTTTTAATCAGAGAAAATATGCAATCATAAACATTTATGATTTATTTTAGAAAATATAATATCTTGAATTTACCCAACACAACATAGACTGTATAGAAACTTAAAAACAGATTCTCTTCGTGGTGCTATATATTGTAAGGTATTATATCTTTATTTAATAAAATAAATTAGTCAAGTAACTTTCAAACTACACACTGATATTTTTTATATACACTCACATACAGCTTTATTAAGACCACCAGTCTTATACAGATTCACCAGAGGAAGGAAGCAGAGATGGAGCTCCTATACTTTAGTCAACGCAGAACCCAACAGCCTCTAGTTCCGACGCATGACCAGTGGCCACAACTGTGCATAAGTTACGTATCACTGAAGAGGCGAGAGTGGAATCAGCCGCATTTTAATCTTCGCTTTCCTCATCCAAATGGACCACGACATTCGCAGATTCTATTAATCTCCTCCGAACGGTGACTGAGGTCTTGTAGAATTTATATAAACCAAATAGAAAACCTTGATATATTTTTATATATAATATTTTATATATTATAAATTGCTATCTATCGATAAAATTTGTAACAATCAATTTCTGGAAAAAGGTATTTCTTGTTACATAAATCATAAAATATTACCTCTACGGATCTTACTGCATTGGTATATCATTTCAATAAGGTATATAGAGGTAAATATCATGCTTTTATATAAATCAAGAAACACTTTGCCAGAAATTTATTGTTACAAATAATTATATATAGGCCACACTCATAAAAAAGAGAATAAGAAAAGCATCTTTTATATTCCTCTCTTTTTTTTGCCTATCCCTAGTACACGTGGTCCAGGCCATGGTAATCATGGTGGGTAGAAGTAGGCTACTGCTTTTACTGTAAATGCACCACATGTCTACATATTTGAAAAGCAGTTCGACTTTACAGTTACAAATGTGCCAGAGCTCCGTTTGGTTACTTGCACTCGCTGGCGGGGTTGGACTTTTGCAAGAATCGGGGGCCATTGGAGCATTTTTAATCAGAAAAAAGTGGCCAATTCGGGAATCGAACCTGAGTCGTAGCGGTCGAAAACCAACTGTTTATACCATCCATCCACCGACCCCCCCTTCCCCTCTAAAATACATATTAATACGGTGATAAATAATATACAAAATGTATAACGTAATATATATTACAATATAAAAATATTGGTCTATCGTCATTGTATTCTCCTAACCACCAGCCCATCAAAAAAGGACAATGAATAAAAAAGGAACAACCAGCCGATATATACAGCTCCCTAAACTACCTTCCCAGCAACTCTATGGGACTTGTAATGACCCACCATGGGACTAGATTCTATAGGAAGACACATAGAAGAAAGAAGCTCTTCCTTTATCCATAACAAAACACCTATATAAACACCAGAAGTAAACAAAAATCCATTTCTACATGTATTTCTTTAATTCTCTTTTTATTTTCTTGGTATTAGAAGCATTGTTTTTACAAGACGTTTTTATCTTTCCCCTATGTTAGCTTTCTTGATTCTTTTATCTTCTTTTCTAGCTTTTGTTTTCTCCGTTTGATTGACGCACTACATTAGCGCTTCACTTGGCGCGTATTTATGGTCTTAATAGGGTAACTAAAGGAACTCCTTCTTTCTATTTCTTTTCATTGTTTTTCTGCCTGGTTTATCTTTCTTTTTTACCCCGAGGCTTCTTCTATGGGGATAGCATTGTAATTCTTTAAAAGACAATTATCAACGGTATGAGAGGATGTTGTATAAATGGTCGTATTCATATAATATTTGATACAATGAATACGTATTTGATAATTATTGGTTTTGAAGGTATCTTATGCTTGCAATTACTTTTCAATATTGTCTCTAAAATTAATATAATAGGTTAAAAAAAAGAGTACAAAAGTGAAATTGTACTGGGATAAGGTGGATGAATTGAGAAAAAAGGTGTTTCTTTCGTTGCACGATCGGGAGATGCTTTTATTATTTTTTAATATAATTGGATAAGTTTTTATACATCAATATTTAATATTATGGATATATGAAAAAATTTATAAGCTTTAAAAATCGTTTATAAATTGAAAAATTATAGTAAAAAGTTGCAAATTTTAGTCGGATCATTGGGTGGTTAAATTAGGGAAAAGGTTTCTCCTGATTCAAATGAAAGTTGCTCTTAGTTTACAACATCTGTCGAAATAAATTTTAACAATTCGATGATTTTCAATGTTTTACCTCCCAGTGCGAGTACAACTTTGGTAGAGGGCTGGCAACATCCTAATAGGATAGCTGACACAAAAGGGGGACTGAATGAAAGCTGAGATAAGCTTAAATCTTCATTCTTAAAATAAAGAAGGGCGCTTTTCTATCCTTGAGGAGATAAATCGAGCCAAAGAAAGAAGTAAAAGCCAAATTTATTTTTCCAAAAGCATAGATGCAAGAGAAGGCACTGACAAACCACATCAGTATCAAATACTGCTGAGAAAACTATATGACAGATCAAATATCTATTACATATACAAGCAGGCGTAAAGGGAGGCGCTTTTCATCGTCATCAGAAGTAATTGAAAATGCGACGGTGGAGATAAACAAGCTTAGAACAGATTTTTTCACGCTGGAAAAAATGTGTAGATAACCAAGGCTCCTATTCTGAAAATTTGATGTTTAAATTACTATACAATATGAATAAATAATTAATTTAAAAAGTTTCGGTAACTTTTTGATACTACCTTGTAGTTATCAAAATTCGAACTGGACTTATGGATTCTATCAGCAACAAAAGTTACAATTTAATAAAAAGTTAGAAGTTTCAGAATTAAAGATACTTCGACAAGTAAATCTTTTTATTATCTCGAAGTTTAGACAGAAATTATTTGTCTTCTTCAGGAACAATTAAAATTTAAAGCATTTGGAAAGGCGTTAAAAATCTCTATTTTCTTACAAAGTGAGAACTTTCATTCCAAACTATCTTCCATAGTATATGCAATCCAAATGGAAACCAATCCAATACAATAGTAGGGTGATCTGAAGATTATTTGGTGAAACCGCTAAAAGATTTCACCACTATTGAACCAAACCCTCTCATTCAATTTTTTTATATCAATTTAGGGCGCTATGTCCTCTTAGGGACACTTACGCTGTCATACATGTATGCCTTCACATTTGTCTATACATATACACATATATACAATAATTTTAGGCCGTGAATAGAATAGTCATATGATATTAACAATGGGAAAGAGAGAAAAAACGAGAAAAAATAACTGTGTACAAAATAAAGAAGTGTTTGGCAATATCAGCATAATATAAATTATCAGTTTCTTAAAAGATATTTGTTGCTATATAATTTGAAATATATCTACAAAATGTATTGAATTTAATACATATTTCTCTAATAGAAATAAAAATACTTGGATCTGTTACTATTGAATCATTTTCGTTTCTGTAGTATTGAAAAACAGGACAATCTAGTAAAAGATGTATTGAGGTTTGTTCCTCATTCAATAACTTTCATCATTGTCATAAAGTCTGTAGAGATAATATTTCCAACCTTATATAAAAAAAACACATATATTGCCACAAAATATAATTTTTAAAAATTTTATCAAAGTGAGAATTGATATCTTAGTTCTAAAAATTACATTAGAGATAATATTTTAAAGGAAAAACTAAAGAAATAATTCAAGCATTAAGAAACTATAGTAAAAAGATGAAAAAAGACGTTACTAACATTTCCTTAAATCTTTCTAATAGGAAATACAAAATTTCTTGCATGAATGAAGATAGCGTGATGTACAAAGTGGATATTTAATTATACAAATTAATTAAGTAGCTAATTTTTAAACACCTTTTTATTATGCATAGGTTGTATGTGAATTTTGAATAAAAATTAAATTATTTCTTTCTACTCTCGACTTAGAAACACTTTAAATTTAAAAGTAGCCTTCTAAAATACCCAATTAAAATGCACCACCAATTAAGGATCGTCTGATGGCTTTTTATAAATATGTAAATAATTATTTTAAATCTCTTCCACCACCACCTCCCCCAATCTCCCCCCAAGGGGTGTGTTTTAGGGTTGGAGGTTTAAATAATAAATGGTGAATGTATTTTGTGAAGATGTCACTTTATCGTGTGATTAAAAATTACGTTTAGCTTTTTATAATATAATATAATGCGGCTTATGATTGTAGAACGACATTTCAAAATTATCCCGCATGTGTTTCTTTTGAACGAAAACTTTAAATAATTGTTATTTCTCCTAAAATATATTTCGAGTTTTCGTTCAAAAGAAACACATGCGGGATAATTTTAAAATGTCGTTTAGCTTTTTATTCTATAGTAAAATATTATATATGATCCATTAGCGCGATATCTGTTATCAAAATTAGAAACTATTATAGACGTGTATGATTCTTTTAGAAATTAAACAATTTCTACTGTTCTTACTGCAATAGAAAAATTGATGGGAGGGCCTGGCTTATCAGTGGTGAACCCTCACAGCGTTGGTAGATTAAGTTGGCGAAACCGCTGGGAGGGTTCATCACTGATGAGCCAGGCCCTCCCATTAATTTTTCCATTGCAGTAAGGGCAGTATAAATTGTTTATTTTTCAAAATAATCATACGCGTCTATAATAGTTTCGAATTTAAATAGTAGAATATGTCTTCAATCTTTCTGTATTTCACATTGGCATGTTAATCATACTATTTCTAATTATTTTTAAAGTAAATTTATTTAGGTGCGAATGTAGTTTGGGTTAGATTCAAAATTTTATATAGAAATTCAGTTATTGATAAAAAAACTGACATGAGTATACTATGAATTTAGGAAAACATTTTCTCAATACAATAAAGTATTCGAAAGAGGGAAAATAAAAATCAGGTAAAAGGTTTATTTTTATTTTGAATTTGCAAGCTTTCGGGTAAATATACTGCTCTTCAACGGGCTGATACTTTATGTACATAGTGTATTATCCCGTTGAAGAACAGTATATTTGCTCGAAAGATTGCAAATTCAAAATTAGAAGAAACCTTTTATCCTGATTCCTTTTTTTCCTTTTTCAAATAATTTCTGGGAAACTATTGCTCAAATAACAATAAAGTATAGCTATTGTTGATTAATATATTGAAAATTATTTACACTTTAACCTTTTTTCAATAATTCATCTCTAACGCTTCGGCGATTCACTGTCGCCCTTTTCAAGAAGCTATTTTGTTATTTGTATTGAAATAAACATTGGGAACATAGTTACTTAAAAAAAGGACAGTAGGTGGCCAAAACGTCAGATAAGATATGTTGAAAAAAGGTTAATGTATATAATTTTTAATAAAAATGAATTGTTACATTGTTTGAATATTTATTAGGCTTGTTGAAATAATAAGTCTTCTTCTTTGAAGCATAATTTATTGAAGGAAACTACCTTATTTTTGGGAAAATATTTTATGCAACGCAAAAAATATATATATAATTTCGCGTTGAAAAACAGTCGCCAGGCGAGGTAAACACAAACTTTATATTCTCTGTAACAATGGTCTAAAATTGTAGCTACACACATTTATATAGCTATGACAAAATTCAAGCCAAACTCTATGTAAATCTAATACAATCTGAAACTTAAAATTATTTTGAAAATGGAGCAATTCATAAATAAATCTTCAATTAAAAAGGCATACATTGGATCAAAATATTATATATTTCACCAATATTTAAGTTGGCTGAACGCCAATCTTTATCAAGGTATTACAACATATTTAATGTGTGTCAACAACAAATTCAGCGCCACATAACGTTTTTTAAAACTTAATTCTATTGACGTTATGTGGCGTTGAGTTTGTTGTTGACACACATCAATATGCTATAATACCTTGATAAAGGTTGGCGTTCAGCCAACTGAAATATTGGTAAAATAAATGATTTTTTGATCCAATATATGCCTTTTTAATTGACTACTTAAAATTATGTAAATAATATATAAACCACGCTACAATATCATGAATTAAAATATCCCAGTCAGTGTTCAAAAAATGATAAAATCACAGATATATTCATACAATGGTATTTGTCCATATATCAATATATTACTAATCAGAAGTGAAGGGACATATGACAGAATGGTGTGCTGAAGAAGCGTTGAAGGCAGTGGAATGAGGACAAATCGGGGCAATCAGGTCGAGTTAGAAGATGTAATGGAGCGCCCAATGTGGAAACCATCCATCTACAGCGGCTTTAATTGAAGGTCCATATTGCTGGACTCTAATCCGGCTCTGATGTCCACATATGTCTTAATCTCCTGGACTCTTTCTTTATAAACTTTTAAGTCTCCTCTTGATAACATCCAAACTGCAATCACACAAGAATAGACCCCATTATTGGCTCATTATTCAAGCCAACATAAGAAAGGATGTGTATCCTATTTTCTATTAGAAGAATATATCCATAATTATACATACATTCCTATTTAAAACACGTTTATTCAAATACCTGATGCAAAAAAGAAGGTTTCGAATGCGATAGTTAACTTATTTATTAACTGGAGAAATAAAGAATTTTAATATTCGTGATTTATATTTATGATTTGAAATAGGAACAATAAAATTCAGGTAAAGAGTTTCTTTTAATTTTGGTTTTTCAAGCTCTCGAGCAAATTTTCTGCTCTTCAACTTTGCTCGAAAGCTTGCAAAACCAAATTTAAAAGAAATTATTTACCTGAATTTTATTGTTCCTTTTTTCAAATAATTTCTAGATAACTATTGCTCAGTTATACTAGCTATCAACTAGTTATGATTAACCTTAACTTTTATATTAAGACAAACATAGTTGATTTTTAATTCTCAATAATATTTGCTTCCAACAGTAGAACAGAATATTTGTTCCTAAATAGAGTGAAAATTTCAAAAATTAGGTAATGAGTATATGCACACATACAAGTATATGAAAGATCAAATTTTCAAAATATTAATTTTGATATATATATGTCATAATATTACCCTTCCAGGAATAATAAAGTAAATCTACAGTCGACCAGAGAGAGACGTAGAGAGAGAGAGAACGCAGCTAAAGTACGGTCATCTGGGCCACTGGCCACATTCCAAGGGGCCCTTTTCTTGGAACCTCAGTACTATTTTTGGACAGTTGGGGGGTGGCGTGCAACACAAACGGTCGTTCCGCAGTGACAGCTCCCTCGCGCTACCTCTCTCTCGCTGGTTACCTGGGTTATTCCTCTACCAACTCGTCGTGTGATTATTTCTCTTTCCCCACCACATTATTATCACTATATTGTCACATATATATATTTTTTTTTCATTTTAATAAGAAGTAAAAATAAAATCTAAATTGTGGTTTACATATTTTCAAAGATTTACGAATATGTATTCACATGCTTACACCGCTTTGAGATTTTTTATTCTATAATTCCTTTTTTTCTTCTGTGGATACAAATGAATTCAGAAATTTGAAATTAATTTATCTAGAATATTTCAAACAACAACAATAAAAGCCTTTATTAAAGACACTCGTCCCATACAGCATTCTCCCAGATGTGTAAACAGAAGTAAACATAACAGTTTTCTACAGAAAGTGGAGATTAAGATCGACCATTCTCCGAGTTGGATCCATCATCTGTTTTGAACCTATTGTTTGGGTTTGCAAATTGCATTAGGTTTTATTTTCATTATATTTGCCATTAGAACATATGGTGAATCTTTCAAACACTAAACAAAATACTCACAGCATTCACATGTTATTTTTTCAAATCACTCTATAATTTAATAATGTGTATTCTGTACACCTATGTAATTGACAAGATACCAATAAATAATATTTGATTATCGATTGATTAGCTAAAAATATCTTTATTTGAAAATGATATAATATTTATTAAAATACACTTTGTAATATTAAATGATTAGAGTCCTTTGATCACAATCAGAATCAACAACAAGTCTCCAAGTGTCTTCTTTTATTACCAACATTTCAAGCTTTCAGGTATAACGACCCTTCTAAGGAATATCAAATATAATCGTATATATTGTCGCGTGTTGATCCCTCCGGTTCTTCGCGACGACGCCGTTTCCTCCTTCGTGGATCACCTACCCAGGGCTCTCGTTGCTCTCCTCTGCAGCTCTACCCTGCAGACCACCCAAAGACCTCCTAGAACCACCACTCAAGTGGAACTCCTTTCCTCTGGCATCTCTCGGCCTTACCGCTGGTGGAGGGACACGAGAGACTTACCAGTAGAGTAGCGACTGTGGCGTTGGAGAGAGTGTCACAACAGCAACCGGCACCAAGACTTCTGACACTCCTTTTATATTGTCATCTTTAAACCATATTACATAATAACTTGAATAACAATCAACGGGTATTTACACTATTTTACATCCCAGGACCAATATCAACGGATATTTACACTCATTTGCCCAAGGAAACAGGACCACAGCAGTTGGCGATATCTACACTAAGTCCAGACGGGAAATAGGCGAAAGCGCCATCTATTGGCGGGGGTTGTAGGTGTTTTCAGGCCCATAAACGCGACAATATCTTTGATTCTCTGCTGATAAAAGGTCATTTGAACATTAGCAAATTTATTTTTGTTCATCTATTGGCTTGTTTTTCGATTTGTCCTAATTTACCATTTGTAATCATTCTACTGTCATTTCATCTTTACTTATCCGAGTATTCCATCTATTTCATTATATCAGACACCTTTTTAATGTGTCTGATTTATTTACCACTCTCTTTTCTTTTAAAATACAATATAATATTTTATGTTTCCTTTCTCCACTTCTCTTGGAATTTATCTGTGCGGAAATATTACTCACATGCATATTTAAAGTATATAACTAGTTTTATATAAAAGCAAATCAGTTTAATATTACTTTGATGAGTTATAATTTTCAAGAAATATTTTATTATAGACGATTCATTAAAATGAATATTTTTATATATAAAATGTCTCATCAATAAACAGTTTGTTATCTCAAATCGGGAAACCTGAAATAATGCTAATATCATGATGCTTAAATTGTGTGTTGTGTAATAATGCTTTTTCTTATAAATTTTATTATAGAATTAAAATATTATCTCTCCATAAGTATATATACTATTTTAACAATTTCAAAAAGTTTATTAATCAAAAACCCAAGATAAGAGAAATTTATTAATTTTTTTGGAATTATGTAAAAAGTAAATCAACATTTAGTTGATTTTTATTCCACTTGATGGCGCTCTCTGCCATCTACAAAGCTCATATGAGAGGTCAGGATATGCCTTTAAAAATATTGAATAAATATTTAAATATCTATATTTTTAAATTTAATGATATGAAATTTATGTTTCTCTGTCTGTGTGATATATATAAATAGATCTGAAGTGTTTTCTCCAAGTTTCTTAAGGAATTGAGTTTAAGGATTGTAGGGTCAACAACTCGGGGTAATTTGGAACGGCAAAGTTGTGTGGAAAACTAAAATAAATTATATTGGGAGCATTTTACAGATGTCCCCTGGTGTAAGCTAATGGACCCAAGAGCCTTTGTTTCAAAGCCGGACCATGAAAAAACCAAGGTAAGACGGATAGTCTTGGTAGCTAAGTGCTTAGAGAATCTGGGCAGAGAGAATGGAGCCTCTTTTAAATTCAAATAGGAAGTCTTTCGTCTACCAAGTTTTAACAAATAAATTAAACTTTTGTAATCAGGGAGAAAGCTTTGCAAAATACCTTGTATTTTTTTCAAAGAAAAATAATCATTTTCCTTTATTCTAGAAGGTATTATTTACTGATAATATGTAAATCTTATTTTTATTCTTAAATATGCAAATTAAGACTATTTTGTGATTATAGAATTATAAATGGATTTAAAATATTTTATATTGTTGCATCACACATGGCTAATACACCTATTTTATTTTAAAATTTGTAAGATTATTTTTCATATATTTTAAATTCAAATTTATATTTCATATTTATTTATTTTATTTAACAGAATATATATATATATTATAAATAGATTTATGTATTATAAAATCACCATTTGTATTTTACAACATAATACACTGCGGTTTGTAATTGTAAAACAACACTTCACATCCTTGGACACTTTTATTTTCCGTTCATCATTACTCTTCATAATTCACCCTTTCATACCTCATCCAAAAAGGTTAGAGATAGTCAATATTTCTCCTTGAAATAAATTTTGATTTTCAATTGAAAAAGAAACTCATGCGGTGTAACTTCAAGTGTTGTTTACATTTGTATTTTGTTTACACTGTGTGACTTCACTGCTCTCTTTGATGTTAGTAATAATTATATTATTCTGGAGGCTACTTGAAGTAGAGTTATCTCATTATTCCCTTATTATAAATTTGTAGGATGGTTGAAACACGCTCTGGTAAGATACAAGACCCGGCACAGGAGAGAATCAAGGTTGAAGAGTCTACCAAGCCGCAATCTGGTGCAACAGTATATATAATATTTAAAATTATTTTAGATGATTATTAATTTTATCAATAGAACTATGTATGATAACTATAAAGGCGCATTTTATATTCAATGGAAAACATATTATCACAATATAAACGCAATATTGCAAGAAACTGAACCTTTATCTTAAATGACTCACGATTCATATGTTTAAAAAAGGAAATTTTCAGTTTATTGAAACATTCGTATAATTTCTAACAAACCTTTCTGATTAATTTTAAATACGCCTTATTATATAATATATATAGCATATATACGTTATAAAAATGATATTTCTGTTGATTTTTGATTATCTAGAGGATCATTCTATGTTAATGCAGTCGTGGTTAAAATCTTGAATGTATAATAATAAAAATAATGAAGATTATAAATAGATTTAATTGAGATTATATGGAATATAATAAAAACATAATTTGATAAAAGTACTGCCTGGCTTAAGGCGTAACAATCTAAAAAATGAAAAACTTATTTACATAATGTACAAAAGGTTTGAGCCGGCCATCGGGAAACAACAACAATGAGTTTTATAGGGGAAGCGTGACCTCTGGCGGTTGATTTAACAGAGTATTTGAATCTATGAAATATAATTTTAAATAAAATAGTATGTTAAGATAACATATATATCATATAATTATTAAAACTGACTTTTATCATTATGGTGTTTTGTTATATAACGAGTTGAAGAATAATACTTCAATAATAGATCCTAATACTTCTATGTCAATCATTCAATGCTGCTGTACAAGATGTCCAATTATACTGGTCCTCTTTCTAGCAGATGTTTCCAGATTGTCATATTTATCTACAGTAATTTTAAGAGCATCATCATTTTAGTTTTCAAAATTAAAGATACTTCGACAAGTAAATATTTTTATTATCTCAAATTTTAGTCTATATATACAGTTAGTTTTAATACTCGTATTCTCATCAGAGGTGTCTAGAAACAAATCCAACTACTATTGCACAGGAATAATCTTGAATTGAATTTTCTAAAGAAACTGCTCGAATTTGAACTAAAGTATAAGAAAGAGATGTAAAGGTTTATTCTGTCGTATATTTATATTTTAATTATATATTATAATATAATATATTAATAAAATAATAATATTAAAAACCACAGATTATTATTCTGCGATATATTGTATATATCATAACATATAATTTATCATCATATAATTCGATTGTTAACTTGTAATTCTTAAGCTTGCATCTAATACGGTGTAATATAATAAAAGCCATTTAAATAAATAAAACCTAAAATATATTTCTACTTTTAAATCAACATAAATACACCACATATTTAGTACACTTGCATTTGCTTGTGAGAATGGATTGTGGTGGAAATGTACTGTGGTGAGAATAAAAAAGGTTATAGTACCTTAATATATATAAAAACCTCGCTAATACGAACCGAAGCGAACATTTTATTTTAACGAACCCAAAATGATCCTTATTTTGAATTTATAATTGAACGAACTATGGTATAGTGAAACTATTTTAATGAATAATCAAATGAACTAAGTATTTTGTTCCATTGGGATTCTCTATAACGAGGTTTACTGTATCAAATATATTATCATTATTTAAATCTTCTTCCAGAGGTTTCCAAATTGGATTTTGTTGCCATCAAGTATGGGACAATATGGATATAAAGTTAAATCTGTCTATAGTGCCCCCTCTTGGGACTCACCAAAATAAGGCGCTATAGAGAGGGAGGCGCTATTTAGAGGAGGTGCTATAGACAGGTTTAACTGTATATTGTTGAATGTATAGTTGAATAATGTAAAAGGATAGTATTCATAAGTACCAAAAATTACAACATGTCCCTTTAAACTGAATCAATGCATTTTTCATATTATCTGCGTAAATGTACAATTTCAGATTGAGAAATATATCTCATTAATCTTTATTGAAATATTTTGGTCGTCTTTTATTTATATATGCATACTGTCAAAACGTATATATTTTATCGCGTGTGTAATATAAAAAGTAAATTTAAAATATCTAACTCCTATTCATATGTAATATTTCTGAATCTATATATAACATCATTCTCGAATTTGAGAATAAACTCATTTAGGTTGATTGAAGAAATTGATCGATTCCATGTAATCTGAATTGTTTGAAAAAGAAAATGTTTACTATAGCAGCCGAATTTATAAAACTTTGAAATTTAATTTGGGCACCACAGACTAGTATTCAATGAAATTCATTTAAGAGAGTGGTTGGAAAAAATACACACAAGTTACTTTTAAATTAGGCTTGGCGTTCGAAATTTATCAATAACATATTTTAATTAAAAAAGAAACTTTTAATAAATGAAGTTTTTCCCTAAACGAAATAGAGGGGGGATGGGTAAGAAAAATTGGATGTAATAAAAAAAAAGGTTTTGGTAGAGAATTTCTTAAAATTCTTCTTTTACCTATTTACATCATCGTGGGGTATAAAATAATAAATACTTTTACCTAAACCAAAAGATAATTTGAAAAGAAAATTTAATTTCAAAAGATTTACTAGAATATCTTCTGGAATAATTAAGAAATCTTTTGTTCCCTAATTCCAATCATTGCATTTTGACAGTAGCTATTAATTTTTGTCAATTTTCTTTATGGCCAACTAAATTGTCATCAATGAATGGCTAAAATTGATTTTTTTCTTCGAAATAAATGGTCATTTTTGACTAAGTTGAGTTTCTTTCTATTATTATTTTATTGAAGTGATATTTTTGTTGTTGTTGTTGTTTTATTGTTTATTTTTCATACCCTTTTGATTTAATTGACACCTTGATTTTTTTTTTTTTTTGTGGGCCGAGAATTTTTTTTAAGTAAGGGTGATTTAAGGAATTATATAATGAAAAGTAAAATAATGTTGAATCTTTATTCTTAATTTCTTATTTAAACACACAAAATGCGATATCCCGGCTATGGATTATTGCGTCGATTTGCATATTTTTAAACAGAAACAGTTTTAAACATATTATACAAGAAAAAGTAATTAAAAATAAAAAAGAGAAACAATAATATATATATATGAAACCTGAACTTTTCAGGTTAGAAAGATAATCATGAATATATTTACAAATATAGTTAAATCCATCATAATTCTCTCTGCTATTTATAAATTGATATATATCTACAACATTATTTATTGTCTGTTGTCTTGCGGTAAAAAAAAGAGTGGGCATTCCAGCAGTAGGTGTCTCGAGTTTTGGAATTCGTTGCCACAGTGACAGCTAGAGTCTTCAACCAATCCAATATTTGATATAAAAATCCCTTAAATTATTTATATAAATTTAAAATGGTTGTGGGTTGTGATTTTGTGTTTGTGTGTTTATCCTGCATACGTTAACATAATACATGAGAAATTTAGGTGAAATTTTGACATCGTGATATTTTGACAACTATATATATAGAGAAAAGAGTTTTCATCATAGTTTCCAATTCGGTATATAAATATTATTCCAATAATATAGGAATTAATACTTTTCTTTTTTTTTTCAAACGCAAATTTATTATTTGTCATATTCTATATACAGTTACGAGCGTCATTCCTCATCAGTCGCCTCTGTCAGCGTTTGCTTTTTTTTTGGAATGGCGCCCTCCTATTGGTTGGCTACGATCACGCCACCTTTGCCCCCCCCCCCCCCTCTCCATCATGCCTCCCCCCACTCGCTCTTTCGTTTTTGTAACTATTGTTTTGGAGCGGGTCGCTCTTTAAATAAATGCATATATTAGTTAATAACTAAATGGAATCCTCTATTTCCTTTTCCCAGTATGAGACGCCTACGGAAGCCAACAGTACATAGATAGATAAAGCACATAGGCTATAGTTATTAACTAATATATGCATTTATTTAAGGCGCCAATTTATAATTGTAACAAATAGTATTTGAATAAAAACATTCAATCGGGTAAAACACGGGCGTTGCCCGGGCCATTCGGCTAGTTGAAATATATGTAGGAATAAATAATTACATATTTTATATTTTTAAAAAATTATCAATAATTTCGTTGACAGTTCAGTTCCAAAAGCACTTTATTAGGTACCGCTCAAAAGAACAACCTAGTTTATGATATTTGTAACAATGAATAATAGGTGAATATTATTCGCATATTAAACAAAATGTTAACGAGGGATCCTGGTTCATGGCTGTCGGGAATCGAGGGTGTTACCCACTTGTCTACTGACATCTTTTTTTTTTTTTTGGTTGACAGATCATTTGGTTGTAGTTTAATAAATAAGCTTCACTTTGTTAAAGTTAGATTTCCTTTTGTCGGAATGTTAGAAATAAAATCATTCTTGGATAACATATGCCATTTCGTTTGAATACTTAATCATTATTTGTATTTCTATACTCTATTTATAGAGTAGGCTCAAATATAAATGGTATATTAAATTTTCCTTAATGTAAGAATGTTTGTTTGAGAATACAATATTTATTTTTGAACTATGATTGGATTAACACATAAGTAGTGTGCTTTGTAAAATTCCATATCTGCCATAATATATGTTTTTTATCTGTGCCAGTTTTATTAGCACTCTTATAGGCTGTTCAATGTCACATGACCTTAATTAACCAATCAACGAATAATGTTTCTTTATCTCAGATATTTCATTACAACTAATAACGATATATACACCTAGATTAATTAAAGAAGTCAATAAGTCTTCGGAGATGAGTTTCTTTTTATTGCCAACTATAGTTTTCGTAGCCCTTCTACTGGAGTTAAATATACAATAATATTGCCACGTGGAAAATTAGGGAAGACAAAATCTTCAGGAGGAGACAACAATTTTTTTCAGGCAAGGACAAAACTATGAATGGTAAACAAAAGATAAGCCACGAGGGAAATTTACAGAGTAGCAAAATATAGACATAAAAATGACCACTTTGTTAATAAAAATGATAAAATTAATAAATACTCTGTTACAATATCACACCGTTAAATAACCTTTATACTTGTATGTATATATATCTTATATTTTAAGAACGAAATACTTGATGAGGAAAGAGTTTCTTTATTACACAAAATTAGATCACAAGCTTTCGGGCACAATCACCCTTCTACTGGTGTAAAACCAGTAGAAGGGTGATTGTGCCCGAAAGCTTGTGATCTAATTTTGTGTAATAAAGAAACTCTTTCCTCATCAAGTATTTCGTTCTTAAAGTTTAGTGAAGGAATTATTACTTCAATATCTTATATTTAATAAAGAAAATATATATATGTTTTGGGCTGGAATTTTGCATATTGGCATTAATTGTATTGAGCTGATTATTATTTGCATATTACTTGTTGTTTATTATATCTTGAGTGTTCGATTATTGATTGAATTTGACTTATTATTTTGTAGTTGTATTCTCTATTGCAAATTTGAGTTGTATATTATTAAACATTATTGGGGTATAATAGGTCATATACTTCTGGGAGGTCTATCTTTCTGTTGATGCTGTTGTTAACTAAATTCTATATATTGAATATAGGATTGTAGCGATTCAGTTCTAAAAAGTTCTTATTTTATATATTTATAATATTAGAATATATATTTATTCTTTTTCATTTCATCTATCTGTTCCTTTTGAAAACTAAATTTTATTTTCAGATTTATATTTTAGTTCTAATTTCATATCAGGCTTTTAAAATATTTGGGTAATAGAATCTTATCATCTCTTTGTTTTGTAATGGTATATTTTATCTGCGAAAAAACTAGTTTGATTTTAAAACATCGACGAAATTTTGAGATTCAATTCTTCCTTAAATGAGGCATCGATTGTGTGACAGGCTAATGCGACTATGATTATAGATGGACGTTTAACAAGTTTTATCGCAAATGTTTCTTTTTTACACACATACACACACAGCACGAAAACTCGTTATTTTATTTTTTTTAAGGAGAAATAAAGACTATTCTTATCCTTAGGGATGAAGTTTGAAAGGATGAATAATGATCAACGGAGAAATAAAAGTGTCCTTGTATCATGTACAGATATACATATATCTCTACATGTATATTTGAAGACTTCTTCTTTATATATTTTGGTATATAGTGCGTTGAAGAACAATACTTCAATGATAGATCCTAGTACTTCGATGTCTAGAATGTTCTGTATATTGATAATATGAAAATAATATGTTATTTTTTTCATTTCGTCTATCTCTTATTTTTAAAAACAAATTTTATATTCAGATTTATATTTAGAATCTATTTTGATATAAGGCTTTTAAAATACTTTGTGTAATCGAATCTGAAATCTCTTTGTTTTGTAATGGTAGATTAAAGCTGCGTCAAATAGTTCAGTTTTAATACATCAACGCAATTTTGAGATTCAATTCTTCCTTAAATTAGGCATCGTATGTGTGGCAGGCTAATGGGTGCCTTAGTGTGTATATATAATTGAAAGAAGGAAGTATATAGAGTAGAGGAAACTGTTAAATCCATGATATCAGTATCTAACTAATTAATTTCCCTTGTATCCAGGTCTTTGAACAATTTAAATTGGGAGATTTGTGTAAAGTCTTCAGGAAAGAGAGAGAGGGAGAAGTTGCTCAATTTAAATTAATTATTGAATTACAAGGGACTGGGTAGATCCGCTTAATTCAGATCCATCGTAAAAGTCCGAGTGGATATTAAGTATTGACGTTATGAGTCCCTAGGGGTCGGCGGACTTAACCAGGGGCCCCCTGCCCGCCTTGAATAAAACACCAGCATGGCCCCTCTGCATGTTTTATCAACCAGTGGCCTGGTCAAATTAATTTATTTTTATGTCTTCCTCCCATCTTGTATCTACATTATGGATGTCCAATCAGAAGGAAGGGCATGATCTTGTTGTTTAACATTGTCGGTCTCTAAGGCTCTCTCTTTCTGGACTTCCCTTTTGATGAAACGATGATGTGATCTCCAATTTCGTTTTTTTAAATTCCTGTGCTTTGCTCTTTTATCCGATTTCTTTTGAAATAAGGAAGACATTCTATATATAAAGGTTTGCATTATGAGTATAATATTTTTGCTCATTGGGTCTTCGTCTGGACTTTTTTTTTTCCTGATTGCTCATCTTGAAACATTGATAAAATAATGTTTGATGTCGCTGCTTTTGTCTTTCTGCTTTCATGCGTTCATGCAGACATGTGGGGCACTTGCTGTAAAAGCAGGTACTAACTACCCACTATGATTATCATGGCATGTACCACGTGTACTTCATATATGTAACCCCCCCCCCCTCTTTATTATTGCTCCTAAAAGCTCTTGTCTAGATATATTTTAGATATGTTCTTGAATCAATGTTGTTTTTATCCTTTTTACAATCTTTATTGGTTTTATAAGAACATTTCGACCATATCATATTCTTAGTTTTTAGTTTATCAATGTTAATGTTTGTCGTCTTTTCTTGTATGTCTTTTAATGTACTGGAGGCTTATTTCACATCTCTCTGACGCTGTTTATTGCAGAATATGTAAATGATTTTACCTTAAAGATAGAGGTTGCCTGGCCAGAATTCATATTTCTATGAAAAATAGACACCTCGGCCAGTTAGAGTTTTTTATTTTCTCAACGTTTCAACAAAAATATTTTGTCTTCGTTGTTTCTCAACGTTGTTCACGTGAGAAGGCCCTTGCAACATCAGAACATATTTTAACGCCTTGCCAAATGCTTTATTTTTATGTGCTTCTCCTGACGAAGACAAAAGATTTTTGTCGAAACGTTGAGAAAATAAAAAAACTCTAACTGGCCGAAGTGTCTATTTTTAATTTTTCAAATGGCCAAGATTCTATAATATTTTTCGTATATTTTTATAGTGGTGTTCATAATGGTGGCTTATAGTGGTGTTTAAAAAAGAATAGTTGTTGAATATCGTTTTTTAACAGATCTTCACAAAAGTATAATGTTCTTTCAATGGAATATATAAGGAAATATAATTTACACAAAACAGGCCCTTCTATTAATTTTTACATTGCAGTAAGGACAGTAGAAATTGTTTAATTTTTAAAAGAATCATACGCGTCTATAATAGTTTAGAATTTTCACAACTAAGACATATTAATACTTTTTATGTATCATAATAGTCTTCTCTACCAAAAATGTCAACAATGGTGAAACTTGGCAAAACGAATTTTGTAACAATTAATCTCCTTCCTTTAATAGAAACTATGGAATTGTTTAACAATATAGAATACTAGCCGAATGACCCTGGCAACGCCCGTGTTTCACCCGATTGAATGTTTTGATTCAAATACGATTTGTTACAATTATAGATTGGCGCCTTAAATAAATGCATATGTTAGTTAATAACTATAGCCTATGTGCTTTATCTGTCTATGTACTGTTGGCTTCCGTAGGCGTCTCTTACTGGGAAAATGAAAGAGAGGATTTCATTTGGTTAATAACTAATATATGCATTTATTTAAGGAGCGACCCGCTCCAACACAATAGTTACAAAAACGAAAATGCGAGTTGGGGGGCATGATGGGTGGGGGGAAAGGTGGCGTGATCGTAGCCGACCAATAGGAGGGCGCCATTCAAAAAAAAAAAGCAAACCGTGACAGAGTCGACGAAGAATGACGCTCGTAACTGTATATAGAATAATTTAACATTAAATGATTTAAGTCACCTGGACATTAATTAAACAATTTAAAAGGTTTCTGGAGATGAATTTCTTTTTATTTAAACCATCTCAAGTTTCGAGCATCTCTGCCCTTCTACAAGAGAACTTATATAATAAATAAAACGTCGCCTGATGCCAAACTGATGATAGTTTGAGACAGTTTAAATGAAAATTTCCTAACAAATATTTCAAATATTAAAATTGGTGGTTCTCTTTAATAATTTGCATTTTTATTCTGAAGTTTGTCCATATTTACTATGTGACAATAAATATTTGAGGCGAAGGTAAATATAGAAGCAAGGCCACTACATAGAACGATGTCAAAAGAACGCTGTCGTCACCAGAACTAATGATACATTCAACACCAATCACGAATCCGTGGGTAGAGATCAAGGGAGTCAATTATCGGAGTACACAGAACCACTGACGAAATGTTCTTCAACATTTATCTCTATTTATATATATTCTCTAACGCACACTTCTATTTCAATCTGGTTGTTATATATTACTATCCGAATGACCCGGGCAACGCCCGTGTTTTACCCGATTGAATGTTTTTATTCAAATACTATTTGTTACAATTATAAATTGGTGCCTTAAATAAATGCATATATTAGTTAAAACTATAGCCTATGTGCTTTATCTGTCTATGTACTGTTGGCTTCCGTAGGCGTCTCTTACTGGGAAAAAGAAAGAGAGGATTCCATTTAGTTATTAACTAATATATGCATTTATTTAAGGAGCGACCCGCTCCAACACAATAGTTACAAAAATTATAATTTTTAAAACTCATTTATATATATTATACAAGAATGACATCCACGGCGCCAATTTATAATTGTAACGAATAGTATTTGAATAAAAGCATTTAATCGGGTAAAACCCGGGCGTTGCCCGTGTCATTCGGCTAGTGTTAAATAAAAGGCAATTCTTTGAGGAAAGAGTTTCTCTTTTTTTATCACAAGATTTCGGGTATAACAGCCATTCGACATATATAATTACGATATCAAAACTTTTTATTTAAAAAATTACAATTAAAAAACAATAAAAATATATATAAAAATAAAAAGGTCAGGTGTTGATCGCAGTGGTACAGCCTGCTCCAAGCTGACGAGCACCAACAGAGCGAAACGCGTTCGTGGATGACTTTTCTTGATCTATCAAGAAATTGGGTTGGCTAAATATCAGGGAACAGGCTAAATCAATGTTTAGTTGATTTCTGAAACGCACATGTGCTCCTGGTGAGGATATGCCTTTTTTATTTTTAATATATATATATATATATAAACAATTCAGAGTTGTTGACTGAATCCCTATATACATGCTAAAAAGTATAACTTACATAAGTTTGTCCATGAATGTATATCAATGAAAACTAAAAAACTTTCGCTCAATATTTCTAACATAGATTTCTGGCAGTTTCTAAGTGGATTTTGAGAAGCGGTACTTCTCACCATGCTACATAGGGGTGGAAGTAAATTAAAGACATAGCCGCGGGGTGGAGGGATGATGAGTCAGCCACTACTCCGATGGAGTAGGAGAAAAAAACGGTTTATGAAGAGCGGCGTCAGTGTCGCCGAATTTCAATCTGAACCCAGAGTAGCTATAACTTGAATAATAAAAGTTTATTGAGCTGTCGATTACAGCTTATTATTGGGCCATGACTCTCATAAACTCCAGTTAATGTGCACCCATTACATCTTAATGCCAGGCTCATCTTTCTTTACTTTTTTATTTACAATTTATCGAGTGATTTACATGAGTAATAGGTTGATGATGTTTGCCTTCTCTTGTGATTCAATAAACATCTTGTATATTTATGCATACTCTGCATTTAGGAGAAATCCCTCTCTAATAACAGAAAGAGGTGTTTCAAATATTTTAAAAGAAGTTGTTAGAAAAGATTATTCAGTTGATAATTCATTTAGTTGATGATTGTGTTAATTTCAAAAGACGTGAGAGCCTCTCTAAGATTCATGCTTTCATTCTATCAGGAATGGGTTGAGGCAGTTTTTAAAGAGCCACAAAATGTTTTCTTGCTAACAATAAATAGTACTCGCATGTACTGCGAGTAATACACGCAGTAATACACTGTGAATACTACACGAAGCTTCATATTCAAAGAGTCGCATGTGGCTCGCGAGCTGTGCAAGTTGCATACCCCTGCTATAGGGGGTAACTGGAACACTATTAAGAGAGATTGAGATTGAAATTTCTTTTTTACATCGTTCGTATAAGAATATATCTGGTTAAATATAGTGATTTATAAATATAATGAATAAAATGAATACTATAATATATTTTAAGAACGAAATACTTGATGAGGAAAGAGTTTCTTTATTACACAAAATTAGATCACAAGCTTTCGGGCACAAAAGCCCGAAAGCTTGTGATCTAATTTTGTGTAATAAAGAAACTCTTTCCTCATCAAGTATTTCGTTCTTAAAGTTTAGTGAAGGAATTATTACTTCAATATTTAAACTATAATTTATATATAATATAATCGAGAGAGATTATTAAACACATATATATATATA
Organism: Cordylochernes scorpioides; assembly: GCA_030710605.1. Lineage (NCBI taxonomy): Eukaryota > Metazoa > Arthropoda > Arachnida > Pseudoscorpiones > Chernetidae > Cordylochernes > Cordylochernes scorpioides. The sequence continues at coordinate 201,321,549 of CP092863.1, read as the reverse complement.
ATATATGCTTAGTTTTTTTTTGTCATTGACGTCTTCCACAGCGGGAAAGACTCCGCCAACGATATCCCGCTAGATTTCTTTCCCCCAAATGGGCAAGTCGATGTAATAGCTGGCGTTATATACCTAAACACCAAGAAGGTACTTGTAGATGGTAGCCTTCGCTACTGTTGTTGTCTTCATTGCCCTGGTTTGGAGGACGACGTCGAATAGCCAGGCTTGCAGATCTAGGGAAACCTCGCAGGAAGCGAACACCTCTCGGAGAAAGGGTCTCACGGCCCGTAATTCCAATATCTGTGAGTCAGTTACCCGATGCTGGACCCACAGGCGGCACAGATAGCAAGTCTCGAGGCAGGATGGTCAGGATTTGGTAGGGCGTGGAGGACCAGCCGTTGAACGATGTCTGCGTCGTGCTCCGAAAAGCAGTTTTGACGCATGTCGGCTCAGGGGATGAAGCGGGGCATATCTACAACTCTGTAATAGGATGCTTCTGCAGCCGAGTCCAGTATCCGGAATCCGGAGCGCGCTCTGGCTGGTGATGCGGGTAGTGGGTGTCGCCGATCCCCACCGGACGATGGTTACCGCCTTGTACACACCCACAGCTTTATTAAGACCCCCCCCGGTCTAAAAACAGATTCACCACATAAATAAAGGGGGCATGTATGGAGCTCCTGAACTCCAGGCAACACAGAACCCAACAACAGCCTACAGCTCCGACGCATGTCCAGTGGCCACACGTTCCTTCGTGCATACGTCATGGTAAGTGTATCACTGAACAGGCTAGTGTGGAATCAGCTACGTTCTAGTCTTCGCTTTCCTCATGTAAATAGACCACGACATTCAGCAATTCTATTAATCTTTTCCGAACGGTGACTGCAGCCTTGTAGAATTCATAGAAACCAAAGAGATCATGATTTTGATCATAGCAAATCAATCAATCACACTAATTATAAATACTCTTCTGTCAATATTTAGAAATATTTGTAATTTCCAACGATATTTTTCAATAATACAGAAAGGCTTTCGTTCTGTAATAACTTCAAAAATACATTCCTTTTATTCTGAAATGGCTTTCTGAAACAATAATAAGAAATTATTCATTTTTGTATTTTCTTCCTCAAAAGTATACACAAGCAGGTTTTCCAGTCTGACACCGGATTGACAAAAAATAGGCTATGTTTTATCCTTTATTGAATTTTACAGGTTGAAAAATCCTCTGCGATGCATTTGCTGAGAACTAAAATATACAATAAATTCATTATTGCCTTACTTTATTAACACTTACACAATATAGATCTCTATTCTGCAATGGCTTTATCAAATCCTGAATATAGACTGAGTTTCATTTATTATTTATTTTGTAAGGAATTCATTTATTTTTTCCTGGCTTGCTACGATCACAAAGTGAAAGATTTCGTTCAATTATTGTTTGACCAATACCTTAAAGACCATCTCAGATAGTTTCCCTATAGAGGCAGACAGAATATAAGTGTACGGTAGTCAAGCAGCTGTGCGTGGTGAGCAGATGGCCAGTTCACCCCGACTAATGCCTCTCTACAGCCCTGTTTGCACTTTAATTAGTGGACACGCTGTTGCCAACGTATTTGCCCAGCACTTCACTGCGGCGCCTTCTTATTGGACCATTCCCAGCCAGCCCTTTGTGTGCTTGCCTTTCTCTGCTCATCTTGTTGCCTTTCTTCACTCAGCACCCGCACGTTTGTTTCCTTGCTGCTCTTAGCCTTCTATCCACATATTTGTTGCGTTCCTTCTCTTCCAGAGCTACCGACGTATTTGTTACGTTCCTTTTCTTCAATAGTTATCCACATATTTGTTGCGTGTTTCTCTTTCTTATCCATATATAGTCTTATTCTTCCTTGTTCATCTACATATTTTTGTGTTTCTTCCTTAGTTATCCACATGTTATTAAGTTTCTTTTTATTTTATTTATCCACATATTTGTTGCGTTCCTTCTCTTCCATAGTTATCCACGTATATGTTGCGTTTTTCTCTTACTTATCCATATGATGTTGCGTCTCTTTTACTTAGTTATCCCCATATTTGTTGTGTTTATTATTACCTGATCATTCGCATATTCTCTAGTGTTTCTTCCTTGATTTTCCACATGTCTATTGCGTTGCTTCTACTTATCCAAATATTTTATGTGTTTCTTATTTATCTACATATTTGTAGCTTGATTCTCTTATCCAATATTTTATGCCTTTCTTATTTAACTACATATTTGTGGATTTTTTTCTTCTCTTAATTATATGAACATATTTGATGCCTTTCTTGCTAAACTAGATTTTATAGCTTTTATTTTTTTACTTATCCATATATTGCGTTTCTTCTTCATTCTTCTCTCTGAGCAAATATTGTGATAGGTTCTCAACACTATCGCGCATTTACTTCTAGAATCTTTATTCTTCAAGAGAACAACATTGTTTCGGAAGTGTCAAGGTGATATACTTAGAGACATAGCGATTCTCCTTTGATTGCATTCGAAAAAGACAAACATAGTCTGTCATTTGTTCAAACGTCTTTGAATTAGTTTGCATTTAGATTTATCTTTTCAACAAGATTGTTAGGGCTCGCATGCCTTTCTCTGTCAACCGATACATTACACGTAATATACTTACAATCACCCACCTCCCTGCGGTCCCCCCTGGACCCTTGGAATATTCGACCAAATTCTGATTCGTTTCCAAGGTGACTAACGTGGCAACGGCACCCATTTTACGAGTACAATGAAGAGCAAAGATAGTGGATATTGCTGCTGCTGTGGTGGAGATGCATGGAGACATCTGAGGCTCTTCATTGGACATGACAACAACAACAACCCACACAACTTACTCATCAAACTATTTTTAAAAATGGAAATCCATTTTTATCGATTTTTATCTTAAATTCTGTTATTTCTTAAAACCTACCCTTTTTTTAGATATAAAAAAATTATTATTCTGAAATTATTGTTTCATTCTAATCCTAATTTTTGTCTGAACTCGTATTTGTAGTAATATTTTTTTTTTTAAATTTCTACAAGTAATAAGACGAGATTCAAAAGAATTAATAATGCGTGACGTTTCGGTGACAGCGTTGTTAATGACGTCACATACTATGGATTTTATTAAATTTGGTCTAATTTTACCTTATAGTTTTATTCTATAAACAAAATTGTACCCTTCAATTTTTAAAATGCTGTTTCTATATCTTTGGTAGAAGGAAGTAGGCGAATCTTGCTTCATCTGGCCTATCCGGCTCTAAACCCGAAATGTGTCAATATACTGATGAAGACTATAGCCAGAAATCTTAGCCGTTACTGTATCGATTGATATTATAGCCAGATATATTAGCCGGCCCTATATTGATGAAGATACGAGCAAAACTGCCCCTGAATTGAAGATACGAGCAAAAACAGGGGCGGCGAAATTTTCGGATTAAGACATTCATCAGTACAGGGGCGGCTAAATTCTCGGGTTAAGACACTCACCAGTTCCGGGGCAGCTAAAATCTCGAATTAAGACATTCATCAGTAGAGGAACGGCTTAAATCTCGGGTTAAGACATTCATTAGTAGAGAAGCGGCTTAAATCTCGGGTTAAGACATTCATCAGTAGAGAAGCGGTTAAAATATCGGGTTAAGACATTCGTCAGTAGAGAAGCGGTTAAAGCCTCGGGTTAAGACACTCATCAGTACAGGGGCGGCTAAAATCTCGGGTTAAGACATTCACTAGTACTGAGGCGGCTAAATTCTCGGGTTGAGACACTCATCAGTACAGGGGCGGCAAAAATCTCGGGTTAAGACATTCATTAGTACTGAGGCGGCTAAATTCTCGGGTTGAGACACTCATCAGTACAGGGGCGGCTGAAATCTCATGTTAAGACATTCATTAGTACTGAGGCGGCTAAATTCTCGGGTTGAGACACTCATCAGTACAGGGGCGGCTAAAATCTCGGGTTAAGACATTCATTAGTACTAAGGCGGCTAAATTCTCGGGTTGAGACACTCATCTGTACAGGGGCGGCTAAAATAACGGGTTAAGACATTCATTAGTACTGAGGCGGCTAAATTCTCGGGTTGAGACACTCATCAGTACAGGGGTGGCTAAAATATCGGGTTAAGACACTCATCAGTACGGGGGCGGATAAAATCGAGGGTTATGACCCCAATCAGTACTGGGACGACTAAATTCTCGGGTTGAGACACTCATCAGTACTAAGTCAGCTAAATTATCGGGTTAAGACATTCATCAGTACTGGGGCAGCTAAAATCTCGGGTTAAGACACTCATCAGTACTGGGGCAACTAAAATCTCGGGTTAAGACATTCATCAGTATTAAGGCGGCTAAAATCGAGAGTTATGAACCCAATCAGTAAAGGCTAAATCTCAGATTATGGTCCTCATCAGTACTGGGAATACTAAGTTTCCGTAACAAAACTATATTAAGAATTATAAAATTGGCCTTATCTACCTAAAACGTTTTTGCGCATTTATTAAAATTTTGTTTTTTATAGTTTTTTTTTACCTTCGCTGAGAGGAAATTGTAGGCTTTAGGGACTGAATAAAACTGGAGGGAGAGGGGGTGTGGAAAAAGAGTCTAACGTTCCCTATAAAGTTTAACAAACAGTAATTTTTAAAATGTAAAGAAAAAAAGACCTTAAGGGAGCTAAGAATTTTTTTTTTTTTTAGAAAAAAAATCTTTTAAAGGCAGTGTTTGCTTGCCGTTCTTGTTAGCTTCCGTCACTTCCCTTGGGACATCAGAAGCCCCTCTCTTCCTCTGAAGAAAAAAAAACAACAAAGTAAACGAAAGCAAAACGAAATTTAGAGGAAACATGGACGAGCATTGCCACTTCCGATTAAACATTTACATTAAATGAGTTTAAAACTTTTTTTTTCACAATTTTCGTTTCCTTTTCAGAACGGATGTTATATTTTTTTGTCAATCATTAATGACTCATGCTGGATTAGTTGGAAGTTTTTCATCGTTAGATTGCCCGTTGTGAATTAATGTTTGCCCTTCTTTATTAAGTTACGAGCGAGAGAGACCTAATTGAAATTAATTAAATAAATAATTATGTCTAATTAATATTTATTTACGTTTTTTGGATTCTTTTTCATCTTTTTTAATCGTGAGATTGTTGCGATTGTATATAGAGTTTGGTGAATTGGGAGGTTGTTCTAGAATTAAGGTTGTTTCAAAATATTCATTTAATATATATGTTATATTAAAATATTATTTTATTCAGAATTATATTTCATAGATACAAATACTCTGTTGAGACGACCACCAGAGGTCACGCTTCCCCTATAAAAACTCATTGTAGTTTTTTTTCCCGATGGCCGGCTCAAACCTTTTGTACATTATGTAAATAAGTTTTTCATTATTTTATTCTTACGCCTTAAGCCAGGCACACACACACAGTACTTCCTCGAATTATATTTATATATTCCATAAGTTCAATTAAAACAATATCGTAACATACTCATGGATACCAAAATCAAGCAATAGCTAATAATTCTATAGAACTCTAATAATCAAAAATCAACAGAAATCTAATTTATATATAACATATATATATATATTCCATCGCGCGTTTGAAATTGCATAAAATATATAAAATACTTAATCAAATACCCAGCAAAAAGTTTATTTTCTAATATATTAGCATTGTCAAGCTTTCGAGTTGAAATTGTTCAACTTTCTTAAAGCGTTAGAGAACAAGATAATATCTAAGAACTGAAATTACAGAACAATTTCCATCCATAGTTAATTTGTATAGTTATGTTGTATACATTGATTTCCTTTTCATTTTCCCTTCTCTCCTTTGTTTATGTTTTTTTTTTTCTTTTCTCCATGAAAATGATGTATGGCGAGTCCTTACAGGACTGGAATGTCCTAATAAAGCTGTTGTTGTTGTTGCTTTCGAGTTGAAAAACTCTCCTACAAGAGTTTATTCCGTTAGAAGAGACTCTTTTGCTTTAAAGCTTGCCAGTGCTAATAAATTAGAAAAGAAACTTTTTGCGGTGTACTTGATTAAGTATTTAAAATAAATAAATATTAAAAATAAAAAAGGCATATCCTGACCAGGAGCACATGTGCTTTTCAGAAGGCAGAGCGTCATCTGGTGTAACAGAAATCAACTAAACAATAATTTTAACTGTTCCCTGATATTTGGCCAACCCAATTTCTAGATAAATCAAGATAAGCCATCCACGAACGTGTTTCGCGCTGTTGGCGCTCGTCAGCGTGGATCAGGCTGTACCACTGCGACCCAAAAATATTTTTGGTCCCAGAGGCTTCTTGAAAAACTAAGAAATGGGTATTTAATGCCAAATTTACGTAAATACGCTTTACACATGGGAAAACAATAGAATAAAAAATAATAAAAAGGTCAGGTGTTGATATTAAAAATAATAAAGGCATATCCTAACCAAAAGCACATGTGATTTTTAGATGAGGCTGACGAGCGCCAACAGCGCGCGCGTTCGTGGATGGCTTTTTTAATTTATCAAGAAAATGGGTTGGCCAAATATCAGGGAACAGTTAAAAATCAATGTTTAGTTGATTTCTGTTCCGCCAGATGGCGCTCTGCCATCTAAAAATCATATGTGCTTTTGTTCAGGATATGCCTGTATATTTTTTTTCTATTGTTTTTTCATATATATATATAATGCTCAATTGAGTTGTAAAGATATGCCTTTTTAGTAAATAAATAAATCTTATTTACAAATTACTTATCTTGGATCACAAAATAAGATTGTTTATTGATATCTTCTAATATTTCACCGTGGCTATCGCCCGCCTTCATCTACCATACTTGATTCAATTCAATCATCCCCATTTAAAATCCTAATTCTCTTATGTTATAGCACTATATTGACACACGCTGTTACTCTTTAGTTTTTTCTAGATTTCGGAGAATTCTCTTTAACGAAAAAAGCAAAACATACAAAAATTAAATAAAAGTTAAACAATCGTGTATTTTGGTTCGCCTATAAAAAGGGAAATTCCTTGAAAATTGCTAGTTTTGATAATATATGAGAGAGATTGATTGAAACTGTTTTATTTCATCGTTCATATAAAGCTATATGAGGTTAAATATTCATATGAATAAATAAAATATATAAAATTATATATGAAAAATACAAGATAAAAAGGTCAGGTGTTGAAAACAAAAATAAAAATGGCATATCCTGACCAAGAGCACATGTGTTTTACTTAAAATTATACCGCATAAGTTTCTTTTCTATGAAAAATCAATATTTATTTTAAAGAGAAATATTTACTATTTCTAACTTTTTGAATGAAGTATGGGAGGGTGAAAATATGAAGAGTAATGGCGAACGGGAAAAATAAAAGTGTCCAGGGGCGGGAATCGAACCCACAACCTTCTGCTTACCGGGCAGGTGCCATGTCCACTAGGCTACCCTGGACGTTATTTCTCCGTTCGTAAATAATACTTAAAGTAACTTATAATACATTATAAAGGACTGCGGCGTGTGATTATAAACAATACTTAAAATTATACCGCATAAGTTTCTCTTCTATGAATTCTCTTCATATTTTCACCCTCCCATAATTCATTCAAAAGTTAGAAATAGTAAATATTTCTCTTTAAAAAAAATATTGATTTTTCATAGAAAGAAACTTATGCGTTATAATTTTAAGTATTGTTTATAATCATACGCCGCAGTCCTTTATAATGTATTATAAGTTACTTTAAGTATTATTTACGAACGGAGAAATAACGTCCAGGGTAGCCTAGTGGACATGGCACCTGCCCGGTAAGCAGAAGGTTGTGGGTTCGATTCCCGCCCCTGGACACTTTTATATTTCCCGTTCGCCATTACTCTTCATATTTTCACCTTCCCATACTTCATTCAAAAGTTAAAAATAGTAAATATTTCTCTTTAAAATAAATATTGATTTTTCATAGAAAATAAACTTATGCGGTATAATTTTAAGTATTGTTTATAAATATACATATTATATAATCTAAAATGCAAATATTTGATTTTTTAAAAAACATATATTTCATTTTCATTCATTGACTGTTATACATCTTTTTGGCCATAGATTTAGAATATACCACTTTAAATATTGTTGTAAATATATATAGTTGAACCTACCTATTTTTTTAATTCACGATTATAGAATTCATTTTATAAATTCTATATTACTGAGAAAAATAATTCTATGTGTAATTTCCTTCAAGTAATTCAAAATAAAAAACTACTTGATGGGTAAATAATTTGTTCCCTACTTTTCTCGAATGCACCTCCAATTCTATCTTTTTCAATAACAAAACAAAAATAATCATAACATACATATATATCGAATATATACGAGTTCAAAATTGTTGGCGTCCACCGCGGGAAAGACTCCGCCACCGATGGACTGCGAGAGTTTTCTCCCACAGAGTGAGCAGGTCTAGGTGTTGGCTGGCGTTACCCAACTCAAGACCAAGATGGTACTTGTAGATGGTAGTCTTTGCTACAATTATTAGCTTCACTGCCTCAGGATAGAAGTCGAACAGCCAGGCCTGTAGATCCATGGGTAAGTCACAAGAAAGAGAGAGCGTCTGCAATTTTGTTGTTGTAATTGAAATCGAAAAGCTTAAAGATGTCAAAATATATATATATTATCTTATTTTCTAATAGATTCTTTAAAATAAGGAAGCTTTTTATTGATATAATTCAAATAATTTAACATAGAATTTTCAGGAGAGGTAAAATACTGTCGAAATGTTCTTTCATAAGTTTGGAAAGAGTTGATAATGCTTTTTATGCGATGAAGAAATGTATAAATATTGAATATATAAAATGATTTACCTACCTGGCAAGAAGTTAAACTAAATTTATCACAGTTAATAAAGTAAGCTTGTATTTATAGACTTTGGTATTGTAATATTTAGTTCGGTTTTTGGATATCTGTCTTCTTTCTTCATAATATTCTCACGGAGATAAATAAAGCAAGGGCAAATTTGGCAATAATTAATTTGTAATAAAGGTGGGTATTTACCTTTTAGTTTAATTGAGATTGGTATATTGACATGGACACAGAGCAGCAGCTTTACACACCCAAGATAGAGGACATTGATGCTACTGTGATAGAGATGCATGGAGACATCTGACTTCTTCATTGGACACGACAACCTTTAGTTCTCCAATAAAATTATATAAAAGAGGTATTTATAAGGAGAGATAACAACTTATCCCAAGTTTTTTGTTTTGCTTATTCCTAGTACACGTGGTACAGGCTTTTATAATCAAGGTGGGTAGAAGTAGGCGACTGTTTTTACTGTAAGTGCACCACAAGTCTACACATGTGAAAAGCAGTTCGGCTTCGCACTTAAAAATGTGCCAAGCCCCGCTTTGTTACTTGCACTCGTTGGTGGGGTTGGAATTTTGCAAGAATCGGGGGCAAATGGAGCATTTTTTTAATCAGAAAAAAGTGCCCAATGCGGGAATCGAATCCAGGTCGTAGCGGTCGAAAACCAACGGTTTAGACCATCCTTTCACCGACCCCCGGAGGCCTCTGTGGTTAATTCTGACAGAATATGAACAGGAGAGGATTCTCTGGCATTGAATTTTGTACAGGTTTATAAGTATTTCGTCATTTTTGGAATTTTAAAGGTTTAATATATCCAGTTCTTTAACCTTTCAAATCTGTTTGTTGGTTTCTATTGAGTTTTTGTGATTATTATATTTGCTTCAATTGTTCTGTACCATTGGTGATTTGGTGGAGCAATCAGTTTAGCTTATTTTCATTTTTTGTACGATTATATTTATTCAAATAAGAGTTTAGTAAATTAAATTTCATTGCCCTCTATCGTTAAAATTTTACACAAATAAATTTACTGGCAATGCGTTTCTTTTTTTTTTTTTTTAATCTCTACAGACCTTACTGCAATGATATGATTTAATGAATGAGAGGGCTTGGCTCATCAGTAGTGAACCCTCTCAGCGGTTTCGCCAAATTAATCTCTAGACCGCTCTACTATTGTATTGGACTGGTTTTGTTATATACCCTGCATTTTCTATGGAAGGCAGCTAAATGGTGTTTAGTGAACTATGGACATAAGCTTATAGGTCTGTAGAGGTACATACATATAAATTTCAAGGTATTGCATCGAGCAAAGCTCTTCCGCGCAAAACATGTTTTCATAACCATTATATATTAGTAAATTAAATTTCATTGCCCTCTATCGTTAAAATTTTACACAAATAAATTTACTGGCAATGCGTTTCTTTTTTTTTTTTTAATCTCTACAGACCTTACTGCAATGATATGATTTAATGAATGAGAGGGCTTGGCTCATCAGTAGTGAACCCTCTCAGCGGTTTCGCCAAATTAATCTCTAGACCGCTCTACTATTGTATTGGACTGGTTTTGTTATATACCCTGCATTTTCTATGGAAGGCAGCTAAATGGTGTTTAGTGAACTATGGACATAAGCTTATAGGTCTGTAGAGGTACATACATATAAATTTCAAGGTATTGCATCGAGCAAAGCTCTTCCGCGCCAAACATGTTTTCATAACCATTATATATTTGTAAATTAAATTTCATTGCCCTCTATCGTTAAAATTTTACACAAATAAATTTACTGGCAATGCGTTTCTTTTTTTTTTTTTAAATCTCTACAGACCTTACTGCAATGATATGATTTAATGAATGAGAGGGCTTGGCTCACCAGTAGTGAACCCTCTCAGCGGTTTCGCCAAATTAATCTCTAGACCGCTCTACTATTGTATTGGACTCGTTTTGTTATATACCCTGCATTTTCTATGGAAGGCAGCTAAATGGTGTTTAGTGAACTATGGACATAAGCTTATAGGTCTGTAGAGGTACATACATATAAATTTCAAGGTATTGCATCGAGCAAAGCTCTTCCGCGCAAAACATGTTTTCATAACCATTATATATTAGTAAATTAAATTTCATTGCCCTCTATCGTTAAAATTTTACACAAATAAATTTACTAGCAATGCGTTTCTTTTTTTATTTATTTTTTTTTTAAATCTCTACAGACCTTACTGCAATGATATGATTTAATGAATGAGAGGGCTTGGCTCATCAGTAGTGAACCCTCTCAGCGGTTTCGCCAAATTAATCTCTAGACCGCTCTACTATTGTATTGGACTGGTTTTGTTATATACCCTGCATTTTCTATGGAAGGCAGATAAATGGTGTTTAGTGAACTATGGACATAAGCTTATAGGTCTGTAGAGGTACATACATATAAATTTCAAGGTATTGCATCGAGCAAAGCTCTTCCGCGCAAAACATGTTTTCATAACCATTATATATTAGTAAATTAAATGCCTTGAAATTTATATGTATGTACCTCTACAGACCTATAAGCTTATGTCCATAGTTCACTAAACACCATTTAGCTGCCTTCCATAGAAAATGCAGGGTATATAACAAAACCAGTCCAATACAATAGTAGAGCGGTCTAGAGATTAATTTGGCGAAACCGCGGAGAGGGTTCACTACTGATGAGCCAAGCCCTCTCATTCATTAAATCATATCATTGCAGTAAGGTCTGTAGAGATTTAAAAAAAATAATAATAAAAAAAAAAGAAACGCATTGCCAGTAAATTTATTTGTGTAAAATTTTAACGATAGAGGGCAATGAAATTTAATTTACTAATATTTAATGGTTATGAAAACATGTTTTGCGCGGAAGAGCTTTGCTCGATGCAATACCTTGAAATTTATATGTATGTACCTCTACAGACCTATAAGCTTATGTCCATAGTTCACTAAACACCATTTAGCTGCCTTCCATAGAAAATGCAGGGTATATAACAAAACCAGTCCAATACAATAGTAGAGCGGTCTAGAGATTAATTTGGCGAAACCGCTGAGAGGGTTCACTACTGATGAGCCAAGCCCTCTCATTCATTATATCATATCATTGCAGTAAGGTCTGTAGAAATTTAAAAAAGAAACGCATTGCCAGTAAATTTATTTGTGTAAAATTTTAACGATAGAGGGCAATGAAATTTAATTTACTAATATATAATGGTTATGAAAACATGTTTTGCGCGGAAGAGCTTTGCTCGATGCAATACCTTGAAATTTATATGTATGTACCTCTACAGACCTATAAGCTTATGTCCATAGTTCACTAAACACCATTTAGCTGCCTTCCATAGAAAATGCAGGGTATATAACAAAAACAGTCCAATACAATAGTAGAGCGGTCTAGAGATTAATTTGGCGAAACCGCTGAGAGGGTTCACTACTGATGAGCCAAGCCCTCTCATTCATTAAATCATATCATTGGAGTAAGGTCTGTAGAGATTTAAAAAAAAAAGAAACGCATTGCCAGTAAATTTATTTGTGTAAAATTTTAAATAAGAGTTTGTTACTATTTGTTTGTAGGTGACAAATTTTATTTTTGCTAGCTTATTAACTTCTTCATTAAGTGGTATATTAACGTGGAAGGGTTTCATTGAAAACTTATTTTAGTTTATAAATTTAAGGTTTTAGTGTTTTTTTGTATATTAATATTTAACTTTTTATTTATAGAGAAAATAATATCGACAAACATCTAGAAATATTTAAATCAACAGTTAATTTATATTTTTACTGATATGAATGAGATAAAAACTGAAAAGGAAAACATTCACTGCAGGATTTGTGGAAATATGATATCTGATGATATCTCCCACTATATCATAGAATGCAAATATTTAGGTGAAGAAAATGAAAAAGCTCTTAAAAACACCTTCTGGAGATTTAGCGACCCACTGCAGACGCTGAGGACTATTTCAGAAAAGAAAAATATAGCAATAGAACTCTATAATTTCTACAGATCAATTGTAAATAGATTCATACACAAAAGAGGTTGTGAGGAAAGTTTTAGAACAGATGTGTAAATAAATCCCTTTTCAAACAAAGACTCACGTGCATATGGGGAAAGGGAGAAAAGAAATTACTGTATTGTTGTATGGCGTATCCATACAGGGCAATGGGCCCTAATAAAGCCTTTTTGTTGTTGTTGTTGATAAAAATTTAATAGTGAATATCGCGGCTTCGATTATTAAAACAAAAAGAAGTAATTTTGTCATAATACTTCAATATTGGAATATATTTTGGGTGGGATGATGAAATGTATTTGTTTAAATATATAATGGAAATGCATTTAATTTTACCCAATAGTTAACATGCTAAGATCCTTTTGGATTCTTAACAATTTCGATTCTATTCTAATGCATTGTGTGGTTGCCCTCATTTCAAATTTTAATGATAATTCATCATAATTAGGGTTAAATCTATTGAGTGATTACAGAAACCCACAATTAAAAGATCGTTCTATTTCCCTCCAAAAGAATTTTACAATTAGTGACATTAAGCGGAGCACTTTTATCCAAAGTAATTTGCTTCAGAAAAGGAGAGATTATTTAAATAAATTAGGCTTTTAGTTTTAATGTTTATGAATTTTCAGCATTTTTATGAAAATACTTTTTTTATTATTTCAATCTGGTCATTATTTTAATACGAAGAAATTCTAAAATTAGCAATAGTATTGCACACACACATTTAACCCTGATATTTCTCAAAATATTTTTTTTTTTGCAGAAAACGAATTTGGTCAAAAACTATTTTTCTTTATTCACTGAATTTAATTTTTACTGATAAGATTATTGATTATAATTGATTGTATTTTCGTAAATTTAATTTTGTTTGAATACACCTTATAGAATATGATTTTTAAAACATTTTTTTCATCAAAAATATTCTTTCTTTTTTTCGTTTGCGAAGATTTTTTTTCTTTTTTATTGGAGCGATTAATAAACTAGTCTCAAAATTTCATTTTATTTCTCTTTGTTAAATAAGAAACTAATAAGAGAAGCCGGAAGATCTTTTGTAGAATTAAAAAAAAAAGTCGATGAGCGCTAACGTATTTTTAGCTTTTAAATTGATTAATGGGAGTTCTTTTATTGCTTTCGATTTTTTTCTTCCTCTTTGAATTTCCATTATTCCCAATCGTTGAATTGTTAAGACGCCTTTTTTTTTCAAATCTTTTTTTCCCAAAAAGATAACATATTTTTGTTCAAATTGCATTCAAATGTTTTTAAAAGATAAATTTTAAAGAGTATTTTTATTGGAAAATATCAATAGTGTTTATTTATTTTTATAATAGCGAATCAATTATATTTGTATATTGATATTTTTATATTATTATTAATTTTATTTATTATTTCAGAGAGGAATTAATCAAAATAATATTATAATTCTCTCTCTCTCTCTGATAATAAATATAATTTATATAATAATATGATATTTCTGAAAAAATATATGAGTGTAAAAGAGAGCATTTTAAATAGAGTTACTGTCAATTTTATGTGTCCACAATATACAAATGGATTCGATACAATACAAAATACCTAATTCATTATTTGTGTAATTTCAAAAGTTTGATTATTAACTTTATATCATTGATTTTTGATAGCTTATATGCAATTATACTTATTTGGGGTACTGATACTGATATTTTTGTACTTAATTGCATGTTGGGAAAATCTTAATGTTACCTGTAGACCTGGCTGTCCATTTTTGAATCTGGAAATTTATGAATGTATCTTTCTCCAAGTATGATTTTTTAAATGTTTTTCAAGCTCTTTAGCGATAGATATAAACTGCTGATCAACGTAAATGCAACACCCTGACCAAAGCATGCAAATAACATTGAATTTACAAAATGCATTAGCGGAGGTGAGATATGCAAATTATTAGAATTTCAGTTCAGACGCACATCACGCGCGCCTGTGGCTCCACTTCGAAGCACTATTTAAGGCTTGGAGATTTCGACGATTTCAAGTTCGGCAATTGTGTTTTTTTTAAACATCAAATATGCCTCGTAAAAAAACAGCATTTATATTTTTATCAAGTATCCGAATTCGACAGAAGAAGGATAGTGGCCTACAGACATTGTGGTTTATCTTTCAGAAAAATCAGTAGTCGTGTTGGACGAAATCAAACATCTGTAATGCGGATATGTGATCGTTGGATGCAGGAAGGTACGACGGACCAACGGGTTCGATCGCATCCACCTCCGTGCACCACTTCACGTGCTGACAGGCAAATTGTGCGCATGGCAGTGACAGATCGCTCAGTCACATCACGAACCGTAGCACAGCACATTTAGTCTGTAACGCATCATCCAGTGTCTGCGCGCACCATTCGACGCCGTTTACAACAGAGTGATCTTTCCGCAAGACGTCTATTGCTTCGTCTACCCTTGACGCAGAACCACAAACGTCTCCGCCGCCAATGGTGCGATGAAAGAAGGATGCGGACGGCAGAATGGAATGAAATTGTCTTTATTGACGTGTCACGTTTCTGTCTGCAACACCACGATGGTCGGATTCGAGTCTGGAGGACACCGTGGAGAGAGGATGCTGAAAAGGTGCGTTATGCACCGCCACACTGGTCCTGCACCGGGTATTATGGTATGGGGCGGTATTGGATATCACTCTCGCACTCCTCTAGTCGGTATTGCCGGTTCTTTAAACAGCCAACGCTAAATCTCCGAGGTGTTGGAGCCAGTTGTCCTTCCTTACCTTCAGGGCTTGCCCACAGCCATATTTCAACAGGATAATGCGCGATCACACGTGGCACGCATTGTCCAAAGGTTCTTCGTCAATTGCCAGATTGAATTGCTTCTCTGGCCGGCTCGCTCTCCGGATCTTTCGCCGATAGAAAACATGTGGTCCATGTTTGCTCAACGATTGACCCAAATTACATTCCCACCTGCCACACTAGATCAACTTTGGCAACGTGGGGGAGTTGCCTGGTCTGCTGTACCCCAATAACACACCCAAAGTATCTTTGAATCAATGCTGAGACGTGGCAGCGGTGATCTCCAACAATGGCGGCTACTCTGGCTACTGATTCTGGCAGGAACAACACTTCGCAGAAGTCTATATATTTAATATTTGTTACATTTGATACTTAGTCAACATGTTATCTACAAAATAAATTTTATTGTGATATCTCTTATCTTTCTTGGTGTTGCAATTTGGGTGGCCAGCAGTGTATATTAGTAATGGATATATGCATATAAATAGATTACAATGCATTTCTTCACTGCGAAAATCTAGCATTCTAACATATGTTGTTCTTTATAGATAGTCCTGTGGAAGGAGACCACTTCTTTACAACGAGGAAAATCATTAATGAACATATTTTACTATAAATAATAATCGCTTACTACATCATGTTTCAGAATGTGTAGTACCACCACCGAAAGAAGAAGAGAGGCCTAAGCTGGATCTAAATAATTGACATGATCCCGAATAATTAACAGAATTGTCAAATGTTTATGACCATAGTTTACCGTAACTAAAATTACTTCCGTAAATATCCCATATATTAGCAAATTTGTTCATTACAGATTTATAGCTCTATTAAATATGTCTGGTAGATTGAATTTGCCGTTGAACCGTTGAAAGATTTTGCTATTGATCAGCAAAGTCCTCACAATATTTTACATCGAAGTATGGATAGTACAAAGTTTTATTTGAAGAAGAAAAAATCGTGTTTAGTGGTTTTCTTTCTTATATGTTTGTAGATGGTTATATTACCTCTCTAAATATATCTAGGAACCAAACCGAAATGACTTTTTCAATAATCCATATTTCCAATTTTTGGTTTATAATAGGGTTTAGTTGCCACTTCACTGTTTACGGTAATAAATCAATGACATAGAGTGGTCGTTACACTTTTCGCACCACGCTGATGAGGGCCAACAGCCCGAAACGCGTACGTGGTTAGCTTTTCTTGATTAATCAATAATGGGTAATTGGCCAATTATGGAATAATTAGAAATCAACGAGAATAGTTGATATTTATTCCGATAGATGGCGCAATCCATCAGCAACTATCAGTTGCACTATAAGGAGATGCCTTTTTCATAATTTATGAACTTTATCCCAGTACAATATCACATTTGTACTATTTTTTCACTTTCTGTTGAGTTGTCCTCTGTTAACCTATACCTAAATTCACCTAAACTAACTTAACCGAACAGCTAACAAGATATTTAGAGACTCAAAGGTCTACAAAACTAATGTTCTTTCTATGTTTTTTAATATAACCGTGAATAAAATGGAAGAATAAGAGCAAATATGTGATATAAATGAGATAGAGATGAAATACAGAGATTCTTCATTGTCATGGTTTGATTTGTTGAAGACACCAACGTTATTGATGACCTGGTCTGAAAAGAAAGACAACAATAAATCATGAGGAAACAGATCAGTAAGGTCTCCTATAAGACAATCCCAGACTAGGTCGCCTCTCCTGTGACAATCTGTGGAATATTTCTTGCTCCCCTCGATCCAGAAATACTTCTGCCCATCTCTGTCCCCGAATACTTTCTGGTAATCTGATCGCAATAAGATTCCTATATTAATGATATGATGGCGAAATTTAATGATTTCTATAAGGAATACAGAACGTCTCTCAGTGCATTTACACTCATGGATAAAAGTTAAGGAAGTGGAAAATATTTCACCGGTCGCCTGTTTTTTTTTTTTTTGGAGGGGACAGAGGCAATTTTGTTTACACTTGGTTTCCCCTTGTGTCTTCAATAAAGGTCACTGTGTGTCAAATATATTTCAGAGTTATTGTCTGAATACAGATATGCATGCTAAGGTTCTACTTAAACTTCTCGTTTAAAGCAACATACTAATTTTCCATCGTGACTATCATGGCCATGTGCTCCATGTATATTCAGTGTAGGTATACACTCATGGACAAACCTTGAGGAATTTGTACCTTTTAGCATGTATATCGTGATGCAGACAATAACTCTGAAAGATATTGGATACACAGAGACCTTTATTAAAGACACACGAAATAACCAAATGTGAACAAAATTGCGTATGTCTTCGTAGAAAAAGCAGACGATCGGTGAAAACGGTCAAAATATGAAACCTTCTTAAGTTTTGTCCATGAGTGTAGTATATGTTGCAATAGTGTTCCATGTATATTCAATGTAGGTATACACACATGGTCATAGCTTCAGTAAGTTGTATCTTGTTGTTGTTGTTGTTGTCGTGTCCAATGAAGAGCCTCAGATGTCCCCGTGCATCTCTATCACAGCAGTCGCAATGTCCACTAGCAGTTGTACATTTTAGTATGTATATCAGTATTCAGACAATATCTCTGAAGGTTTTTTGATACACAGTGATTTTATTGTAGACATACGAGATAACCAAGTGTGAATGAAATTGCTTATATTTTCTTAGAAAGAAATAGACGACCGGTGAAAACGGTCAAAATATGAAACATTCTTAAGTTTTGTCAATGAGTGATGTTGCCATAGAGGTGAATGTGACAGTGTTATAGAAGGAGGCAGCGATCTCTGTTGTTTCTGCGGGGAAATAAGGAAGGAAGGGAAGGTATCTAATCCATCTGTGGTGACGGCGGGTCTTTGTCTGCCAGCCTATCTCCTCCTTAATGTCTCGGCTGCTCCTGATTTATCGCCCGGCTCTGGAAACAATTTGATCCCCCGCGATTAATGACTCATTACACGCGCTCGTTTTTTATTGGCCGGCCCCAACTTTTATTGATAGTCCTCAAGAGTTTTGTTAGGTCCTGATGACTTTCTCTGGTTAGAGGTCCCAACTTGGTGGTTGTTGGGCGCCATTATTGGGCGGGTAGTTATAAGCTTGGTTTCGAATAGCTAGATGCACCAAGTTTAAAGAAGACTATACTATTTGGTTATCATTATATGAAATTTTAAATATTTCTATTGTAACATAGTATTTATTAATGTCATTTATGTAACATAGTATCTCTTAATTTTATTTATTTTTAATTTAACAGAGTGGTCATTTTTATGTTTTATATCTTGCGACTCTGTAAATTTCCCTCGTGGCTTATCTTTTGTTCACCTTTGATAGTTTGTCCTTGCCTGAAATAAATTGTTGTCTCCTCCTGAAGTTTTTGTCTTCCCTAATTTTCCACGTGGCACTATGATATCTTGACATGTCTTCTATTATGAAAATTCTCTTATTTTTATTTACTTTTCTCCTAAAAATATAAATATGATAGAAGGATTGAAAGAGGTGAAATATTTTTGGTTTAGATATTAAAGCTACAAGGTGGTCTCCAAAGTTCGTAAACACTTGCAAAAAATTGGAATATCAATATAATTAACCGTTATGTATAATATCTTTGTATTATGTATAAAGTAATTGTATTATGTATTATTATGTATTCGCAGTAATAATATTATTTGTCAATTAATAGGAAAACAGCGTTGAAAGAAAAACATGAACTTTTGGGAAATCTTTAATTTTAAAAGGATTATTAACAGAGAACTCTGAAATTCAATGAAAAAATTGCAAAAGGAATATTAAAGCGCTTTGTTTATTTCTTGGAGAAGCGAATCATTAGGAAGACAAATATATGGTTAATGATTACAAATTTGATGGTAAAAGATTACAAAGATGGTATGTAATTACTCATTATGTAAATTGGAAGATTTTCAAGGAAGAAGAGTCGAGAACTGTTCCTATAAATATTCTTACTCCAGGTTTCTGCTTAATGAGTTCCTCACTCATGTTTTTTATTCACACTTATTAATTAGCTTTCCCGAACGAGTTTCCATTATCAAGTACAAAGAAATTGAAATAATAATTAAAATTTACTTTGCGAAATACAATTCTAATTATTCTATAGAGGACTTTGTATGGGTGGCTCATTGATCTGTTGATATGTTTGGTTTTAATAGATGAAATTTATAATACAATATAATGCGGCTTAAGATTGTAAAACGGAATTTGGCAATTATACCGCAAATGTTTCTTTTTAACAAAAATCTAAATTTATTTTAAGGAGGAATAACGATTATTTCTAAACTTAGGGATCAAGTATGATAGGATGAATTGTGAAGAGTAATGATAAACGGAAAAATAAAGTGTCCAGGGATGGGAAGAATTCAAAAGAAACATTTGCGGTATAATTGCCAAATTCCGTTATACAATCATAAGCCGCATTATATTGTATTATAAATTTCATATATTAAAACCAAACATATCAACAGAAAAGGATGCTAATTTTATCGATTTTTAATGGATCTATATGAGACTTAGCTAGCATTTCACTTAGATCTCGCAAGATGAGGTCATTGGGTAGGCAAAGAAAAAGGGAAACTGCATCAAATTAGAAAATCCTACAATTTGGTCTGAGGCTGGAATCTCTAATATCTTTGATGAATTCTGATGTCTATGTGGAAAAGATATTGTGCGAACAAATTATCGGTCAAAAGTATGAAGACAAGGACACTGATATTGCTGGTGAAGGATGGTAAGCGATAATAGGTCTCAAGGGTATTTTTCTTTGTGTATTTTTGGCAAGCCATATATGTAAGGAACATCATTGGTGTTAGCTGTGAATAACTAAAGTTGCTCTTCCCTTACTTAGGAAGAATGATCAAATGATATCCCCATATCAGCCAAAATGATAGTTGTAAAACTGAATAAAAACGTTTGTTTACTCAGTTCAAAAATTTAGTACAGAATACCAACAGAATAACATCTACAGAAATCTCGGAAATTCTGAGTATCCATCGGCTTTCATTTATAAATATTCTTATATTCCTTCAACATTCTATGACCGAGCTGAATTTAATATTCAATTGCAAAATCGATTATTAGTCAACAATATAGAAAACTAAACCTGCCACTACGGTAATATACCGTCCAAGTCAGAAATATTAATTCTCGAATCCCTCATATCCTAAAATAAGTGTCAAAGTATATTGACCAACATTTTCAGTTTTTTCTTATCAGTTTTTAGCAGGAAGAATGTTTTGTCTTCGTTTGTTAGTGAACCAATCTCTCACGCCTTCTCATTGAACGAATGTGGCCATGTCTGTATATAAGAGGGAACTAAGGGAATGCGAAGGGGGCCTAGAGCGAGGAAGGTTGGTTCGGAGACGCTTAAAGTGTTTTTTCTACGTGATTTTTCGGTGTCTGGGGATCTCTTCGCATCCCGGTGTCACCCGAGTCCGATCCCTACCAACGCTATAATAAAGATAAATACTGTTTTGCTTTTATTTTACCAATCGTGAGTTTTAGTTACTTCCTTCTTGTTGTTGGTGTTGTACTCTTGAGTGTACGCTTTTCTGTGTATCAAGTTACATTTACTTTAGGCCCTAGTATATTCCATTTTTGTGTGATAACCCGTAATAGTAACACTTTTTCGAAGAACATTATCAACAGGAGAATAGATAACTTAGAACAATTCATCCATATCCGATAATCAAGTATAAATAGCCATTATATGTAAATACCGCCTCCGTGCTCACTCTCAGATGTAATGTTGTCTGTTAAAGAGCGATACCTCGAAAGCTCATGGTGTTTTATAATGAAGAAACTTATTGCGAAAGATTTTCATCTTTTATTTAGATCCTTCATATAAAACATACCTTTTTCTAAAATACCTAGGTTTTTCATTTGAAAAAAAAAAAAAACATTGTACTGATACTTATTTTTAAAATTTTATATATATCTTGCATATAATAATAAATAATATAATTTTTAAATTAGATGATACCAAACAGATAAAAGATTTCGAAATATAATACAATTTTTTTATACTTTAATTTTTTTCTGGAACATGGAAGGGAGGGTTCGTAATAACAAATTTCTTTTTTTATATATTCAACAAAAGAGAGGAATTATCGGAATATTTTCGATAAAAATGCAATCCAATAAAACCCAAAATTGGCCAAAGATTTAATAGAAGTGGTATAAAAAATATTGTTGGATATCATTTCGTGAAATTGGGGGAAAAATTAATTGTTTTTCTAACAGAGAAAGAATATTATTCTTTTTGGGAATGATTCTATTGATTTCTTTTGTTCTAAATGTAATCGTTTGGCCTTTTTTTCTCTCACTAAACGCTTGATGTGTAGGGCTAAGGTATTCTATAAGCTTTATTACATTTTAGGCCTAAATATTTATCATGGAACCTCAAACAAAAGGGATAAATGTAATTTTTATTTTATTCCTTTTCTCTCCTCTGTGTGTTAGAAATTATTAGAGGAACAAAAAAGTAGCTCAACTATCTTCTGTTCCGAATTATTAGCGTTTTTTTATTCATTTTTTTTATATATCAATCTTTATATTTCTCTGAAAGGCCTATTTTTACTTTTTTTTAATATAAAATTATATATATATTTATATACGTTATGATATTTGTAAAACTATGTGCAATTGTTTGATAAAAATTTGAAATAATATCTTTTTTTTTAAGTAATAGTTATTTTTAACGAGGTTATATATAAAATACCCATAATAAAATCAACTCACAATTGATATAGCATTTGTTGAGATAATTCTATATTATTATATTGATTAAAATAAGGACAACTATTCAGATCGTTTGAATTGTTTTTGAAAAAATAACTTAGAGAAAACACATAAATTTAAAATAAGACAATGGCGTCTTTAAAATAATGGTTGAAAATTTTATAAAAAATTATGAATAATAAATAATTAATATATATAAATTTATTTATGGAATTTTTTTTCGGGAGGAAATATTATAAATTATAAAACATAGTGCTCCTCTCCCGTCAAAATTAGACGCCATCTATTGACCGTCGCCGCAAACTAGCGGCCTGGGGTCGGTGACAAAGCCACAACACCAGCTTTGGCAAAGTGAGAAGCGTCCACCTGAAGACCTTTAGCCCAAAACTATGATTTCCAGGTGAACGCTTCTCAGTTTGCCAAAGCTGGTGTTATGGCTTTGTCACCGACCCGAGGACGCTAGTTTGCGGCGACGGTCAATAGATGGAGTCTAGTTTTGACCTTCATTTTGAAGGGAGAGATATAGATAAATTCAGACAAAAACAAACCTGTATACCATTGTATGAGCTTTGGCCACCATCGGTACAGGGGCGGCTTCGATTTTATAACATCCTACGAAAACGGTTTTACAATCGTTTGAATTTACCAAAATTTATGTTGTATTTTATCCTCGGAATCGGCCCTTGCCATTTCACCAGTATAAACATCTGTTTGGTATTATTATTTAAGTAAGTTGTACCTTATATCTTGTATATCGGGATTCAGACAATAACTCTGAAAGATATTTGATACACGTTGACCTTTATTGAAGACACCAGATGACCAAAATTCTCTCTGTCTCCTTCAAAAAAAAAAAAACTACAGACGACATCGGAGATTTTCCACTTTCTTAAGTTTTGTCCATGAGTGTATATATGTAAAGCTTAATACAATATAATGCGACTTATGATTGTAGAACGATGTTTGAAAATTATCCCGCATTTGTTTCTTTTGAACGAAAAATCGAAATTTATTTCAAGGAGAAATAACGATCATTTCTAACCTTAAGGATGAGGTATGAAAGGATGAATTGTGAAGAGTAATGATAAACGAAGAAATAAAGTGTCCAGAGGTGGGAAACACATGCGGGATAATTTTCAAATGTCGTTCTATATGTAAAGCTTCTTTATTAAAAAAAGGAATAATATTAAGACAACCTGTCATCTCAGACATTATCAGACACGATTGTTTCTTTTAAAACTACTCACTAAACAGCTCTAAAAGCGGTATGGTAAGTTAAACTGGCGAAACCGATGGGAAGATCCCCCAGCTACCAGCCAATCTCTTCAATATTTTTCATCGCAGTAAAAACAATAGAAAATATTTTTATTTCAATTTAAAGTGCTATGTACCCCTAGGGACACTTACACTGTCATACATGTATGCCTTTACATTTATCTATACATATATATACAATACCTTTAGGCCGTGAATAGAATAGTCATATGATATATATATATATATGTTAACAATGAGAAAGAGAGAAAAAAAACGTGAAAAAAGAACTGTGTACAAAAGAAAGAAATGTCTGGCAATGTGTACAATAAGCATAATACTAGTTGATAGTGACTCTTTTAAAATTATCTACACTCAATTTAAGTATATATAAATGAGTAACTTAAAAATAATCGTCTAAAATATCTGTTTAAAAATAAAAGGGGGAAACACCACTTTTAATCCAATATTTACAGACTTTCTTGTCAGGAGTACAAAAGCCAACAATCTCGGGGAGTGTGTGAATTAACTTTTGGAAGTTATTTCAGTCGTCTGGACATTTAATTGAGGGTGATGATGATGAAGTGTGTTTGTTCCTTCACAGAGTAAACCGCTGTCGATTAAAACTTTTCTTCTGCTGGGAAAATATAATTGGAAATACTCCGTGGTGGAATTTTTATCTTTTTCCCGCCTTTTTTCATTTTGTTTTCAGTTGAATTTGTTTTTAATCATTAACAGCTTTTTAAATAAAATATTATCTTATATTATGATGTGTGCTGCCAGAGTTCACCACTGATGAGCCAGGCCCTCCCATTAATTTTTATATTGCAGTAATGGCAGTAGAAATTGTTTTATTTTTAAAAGAATCATACGCGCCTATAATAGTTTCGAATTTTCAAAACTATCCTCTGTTAAGATAATATTCTTTTTTTTCGCACGTAACTGTACACGTTGATGATTTAAAGGATTCTGAAAGATATATCTGAAACCTATATATATATCATATATATGTATATCATCATATATAAATATATCAATAAAACGACTGTGTGGGAGTATGAGGAAAGGGAAGATAAAATAGCCGGGTCAAAACAACCCCTTGGTCAACATATGTCCAGCCTTCAATCCCCTTCCCTCTGAAGGATTTTTAATTTACTCAAATCAGTTTAAAAGAACACCTACAGGTGATTATCAAAGGAGTTGGCACCGAGGTGGTCTCGACACCAGTTGTTTCCAGGGTGGTCCTCTTACTTTATCTCTTTCCTCTCCGACCTACGCTTCACGGATTTCTGCTTCTGGAATTTATCTTCTGTGTGTTTTCTTACCACTTCCCACACAACTACCACGACTGCTTCACAAATCACCGTATATATATATATCACATTCTGCTTTTAAATTATTAATAGATGTAAATTTTTACGCTCTCAGGAATTATGTAAATATCTGTAACTATAAATAAAAGGAGTGTGATTGAAATAAAGTTAGTTAGTCAGAAGGTTGATTGTTCTCTTTTCTTTACGCAAAACAATATCATTTGCATATTGGCGTGTACATATCATCATAGAAACGTTACATATATATATATCCTTAATAGTATTTCAATATGCATATAGGCCTGTAGAAGAGATTTCCTAATATTCGAAAGCTTGCCAATTTGATAATTTTTATAATTAGGATACTTTATTGCACGAAGAGTTGCCCGAGAGAGAAATATTCTATAAATGAACAAATATACCTACATACTCAGTAATGATATCCATGAACCTTATTTATATATATATATTTCTTGATTAACATTATCAAATGATAGAATCACATACAGAATTAACCATTTCAACAAATTCCTTTTAATTAAAACCCCATTCTATATAAACAGTAAGAGAGATTCGGATATTTGAGATAAAGAGTGTTTTTTTTTTCCAATGAATTCTCCCAAATTTATATCCATTGCGATAACAAGGTGTTAAAGAACATGTAAAAGAGTTTTATACCGGGGCGGAACGGGAATAAAAATCAATCAAGATAAACTTCATTAGCAATAAGTTCAGGGGAAACCATCAAATCCCCATAAATTCTACCAAACGAACATTAAATCGTCTGCAGCGAGACTCCCAAACGATGACTGTCGTCTGGATAGCTAATTGGGAAATGGGGGAGACGTGGTCAAGAGCTTTCGTTATACATCTCTTTCTCATACTTCTTCCAACTTCTACTAGGTTGGGCACGTAGCCCTCCACTTGTCTACACCAATTTCCCCGGAAATATATGAAATAAGTCCAATTAGATATTTAGTTTTGGGATTTCTTGATATTAAATATTACCTTTATCGAGTTATCCTTCTATTGAAATAGTAGACCTTTTAGCAAAGTATTTATTATTTTGTTAAAAGAATATTAATTTTGATATTCTCATATTTTGCTACTCAGTACACTTCTTTCATTGCTTATCTTGTATTTTATCATTCATAGTTTTGTTCTTGCATTTAATTAATTGCTGTGTCATCCTGAAATTTGTCTTTCATAATTTTCCACGTGGCATTTTAGTGGAGATGCTGATTAAATTAGGAGAGACAAACAGATAATCGCCGAGAATACCTCAAATATATGAAAATAAATCGAAATTTAAATAAGGGTATAACCTGTCTATAGTGAGAAACCCTCCTCTTTACTTATCAAATTGTATTATCCCTTACAGGTCTAAATTTATCATAATAGCACGAATATTAAAGCTTCTCAGACAGACTAAGACATGAAATAACCAGAAATAACACCCTTACAGATTCTCTCAGCAAAAATAATGTAATATATTCATTATCATGCCTGCAGTGTGAAGCTACGTATGTGAGAGAGACGGGGAGAACTGTGAGAATCAGAATAGCCGAGTATGAAAGATCTGTTAAAAGAAAGGATCCTCGTTCTCTCGTATACCAGCACAACACAGGCCATTCATTCAATATTAGTGAACCCTCAACCCATTATCAAGAAATAAAGAGCAAGCACCAACGCCTAGTACTCGAAGCTTTACTCACTTAGAAACTCAAAGGAATCAATAGATCCATAGATTTGCCCAACATATACCATAGTATAATTCCTCCTACCTAAATAATAATCTCCGGCTTCCCAATTTGAATCCTTCCTATAACCACACATAGTATCAATAGTACATTAGCATTAACCAATAACCTATAGTTTTTTTTATCATTTAACTGTATAATCTTTATTAGTATTTGAATATCTATCTCATATTTCCTACTTCATTGTATGTTTTTATATATATGGATATTTGAAAATTATCCCGCATGTGTTTCTTTTGAACGAAATATCGAAATTTATTTTAAGGAGAAATAACGACTATTTCTGACCTTAGGGATGAAGTATGAAAGGATGATTTGTGAATTGTACAAAAGAAACACATGCGGGATAATTTTCAAATGTCGTTCTACAATCATAAGCCGCATTATATATGGATATGTTTTATTTCTAAAAAATAATTTTAGTAGCGTAGTTATACCGTCGAAGGTCTGTTATACCCGAAAGCTTATTTGTCGTAATAGAATAAACTCTTCCCTGAAATAATTGTGTCTTTTATTTATAACATTTGTCACTGTTTAATTATATTCATGGAAAAGGAGTGGAGAATAATAAGATCGACAAGTTTTACCGCAAATGTTTATTTTTACAGAAAAATCGTAATTTTCATTATTTTAGAAAAATAACGACTATTCTTATCCTTAGGGATGAAGTATGAAAGGATGAATTGTGAAGAGTAATGATGAACGGAATGCACACTTTTATTTTTTCGTTCATCATTACTCTTCACCTTTCATACTTCATCCCTAAGGATAGGAATAGTCGTTATTTCTCCTTATATAATGTGTTTCGGATACGATCACTGCCTCACTTACTAAGCTCGGAAATCTTGCCGCATCCTGGATATGCCTGGCCTTATTTAAAAAGTTATGGTAGAGCTTCTGTATCTTCTTGCCTGACTTCCGTCTCCAACCGAATTGAAGCCTATATGCTTCCTTAAAAGTGCCCACAACACCAGAAACCCTGATGACACTAATAATTCACCAACACCCGATTGTTACTGACACACTTTTATTATACTAACACATCCTTATATACAGAATTATATTTACAAATATGTAAATCTTCTGAATGAATAAGCAAAAAAAGAGAAATTTACATAACCGGCGTCTCCATAATGAAAATTACGATTTTTCGTTCTGTAAAAAGAAAGATTATCGGTAAAACTTGTTAAACGTCGTTCTATAAGCATAGCCGTATTATATTGTATTATAAAATAATAAGATATCAAAGTAAAAAATAAAGGCAAATATTAAAAAAGGAATACCAGGTGGATTTTGAACACTTTGACGGGATATATTGAATGGTCGTTAAATATTCTAGTCGAGTACCTCGCCCAGATGTGAGTCCACGTTCAGGGAGGAAGTTGAGTTTCTTCCACTTCTAAATATCCATATTTTATGAGAATATTTTTCTACCTCGCTATTAGTAATATATTCCCTTATATAAAAAGGGCGAAACCTCTAATTCCCTCTAATTTGTTAAATATAAGATGGGAATATCATTTTATGTTCTCGCTACAAACTTTTTAAGCCTCTTCCAGAAATTGTTTTTTAAAAGTTGGAAACTCGCTGGAAGTTAAATAGATGAAAAGCTCCAAAAGAGTTTTTTTTTCTTCTGGAAAAATTCCTCAATTTAAACTTTTAACTTTAATCTGTAAAGCTTATTTTCTACTCGCCTGCATTCTAAATAAGCTCTTACATAAAATTTGAGCTTTTTCGTCTATATTTATCTTTATGATCTCTCAGTTGGATATTCTGTCGTTACTGGCTGGTGTTTTGGGTGTGTGGCTTGTGTGTATATGTGTTTATGTGTGTGTGTTTCTGTGCGTGCTTGTTTGTGTGTATTTTTGCCTGAGGTTGTGTGTGCGCTTGGTTGTGTGTTTGTGTGAATTTGAATTGTGTTTGTGTATGAGTTTGTGTTTGCACTTGTTTGTGTGCTTGTGTGTGTCTGAATGTGTGGTATTTGTGTAAGAGATTGTGTGTGCGTTTATTTGTGTGCATGTGTGTATTTGTGTGCGTTTGTGTGTGCATGTATGTTTGTGTCGTATGGTTGTTCGTGTGTGATGTCTGTGTTTATTGTGTGCATGTGTGTTTGTATGTTTGTGTTTGAGTGTAAGTTATTATGACCCATGTGTGTTTGTGTGAACATGCGTATGCATGAGCGTGTATGAGAGCCCGCGCTGTGATTGTAAGTGTTTGGGTGGGATTAGCGCGCGCGTGTGTAAATGTGTATGCTATTATGAGTGTATGTGCAATTAAACCACAGAATTAATATCATTTTCACACCACTTACAAGCAATTTCCTAGATCCTCTACAGCAGTGAGAAAGCAGAGCCTAATCATCAAAGTTGGACACACAACCAAAGGTTTGACAAGTTATATCTACCTGACTATAGCGGTATCAAACTGGCGAAACCTATATCAGTGTTCCTCACTGATGAACAAGACTCACCCAATATCTTCTCAGTGCATAAGGAGAAGAAATATATTCTTTCAAATTTTGAAAGATTTGAATTTTGCCGCTAATTTAGCGAAGAAAGCTGAGATAATGCCATGAAGATTGAGGTGAAATTCCAATATCGACGTAGGTTCCATCTCTGCTGAACATATTGGCTGGCAGACGCCACATGGCGCTTCCCCTCACCTACAGGGAGTCAGTCCCCCAACATCCACTTCCTTACCTCCCCCTGAAATGAATTCTCCCCCTGCTCTATGAATATTTAAGTTTGTTTCTTATTTTCTTCACGAAGAAGGCGCACGTTTGACATGATTATCTAGAAGTTCCACGAGATCGATGTAACTAACTTTTAATTTTCTCCGAGTTAAATTTTGCGAAATTCTATAAAATACTAAACATACTATTTCTATATATAATCATGTTGTTTGTAATTGTAGAGTGTAGAAAAAATTACATAAACATTTTTTTTTTATGAAAAAGGCATATCATGACCAGGTCAACATGTGCTTTACAAAAGTCAGAGCGCCATCTGGTGGAACAGAAATCAAATATTCATTGATTTAACCTGTTCCCAGATATTTGGCAAACCCGATTTCTTGATAAATCAAGAAAAGCCATCCACGAACGCGATTCGCACTTTTGGCGCTCGTCAGCGTTTTACAACAATTTATACTATTATACAACATATTTACCCCTCGGAATATGATAATCAAACTGATTACAGACATATTTGCATATTCAGTTTATCTACAATAATTTAACCAATCAGAATCAACCTTTAATCCATATTATTTGTATCAATGGCATAGGCTCTACCCTAGAATATACATATGAGTCTAATAGCAGATGAATTGCATATATTACGGAGTCTGAAAATGATAATAATAAATTATATTATAATATTATAATAATATCAACCTTTAAAGAGAAGCTATAAATATATATAATAATATCCTTTTTTCATAGAAATTCCAACAATATTTACATACAAAGTTTTAACGTTTCAAAACTTAAGTGTATTTTGTTGTATTTATTATTTAAAATAGTATTTACTCGTGAATATGTTGACATTGTTTACTCGATATAAATCGTAATAATAGTATTTGGCAATGTTTATTTTCACATATATCACCAAATAATATTTATACTGATCTAACTGCAATGGTAAAAGTTATTGAATGAGAAGGTTTGGGTTATCAGTGGTGAACCCTCTTAGCCGTTTCATCAAAGAAATCTCCAGACCGTTCTACTATTGTAATGGATTGGTTTTCTTATATACTCTGTATATATAAAATGAAAGGATTTAAAAGCACGAGTGTTTCTTTTATACATAATACAAACTTCTACTATCCTTACTGCGATGTAAAAATATATTGGGAGGGCTTGGCTCATCAGTGATGAACCCTCCCAACGGTTTCGCCAATTTTAATCCACTAGACCGCTTCTCAGAGCTCTAATATTGTATTGGCGATTCTGCTTATATACGCAGCATTGAAGGATGGAATCTCAGAAATGGTTTTCAAGAAACCTATGGACATAAGCTTATAGGACAGTAGAATCACATTCAAATAAATACTCTGCATTTACTATGGAAGAACTGCTTTTCACATGTGTAGACATGTGGTGCACTTACAGTAAAAGCAGTCGCCTACTTCTACCCACCATGATTACCATGACCTGTACCAGTTCGATTCCAAAATCACTTTATTAGGTACCACTCAACAAGAACAACCCAGTTTATGATATTTGCAACAATGAATAATATGTGAAGGTTATTCACGTATAAAACAAATTATTAACGTGGGATTTAATCCCAGTTCATGACTGTCGATAATCGAGGGTTTTACCCACTCGTCACTACGTTTTTATTGGTAAGTATATGGCCTGTACCACGTGTATTAGGTATAAGTAAAAAACTATAGAAGACAGCTTAGGGATGTTTAGGGAACCTACGAACATAAGATTATAGGTCTGTAGAGGTGCATACATATAATTACAAGAAATTGTTTGTATCTTCCTCAAAACCTAATTATTTTATCAAAGCTAATATTAGTAAATTATATTTATAAATATATTTGCCATATATCAATAAAATGTGTAACAATAGTTTTTAGCAATGTGTTTTCTCTTCAACAACTTTTATCATTGCAAGAAGGTCTGTACATATGTTATTTTATAGTATATCTGAAAAGAAACACATTGCCAAAAAGAAATGTTACAGATATTATCGTGAGATAAATGATAATTGAATTTATAAATATTATAAGAAAGTTTAAATGAACACTCATAATTGAATTATCAATAATAAAATTGAAAGACGGCTTCCCTACCTAAATCTCTATCCTTCCAGCTTTCTCTACGGTCTATCTAGTGAAATGAGAATAAATTCCGAGAGAACAAAGTAGAAGAAAAGATTTAAGGAATGCAACAAAGTTGTTGGTTAGGAGAAACTTGGTGTTAAACAAAGTTGTGGACTCATTGCCAGAAATTTCAGCCTTCTTGATACTAGTCAGTCCAGAACAGTTGATTTAACTGAAGATTTTATACTTTGGGAAGTACAATATACAAATCTATAGAATACTAAACATTATTTTAGTAAAGATAGAGGCTGCCTAGCCGGCATTCATATTTATATGAAAAATAGACACTTCAGCCAGTTAGTTTTTTTTATTTTCACAACGTTTCAACAAAAATCTTTTGTCTTCGTCAGGAGAAGTAAATAAAAATAAAGCACTTAGCAAGGCGTTAATTTTTTTCCTATTTTTGACGCCTTGTCAAATTTTTTATTTACTTCTCCTGAGGAAGACAAAAGATTTTTGTCGAAACGTTGAGAAAAATGAAAAAACTCTAACTGGCCGAAGTGTCTATTTTTCATATAAATAATCATTCTAGTGTATTGCGATAATATAAAAGAATAAAAAATACCTTCTTGTGTAGTACACGTTTATTCTGCTAGCTATAGAACGACATCGTTCTTCAACGGGCGTGATATCACGTACACTCAATATAGTAATGGTAATTAAAAAGTTGTTCTTTACATTACTTTAGCGTGCATTTGGTCTCTTCCAACAATGATATTCTATGATATTCCGTCTTTTCTGATTATTTTAGTGTAACTACAACCTTAAAAACACAGTTTTATATGATACATAGACATTTAACGAATAAATAAAGGTTTTGTTGGATCGTCATTGAAGACAACTCTCAGATTCATAAAATTAATTTAATAAACTTTAAACAATTTTAGATATAGAGAGAGAAAAGAGTTAATTCCCTCGTATTTAAGGCAACAAAAGAATCATCTAATTTTCCTACATCGTTCTAACCAGATTCAACTTGTGCAAAACAGACGACAAAGAAAAAAATAAACAAATTAAAAACAGAAGGTAAGTTCCTATTTTTTACAAGCTTTCGCACTCAAAGAATAATCATTTTCTTGCTTCATAAGCCTAATAATTTATCATTATAATTACACTCAAGGACAAAACTTAAGGAAGTTGTATCTTTTAGCATGTATATCAGGATTCAGACAATAACTCTGAAAGATATTTGATACACTTTGACCTTTATTGTAAACATACGAGATATCGAACGGGGATCGAATTTCGACAACGAAGACCCGGTATCGAACCTCTCAATATATCAATTTTTTCCTTCAATGCCAATCATTTCTTACCCAAATCCAATTCCAATAGAGAATACAGAACAACCAAACAGGGCCCGGATACCTAATTGTTGATGTCTTTTTGAGTTCTAAATATGTAGCTATGTGGCATACCTATAGTAAAAGGCGGTTGCTAACTACCCGGTATAATGATGAAAATAATATACACTCATAGACAAAACTTAAGGAATTTGTACCTTTTAGCATATATATCGGGATTCATTCAATAACTCGAAAAAAAAATTGATACATAGTGACTTGTATTGTAAAAACACACGATATGGAGATGTCTTAAATTAACCACCTTATCCCAGTACAATTTAACATGTGTGCTATTTTTTCACATTAAGAATGGTATCACACCAAACTTCCATAAAAATACCAACTATTTAATGCGAGTGTTTCATTTGTTTCAATAGAACACTTTTCACCTGATCTTACTGCAATGAGAAAACTATTGGGAAAGGTTTGCTCATCATTGTTGAAATTTCATCAGTTTAATTTAAAGTCCGCTTTAATCTTATCATGAACTGTTTCATTGCTATAGGCTATTTAGATAAATTATTGACATAAAATTTTTATAGTAATACAAGGTATGTCCCATAAGTTCCCGGACTGGGTCCATAAAAAAATAAATAAATGAAAAATGTAAATAAATTTGACAGTTTATTATAGAAAAAATATCTGGCAACACCGTGGTACCAATATCGAGGCGGTACGTGCGCGTGCGCCAAAGTTATTCTAATTTATTTAAAGGTTACACCTTGCGCTGCGCCGATTTTACGATGGAACAAAAATTGAAGCAGAGGATTTGCATAGATTTTTGCGTGAAACTTCAAATATCAGCAACCGAAACTTTTGAAATGCTTAATAAAGCATTCCCCAATGACACCCCAAAGAGAACAACTGTTTTTAAATGACATTCTAGATTTAAAGCTGGCAGAATTTCCATTGAAGATGATCCTAGTCAAGGACGCCCAAAATTTAAAAGGACTGATTAAAATGTGCAAAAAAATCACCGATTTGATAAAATAAAATCCTCGAACCACTTTTCTGGAGCTATAGCAAGACACAGGCATCTTTAAAACAACGATTGGAAGGATCGTAACCGAAGATTTGAGGCTCAAAAAGACTCCTGCAAAATTCATCCCAAGATTCCTCACTAATGAGCAAAAACTGTGTCGGCTTGCAACCTGTGAGGACATGCTGGAAATGACAAGAACGGATCCGGAATGGAAAGACAAGATAATCACAGGCGACGAGACATGGGTCTATGGCTATGACCCTGAAACCAAGCGTTAATCTGCCGAGTGGAGAGGTCAGGGTGAGCCTAGACCCAAAAAATCCAGGATATTGAAATCCAGAAACAAGGTGTTGCTGGTCGCTTTTTTGGATAACAAGGGCATTGTTCATCACGAGTATCTTCCTGCAGGCCAAACAGTTATTATGGAAATGTATTTGAGCATTCTTCGCCGTCTAAGGGAAGCGATTCGAAAAAAAAGGCCAGAAAAATGGACTAATGGTGACTGGATCCTACACCATGACAATGCCCGCCCTCACACAGCGCACTTGGTGACGAGTTTTTTGGCGAAAAACGGGTCAGAAATCCTACCTCAACCACCCTATTCCCCAGACATCGCACCAAATGACTTTTTCCTGTTCCCCAAACTCAAAGCAGTTCTAAAAGGAAGACATTTTGACACCAGGAAAGACATAATAGAAAAATCGCTGCTGGCATTGAAGAGCATTCCAAAAGAGGCTTATAAAAACTGTTTCGACAATTGGGAGAAACGATAGCGCTGGTGCGTTGAAGCAAGGGGGGATTACTTTGAAAAGTTTTAATAAAAAAAAAATTAAAAAAATCTTACCTTTTTTTTATGGACCCAGTCCGGGAACTTATGGGACATACCTTGTATATAAACATTAAGTCTAACTTGCCCTTATTGTTTGCGGAAGAGTATTGCTCGATGCAAATATTTAAATGTAATTCTACTGTCCTAAAAGCTTATGTTAATAGTTCACTTAAATACCATTTCTAAGATTCCACCCTTCAGTGTAGCATATAAAAGCAGAGTAATCCAACACAGTATTAGAGCTCTAAAGAAGCGGTCTGGTAGATTAAATTGGCGAAACCGCTGGGAGGGTTCACCACTGATGAGCCAAACCCTCCTAATATCTTTTTTCATCGCAGTAAGGACAGTAGAAGTTTGATTTATTTGTGAAAAGAAACATTCGCGTTTTGGTGTTTTCATTTGAATTATAAAGATGGCGCTTTATTGCTATGTTTTATAATAATATAACTGCTAAATAGTTCCTATTTTTGAATATAGATGGCGAGTTTTTCACCTTTTTTTGGGAGAGAATACAAGTGTGTTTAAAATTGTTTACGTTCTAGTAATCTTTATTTATATTTGTTTTTTAAAATTATCTTACATAGAGTGTTTTTGAATCTTGGTATTTTAAAACATTAATAATTTGTTATAATATACTTTAATTTTAATAGCTTTCAAATACAATTTTTAAATGTGGTGGATTTTGCCTTCTAAAATATCGAGAAATAGATGTAAAATTTAACTATCTTCTTTTTTAAAAAACGTTTTATGCAAAATAAATAATCTAGGAGATGATTAAATCTTAATTCACCTTCATTTTTATTTTTTGCTTATCCCTAGTATACGTGGTGCAGGCCATGATAATCATGGTGGGTAGAAGTAGCCTCTGCTTTTACTGTAAGTACACCACATGTCTACACATGTGAAAAGGAGTTCGACTTTGCACTCACAAATGTGCCATAGCCCCATATGGTTACTTGCACTCGCTGGTGGGGTTGGACTTTTGCAAGAATCGGGGGCCTTTGGAGCATTTTTTTAATCAGAAAAAAGTGCCTAATGCGGGAATCGAACCCGGGTCATAGCAGTCGAAACCCAACTGTTTAGACCATCCTTCCACCGACAATAATCATGGTGGGTAGAAGTAGGCGACTGCTTTTACTGTAAGTGCACCACATGTCTACATATGTGAAACGCAGATCGACATTGCACTTACAAATATGCCAGAGCCCCGTTTGTTTACTTGCACTCGCTGGTGGGGTTGGACTTTTTCAAGAATCGGGGGCCATTGGAGCATTTTTTTTTTACCAAAAAAGTGCCCAATGCGGGAATCGAACCCGGGTCATAGCAGTCGAAAACCAACGGTTTAGACCATCCTTCCACCAACCCCCTATTTATCTTCATATATTCAAATTTTACAATTTAGTTGGTAATATCAAAATATTTTGAATTGTCTGAAGGCGACTCATGTTATAACTGTTTGATATATCTATTCTATATGACGGAGTATATTGAAAAATATTCGCGATTCCATCTCAGAAAATATTCTAAAGTTCATTATTAGAACTAATTTAAATATCTCTTATGAAAAAGAGAGACGATTCAGCCAAGGGCATCTCTGCCGACCACAAGGCAAGATCAATGTCTTGCCCAACTGCCAGAGCTATACCTTTTCAGGCTTCTATCGCGAATATCTTTGGAGTTAACAAATTTCTTTATTTCACTCGCAATCAGTGCCTCACTGCGGAAACTGAGAGAAGTTGGGGAAGATGGGTAGAATCCAGATACGGGAAGATGGCCCACGTGAAGTCCCCACGGCGCGAAGGGGATTGGTGTGTGGGGGATGTGGAGCGGGACGTTTCACAAGAGTTACATAAGATGTAATGACGGCGTAGGGGCAAGAAATCACTTACTATCATCAAATATATCGATTTATGTATATATTATATCTAAAATATATTCATATAAATATAAAATAATAAAATTTTCAAATATCGTTATGAAAATTTACATTTTTATATTTTTCAAACACACGAAGGAAAATTCTCTTAGGTAAAACCCGGGTCATTCGGCTAGTATATATATAAATTGAACTCGCTTAAATAATATATTATGCTTTATTTGGAATTATAATTATAACCACAAATTCATTCGCTATTACGAATGTATTTCATATAGCTAATTTATCTGAATAAATGTGAAATATAAAGGGTTATATTGTTTAATTATTAAATTTTAAAATTCCTAAAATAATGTTTCAAAATATTAAAATTAAATTAACTAACAAATAAATAAATTATAATATAAAGCCTCTTTTAATTTAAAATATATTACATTCTCTTTTATAAAACAAAGAGAAAATATTTGAATAAAATCTTTAATATAATTTTTATTTTTCAAATCAATTTTTTAAAAACTTTGAAAGTTTTAAGATGAAAATTTCTTTTGAGAGATTCATTAGCAATTCCCAGGGTTGTTAATTTTTTTTATATTGATCGAATTTTTTTCTAATCGTCTGCAAGGAAAAGCCTATACAATAAGGTCCAGTAATTACGTAATGGGAGTGAGCTACTTTTTTATCTGCTATTTGTTTTCAACCTAAGGCCAAAAAAATAACAAAAAAGAAAGAAAAAGTAAAAAGGATAGAGAGAAAGAGAGAGAGAGAAGTAAAAAAAAGGCGGGAACTTGGTGGAAGTTTAGTCGTCTGAATCAATATCAACCAAGTGTAAATTACTTCTAATTTATAACTCCCTTCTTCTTCTGCTTTTAAAAATGAAAACCCCTCATTTTGATAGTACTAAATATATTTACGATTTGTGTATATCTAATTTATATTCAAATCTGTTTAATGAACTAAATGTTTCTTTTTTTAAATATTGACATTATAAAAGTTTGATTTTAAAACAAACTAAAAACTTGAATTTACCTGAACAAATATTAATATAATTTTTTGTATTTTCAATTTTAAAAATTTGCATTATTGATGAACTGAAAAGAATTGGTGAATCTATATATAGTGAAAATATCTATTATTATATTTTAATATTTGAAATATTTGTTATATATTTTGTTACTTTCTGTGATTACGAAATCATTTTTAAAATAAAAAAGTGATAATTTTATTGTTATTTTCATACAGAATATTATTTTTATTATTTTATTTTCTAGATAAATTTAAAATATTTAGAAATCTTTTAAAAATTAGTATTTTAATATAATTTTATATATAAATATGAAAAAATACTCCACGCTACGAGCGCCAACAGCGCGAACGCGTTCGTGGATGGCTTTTCTTGATTGATTTAGAAATTGAGTTGGCCAAATATCAGGGAACAGGTTAAATCAATGTTTAGTTGATTTCTATTCCACCAGATGGCGCTCTCTGCTATCTGAAAACCACATGTGCTCCTGGTCAGGATATACCTTTTTTTTTATCATTTTAAATATATCAGTAAACTTTCAAAGTAATACAACTGTACGTTTTCTGTTATTTAATATGTTATTTCGATTCTTTATTCTAGTTTTGTGTAGTATGTGTCTTAAAACACACAATTTACTCAATTTACATTTTAATAACAACCGTTCACACTTTGATGGCCAAATTTCATTTATAATTGGAATTTTTGTTAATATTGTTGCGCTGGTGTATAAGATACGCGCTGGTGAATAAATAAGATGTTTAAAGTTAAAATTGGATCCATAAGAAATGATGTAGACAAAACAAGTAAATTAAAATGTGACATGTAAATTAAAGGCTCCAACAGCGCGCCAACAATATTGTAAAATTTAACCATTAAATTCTAAATATTTCCCAGTCTTTATAGAAACGCATATTTTGATTGAAAGGTTTCTTAGTTTATATATACACTACGTGACACTGAATTTGCAACACAAGGAATTAGTGGGGTAAATGTTGTATCGAACAATAAATTATATTTAGACGATAAAACGAAATAAAAGAAGAAAAGTTTCTTTAATAGACAATTATAACGGTGCAAGCTTTCGGGCAAAAAGCCCTTCTACAGGCGTGGTAAACGTGACACTATAATGTAGGTACTGTGGCTAGAAAGAGAATATATACACATGATTATTTACATATTAGCGGAATGTGCTATGTAAATGGGGATTTGCATTTGTTATGGCTATTGAAATTAGAGAGATAATAGGCAAATAGGGCATTTGTATATTTGGAGTTTGAGATTATAGGGGAATATGCTAACGTAAATTACTGGATATGCGTTATTTCAAAGAATTTTAGGCAATGTTGATTTCAGGCTATCGTGTTATGGTTATTACTGCAAGGCCAGGAGAGCACGATAGGCATCAGGGAGATCTATTTTGCGGTTGATGCTGTTATGTCTGTGGGATTCTATGGATTCGAGAACTAATCGCTGGTGCTGGTTATGAATGCGTCTGTAATGTATGGTGGGGTGGTTGGTGTTGAAAGAATGGCCGGTATTGAGTGTGTGCTGGTAAAGGAGGGACCTGGTGTCTTGGTTGGAGATGTTTCTGGAATGCTCAGACATCCTGATGGCGACGGATCTACCTGTCTCGCCAACGCAATACTCTGCCACATACCTTCGGTAAGGGTTTTTACAGAGGGTGTGTTCCATTTAAAAAAACGATATTAGCGATTTAATCAAAAATAATGTACACTTATTTGTACAACCTATTGTTTCCTATGCGTAAACCTCTTGACCTACAGAAACAGCCCAAGAAATAAGGCTTCGTCTTAAAATATCTTGATCAAGACCATCCCAACAGTCCTTAACGACTTTCCAGAGACCATCTAGCGTCTTCGGCTTCAAAGATCTAAGAGCAGCTTTTAGCAAATAAAACACAAAAAATCATAGAACCCAAGTCTAGGGATTTGGCAGAAATGTGCTTGAAATGCATGTACGAATTGCCGGTTTTATCCATCTTTTCGTCCAGGTATTGACGTGTTGAACATGAGGTATGACTCGTGGCTTTATCCTGGTGCAGGCACACGGGTCTTGAGTCACTTGGATAAAGGTATGGGACCTCATTGTCGAATAATGGGTCTAAGATGATTCGGAATTGCTCTAATTTTCCAAATATCCCGATTTTTAGGGAATTTTTAAATATAATTTTTTATATGGGTGTGTGTGTTATGTTCGTGTTTTAAATGTGCACTTATATATTTTAAGTAAGGTTTCTCTAACACAGAGTATTGCTATATATTTTGCTGAGTATGTAAATCATTTTTACATCCCTACGTAACACTATTTAATTCAATGCTAACTACAATATGATTTTACACTCGAAAGATTTTTAAATCCATTTTAACATAAAAAAAAACTAAATGTGCAATGAATTTGGGATCAAAATTATCAAAATATAATCTCATAAAATATATGACTAGCGGTTGAAATGTTATAAACACAAAATCATACATACGTATGCCTTTTGATAGCTAATCAAAATAAATAAATTAGATTTTAAAATCTCAAACGATGTTTTCTCTCTTCTCATTAGTTCCTCCGTACAAAGAAGAAATAAAAAAAAAAACGCCGGCCAGATGGAAATGAAGGAAATTAGCAATTTGGTATGATCCAGTGGTGTCAGGTGGAGGTTTTCAGTGACATGGGGGGAAATGTGATTGAAAGACAGCCATCTGTTGTGTAGGGTCTCAGCTGTAGTACGCCCCGAGCTTGTTAGGCCTAATGTTCCCGCCAGGAAGCTTGTTAGGAAGCTTCAATCGTCTGCACACGATTTTTTCACCCCCTCGGGAAGTATTTTTGACAGGAGTTTGCTTGAAACATTTTAATCAGTGAACTACATGATTATTTACCCTCTTTTTATGCCTTACAACACTATTTCCTATATTAAAAAAGCATTCTATTTACTTATCCAAACGAACTGTTTTATATCGCCATTTTCTTTTTTCAATTTGCAGACGATTTCTATAAAGCGACCAGCAATAAAAGAGTAAAAAAATATATAAACATCGCAAATATTTTAAAAACGAAATTGGAGTTTCTATTTTATATTTATTTAAATAAGATGTGCACGAAGTAATTCAAACTGAAATATAAAAGATTCGTTGAAAATATTTTTGATTTTTATTTAGTTTTTTTATATAAAACTATGTACATTAATAGAAAAGTTAAACTATTATTTTGGGCAAAATTTTATCTGAATTTCTAAATATAAACAAAAGAAACTCGTATATAACTTCATATAAAATAAAACATTTTAATATTTAAAAGTTAAATTCAAGTTAAATAACATACAAAGTATATTTTATTACCTTTGTTAATTAAAAAAAAAGTTTATAAATTTCGTTATTTTATTAGTCAATTTTATAATAATTATCATTATGGATAATAAAAATCTCCTTTTGAAACATAACATTATTTAAACAATATATATAATTATGAATTTGTTTATTTCTGTATATTATATATATCTATATATATTTTTAAAAAATGGCATATCCTGACCAGGAGCACAAGTGCTTTTCAGAAGGCAGAGCGCCATCTGATGGAACAGAAATCAACTAAACATTGATTTAGCCTGTTCCCTGATATTTGGCCAACCCAATGTCTTGATAAATCAAGAAAAGCCATCCACGAATCAAGAAATTGGGTTGGCCAAATATCAGGGAACAGGCTAATTCAATGAATAGTTGATTTCTGTTTCACCAGATGTCGCTCTGCCTTCTGAAAATCACATCTGCTCCTGGTCAAGATATGCCATTTTTTATTTTAATATCAACACCTGACCTTTTTTTTTTCTCTCATTTTTTAATATATATATTTTTGAGGTATAAAATCAAATCATTCGAGTTTATAACTAAAGAGCTTAAGTTGGGTAGAAGAGATCACCATAATATTCATAGAAAGGTTTATAAACCATAAATATATACACTGTTTATTCTATGATTCAATATAATTATAAAAATAAAAATACAACCTTTCGCATTGAGTTTCTTTTATTATATATTTATATAATATAAATTTT
This sequence comes from Cordylochernes scorpioides, assembly GCA_030710605.1. Taxonomy (NCBI): domain Eukaryota; kingdom Metazoa; phylum Arthropoda; class Arachnida; order Pseudoscorpiones; family Chernetidae; genus Cordylochernes; species Cordylochernes scorpioides. The sequence continues at coordinate 201,279,928 of CP092863.1, read as the reverse complement.
TAATCGCTGTATGGATAGTAGAAGTGTGATTGATGTGTAAAAGAAACAGTCGCGTCTTAATGTTTTCATTTGCTGTATATATATATTGTCGCGGAGATAAATAAAGCAAGGGCAAATTTGGGAATAATTAATTTATTATAAAGGTGGGTATTTATCTTTTAGTTCTCCAATAAAATTATATACAATAGGTATTTATAGGGAGAGAGATAACAACTTATCCCAAGGTAAAAAATAATAATAATGAGAGTGGTCAGCCACCGAGGCTTCCCGATTTCCTTATTTACATATAAGATTCCGAGAACCCCTCACACCTGTGGTCTTCCCGGAGTCCAGAGATGATTGACAGGTGTCCCATAGTACTTCTTGTGACCGGAGTTGCAGAGCTACTTGACAATATATATATATATATATATATATATATGTTGTACCTTAATAATTCTTGTATTTGTAGAAGAAGGTAATGAAATTATAACATGTAGTGTCACTCTAAACGAAATTTGGAGAATAATTTCTGTATTATGATCTTTATAACAATATTTATTTTACCTTGATGAATAGATGCGATATATAAACGGTAAAAATGAAAATAGGTAATTTCATATGGATAATAATTATAATTCTTTAATTAAAACGGCATATATTGGAACAAAAATAATTTATTTTACCAATATTTCAGTTGGCTAAACGCCAACCTTTATCAAGGTGTTGAAACATATTTAATGTGTGTCAACAACAAACTTAGTTGACACACTTTAAAATGTTATAATACCTTGATAAAGGTTGGCGTTCAGCCAACTGAAATATTGGTAAAATAAATAATATTTTGATCCAATATATGCCTTTTTAATTGAAGATTTATTTATGGATTGCTCTATTTTCAAAATAATTATAATATTTATGAAAATGTATAAAACACATCAAACAAAGAAACTATCAATTAAATTTATAATGAATATTCTCACTTCCTGGTAATAAGAGAATACACTTATCCCTGGAGACTTGTTGTTGATTCTGATAATCTCTCACTAACTCCGCCTTTGCCGGTCCCAAGCCCGGATGAAAAAGGAGGAGGGGGAGCAGTAACAAGCTCGCTAAAAAACCTGGGCTCAGCTGGCCCGGCTGACAGTACCCTGTAAGGGCTCCTGATCCAGGGATACAGGATGAGCAGCGTTTGTACTCCATGTTAGGAGCGGCTGCACATGGCGTCTGTTCCTCATGTCAGAGGCGGCCATTTCTTTTGGAGCTAAGTCGGCCTGCCACTGAGTAGTGCTCCCAGTCTTAATGACAAAGGCAGACGCATTTTACTTTACCCAATCATGATGGTTGTCAAATCTCCCCACTATGCTGCATCGGCCGTCGCGCAGAATAATCAGGGCCGCGTCTGGAGTTTAGGCAGAGGGCTTCATTCGAAAAATTCCCTACAGTCTCCCAATGCCAAATTGAATGTTCTTCAATGCAACATCAATGGCATATCTACTAGTAAGAGCAAGGTTAAACTGGATGAGATATTATCACTGGCGGATTCCAAAGGCGCTAATATCATTTGTCTGCAAGAAACCAAGCTTAAGCCCAACCACCTTTTTAAGGTAAAGGGCTTCAAAATACTGAGAAAAGACAGGCCTTCAGCAGATGGAGGAGGAGGGCTCCTGACCCTCATCAAAGACCTTTCCTTTGATGAAATTGACACTCCTTCAACAACCCATACTGAACTACAGGCCTTCAAAATACACCTACCCAATCAGAGACCCCTAACAATTGTGAATACTTATCACCCACCCCAAAAACCAGGCCCAGAACTAGACTTAGTTTCACACCTACTTGACCCCAATATATTCATCCTTGGAGACTTCAACAGCAAGCATCAATCTTGGGGCTGTTCCCTCAACAACACTGAGGGCTCTATCCTCAGCACCTTCATTGATGACAACAACCTCACAATTGTGTCCCATGGTCCTACCTACATCTCTCACTCCTATGGAACTCCGCAAACACTAGATCTCACCATCACCTCCCCATCTATGCAACAGTTCATAAAAAACAGCACCCTGAAAAGCATCGGAAGCGACCATCTTCCTCTGCTAACAGAAATCTCCACCTCCACTTCCCTCCCAAAATCTTCACAAAGACTTTTCTGGAACTATAAGAAAGCCTCCTGGAATTCATTTAAAACATTGTTAGATAGTCTTCTCAGCAAAATCCCACCAAATTCCTCTTTAGAAGACAGGTGGAAGAACTGGAAGTCTGCAGTCCTAATTTCTGCCAAACAAAACATCCCCAGAGGGAACAGAAAATTCTACATTCCTGGATTTAGAGAGGTACTAGATCTTTTGAAAGATGAAATAGAAGATAGGAACCAAGTTTACCAAGACCTCATTGAGAACAACAACACCCTCCTCATCAGAGATTACAATCACCTTGCTGCAAAAATTAAGCTTAAGGCGGACCAAATCAAACAGAATAAGTGGATTGAAATCTGCTCTTCAATTGACCCAAAAACCAGCGACACGAAACTATGGAAACTACTACATGCCCTCAATCAGGACACTCCATCTCACAGCAGCTCAAATACCTTCAAGGATAATTCTGGAAATCCCCTCACAGACAAATACAGCATAGCAAATCATTTTGCCCACCATTACAGCTCCACCGCAAAACTTAATTTTAATTTACAGGATAAAATAATAGGTAGAAAATCTAGGCTCACCAGAAACCTTGCAAAATCCAAACCCAGCCACAACATTTTCAGTAAACCTTTTCAAGAGCATGAACTGGACGAAGCTTTAAGTCATCTTGACCCTACAAAAGCTCCTGGTCCAGACAACATCACTGGACCCATGTTGAAAAACCTCAGTTCCCATGCCAAACTAGAACTCTTAAGCATTTTCAATTACAGTTGGAGCTCGTCTACCCTCCCTAAAGAGTGGAAACATGCCACAATTATCCCCATCCACAAACCAGGCAAGCTTGAGAACCACCCAACCAACTACAGACCTATCTCTCTGACCTCTATTCCCTGCAAAATCATGGAACACATGATTCTCAATAGGTTAACTTTTTATCTTAACCTCAACAACCTACTAGACCCTCATCAAATAGCTTTTAAAAAATATCAAAGCACAGAATATTCAATCTTTTACTTCGTTCAACAAACCCAGGACAGCTTCCATCATAAACCTACAGAATCCACTATAGCAGCCTTCATCGATCTTTCCCAAGCTTTCGACAGAGTCTGGAAGGAAAAGCTAATTCTCAAACTCGACGAACTTGGAATAGAGGGAAGTATGCTGAGTTGGATCAGCAATTTTCTATCCAAACGTACCATACAGGTTAACTTCAACAACATCAAATCAAAAACCACTCGTATTTACCAAGGTCTACCCCAAGGATCAATCCTAAGCCCTATTCTCTTCAATATTTACCTAAATGATGTACACACTTCTATCAAACCGCCAGCTAAAATTGCCCTTTACGCAGATGACATAATCATCTGGGTCTCCAAAAACAACCTCTCCGATGCAGAACAATCTCTGAATAAAGCCATGAAAAATCTACAAAAGGTAACTAAGAAACTGAAATTATCCATTAACATCAGCAAATCTGAAATCGGCCTCTTCACCATCAACAACCACCTTCGCCACTGGACCCCAAATATTTTCTTAAATAATTCAAAACTTCAATATTCAGATTCCCCAAGATATCTTGGTGTCACACTACACCCTGCGCTCACTTTTAAAAAACATATTGACACCATGATAAGCAAAGCCAAAAATAGGCTCAAAATCCTGAAAAAAATATCAGCCTTAAACTGGGGTGCAAATGCCAATATCTTACGCACAACGTACCTTGCACTCGTAAGACCTATTATGGAATATGCTACACCAGCCTGGATCAATGCAAGTAAAACTAACCTATCCAAAATAGACAGAATCCAAGCAAGCGCAGCTAAAATCATCAGCGGACTTCGAGGATCCTGCCCAAATCGCATTGCTGAACTCGAATCCAACCTTCTTCCCCTGCACCTAAGGAGAAAAATCTGCTTTTCAAAATTTATAACAAAAAAGATTAACTCTCCAAAAGAACATCTTACAGGAAAATTTATTAGAAATTGGGTCCCAAACCAAAGATTAAAACGCCCCACTCCTCTCAACATGGCTCACAACTCTAATCTTTTAGACATCCCAATTAATCCCAAACACAGAACTTCCTATCCCCCACACAAAACTCGCAACAAACTCATCTGTTTCCCTCATCTACCAGACAATCCCCACAAACATGAAACTCAGCCAGAATTACTTAAAGCTCTTGGCCTCCAAATCATTGAGGAAAATAGCTCCCTCTTCGACATCACAATTTACACTGACGGTAGCCAACTTGAAACTGGACTGTCTGGCAGTGGAATTGCTATCTACAAAGATAAGATCCTTGCAAAAATCTGCCTCTCCCACCCTAGACATCTTTCAGTTTATAAATCAGAACTCTCTGCTATAGATACGGCTCTAAAAGACATCAACATCAACTCGCCAAGCAAAATAATAATCTACTCCGACTCAAGAGCAGCCATTTATACCCTTCAAAGCTGCTTCTCCAGTCAAGAACCCCTCCTCAAGAGCATTGCTAAGTCTGTAAACCGACTCCCAGCCAACAGCTCAGTCACAGTGCAATGGCTTCCAGCTCACGTTGGAATTCCTGGTAATGAGCTGGCAGACTCTCTGGCAAAGGCTGGTGCTCTTGGCCTACCTGAAGCAAGAGAATCCACCACCCAACTAGACGAAAGAGACCTCCTCCGTACCATCAAAACCCAATGCCTGCAGGAATGGAAATCTGATGCTGCACATGACTGGTACAGAGCAGGAGGGACAAGCACCGGTTCTGTCCTCCCAAGAGAACAACAGTCTTTGATTTCCAGACTTAAGTCTGGTCATCTACGGACAATGACTTTCCAGAATGGTTGCAAGGTTTTCCCACTATGTACCAAGTGCAATTCTCAGCCTGCAACCCCAAGACATATTATTGACTGTATTGACTCATCCATTGATGAGCTCTACTCTTCCCCGGCAGACACCATCAAAAATCTCAAGCTTTACAGGCTTGATACCTTAGTGTGATTGGGTGGAGATAAGAAAGAAGAAGAAGAAGATAATCTCTCACTAAAAGATTATTTTCCCAAAAAGGTATCACATATGTATACATATCTAAAGAGACAAGGGTCGCCTCTCCCGTCAAAATATATGTCAAAACTAGACGCCATCTATTGACCGTAGCCGCAAACTAGAGGGGTTCGGGTCGGTGACAAAGCCACAACACCAGCTTTGGCAAACTGAAAAGCGTCCACCTAGAGACCATGGTTTTGGGCTAATGGCACTCGTCAGTCTAGGGCGGACTTTATTCCATGAGATCCACACGGGATCTAATGGAATCTTGACAATCTGCCAAAGAGGTGTTTAGCTGGCAAAGTGGCTGGGCCTAGTGTTGACGTATATTTTGACGGGAGAGGCGACCCTTGTCTCTTTAGATCAATTTCCCCCCGGCAAAATTTCCATCTATGTATATACATATATATATTGGCGTGTACCCATATGGTTTGTCCAAATATCACGGAATAAGTTAAATCAAAATTTAGTTGATTTGTGTTGCACTAGATGGCGCTATGCCTTCTAAAAATGCCAACGTGAGTGGTCAGGATATGCTTTTTTTTAAATTTTAATATAAAAATCTGACTATTTTATTTTCCTTTTTCTTATTTTTTCACATATGAGTATATTTCTAACGTAAATTTCCATGCGATTCTGTGTGTATCTCACATTATCATTTATTTCGACTTATTTATTTATTTCAATTCAAAACGCTATGTCCCTCTAGGGACACTTGCGCTAAATGTACATACAAATATAACAAAGAAAATATTCAACATGGAAAAATACACAGAAAGTAACTTAGAAAGATTAATAAATATCATTTACATATATAGAGATATTCTTTGAATTTTATTTACAGTTACATCATTAAATTTTAAATATATACATATATACACACATATACACGCATACACCTATATATTGTTTACAACCATATAATATGTCCAATATTTATTTGAGATCGTTACATCAAAGACCATTTTTCTTAATGAAATCCAAAATATATTTACAAAGGAAATTAAATTTTATATATGTGTCCTTACTTGAAATGAAATCACTAGGACCTAAAGCTATTGAAGCTATTGACTTATTGAAGATAAAAATTAAAATAACAAATCTTCTCCTTTTAATAACCAATTCTCACAAATATCAAAATCATTAGATAATAAAAATACATATATTGGATTGAATAAAATATTTATTTACCAATATTTCATTTAATCCAATATATACCTTTTTATTATCTAATGATTTAAGTATGGTTTGCTCTATTTTCAGAAATATACCAAAATATAATTCATAAAAATTCAACCAGTCATTAACCTAACTTCATATAATTATTCACTGTATCAAGCTATTAATTAGTTTATAATTTATAAATATTCATAAAATCTCTCTAATAAACCTCCAATATAATTTATTCACTGAATTAAGCTATATATATATAATTAGGTTTATAATTTATATTTAATTATATATAATTTACATTATAGGCACAGAAATATATATACGCTCAAATTGCCATATATATATATATATACCCCTATATAATAAGGATTAGAAGGAAGGATGTAAAGAGAGAGAAAGGAGAGTATGTAAATATAAGGAAGCTCAAATTTGCATAATTAATGGACTCTATCAAACACGGTGTTATAAATTTTAATGAAGAGATTATTGGTTGTTTGCCTTGTAGCTAGATGTTTGTTGATGATATTTCTTGATAGCACTTTAATTTGTTACATGGTTAGTGGGTGGTTACGTTAGGCTTAGTTATAGAGCTATTTATAGAATAGAATTTCTTTTTATACTCTAAATATATCTCTTTTTTTTTAATGTAAAGTGTGTACATAGTTTATATGTATCTTATAATATATTATTTCGCTAAAATATTTATATAATAGTGTTATATTTGAAAATAATAGTACAATTGTACTTGGATAAGGTTAATAAATTAATAAAAGAAAAAATGCATCTTCTTATCGTGCAACTGAAAGTTGCTGATAGTTTGCGTCATCTATCGGAATATATATCAACTATATATATATATATATGTTATATAAAAATGAATGAGATTTCCTGCTTGAATTTAGATCATGTTGAGGATTATGGTAATGCAGTCGGGGTTGAAATATTTAAAGAATAATAATAAAAATGGTTTTGATCAGATATTGCTTTAATTGAACTAAAGGAATATATAAAAAAACTTAATTTGATAAAAGTAATGCCTGGCTTAATGCGAATAGAATGAGGAAAACAAAAGATTATTTACATAATGTACAAAAGATTTGAGCCGGCCAACGGGATAAAATAACGAGTTTTTATATGGGAAGAGTGACCTCTGGCGGTCGATTTAGCAGAGTATTTGAATCTATGAAATTATAATTTAAAATAAAATAATATTTTTATATAACATATATATATATATATTAAAAATCAACAGAATAGGTGATATTTATTCTGATAGATGGGGCAAGCCATCAGCAACTTTCAATTGCACGATAGGGAGATGCCTTTTTTTTCTTTTGTTAGCATTATATTTGTTTCTTCATTAATCACTATCAAATGTTCTTTATTTGTTGTTAAAAATCAAATATCTCTCTATACAAGTTACAGTCTGAGAACAAACAATAAACATAACACAATATAATACGGCTTATGATTGTAAAACGACGTTTAGCAAGTTTTACCGAAAATGTTTCTTTTGAACGAAAAATCGTAATTTATTTTAAGGAGAAATAATGACTATTTCTATCCTTAGGGATGAAGTATGAAAGAATGAATTGTGAAGAGTAATGATAAACGGAAAAATAAAGTGTCCAGGAATGGGAATCGAACCCACAGTGTTCCGCTTATCGGGCAGATGCCATGTCCACTAGGCTACCCTGGACATATTATTTCGTTAGTAAATATTATATAAGTAATTTATAATACAATATAATGCGGCTATATAAATTACTTATATGATATTTGCAAACGGAAGAATATGTCTAGGGTAGCCTAGTGTACATGGCATCTGTAAGGACAGTGGAAGAGTTTCTTTTGTGTTTGAAAAAATAAATATTCGTGTTTTATAATGTTTGCATTTATTTTATATAGATTGCGCATTATCGCCTTATATTATATACTGTGTGTAAAATGTTTATCTAGGAAAATATTCATGCTTGATCGTTGAATATCATGTAGCAAACCCCAATTGAACAGACCATTTGGTTTCCTAGAACCATATTTCACTCTAATTGAGTCTAAAAATTAGTATTAAATTAGTTCGAAGGGAAGGTTCGCTATATCTCCCATTCATTTCAGCAAAGTTGTACCCTGTATATATGAAATAATATAAAAGTGAAAATATACTGGGATCAAGTTATATATATATACTTTGAATGCTTATTTCATATCAAATATATTTATTTTCTAAAATATTTCGTTTGGCTACACGCCAACATCTTCGAAAAAAATGATTGTTTTGAGAGGCTCGCATATCACTTCATATTCCTACACACCTGTTATAGATTTTGGAAAAACCACATACAAGAATTATATTGGATAATTATATATATATATATATATATAATAAAAATAAAGAAGGCATCTCCTGACCACGAGCACATGTGCTTTTTAGATGGCGCTCTGCCATCTAAAAAGCACATATGCTCGTGGTCAGGAGATGCCTTCTTTATTTTTAATATCAACACCTGACCCACTTATCTTTTATTTTTTTCTATTGTTTTTCACATATATATATATATTTAAAATCTAAATAAGTATTTTTCCAAATGAATTAAATATGAATTTCCCAATTTTCAAACACACACACATATATATGGGTATTAAAATAGAAGTTACCGCTCTCGTCAAAATATTGTCAAAACAAGACGCCATCTATTAAACGTCGCCGCAAACTAGCGGTCTCGGGTCGTTGACAAAGCCACAACACCAGATTTTACAAAATGAGAAGCGTCCACCTAGAGACCATGGTTTCGGGCTAATGGCCCACGTCAGTCCATGGCGGGATTTATTCCGTGAGATCTACAAGGGATAAAATAGAATCCTTAAAATCTGTCAAAAAGGTGTTTAGCTGAAAAAGTGGCTAGGCCAAATATATGGCTAAAATATAAATAGAGATTTTGCCGGGAGCATATTAATATATAAAAAATTAAGATCACCTCTCCTGTCAAAATATACATAAAAACAAGACTATCTATTGACAGTCGTATAAAACTAGCGGCCTAGGGTCGTTGACAAAGCCACAACACCAAATTTGATAAACTGAGAAGCGTTCACTTGGAAATCATGGTTTCAAGCTATGTTCCGTGTCAGTCTAGGGCGGACCTCATTCCATGCGATCCACAAAAGATCAAATGGAATCTACACAATCTGCCAAAGAGATGCTTATCTGGTAAAGTCGCTATGCCAATTCTACGCCCAAAATATTAATAGTAAAACATATCCAGTGTTCACTGAAGTATTTGAAAAGTATGTTTTCGAAATATTATTCTAAAATACAAAATGTCTTCATAGTGAATTTCTCAAAATTTGCTATTTATTTAATCTATATATATATATAGATATAATGATCTACTAATCAGCATATTGGACAAAAAGAGACTTTATTATATATATTCTAAAATATATTAATATAGGATTTTTATAAAAATATTTATAATTTGAAATAATAAATTCTATATCCCGTCTTGTAATAAATATAAGATTATTCTTTCAAAGTTGTTAGATATAACTTTAGAGCTTTTATCAAAATTACAGAATTTACAAAAATGTAAAGTTCCAGAGAGCGATCAGAAATGGACCATTAAGTCTTGTTTCTATGTAATACACATAAAAGAGATGAGATTTGAAAGAAAGGGTGCGCTCATCTGATTCAGCTACTTTTCCAAGGAAATTTGATGCTGTAAATGGACTACCATATCATGCTGTAATGGTATCAACTATATACAATATGTTATAAACAACAACAACAACAAAAAGGCTTTTATTAGGGCCCATTGCCCTGTATGGATTCGCCATACAACAACAAAATAATACATTAATTTTTCCTCCCTTTCCCCATGTGCACGTGAGTCTTTGTTTGAAAAGGGATTTATTTACAAATCTGTTCTAAAACTTTCCTCACTACCTCTTTTGTGTATGAATCTATTTACAATTTATCTGTAGAAATTATATAATTTTGTTGCTATATATTTTTCTCTTCTGAAATAGTTCTCAGCGTCTTAAGTGGGTTGCTAAATCTCCAGAAGGTGTTTTTGAGAGTTTTTAATATGTTATAAACATGTAGTTGAATATATTTCAGGGTAATTCCCATTGTGAAATGTTTATATATAAAATTGATAGATTATACCTTATCTATACTCATTAATATGCTATCTACAAGACCAAAGCGGTGTCACCAGACCACCTCTTGGAATGTATGGAAGCCTCAAGACAGGACTTATATTCCAACCCTACCAATATTGTGAATTTGATCTATGAATATAGTCTCAATGACCTTGTATAATTATACAATGGGATAATACAAAAAAAAGCCTCATTGAAAAGCCCAAAAGAAAAAGAGGATAGAAATAACGGCCGTTGGAATGAGGCTTTGTTGCTATAAGTTTTACAGAGCGGCGCAAGAGAAGTAACCTGAAGGAAAGAGAGCCGTTTGTAAATAACTAAACATTTCTGGGCGGTTATCACCAAGGCGAATTCTATGTTGGACATGGGTCCCGAAAATGACTTGTTGTTGTTTCTTATCTATACCCCATATATATAATTATTTTCATATTTATAAGCGATATATGTCATTCACATTGCAGGTATATGCAAAGGCGGTACCTTATTTCTCATCCTTCTATATAAAAACATTTCATAAAACACTGAAATAATGTACTACAGAAAATACATTTGTATAGATTATTTTAGTAACAGATGCTTTTATGAAAATATTTTTTAAAAAATCTCCGCAATCGTGCAATTGAAATTTTTCTGATGGCTGGCGCCATCTATCGGGATAAATATCAACTATTCGTTGATCTTTTAATTATTCTAGAATTGGCCAAATACCCATTCTTGATCAATCAAGAAAAGCTAACAACGTACGCGTTTTGGGCTGTTGGCCCTCGCAGCGTGGTGTTAAAAAAAAACAAATGGCATTGTTAATGAAATTGTTTTTCTAATGTTCCTGTAGAAGGGCTGTTTTCGCCCGAAAGCTTGAATCTTTATTAAAGATTAAAAGAAAAGTATCCTCGTACGCTTCAAATCTTTTACTTATACTCATCAGAGGATTCCAACTTTCTATAGTTAAATCTTGTTTTTTCATAGTTAATTATTCAAGTTATACACATTGAAGACCGGAGTGTAGAATTTAAATATACTAATGTAAAGTGTATAAGAAAGATAAATAAGGGGTGTCCCCAGGGTGGTATTATTTCTCCTATTCTTTGGAATATATTACTTAATGATTTCAACTTATCTTTTAACGAAAGTTTTGCTAGAGTAATTGCTTTCGCGGATGATGTGACATTTGTGGTATGGAGTTCAAACATCTATGATCTTCAGTACAATATTACCAAATGTTTAATAAAAATCAAAGCCTGGTGTGAAAGGGTGAAACTTTCACTAAGTCCAAACAAAACAGGTATACTCTATCTACATAACTATGAAAAATTGCCCATTAATTTTGATGGAAAAATAATTCAACCATCAGAAACTGTTAAAATTTTGGGAGTTATTTTTAAAAATCATAGACAAAGGAATAAGATTAATTTTGGAACACATGTTGACAATATAATTATGAAAGCTACGAAACTTAAGAATATATTATTCTCATTATGTGCACGTACTTGGGGCATTGATACTCGGTGTAGATTGATCTTATATAAAGCTATGATACGCTCTACAATAAGCTATGCATCAAATATTTGGTTTCCTTTTATCACTGCAGCAAAAAGATCCAAGTTAAATTCTATACAATATCAAAATCTTACTAGATGCATTCATGCTTCTAGGACTTCATCTTCTTACATCACACATATACTAGCGAAAACTCCTTTACTGTCCGATTATCTTGAATTATTACAAACAAAGTATAATATGACAAATTCTCTCACAGATCGAACACTCAAAAAACCCCTTCAAAAAGAATTAAAAAACTATATCTGGATCTAAAATTTAAGTTTTATCTTTCTCATTCTAATGAACTGTTCAAGAAATTCTTTCCAATTGCTGTCCCAAATTTCATTTCTTCTGATAAATTCACTACTTTATTCTTAACTGGCAAAGGACCCTTCTTAAGTTTCCTATTCAAACTGAATGCTATCAATGTTCCAACATGCGAATGCCGCTTAGATGTTGAATCACCAGAGCAACTTCTTTTAACTTGCCCTCTGACTAATCAAATTGTATGTAGATACTTTGAAACATTACCAAATTCTCTTTGTGTATATACTCTATCTTATGAGAACTTTGTTAAGTTTAGAACTATTTGTACAATAATTTACAAAACAATACTAATCCATCGTGTAAATAATTAATCATATATATGTAAATAATACTAGCACAGCACAATAGTCCTTTGGACTTCGTGCTTTTGTAACAATAAATAAATAAATAAATAAATTGTATAAATTCTTAAATTATTTTTTACCCATATTATTACATGTATTTAAAATTCTATATAATCTCTCTCTATCCATTACCTTGCTTATACGATAAAGAAGAGCTTGTCCGAAAGCTTCCTTAAACCAAGCAATTGAGAGTTGCATGGTCTTGTGCTTTTGTGTAATAAATGCCAATGTGCGTGAACATGGAAGAAGAAAAAATATCGCCAGTATACGCTCATGAATATAAACTATCGTAGGTTTAGGGAATTAGGTGAAAATAGGAATTTTATTATTTTAAGAAAAAGATAATATTTAGCTGTAAGTTGAAATAATTTATAATACAATATAATATAATGCGACTTGTGATTGTAAAAAGACATTTGAAAATTATATCGCAAGTGTTTCTTTTCAACGAAAAATCAAAATTATTTTTTAAGGAGAATTAACGATTATTTCTAACCTTAGGAATGAGGTATGAAAGGATGAATTGTGAAGAGTAATGATAAACGGAAAAATAAAAGTGTCCAGGGATGGGAATCGAACCCACAGTGTTCCGCTTACCGGGCAGATGCCAGAAATAATCGTTATTTTTCTCCTTAAAAAATAAATTTTGATTTTTCGTTGAAAAGAAACACTTGCGATATAATTTTCAAATGTCGTTTTGTAAGTTGAAAGTACGACAAGAATAAACTGGAAAAAAAGACTGTCTCTATCAGATGGCGCAAAATGCTCTTTCTTAATCTAATCCATTTAAGAACGATTTTAATTTTAGAGATTAATATTTTTTAAGGTCTAACTATATTGATGTGAATATTCTGTCTGTATATCTGTTCTATATATATTTTAATATTAAATTTGATGAATATAAAGGCTTTTTAAGAACTTATTATTACTCTTATCATTAATATACATCATCAAATTACAATCAAAATACAATGAGCCAAGCCCTCCCTATAATTTTTCCATTGCAGTAAGGGCAGTAGAAATTGTTTTATTTTAAAAAGAATATTACACGTCTAAAATAGTTTTGTAATTTGATAATAGATGGCGCGCTAGTGCATCGTAATTAATATACATATACATGGTACGGGTTATGATAATCATGGCGATAATCATGGTGAGTAGTTAGTGAATGCTAGAGATTATAAGCTGCGTTTAAAAGGCACCAAATCCTGTTTGAATACCTGCACTCAATATGTAGTGTGTATAATCCTAATGAGACGATGAATAATTGAACCTCTTTCGACAGAAATAATTTTGAAGTATTTCAACTTATTCATGAACAGGTGCGAAGCTAACAATGATGACTTAAAAATTTAAACGACGCGGCTATTGTATGTCCATTGTTGATGAAAACTTTATTAACAATAGAGGAAACAACAATGCCCCAACTTATGTTTCATAAATTCTTTATATATAGCTTATCGCGTTTTTAATATATATTATCACTTAATTTATAAACTACATTTTTATATTGGAAAGCTATGATAATTTCTAATATTAAATTTTTGTGAGTACCAGATTTCTCTCTTTTCTTCATACTTCTTCTTTAAAATATTCCATACATTTGATGTGTTAAAAATATTAATTTGATCATCATACTTTATATAATCTTTCAAAGGTCTTTAAAGATCCACAGTCGCATTCAAGTTCACATTCCAAAATAAATTTGTTCATTCCTTTATTCTATTAATATTTTCGCGTTGAAAAATATTCGGGAGGCGAGGTAAGTAAAAAGAACTTTATTCTCTGTATCAACGGTCTAAAATTGTAGCTACGTATATTTATATAGCTATGATACAATTCAAGCCATACTATGTAAATCTAATACAATTCAAAACTTGAAATTATGTAAATAAACCTCACGCTATATAATATATATAATTAAATTATATTGAAATATAATTAAGATGGAACATTTTTTTCAATAATGAATATACATGTGGAGAGCAGTTTGAATTTTGCACTTACAAATGTACCAGAACTACATTTGATTGTTTGCACTCAGTAATAGTGTTGGACTTTTGCAAGAATTCTGGTACCATTAGTGCAATTTTCTTTTCATAAAGAGTTTCTCAATGCGAGATTCGATGACGGGTCGTGGGTTTCGATATTCGGTGGTTTATATCAATCTCTCACCGACATGAGATCTATCAGAGTTTATAAAAAAACGTTTAAACAAGAAAGTTACTTTTATACATGGAACAAACTTCACTGTCCTTAATACGGTTTAAAATATTGGGAGGGCTTAGTTCATCAGTGGTGAACCCTTCCATCCGTTTCCCTAATTTAAGCTTTTTAGAGCTCAAATACTGTATTGTACGATTTTGCTTATTTATGCTGTCCTGAAGAGTGGAATCTTAGAAATGGTATTAGAGAAAACTACAGAAATAAGCTGTTTAGGACAGTAGAATTACATATAAATATTTAAAAACAAAGAAGGCATATCCTGACCAGGAGCACATGTGCATTTTTAGATGGAAGAGCGCTATCTAGTGGAACAGATATGCCTTCTTTATTTTTTTAATATCAATGCCTGATCTTTTCACTATTTTTGTTTCCATCATTTTTCACATATAAATATTTGTTATAAAATGTTTGGCCTTAAATACCCATTTCTTAGCTTTTCAAGAAGCCCCTGGGACCAAAAATATTTTTGGTCGCAGTGGTACAGCCTGCTCCACGCTGACAAGCGCCAACAGTGCAAAACGCGTTCGTGGATGTCTTTTCTTGATTTATAAAGAAATTGGGTTGACCAAATATCAGGGAACAGGTTAAATCAATGTTTAGTTGATTTCTGTTCTACTAGAAGTAGATCTGCCGTCTAAAAAGCATATGTGCTCCGGGTCAGGATATGCCTTCATTATTTTTAATATAAATATTTGCATCGAGCACTGCTCTTCCGCATTATCTGGTAGATTAAATTGGCGAAACCGATGGGAGGGTTTATCACTGATGAGCCAAGCCCTCCCAATATTTATTAAAATATTATCGTGCCTAATTGTTTTCGTTTCTTATATATAGATTGGCGGATAATATTGTCCTATAGTGTATCAATACAATTAAAATTGCACTCGACCATGGTAAAAATGTCAATAAATAACAATACCAACAATATATAGACAACATTATGATTAGAAATAGTTTGAAAACAGGTTTTAATCCTCTGACTATTTTTGTAGCTTCCAATTTTAATTATCTTTCCTCTTCTCTATATATTTTCTAAATATAATTATCACTAATTGGAAGATTTTCAAAGTTAATTGCCAAAATTAAGGAAATCATTAATTCATAATTAGGGAAACAATAGACTTAATTGGGAACTTGCGAAGTAAATTTGGATCTCAACTTGCTAATCCTTTCCTTTAAATAACTTTCACCTTTTTTATTGATATTTTTTATTCAACGAACGACTACCGTATTATTTTAGATATGTATAGTGTTGAGTTATAATTTAGACGTTTTTATTGTAATAAATAGTTACCCAGAAATTATTTGAAAGGAGAATAATTTTGTAGGTGGTTTTAATTTAGGGTCTATTCCCTATTTATTAACTTATAAAAAATTTCAGCCAGGAAAAGCAAAACACACTTTGTTTATTTTGCATTAGAATAAAAAGCACGCGCTTGCCAGCGAGCTGAGTTTTTCTTTTTTAATTACGCTTTCCGCGGCCAACTATGCAAATATATATACATAACTATATAAATTTGCATAGGTCCATATCTAAAATGAAATAATTATACAGTAGACTCTCCTATAACGCGAGTTTTTACAACGCGATAAAAAAATTGCGACAAATTTATTTATACAACGCGAATTTTCGTATAACGCGTTATAAAATAAAACAATTTACCCTAACAACATTCGCGTTATACAAGTTTTATTTCGTACAACGCGAATTCCTATAACGCGATTTCATATAACACGGAACACATGAATCGCGTTATAGGAGAGTTTACTGTAAATAAGACTTGAAAATATGCACATGAGTCTATGCGCACTGTGACAATATTCAGGTAAAGAATTCCTTTTAATTTTAATTTTGCAAGCCTTCGAGCAAATTTTCTGCTCTTCAAAGGGTAACAACTTCTATGTATTTGTACAATATCAAGATGATCTTTTTACAAAAATAATTTAAAATATGTGTTATTGGCATGTACCCTAACAGGCATGTATCAGACTGTTTATAGCTAAAATAATATATATTATAATATGGTGAAATATATATATATGTAACATTAAAATATTATTTTATTTAAAATTATATTTCATAGATTCAAATACTCTGTTAAATCGACAGCCAGAGGTCACGCTTCCCCTATAAAAACTCATTGTTGTTGTTTCCCGATGGCCGGCTCAAACCTTTGTAATTATGTAAATAATATTTTGTTTTTCTTGTTCTACTCGCCTTAAGAAAGGCAGTACTCTTATAAAATTATGTTTTTATATATCCCATAAACTCAATTAAAGCTATTTATAATCTTCATTATTTTTATTATTGTAGTTTCAAGAGTTTAACCACGACTGCATTACCATAGCATAATCCTCTAGATAATCAAAAATATTCTCTTTTCTCAAAATAATTAAGTGATAATTCTATATGGCTCTAATAATCAAATATCAACAGAAATCTCATTATTTTTATAACATATACACAATTATTAATTTAAAAATAAAGAAGGCATCTTCTGACCACGAGTACATGTACTTTTTAGATGTCAGGGCGCCATCTAGTGGAGCAAAAATAAACTAAGCGTTTATTTAGCTTGCTCCGTGATATTTGGCCAACCCAATTTCTTGATAAATCAAGAAAAGCCATTCACGAACGCGTTTCGCGCTGTTGGCGCTCGTCAGTGTGGAGAAGGATGTAACCACGGTGACCAAAAATATTTTTGGTCCCAAAGGCTTCCCAAGAAATCAAGAAATGGGTATTAAAGGCCAAATTTGCGTGAAGACGCTTAACAGATGAAAAAACAATGGAAAAAATAAAAGATAAGTGGGTCAGGTGTTGATATTATAAATTATTAATTTATAGATAATTTGTCAGGGATATTGACATATTGGGTTGGGAGATTTTTCAATAGAGGTTTTTCTCTATGAATCCGTTTGACACTTTCTTGTTTGTTATGTATTGGTTACTTCAATGACAAAGGCCTGTAGTTACGTTAAAGGCAGAAACCTATTTTTAACTAACAGGAGAATACACGCGGTTATGCCTAGCTACAATTGGCGATGAAGAGAGCCTTATCGTCTTTGTTTACCACGTGGGCATCAAGCCACGATACCATACCATTATTAATTTAATATGGTTTATTTAGAAATATATATTTTTAATCTCTTGAAAATTTGTTTATTATTTGTAAAGGATAACGAAATATTTATTTAATAACAACTACTGCTATTCCCACTCTTCTTCACCGCTAGACAACAGACAATAAATAATGTTGTAGATATATATCAATTTGTAAATAGCAGAGAGAATTATGATATATTCAACTATTTTTGTAAATATATTTATGATTATCTTTCTAACCTGAAAGGTTCAGGTTCTTAATATATATTATTGTTTCTCTTTTTTATTTATAATTACTTTTTCTTGTAAAATATGTTTATAACTCTTTCTGTTTAAAAAAATGTAAATCGACGTAATTATCCCTAGCCGGGATATCGCGTTTTCTGTGTTGAAATAAATACAAAAAATAATAATCACATTTTTTTAAGTGTCAAATATGGTATTTTGTGTATCAGCATCTTAGGAATTTGAAGAATAGTTTAGGAAATGTGTTGATGTGTGTACATAATGTTTCCATTATATATGAACAAACATCTATGGGGGCATATATATTTGTAAAAGGACACTTGAAGTTACACCGCATGAGTTTCTTTTCAACGCAGAATCAAATTTTTATTTCAAGGTGAAATATCGACTATCGACCTTGAAATAAAAATTTGATTTTGCGTTGAAAAGAAACTCATGCGGTGTAACTTCAAGTGCCGTTTTACAATCACAGGCCACAGTGTATTATATAATATATATTTGTATTATATTTATTTCATATTAAATATGATGTCCTTATTCTGTAATGGTAGATTTAACGGCTTGAAAATAGTTTACATATATTATTATTAGATAGTGAAAAGGCATATATTGGATTTAATTAAAGATTTATTTGCCAATATTTCGGCTGGCTGAACGCCAACCTTTATCGAGGTATTCAATTTTTGTATACACAAACTCAGCGCGCATAGTGTTATAATATCACAGTTGAAATCATTTAAAATACAAAGTAGGTGAGGAAATATTTGTGCATGAAAAATTATTATAAAAATTACAATCAGAATATATTATTATGACATTGAACATATTTTTCAAATATTGATTATAAGGTCCCAAAGGTTCGTGTTTTTCTTAAAACGTTGTTTTTTTATTACTTGACGAATGATATTATTACAGCTAATACCTAATAATACATGATACAATTACTTTTATAGATTATACAAAGACATTATACATAACGGCGAATAAAATTGGTATTTCAAATTTTCCAAGTGTTTACAAGCCTTTGGGACAAGCTTGTAATATTGTAATATCGCACGTGTGAATGGCTATAATTCTGGTAACACAATATATACGCCGTATATATAGATAGAGATATCCATTCAACTAGGAATTTCTTCTTAACAAATCAAACATTCTAAAGCTTTTTTCCATTTAGAATTCCATCATTTTTTCGTTTTAACTTTTATAATACCCATTTTACAACGAACCACGGAAATATTATGTGATTTTTAACAAGAATTGGAACGGTTGAGGACTCTAGCTGACACTGTGGCAAGGTAACCCAGGACTCGAGACACCTACTGTTGAAACGCCCACTCTTCTTTAGCGCTAGACAACGGACAGTAAATAATGTTGCAGATCTATATCAATTTGTAAATACCAGAGATAATTATCACAGATTTAACCATTTTTGTAAATATATTTATGATTATCTTTCTAACCTGGGAGAATCAGGTTCCTAAAATATTTTATTGTTTCTTTTTAATTAATATTTTTTTGCATAATATGTTTATAACTGCTCCTGTTTGAAAAATGTAAATCGACGCAATTATCCCTAGCAGAGATATCGCGTTTTGTGTGTTGAAATAGAAATAAACTAAGAATTTCTTCAGTATCTAAGATGGAGGAAGGTGATGGTAATCAATAGAGAAGGAAAGAAACAGCCGGATAAAATAGCACAGGGGATGAGAAAATTCACATTCTAAACAGTGAAATATTCAATTGAACCCTCATTTCCAATTTGGTTACAAAATCACTTCCATTCCATTTCTCTAAATCAGGAATTTGAATAGCCGTCCTTGTGTTCTGAAAGGATCAGGTATTCTGTGAGAGCCATTTATTTAGTGAGGAAACTGACTTCAATCAGAATAGTCCACAAATATCTCAAGCACCGAATACAGATTAAAATGTGGAAATTAAAAGAAATATTCGTTCTTTAATACTTATATTTCTCATATAAAGATGTAAGGTTATCGCCTTATAATTAATTACACCTAATTAGCCTTGTAATTATTGTTTGCAGAAGAGCATTGCTCGATACAAATATTTATATGTAATTCTGCTGTACTTAAAGCTTATGTCCAAAGGTTTCTTCGAATTAAAAATACTTCGGCCAGTTAAAAAGAATTACTATGAGTGCTAACTATGAATGCTGGCCAGGCAGCCTCTATCATTATGATAGTTTTCCTGAATTCCATTTCTAATATTCCACTGTTTATTGCAGCATATATAAGCAGAATAGTTCAATACAGTATTAGAGCTCTATAAGAAGCGGTCTGGTAGATTAAATTGGCGAAACCACTGGGAGGGTTCAACACTAATTAGCCAAACCCTCCCAATATTTCTTTCATCGCAGTAAGGAAAGTAGAAGTTTGATTTATGTTTAAAAGAAACATTCGTGCTTTTTATAATGCTTCAATTTCTTATAAAGAAACTAAATGAAAATAAAAATAATTTGGATGATTATTTGGTTAGGAATTTAGTTATTTATCTAACTTCAATATTTCATACAAAAATAGAGTTAAATGTTTCATTGGAATATTATAAAGCTAATTTTGTGGTTTAATGGTTGAAATACATTTTAATGGATTTTCTGGTATAATTTACTTTTTACGAAAAATATCTAGCTATAATTTTCTTCTACTTTTTAGAGAGAGAAGAGGAGAGAGAAGGATATTTTTAATCATAAAATAATTAATAAAATATATGCAATAAATAATTAATAACATAGGTTGAAATATACGCTGTATAGATTTTTAAATCTATCTTTATTAGTTATTCAAAAACATTTTCTTATACCATCATGATATTATTTTAAATTTGTAATACCTATATATGAAATTTAGAAACTATTTTAGACGCGTAAGATTCTTTTTGAAATTAAACAATTTCTACTGTCCTTACTACAATGTAAAAATTAATGGGAGGGCCTGGCTCATAAGTAATGAACCCTCCCAGTGGTTTCGCCAGTTTAATCCACCATACCGCTGTTATATTGCATTTTTAGATCTTCCTTTCATAGTAATACTGTTGCTATACTCTTTGAATGGGTATTTTAAATGAGTCAGGCCCTCCCATTAATTTTTCCATTGCAGTAAGATCAGTAGAAATGGTTTAATATAAAAAATAATCTTACGCGTCTAAAATAGTTTCTAATTTTCATAACAGATGGCGCGATAGTGCATCGTTAAATAGCTATATATATCACAAACAGGGTTAAAAATTTAAATTTTCAAACTTATTAATATATTCTATTAACTTTAAATTATAAATTACAAATATTAAAAAGTGGATACACATATATATTAAATTTAATCTATTTTTGACGTACATGATTCTTTTTTGAAATAAACAATTTTCTACTGCCCTCACTTAGTGTAACATGAGTTAAATAGTTGAAGATTGTAAGAAATCAAATGGTGAATCAGCCTAAGAACAAAAAGATCTGTTTCTATAAAAGAAGGAAATAAGCTTGGTCTCTCTCTCCCCATACATCCCACTTCAATAACCCATGGTCAGGCACTTCGAATGTATATTACCTTGGGATAATATGATCAAAAATGTCGCTTTTTTTCCAAAACAAGATTTAAAAGAGATTACAGAACCCACATGAGGGGCGCTCTGTCCTGAGATTAGAATCAAGAATTGGATTAAAGCTAAGTGTACTGGTAATCCAATTCCCTCCCCTGTCCATAATGGTACCTCATCCCCCTTTTATAAGGCTCATTTAGAATTCTTTTGACTCATGAAGCCGTTTCTCTCCATTCACTGAATATTCAAAATCCCCATTTACAATTGTAATTGATAATTTTCACACGTATCAAAGTGAATATTTGTTAAATTAAATGTTGGTATAATTTTCATATTTGAATAAGGTATATTTTACTCTCTAGCAAAGATACGTACTTGGATAATTCACGGCAAATTTTAAAATATTCAATATTTTTCTGTTGTGTTACTATTTATATTATTATTATGATATCAACATTTGAACGTTTAAAATTCTAAAAATGGAAATAAATAAAATATCAAAAGAAAATTACGAACAAACAGTTGCGCATCAAATGTACATTTACATTTATTTGATTTGTGAAACAAGTCAATTTACTTAGGTTTCAGAGATCTAAGATATTTAGATAAACATAGAAATAACACGGAGAGTTGAAGCCAAGTTTACCAGAAAGTCTAGTGGAAAATTCTAGTTCCATCTCTGATACAGTTAATTGGCTATACCCACATGGACAAAACTTAAAGAAGTTTAAAGTCGTTTTTTTTTGTGGTAGGCAATTTTGGTCACACTTGGTTATCTAGTGTATCTTCAATAAAGGTCACTGTGTATCAAATATATTTCAGAGTTATTGTCTGAAACCCGATATACATGCTAAAGGTAAACCTTTACTCAAATTTTGTCTATGAGTGCAACATTATTGCTTGACATAATTTTACTTCATTTTTGTATTCCCTAAAATAACGTCTAATTGTGAGAGAAAGGTTACTTTTACACTATATAAATTAATACTTAGCAACAACGCGCCATCTATTTGATACAAATGAAAACACCAAAACGTGAATGTTTCTTTTCACAAATAAATCAAACTTCTACTTTTATTATTGCGATGAAAAATTATTGGGAGGGCTTGACTCATCAGTGGTGAACTCTCCCAGCGGTTTCGCCAATTTAATCTACCAGAGCGCTTCTTTAGAGTTCCAATACTGTAGTGGATATAATTATGCTTTTATATACAACACTGAAGGGTGGAATCTTAGAAATGGTATTTTAAGCAAACTATGGACAAAAGCTTTTTCGCGTTTTCATTTGTATTATATAGATGGTGCGTTATTGCTATGTATTAATTTATACCTAACTGGCCTTGTCCTTATTGTTTGCGGAATAACATTGCTCGATGCAAATATTTAAAAGTAATTTTACTGTCCTAAAAGCTTAAGTCCATAATTTGCTTAAAATACCATTTCTAAGATTCAATCCTTCAGTGTAGCATATAAAAGCAGAATGATTCAATACAGTATTAGAGCTCTAAAGAAGCGGTCTGGTAGATTAAATTAACGAAACCGCTGGGAGGGTTAATCACTGATGAGCCAAGCTCTCCCAATATATTTTTTTCATCGCAGTAAGGACAGTAGAAGTTTGATTTATTTGTGAAAAAGAAACATTCGCGTCTTAATGTTTTCCTTTGTACTATATTAATAACTAATCAGACAACGGATATTTAATTTTAATTGATAACCATTTAAAAGCTTTATTGTTAATAAATTAAACATAGATATGTTACAAGTTAACTAATTACCTGATTCACTTTAATATCAAAATAACAGAATTTTTTAGCGAAGAGTTTCTTTCAAATATTTAGTCGAAGTTTCGAACATCTCTGCCCCTCAATAAGAGTAAAAATAAACTAATTTGAAGCTGTATTGTCTTATGTATACTTAGCATTAACGATAGAAATTTATTCTGTCCTTTATTTAATTAAGATTAATATATTTAATTAAGATTAACATATATAAATATAGTTTAAAAACTTATATATATATATATATATTCCTTCCTACCATTTGTACCATAAATCTTATAAGTCACGCTCGCCTGTTGGAGGGTTTTTGCCCGAAAGCTTGCACCTATTTATCAATAAAAGAAACTCATCTTCCTTCACCATGTCTTTCGTCTAAGAAATTTATATTGCCACTTGTTATTTCATCAGCTTGAACACCTCTTCGGTAAATTTGAACTATTTCATAATTCCTCTATTTAGATGTTATGGAATCGAAGCCACCCCTGTACTGATGAGGGCCATAGCCTGATACCATGGTATACAGGTTGGCTTTTTGTCTGAATAAAACACCTTACGAAACTCTCTTGGGGTCACGATTCTGATAACATTTACATGTTTCGCATTCTTTACTGAGTTCAAGTGTCTTTTCTTCTTTTGTGGCAAATAATAATACTTTACAATTGATATAAATAAATAATTAAGTAAAACGACATCAACAACAGCTTTATTAAGACATTTCCGTCCTGTAAGGACTCGCCATACATCATTTTCATGAAGAAAGGGGGGAAAAAACATAAACAGAGGATAGAAGGGAAAATGAAAAGGAAATCCAAGTATTCAATATAACTATACAAATTAACTTTGAATGGCGACCACTACGACCTGGGTTCGATTCCCGCATTGGACACTTTTTTCTGTTTAAAAAAATGCTCCACTGGCCCCCTGATTCTTGCAAAAGTCCAACCCCACCAGCGAGTGCAAGTAACCAAACAGGGCTCTGGCAAGTACAAAGTCGAACTGCTTTCACTGTGGTGCGCTTACAGTAAAAAGCAGTCGCTAATTACCCACCATGATTATCATGGCCTGTACCGCGTGTACTAGGGATAAGCAAAAAAAAAACTATGAATGGAAATTTTTCTGTAATTTTAGTTCTTAGAGATTACCTTGTTCTCTAAGGCTTTATGAAAGTTAAACAATTCTATCGCTATATATTTTTTCTCGGACATTATTCTGATTAACTGAACTGGGTTCACGTAGACTTAAGTGAGTAAATACAAATATTTCAAAAGAATTCGAAGTGATATTTTTTGTAATATATTTTTATTTTCAAAAGAAAATATTTTATTTTTTATATATAAAATTCAATATATATAAAATAAGATATATAAAATATATAACTTTATATATTTTTATTAAATTTTCCTCTAAGTGAAACCCACTTTATAGAAAAAAAAAGTTAGAAAATTGATGCCAAATTCCAATACATGGCCATAGATAAAACTTTTATTGCAATTATTTTGTAAAATTGTATTAAACCAAGTTTTTTTTTTTGGAGGGAAGGACGAAAGAAAAATTATTTCAAAACTTTTGTTTTAAATTTATAATACTTTAAAATATTCTTTTAGGCTTTTTGGAAGACGTTTTTAATCTTTAATACACACACATATATATATTTCTTTTGAAGAAAAAATACATTTTATATACTATGTGTGTATTTTTTTTTCAAAATTTGGTAGAAAATAGAATATTCTTTTGAATATATTCGAAGAGAAAATAGTCTTTGTTTGAAAAGACTTTGTTTGGTCCTATATTAAAATATTCAAACTTGGCTTTTATTATATTAAAAAATAGTTTTGAATATTTAACAAATATATGTACTATTGTAAGTCTACTAACTTGGTATCTCGAGTTTTCTCCCATTTTTTTCCAGGGAAAAATATATCCTCGAGTGGATTTGTAGACGATTTTTTAAAAATTTCCATATTTTCTCCATCAGTTTTCCATGGGAAATAAAATATACCAGGAATTTTTTTTTGGAAACATAGTTTTTCCCTTAAAAAAAAGTAGGGAACAAATTATTATTTTAAAATATATTTTTGCGAGAGAGGTAAATTCATCATTAGACATTTATTTAAAAGGTTTTAAAAGATTATTTTATTATTTATATTTTCACCACCTGAGAGATAAGTATTAAATAAAAATTAATAAAGAAAACAAAAATATTACGATGCATTAGCACTCCATTTTTTATATATTTTTTTTCTATTGTTTTTTCATGTGTTAAGCGTCTTTACGCAAATTTGGCCTTAAATACCCATTTCTTGATTACTCGGGAAGCCATTGGGTTACAGCCCACTCCACGCTGACGAGCGCCAACAGCGCGAAACGCGTTCGTGGATGGCTTTTCTTGATTTATGAAGAAATTGGGTTGGCTAAATATCACGGAGCAAACTAAATAAACGTTCAGTTTATTTTTGCTCCACTAGATGGAGCTCTGCCATCTAAAAAGCACATGTGCTCGTGGTCAGGAGATGCCTTCTTTATTTTAAATATTTATAATTGTATGTAATTCTGCTGTCCTCAAAAGTTATGTTCATAGTTCATCTAAATTACCCATTCCAAGAGTCTAGCATTAGTATCAATATAAAAGGAAGATGGAAAATACAATATAACAGCGGTATGGTAGATAAACTGGCGAAACTGTTGGGAAAGTTCACCACTGATGAGCCAGGTCTTCCCATTAATTTTTCCATTGCAGTAAGGGCAGTAGAAATTGGTTAAATTTAAAAGAATCATACGCGTCTATAAAAGTTAGAAATTTTCAAAAACAAAAATCAAATTTATTTTTAAAGGTATATAATATATACATGTTATAAATAAAACTATTTTATGCTTGATTTTTGATTATCTTGAGGATTGTGCTATGGTAATGCAGTCGTGGTTAAAATATTGAAATTATAATAGAATAGTTTTGATCAGAGATTGCTTTAATTGAATTAATGAATATAGAAAAAACATAATTTGACAAAGTACTGCCTGGCTTAAGGCGTAAGAATAAAATAATGAAAAAAAATCCTATTTACATAATGTACAAAAGATTTGAGCCGGCCATCGGGAAACAACAACAATGAGATTTTATAGGGGAAGTGTGATCTTTGGCGGTCGATTTAACAGAGTATTCGAATCTATGAAATATAATTTTAAATAAAATAATATTTTAATATAACATATAATATAATATATGAATTTGCGGGAGGATTACATTAATTTGAAGTGAGAGGTGCCTCTTTTGATATATATATTTATAAAATGAAAAGATTTGAGCACGAATGTTTCTTTATATACAATACAAACTTCAATCCCCTTTACCTTTTAATAATGTCACATTGGAATGTGATAATTAAAAGGGAATGCTTTTTAATAGTTAGGAGAAGATAACATCTTTCCTCATTCAGTTATCATAATTTTTCTTCAGCAAAAAGTTCATATAAAACTCTTTGATGCATTATGTACATGCATTGATGTATATAATATATATATATATATTCTTATTATTGAGCAATCTATATATATATTAAAGTCTATTAAATATTTCTAATCTTATAAAATTAAAATAATCTCATATATTTGATTATATTTTTTTATGTCAATATTAACCACTCGTACGTGGTTAGTTTTTATTTGTTAATCAAGAATGGGTATTTGGCCAATTCTGGAATAATTAAAAATCAATAAATAGTTTATATTTATTCCGATAGATGGCGCAAGCCATCAGCAACTTTCAGTTTCCCGATAAGGAGGTTCCCCATTTTTTCTTTTTTAATATTAAAGATGTTCATACATTATTTATACATACACTCAATAATTAGGAACAGTTCAATTCAATTAATAATTAAGGTAATATTTAATAATTAATGATAATTTGAAAAAATAAAAATAAATATCAGGTAAAAAGTTTATTTTATTTTAAATTTGCAAACTTTCGAGCAAATATACTGCTCTTCAAAGGGCTGATATTCTCTAAAGCTTGGAAATTTAAATTAAAAGAAACTTTTTACCTGATATTTATTTTTAATTTTTTTTTGAGCAACTATTGCTCACATAATTAATGAATATCTCAGAATTTTTTTCAATTAAAATATTATATATTTTTTATTTATTTAACAATTGCAGAATACACGCTATATCCACAAATCGGATATTTGCGTGTGAAATATATACATTTAAATGAAAAACCAAAATAAAAAGTAGTTCAAAGAGATATATACATATTTACATATCAGTATGCAAATTGATTACATTAGTAGTCACTTATTTAGTTAAGTACATTCTGCAGAATTTGTTGAATCTTTGGTGTATGTCCTTAGTGTAGACCAGATATTGCATATTTGTTATGGGAAGTTGATTTAGTTCCCTAAGGTCAGCGGTCAGCGGGCAGTCAGTTAATAAGTGTCTGGAGTTCTGCTCTTCGCCTCCACACGAGCATCCAGGTGATTCAACTTTGCCAATTTATATTATATATTATATATAAAATGGGAAAGAATTTAAGCACGAGTTTTTCTTTTATACACAAAACAAACTTCTACTGTCCTTACTGCGATGAAAAAACCTCAGTAATGAACCCTCCCAGCGGTTTCGCCAATTTAATCTACCAGAATGCTTCTTAGAAGCACTAATACTGTATTAGAGGATTCTTTTCATATATGCTACACTGAATAGTGCAATCTTAGAAGTTGTATTAAAGAAAACTATGGACATAAGTTTTTTGGACAGTAGAATTATATATAAATATTTGTATCGAGCAATGCACTTCCGCAAACAATAAGGACAAGGCTAGTTAGGAATAAATTTTGAAGGAAGATAATTTTTAAAATAAAGAAGGAATATCCTGACCAGGAGCACATTGTGCTTTTCAGGAAAATGGGTTGGCCAAATATCAGGGAATAAGTTAAATCAATGTTTAATTGATTTCTGTTCCACTAGATGGTGCTCTGTCATCTAAAAAGCACATGCGCTCCTGGTCAGGATATGTCTTCTTTATTTTTAATATTAACACCTGACTTTTTTATTTTCTAAAGATAATTTTCAACAAGATATTACACACATACACCTTTATTGAGACCACCGGTCGTAAACAGATTCATCACAGGAAGGAAAGATAGATGGAGCTCTTATATTTTCACAATATATCAATATATATTTTTTAAATGTTGCTAATTTCTTAGTACAAAATTGTTTACAACTTAATAGTGTAATACTAAGCAATAACGCGCCATCTATAAATATATAATGAAAGGACCTAAAAACACGAATAGTGTGTGTTGCGTATAAAAGAAACATTCGTTTTTTTAGGTCCTTTCATTTTATATATACTTAATATTAAAAATAAAGAAGGCATCTCCTGACCACGAGCACATGTGCTTTTTAGATGGCAGAGCGCCATCTAGTGGAGCAAGAATAAACTAAACGTTTATTTAGCTTGTTCCGTGATATTTGGCCAACCCAATTTCTTGATAATTCAAGAAAAGCCATCCACGAACGCGTTTCGCGCTATTGGCGCTCGTCAGCGTGGAGTAGGCTGTAACCACTGCGACCAAAAATATATATATATTTTTAATATTGTATTATATATCATATATTTTCGTGCAATATAATTCTTTCACAGTAAAATATAAAGATATCTATAATATTATGAATTATCCATTTAACAAATGTTGACTAATAGGTATAACTTCCCATTTTTAACACTATCTTTGTTTAAAATATCAATCTCCATCACAACAAACAATGATGAAAATTCATAGA
The DNA here is from genome assembly GCA_030710605.1 of Cordylochernes scorpioides. Classification (NCBI taxonomy): domain Eukaryota; kingdom Metazoa; phylum Arthropoda; class Arachnida; order Pseudoscorpiones; family Chernetidae; genus Cordylochernes; species Cordylochernes scorpioides. The sequence goes on along the minus strand of CP092863.1, from coordinate 201,250,545 downwards.
GATTTTTCCAATTTAAAAAACAAGAAAGAGAAAAATCCATTTCAATTTTTTTAAAAATTCTATTTAAGGATTTTTTCTTATATCTTGCAGAGCTTAAAAAGCATTTTTATAAGAATTCAACCCTTCTCTAGTCCAGGTGAGAAGTCATTTCAAGGGAGCAAAACAATTTTAAAAGCATTTTTTTTCTTGAGAACTCGATTCAATCTTCTATTTGGGAAATTTAAAAGTGTGCATTCGTCATCCCAGTCATTGATGTGGAGTCACGTAGCCCCGGATTTATTCTAATTTGGTTAAGATGTTGATCCCAAACGATATTTTCACTTTTTCTGCCTCCCTCGAAAATTTCATCTGGCGACACAGCCCTCTATGAATAATATAAATATTAAACTTAATGGAATTCTTAAAAACCTTCGTTTTTTTATTTATAGTTTAAAATAATAATTTTAGTATTCTATAAATAAAAAAAATATGTATTATCTTTAAAAAGGTATATATTTGATCAAAAAATCATTTATTTTACCAATAATTCAGTTGGCTGAACGCCAACCTTTTTTGATCCAATATATGCCTTTTTAATTAAAGATTTATTTATGGATTGCTCTATTTTCAAAATGTATATATGTGTTTTGAAATATATTTCAAAATGTACCTATATTATATATGGAATTATTTTTATTGTACAATTATATGCATAAAGACTGAAAACTATTTATAATAGGTTTGAAAGAGATATGGTATTCGTGCTGCAGAATGTTTTGTCATACGAGGTTTCAATATATTCCATTTGATCCTAAAGTTTGTGCTTGATTCTTATATATACGCCCTAAATTTGTTTTATATAAATTGTCAAATAAAAATGTATATGGTGTCCGGAATATTCGCCTGCTGATTGGTTCACATAGGGTTCTCATTGTCACGTGATCTTAATCAGCCAATCAACGTTGAAAGACCCAATTGTCAAATAAGAATATATATGGTGTCCGGAAAATTCGAGTGCTGATTGGTTCACATAGGGTTCTTATTGTCACGTGATCTTAATCAGCCAATCAACATTGAAGTAGCCAATGGCCGAGCATACATTCATATCGCTGATTGCCTATTTTTTTTTTTTAAGTAGACAGAGGCAAAATGTACACATTTGGTTAACTCGCGTGTCTTCACTAAAGGTCACTATGTATCAAATATACTTCAGAGTTATTGTCTAAATCCCGATATACATGTTAAAAGGCACAACTTCCTTAAGTTTTCTCCATGAGTGTATCGTTCAGAGTTATTGTCAGAATCCCGATATACATGCTAAAAGGTACAACTTCCTTAAGGTTTGTCTCTGTGTGTAGATTGATTTGATTAAACTGATACATTTTGGGGGTTTGAATATTTTTGAAATTTTCCGTTGAATATGCAACGGTCTAATGTAATGCTATAGGGTATGGATCCTTAAGTCCCACGCTATAAAGTTGTCTTACTTGAAAATAAAATTACACATATTCGATTTTATTACACCCTATTTTAGGTGTAATCATTCTTGAACTCTTCATTCATATATGATTGGCTAAAAGCTCTCGTATTACTAGCATTAAATAACTTTAAACTAATTTGTTCAAATAATTTGAGAAAAAATCAGATTCAATGGGAAAGCCTATGTTGTTTAGAACCCCATATTTGAATTATATTAAAAAATGAGTAGACTACGAAGTAATAAGACCAAATTCAAATAAATAAATAGTGCGATGCGTTTTCGGTAACAGCGTTGTTATCATCATCAGACAAAAGACATTAATAAGAAAGGAATATCAGACCATGATTCCAAATAGTTACTGTTATCAAGTTTATACACAGACATGTATTTGAATTTGGTTTTATTATCTTGTGTAGTTCTAATCAATAAATGTATTTGTGCCTTTTATCAAAAAGGAAGAGACATTTAACGCTATTTATTTAATAATTTGGAGCTTTCGGAATAGTTTCTTCCATCTGCCTAAAAATACAAAGCTTTATACCTTTGAACAAATGAAGAAAATATCCCGAAAGCTCATAATTTTATAAATAAAAATAAATAGCATTAAATGTCTCTCAATTTTAATACATAGTACCATTTGCTGTTATCATAAAAATAATTCTTCCATTGAGAATAAAAACAAATTTAATTATCAATTACCAACTATGAAATGGTACATTTGCTTAAAATGATTTTCTACTTTTAAAAAATAATTCAACACCCTATAACAGCCACATTTTACCGCAATAATAGGAAATAATCAGTTTAAAGAAATGAATCATTACTTTTTACCAACATCACTAAAGGTATATTGTAATTTAATTCATATTTAAAATATCAATATATTTAATATGAGGCATTTAAAAGGATTGAGAAAAGTTTAGCAAATAGCTTCCAATAAAAATAAATATGAAAAGAGAGTGCAATTGTAAAGGATCTGTACATAACGGTCTATTTGCCAGCCGAATGTGGCCATTAATTTAAATGCGGCATTTCTGGAAGGTGAGGGGTTATGGTTTGGAGACAATAACGTGGACAGATGTCGTGGCTTTATAGCTAGCAGGATGGAGTCCGGGTCAAATAGCCGTGAATGGACTAATTCTAGGGGTGCTGATGGCACTCTTCTATCTGCCCACGTTTAATGGTCGCCGCTTCAGATTTAAGAGCCATTTTGACTTTTTTTTTCTCTTTCTGTATCTCTATAACCTTTTTCCTTCTCTACAATTGTATATATATACTGTAATGGCGCTGTCATCGTATTCTGTAATGTTCTTTTTGTTTAGTTTGTTTGTGTGTTTTTTATGAACTCATGTATATCCTAAGATATTTGTTATGTTGTTGTTGTCGTTTCCAATGAGGAGCCTCAGATATCTCCATGCATCTCTATCACAGCAGTTGCAATGTCCACTATCTTGGATATGTAAATCTGCTTCTCTGGTTCCATGACTATTATAAGTTGTTGGTGTCGTGTCCAGTGAAGAGCCTCGGATGTCTCCATGCATCACAGCAGTCTCAATATCCACTATCCTAGGTGTGTAAATCTGCTGCTCTGGGTCCATGTCAATTTTATGTTGTTGTTGTCGTGTCCAATGAAGAGCCTCAGATTTTCCCGTGCATCTTTATCACAGCAGTCGCAATGTTCACTATCTTGGGTGTGTAAAGCTGCTGATCTGGTTCCATGTCTAATATAAGTTGTTGTGATCGTGTCCAATGAAGAGCCTCAGATGTCTCCATGCATCTCTATCACAAAAGTCGCTATGTACTCTATCTTGGGTGTGTAAATCTGCTGCTCGATGTTTGTTATAAAATGCTATTATGTATAGGACCTCTTTTCAAAGTTAAAACTTTTGAACCCAAATAGGGAAATTTCAAATATCGCTTTGATTATAAGGTTTCATATTTATTATGATGTATATTTATATTCTGAGATGTATATGTATATAGAGTTTGCATATGCTTAATGTAATCTGCTTTTTAAATTCTGAATATCATTGAATTATGAAGAAATATGTAAAAGGATTACCTTTTATCCTAAAAATTCCAGCTACAGTCATATTTTGTTGATAAGAATTGAGTGGTCTTTGAAAAAGGTTAAAAAAATATTTTTTTCCAATTGACAATTCAATTCACAAATTATTAGGAATGAAAATTCATTTCTGGCAAATAAAACAACTTCCTAGCCCCTTTACTGCGATGAAAAAATATTGGTCGAATCATCAGTGGTGAATCATTGGTTTCACCGTTTACTTTCATAGTCCATGAATTCCGAAAGTTTTGTTACTGGGTTTGAATATCTTTGGAATGTGTTTAGAGATGTAGAACACTTCATTTTACCAAGATATAAAAGCTAACGCTAACAAGTATCTCCATTGAAAAGATATAAGCTTGGCGAACTTTCGAACAACACCGTCCTTAAACAGACTGTAATACGAATACAAGAGGAACTAGACGATGACGAATTTATTATTGTGTGTCTTTCGCTAACACACATTGCCATTATACAGGGTGATCCAAAAGTCCCGCACAACTTTAAAAATTAATAACTCCGCGAATATTTGCGCTAGAGCAATGCGGTAAACACCATTGTGTTCAGGATGCAATGGGATTTTTTATGGCAAATAATGAAAAATTCGAAATTGATTTTAGTTACAACTTTATTTGCTAGATGGCGCTCTACCAGAATCAGCAATTCAGCGGCCAAATTGTTTGATAAATTGAAAAATATAACTGAACGACACGTATTTTTCCTTTTTGAATACCAGGAAAGAATCCAAATAATATCAAATGATAAATTAATAAAACACCATTTCGCCAAAAGTTAGAAGAAATGGTTAACGATTTTTAAATACAATCTGAGATATGTAAAATAGGTATATGCAAATTAAAACATGTAGCAAAAAAAATGATATTTCAGATGCGGTTTGCTGGAATCCTCTCAGCTATTTATATATCGAAAATAATAAATTTCTATTTTTTTTTTAATTCAACTCTCTCACAGTATCGATTATAGTTATTTTAATTCATTTAAAAAATATTTATCTATCTCTGATGATTTATTTTACTCTGGAATGCCGCTGTTGTTTTTGTCGTGTCCAATAAAGAGCCTCAGATGTCTCCATGCATCTCTATCACAGCAGCAGCAGCATTGTCCACTATCTTGGGTGTGTAAAGCAGCTGCTCTGGGTCTATGTCAATTTTCTGCAAGGCTGCGGGCATGAGAATATGTGGGTAGGTGTTAGTTCCACACCAGGACAGTTGTTGCATGTTCTATAGGTTCTTATGCCATCTGGATGTATTGTCATCCTTTATAATGTTTTGTTCTAAATCTTGTTATAGTTTTGTCATTTTTCTCTCGGAGTTTATTTCACATTTTGATCTTTTCTTATTTTTTGTTTAATTATCTTGTATTTTTCAAAAGCATTAGCGTCAAATAATGACATTTGTTCTTTCCTTTGGCTCAACCTTCTGGCTTTATTTGCAAATTCAACTGCCATTTCATTACCCCCGATCCCAACACGGGCAGGAATCCATTGTAGAAAGCAGTTATTCTCCAATGATATCAGTTGAGTAAGTAACGGATGTATTTTCTGTGAGATTATAGTATTGCCCTTCTGAATTGCTTCTAGATCGTATATGAAGTCGTTGTACGGTATATTATAATTCCTTCTGCTTGATGAGGGATGGTTGGTTAAGGCATACATCAAGAGCTTTCCAGATAGCTGTCAGTTCACAAGTGAAGTTTGACGAAATCTTTCTTGCTCCTTCTTTGATTTTGATGTATGTTCCATCTTGCAGTATTATGTTAATTCCAGCCCCTCCATTACTTATGGTAAGGTCTGATGATCCATCTGTATATGCTGTTAAATAATTTATCTGATCTCATAAACCAATTGTGCCAAGTCCTTTCTTTTTAAGAATGTTTTTGTTCTCTTTTTTATTGCAGGGTTCATTCAGGTTAAGATTGATGATTACATTTGATGGCAATGGGTAGGAAATATTGGTTATTCTCGAATTTGAAATTCATTATGTTTCATATTTATGCTCTTTCTAATATTGTTGTCGTACTGAAGTGTTGAAGATCTTTTGAGCCTTTCTTTTTGTGTCCAGTTTAAATAGGTTCTATGGGATATGTGTTCGGTTTCTTTAGTTTTTAAGCTATTGGTAAATTTTATTGTTTTTAATTGTCTTCTGCTTTCAAGTAGGTCTAGACCACATTCTCTCTGAATTTTCTAATTGCTGGTATTTGTATCAGTGATTAATTTGGCCGCTTTTGCTTGAACACTGTCTAGTCTTTTTTTAGTGATGAATTTGAGGGAGCCAAGACGGGTGTTGCATATTCCATTATTGGCCTTATTAAGGTGATATATGTTGTTCTGAGAATTTTGAGTTTTGCTCCCCAATTTGTTCCACATAGCCTTCTCAGAATGTTTAGGTTTCTGGTAGCTCTATTTGAGGTGCTAATTATGTGTTCTGTAAATCGCAATTCCTCATCAAGTATCACACCTAGGTAATTAGGAGAACAAATTTCATCAATTATATGGTTGTTTATGCTTATTTTGGAGTTAAATTCATGCCCTTTTTCCTGTCAGTGAAGGAGACCTATAGGTTTGTGTTTATTGGGTTTTTTGTCATTTTGAGTTTCATTGCCCACTTCTCATTGATGAGTTCAGTATTTTCTGATATTTCTATACTGCTACTTGTGTGCCATATGGCTATATAATCTGCATAACAGGCAACTTTTGTGTCTTCAGTGAGGTAAGGATGGATGTTGTTAAGGTTGTGTCGTAATTAAATGTACAACAACTCAAACTTGACCATGACTCTTTTTTTAGCTCTTATTCTTTTCGTTTGGCCAACAAAAAATGTCCAATTTATATACACATATATTCTTACATAATGAGACTTTAAAGTATGCAAATAATCTTCATCTATTTGCATACACAACACATCTCCCCCCTTAATAATACTCCAGTCGGTCTGGGGGTTTCCTGGCTCTCTGAGGTCTAGGACTGCGGACGGGCACTTGCACAGCGGCAGGCTCCGGTTTAGGAGTGCAAGAAGGCACGTGCACAGCAACAGGCCCTGATCTAGGAGTGCAAGAGGGTACGTGCACAGAAGCAGTATCCTCCTTGTTTCCTGATGTAACCTCTGGAACCTCCTCTTCACTTTATTTCTGACTTCCACCTACAGGCTTCTCTCCTGATGTTCGAGGAAGTATCAAATTTCTTGTCTCCACTTGTTTCTTTCTCACAGGTCGCAATTGATTGATATGCCTCTTATACACGACGTCCTTGCAACTTATAAGGTAGTGACGGTAGCTAAATAATTTCAAAATGGTACCTTTTTACCGTTTAGGTCCAGTTGCATAGTTGCGGAAATAAACCTCGCAAACTGTAGTAAACTGCTCCTGCCTTCTTACGGCCTCATGAAATACCTCTCGCGGATTTCCCATCTTGGTATAAATTCGAGAATCTTTATCTTAAACTTCTCTTCATTTTTTGTCAATCGTTCTGTGATTTAATTCTTCGTTGCACAGTTCTTCAAGCTTTTCTGTGAATTTTTTTCCAGTGTTATTTTATTCTGTTGGAAATTCTCAATTTTGAATTTTATGGTTGTTAAGATTGGACTGTGGTCACTGATTGCACTTTTCGGAATTTTCCTTTGTGTTGTAGTTGCAATGTTGTAATTTATCGCTGTGATGTCTATTGCGGATTCTGTGCCTGTGGACTTGGATAGATATGTGTTCTTTTCGTTATTTAGCGGTGTAAGGTCGAGGTCGGTTAGCATGTCCTCAACCTGCTGACCTTTGTTATACTGGAAAGGTGATCCCCAAGTTGGTCTGTCGGCGTTAAAATCACCAAGTATGATTGCGATATCCGAAGACGCTTCACTTAATGTCTCTATCAGGCCTGTATTGATGCTAGTATTATCGAGGTGATAAACATTTATGATCGGAATTGTTTTATCTGTAAGATAGATTTCTATTGCCTGAGCTTCTGTCGTGCTCTCTCTAGGCTTACTCTGATTATAGGCGATTCCCTTAAATTTGATTTCTAGAGTTTTAATCAAAACGGCAAGTCCTCCTCCGAATTTTCCCGGTCTGTCCTTTTGTAGTGTTGTATAATCTTTGATATTGAATCTCAGATTCTGATTCAATTTTGTCTCCTGAGGACAAGTAATATGTACATTGTTTTCAGGGAGAAGACAAGTCAGCTCTTTATTTTCCTCTGGGTCCCATTTATATTGAGTTGTAGTAGATTGAATTGTGTCCTCGTAGTAGATTTCTCATCATGAGCTCGAGCTGCAGCTCCTGACGCGGCAGTTACCCCGGACGCGGTAGCATTACTGGAGATATCAGTTTTGCTCTTCATTTGAAAATGGGTGCCGTTGCAACGTTAGTCATCTTGGAAACGAACCAGAATTTGGTCAAATATTCCAAGGGTCCAGGGGGGACCGCAAGGAGGTGTGGTCGGACTTCTCCCCTTCCCCCTTGAATGCCGTCACTACAGGATAAAGCACTCTTGGTGAATTCTTTTAATTGTGATTCAGAATCTGCCACTGAAGCTTTACGAGCGTTTCGTTCCTTTAAAGGTATTCGAAGCGGTAAAGGACCAATGAGTTGCTACTCTCTAAAGCGATTGATTAAAAGTTTTGAGGAAACTGGATCTCTGGAAACAAAACCTCGGAGTGAAAGACCATCGACAGGCAAGCCAGTGGCTGTTACGGTTTTGCAGAATGCTGAAGCTATTGAAACGTTATCCACGTATGGAGAAGTAAGTGCTAGACAAGTTTCTCGACAAACGGGGATTTCGTATGGAACAGTTTGGAGAGAACACACATTTAGAATTTTTCTATAAAAATACCCTAACAAAATTCAAAGTTTTCACGAGTTGAAAGTCAGCGATTTTGAGAAGCGTCAAGAATTCGCTGCATGGGTTTTCCGGCAAATTGATATTGATGAAAACTGGCTGTCAAATGTTCTAAGAACAGATGATGCTCACCTTTATCTAAAGGGAGAATTTAAAATTCAAAACTACCTCATTTTGGCAACAGAAAACCCTAGGATTTTTACAGAAATACCACTTCATCAGCACAGAGTTACAGTTTTGTTTGGGTTCACTTCTTCTTTTATTTTTGGGCCAATTTTCTTTGAAAAAATCAATGGAAGAACTTTTAAAACCGTTTTTGTAACTGGTGAACGTTATGTTCAACTTTTGAGAGAATAGGTTATTCCCATATTGCAGGACAGAGAAGCACTAAGCGAAATAACATTCATGCAAGATGGAGGACCTCCTTATATCTCCCGCGGTGCCAAACAATTGCTGAAGGATACGTTCGGTGAAATTCGTTGATAAGTCGCCACTTTACATACCAGTGGCCTCCAATATCACCAGACTTGACGCCTTACAATTTCGATTATGGGGGTACATTAAGTCGCGTTTTTATCGATGCCGGCCTACCACATTGGCCTTGTTGAAGGCTTCTATCAGATGGCACGTTTTATAAATTTCAACTGTTTAATTGTAACCATTCTCTCATCTATCGTCTGCAGGCGGTGTTTGAGAATGAAGGGCGCCACATTAAGCAAGGATTGTGACATAATACAAGAGAGAAGGCAGTTACCTCATGTGTTATATTTTGCAGCTCTTTGTTTTGGGTTATGGGAATAATAAATTCTGTCCTCACATCTTGACTCTTTTTTTTCTGTGAACAGTAATATTTTGTTTGTCATTTTACCACATCTTATATTATGTCATGCAGGCCAAAGTGTTATAACTTCTCGAATAACACTGGTACACACAATTTTACCCCATATGTTAAGTTTATCGCTTTTCGCTCATTAGAAGAAATAGCATAAGGAATATTCTCTGTATCCCCCCCCCCCCCCCAACTTTAGAAATTTTGCGCAAAAAATAATACAAAATGATTTTGCTACCACGTTTTTCAACGCAAAAGGTCGATTTAAAAATGTTTTTTTTTAGGGGATACATTTTCAAAATTATGTACAGTATAATAAACAATGATAACATTTGACAAACCCATAGGATATTTGGAAAGTACGACAAACATATTTTGTCACTCCCCTCTATATTTCATCTTTGGATCATGACAAATATCCAGTTAAATAGTCAAGTGTCGCCAATCAGTCAAGAAAATATACATTCCTTATAGCACGAAATCCTATTAGTAGTGTCATCATAATTTTTGGTACTATATTAACATTTCAAAAATCGTGTATTGATATCAGTAGTTATTTTCAAACATTCAATCTATTTCACAAAACTCCATCTAAAATATAAATATTTTTTTTTACTTGTTTTAATTTGCATATACCTATTTTGCATATCTCAGATTGTATTTAAAAATCGTTAACCATTTCTTCTAACTTTTGGCGAAATGGTGTTTTATTAATTCATCATTTGATATTATTTGGGTTCTTTCCTGGTATTCAAAAAGGAAAAATATGTGTCGTTCAGTTATATATTTCAATTTATCAAACAATTTGGCCTCTGAATAGCTGATTCTGGTAGAGCGCCATCTAGCGAATAAAGTTGTAACTAAAATCAATTTCGAATTTTTCATTATTTGCCATAAAAAATCCCATTACATCCTGAACACAATGGTGTTTACCGGATTGCTCTAGCGCAAATATTCGCAGAGTTATTAATTTTTAAAGTTGTGCGGGACTTTTGGATCACCCTGTATTTGAAAGAGAGCTTCATTCATTACTCTACACACAAGTTGATATATCGGGAGATGTGTATCTAAAACTTTAATGTAAAGTAAAATATAAAGAGATTAATTATACAAATCAAATTATCTGTTCAAATTTGATCTTCGAATCTAATTGTATGTTGAATCAAATAACAACGTATGAGAGAGTTTGTGCCTTTTTGGCCGAAAGAATCAATTGAGGTTGCTGCTGCTGTAATAGAGATGCATGGAGACATCTGAGGCTCTTAATTGGACACGACAACAACAACAACTATCAATTGAAGAATGTTACTGATTTCTAAACACAACTAGAAGATTAATTTTACCATATATACTCTAGAAGAGTAGTGATACCCATATGATTGAGATAATTAAAATAAAATAAGAAATTCATACTCTACCTCACTTACCCAAAATGTTGCTTGGCACTTGCAGCTCCATAACACATTTTGACTTGCATTAAATGTACTAAACAGGACCTGTGGGAGAGTCCCATGCTTATCATCAAACAGCTTGAGAAAAATGAACTCATGGAATTCTAGTATTCTTTTTCAAAAGGGGATAAGAAACAACAACTCATTCTCTAAGGCCGCTTTGCTTATTATTTATATGTGTATTGCAAAGGATTTCACTTTTCCGAACTATTATTGATAACCATGCTTTTTCTAAGATTTTGTAACATCTTGCCTAGATTTCAATAACGATACTCCTTATATACAAGTATATACTTGTATATATTGCTGAGGGAGAACCTTGAGGATAGATTTCTCAAAGATATTTTCCTATAATTGTAAGATGCTTTGTCTGTAAGTAAATATTCATTCATTCAATAGAAGAAGAAACTACAAATAGAAATTTGGAGGAGGAATTCTACGCATCTTCTATACTGGCACTAAAAGGTTTGCATCACCAATAAACACTTTGGAAAAATATCCGACAACTTTTATACTTAATAAAAACCTTAAGGCATGTCATTTTTTGGATCGTTTTTGAAGACAACTCTCAGATTTATAAAATTTTAATTTATTAAACTTTAAACAGTTTTACATATAGAGAGAGAAACGAATTAATTACCTCGTATTTAAGGCAACAAAAGAGTCATCTAATTTACATACATCGTTCTAACCAGATTCAACTTGTGCAAAAAAGCCAACAAAGAGAATAAACAAATTATATGGTAGAGAGTAAGTTCCTATTTTTTACAAGCTTTCACGATCAAAGAATAATCAATTTCTTGATTCATAATTGATCAATTTTCTGAAACTATAACTAGATATAAGTGCATGAAAAATATCCTTTTTTATTCATGAAAGGGTATTTGAATAGCCTCTCCTATTGTATCATTATATATAATTATAACTATCTTGTTTTTCTTTGTTCTTATGATTTCATCTTCAACCAGTAGAATGACAAGGCAAAAATAAGTGTTTTCACAAGAAATTTTCTGATTTTACAATAGTCATAGTTAAGGCATTTAATCAACTATTGACATTAGAACATTCGAATTGCATACAAATATTTGCATCGAGCAATGCTCTTCGGCAAGCCATAAAAACATGGCCAGTTAGGAATAAATTAAACATAAGGAAATAACTCATCATGCACAAGAAATAAAATCATAAAAAAATATAATGTTTATTTTTCAAATACAACTTCTACTGTGATGGAAAATGTTTGGGTTTATGTATTTTTTTATATTTTTGCCATCTTTTGGATTCCATCAGAAAAAGATGATATATTGAATCAATGCATTGTATGCGGTATAAACGCAGCAAGATAATCAGTTGAAGAGAGACGCCAAATAAAGAATTCCATATTGAATAAGCAGAGAGATCGGCGTGAATGGCAGGAGCCAATACTTGGCATTCATTTATCCACGGCAGAAAGTATCAGCTCTGCAATATCCGGCCGCCACTATGAATAATTCACAGCTCGAACTAACTCAATTGTTCTCAAGACCGCAATCAAGCTAATTCGGGACTGGATCTCAAGTTTCACCGAAATAGAGACCCCTGAACATATTGGAGGGGGGGACTTGCACCCCACTAATTGAGGGGTGAGGGGTTGGTAGAGGGTGTCGGGTTTATGCGGGAGGTTACAATTTGTTGAACATTCCCAAAGGTTCTTTGTCCCTTTTTCCCCCATTGATCGGTCCCTGCTTTCAACCGGTCCCTTTCAACACTCCTCCCTTCTTCCATGCCTTTTAGTCTCATATTTAGACACACTAATTGGCTCGTCCGCTATTTACCCGTTTTGTGTTCCTTGTACGATTCGTCAAAGTATCTGATGGTGTCTTCTGTCTTTCGTGAAATACGACGATCCTAAATTTAGAAATATTTCACATTTTACTTTTTTCTTTTTGGTTATTCATTAACAACTGTCCTATTCAATATTCATTAAAGTTATCTATCAACATGGAAATTTAGTCGAATAAGTATCTTATTACAATATATGTATTCTATATTTAGGATTATTTTAATTAGTGAATTAAGCTAGCTCAGTTCAAGTAAATAAACATATCACAATTATAAATTCAATTGTCATCTATCGGTAAATTTGATAATCATTTTGGGCAATATGTTTCATATGTTTAAGTAGATATAAGAGATAGGAGCGAAATGTTTCTTTAATAAAGAATGAAGAAACTCCTAGCTGTTAGTTTTTCTCTTCTTATAAATGATATCAGTCTATATTGCTTCTATTTTAGTATGTTTCATATGATTAATATTATCAAATATGAATTCTACATATCTTAAAAGACAAAGGTCACCTCTCCCGTCAAAATAGACGTCAAAGCCAGACGCCATCTATTGACCATCGCCGCAAACTAGAGGCCTCGTGTCGGAGACAAAGCCACAACAACAGCAGGTAAACTGAAAAACGTCTACCAAAGCTGGTGTTGTGGCTTTGTCGCCGACCCGAGACCGCTAGTTTTCGGCGACCTTTGTCTTTTAAGATCAATATCCCTGTGGAAAAAATTCCATCTCTACAGATCTTGTTGCCATGCTGAAATTATAAGAATGAAGCGGTTGACTTTTGGCAAACAGGCTGAAAGAGCTCTCCACTGATTAGCCAAACCCTCGCATCTAATATTTTTATTCATTGCAGTAAGGTCTGTAGAGGTCCTATTTGATAATATGCATCATAAGAACCATATTGCCCAAAATGATGATTACTAAATTCAAAGAAACATATTGCTCCCCTTAAATAATTTTATTTTATCTCTAAATTATTTAACGTATGTTATTTATGAGATTGAAACATAAATAAAATTGAGGTACAGCTTGCACCACGCTGATGAGGGCCAACAGCACGAAACGCGTACCTGGTTAGCTTTCTTGATTAATCAAGAATGGGTAATTGGCCAATTCTGGAATAATTAAAAATGAACGAGAATAGCTGATATTTATTCCGATAGATGGCGCAAGAGAAGATCATAAAGGTAATAAAAACCTATAGGATAGTTAGAAAAATAATAAAATATTAAGTCTATTCATAATAAAAACTTTATCAAAATTCGAAACTATTTTAAACGCGTAAGATTCTTTTTGAAATTAAACAATTTCTACTGCCTTTACTGCAATGGAAAAATTAAAGGGAGGGCCTGGCTTATCAGTGGTGAAACCTCCCAGCGGTTTCGCCAGTTTAATCTACCATTTAATTTTTTCCATTGCAGTAAGGGCAGTAGAAATTGTTTAATTTCAAAAAGAATCTTACGCCTTTAAAATTGTTTCGAATTTTGATAACAGATGGCGCTCTAGTGCATCATATTATAAATATACACTTTAATAAAAAATATACATTTATATTGTATCAAAATAATTTATTTACCAATATTTCAGTTGGCTGAACGCCAACCTTTTTCAAGGTATTATAACTTATTTAAGTCAATAACAAACTCAGCGTCATTTAACGTCAATAGAATTAAGTTAAAATATATTTTTGTCTGAGGAGGTGAAATTCAAGACGCGAGACATCTACTTCTGGAGTGCCCAATTTTCCGGGATTTTAGGGAAAATAGATTTGGTCGTATTGGACAGCTTGATGAGTTTGTAGACAAAAATAAAAGTATAAAAAAATTGATCAATTTTGTAAATACATATACAACTTTCTTTTGAATTGGAAAAAAGAGAAGGAATCTTAGAAAAAAAAAAAGAAAAAAAAAGAACTGCGATGCTTGCTCTGTGTGTTTTGCTTTGTTGTTTGTTTTTCTCTTTGGACAATTTTCTTTAGTTAATTTATGTAAAATAATGAATTGAACAGGATTGTATATAGCCGAATTGCTGTAATGCAGTGAAAGGTATTGACGCAAATATCCCTGAGTTTTGGATATCGCGTTTCATGATGTTATTAAAGTTTAAAGTGTATATTCATTTTATGTGAATAAAATACAATTCGCTTAAGGAAGAGTTTCTTTTTATTATCTCAGAGAATTATCTTTTATTTATAATTTTACCGAAGTGATTTTATAATATTAACATATTCATTTTAATTTAATTCTATTGACGTGTTATGTGACGCTGAGTTTGTTGTTGGCATAAATATGTTGTAATATCTTGAAAAAGGTTGGCGTTCAGCCAACTGAAATATTGATCCAATTTGTAGCTTAATAATTAAAGATCTATTTATGGATTTCTACATTTTCACAATATTCTAAACTAATTTTTGATGGCTCACAATCTCAGATGTTTTAAAATAGGAATTTATTCATCCTAACTATTTATATAATCATTTCATAATGTAATAACAAAACCATTCGTGCATATGTTCAAATAAAATGTTATATAACCTCAATATTATAAATAAACATAATTATTTATTTAAAAAACGATACAAAAGAGTAATTTTTACCGCAATTCTCTGTTTCCTTTGTAAATCTATGTATAGGGGCAAACATCTATTAGAGAAAGAATTATAGTAATTCCTAGAGAAGAGAAGAGAAGAGACAAACAAGTGCCTATATCGAGGAGAAAGTGGGTACATTACCAGCTTGGTTAATATATCCATCTAAGAAGCCAGGTCTAAATCATGGCCTGCCAACTATAAATCTGCCATTACCCTTGCTAATAATGCTGCCTAATCCAGAGCCCAGGTGATGAGCATTCACCCTAATCATATTACCATCCCCTGATTTTGTTTCTTTTTTGGCCTTTTTTTTTATCTGCTTTTATTTATGAGACAATATCGTATGCTATATTTCATAATAAAATTTTGGTTTTAAAGTTATGGCCTCTCTAAGCTTTTTATTATAAAGAAAGAGTAATCAAAACGTTAAGCAATATTTTTATATGCGAGATATATATTAAAGTAGAAAGATATTTTGATAGATTTTAGTAGAGGTTTTGCGGTTGTTTTGAGAAAATAGATTACTCTTCTGATGTAAAATATTATAAGTTTGAAAACGTGTTTTTAAAACAATATTTCAGTTTGATGGCTCTATTTTGTATAAGTAAACAATATAATATATCTACCTTGAAGATAGAGGATACCCGTGGCTAGAATTTATTGTTCTTGAAATAACGGACAAGTTGGCTAGAAAGGTTTTCATTGTTCGATGTTTCGACAAAAATATTTTTTTCCCTCTCGTCAAGAAAAATTAAAACAAAAATTCAAAATAATGTTTTTCACAAATATTGTAATATATATTTCTTTCTCAATATCATATATAAGTATTTGAAATATGTATATATAATTTGTATAAAATAGTATTTATCATTAATTTGTTAATGTGATACTCCTTTTGAAGGACTGACAAGTTCTAAAGCTTGAAAATAAAGGTTTGCACAAGAAACCTAGCCCTGGAAGCTTAATTTATTATATAAAACAAAACTTTATTAGAATATTTTTAACGCCTTTCCATAAAGTTTAGTTTTAAATTTTCATGACAAAAGATTTTTGTCGAAACGTCGAAAAAATCAAAAATCTCCAGGCCGAAGTGTCTGTTATATTCAAGATATATATTTATAACTGGGGTTCTTCTCAACCACCTATAGGTTTCTGTTTATCAGTATTCTTGACCTTCTTAGAGTTTCTTTTCTATGGCTATTTTGATAATAGATTAGGATCTTCTTTCGATAACGCCTATGAATTCCATATCAGCCTTCTTATTCCTGTTTGTCTCTTTCCATACATCCATCAAACAATACCTGAATATCGGAAAAGATGTCCAAATATGCTGATTTCCCGTCTTTCATTCGTCCTCTGTAAGTCTTATCTTCTCTTTGGTCATTTTTAGAATACCTTCATTACTTTGTCTATGTTTCAGTCCACGGGGTAATCTCCTTATTCGACAACAATAGTATCGAATAGAATTAAACACAATACTTTTTATATCTTCAATACTTTTAACCCTTCCTGAAAATTCCCTTTTTTTTCAGAACCTCTCCTCGAGAGTAAAGAATTACTTCTATGAGAAATAGCATATATTGGATTATATCTCCAATAAGCCTCGTTATTAGTCATATTTAAACTTATGAAGATTGCACTATATTATTTAAAATATTATTATATATACAATATAATATAATGCAGCCTGCGATTGTAAAACGACATTTGAAATACTATCCCGCATGTGTTTCCTTCCAACGAAAATTCAAAATTCATCTCAAGGAGAAATAATCGTTATTTCTCCTTGAGATGAATTTTGAATTTTCGTTGGAAGGAAACGCATGCGGGATAGTATTTCAAATGTTATTATTATATATATTCAAATACTTATTAATCTATAACATTACTAATACCGATACTATTTTTATATATGGAAGTTTATCTTAATCTTATGTAAATTTTTGAAAAAAAGAAGAGAATTTTTAACGAAAGTTGAAATAGATAAACTAAAAGAATCAGCGATTAAAAATTTTGGAATTAATTCACAATTTCTGTTCTAGGAGTACAACAGTACAACTTCATTATCTTTCTAGTTGAAAATTTTGCAGGAAGGATATTGTTCTATAAAGATAAATGAGACCTCTCCTGTCAAAACTTATCTTTATTTGAGGATAAAACGGCGTTCTATAATGGCCAACTTCCATATCAAATATATTGTACTACATCGCGATGATTAGAATTTGATTCTATATGAATATATTTAGAAATTTTATTATTAATATTTTTGAACCATTTGGATTCGAATGTGTAGGACTCTAGGATGTTCTGGATTAAAGTTAAACTATCGACTCGAAACGAATCATCAAATGCATCTGTGAAGAAATATCGGGTAATCGTTTTACAAAACACTGAAGCGAGTTCGGTAGAAGAATTCGCTGTGATGATTCTTTTGTGGGCTGTTGCAAGGATTTAAATTAGATCACTAAATAGCAGAAAGGAGAGGGTAAAAATCTCCTTCTAACTAACTTTATTTAATGCAACTTAGGAGGACAGAGGAAAACACCCAACTGGGTCAGGCCGGATGCTCCCCTCCCTCTTTATTTGCCGGCGGGCGCAGCAGGGGCTTGTTTGTTTACAGTCACCCGAGCCGACACCCTGAAGTGGACTCCATTATTCCACAGCATCAATAATATATATTCTGTTGGAATTCTAAGAATATACTAGGGATAAGTTTTTTTAAAGATACAGTTAAACCTGTCTATAGCGCCCCCTCTTATGACTCACCAAAATAGGGTGCTATAGAGAGGGGGTGCTATAGACAGGTCACTTTTAATGTAAATCGCATCGTACTACGTATTTAAAATCGGACGCTATAGAGAGGGAGGTACTATTTAGAGGGGGCACTATTAACAGGTTTAACTGTATATATTTTAATTATATCAATAATAAGGCGTATTTTGGGAATTTTTCAACCGAAAATTATTTATTTATCACAAAATAAACGCGTTATTTCAAGAAAATAAAAATTCCAAACCGATTACGAATTATACACGAAATAATGCACTTATTCTGTTGTTGTTGTTGTTGTTTCTTATCCCCTTGTGTAAAGATTACACGAATTCCGTGAGTTCATGCTCCTCGAGCTGTTTTATGATGAGCAGCGGCTTCTCCCAAAGGTCCTGTTTAGTGCATCTAATGCAAGTCAAAATGTGTTCTGGAGCTGCAGGTACCAAACTACATTTTGGGCAAGTGGGGTAGATTTTGTTATTATTTTCTATCTTCAATGGCTTGAGATGGCCTGTTCTAAATCTTGTTAGTGTTGTTTGATGCTGTCTATTTCTGATGTTCAGAGCTCCTCCTGGATTCACCCCACTGTAACAACTGTGCTTAAGTGGGATCCTCCAGTTCTTGTTTATTCTTACTTATTTTATTATTACTTATTCTGTTATATACATTATCAATATTACGTTTTATGAAATATATACGGATTCTTAGTGATTTTATACAACTTGTGGACTGTACTATATTTGTCAATATATATTTATATACACTCATAGACAACACTTGAGCAAGTTGCATATTTCAAGCATAAATTACTTCTTATTTGCTTATTTAACGGTGGATTCACCATACATGAAAAAATCCGAATCTTCTTATTTCAAAATATATAATAATATACAAAAGAGGTATATATACTAAAAGGCACAACCTACTTTAGTTTTGTCCATGAGGAACCTTTTTGCCCTTCTACCAATGAATTATGATGAAATGTATATCGAAAGCTATTTTCAAGAAAATATATTGAAATATATCGACAAATAACTTATCCTCGATTATTTTTATTTTGAGCTGATTGTATGATATAGAGAAGATCAAAATTATATATTTTTCATCAATGAGTACATTTTTATTTATTTAGAAATGCTAGCTTGCAAATGAAAATTCTTCTAGTTAGAAATAGTCGATGTTTTTATTTAAGCTTGTCGAAATGTTATTTTCGGTAAAAACTAGCATTTTTAATTTAAAAAGAATCTCATTATGAGAAAAATCTTTATAATTTCAATTATATATATGTATTTCACAATTTTAACTAACATTACAAAGTATTCTAATTTTTCAACATGGAGTGTATATGGTTTTCTGAAAAAGCGATAACATTTTGTCTAAAAGTTGCAAAAAAGGTAAACAAATCAAAATGTCTTCTTATAAAAACAACTATAAACAATTTTACACAATGTCATAAGTTTCAATAATAGAAGGTTGCCTTTCTCTACTGTTCACAACATAGCCAAGAGAAATCAAGTATATAAAAAAGACGGCCCCAACTTTTTTTTTATCAAGATGAAGAAACCTGGCGAGTTAATCCCAGTAAGGTGACGGCATCATGACACAAAACTTTTTTAATTCCCCCCGATGTCAAATAAGGGATTATTTTTTCACACAACTTGCATCTAGTTTTTGTACCCTGGGCAATATTCCTTCAGTGATGAAGAAAAAATAAATAAATCCGTTAACTATAATTGGATTGTTGGGGTGTGCTCACTAATTGATTTCGAGTGTTCCAGTCCGTTGTAAGCTGCTAATATGGATCACTTAGGTGATGAGTGTTCAGTGATAGCTCTCTGGACATTATGTGTATATGTGATTGGGAAAGACATTTTACAGGTTAGATATTTAGATGAACAAAACTTTAAGAAGTGGAAAACTTTGATGTCAAAGGTGTTTTTTTTTTTTTTTTTTAAGATAGATTTTTTTTCCATACTTGGTATCTCGTATGTGTATCTCGAGAGTCTTCAATGTCCCTGGTTGTTTAATGTTTTTTTTTTTAAGGAGACAGAGGCTTCATTGTTTTCAATAGGTGTCATTATGTATCAAATATCTTACAGAGTTATTGTCTGAATCCCGATATACATGTTGAAAGGTAAAATTTCCTTAGGTTTCGTCCATGAGTGTATACAAGTACCTACTTGAATTTCTGGGATATTATAGGATATGGAATGTTGATAAAATAAATTATAGAAATGACTATGCTCGAGTTTGTTGTTGTTTTTTTAAATTATATTTTATTGGGATCTTCTCAAAAAGATTCGGTATTTAAAGTAGAAACAATTATTTCCACTTTACTAGATGTTGAATTTCGCGCAATAGCTTTGCAATTCACACGTGAATCGACCGGTTGTCTAAGACTTACCTTTCTAATTTTAAATGCGGAAACAGTCTCTCCCGTCCTAAACAAACCAATACCAAAGTCACCCTAACTCGACCTTTTCTCACTTAACCTGATCTTATTTGGTCAAATCTAGCATAACGGGACTTAATTTAACCTAACCTTTTTTCTGGTCTATCCTAACCTAAATAACCTAACGAAATATAAACTAATCAAACTTTTAACATAACCTAACGTAACCATTCCCATATTTAGCCTAACATGATATATTCTTAAAACAATAATAAACATTAAGAGGAGCTTCTTGTGTAAATTTCTTTAATACCGCAAGCTTTCGAACAGAACGTTCTTCAACGGGCGTGGATAGTAAAAACGTTTGTATTATGCAAATTTATTTTTAAATATTTATGTTGTATTCTCTTTTTACGCTATTATCTCTTCAATATGTAAATTTATTGGTGTATATATTAGTTTTTCTCCTCTAATAGCATGTTAGTACGTTTTTACTATCCACGCCCGTTGAAGAACGTTCTGTTCGAAAGCTTGCGGTATTAAAGAAATTTACACAAGAAGCTCCTCTTAATGTTTATTATTGTTTTAATGATCGTGATTTTAAGAGTTTAATTTCTACAATGATATATTCTTGTCTAGAAGAACTTGACTAAGCTTTTTTTTTTATCATTACACGTGGTACAGGCCGTGAAAATCAGGCTGGGTAGAAGTTGGCGACTGCTTTTACTCTAAGTGCACCACATGTCTACACAAGGGAAAAGCAGTTCGACTTTTGCAGTTACAAATGTGCCAGAGCCCTGATTTGTTATTTGCACTCGTTGGTGGGGTTGGACTTTTACAAGAATCGGGAGTCATTGGAGAATTATTTTTTATTAGAAAAAAGTGCCCGGTGCGGGATTCGATCCCGGGCTGTAGCGGTCGAAAACCAACGGTTAGATCACACTTCAACCGACTAAGCCTAAACTACCCTAACGTATCCTCTGACTTGACTTAACCTAATCTAACCTAATCTAGCCTAACTTAACCCATACAAATCATCAAATGTAAGCAAAGTGAACAGTGGCATCGTCCGGTCACCTCCCATAAAACACTAAACTGAATAAAATATAGCTCACACAAGAGTCCATATATAGAACTAAACAATGTATAAAGTTTATTACCCATTTTATTTTAATAACTTTCCTCATCGTGGAAAGTTTAATGAGTACCATGACAGGGGGAAGTTGCGACAGGAAATGGAGATGAGCATGCATTCATCCCCTGCTTCCACTCCAGTGTTGAGGCTTTATAGAGGAGTGGCGTGAGTGGATCCCATTTACGTCGGTGGCTTGATGGAGATACGGGGGTTGTAAATTCACTTTCAACAAAGTGGACAGCTATTGATTCAACCCACCTGTTCTCATACACACCGACCTATCAATAGGTTTGTAATGGTAATATCACAATAGTAAATGAAAACAATAAGACACGAATGTTTCTTTTACACACAAAACAAACTTATACTATCCTTACTACGTTGATAAATATTGGGCGGACTTGGTTCATCAGTGGTGAACCTTTCCAGCGGTTTCGGTAATTTAATCTACCACACCGCTTCTTAGAGCTCTAATAGTGTATTGGACGATTCTGCTTATATTCTGCTTAAGTTTTATCTATGAGTGTATTAGCCTATTTTTCAATATGCTGCTATCTTTCACTTCGTAATTGTAGAAATTCGATTTATATTATTATAAATCATTTATAGCATCATATCAACATGCAATAACAATGTACTCCACACAATACTTCTAACATTGAAGAGAAACTATCTAGAAAGAGTATGTTCTACACTATAACTATGGAATGAAGGAAGGTGATAATGGCCCCCACTATGCACCAGGATTATCTAATTGATGCCAAGAACAAACATAGAGGAGCATTTTTGTGTATAAAGTTAATCTATTGTTTTCATGTATTTACACTCATGGGGACAAAACTTAAAGAAGTGGATGAAGCAATTTTTGTTCACACTTGATTATATCGTGTGTTTTCAATAAAGGTATCTGTATGTCAAAGGTACAAAGTCAAACTTCCTTATGTTTTGTCTATGAGTGTATTACCTCACTTTTCAATATGCTGCTACATTTCACTCCGTAATTGTAGAAAGTCGATTTGCATGATTATAGATCATTTATAGTATTCAAAGTTATTGTCTAACAGGTACAAGGTAGAACTTTCATAAGTTTTTTCTACGAGTGTATTAGCCTACTTTTCAATATGCTGCTATCTTCCATTCCACGTATTCGTAGAAATTCGATTTACAATACTATAAATCATTAATAGCATGATATCAACAGCCAATAACAATGTACTGTACACAATACTTCTAACAATGAAGAGATAATATCTATAAAGTTTGTCACTATAACTATGGAATGAAGGAAGGTGATAATGGCCCCCACTATGCAGCAGGATTATCCAATCGATAACAAGAACAAACAAAGCTGGCCAATCACCCCAGGATATTACAGCAACGTCCAATAACCTACCATTTCGTTCCCTATTTAATTATTGAAATGTTGATTGGATAGCTCGACAATTTTGAAGAGAGCCGCTCTAAATTATTTGTCTACCGATTGTTTCCTCCAATTTATCCCGTTGGAATAATTTAGGCGGATACTGCTGAAGTTGGCAGCTCGGATTACCTCCAGAGATGATTGCATTACTTCATTTTCTTTCAATTAAGTTCTGAAGTAATTAGAGATAATTATATTTCCAAAACATATATCTATTTAGATAATAAAAAGGTATATTGGATTGAATACAAATATTCATTTAACAATATTTCGATTGGGGACTGAATACCTTTGTCAAGGTATCACATTTTGTATAAACAAACTTAGCGCCGCACATACGAAATATTATTATATTATTCAAAATGTAATGTTCGACAAAGGTTGGCGTTCAGCCTCCACTGTCCAACAGAAATATTGGCAAATAAATATTTTCATTCAATCACATACACATACAGCTTTATTAAGAACACCGGTCTCATACAGATTCACCACAGTAAGGAATTTGTATTCAAGCCAATATAGGCCTTTTTATTACTTGAAGGTATAAATATGAATTGCTCTATTTTCAAAACGATATATATTTATTGCGATATTTCATTTTAAAACCAATCAAATAATATCGATTCCTTTGTAAAATTAACTCGCATGGTTCAAATTCACATTAATAGGTATCGCTCAGCAAGAGCAACCTAGTTCATGATAATTGAAACAGTGAATAATATGTGAAGGTTATTCACATATTAAACAAATTTTAACGCGGGATTCAATCCCGGTTCATGACTGTCGGGAATCGAGCGTGTTACTCTCTCATCCACCGACTTATTGTCGGGAATCGAGCGTTTTACCCTTTCATCCACCGACTTTGTATATTATATTAACTCGCATATAGAATTCATGTATCTCTCTACAATATAAAGTTGCGGGGGGATGGTATTCATGTACTATAAGAGACACCTTTATAGTTAAAAATGCCTAATTGAGTGTTGAATCAAATTACCTTGTTTCAATACATATTCACGGTAGAGATGCCTCTTTTGGTAATTATATATAAATATTTAATTGAAAAGGCATATTGGAGACGCCGCTTATGTAAATTTCTCTCTTTTT
Source organism: Cordylochernes scorpioides (assembly GCA_030710605.1). NCBI lineage: Eukaryota > Metazoa > Arthropoda > Arachnida > Pseudoscorpiones > Chernetidae > Cordylochernes > Cordylochernes scorpioides. The sequence goes on along the minus strand of CP092863.1, from coordinate 201,226,664 downwards.
TTGCTTATTCAGCCAGAAGATTTACATATTTGTAAATATAATTGTGTATATAAGGATGTGTTTAGTTTTAATAAAAGTATGTCAGTTACAATCGGGTGTTGGTGGATCATTAGTGTCATCAGGTTAGCCTTTCTGGTATTGTGGGCACTTTTGAGGAAGCATATAGGCTTCAATTCGGTTGGAGACAAGAATAAGTCTGGCAAGAAGATACAGAAGCTCTGCCACAACTATTTAGATAGACCAGACATATCCAGGATGCGGTAAGCTTTCCTAGCTTTGTAAGTGAGGCAGTGATCGTATCCGAAACACATATATTGGATAAAAAATCATTTATTTTACCAATATTTCAGTTGGTCGAACGCCAACCTTTATCAAGGTGTTTTAATATATTTAATGTGTGTCAACAATGTGAGTTTGTTGTTGACACACATTAAATATGTTATAACACCTTGATAAAGGTTGGCGTTCGGCCAACTGAAAAATTGGTAAAATAAATGATCCATTGCCTTTTATGGATTGCTCTATTTTCAAGAAAATATATGAATATACTAGCCGAATGACCCGGGCAACGCCCGGGTTTTACCCGATTGTTTTTATTCAAATGCTATTCGTTACAATTATAAATTGGCGCCGTGGATGTCACTCTTGTGTCCCGCTCCAAACTTTGTGTCTGAGAAGCGATATTTTTCTAGAGAGATGATCTGGCTTTGTGTCTTCTGCTCGAATGAATGTTTTTCTGTTAGAATTTTGATCCTGCATACTAAAAATGAATTGGCTTCACCCGTGGTCTCTGCTTTTTGGAATTTATCCCGATATAATTTTGTATCTGATAATCAAAAATAATACAGCAATATTGTCATCATTATTTTCTGACTAAAAAACTATTTTTGCCCAGAACCTGTCGATTTCAATTTTTTTTTGGCTAAAAATGCGACAAATATCTCTTTCAGACTTTTCTCTATGTCCTGTTAAAACACGTTTCACATGTACATTAGGTCAGCTGATATTACCTCCCATCTTCACCGCTAGAGGCGCTGTTTGCGAGCGAAAGGGCAAATTTGCAAACCAATTTGCAAATAACTCGACGAATATTCGGGATAGAGACCTGGAATTTTCACTATAAGTTTTTCCAGATTCTACTTATATACTGTTAAAATTTCAATCAGATTAGTTACGTATTGTGGACGTGCATAGCCGACATAGGAACAAACACACATACATACATACATACACTGACTTTTATATATATAGGGATATAATATTATTTTGCAGGGATGTGATAATCATCTATAAAAATAAAGGTCACAACTTCCGTCAAAATAGACGCCAAAAATAGGGGTCATCTATTGACCTTGTACGAGAACTAGCGGCTTTAGGTCGGTGACAAAACACAACACCAGCTTTGGAAATTTGAGAAATGGCTACCTGGAGATCATTGTTTGGGGCTAATAGACTTCGTCAGTCCAAAGTGGGCTTTGATTTCATGAGATCTGCGAGGGATCGAATGAAATCTTCACAATTTGCCAAAGAAGTGTCTAGCTGGTAAAGTAGCAATACCATATCTATGGCTAAAATATACCAGGTCTATTAGTATGAAACGCGAAAATGGGCGCCAGAGGCCGCTGTGCAACTTTATTTGAGCCGACGGTGGCGCTGTTGTAGGCGTTTTGTTCTTTGACTCACGTGGCATCAGCATGCGTGCAGTTTTAGAAAAATTCAAATCGTGAAAAATTTCTGGAGCCTGAGGAAAATGGCGATTTCCGAGCCAAAAAGTGCCCATTTGCGGGAAGTTTTGTTGTTCGCCTTCAACTGGAAGAAAAGTGCCACTGAAGCCCACCGAATGCTCGAGGAAGTTTACAGCTACCACGCTCTGAGCAAATCGCAGTGTTACAGGTGGTTTGAAAAATTCCAAAGTGGTGATTTTGAACTTGATAATGAACCACATGGAAAACCGCCCCAAAAGTTCGAGGACGCTGAACTGCAAGCTTTGTTGGATGAGGAAAGTACCCAAATGCAGGAGAAACTCGCAAAACAGCTCCAGGTGTCTCAAGGTGCTCTTTCTTTATGTTTAAACAGCCTCGGAATGACCCAAAAGCTTTCCAGATGGGTCCCCCACGAGTTGAGCGAAAGGCAGCAATAACAGCGTCTGGTAACCTGCGAAAGGCTGCTCGTCAGGCATGAAAAGAAGTCATTTTTGCACCAAATCGTAACTTCTGATGAGAAATGGATCCACTTCAGTAATCCTACGCGCCAAAAGTCGTAGGGCCTGCCCGTCCAATTTCCAAAACAGACGCCTAGGCCCAATCCCTTGGGAAAAAAGGCAATGCTTTGCATATGGTGGAACCGGACCGGCGAAGTATATTTCGAGCTCCTGAAACCTGGCAAAATGGTCAATACTATTCGCTACGAACAACAAATGCACAGTTTGAGAGAGGCGTTGAATGAAAAAAGACCGGAATGGCGTGAAAAGCGCAACAACCTGATACTGCAGCATGACAACGCTCCATCCCACAACGCTACGGTGGTCAAAAACACCATAAAAGACTTGGGCTGGGAACTCTTACCCCACCCGCCGTACTCACCAGACTTAGCGCCGTCGAACTACCACCTTTTCACATCTTTAGGACACGCCCTAAAAAACCAGGAATTTTCGAACTCAGACATACTCCGAAAATGACTTGTTGACTGGTTCGACTCAAAAGGAATAGAAATTTTCAGACAAGGAATTCGAAAAATGCCTGAAAGGTGGTACGAGTGTATAGCTAATCAGGGCAGTTACTTTGAATAAAAAATATTTTGTTGTATAGAATTGGTGAACTTTTGAATTCACTGAAAATTTTCGCGTTTCATACTAATAGACCTGGTAAATGGATATTATTATAGACATTTTCTTCCCGGCAAAATTTCCATCTATCTTTACCATACTCAACCATAAATATGGCCTAGCAATTTTGACAGCTAAACATCTCTTTGGCAAATGGTAAAGGCTTCATTCGATCCCTTGTGGATCTCATGAAACCAAACTCCGCTCTGACCTGACAGAAGTCGCTAGCTCGGAACCATGGTCTCCAGGTGGGCTTTCTCAGTTTTCCAAAGCTAGTGTTGTGGATTTGTCATTGACTCGAGTTTGATAGTATATAGAGACGGTCAATAGATGGCACCTAGATCTTGGCGTCTATTTTGATAGGAGAGACAACCTTTATATAAACCACGTGAGGAATTGTGAAGCTGAAAAGTGTCTTTAATTCTCAATTTGTCTCACAAGCTTTCAAACTTTACGGTAGTAACTTTAAATGGTTAAAATATTACATGGAAGGCTGATACAGAGATGGCCTCATATACATATCGCGTACATAACGTTTTTATAGCTTAAATAACGAAAATATATGCATAAATAAAAACTAATATTTATTTATATGCGAACAAAATAATGAAGTATGTTTCCAGAAGGTGAGTAAGTGAGTAATAATTACAAATTGATAATGTTAAATAAAGAAAACCAAATTAACAGGCGAGAGTTCAAGCTGGGATTTGGCAGTATAGTCAGGAAGGTCTATTGTCCTGTTTATACTTTTTAATTGTTGGGGAAACCAAGGTTTGTTTGGTCTCTGATACTTGTTCTGTATGTCACTGTACTGTACTTATATACTTATAACTGTACTTGGTTTAGGTTAAAAGTGTGATTTCTATATACTGTTTTAACTGTAGGGATACGCCTCATTGAGAATCGCAGATGTGTGAAATCCCGTGAAATCTTCCATATAAAATTTCGTTAACGCTATATATCGATGATAATTATAAACATATTTAACGCTATTTTTCTTTTGAAACATATATAATTGATATTATTACTACAGACTTCATCCTGCTATGATTAAAAATTGAAAGAGGAAGGACATGGTTTGTCGGTAAATCTTTAAAGTATAAGCTCAACCACATAACAGGGCACACCAAGGCAGAATCTTGCAATAACACTATAGTGTTTGATTAATATCGTCTTGGAGAAATAAATATATCTCTTAGTAATTTATGAAAAATACACACAAACTCTAGCACATTTTCCTAGATCTATATTATCTTCAAACTGAATGATTCTGGAAAATATGGTTGGGTTGAGACATAGGACACTTTCTGGAATAAATCCGCATCAAGTGCGTGTCATTAAACCTGGAGCCATTTGCGCCTGGAGGTTGGAAAATCGATGGAGGTTTAAAGCTGTGGTGATAATTGGGGTGTGGGAATGGGGCCCTGAGCTAACAGGACCGAGATAATCCGTGGCCCAGGATTCCACCAAAGCAAACACCCCCGAGATGAATCTCCCCAAACTGTTCCCTTGCGGTAGCTTAGCACTGATCACCAATTAAGTTTGTGAAGAGACTCATTCTGGAGGTTTAATATTTAATTCGATATAAGCGCCAGACCTGGATTAAATATAGATGTTATTCCCTCCAACATTAGTTTTCATTTTAGGACTTAATCGCGATTTACCCCGCCGAGTAATTTCCGCTTTATTACTCTTTAAAAGAAATTAATTGGATCTTGTTGGTAGATGGGATCTTTTAGCAAGGAACATCTCTCTATAGATATATATAGAGTTATATCTATAATTATAGATCGATAGAAAAATGGAATTGGCGGAAATAATCTGAAATTCATATATTCACTCTTTAACTCTCTCTGAAAATACCTTTTCATATTAAACTTCTTAAAAAAGAACGAGATTTCGAATAAAACAGCTACCCATTACTTATAAATGCATGTAATTAGTTAAGTAATTCTTTCGTATAAAGTTTATATTACTTTAAACATATATCACATATAGAACTTATGCACGGTGGATTCTGTGGCCACTGGACATATGTCGGACCTGGAGACTGTTGGGTTCTACGCTGCCTGGAGTATAGGAGCTATATTCATGGTTCTTTCCTGTAGTGAATCTGTATAAGACCGGTGGTCTTAATAAAGCTTTATGTGTGTATATATCATATATATAGTTAACTTATACAGAGAGAACACTAAAGAAGAGTGGACATTCCAACAGTAGGTGTCTCAAGTCCTGGGTTTCCTTGCCACAATGACAGCTAGAGACCTCAACCGCTCTAATTGTTGCTAAAAATCCCTTTAAAATTCCATAGTTCGTTGTATAAACTGGGTATTATAAAAATTGGAACGGAAAAATGTTGGAATTCCAAACGGGAAAAAGCTATAGTGAGAGCCTAATATAACATTTGGTTCATTATATTTATGGTTTTATTATAGTCGTGATTTACTCTATTATGTAGTATATAGGAATTATGTTGAGTCTGTTATAAAGAAAGGATTTTCTATATCTCTTGTTCGTTATATCGGGGTTTCGCTGTATTAGATGAATCATACATTCTATCGTTCTCCATTCTTATAGAGATAAAGAAATTTGAAAGTATGATAAATTATGATAAAAACATTTACCAATATTCACGTGTATAGATCTGATTTATTATAAAAATTACTGATATATCGATTGATATTACCATTCAAATTAAAAATAACTTTCATTTTGTTAAATTTAACAAATCCCACTCGCCATTAAATCTGAGTTTCACATTCGACTTGCAAACTTCGTTAGATGCTTAAAGAATAATTAGAAAATGATTATAGAAAGAAAAAGTCAAAATTTAATTTCTAAATTTATATTTAATTAGAAAGTATAAGATCCAATTAATATTTCTTTAGTTTTGAATAATTAGATTGAAGTCTGTAGAATTTACTAGGCACCTGAGGCCACGGATGAAATTTTTTATTTTTTCAAACCAAGCAAACTTCCCGTTTTTTACACTATGAAATTTCTACAATTTTTACATTGAGTTACATTTTAAAACCGAATCTTCTGAAAAAAGTAAAATATATTGATCTCATAATTCAAGTAACGCATTACTTGCCTTCATTTCAAGTTTTTTTCTAAACATAACAAGATGTAAATTAACACAAAGCAATAACGCGCCATCTATACATATAAAATGAAAGAATTTAAAATCCCGAATGTTTCATAATACAAACTTCTACTGCCCTTACTTGCAATATATACTTACTGCAATAAGGAGAATCGTCCAATACAGTATTAGAGCTCAGAGAAGCGGTCTGGTGGATTAAATTGGCGAAATCGCTGGAAGGGTTCACCACTGATGACCCAAACCCTCCCAATTCCTATTTTTCATCGCAGTAATGACAGTAGAAGTTTGTATTATGTATAAAAGAAACATTCGTGCTTTTAAATTCTTTAATTTTATAACAAGATGTGATTATTACGTAGAGAAACAAGTTTATTTTAAAATTAATGTAAATAAGACAATATAAACGTTGCAATATTAATATTCATAATCTAAAAAAAGCTTTTAAATAATATATAATATGGCTAGGTGCACTTGATTTGAATTTATTTTATAAAAAGCGAACGTTGTCAGAAAGTTCTTCGAAAAAATTCTTTAAAATGGATAGTTTTAGCGAGCAAAGAATCGCAAATAAATTTTGTTTAAAAATTAATAAAACAGCTTTAAAAAAGAATGATTTAATTAAAGATTGGAATGGATATAAATCTCTTATAGAAAAAAAGGTTTTAATTGGTACGCCGACTTTAAATAAGAACAAATCTATTTGACGAAGTTCGACCAAATTGACCGTTTATCATCAGAACCAGATAAATATCGAACAAATCAAAATACCTTTTCGAGAAAACCTTGGAATGACAATCAGGAAGGTGAGCAGACAATTAGAGATATCGTATGGATTGGTGCAAGCAATAATTAGTAAATAATTGAATATGGTTGGAGTAACATCTGTTTTCTGTAAATTTTTAACGATGAATCAAAGAGAGGCTAAACCTTCATTTATGAAAACCTTTCAGAACGCTATCTGGATAAAACCAAGACATGCTGTAACAAATAATCACAGGTGATAAAACATAAGTTTACGCTTATGATCCGGAAACAAAACCCCTATCAACTGAATTTATATAATTATATAAACAAGTTGTTTTGATTATATTTTCATAAATATATGTTTTTCCCCAATATATGCCTTTCAATTAGAGATATATTTATCGATATCTCTATTTTCAAATATATTTATATTTATTTAATTTAAAAAGGCATATATTGGATTAAAATATGATTTATTTTACCAATATTTCAGTTGGCTGAACGCCAACCTTTTTCAAGGTGTTATAACATATTAATGTGTGTCTTATATATTTATATTGAAAGGTTACAAAATTTGAAATAGGTCATCTTGGGAAATTAAAAAATGAAATAGGTACACCCTGATCACTCACATGCATAAGTTTAGATGGCAAAACGCCATCTTGTAGAATAAAAATCATCTAAAGGCTTATTTAGGTTTTTCTATAATATTTGGCCAATCCATTTCTTGATAAAACAAGAAAAGCCAGTCACGTACGCGATCGGGCTGTTGGCTCTCGTCAACGTGGTGTAGGCCATTCTTGATTTATCAAGAAATGGATGGCCAAATATTATAGAATTAACCTGAATAAACCTTTAATTGATTTTTATCCCACTAGATGGCGCTTTGCCATCTATAAATATTCATTTGAGCGGTCAGGATATTCCTATATTTTCAATATATATATAAACACCTGTCCACTTATCTTTTATTTTTTCTATTGTTTTTTCATGTGTTAAGCGTATTTACGCAAATTTGGCCTTAAATACCCATTTATTGGTTTCTCAAGAGGCCTCTGGGACCAAAAATCTTTTTGGTCGCAGTGGTACAGCTTACTCCACGCTGACGAGCACCAACAGAGCGAAACGCGTTCGTGGATGGCTTTTCTTGATTTATCAAGAAATTGGTTTGGTCAAATATCACGGAGCAAGTTAAATAAACGTTTAGTTTATTTTTGCTCCACTAGAGGGTGCTCTGTCATCTAAAAAGCACATGTGCTCGTGGTCAGGAAATGCCTTCTTTATTTTGATTTTGGAATATTATTGAGATATATCAATTACTAACTGTTGCTTTATTTTGGTATACCTGAGTATTTAAATGCTATTGTTTTACAGTCGTATGAACAGATTGATAAAACAGTTTTGATCACAATTTGCTTTAATAGTGCTGATGAATAATACATAATTTGAGAGAAGTGCTGCCTGACTTAAGGCGAGTAGAATAAGAAAATAATTTACATAATTACAAAATATTTGAGCCGGCCAACGAGAAACAACAACAATGGGTTTATATAGGGAAGATTGATTTAAACAGAGTAATTTGTTCTAGAACTTATAATTTTTAAATTAAATAATTTTCACATAATATATATGTTATATTAAAAATATTATTTTATTTAAAAAATTATATTTCATAGATTCAAATACATTGCTAAATCGACCGCCAGAGGTCCCACATTCCCTATAAAAACTCATTGTTGTTGTTTCCCGATGGCCGGCTCAAACCCTTTGTACATTATGTAAATAAGTTTTCCAATTTTTATATTCTTACGCCTTAAGCCAGACAGTACTTTTTATCAAATTATGTTTTTTATATATTCCTTCAGCTTAATTAAAGCAATCTCTGATCGAAACTATTTTTATTATTCTTTCAAGATAATTAACCACGCGACTGCATTAACATAGTATAATCCTCAAGATGATCAAAATCAAGCAGAAATAAATCTTTTTTATATATGTAAAACATATATATATGTTATAATAAATATTTTTTTGAGATAGAAATTAATTGCTGATTCTTTTGAGTACATGAGTACTTAATGGTATCGTTTGCAGTCGTGTCATTTTGAAAGAAAAGCAGAAAAATAACTATTTACAATCAAGTAGTTTTTATTTTAAATTACTTTAAGAAAATTACAATAAGACATTTTTCACAGTTATATAGAATTTATGAAATGAATTCTATATTAGTGAATTTCAAAAATAGGTTAGATAACTACATATTTACAACAAGTATTAAAAGTCGGCGTATTCTAAAACTATGGTCAAAAAACAAGTAGAACTATCAATGAATGAAAATAAAATATATTTTTTTAAATTATAGAATATTTTTATATTTAGATATATGTCATAATTTGTATATAATTGTATGCACCCCCGACCCACTATGCATGTACAATGTATGATTTTCAAAGATTAAATAAAGAATAAGGTAACTGGAGGAAAGAAAGTAGCAACAAGACATAGGAAGTAGGCTTAAAGCGGGCACAAGTATTAATAACTTGTACAGTCAATACTTCCTGACAAGGCCGGTGGTATCTGGTGACTGCAGAAGTTATATTAGTTGAGAGACGCCCAAATTTCCGGAGCAGGACCGGACGTATTTGATAACCGCGGAAGTAAATAGAGTCTACTAACACCCGATACTTCCTGACCAGGCCGGGCGTATCTTCCACAAAAGAAAGCCGCCGGTCCAATTAGGAAGCAATAACTAAGTAGGTCAACCAATAGAAAAACGGGCACGTTCCATCCTTCGACCAATGGGAAGGAAGACAACTCGTGGTGTTAAATCGAGAAGCAAGAATGGTCAGTAGTGCTTTCGCTCCCATAGGAACAACACCTATGTAGTTGCTCCTTCGCTCCCAACGAGGTGACATCTGCTCTGGATCTCTCTCCCTCTGCTCATCCCATAGCTAAGTACAATCACCACCATGTGATCAGATAATTAACAATCAAAACCCGCTCCGCCTTCTCAAGCTTTCTTTCCTCCAAACCAGTTGCCTTTTATTTTCAAACCCCATCACGTGTCCTGATTATTCCTAACTGTATGCTTCACTTGCCACTCAACGACTGCGTTTCAATCAAATCTCACCATTCTCATCGGTCACAGAACGGTTAAGTCGACAGGATAAAGATATTATGGAGCTTAATCAGGATCAAGATGGAAATTAGCCCAGACGCCAGCAAATCAAACGGCAATGACAAACCCAGAGGAAAGAAGCGGGCAAGAAGAGAGGCGACCAGGCGCCTTCTAGCGGCCATCATATGGCAGATGACAGTGGCCCTCCGACGAGTCAACGCCCCGCAAGGTGAGACGGAGTTCCGGAGCGCCATCCCCCGGGGAGGACGACGGACACCACCCCGCCAACCCCAGGCGAGTGTCACCGAGGCCGGACACCGATCACCGAGGAGTCATCCACCGCCATGCCGTACACCGCCCCGAAACCAATCCGCGCGACCCGGGACAGCACAAACGATCCCAAAACGATATTCCAGTACCGGACTTCACTTCAATTTCGCGGACGGTGCGAGCAGTCCCGAGCCCCAAGCCAACCACCCCAAACCAAGACGTCCCAGAGGAGACCTGTTGAACTGAGGTAGGCACCCACCCTATGGCGTCAAGAAATTGACTTTGGACTTCTAGCTCACCCTACCTACCCCTTTAATCATGTATCTAACCTTGTACTCAATGAATGCACGCACGGGCTAGGCCAAACCTGTCCGAAAGGACTCGCACTGCAAACAAATTTGTCACACAGGACAACCCTTGCCTGCATTCATTGACCCCACCACCATGTTTATCACTCAACCCAATTACCAGTACTATATGCCCTCAAATACAAGCCACAACGGCTTCAACCATCACCATGCCAAAAAAAAAAAAACGTGTCAGTACAGCTCACACACTTACCACACAAAATCCATACATGACCATACGTCGCCACGCCATATTCACGTAAATGTACCTCACAACAATCACACAAACGTATTTTAGCAACAACCACGACATTCGCAACAACAATACACCGACAACATCCATCCAAAGGACGGTTTTCACGCTAACAACACACGCTCCCATACGTCATCACACAACAAACACGCACAACCCGCCCAACAAGCGCGAAACTCGCGCCAAAAGACGACAACAACCAACAAACGCATGCACAGTCGTTAGTAACAATCATCTCGTCTACTCAAAACACTAAAAAAAATGTTCACATTAAAAGGTGCCATATACACTAACAATAGAAATTTCGATATATGTTCGTACAACCAGCACCCATGACTTTAATAAATTTGTTGTTCATAGTGAGAACAGGTTAGATTTTGTACAAACAAGGACTTCGCGTGACACCTTTTCATTCACAATTTTTTTTTTTTCGATTCGTGTCACAGGTCACCCCACAAAACTTTTCATTTCAGGCCACAGACGCCTTTCACCCCGCCTGTGACACGTCTCCACTCAAAACGTGTTCACGTCGTAAGCCTCATTTTCACTCAATTCCACTCTAATATCACTGAATAGCATTTTTTACTAAAGTCACAACGACCATTCGATTTAATAAATGGATACAACGTCCGGATTTTCAAAATACAAATAATACCGAAATTACACCACCTACGATAAACAAAAAAAAAAAACGATTTTACATCATTCTTCCCAGATAGAGGAGGCCAGAAAATAACAAAACCCCACACTCTACCACAGGTTTTCCACCCATCTACTTAATGTTTGGTATCCTACCCCCGAACTCTCTGACCATAGCACACCTTACCCAGATATCGACAAAGCTAGAAAAATTGCACACACACGCACACAAAACAAGCATTTACAAGACAAAAACATTTATGATCAACGACACAAACAACCACATTTTGAAGTAGGTGATCTAGTGTTAGTAAAATTATATCACCACCCAAATACAGGGAAACTTGCGCCATATTTCACAGGACCTCACACAATATTAGAAATTATTTCACCAAATGTGGTCCGTATAGATCGACCAAATCAACCACTTCAAAGAGACACTGACACGATTCACGTCAACAAGCTTAAACTGTATACAGAAACAGTCCGTTACATATCACCGCCCACCGTTAGAATATGTCATATAAAGCACAACCCCAATTACACGTTCCCTTTCAAACATTCAACACCCGAATTATTCCCAACAGAGTCATTAAGGTTCAAATCCACCAACAGCGAGCCTTTCAGGCACTTAGACCCTACCATTTTTGCAACAAGGCGATTTGCATCACTCCTCCCCGATGTTAAAAACTGCAAACCTGACAACCATTTCAATCATATCACACCACTCCCCAAAGATATCAAACAGTGCGAAATTAAACGATCAACAATGAATAAGGTTCGAACAAATATTTCAGAGTCCCCATTTACAATAATATGGAAGAACATGGGGCAATACCCTATCTTTCATTTGATTTTTATCCTTTGTTCGTTAGTTCTACCATACAAATATATCCCAGTTTTATTTCTTAATTATTTGTTTATCTATACCATGCCCGCTCATAAAATTTTCGAACTACAAGAGGCAGTTTTTAATTTTGGACAAGCAGTTTTTCATTGTGGACAAGCATTTATAAAACTTCTCATAATTTTAGGAACCATTTTTGCAGAAAATCTAAATAAACTCCGAAGAGATAGAAGTAACTGAAAGATGACCAACCAATGTCGGAGAAGTCACACTCCAAAAACAAGATGCAAGTCGCACTCAAAATAAATTAGACGGCAGGAAGTGAGAATTTTGAGACGCCGCGACAGGAAGCGTAGTTCCGCGGCGATAAATTCGGCCTATGCAAACAGAAAGGAGCGCCTCGTTTCCGATCTCCAATTACCACCCCTCGTTTCTGCCAAGACGTAAAATTAGGTCACCGCTTTTCCCCTCCACAGACTCCTCCCTATCGCCAGTCTTGGATCCCAATTCGAACTACATATCGATTTTTTACAATCCAATTCCACACCCACAAGACGACACACAAACATTCTAAATGAGTTCACATCCCTATTATAAGTAATCATAATTACTTTACAGACTTCTAACATTTTTCACAACACACACAAAGACAAAAAATTTATAGGGCATAATTGAGCAATTAAAAAATTTATAGGGCATGTAGATACAAAAGGGTTCAAACCAATACACCTTATTTTTCATATTAATCATTTTCATTATTTTCTCTCAATTAAAAATGTAAATATTTAATCAATTTATCACTTTATTCAACTTATTATCACTTTTAATCATTAATTATCATTTTATTTACCAATTAGTTTATATTATCATAGTTTCAAATCAACGAAAACTCACTGGTTTTCTTTTAAAATTAGATATTATATTTTATTTTTATTTACAAAAAACATTCTCTCTTTTCCTTTTTTTTCCCACCATGCAACAAAACATTTTTTTTTCTCACCATGCAACAAAACATTTTTTTTTCCCCACCATGCAACCAAGCATTTACTTTGATTTCTTCCAACTTTTTATTTTTATTTTTATTTTTGATTTCTCAAAAGACCTAATAAAAATCCCTCGATTTCCATTCCCAATTTCGAGTATAGTTAGGCATTTTTCCTTTTTTTCTCACCATGCATCAAGCATTCACTTTGATTTCTTCCAACTTTTTATTTTTATTTTTGATTTCTCAAAAGACCTAATAAAAATCCCTCGATTTCCATTCCCAATTTCGAGTAAAATATAATTAGGCATTTCTTTTTTACCATGCAACAAGCACTTTTCTTTTTTCACCATGCAACAGAGCATTTTTTTTTTCCTCACCATGCAACCAAGCCTTTACTTTGATTTCGTCCAACTTTTTATTTTTATATTATTTTTGATTTCTCAAAAGCCCTAATAGAACTCCCTCGATTTTTTTCCAATTTCGAGTAGAAATTAGTTAGGCGCATTTTCTTTTTTTTTAATCCACTATGTACCATAGCATTCATTTTGATTTCTTACAATTAATTTTTTTTTTTGATTTCTATTAATTATACTCAACCTATATCATCAACACCATTCTATTTTACTTCTTATATCGCCACCAATGCTTGTATATAGACTCTCAATACCCACAACTAATTTTCCCACAAAATTATTTTTTACTTTACAGAATTCTCTCAGGCTAACCCCTTCTTGAATTCTTCACATGTAGGGGGCGCATCTGTCATAATTTGTATATAATTGTATGCACCCCCGACCCACTATGCATGTACAATGTATGATTTTCAAAGATTTAATAAAGAATAAGGTAACTGGAGGAAAGAAAGTAGCAACAAGACATAGGAAGTAGGCTTAAAGCGGGCACAAGTATTAATAACTTGTACAGTCAATACTTCCTGACAAGGCCGGTGGTATCTGGTGACTGCAGAAGTTATATTAGTTGAGAGACGCCCAAATTTCCGGAGCAGGACCGGACGTATTTGATAACCGCGGAAGTAAATAGAGTCGAACTAACACCCGATACTTCCTGACCAGGCCGGGCATATCTTCCACCAAAGAAAGCCGCCGGTCCAATTAGGAAGCAATAACTAAGTAGGTCAACCAATAGAAAAACGGGCACGTTCCATCCTTCGACCAATGGGAAGGAAGACAACTCGTGGTGTTAAATCGAGAAGCAAGAATGGTCAATAGTGCTTTCGCTCCCATAGGAACAACACCTATGTAGTTGCTCCTTCGCTCCCAACGAGGTGACATCTGCTCTGGATCTCTCTCCCTCTGCTCATCCCATAGCTAAGTACAATCACCACCATGTGATCAGATAATTAACAATCAAATCCCGCTCCGCCTTCTCAAGCTTTCTTTCCTCCAAACCAGTTGCCTTTTATTTTCAAACCCCATCACGTGTCCTGATTATTCCTAACTGTATGCTTCACTTGCCACTCAACGACTGCGTTTCAATCAAATCTCACCATTCTCATCGAACAACAAGAAATTCCGCAACGATATTGTCACATATATAATATTTCCCCCTGTGAAAAACTAGAATTAACGGGTTCAGAGAAAAGTTAGAAAATATAGTTAAGAGAGTGTGATTATGATATAAATGCAAACGACAAAAAAAAAATTTGGTAGAGAGTGAAAGTCAAAGTTTGGTATCCATTATCATATTGGCTTGTTGTGAATTTGTGAAAAACACACACATTATGATAAAAATGAGAAAGAAAATAAAATGAATATTGAAAAGTATATAAATGAAAATATAAAGACGAGATAACATTGGCAGCAATTCAAAATTAATTACATTAGTAAAGGATTGGTGGAACATTAAAACATTGGATATTTCATGAAAAAAAGGCATTTTTGAAAAAGCAATAAACATTAAGCAAAGGTTAATTATTTACAAAAGGCAAATGTGAAACTAGGAATGAACATGTAAAGATAATGTAAAGATAAAAAGTAATGGTAAAGCATAAAGAATGATCACATTTAGACAAAAGAATAAAGATGGAAAAATATAAACAAAAATATAAAATTTGAAATAAAATTGGTAACTAAAAAAAATATTTAAACGAAATCAAAATGTCTATATAAATAATTACTAATTAAACAATAAAAATCAAAGTAAAGCTATTTTTAAAATAAACAAAAGAAAGTTTGTTTATACAAAATCTATATATTTAGAAAATATTATGATAAATGTGTATATATTTAATAATAAAGATAGATTTATATATAAAATATTAGAAGAATAAAAAAGGCCATTAAAATATGAGTAATTATGTCATTATACTAGTTATATTTCAAAATATCAAAAGGCAGCAGAAAATGTTTATTTTTACGCAAATAATAACTCAAAATAAGTTGTTTATAAAATATTAACATTTAAAAGTATATAAAAATAATATATAATTGTTTTTGTTAATAATATTTGAATAATATAATGATAATAGAGAGATATATGGAATGACATTAAGTATTTTTTGTAGACATAAGATTTGATGCTGATATTCAAAAATGATTTGAAAAAGAAATATAACTCTAAATTAATGAGCTATTGAAACTATTGAGAAGCATGGATGAGGATCAGCAAAGTTGAAAATTAACACAAAGCAATAACGCGCCATCTATACATAAAAAATGAAAGGATTTAAAAGAACGAATGTTTCTTTTATTCAAAATACAAACTTCTACTGTCCTTACTGCGACAAGTAGTTGAAAATGGTAATTTGTGCAAAATGGTAGATACAAAGTACCTTGAAAAGGATAAAGCTGGCTGGAGTTGATGATCTTGGAAAATGGTTGTAGTTGAAGAGAACTATGGTTGCTTGTTGAAAACCATTTTTGATTGAAGAAAACTATTGTTGATTGTAGATGAGAATTGTTGCTTGTAGAAGACTATATTTGATTGGAGAGGGTTTGTTTGGTTGAGGTAGGCTATGTTTGATTGAGGTAGGCTATGTTGGTTGTAGAAGGCTATGTTTGTTTGGAAATTGCTATGTTTGGAGATGAATATGGTTGGTTGAGGATTTTCATTTTTAAAAATAAGATATTTTCTCTTTTGGCATTTTAAACGAATAAACAGGTAAATCCTGTCGGCTTATGTTATAATAAATATTATTTTGAGATAGAAATTAATTGCTGATTCTTTTGAGTACATGAGTACTTAATGGTATCGTTTGCAGTCGTGTCATTTTGAAAGAAAAGCATAAAAATAACTATTTACTATCAAGTAGTTTTTATTTTAAATTACTTGAAGAAAATTACATTAAGACATTTTTCACAGTTATATAGAATTTATGAAATGAATTCTATATTAGTGAATTTCAAAAATAGGTTAGATAACTACATACAGTAATCCCTCGTTAAGACGAACTCAACGGGAGAACGAAATACCCTTTTCGTCTTAAAAGAATATATACCGAATTCGTATACACCGAATTCGTATTAGACGAATTGAATTCGTGGTATCCGGGGGTTGTACTTATGTACTACTGATGAGTAAGAAAACTACATTTCTGAGGAATAACGAATAAATTTATTTGAAAACAATATTAATGAAAATATTTTATAATTTTAAGGAACAACAATTATGTATATGTATGTACATAAAGTATTTTATTTTAAAAGACAATACATTATGGATAATATAATAACAATGTGAGGAAATAACATGAGAATATAAGTTTATTTTAAAACACAAATAAAAAAGAACAACAAAAGAAACAACTTACATAATATACTTGGTACATACAATGTTTATGTGTATGCAGCATATGCAGTATGCATAGAGTATCCTATATCTGGGTTTTCTCTGCAGGCTTCAGAAAGTCTGTTATAGTTTTTTGGTGGTATTTGATTGGGCACTGTTTCAGACACTCCCTTCTTATTTTATCCAGGTCATCTTCAAAATGAACATCAATATCCGCAGAGGTTTTGGACAGCTTCTGGAGGGTTTCGAGGGCCGCGATTACTTCCCCTCTAGTAGGCATCATTATCTCTTCTTTCACCTCATCGTCTTCTGTTTCTTCTTCTTCTTTCTTCTTTTCGTCTAATTCGGGTGAACCGCAAATTTCCAACCCTTCATCCAGGGCAACATACTCCAGGAAAGTCAAAGTCTCAGCTGGGTTTGTAGCTGAAAGGAGTTTGGTCCATTCTTCAGGCTCATCAATCATTGTTTCTGGAAGTGAAAACGAATCAGCTGTTTTTTCCACACCCAATGAGACACTTATTTCTTTAGCCTTTTCTTTGACAAGTGCGCCGGATACAGGAATATTATTTTGCCTACTTTTTTTAAACCATTTTAAAAGCTCATCTTCCACGTCTTGATGGGATGCTTTTCGAAGTCGTTTTGAAGAGCTCGAAGACCCTGAGGCAACAGCCGCATCTATTTTTTCTTTGTTTTTTAGAATGGTTGATAATGTGGATTTGGCAATTTGAAAATTTTCGGCAATTTGCGACTTAGATAACACTCCACGTGCAACTTCGTCCAAAATTTTCCTTTTTAAGGCAAGATCAATGGCGCTTTTTTTTTTGCGGTTTAGATGACATGTTTATGTAGGTTTTCTTATGGAAGCTCAAACAATTCACACTTCGATTATTTATAATTTAATAATTTTTATTTCAAGCGCATTATTTTATAATACAATCAATTATCTTTATTTTACGGGGCTGCTAACCAAAATGAATGATAAATTTATTTATTTCATCTCAATTTGAAGGTGTTACATTCGAGCAACAGCTCGCGAGTCACCTTGTCCAGATTATTTACACATGGCAAGTTGTAATGCTGGAGTGGCCCCCCCCGAACCTTACAGGAGGGCAGTTGTTGGGTGTTTGGCTGTCAGCTAGCCATTGGGTCCAGGTCGTCGGATTCGGTGGCTGAGGTCACCAACTGTAAGAATTCTTCTTTTTTAGTTTGATTCCGTTGCAATTCCAGAAAATGATTTTTAAAGGTAATTTGCTTTCATTGTAAGAAAATTTTGATAATTTCTAATAACCTTTCGCACAGTTCCCTGGTGTCAGAATGAGTAGTTTTCTTTTTTGCAGTTTCAGCGTAATTTGCCTTTTGTTTTTCAACAATTGCTTCTTCTGTTTTAGTGGAGCTTGCTTGAGGTATGGTGTTAGGGGAGTTTTGTCTGGGAGGCCTTAGCTGCTGTTGTTGTGGCTTCGGAAAATTTGGGCATCCGCGGTAATTGGCTGTGTGCGCCTCTCCGCAGTTAGCGCACTTTGGTGGGAGCTGTTTCGACTTTCTTGGACAATCCTTCGAATGGTGTTCTTCAGCACACTTGACGCATTTGGGCTTCAAAAAGCAGTTTAGCTGGCCATGCCCAAAACCCTGGCAGTTAAAGCATTGGGTCACTCGTTTTGTAGTCCTGAATGATTCCACGACTATTTTTTGGTAAAGTATTTCGGTTATTCCATAGATTCGTTTATTTTGTTCATTTTTCCGTAGCTCTACTAGGACTATATTCATCGGTATTTTGGTCGATTGTCTATGGAGTCTTTTGACAATGACCTCAGTGAAGCCCATTGAGACCAGTTCAGTAAGACGTCTTCTTCTTTGAACGCTGTTGATACCCCCTTCAATACCACTTTCAGTGGTTTTTCCTCCTGTAGTCTGTAGGAATATCCTCCATTATTTTTCTGTACATGCTCCCTGATTTTTTTGAAGTCGCCTATGTTTTTCGATTTAATTATGTGCTTTTTGTCAGAAATCGTGACTTGGAATGGTTCCATGCACAAGTCTTTTAGTTCTTGGCAAAGAAGCTTCCAATCTGCTACATTTTCTGCAATAACAGGAGGAATTCTCGGTTTTTTCACGTTAGTGACCGTGGTCCATGGGCCATCGTTGTCGTTATTTTCTTCATCGTCTTGCGGTGGGTGAGCTGCGTTCATTTGTTGAGAAACTCCAGTGGCGGGACTTTGTTCGTCGATGTCCATTCTAGGCGTCTTCAGATTACGCTCGCTCCTAGTTGGCGATCTTGAGTCATCCGATGGGGAGCCGCGAGTTCTCTTCTTTGATTGAACCGTTTCCTCAAGTTTATACTCGATTCCACATTTGTCTAGGATCTTCGTTATTAAGGAGGCTTCGATTATGCATAGTTTCTCGCCGGTTGGTCCGATCGTCGATTTAATTACAATCGGTGGCATATTATTTTTGCCAAAACTGTCCGAAGCCAGGTACGTCCGCATCCAATTTTGAATGATAAATAAATCAATAAATCAATTAGTCGGTTATAAAAAAGATATAACAAATAGAAATAAGTCCTTTTTCTTCTGAGAGCTCGATTTACACATATTATTATTCACAGAATATATTTTTATTATTTATATTATATTTAATATTTTTAAATAAATATATGTTTTGTATAAAAATAAGAATAATATAACTCGCTTTACTTATAACTCGCCTTTAAAAACATATTAGAATTCGTTTTAAGCGATTGATTAGTTCTGCTGGGAGCTAAATTTAATTCGTATTTCGTCATAACCGAATATTTCGTCTTAACCGGCAAAATCTCTTTGGAAAGCATTGAAATTTAACGGGGGAAAAGAAACGGTTCGCGCAAACCGAGAGTTCGTATAATCCGAGTTCGTGATAACGAGGGATTACTGTATTTACAACAAGTATTAAAAGTCGGCGTATTCTAAAACTATGGTCAAAAAACAAGTAGAACTATCAATGAATGAAAATAAAATATATTTTTTAAATTATAGAATATTTTTATATTTAGATTATATAATATATATATATTATAATTTTTCTTTCTCAGAAATTTTAAATTTTTGAATCGACATTTTTATGATTACAGAGTAAGCAAATAGAGAAAAAATATTATTAATAAGGTTTAAGTTGCATAACCTATCCATACAATTTCTTCGCTCTATAATGAAAAAAATGAACACATAATATATAAATTACAAGCCGAAAAAAATAATATAGGTCAAAAAACATTCCAAAGACTATATCTATAAAAAAACTGAAAGAAGATAAATTCATTTAATTTATTTTCAAAATTATATTGTAAAAACTAGGTATACTTTAATAAAAAGATTTAAATGTATATTTTAAAAAATTAATTCAAAAATTAATATATATATAATTAATATATAATATAATAATTAATAAAATTGGGTTGGCCAAATATCAGGGAACAGGCTAAATCAATGTTTAGTTGATTTCTGTTCCACCAGATGGCGCTCTGCCTTCTGTAAAGCACATGTGCTCCTGGTCAGGATATGCCATTTTTAATATTGATTTCAACCCTGATCTTTTTATCTTTTATTTTTTTCTTTCGTTTTTTAATATATATATATATACCAACCAAAAGACTGAGATATATCTCTCTCTACTAGCCATTTTATTTATTTATTTATTGAAAAGAAAACATCGTATGTGAAAATGTAAGTAAAAATACCAAAAGATGAGTTTACAATAGAGTCCAATGTAACCCATGCCAATGTCATATTTGTCAACTCAGAATAACCACAAAAAAACTATTCAATATATTTGGACATCCATAACGCAAAAAATATATATAACACAAAAAAGGCAAAAAAAAATATTTCAAAGATATTTTTTCTACTCGTATTTATGCATTTAATTTTTTTTTGCTGATATTGCAATTGAGAAACTATTCTAATAATATATTTCTTTCTTTTTTTCCAATCTTTTAGGTAAAAATAAAAATGTTTATTGGGAGATTGTCTTTGTCTTTTTCAAGACTAGAAAGATTCCGTCTTTCCAGAAAAGAGTTGCTAAGAATTTAAGCTCGTTGAAGCTCTGCTTATTAATGGCTCAGATTTCCAACGAATTTCTCGGATTCATTTTTTAAACTCGCTCCCAACTTAATATTTTAGTTTAAAAAAAAAGAAGAGGTTGCTTTTCTATCTTAAAATATTTATTTATTTTCGACCATTTATTTTAGACAACACACACACATTATATTCAAATGTGGTTTAATTTAAATGATCACATATATTTTATATATTGTTAGCGAATTGTTTATTATTTATTAACAGAGTATCATTTTTTAATGTTTATATTTTGCTTTTCTGAGAATTTGACTCATTTCTCGGATTCATTTTTTAAACTCGCTCCCAACTTAATATTTTCGTTTAAAAAAGAAAAGGTTTCTTTTTCTATCTTAAAATATTTATTCATTTTTTGACCATTTATTTTAGACAACACATTATATTTAAATGTGATTTAATTTAAATGATTACATATACCCTATATATTGTTAGTGAAATATTTATTATTTTATTAACAGAGTATAATTTTTTTATGTTTATATTTTGCTACTCAGTAAATTTCACTCATTTCTCGGATTCATTTTTTAAACTCAATTCCAACTTAATATTTTAGTTAAAAAAGAAGAGGTTTCTTTTCTATCTCAAAATATTTATTTATTTTTGACCATTTATTTTAGATAATATTCTATTTAAATGTGTGTGTGTGGTTTAATTTAAATTATCACACACATTATATATATTGTAGCGAATTATTTATAATTTTATTAACAGAGTATCATTTTTTATATTTATATTTTGTTACTCTGTAAATTTCACTCATTTCTTATCTTTTTATTTATCATTCATAGTTTGTTCTTGTCGTATATAAATTGCTGTGTCATCCTGAAGTTTTTGTCTCTCATAATTATCAACGTGGCAATATGTTTTTTGAAAATAGAGTAATCTATAAATATATCTTTAATTAAAAAAGTATATATTGAATACAAATTAAATATAATTTATTTATATACCTCTAAATAAATATTAATTAATAAATTATATAAATATAAGTTATTTTTTATCCAATATAGGCCTTTTTAATCAAAAAAGTATATATTTCTTTATTCGTACATTGAAATGGTTTTAAAAATTTGATTTTTCAATATAATATCAGAGTTTAGCAAATTAAAACAACAAAATAAATTATCTTTTTTTTTTTCAATTGTAAAAATTTAATTTTTGCTTTAGCTAATTCAACAATTATCAATAATTATTGTTGATTTTGCTTAGAATTTTTAATGAAACTGATTCCAAGAATTATTGAATAAATATTATATTTATTGATTTACAAGAGAGAGAACAAAATATAAAAGGGAAACTAATATTAAACAAAGGAACTTTTTTTTCGGTTAGCGCTTATTTACCTGTGCGCTTACACACACTCTGTGGTAGCAATTATTTAATATATACAACAATTATACCAATTATATATATATATATGTGTGTTTGTGAGTGAAAAAAATAAGAAAAATATATTTGAAAAGATCAGGTGTAGAACGCCATCTTAATGCGACAAATACAAACCAACTACACCAATACCTCGCTTTGCGTCGTTTCGTTTTGCGTTTTTTTCGAAGTTGCGTCGCTGCTTATTTTTTACTGATTTTCACTGTGCGTCGTTAGATTTTCGAAGTTCCGTTGTTTTGGATTCGAGTTTTTAATTTTTTTTTTTTTTTTGATTTTTTTTTCCTAAAATATGGCAACACCTTTGTTTTTAATTGCGCCAATTTATTTTCACTTTGCCTCGTTTCAATTTGCGTCGTGTTTTTTTTTTTTTGGAACGTAACCCCGACGCAAAGCGAGGTATGGGTGTAAACGATGATTTTAGCTTGATCCATAATATTTGGTCAACACATTTCTTAATGATAATTGGAAACTATTATAGACGCCTAAGATTCTTTTTAAAATTTAAACAATTTCTACTGCCCTTACTGCGATGTAAAATTAATGGGAGGGCCTGGCTCATCAGTGGTGAACCCTCCCAGCGGTTTCGCCAGTTTAATCTACCATACCGCTGTTTTATTGCATTTTTCGATCTTCCTTTTATAGTGATACTGATGCTAGACTCTTGGAATGGATATTTTAGATGAACTATAAACATAAGCTGTGAGGACAGTAGAATTACATACAATTATAATTAAAATTGTTTAATTTTTAAAAATAATCATACACATCTATAATAGTTACAATTTTCATAACAGATGGCGCGCTTATGCATCATAACATTTCTTGATAAATCAAGAAAATCCAACCACGAACGCATTAGGGCTATTGGTCTTTGTCAGCATGGTGCAGGCTGTACTTCAACGACCAAAAATTTGGTTATAGACGCTTTCTGAGAAATAATGAAATTGTATTTAAAGCCAAATGTGCGTGAATGCGCTGAACAGGTGAAAAATATATAAATAAATCAAACAACAAGTAACAAAACTGTTGGATCGTTTTTGAAGACAACTCTCAGATTTATAAAATAAATTTATTAAACTTTAAACAGTTTTAGATATAGAGAGACTCGTAGATATAGAGAGAGAAACGAGTTAATTACCTCGTATTTAAGGCAACAAAAGAATCATCTAATTTTCCGACATCGTTCTAACCAGATTCAACTTGTGCAAAACAGACGAGAAAGCTAAAAATAAACAAAGTAATAATATAGGGTAGGTTCTTATTTTTTACAAGCTTTCACACTCAAAGAATATTCAACTTCTTGCTTCAAAAACAACCTATTAAAATAAGTGTATTTATAAAATTATTCTCTGAAAGATATTTATTTCAACATTTTCGTTTTTATATATTATATATAATATTTAATATATTATATATATCTATGTAGCTATATATATATATTCTTTATTCCTATCAAAAGTATATAATGTGTTTCAAAACTTTTTCGAAAGAGGAAGGTGGAAATATTTTACCGTGTGATGGTAGAGAAAAAAAATCTTATTTCAAGTTTATATTTCATTTTAGTGGAAAAACTAGCTAACACGCCTTAAAATACCGATATATATATTTCTCCTCTTTTAAAAAAATCTCTAAGAGAAATATTTTAACATTTATAAAATATTATTTATAATTCTGAATAGTTTCTTTGCTTTTAATTTAATATTTATAATTTTTGTTCTTTGACAGGGTTTTAGATATAAATATTAGAGAAAGAATTATATATATGAGGGTAAAAAAGTGCTTATGAGATCTTTCATTTAATACCCTTAATCTACAATTATGTTCCAAAACATGTTCTTATCATAAATCATGAAAGAACATATCTATATATAAATCTGTATATAAATAAATATATATAAACGAATGTTTGTATGTTTGTTTGTATGTCCGGTATACAAATTCGCAGTAGTTTACTAATTCAAACCAAAATTTCTATGCATAGGTAAAAAATACGGGAAGGGCGATAGGCTATTTTAAAAAATATATAAATCAATTATTAAAACTATATATTCAAATTATTCTACTTAGCTCACGAACAGCGCCCTCTATCAACGATTAAATTATGCTGATGCAAACAAATATATAATGCTAATAACAAACAATTATAAAAAATTCTTATCTAAATATATATCACTCGGGTAGATATGCACACGGGTCAATCCCGGGGCGAAGCCCGGGTCACCCTTCTAGTATTTATATATATTAAACTCAAAATATAAGCATATCCTGACCACGTTCACATGAACTTATATATATAGGTAAAATAAAACATATATGTATATATATGTGGTAATATATTTCAATATATACTTGATATCCATAGGTAATATAGCTATAGTGTAACAGCCTAAATTGTAGAAACAATCCAACTCGCCAGTTTGGCCATCATGTAACACAAAATGGAATAATAAAATTAGATTGAGTGACAGCTGGCGCCCAGACAGGAGAAAGGTATCCGATTACACCGTCGGTCCGAAAAAAAAATGATCGGATTACAGACAGTTCTCCTTTGGCTCTAGAATAGATCAGACCCCCCCCTCGACCGGCGCTGACCATCCGCTCTATCTCTCTCTCGTTCTCTCTGAGGTGACATCCAACATGCCTCGTCCTTTTATAATATTCATTGACGCCTGAACCCACTCCAACCATTGTGGTCATCACGACTACATCTAACCAAACATACCACACTACGACAGGATAAACTACATCAATACATATATATATAAAAGATCAGGTGTTGATATTAAAAAATATAAAAAGGTATATCCTGACCGCGCTCACATGAACATTTCAGATGACAGAGCGCCATATAATGGAATAAAAATAATAAGTAGACACGGCTCAAAAAATGCGACATCATCTCTTCTGGCACGTAATCCCCACTTTCTTCATCATGCCATGCCTATCTTTCGGCTAATTGACCAAATAAACATGGACTTATAGTCCTAATGTCATTAAAAAGTCCATAGTCTTTTTTATCGCCAGGGTGTTTCCAAACTGGGGTCAAAGGACGGATCTTTGAATGTCCCGCTATGCAAATCAATACGGACCAGGCTGTCACGCTTATTTCTAGACTTCCTTAACCTCTTTGATCTTTATTCCTTCCATACATTTCACCTATAACAAAGATAATTGTTTATTTCTCAAAATTAACACAAATCAATAACGCGCCATCTATACACATAAAATTAAATGATTTAAAAGCACGAATGTTTCTTTTATACATAATACAAACTTCTTCTGCCCTTACTGCGATGAAAAATATATTGGGAGGGCTTGGCTCATCAGTGGTGAACCCTTCCAGCGGTTTCACCAATTTAATCCACCAGACCGCTTCTCATAGCTCTAATACTGTATTGACCGATTCTGCTTATATACGTAGCACTGAAGGGTGGAATCTCAGAAATGCTTTTCAAGAAAAATATGGACATAAGCTTATAGGACAGTAGAATTACATTCAAATATTTGCATCGAACAATGCTCTTCCGAAAACAATAAAGACAAGGTCAGTTAGGCCTTTATTGTTTGCGGAAGAGCATTGCTCGATGCAAATATTTGAATGTAATTCTACTGTCCTATAAGCTTATGTCCATAATTTTCTTGAAAACTATTTCTGAGATTCCACCCTTCAGTGCTGCGTATATAATCAGAATCGTCCAATACAGTATTAGAGCTCTAAGAAGTGGTCTGGTTGATTAAATTGGCGAAACCGCTGGGAGGGTTCACCACTGATGAGCCAAGCCCTCCCAATATATTTTTCATCGCAGTAAGGACATTAGTAGTTTGTATTATGTATAAAAGAAACATTCGTGCTTTCAAATCCTTTCATTTTATATATATTTCACAAAATGCTTACTTTTAATCAAACTACCCTTGGAACACTGCTCTTCTAAGGAATTGTCACTTATCAATTGAAGTGCTTATACAGCTGATATAAAATTCAGAAATCTATGAAACCTGCGAAATAACTACACATATAAAATAAATAAAATATAGGAATAACAATAAAATCTATAAACGAATTTAGAATATGATATTTTATAATAAATCAATATCTATGCTATTGTTATATTCTATTAGGGACCAGCTTTCTAGAAAGCTGAGCTTCGATAGAAGATACCAATGAAAAAAAAAAGATAGGAATCTCCTAAGTGTACCTACAATTAAAATTATAATTAGCCCTCACAATATCGTTGAAATTTCAATCATATGTGCATATAGCTTAACACCGCATCTTATTCTTAAAAATATTATTCCTTTATTTTCATTTTACTGATTTATTTGATATGAAAAAATAGTACAAATGTGATATTGTACTGGGATAAGGTGCATAAATTATGAAAAGGGCATCTCCTTATCGTGCAACTGAAAGTTGCCGATGGCTTGCGCCATTTTTAATTTATGCACCTCATCCCAGTACAATATCACATTTGTACTATTTTTTCACATTGTGTCGCGGTCTCACGCAATTCTGGCCTTAATTACCCGTTTCATGATTTTTCAGGATGCCTGATTGACCAGTTTTTTTGGTCGTTGAGGTACAGCTTGCACCACGCTGATGAGGGCCAACAGCCCGAAACGCGTCCGTGGTTAACTTTTCCTGATTAATCAAGAATGTGTATTTAGCCAATTCTGGAATAATTGAAAATCAACGATAATAGTTAATATTTATTCCGATAGATGGCGCAAGCCATCAGCAACTTTCAGTTGTACGATAAGGAGATGCCTTTTTCATGATATTTTTAAATTCGTAGTGTTTTGAAGATTTATTTAGATTTATTTTCGAACCAAAAAATAATTTAAACAAAGATTTAAAAATATATAGATAGAAAAGAGATAAAAACAAACAAAACAATGCACAACTATTTTTCTAAACATTGTGAGAAGTTGCGAAGAATTAGCAAGGTCAAAAACTAAAAAATAAATCTCATAGAGTATTGAGATTGGCGAACAACACCGAAGGAAAAAAAAGTTTAACCAATGAAGAAGCTAAGTCGAGCGTCCTTAATTAAAGGAGCTAACCCCAATGTCGCAACAAATTAACCCAAGTTGCGTGAAGCTTGTCAAACATTTCGTCTGCTGGAAAAGTTCGGCTTCCTTTATTATCTGACTTTTATTGGCACTTTGTGCAACCTTGGTTTGGAATACTGGCTGGGAATATATCTAAATTTCTAACTTTCTTTGTTTGACTTCCGTCGTTATTGTATTTCGACATGCAATCCTTTTAGAAATATCTTTTGGTAACTTTTTGTGTAGTAGCGATCGCCACTGTCTTCTGCTACTAAGATGAAATCAAAGATAATTATATATTATTCCATTAGTATATACTTTAAAAATAGATAGAATAGCCATAAATCTCTCATTTTAGCCTACATACATGGTGTTGAAATAAAATACGAATTTTTAATCTCTGAGTTGAATTCGTCCCCTAAGGCTCGTAGGCATATATTCAACCAGGATTTTATAGTAGAACTACAATCATTGACAAAACTTAAAGAAGTAGGAAATTCTTTGATGTGCCAATCGTCTGTTTTCTGAAGGAGAAAGAGGCAATTTTGTTCACAATTGGTTACCATAAATGATAGTTTCGTTATATTGCAAAAATAATTCCAAATATTTTATCGTATATCTATTTAACACTTAAAAGTTCTCCTTGTTCTAATTGGAAGTATTTAAGCGAGAGGACCAAACAATCTATGCCAGGTAATTAATCAGAAGCCAGGGAACGAGGGAGGGAGAGAGAGCGGTGGTGGCGGGCCATAAGACCCCAAGGGAACAATTCCTCGAAGGAAGTTATTCTCCCACTGTGATAGAAGTCATCTATCTGAGATAGACCGAGGGACATATTGGTTTTGAAGCCGCTGCGTCTATAAATCTGAGAAAATGCCTCATGAATAACTATACGCGTGTGTCAGATATATGCAGTGGTCTTTCGCCCTATTTTGATTATTTCCTTTATGGCAGACTTGCTTCCTCTTTGTCGATAGACCTCTTTTGTTTCTGCTAAGTTCTCTTAGTTATTCCTGTTTTATCATTCTGTCCATATCTGATTATACATCTTTAAATAGTTTTTAGATCTCCTTCCTCTCTCTCTCTCTCTCTTAAAGTGTTTTTGGGATTGAGATTGAAACTGATTTATTTCAAAGTCCATATAAGGTTATATAAGGTTAAATACAGAATAAATAGGAATATATAGGATTATGTAATGATAAATATAAGAAAAATAGATATAAATAGATTAAAATAATTTATAAATATTAAAGTGTTTTTATATTGTAACAGATTATTTGTTATTCTATGAAAAAGGTTTTTTAAATTTCGATATTTGTATCGTTATACATTGTAAACTTTTCTCATTGCCTCTCTGCTATTGTATTAGTTTAAATCTAGTTTTACACTGAATATAAATTGCTGTGTCATTCTCTGAAATTTGTTTTTCCTAATTTTCTCCGTTACAATTTGTTTTTATAGGCATTTTCTATAGGAATGTGTATCTTTATTTACATATATCATCTGGATTGTATTTAATCGTCCACTCCACTATTTATCTTTTATATGAATATATCTTTCACAAATAATCTATAATAGGAGGTAAATTATTAAAATATAAGCATCATAGATATATAATGCTACTTAATTTATGAATATTTTTATAACATTCTAACACTGGTAAATATATTAACATAAGGTAACAGAGCTGTAAATAAATAGCAGGTTTTGTTTTAATTTAAAAAAATAAACGAGAGCACCCTCTACTGAGGGTGGGCAACATGGTCTCTTCATATCTCCCTCCTTCAGTGCCTTCCTCTACTGAGGGTGGGCAACATGGTCTCCTCATATCTCCCTCCTTCAGTGCCTTCCTCTACTGAGGGTGGGCAACATGGTCTCTTCATATCTCCCTCCTTCAGTGCCTTCCTCTACTGAGGGTGGGCCACATGGTCTCCTCATATCTCCCTCCTTCAGTGCCTTCCTCTACTGAGGGTGGGCCACATGGTCTCCTCATATCTCCCTCCTTCAGTGCCTTCCTCTACTGAGGGTGGGCCACATGGTCTCCTCATATCTCCCTCTTTCAGTGCCTTCCTCTACTGAGGGTGGGCCACATGGTCTCCTCATATCTCCCTCCTTCAGTGCCTTCCTCTACTGAGGGTGGGCCACATGGTCTCCTCATATCTCCCTCTTTCAGTGCCTTCCTCTACTGAGGGTGGGCCACATGGTCTCCTCATATCTCCCTCCTTCAGTGCCTTCCTCTACTGAGAGTGGGCCCCATGATCTCTTTATATCTCCCTCCTTCAGTGCCTTCCTCTAATGAAGGTAGGCCACACGGTCTCTCCATACTTCCCGGTCCTCCGCCATCCTCTTC
Organism: Cordylochernes scorpioides; assembly: GCA_030710605.1. NCBI lineage: Eukaryota > Metazoa > Arthropoda > Arachnida > Pseudoscorpiones > Chernetidae > Cordylochernes > Cordylochernes scorpioides. The sequence continues at coordinate 201,196,893 of CP092863.1, read as the reverse complement.
ATCTCCTCGTAGATGTGTCGTCCAGTCCACTGTTTTAGATCGTCTGTGTATCCCTGTCGTCTCCTTCCCCTCGATCTCTTCCCCTGGAGCTTTCCCTCCAACACTGTCAACAATGTCATATAAAATAATTCATATAGTTACAATACATCTCTTGAAGTTAGAGGTTGCCTGGAGGCATTCATTGTTCTTGAAATGACATACACTTAAGCCAGAATTTTTTTTATGATTTTGATGTTTCGACAAAAATATTTTTCCCTAGTCATGGAAAAACGTTTAAAATGTTTTATTTTTGTTTTTTTCGAAAGGAGATCCTTGTCTGTACGTCTGAAAAAATAATTACTCTTTAGTCTAAGTGACTGTTATTTCAAATATATCTTAATATCGAGCAATATCGCGCCATCTATATACAGCTAATGAAAACATTGTTTGCGGAAAAGCATTGCTCGAAGCAAATATTTAACTGTAAATCTATTGTCCTAAATGCTTATGTTCATAGTTTGCTTGAATACTATTTCTGAAATTCCACCCTTCACACACACACACACAGTGTAGCATATATAAGCAGAATAGACCAATACAGTATTAGAACTCTAAAGAAGCGGTCTGGTAGATTGAGAATTAGCGAAACCGCTGGGAGGGTTCACCACTGATGAGCCAAATCCTCCCAATATTTTTCTTCGCAAGTAAGAACAATATAAGTTTGGTTTATGTATAAAAGAAACATTCGCGTCTTAATGTTTTCATTTGCTATACATAATATATTTATTATTGTTAATTATTGGATCAAAATATAAATCATTTTACCATTTATTATTATTGTGTGTGTGGCTATATAAAACGTTAATTTTCTTTGTTTTATATGATAGCGTATATTGAGGTTGAAAAAAAAAACGAAAGAAAAAAACAATCAGAAATCTATATTTCAAGATAATAATGCGAAGGTTTGAATTTTTATTTGAATTGCTTCTGACTTCAGGCGATTTTTCATGAGAATGTAATGGAGACGTGAGAGAGCAGAATAAAATGGCGAGGGGACGAGACAGGTGTGACAGTAAATCACATAAAAAAGTGCCATCAAGCTGAGGTTTGGGGATCCCAAAATGGATGATAACCCAATCGGAGTTATAAAACAACGGGAACTTAATGCCTTCCCTTTTACGTACCGAGATAAAAGCTTAAGTTCCATTAACACGGAGCTTTACGATTGGGTGAGGGGAGGTTTTTTTTGTTTCATTGGGTCACCGCAGAAATCCGAGTTTGGCCAGATTTGTTATTCTTTCTTTGCTTGACTTTGATTTCTATTGTCGCGCATTTAAAAGAATCAATATTGATATTTTCATAAATACCTTATCAATATCAAAAATTCGAAACTATTATAGTCGCGTATGATTCTTTAAAAAATAAAACAATTTCTACTGTCCTTACTGCAATGGAAAAATTAAGATCTTTTATATAAGAGATTCTTGTCTGTACATATGAAAAGATAAGTACTCTTTAGCCGAAGTTTCTGTTATTTTAAATATATCTTAATTTACAGCAATAACGCGCCATCTATACAGCAAATGAAAATTGTTTGCGGAAGAGCATTGCTTATATAGTAGAAATTGTTTTATTTTTAAAAGAATCATACGCGTTTATAATAGTTTCGAATTTTGATAACAGATGGCGCTCTAATGCATCATAACATCAATATACACTGGTCCGCAAAATTAAAGGAACAACATATTTTTTTCATTTATCTCAAATTTTATTGAACATTTATCAATGAAATTTTATACACAAATTTATTTTTCCATTATTGATTAGAATACCCGAAATCAAAGAATTCTAACACGTATTTTATGCAAATTAGCCGGTCAAGCAATGATCTTCTTGCAGTCAGTGCATAAATATCTTGGATATTGTTGTTAATATGAGGTGTGATCGCCTTTAACTGATAGACAGGCTCTACATCGGTGACCCATACTAAGAATTAGGGAGTTTATCAGCTCCAGTGGAATCAACGCCCACTCTTGTGTTAAGGCTGTTTCTTGCTCATGAGTGTTTCTAGGAGGGGGTTGGAGGGATGAGATCCGCCGTCCTAGGTTGTCCCATACATGCTCAATGGGATTTAGGTCTGGGGATCGAGCTGGCCAATTCATCCAAGCAATTACATGGTTTTGGAGAAAAGTGTCGACCACACCAGCCCTATGTGGACGGGCATTATCTTCCATTAGGAGAAAGTTTTCTCCCATTTCCAATGCTTGAGGCATCACATATGCTTCCAAGATCTCGTCCCGATACCTCTGTCCAGTCAGGGTTCCTTGCCGAAAAATATGGAGTGCTGTGCGACCGCCCAAGAAGATTCCAACCCAGACCATAAAACCTTGGCTTCAGTAGGGATCCCTTTCAACCATATTCCGGGGATTATTTCTGGTTCCTACCTCTCTCCAGACAAAGACACGACGAGAATCGCTGTTTAGAGAGAATCTGGACTCATCAGTGAACATTACACACCTCCATTCATCTGGATTCCAGGAGACATGTCGTCTGCACCAAAGTTTCCTTGCTCTCTTTTGAGGTGGTGTCAATGGCACACAAATTATGGGTCGTCGAAAATAGAGGCCCTTCTTGTGAAGCCTTCTGCATATTGTATCAGTTGATACTAAGACTGCTGTAGCTGCATTGAGGTCACTTCGTAGTTGCGATTCTGTCATTCTTCTATTGCGACGCACAATAAGACTCAAATAACGCTCTTGATTTAACGTTGTGACCCTTGGACGTCCTTGTCCGGGTGTTCTGGAAACATTAGCTGTCGTTTGAAATTTTTTCCAAAGCCTTGAGACAACGTTTCTTGTCACTCCAAGCCATCTTGCTACTTTTGCCTGTGATTGGCCTGCTTCCATCCTTCCAATAGCTTGCCATCTTTTTTCTTGTGATAAATGTTGCCTATAAGCCATGAAAACTTTAAAAAACAAAAAGGTTCAATAAAAATCTAGTGGAGCGTAAAATTAGGACGTTTTGAGAAAGACTCAGGCACGTGCTGGAGGCGGAGTCAACGTAGACGGTGGTATTTTGCATATTGGGAACAACTTTGTTTTTTTGTTTTACATACTCTCTTAATTCATGGAAGCCTTTGAATATACCAAAACTTGATATATATCCCTTAATATAACTTTTCCTTTTCTTAAACATGTGTTGTTCCTTTAATTTTGCGGATTAGTGTATTTGAAGGAGCTGCATCAATGTTGTAAATTGTGCCAATATATTGTTTTATAATGAATGAAGACATTAAAACGTAATTATTTTTTCACAAATAAAACTAACTTATACTGTACTTACTGCAATGAAAACCTAGTATTGAAGAAGGTTACTCTTTCTTCTCAATATTAAATCTTTCTATCTTTCCCTTGAGAGACGAGCTAGTGTTTAGTTTTAGCTGGGAAGGTACATCATGACTATGTCCAGTTACCTTTCCAGCTCGTTGACTCCAAGAAAGAGGCTCTAACCCAATAAAGGAAGACTATCACGGTTCCTATCACTTATCAAATCTCTATTTATTAAACAACACGGTCAATTTATACATTCCAGGATACGTAGTCATTGGTCATAAAAATAAATTTACATACTTACCTTTTTTTTCTCTTCCTTCGTTTTTAATTTGCAAAACTATTCACATAAACAAAATTGACTTCTCTACTAGTTGTAACAATTGGAATGATGAAACATCGGATTATAAACATTTTTAATGAATTAATGTTAGTCTATATCAATATTTAATCGTATTCAACAATTTACCTTCAAATGGTATCTATTTATATAGGTAAGTAAACAATAATTTCTGTATGTATCCGGTTATAGTGTGTAAGGCTATATTACCATCTAAATGAAGGAAGCTATCGATTTCTTATATTTAAAAGAAGTTATATAAATCATTTACCTTGTTAGTAACGAAAGGAATCTGTTATTTTCATATATACACTCATAGAAAACTCTTAAGGGGCTTTGTACCAATCAGTATGTATATCGGTAGTCGGACAATAACTCTGAAAGGTATTTTATACACATTGGCCTTTATTGAAGAAACGTGAAAAACAAGTGTGAACAAATCGCCTCTATCTCTTTAAAAAAATAGACGATAGGCGATTATCAAAGACTTTCTACTTCCTCAAGTTTTGTCCATGAATGTAAGTAAAATATCTATGTATATATGTATGTAGTTATGGTGGTAACCTATTCCCATATAAATGAATAAACTAAATGATTTCTTCCTATATTAACAACAAGGTTTATGAATCGCTTATCTTGTTGGTATAACGAGGAGATACCCTCTCTATTATTCTTGTACAAACAGTATATATATATGTAGTAAAAATATATTGATAAGGAACAATTTGGATTATAGATTATAAACACAAGGCAATAAGACCAAATCCAAATAAATTGGCAGTAACTATTTGAAATATGCTGTGGTAAAATTTCTCATTCAGTACTTTTGTCTGAAGATGGTAACAACGCTGTTACCGAAACGTCACACATTATTTATTTATTTGGATTTGGTCTTATTACCTTGTGTTTATATTTTCTATAATCAATTTAAAAAATCATATTTTCATTATAACTATTATATAATTATATTACTTTAGCACCACACATACATACATTTGGACCAATTTGAAGCCATTGGGACCAAAAATCTTTTTGGGCGCAGTGGTTATAGCCTATTCCACGCTGACGAGCGCCAACAGCGCGAAACGCATTCGTGGATGGCTTTTCTTGATTTATTAAGAAATTGGGTTGGCCAAATATCACGGAGCAAGCTAAATAAACGTTTAGTTCATTTTTGCTCCACTAGATGGCGCTCTGCCATCTAAAAAGCACATGTGCTCGTTGTCAGGAGATGTCTTCTTTATTTTCAATACACCCATTTGAAATTACTTTTTTTTTTATCAAATCATTAAATATTTGTGTAACATTTATCATATTGATTCTGTTAGTAATATGTTTAAAATAATTAAAAATTAGAAATTATTTTAGTATAATTGAAGGAATTTTGAATAAATATCAGAATATTTCAGGGGTTGTAAAAATAGAGTATTTGCTCACATACAGCAACAGAAGGATGAATGTGTTGCTAACCATATCTAGATTGAAGGCCACATTATCTGAAGAGATATCAAAAGAAGTTGAAGAAGAAACTAAAATTGAGTTATGATTGCATGAATTTGGAGGAGGCTAGATCCAAGTGCATTACCTTTTAAAATTCCAGGCTTGTTTAATTTCCCACCGAGAATTTGATAAAGCCCCTAACCAAAGCTTTTAGAAGTGGAGAAATGTTAGTAAAAATAGTTAGAAATGGCGCGGGCTAATTCAATAGGCACTGGCAATTCTCCAGGGGGAATGGTAATAAGGCACCAGCTCTGTATGCCTTGGAAAATACTCGGATGGGAATTGAATTCCGATAGATTTAATTTTATATCTCCCTTCCTCTTTTTTTTTTCACACATAGCTTCGTTTTAATTCTTGCAATTATTACTATAAACAATATATTGTGTCAAGATATATATTCATTATTGTAAATTTAAATTATCATTTAATTTATTGTGTTTTGATCCGGAAACATCGCCAAATCAGACGATGCACTTACGGTGCTTTTTCTTTTGGCAAACAATAATTATTTTAGCCTAAAATTGTAATTCATATGTTCATCATTTTTATTTTATATATCATTCATATTTTAATATATAATCTTATTACTATTTTTTAAATTATATTATCAAAATATAATTTATATTATCAAATATAATAACTCTTAACAAATTTGTTTTCATATGATCTACAATAATTCGTAAATTAAATTTAAATGTGCAATAAATTGATAAAGAGGGAGCAATCTCTCGAAATATTTTGAGAAAAAAATTGTTTTTTTTTACAGATCCAGGTACGCCCTTTTATATAATCTTAATTAATGGATCGCCTTTTGACTCAAATAATAACTTTTGTTAACATTATTTTATTCTTCATTTACTCATTTTCTCTAATACTTTGGAGATGAGAAATACGTGTAGGACTACATCTCGTGTGATCTTTTATCTTCATTTGTAGAGTATAATACAAGAACCCAATAAATTGTGAATTTTACGCCATCAATTCACATTAATGCTAGCTAAAATAGACTGGAAAAATCACATATGTACCTTTATTTATATATTTATTGTAAAGTTTGAATGTGTGTCTCTCTTTCTCTCATCTCTATGTGATAAAACCTATTTAAACTTCACTTTTATTTAAACATTTTGTCCCTACCTTTACAGAAATGAAAAATTGTTTTCGATGATCTGAATCACTAGCGGTAAATACCCGCCTTTTTTAAACTGACAAAATATGTTCATCATAATTTTAAGAGAGCTTTTTTAATAAATATCTCTAGCATACGTGTTTTATGCCATGATAATCATGGTAGATAGTAGTTAGAAACTCCTTCTACTGAAAGTACACCACATCTCTACACATGTGGAAAGTGCAGTTCAATAATTCTTTTCACTTACAAGTTTGACACCCCGTTTGGCTACTTGTCCTCACTGGGGGGAGGGGGGTGAACCTTTGAAAGAATAGGAAACGATTGGTGGTAATTTTATTTTTTTTTTTATAAAAAGGTGTCCAAATTGGGATTCGATCCTGGGTCGTAGTTTATGGTATTTATAGCACTTCTCCACTTTTTAAGAAAGCTGAAAACTGAGTAGATTTCTCAGGCCTGGTAATTCTTTTTTTTTTTCTTTAATACACGGAATTCTCCAAATTTAGTAAAGTTTTAATTAACTTGCCATTTTAAAGCTTATTTGAATTTACCGAACAAGTAAAAATCTCATGGTGATATATCAGGCGATTAGGGAGGGTGGAAATTGATTTATACAATCTCTATCTCACATGTTATTTTAACGCTAAGGTAAGATGTGGCTGAAAAATACTATGAAACATCATGACCTTCTATCTCCGCCATTAATTCATCAATGTATGTTATAGCTTCGAGAGAGAGATTGAAACATCTTTATTACATCGTTCATTTAAAATTATATGAAGTTAAATACAAAAAAAATGAATAAATATAATATGAATATAGATGAATAAGTGTAAAATATGAAATTGATAAATTTATACATACACATATGTCATAATATATGCTCTTCCAGGAATAATAAAACAAACCTACAGTCAACCCAAAGAGAGACAGCAGCTAAAGTCCGGTCATTTGAGACACCAGCGACATTCCAGGGGGCGACCACAGGGGCGTTACTTGGAACCTTAGGACTAATTAAGACAGTTGGTGATTGTGAGCGATACAAACGGCCGCCCGGCTGTGGCCGGTCGCGGGCCTCTCCCGTCTATCTCTCTCTGGTTGCCTGGGTTCTTCCTCTACCAAATTGTGGTGTGATTATTTCTCTTTTCCCACATTATTATTATATTGTCACATTGAAAGTCGACAGGATCTTATCACATATATATATATATATATATATTATATTATCTAAAATGCAAATATTTTATTTTTTGGGGACATATATTCTGTTTTCATTCATTGACTGTTCTACATTTGTTGACCGTAGATTTAGAATGTTTTTGAATATTTGTTGTATATATACAGTTAACCTACCTATTTTTTTAAATGACGTATATAGGATTCATTTTATAAATTCTATATTACTGTAAAAATATTTAAGGTGTGATTATTTTCAAGTAACTGAAAATTTAAAAAATACTTGATAAGTGAATAATAATCTTTACTTTTTCACGACTGCACCTTCAATTCTTTATCATTCCAACATCAAAGCATTATAATTCATAACATATATATATAATATATATATAAGGTCTTCATTGGTGGCGCCTACCGAGGAAAAGACTCCACCACCGATGGAACGCTGTTAAAATATTCTTGCAGTAATTTTGAGTTACTCGGCTTGGATTGGTAGAGCAGGTTTTCTGAGATTTCTTGATTCATTCCATGGGGTTGATCTGCATCACTTTTTCTTCTTCTCCAATATATCTGCCTCTTTTCAAATGCTCAAAACCAAATAAATACATTAATTCTATCATTATTTGCTTACCGCAATATTTAAGCGTCATGTTGCGGCTTATGAAAGTATAAATATTGACATTTTTAGTGCCTTTTTATATGGAATAATAAACCTACTCTTTGCAAAATACAAGTATTTGTATCTTATATTCAAATATAAAAAATACGATAGGAAAAATAAAAAATGTCAGGTGTTGATATTAAAAAAAAAGAAGGCATATCCTGACTAAAAGCAATCAAATCAATATTTAGTTGCTTTCTGTTCCACTAGATGGCGTTCTGCCATCTAAAAATCACATGTTCTTTTGGTCAGGATATGCCTTCGTTATTTTTAATATTCAAATATGTGCTCTCTATTTTCTCTCGATTGATTACCTGTATAGGTGAAGTAAATATAGGTGCAAATTTATTTTCAGATATACAAGAAATGACTAAGAAAATTTCAAGGCTATCAAATTCAAATGCTACCATGAGACACAATATCTTCATTCGTTTCTTTTAACTTTATGTTAATAAGTAAATTTCTTCATATTTGAACATTTAGATTTGTTATTTGGAGTTCACTTTAAGCCTGTATTTAGTGCTTCCCTTTGGTACAAGGGGTTCCAAGAATTGACCCACTATATATAGGAATTTGGTTCGGTGCATTTATTTGTAGTTCATATTGATTATTAAAAAATAAATAAAAATGCATACCTGACTGCTCACATGACCATTTTTATATGGCAGAGAGCCATCTAATGGAAAAACTATCAACTAACGGTTTAATAGTTGGTTTGTTACAAATTATTTGTCCAACCTATTATATTGATACTCAAGAAAAGCCGATAAAGTACGCTTTCCGGGTTGTTGATCCTCATCAGCGTGATGCAGGCCGTACCTGAAAGACTAAATATTTATTCAAAAAGATTTCACTTGTAATCCCCCATTAAATATTTGACAGAATTATCATTGATATAAAACTAATAATTGAATTATTTTCATCTAATGGTACTTGTAGATGGTACTTTTAGCCACACTGGTCGACTTCAACGCCTCGTGATGGAGGCCGATTCCAAATTACTAAGCCTACAAATCCAGGGGCTTTTCGCAGGAAGCGAACACCTCCCGGAGCAGGAGTCGTACGGCTCGACATCTCCAGTATCTATGAATCAGCGACCCGTCGCTGGACCCACAGGCAGCACAGGTACCACAGTTGTATCTTTTAACATGTATTTCGGGATTCAGATAATAACTTTGAAATTTATTTTATACACAGCGACCTTTATTGAAGGCACACCAGAAAACCAAATGTTAAAAAAATTACCTCTGTCTCCTTCTAAAAGACAGTCCACAGGCGACCTAAAAAAAACTTCCACTTTCTTTTGTCCATGAGTGGATATTGATATCGTTGAAGGAGACATAACACCAGCTTTGGTGAATTCAAACAGAAAGCCAACCTGTTATTCATGATTTCAGGTTATGGCCTAGTCAACGGGGTATTTAGCAAATGCTTTTACTGTAAGTGTGTATCTCATGTCTACACATATAGAAGGTAGTTTGACTTTTGCATTTACAAGGTTCCGAGTGTTCTATTTGGTTGCTTGCACTCACTGAGATAAGAGTCTTGTGGAAAATTTTAAGCCATTGAAAAATGATATGCTTAATGCGGGATTCGATCCCATTTCACGATTCTATATATATATATATTAAATCAACCGTGTGTGGCACATCTACAAATACTTGTGAATGGAAATATGTATCCGTGTAGGTAGAGTTCTGCCCTTCTGTGGAACCCGGGTTGTCTATATTTCTCAATATCCTTCAAAGCTTTTTGCAGGTTAATTAGCTAAGAAATATAATAACCACATCACATCAAAGGCTGGCCTACTGGACATCTTTAGAAGATCAAAATAAATGGCTTATACTAAAGCACATAAAAAAATACATTCCAAAATATTTCTTTAATAACAATTTTAATCACATAAAATTATAAAACTTTCAATGTATACACTAACATTTTATTGAGACTTTTTTCTTCAATAGAATATTTAAAATAATCTAGTGATGAGAGAGCAACAATGACTCAAAAGAATTTCTTATTTTGAAAAACAAATCCTAATTTTATTTGAACCAACCATATTTTTAAATTCAATTTTCTAAATATATTTTAAAATCAAAAGAATATAAAGTTTCTTATCCTGATTTTGGGTAAACGATAACAGTAAAGGGAATGAAAAAATCAACATAATGATTTTTATTGAAGAACACTAATAATTTAAAGTGATTTTTGAAATTTTCTAAGAATTCATTAAATATAGTCTATGTTTGGAAGAAGAACGATTCTACAAAGCGACCCAATATTTGATGCAAGCTACGCTAACCTATCAAACTTTAGGTGAATAACCAAAATGCTATCATAGAACAAACAGGTAACTTCTCAACGTAGACATCAAATAAGTTGAAGGTTTTTTTATGATGACAACTTGATTACTATAACACAAACAAATAAAGTACAAGAATCCTCTAACTTTTGAAGTAATCCCATATGTGAACTCTTTTTAAACCGTGAAGTTTGAAATCTCATGTTCTATAGCTATAATACAAAGAAACACTTATTCATTGTTCTTGGAATTTTTGTTAAACTCTTATTTAATTCAGATCGCCTTTCTCTCTCTTAAAGCCTATATACAACGAATAATGTAATATTCTTTGATGCTACTTCTTAATTAGACGACACTCACATTGTAAAACAACATTTGAAAATTATCCCGCATGTTTTTCTTTAACGAAAAATCAAAATCTATTTCAAGAAGAAATAATGATTATTTCTAACCTTAGGGATGAGGTATGAAAGGATGTATTATGTAGAGTAATGATAAACGGAAAAATAAAAATGTCCAGAGATGGGAATCGAACCCACAGTGTTCCGCTTACCGGGCAGATGCCATGTCCACTAGGCTACCCTGGACATATTTTTTCGTTCGTAAATAATACATAAAGTAAATAATTTATAATACAATATAATATAATATAATGCGGCTTGTGATTGTAAAACGACATTTTAAAATTATCCCGCATGTGTTTCTTTTGAACGAAAAATCAAAATTTATTTCAAGAAGAAATAACGACCATTTCAAACCTTAGGGATGAGGTATGAAAGGATGAATTGTGAAGAGTAATGATAAACAGAAAAATAACTCATCAGATACTCACATTGTTTATTTTTTCTTCTTGCTAAAGGCGAATTCGAAATCAGCCTGCCAACCAGAAATGTTGAATGATAACAAATTTTGTGGAACAACTGATTGGTCGTATTGACACAAAACCGAAGGATGCCCGATGAGCTTCCTTTATAGCCAAATCTTAACCTAGACATCAATTATCTAAACATCCTTTTAGAATGCGGAAAATCACCTTTTTTAGGCAAAAGTTTATTTTTTTTAGGTGTTGCAAGCTTTTAAGAAAATTTTGCTCATCAACGGGCAATCCCAAAAACAAAAGGATCCATGCGCGGGCGTAGACCAAACTATATTACAGATAAATATAGTATATATATGTGTGTGTTAGCGGTCAGTAATATAGTCTTATCAACGCCTAGGAGTGGACCCTTTTGTTTTTGAATTTACTCGTTCAAAAGCAAAATTTGCTAGAAAGCTTGCATAACCTAAAAATAAATAGGCTCTTTGCCCCAAAATACGAGTTTTACTTATTCTAATAAGTTCTGGATAGCGAAATTGCTTGGAAAATATTAATGACACCGTATCTAAACAAAAAGTGCCTAAAAAACGTTTTCTACATATTTTCTAAGTTAAACATCTTCCTTGTGTGGTTTCACCTAAAATTTTAGGAATCACGAAATGACCTGTTGCTGAGGTTCTTGTTGAAGAGTTGGCTTCTCTTGTATTGCTGGCTACAGTCGCTCCATCTGGTTATTGGTTGCGCCGCTGTTACAACTGGAAAAGAGCGCTGGTCACATGATATTAGTGAATTGTCCGCTCAAGGACTTGTCTATATATTCTTCTTTCATGGAAGGTTTCCACAGGACTGCTCGAAATGGCATTTCGAGAACTCCTGTTGATCGTTAAAGAAATGGTAGAGAGACTTTAGGTTGAAGCAATCAAGAAACTGAAAGAGAAAGAGAGCTAGATAGTGATTAGATTTTAGAATCCTATTTATATGTAAATAGTACTGAAAGCATAGCGGCATAAAAGTAAATGGTTACCTCTCGAATCAAAAAAATCAATTTAAAACCTATAGGTCATTTTTACCGCCCCATTAATCAGGTCTTTGACAAAGTCACAACACCAGCTTTGGTAAATGCAGAATACCTAACTGGAGACTATAATTTCGAGATAAAGCCTTAGTCAGCCCAAAACGTTCTATTAGCGGATGCTTAAATCTCGGTTTCAGTTAATACAAAAATTGAAAATATAAGTTTGTCCCAAAAGTTCGTGTTTTTCTTAAAACGTTGCTTTTCTTATTACTTGGAGAATAATACTTCTACGGCGAATATACATAATAATACATAATACAATTATTTTATACATAATACAAAGATAAGGTAAGCGGAACACTGTGGGTTCGATTCCTTTTCCTGGACACTTTTAATTTTCCGTTTATCATTACTCTTCACAATTCACCCTTCCATAACTTATCCAAAAGGTTAGAAATAATCGTTATTTCTCCTTGAAATAAATTTTGAATTTTCGCTGAAAAGAAACACATGCGGGATAGTATTTCAAATGTCGTTTTATAATACAAAGACATTATACATAACGGCGAATAATTTTGGTATTTCAAATTTCTGCAAGTGTTTGCGAACTTTTAGGACAACCTTGTATATTTGATGTCATATGCCATGAAATAATTATCAATACCAATACTGGTTCTATTATCTATTCTAATATAGAAATTTAGTTTTCAAATACTTCTGTGAACATCAGGATGAATTTATTCATTTTTGGTGTTTTAATATTCACATATTCAAGTAGCTTGACTTACATGAATTTCAAACAATAAGGTCTGTTTGAAAATAACACCAATATCAGGATCTATTCTATGTTTCATCATATTTCTGATATTATTTCCACCACATAACGAAAAGACAAAAAATATTTTTCCAAAGTTTAAATAAAAATATTGGCCAAGGTGTCAGTTTTATATAAATATGAAATCCTGCAAGGCTCGCAGATTCTATTTTCAAAACTTAATTCGATCTTATTCTGGGGAATTCTTAAACTGAAGTTTCGAAATTTTTGTAGAGTTTAAATATAATTTTATTCTTGAGATTTGAAACACTTATCCCCCGTTTTTTTAAATACTTTTCACGTGCAAGAGATGCATCTATACTAATATAAATAATACAAGTAAATGATTAATATGCTATCATGTAGTATTGAGGAAAGACTAAGCTCAGAGCAACACTGCAAATAATTATCTGTTTATAAAATAATAAATATATATTTTGCTACAATATGAAGAACCTTTTTGAAATCACTTCTGTAATATATTAATTTCAAATATATATATGTGTGTGCGTGCGTGTGTGTATGTGTGTGTGTGCGTGTGTGTGAAAAAACAATAAAAAATACTTCTTGATTTCTCAGTAAGCCTCTAGGACCAAATGTTGGTCGTAGAGGTACAGTCTGCCCCACGCTGACGAGGGCCAACAGGCCGAAACGCGTTCTTGATTAACTTTTCTTGACCATAAAGAAATTGGGTTGGCCAAATAAACGAAGTAAGTTAAATAAACGTTTAGTTTATATTTGATCCGCCAGATGGCGTTCTGCCATCTAGAAATGCTCATGGGAGCCTGGTCGGGATATGCCTTTATTGATTTTAACATATATATATAATTACTCTATAATTGATTAAGACACAGATTAATGTATTATTCATAGAATAGTTAATATATCTGAGTCGTGTCATCCTGTACATAACTTTCATAGCTTAATATACATGTATTTCGATGTATATAAGAGCTTCCCAATAAATGGAATTTATATAATCAATATATCGCAACTTCTTTCCTGGAATCCTCGTTGATAGGTAGACTGATGGTATGCCCTCTAAACGCACTCATGGACAAAAACTTAAGGAATTTATACCTTTTAGTATGTATACCAGGATTTAGACAATAACTCTGAAAGATATTTGATACACAGTGACTTTTATTGGGAACATCAAAGAATTCCCACTTCCTTAAATTTTGTCCATGACTTTGAATTTGTTAGAATGAAGATAGTAGAGAACATAACATTTCGTCGATTTAATGAAGCTATATCCTTTTTATTCTGTTGGTATTTGATCATATTATCCCACACTATTCTTGCAAAAGTATAATCTCTCCATTGAGTACAAGTAACCAAATGGGACTTAGAACATTTTCAAATGAAAATGTCTAATTGCTTTCTAAATGTGTAGACATGCTATTAACTTGAAGTGAAATAAGTTTCTAACTACTACAAGCCACGATTACCATGATCACCTATACTCTAGGGATAATAATAATAAAAACAATAAACATTATGAAGTCTATCGTATGCCAGGTTTATGGTCCAGTTATTCTCTAGTATATATAAAAGATCTACTGTATTGATAGCTTTGTCAGATGGTGTTTTTTTTTTTTTTTTTATTATCCCTAGTAGTTAGCGACTGCTTTTACTGTAAGCACACCACATGTCTACACATGTGAAAAGCAGTTCGACTTTGCACTTACAAATGTGCCAGAGCCCCGTTTAGTTACTTGCACTCGCTGGTGGGGTTGGACCTTTACAAGAATCGGGGGCCATTGGAGCATTTTTATTTTTTTAAATAAGAAAAAAGTGTCTAATGCGGGAATCGAACCCAGGTCGTAGTGGTCGAAACCAAACGGTTTACCCAGCCTTCCACCGACCCCCCAAGATGGTGTTCTAAATGTTCAAAGTAAATGTTGCTATAATGAATATCGTCATTGATATTTCCTACTCTGTGGAAACATCTTCAAACAATTGAATGTGAAATAAAGAGGATGATTCAAATATCTGATGAATTCTGTGATGGAAATTTAAATACCTGGGATAGCATAGATAGGAAGGCAGAGAATTCTATAGAATACTGCAGGGCTAAGGGAATAAAATACCAATAAAATGTGGCGTGGCAATATTAATAACACAATCCCTCTGAATGAAGTGGGACAATCATTCCCTGACATTGACAAATGGCTCGGACAATTTTTAATTATTATTTTTAAATTTCCTCCTCCCCCTGAGCACAACACGTCATGGTAGGGCAACAAAGGTGGATAGAGCCCAGAATTCCATATCCCAGATGGATGGAGCATTCTTCTCTTTAATGGATTTCTTTTCTGGGAGCATTCCCTGCCTTGACCGCATTACCATAGAGGCATTTGTCATCGCACCACCAGTATTTAGAACAGGGTGGTCTGTATTGTGGCTCACTATTCATCAAACTTGATATGTATCTACGATTTTTTTATAATTATAAGTGTTTTTAATGAATGAATAAGGTATCAACGGGTGTGGGTGTTAGAAATTGAAAATGTTAATATGTAATTAAAAAGGAAAATAATGATAAACAAAATGATATGTTATAATTTGATTTGTAGATTAGAAACACAAGGTAAAAAGAACGAAGACACCAAGACGCGAATGTTTCCTTTCAAAAATAAATCAAACTTCTACTGTCCTTACTGCGATTGTACAAGGTAAAAAACAAGATTCAAACAAGGAAACAATGTGAGGTGCCTCGGCAACATCGCTGCTACCAGCATCAGAAAAAATACTTTGGTCTGAAGAAGGCAACAACGCTTCCACTGAAACGCCAAACCACATCCATTTATCCGGATCCGACTTTATTACCTTGTATGGAAAAGAAAAATAGAAAGCATATATATATATATTATGAAAATCAGATTTTCTGTTGTATTTTTGATCATCTTGAGGATTATGCTATGGAGTTATTAGTTGGTTCTTTTTAGTACTAAATGGTATTGGTGATGCAGTCGTGGTTAAATCTTGAAAGTACATATATATATATATATATATATATATATGTAATATGATGCAATTGTTATTACACTATAATATTTGATGTATTACACTGTTGTAGAATCCTGTCGACTTAACCGTTCTGTGGCAATATCGTTGCGGGGTTTCTTGTTGTTGGATGCGAATGGTGAGATTTGGTTGAAGCGCAGTCGTTGAGTGGTAAGTGAAGCACACAGTTAGGAATAATCAGGACACATGATGAGGTTTGAAAATAAAAGGCAACTGGATTGGAGGGAAGAAAGCTTGAGAGGAGCTGAGCGATTTGACTTATTAATTAGTTGATCACATGGCGATGATGGGATTTAGATGAAATGAGCGGAGAGAGAGAGATCTCTAGAGTAGATGTTACCTTGTTGGAAGCGAAGGAGCAACTGTCCGAACTCGGCGAGAGCCACTGAACAACTGTAGGTGTTGTTCCTATGAGAGCGAAAACGTAACTGACCATTCTTGCTTTCCGATTTAACACCAAGACTCAGTTTCTCTCTGATTGGTTGAGAGATGATCACATGATCTTTCCCTATTGGTTGACCTATTTAGATGCTATCTTCTGATTGGCCGGCGGCTTCCTTTGGTGTTAGTTACGCCCGGCCTGGGTCAGGAAGTGTCGTGTTTGTTCGACTCTATTTACTTCCGCGGCTATCAAAATACGTCCGGTTCTGTCAGGAAGCATTGGGTGTCTCTCGATTAATATAACTTCTGCGGATACTAGATACGTCCTGTTTTTCCAGGAAGTGTTGGTTTAAACTTAGCTCGCAGGGACCCGGGGTCAGAAGGTTAACTGCGACGTTATTAATAAATATGTTCTCCTCTAGATTTGCTTCCTATGTCTTTTGTTACTTTCTTTCCTCCAGTTACCTTATTCTTTTATTAAATCTTTGAAAATCATACATGGTACATACATAGTGGGTCGGGGTTGCATTTAATTATATACAAATTATGACAGATGCGCCCCCTACATGTGAAGAATTCAAGAAGGGGTTAGCCTGAGAGAATTCTGTAAAATGAAAAATAATTTTGTGGGAAAATTAGTTGTGGGTATTGAGGGGCTATATACAAGCATTGCTGGTGACATAAAAGTAAGATAGAATGGTGTTGATGATATAGGTTGAGTATAATTAATAGAAATCAAAAAATTTTTAATTGTAAGAAATCAATGAATGCTATGGTACATAGTGGGCTAAAAAGGAAAATGTGCCTAAACGAATTCTACTCGAGATAAGAAAGGAGATCGAGGGAGTTCTATTAAGGTTTTTGAAATCAAAATAAAAACAATATAAAAATAGTTGAATGAAATCAAAATTGAATGTTTTTGGTTGAAAAAGAAAAATTATTTTGTTGCATGGTGATAAGGGAAAATGCCTAGTTACTTTTTTTGCTCGAATTTGGAAAAGAATTCGAGGGAATTTCATAAGGTCTTTTGAAATCAAAATAAAATAAAATAAAAGTTTTTTGAGCGAAATCAAAGTTGAGTGCTTGGTTGAATGGTGAAAAAAAAGGAAAAATGCCTAACCATATTCTATTCGAGATTGGGAATGAAATCGAAGGAATTCTATTAGGTCTTTTGAGAAATCAAAAATAAAAATAAAATAAAAGTTTTTTGAGCGAAATCAAAGTTGAGTGCTTGGTTGAATGGTAAAAAAAAAAAAAAGGAAAAATGCCTAACCATATTCTAACTCGAAATTGGGAATGGAGACCGAGGGAATTTTATTAGGGCTTTTGAGAAATCAACATAAAAATAAAATAAAAATAAGAGTTGAACGAAATCAAAGTTGAGTGCTTGGAAAAAAAGGAAAAATGAAAAATAAAAAGGTTTCAACAACAAAGGGTGATTTAATGTTTTTAGTTTAATCGAAAGCCAGTGAGTTTTCGTTGATAATTGAGTTGTGGCAGTATAAGCTAAGTGGTAAATAGAATGATAATTGATAAATAAAAATGATAATATAAACTAATTGAAAAAAAAATGATAATTAATGATTAAAAGTGGTAATAAGTTGAATAAATTGATAAATTGATTAAATATTTAAATTTTAATTGAGAGAAAATAATGAAAATGATTGATATGAAAAATAAGGTGTATTGGTTGGAACCCTTTGGTATCTACATGTATTGGTTGCTCCATTTTGCCCTATAAATGTTTTACTTGCTCAATTATGCCCTATAAATTTTTTGTCTCATCTGTAGCGACACTTAGGTGAAAAACGTGATTCTAGCCCTCAAGTGCGTTTATGCTGTGTGTACAGGAGACATGGAAATCTATATAACCTTTATGTGTAATTTTTTGTCTTTGTGTGTGTGTTGTGAAAAAATGTTAGAAGTCGGTTGTGTAAGAAATGTGTGAGCTAGTTCTATGTGTTGTCTCGTGGATGTGGAATTGGGTGGTAAAAATCGATATGTAGACTCGAACTGGAATCAAAATCGGTGGCATAGCGAGGTTCCCAGTTGACCTCAATAGGGGATCTTCTCATTGTAATTAGAGATACGGAAGTGGGGTGTGTCGGGCAAACGAGAGGGAATGAAATTGGAGATCGGACGAAGGCGCTCCGCTTTGTTTACAGAGGCCGAATTTATCGCTGCGGACTACACTTCCTGTCGTGGTGTCTCAAAATTCTCATTTCCTGCCGTC
This sequence comes from Cordylochernes scorpioides, assembly GCA_030710605.1. NCBI lineage: Eukaryota > Metazoa > Arthropoda > Arachnida > Pseudoscorpiones > Chernetidae > Cordylochernes > Cordylochernes scorpioides. Next base: position 201,178,187 of record CP092863.1, on the reverse strand, counting down.
TATTTATTTTGGGGTGTGGTTCGGGGCTTGTTTTTGGAGCGTGATTTCTCCGACATTGTTTGGTCATCTTTTCAGTTACTGCTATCTCTTCGGAGTTTATTTAGATTTTCTGCGAAGATGGTTCCTAAAATTATGAGAAGTTTTATAAATGTTTGTCCACAATGAAGAACTGCTTGTCCACAATGAAAAACTGCTTGTCCAAAATTAAAAACTACCTCTTGTAGTTCGAAGATTTTCTGAGCGGGCATGGCATAGATAAACAGGTAATTAATGAATAAAATTGGGATACAGTTGTACGGTAGAACTAATAAACAAAGGATAAAAATCAGATGAAAGATAGGATATTGCCCCATGTTCGTCCACATTTTTGTAACTGGGGACTCTGAAATATTTGCTTGAACCTTATGAATTGTAGAATTTGAATGATTGGTAGGTTCGCAGTTCTCTTGTTTGATATCTTTAGGGAGTGGTGTGATATGATTGAACTGGTTGTCAGGTTTACAGTTCTCCTGTTTGATAGTCAATGGTTTTATTAGAGATATGTCGGCGGTAATTGGTTTAGGTTGAGATGTGTGATCGTTTCTCTGACGTGGATGTGGTAATTTTGGCATTGTTTGTGTGGTGTGTACGCTGTGCTTTATGTACGAATCTTGTTTTGCTTTGGTGCCTGTGTCGGTATTTTTACGTGAAGGTTGGTTGTATTCATCGATTCTTCTAGCGAATCGGCAGGTGGGGCAGGTTTTTACCTGTTTTGCGATGTCTTGTGTCATGTTCTGCCAATAATATTGTGCTGAGATGAGCCTCGTCATCTTGGAGATGTTTGGATGGTGGTGTTGAGTGTGTACGGACTTAAGGAGTCTGGTTGTAAGTGAACTTGGGACTATAGTTTTAAGTACTCCTTTTCGGGAGACGGTGCGCAGTTTATTGTGATCTATAGTCACGCGAGATTTTCCCGGTGGAGAAGACTGTTGGCTCTGTATGAGTGGCGCATCTAGGAAGCCACAAAATGGGATACGAGTTCCAACGCCCGTTTCATATTGTTGTACTCCATTTATGCTACGGACCTCATATTCGTATCTTGATAATCTTAACCTCCATCGAAACAATCTGCCTGACGGAGCTTTGATCTCTTTCAACCACTGCAATGCGGGATGGTCAGAAAATATTGTAAACTTTCTGCCATTTAGACAGGTGCGGAAATTATCCACACTTTCCACAATGGCTAGGCATTGTAGTTCCAAGTCTGAATAATTTCGCTCGTGACTACGTAGAGATCGGCTGAAATGCTGAACGGTGTATGTCTTCCCATCAGGGTAGACTTGTTTAAGAATGCCTGTAATGCTGAATGTTGAGGTGTTACAGTACACCTGGCATGGCAGATCTTCCTGGTAAAGGTGTAATGTGGGGTGTGTGGTAAGGTTTTCTTTCAGGTTAGTGAACGCTTTCTGGCATTTGTCATCCCAGACCCACACGACATCCTTTTTTAGAAGGTTGACAAGTGGTGTCCGCAAGCGGGCGTGGTCCGGAATGAACTCTTTATAGACGTTCACAGCTTTTAGGAAAGGTCGTAATGTTTTTCGATTGTGTGGTTGTTTGGTGGCGTGAATTTTTTCTATGTTTTGTGTAGACGGGGTGATTGTATTATTCTTAACGGTTGTGCATGCTCTTGTTTGTCGTTGTCGTCTGTTGGCGTGAGTGTCGCACTTGTTGGGCGGGTTGTGCGTGTTTGTTGCGTGGTGGCGTATGGGTGCGTGTATGTTGTGAGGTACATTTGCGTGTTTATGGCGTTGCGAAGTATGGTCATGTGTGGATTTTGTGTGGTAAGTGGGTGAACTGTGTCGGTGTACGGACACTTTTTTGGGCATTATTGGAATTGTAGGTTGGAGTCGTGGTGGGCATAAAGTTTTGGCAATTGGGTTGAGTGAAAAGTTGCGTGGTGTGAGATTAGAATGGTGGCATGTAAATATTTGGGGTTTGGGCAATGAATGCAGGCAAGGGTTTCCATGTGTGAAAGCTTTGGGTGCTGTGCGAGTCCTTTGGGACAGGTTTTGGCCTAGCCCGTGCTTGCATTCATTTGACACATGTTTAAAGTGGTAGATAGTATTAGACAATGGGACGCCAAGTTGGAAAATAGTGCCGCGATTATAATTTAGTTTTAATTTATACTGATAAAGGGTTTTTAAGGTAAGAACTCCAAATGGCAAGGATGCATTTACCACGTGGAAGTTCTCCCTACGGGTTATTTGGCCTATTGTCAGAGGGAAAGTTAAATGTCCTATTATTTTCGTAAAGCTATTTAGGGTGGATAGATCAAGGGAAGGTTTTTCAATACTTAAGTTGGGAAGTTGTGCTTTTAATCTATTGTATAAATGATACGGCAATATGTTCGAACCTGCGTCTGGTTCAATGAGAAAGGTACATGGCAGGTCCTGGGTCAGATACAAGTCCAAAGTCAATTTGATGGTGTCATTGGGTGGATTGCCTACCTTAATCTCGAAAGGTCTCCACTGTGGCGTCTTCGGCTTGGTGTGGCTGGCTTGGAATATCTGTTGGACCGGATCGGGACTGTTTGCACTGTCCGCGCAATTGAAAGGGAAATCTAGTCATTTGTACTGCTTCCATTCGAGTGGATCGCGTTGTCGGTACACTGGGCCCGTGTCGCGTGGATTGCTTCCGGGTGCACGGGTACGGCATGGCGGGTGGCGACTCCTCGGTGGGTGTCAGGTTGTTCGGACACGTACCGGCGGTGCGGGCGTCGGCTGTCCCGAGGGTTGCGCTCCGGAAGACCGCTTCCAGTTGCGTGGATCTTGCCCCTTGTAGCGCGGCGGTCAGTTCTAAAATTACCGTCGCCAGGGTGTGTCTTGTCGCTTCGTTCGTTGTCAGTTTCTTTCCGCTCGTTGCCAGTTTGTTCTCTCTTGGTTTGTCATTGCCTTTTGTTTTGCTGGCGCCTGGGTTAATTTCCATCTTCATCCTGATTAAGCTCTATAATCTTTATCCTGTCGACTCTGTGTAATATGATGCAATTGTTATTACACTATAATATTTGATGTATTACACTGTTGTAGAATCCTGTCGACTTAACCGTTCTGTGGCAATATCGTTGCGGGGTTTCTTGTTGTTGGATGCGAATGGTGAGATTTGGTTGAAGCGCAGTCGTTGAGTGGTAAGTGAAGCACACAGTTAGGAATAATCAGGACACATGATGAGGTTTGAAAATAAAAGGCAACTGGATTGGAGGGAAGAAAGCTTGAGAGGAGCTGAGCGATTTGACTTATTAATTAGTTGATCACATGGCGATGATGGGATTTAGATGAAATGAGCGGAGAGAGAGAGATCTCTAGAGTAGATGTTACCTTGTTGGAAGCGAAGGAGCAACTGTCCGAACTCGGCGAGAGCCACTGAACAACTGTAGGTGTTGTTCCTATGAGAGCGAAAACGTAACTGACCATTCTTGCTTTCCGATTTAACACCAAGACTCAGTTTCTCTCTGATTGGTTGAGAGATGATCACATGATCTTTCCCTATTGGTTGACCTATTTAGATGCTATCTTCTGATTGGCCGGCGGCTTCCTTTGGTGTTAGTTACGCCCGGCCTGGGTCAGGAAGTGTCGTGTTTGTTCGACTCTATTTACTTCCGCGGCTATCAAAATACGTCCGGTTCTGTCAGGAAGCATTGGGTGTCTCTCGATTAATATAACTTCTGCGGATACTAGATACGTCCTGTTTTTCCAGGAAGTGTTGGTTTAAACTTAGCTCGCAGGGACCCGGGGTCAGAAGGTTAACTGCGACGTTATTAATAAATATGTTCTCCTCTAGATTTGCTTCCTATGTCTTTTGTTACTTTCTTTCCTCCAGTTACCTTATTCTTTTATTAAATCTTTGAAAATCATACATGGTACATACATAGTGGGTCGGGGTTGCATTTAATTATATACAAATTATGACATATATGATAATAAAAAAAATTTTGATCAGTAATTTAATTGAACTAAAGGAATATATATAAAATACATAATTTGATAAAAGTAATGCCTGGCTTAAGGCGAGTAGAATAAGGAAAACAAAATATTATTTACATAATGTACAAAAGATTTGACCCGGCCAACGAGAAAGAACAACAACGAGATTTTATAGGGGAAGCATGACCTCTGGCGGTCGATTTAACAGAGTATTTGGATCTATGAAATATAATTTTAAATAGAATAATATTTTAATATAACATATATATACATTCGAAATTATAAAAAATAAATAAATAATAAAGGGCTATTTGAAAAAGTAAAAATAAATTCTGGCCAACTATTGCTCTCATAATAAAGGGCTATTACAAGTTTCACGACAAAGTTTCGGCAGTTACGCGTCATTTATATGGAACATAATGATAAAAAGAAAGAGTAGAAGAGATTTAGAGTGGAAAAAGTGCTAAAGATATATTCATCTAATAATGTATATTCAAACAATTAAATAATAATAAAGTTGAAAATCTTCTTTTAAATGTATAATTTTGTGTTTGTATATATTTTTCAAAGTTCAGTTTATACTGACAAAATTCCAAGTGAAAAATTGGAGATAACATTTCTCTATTCCTTTTATTTCTTTTTTATATTAAAGTATGAAGACCATAAGGGTTTAACCATGGTGGAAAGAGATTTGTACCAGGTTGGGTGTCGTCAAAAGTTAACCCGGTGGCCATTCCGACCTCTCACTTGATGACACTACTAAGTTTTCCGAACTTGTATGGGGCCTGTACAAAATATAAATGAATTTGGGGGAAATGAATTCAATTTCTATATGTATATTCTTTTTTTATAATGTAAGATAAATTTGTGAAAAAATAGTACAAATGTAATATTGTACTGCGATAAGGTGCATAAATTAAGAAAAAGGCTTCTTCTTATCGTGCAACTGAAAGTTGTTGATGGCTTGCGCTATCTATCGGAAAAAAGGCATCTACTTATCGTGCAACTATAAGATAAATTTGTTATGTGTGTCAGTTATGTGTTGTTAATGGAATAAACTCTAATGAGAAACTTCGGCAACATGTCGCGCATTTCTTTTTTTAAATTCACTCTGTAAATTGCTTTCGATTTTCAATAGCTATGTATGGAACGAATAAAAGTCTTTAAAATATATTGAATATTAACATTTTAGGTCTTGGCATGACCTCTCGATTTCGTTTTTTTGCCAAATTGGGGATTATGCCATAGGGAAGATGAGCTGGATTGCTATATCATGACATATAGAGACAACGTTCTAGCTAATTAATCCACAAAATAAAGGTACAGCGACTGTATAACTATATCACGATGTGTAGGGGGATTTTGCTAACTATATCACGAGATATAGAGGGGATCTTGCTAACTATTACACGATCTATATCGAGCTAGGTAACTATTCCACGAGCAATATGACTTGAGACTGAAGGAGAAGTCATTAAAAACAGATTGGTTGGGACCGTCAGAAATTAGCAAGGCTATGCTAATCAGTTAAGTTTGAGGTGCAATTACCAGGAGGGACTCCATCTGCGACACCCTCCATCTGGCGACATTGATCCACTTCACAGAGCAGGCGTCTTCAGCACGGACTCTCCGGACCTAATGTACCAACTAGTTAAATGGAGTTACTCACTGGAAGTTCATCTCCAGACTTACCATCGCCAGCTTATAACTCAGTACCGTTACACATTATGATCGATTTGAAACATTATCAGATCTAAAATAAGCCTTACCACTTTAATGTAGAAGAATATTTTTGGTAGATTAGGTTACCTGCCCGGCATTCCTAATTATTTAAAATTGAAAGCAATTCGACTGAAAATTGTTTTTAATTTTTCGATGTTTCGACAAAAATCTTTTGTCCTCATCAGAAATAAAATTTTGCATTTGGCAAGGTGTTAAAATTGCATCTAAGATTGCAAAAAGGCGATCTCAGGCAATTTTTTAAATTTAGTATAAGATGTTTTATTAAATTTGAAAAATCGCATGAGAACGCCTATGCAACCTCAGATATATTTTTAACGCCTTGTAAAATGCTTTATTTTGAATTTTTTCTTGAAGAGGACAAAATATTTTGTAAAAAAAGTCGAGAAGATAAGACAATTTCTGGCTGAAGAGTTTCAAGAAAGATTAGGCCAATATCATAACTCCATGTGTTGGATTTTATGGAATTTTGACCGTCCTAGTGTGGATTAAGGCCATTTCCTATGACCATAGTATACAGGTTCACTTCATATTGAAAAAAAACTGAACCTTGTTTTGGGGTTTATTCATCAAATTGAGTTTTCGTGTTTTCCACAGAAAAAAAAAATGATAAGATGCATTTCAATGCATATTTTTAAAAATACAGATTACCTAATTTCTAGATCTAAGATCATTTTAGGCAGATATCGTGGAACTAAATAAGCGCACGCGCGCGCCTCTTAATTAATTATTTTCAATAAAAATACTTCAAAGTATGTAATAAAGATAGAATAAAAGAACGAATTACAATATGATTTATCAATCCAGCTTCATTCAGAATAAAGGAGGGATAGAATTTATTTATTGACATCTGATATTGTAATCTAGGTTAAAATATTATCTGGCCTATTGCTGGGTCTTACAGAAAATGAAGCAGTACATTGTAAAATGGCGACAGTAGGTCAGCGAAACGTCGGTTAGTAAAATCTTATCAACACACAAGTTTGTTATCTTAATCAAGATATCCAATCTGCAACTATGGTTGTCTTTATCCTTTATTTGAAATGACTTGTAAATATGTAATAATGGTGAAATAAGAGGATTATTTGTAATGTGTTTTCATTTATTTTGTTTTTCCTTATATAAAACAATTCTATACGGTTACAACAACATCTCTGAGGAGAAACTAGCTTTATAAAAACAAATATTTTGACCAGATTCAACTTATATCCAATAAGAAGCCATCTCCAGTAGAGACCAAGGGGTACCCTTGTGTTTTGGCATAGTCCCAAGAAAAGGTATACTCTATAAAAATCATTAATATTCATTATTATCATATATTCCACAAATCTCCATAAAATAGTGAAATACATGTATTTCTGTAACTCGCCGGAGGTCTTGTTGATATTAACAAATGTTAAGACAACAAAAATATCCTTATTTGCTTCAAGTGGACGGTACAAGTGGCTCTTTTACAAAATCCCTCCAACTCTCCAAGTGAAGATGCCATCTCTGAATCAATCTCATATGTGAACGTCTAAATTTTATTCCCCCCATCGTTAAGATTGAAGGATCCAGTACGCAATCCTTTCTCAGCCAAAATAATACAAAGAATCCAATACCGATTGCTTAGGTCCAGAACTCAACATTAGATTTATAATTAAATGTGTCAAAGATCTGCTATATCTCACAATTACAATGACTTGTACAAAGAAATAACGCGCCATCTATATAATACAAATGAAAACACCAAAACGCGTATGTTTCTTTTCACAAATAAATCAAACTTTTCATCGCAGTAAGGACAGTAGAAGTTTGATTAATTTGTGAAAAGAAACATTCGCGCTTTGGTGTTTTCATTTGTATATCAATGACTTGTGTTTCTTCTTCTAATAATAATGTTCTCTCAAATTTCTCTGTTCTGAAGAATCGTGTAAAAAACGGTAGGTGATGGTCAGATGAGATTAATTGTTGCTGCATTTCCAGTATTGAGATCCATAATAAATATAATTCAACAATGAGGACAGCATGAAATGGTTTTATTTTAAAAATAAACGGGCGCCCTCATACATGGTTGATATTTTCAAATGCAGATATACGTTGGTACATCACTTAATTCTGAGTGAGCTAGGTTAAAAGAAAATTGTTGAAATGATCAAAAGAAACTCTTTATACTGTCTAACCGATAGCGATCACGTTTGAGATTCTTCTTTTATTATTATAATCCCTAGTGCACGTGATACAATGACATAATAATCATGGTTGGTAGTTTGTGAGTGCTTTTACTGTAAGTGCACCACATATTTACACATGTGGAAAGCAGTTCTACTTTTGCACTTGCAATATGTCAAAGCTCCAATTGATTACTTGAATTTACTTATAGGGAATATATGGAAAAATCGGAGACTAATCAAATATATTTCTTCAGAAAAAAAAGGTGCCCAAAGCGGGATTCGATCCCGGGTCATGGGTGTCGGAATTCGACGATTTATGCCATTCGTCCACCAACCTCACGATTATTGATCCATAATTGGCATACTTAAATGCATTGAAACGGACAAAGAGATATCCTTTATATACGGAACTGAAATAACACAATTTAAAAAAGTATAATTTACATAATTTGGCTTTTCTCTTCCTTTTTCTAATTTAACCCTTTTATGAAAGGAAGACATACATTGTATTTTTATAAGAAACAACATACCTCATCTCCTTTTTATCTATAAATATCAAATATTTTCAGTATCTCACACACAATATTGTGCAAATATCTATAAGTACATGCTCAATAAATTGACCCCACAAGAATTCGTCAGATAAGGTGCAGAAAAGCATTCTCAAGTTAGGAAAACTTTTTGGCGAAAGAACTTCAAAAGATTGGAGAGGTCCTGGACACCGAAATAGACTTATTTTATATACATACTCAGTCTGTACCATAATTCACATAATAAAAGTATTCGATAATTATAAAAATCCTGATTTTGGGTCCCAAGAGACAAAATATAAGAAAAATCTCTTCTAAACATTCCAATTTAAAAAATTATTCCAAAGAAAACAAGATGTAATTGATTAAAAGAAATACAAGATATTAATTAAACCAGGGACAAAAAGAAATAATCCCTTATCTGTTACAAATCTGTACAACTCCAGGTTTGCCAAGTATCAACGCTACTTTATTTATTCACTGATATTATTAGCAAGGGGGATCATTTTCCTCAGAAATATTTAGCAAAATTAATTAATATGAAATTAATATTTACAGGGCAAATTCACCAATTAAATTAGCATTAAGAGAGAGGGAACTAGAATAAATAAATTCCTTAATTTAGGAAAATATCCCCATTTAATATAGTCCCGTAAATAAATATAATTATTACACGAAACTTAATGAATCGTATAATTAAATAATTATTTGCTTTCTATAAAATGGGGATATAGTTAGAAATTGGAAATAAAATTGTATAAGATTATAGCTTTTATTTTAGATTATATCTTGATAAATCACAAAAATTAGTAAAGTTAATTTGACTCAATTAGAAATTACACCTTGAATTTAATTTGTTATTATATTATATATATATTTGGTGTGTGTGTTGTTGTCGTATCTAATGCTCTTCATTGAAAATGGGTACCGTTGCCATGTTAGTCACCTTGGAAACGGACCAGAATTTGTTCAAATATTCCAAGGGTCCAGTAGGGGACCGCAGGGAGGTGAGGTCGGACTTCTCCCCCCCCATTATTTGATGTATATATTGTAACACCTTGAGATGTAGATGGTTTTTGTTTGGCGGTTTCCATTGTACTGTAGACTAAACCAGAACGATTTCTCATTAAAAAGCTAACGCTTTATTTTGGTAAGGTTACAAAAAGAATGAAGAACGCCGTGGCTGCACTATGTTAACAAAGAATAAATAAATCAACCTTGATTTGTCTGACCCGTTGCCCGGGTCATTCGGCTAGTATTGTATAAATATAATCTTCCATATTTAAAGAATATGTAAGGACATGTAGGGATATAGCAGTTATAATCCCCCCAATGTTAGAGTTCACCACAGAATGATTACAGCGGAGCCGGTGTCCACGCCTCACTTCAACGGTAGGAGCAGCTACCAGATCCTGCGGCGACTGTCTCACGGCTCTCCAGTCAGACTCGAGGTGGACTTTCTACCGAACCGCCTCGATGGACTACTGGTCCATCTGGCGCGAGGTCCACCTGGGGACTTCCTAGCACTGTGACTTTCAGGAGGCAAGCTGGAAGACCGTCTTGATCAGGAAACAGGCCGTCCTGATGTGTTGATCAGCCCTCTCAATGTCTCCCTGGGTAAGTCCGACTTCTTCCTCTCTTATCAATACAATCAGTAAGATCATCGAACTTTATGCTGTGTCAGTAACCACATAATGATTTATAGTTTCACAAGTTTTTTTCTAAAGATTTCTCTATTTTTCTTCTTTTTTTTCCCTCAAATCCCTCAACACATGAATCATAGGTACATCTATATTTTGCATATCTAGATATCCTATTTACATATTCCTATCTTTACACACACATATGTAACATTTATTTGAAAACTATATATGCAAACACACTTTCAAGAATCGTTACAGTCTCTTATAACACATATTCTTACACCAGGTAACTATGAACCCACCCGATATGTTAAGCCTTATAAAACAATCCCAATATATATAAAGGTAGGTTTGTGTATATATGTTTGTAGCCTATAAACGTTCACAATACCTAACTAATCTGGCTGAAATTTTAACAGTATATAGAGTTGAATCTGGAAAAGCTTATAGACAAAATTTCAGGCTTCTATCTATTCGAGATAGATAGAAGGATAATCGAACCTTTGAATTATTAACAAATTATCAACAAATTTTCCCTATTTCACTCGCAACCAGCGCCTCACTGCGGTAACTTCGAGAAGTAAACGACCACGTAAAGCCCTTCCACGGCGCGACGGGGATAGTGACCTTGAGTGACGTAATGACGGCGTAGAGGCAAGAAATCATTTGCTATCATTTTATGTATATATCAAATTTAAAATATATTCATATAAAAAAATCAAAATAATACAATTTTCAAATATCGTTGTGAAAATTTACATTTTTATATTTTAAAAGCACAAAGTTTGGAGCGGGACGTTTCACAAGAGAGGCATCAACGGCGCCAATTTATAATTGTAACGAATCGTATTTGAATAAAAACATTTAATCGGGTAAAACCTGGGCGTTGCCCGGGTCATTCTCCTTATTTTCTATATTATGTGATTGTGGCGATTTGAATACCTCGAAATATTACATCATCGTGAAATTATTAATATAATAAATATCAAATAATTAATATTAGATTCAAGATATGAAATTTTGAATCTAATATTAACCCTAACGCAATCAATTATTAGTAAATTAAGAAAAATATATCTGATCTCAAAACAGAAAGTGGCTGATGTCTTGCGCCAGCAATCGGAATAAATGTCATCTGATCGCTTATTTAATTATTATATTTGGCTGAATAATCAGAAGATACCTTTTTCTTGATTTACCACCTCTGATCTGAGTATGATTATCACTTTATCACTATTTTTTCACGCAATTCTTTCAAAGGTTTATTTTAAAATGGGCGAAGCAGGGAAAACCCATCTTTTAATTTCTATAAGCATTCTACTATTATATTAAAACATATATATATATATATACTCTAATATATTTTGAACTAATTTCTCTTAATATATATTGCATCATTTTTCAATTTTCTTCGAAAATAGACTTACTCATCAAAATTCACTCACTACAATTTTATAGAAAAAGAAAAAAAGTAGAATCCAATACAAAAAGCCATCAAAACAATCAATTATACTGGTCAAAACATTTTTAAAAGAAGAATTCTTATAAACAATTCCAATATACCAAAATAACTAACCTGAACCTTGTAAAAAGACTAAAAATCTTAAAAAGAAGTAGAAAAAAAGAGTTATAGAGGGCGGACTTATCTTTATTGATTAGAAGAAGAAAAGACTAGGGATTAGATTTAGATTTCAGGAGTGGAACTTTAAGTGGTTTATAACTCAATAAAGTAACTCAAAAATAGTTTTTTTAGAAATTCAAATTGTTCATTCTATGATGGGTTGTCCCCCTTTTTTTGTTGAAAGCACAATAGAAGAAATGTTTTAAAGTTTTTATATGTATGTCCACACACGACAATAAATATTGTCTATATATATATACTTTTATTGATAGAAAATTGAATCAATCAAAATATTTATTGATAATTAAAGAAAACAATAATATATATGGTATTTTATGGTATATTTATTGTGGGAATTGTTGTAACTGTCTTTCTAGATTGTTTATGAATTGTTTTGGAATAAAAAAAGATAATTTATTTGAAGGATTTTATGAATATAAATGTAAATAGATACATTTTTAACGGAAGGATGTTGATCGATCAAATATATATATCATATTGTTACATCAATGCGCCCTACATTTATTCAAAATACTCTATGATATTTAATATTTATTTAAAACAGATTATTTACAATATTATCATTCCTTTTTATAGTTTCCTTCCTTTTGTAATATTTTATTGTACATATATCTTGATTGCTTATTGAAGCGAGAGAGGACCGAGAGGAAGACTGCGGATCACGACCTTGGAGGAAGACGACGAATAAATAAACACAATAACTTTTAAAAATAATTTATTTTTATTTACTTATATTTATTTGCTTTGAATATGGAAACCCGCTCGGGAAACGTGTATAACACCAAGAAGGAGGAAACCAAGGTCGACGATCCTGCAAAGCTGCAACTTGGTGCAACAATATATAGAAAATATATTTAGTATTCTGTATATATAATGAGAATAGATATATAAAATATTTTAGAATCTATTCTAAAATCCTCTAGTTTTCGCCAGGACCCTTGTTACTAGTTTGATATATGAGTTTCCCTAGAGAAGGTTTTTAAATTAATAAACACAAGGTAATAGGACCCAATCCAAATAAATAAATAATGTGTGACGTTTCGGTAACAGCGTTGTTACCATCTTCAGACAAAAGTACTGAATGAGAAATTTTACCACAGCATGGTTTAAATAGTTACTGTTATAAAGTGTGTGAACAAGATAGCAGATAAGAAGAAGATAGTTTTCTGAGAAACACAGAATATTATTCTCAGAATTAAAAGTAGAAAAAAAAACACCTTTTTTAAAAATATAATTAAAAGTGGGGTTTTCTATTTTTAATTCTAAGAATAATATTCTGTGTTTCTCAGAAAGCTATCTTCTCATCTGCTATCCTGTTCACACACTTTATAACAGTAACTATTCAAAACATGCTGTGGTAAAATTTCTCATTCAGTACTTTTGTCTGAAGATGGTAACAACGCTGTTACCGAAACGTCACACATTATTTATTTATTTGGATTGGGTCCTATTACCTTGTGTTTATAATATACTAGCGGATGTGTACCCGGCTTCGCCCGGGTTTTATCCGAGTGAAAGTTTGCCTAACGAATATTATATATTATGAAGTATAATAAACAATGTTAAAGATTAGTTTTAATTATTAATCAAGATTGTGTGTGAATATGTGAGAAAGATGTAATATCGTTGTTGTTTTCTTGGCCGACTGTTTTACATATGGTGCTATCTTAAAATTGCTTGTTTTGAATATTTTTTTAGATTGAGATTATTAGCTAGTATGTAAAAAAATTAACTCTGTTGAATTTTTTTTTGTATTTATATATAAATAAAATTAACTCTGTTGATTTTTTTGTATTTAATCGATAACACCGAAGTTACGCGTGTTAATGTTAGGAAAAATATTTTGATGTTAAGCAAAACCTGCTCCATCTCGTTTTACATAAATGTTGAAAATTTGGTCGAAATTGATGCATTGTAACGAAAGTTTTTAGCGAACACCACTTATGAAATTTGCATTTTATAAATATAGATAATCCAAATTGTGCCTTATCATTTTCAAATTTATTTTCTATAAGAAAAAATATATAGATAGAAAATTAACAAGCATCATCAATAGATATTTTCGAGAAAGATACTAAAAAATTGAGCATAAATACATTCGAATAAAAAAAAAAAGTGAGCCGGACGTGATTCGAACACGCAACCTTCTGATCTGGAGTCAGACGCACTACCGTTGCGCCACCAGCCCACAAAGTAAGCTGATACGAATACATACTTCTAAGAATTTATTGTCTTATAAAACAAGATAACACAAAAAAAAAGAGAGAGAGAAATATTAGCGATTAGCTTGCTCTATTAAAACATAAAACTTTCCAGTTAAACAAGCCAAAGACTTTTCCGTAGGCCTACAAGTATCTTATAGCCCCGTTGAAGAGCTTTTGGTTTCAAACCTATTTAGTTGTAAGTTTCAATAAAGCATCTCTTCGTTTTTTTTTTTGTTATTTTATATTTTCAACAATTATATAGTTGCTTATGGGAGTAAACAATGGACTATAGACTAGACTCTGTGCCATCTTTCTCGAGGAAATGAGAGAAAAAAAAATTGTTGTTATCTAAATTCTTCTAAAAAAAAACCCCCCAACCAGCAAAAGATTTTTTCCAACTTCTCTGAACGCTCTGGACGCCTAAATTATTTGAGTCAAAAGGCCATCTATTGAATATATTTTTATAAGGCCTACCTGTATCTGTAAAAAAAAAAAAAAAAAAAAACAATTTTTAAAAAATATTTCGAAAGATTTCTTCCTTTTTATTTTCATAATGATAAACAAAGCAGGAAGACACTCCCGTGCGCTTCGCGATGAGGTGGGCGTTCGAAGGTCACGTGATCATCGGCCGGCCGCTGGCCATAATCAATTCTATCATATATATATTATACTAGCCGAATGACCCGGGCAACGCCCGGGGTTTACCCGATTAAATGCTTTTATTAAAATATTATTCGTTACAATTATAAATTGGCGCCGTGGATGTCATTCTTGTATAATATATAAATGAGTTTAAAAATTGTGAAAAAAAAAAAAAAATGCATCGGCCGGGAATCGAACCCGGGGCGCCCGCGTGGCAGGCGAGCATTCTACCACTGAACCAAAAGCAAACGGTGACAAAATTAAGAACACATGACGCTGATAACTGTATATATTAAATTATAAAACTATTTTAGAGGCGTAATATTCTTTTTAAAATAAAACAATTTCTACTGTCCTTGCTGCGATGGAAAAATTAAAGGGAGGGCCTGGCTCATCAGTGGTGAACCGTCCCAGCGGTTTCGCCAGTTTAATCTACCATACCGCTGTTATATTGCATTTTTGGAACTTCCTATTATAGGTGACTGTTGTAAGACTCTTGGAATGGGTATTTTAGAAGAACTATGGACATAAGCTTTTAGGACAGCAGAATTAAATATAATTATAAATATATAATATGCTTCGAGCAATCGCTCTTCCGCAAATATCAAATTGTGTCTTTTATTAGAACAATAATGTTACGATGTACTAGAGCGCCATCTGTTATCAAATTATAAAACTATTTTAGAGGCGTAATATTAAAGTTTATATAAATGAGTTTTAAAAATTGTAAAAAAAAAAAAATGCATCGGCCGGGAATCGAACCCAGGGCGCCCGCGTGGCAGGCGAGCATTCTACCACTGAACCAAAAGCAAGCGGTGACAGAATTAAGAACGCATGACGCTGATAACTGTATATAGAATAATCTAAAATTTTATATTTTTTTTAAACATGTATTTTATTTTCATCATTGATTATTATTTTATTTTTGACCATAGATTTAGAAGATACCCACTTTGAATATTGTTGTAAATATGTATAGTTGACCTACTTATTTTTTAATTCGCAAATATAGAGAATTCATTTTATAAATTCTATATTACTGTGAAATATAATTTTATGTGTAATTTTCTTCAAGTAATTGAAAATAAACACTACTTGAAAGGTAAATAACTATCTTTCTTTTTTCACGACTGCACCTTCAATTCTCTATCTTTTTCAACAACAAAACAAAATATTCATAACATATAAATATATATTTTAAACAAGCAGAGAAAAAACAAAGTATGATACTATATCGTCACTTAGATAAATGAGGGCCGAAAAACTTGAGGATGACAAGGAAATTTATTTGGATCGAAAACTTATTGATCAACGCGTATTGACAACAATCGAGAGAGACATATCTAAATTATAAATAATTTGAAATTAAACATTATTCTACAAATCAACTCACCTAAGGAAGCTGTGACCCACAACTTGTAAAGCTTATTGTTTCTTATGTGGATCATACCTATTCCAGTCAAGGTTTCATCTCAAGGTCTTGAAAGTGTTCCCGAGTAGCTTTATGTACTTGTGGGGTAAAGTTTTCAACTAGCAATAATCGCGCCTCGGAAGTTCCTCACTGGCTACGATATCGCCTCTGCGCAAAGCTTATGTACTTGTGGCGTGGAGAGCGGCGGCTTTATGGTCATAGCGTCTATAGGGACATCGTCTTCTTGGAGGGAAGTCTTGACTTTGACACGACGATTGTATTCTGGAGTCACACAGTCGCGGAAAGTGTAATTTACCGAACCTTGCTGGGAACTTCAGTTTGTCTTCCCTAATCTACCCAGCATCTCCACCAATATTTTTACGTAGAAAGATAAGGAAAGATAAACATGAGAGGTTGACAAGGTAATTTATTTCAATTGATATATTTTACCTATTTTTAACAACAATTGAGAGAATAAAGTTAGAGACATTTCATTTAGGACAAAGTAAAGAATTTTAGATAATTGGTATAACCTGTGGTCACTTATGGATATGAGAAATAGACTCAGAAAAGAAGAAATAAAAGGAAAATTGAAGATTTTGAAAGGTGGACATAGAGAAATCTACTCATAGTGCCATTATCAGATTATGTAAAATATGTTTACATTGAGATAGCGATTAATACATTTGAGAATTAAAAGATTTGAATAATTCAACAATACACAATTCCTCGGTGATATTGATTTAAGGGAACGTATGAAGCTTCTTTAAAAAAAAAAAAACCATATTCTCACCCCGTCGTCTTATCATATCCCGGTGCTAATGTTGGTGCCGCCATTAGAGATAAAATATTTTAAAAACTCTTTTACAATATTGAACATTAACCGATTTCTTTTTCAGGGTTTTTCTCCCCCCTCCCCCTGAACTCCTATAAAATATTTTAAAAGTGAAATTCACTTTCCTCATCAAATTTCATGCGGTAGGCTTATTAGAAACTCGATTATAATATTAAATATCTTTTTTTTAGAAATATTGTAACGATATATTGATTATTTTATAAACTTATTATTAATTTTGATATTTGTATTTGGCTATATTGTAAATTTCCTTCGTTGCCGTTCTGGTATTTTAGTTGTTTTACTAGCCGAGTGACACGGCTCCGCCCCGGTTGTACTCGAGCGTGAATTTCTGAAATCAATGGTCCTTATATTAAAAAAACGATCCTAAATCTTTTACTAGATTGTCCTGTTTTTAGAGACTATAGAATCTACAATAATTTAATATTAACAGATCCAAGTATTTTTATTTCCAGTAAAGAAATGTATATTAAATTCAATACCTTTTGTAGACATATTTTAAATTATATAGCAACAAAATATTTTAAGAAACTGATAATTTATATTATGCTGATTGTACATATTGCCAGACACTTCTTTATTTTGTACACAGTTCTTTTTCTCGCTTTTTTCTCTCTTAAAATCATATGACTATTCTATTCACGGCCTAAAATTATTGTATATATATATATATGTATAGACAAATGTAAAGGCATACATGTATGACAGCGCAAGTGTCCCTAGGGGGACATAGCGCTTTAAATTGAAATAAAATAAATATCCTAAATATTTTATATTTAGATTAATTGATGAATAAACGTCTCCAGATCGATTAACTGAACGTTAATGATAGTTTGCGCTATCTATCGAAAGAAATCAACTAGTTCTTGAAATAACAGACACTTCGTGAATGTAGCAATTTTTAGCTTTTCTGCCCGAAGTGTCTATTACTTCCAGAACTGTGAATGTCAGCCAGGTACCCTCTATCTTAAAAAAAAAATCAACTAAACATTGATTCAGTTTTACTCGGAATATTTGTCAAATTCCTCCCTTTTTAAAAAATCAAACAGAGCCATCACGGCTCGCGTTTCAAGCTTGTTGACTCTAGTTCCCTTTCTTAATTTCTCCATTTTTTATCTGGTATTTTATTCTGATTTGCCTCACTTTGTCACCTAGAGAAAGTTATAATTAGTTTCAATGAAATTATTCAATGTTTAAACATTTTAACACTTTTTTTTCTTTTTGCTTATCCCTAGTACACGTGGTACAGACCGTGATAATCATGGTGGATAGAAGTAGGCGACTGCTTTTACTGTAAGTGCACCACATATCTACACATGTGAAAGGCAGTTCAACTTTTCACTTACAAATGTGCCAGAGCCCCGTTTGGTTACTTTCACTCGCTGATGGCGTTAGACTTTTGCAAGAATCGGGGGCCATTGGAGCATTTTTGCTTAATCAGAAAAAAAGTGCCCAATGCGGGATTCGATCCCGGGTCGTAGCGGTCGAAAATCAGCGGTTTAGACCATTCTTCCACCGACCCCTTAACACTCTTCTCTAAAATAAGTAAATGAATTCTCTCCAGAACTCGGAGAAGAATACATCCGCAGGGTTGAAGGAAAGAAGAAGAAGGGTTTATGTAGGGCTGGATTGAGAAGAATGGATTTAAATTGAAGGAGAATTGGGAGAAGTGGGAAGAATGGTGAACGTGAGGTAGTATTGTGTGGGTAAAACAGATTTAGTGCAAGTGGGGTGGAAAATTGCCAGCTTTCTTCGAGAAACCCCATAAATTTGTTCCTAAACACCGTAATTTTATTCCATAAATAGTTGGTAGAATGAATTGAAAATTCACACTTGTTCCATGGTATAGTTTAATTACTAACATATTTACATAGTGCAAGGTTAAATAGATCTTTAGAAATGCAAATAAAATATCGGAGTAGTCAATTTATCTCTTTCTGTCGTATAAAATACACAGCGCGCAAACTCTCTATACACTCACTTTCTATTTATATATAAACTCTCTTATATTCTGTGTTCGTATTTTACTTATTATTCCTATAATTCTATCAACAAATTCTAAAAATGTAAAATTTGATAATCTATATCACACACATCACTCTAATAATTATATTGTAACAAAGTATTAATTAATTAAATTATTTTTATTAACAGAGTAGTCATTTTTATGTTTATATTTTGCTACTCTGTAAATTTCCCTCGTGGCTTTTGTTTACCATTCATAATTTGTTCTTGCCTGAAATAAATTGTTGACTCATCCGGAGGTAGGTCTTCCCTAATTATCCACGTGGCAATATAAAAAATATTTCAAATATATATATATACATTAGAATTTTACAAGCAAATTATTCCGATAGATGGGGCTTTGACATTAAAAATTTTAGTTGCACAATATAAAGAAATGCTCTTTATAAATTGAAAGAGTACTAATAAATATTTTATTCTTTTAATATATAAAGATGCATTTTACAATTCATTTGAATGTTTCAAGTTTTAGAAGCTTTTTTTCATTATGTTGCCACCCTCGATCTCTCTATTTAGAAATTTTTGTAGTATACATATATTTACACATACGAGAATGAATATATATATTATAATAGAAAATATGAATATTTGAGTTATAATAAAGTGCTTTATTCAAATATTTTGATACATAAAGCGCGCATCTATTTATCTATATTATGTTTTTCATTGGGCTTTTCTAATTCCCAGCGCTATCTGACGACGCATGCGCATTTCACTTCATTTTTATTGGCGTTGCGTGCGCAAAGGCAATTTCTCCATTTCACTATAATATCACAATGAAGTTTATATATATATATTATATTTAAATTCTACTAAATTAATCTCTAAGCTACCTGCACATTCATGGACAAAACTTAAGGAAGTTGTACCTTTTAGAATGTTTATCGGGATTGAGACAATAATTCTGAAATATATTTGATACACAGTGAATTGAAGACACACAAGATAACCCAGTGTGAACAAAATTTACTCTGTCTTCTTTGAAAAAAAAAAACAGACTACTGGCGGCACCAAAGACTTTCCAATTTCTTAGGTTTTGTCCATAAGTGCATATGTTTTAGCATGTATATGATAATCTTACAGTGGAAAAGGTGAAATATCTTAAGAGCTTGTTCGTTCTCCCTGTACTGGAAGTTGGTGAGCATACTTCTTCTGTCTTTAGCCATATTTCTTGTTTCTTCCAGGATCACACAGTTGGGAGATTTGTCGAATTTAATAAGTTCAAGTCTCTTCCTCTGGGTCATCTTCTATCTGCATTCCTTTCAACTTTTCCTTCATGCCATGCAACATTCTTTCTCTCTTAATAATATAACCATAATCACACACACAGCTTTATTAAGACCACCGGTCTTATACAGATTCACTACAGCAAAGAAGCATAGATGGAGCTCCTATACTCCAGGCAGCACAGAACCCAACAGTCTCCATGCCCGACGCATGTCCAGTGGCCACAGAATTCACCGTGTATAGGTTAGCGTATAGCTGAAAAGGCGAGTGTGGAATCAGTCACGTTTTAGTCTTCGCTTTCCTCATCCAAATGGACTACGATCATTCGGCGATTCTATCAATCTCCTCCGAACGGTGACTGCGGTCTTGTAGAATTTATATAAACCAAAGCTATATAACTGTAATATTTTTTAAAATTAGAAGCTCCTTAATGCTCTTAAGCATCTGTCTTTCCCTACTCACAATCTGGACAAATACAAACACGAAAACAGTGATGTAACATTATTACAACTATTACCTAATATCATTTTTTTTCTAATTATCATTTAAGTGTCTAATCAATTCACCTTTGAACATAAAAAATAAATATTTAACACAGTCGGCCAAAGAGATATAGTAAATATTATCTTTTTGAAAATCAGAATATATTTACTTTTTGAAACATCAATCTAAAAATAACGAAAAAAGAAAATAATTGCAAGTCAAGGACAAATGCAAATATTTGAATTAAACTCAAAATCACCTTTAAAGGGAATTTTCTTTGAATCTCTAAGATAATGGATAAATTGAACCCTCTATTTGATGATTTATTCTCATCTTATAGTATATAATAAAATGTTTTAAAATAGTTAATTATAAGACGTAATTATACTTCAAAGTATCAATTTGATTGTTGTTACTTTTGATTGTTGACTTTTATTAGACTTTATAATGAAACTGATTCCCTCAAAAGATTAAATATTGCTTTTTTTTAAGTCACAAGAAAGAGAACAAACAAAATAATAACCTATATCAATCGTAAACAAAACTTATTTTCATCTTCTTTCGGTTAGCATCTATTTTATTAAGATCTTAGATACATACTCTGTATTAAAAAAATACTTTGTTAAACTTAAAATATATAAAAAACATCTATCAATGATTTAGAACAATTTCTACATGTGAGTGATATAAGCATTCAAAGTTGGGCTAAATCCGAATCCAACCAGACGTGTTATCAGGTGGCGGATAGGAGAAACCATCAGATATGTTGATTGACTGCAAATGCCTCAAAGCAATCCCAGACTAACATCCCCAGTTGTCAAAAGACTGTGGAAGACTAACCTGTGTTGAGTATAGGCCAATAAAGATCCACCGAACCTCATATTCTACTGTCCTAAAAGCTTATTTCAATAGTTTTCTTAAATACCATTTCTGAGATTCTACACTTCAGTGCGGCATATATAGGCAGAATGATCCAATAAAGTATTAGAGCTCTAAAGAATCGAACTTGTAGATTCATTGGCAAAACCGCTGGGAGGGTTCACCACTGATACACTCCCTTCTCCTACTCTTTCAATGCCTTCCTCTACTGAAGGTGGACCACATGGTCTCTCCATACTTCCTCCGCCATCCTCTTCTTCTCCTCGTAGGTGTGTCGTCCAGTCCATTGTTTTAGATCGTCTGTGTATCCCTGTCGTCTCCTTCCCCTCGATGTCTTCCCCCGGAGCTTTCCTTCCTGTCAGCAGTGTGATGGACTCTCAAGCACTGCCAATATTTTTCATCGCAGTAAGGACCGGATTTATGTATGAAAGAAACCTTTGTTTCTTAATGTTTTCATTTGCTGTATATTGGAAGAATAGTGAAATTAGGTATAGCCATTTAAAAGTAACCACTACTAACCAATAGTCTGAATCTATGTTGGAGTTGTCAGCAAAAACCTATGGAAGATCTCCTTGTTTGAATCGATCACATCTGGAGATAAACCCGACTGCCAGAGTATGTGGTATGGAGTCTTTGACTCAACGTCAGACGTCAACAAGTTCTACTGATAGCTACGAAAGTTGTTTCTAAACAATATTTTCAATTCATGATTAAATTGTGAAAAACTTTCAAAATCTGCAAAAAAATATTTTCTCATAATGAGTTTATTTTTATTTTACAATGCAAGCTTTCAAACGATAATCGCTTTTCATCGAGCTTAATAGTCGATGCAATCGTTTGAAGGCTATCAATTTAAAATAGCAGAAACCCATTGTGAAAATTTTTGTAGTTTTAAAATATTTTGTCAAGTTTTATTTTTCATACATACATCAGAAAAAAAGTTGGAAACCCTAACTTCATATAAATATATAATTATTTTTATGCGCAATATTAATTTTTATTGAAACAAATTCAATGTTATAATTAAGAACCTTATTAAATTCTCGAATGGAAAATATTTTTAATATTGATTCATTATAAAACTACTGGTATATGATAGAGTAAAACGACAATGGAGTTTTATTTCTGATAAAAACCTGGATCATCAAAGGCAGACTCAATCTGGTTACACCAATTATATTTCTACATATTACTAGTTCAAAGGGACGAAATCGCTAGGAGGATTCCTCACTGATGAACCTGGCCTTCCCATTAATTTGTCATTGCAGTAAAGCAGTAGAAAAACTGTTTTATTCAGAAGAAGAATGATATACGCGTAAAAATAGCTTGAATTTCTCATAACAGATGCACTCTGATGCATAATCTAATGATTCTATGCTTAACATAATAACCTTTCTTTCTGTACCGAAAAAGAGAGTTTTGTGTTTCAATAATTTTTCAAAAAAAAAAAATTTTTCTAAATTAATTCTTCGAAATACCAAAAAAAAAAAAAAAGATTCTGCGAAGAAAAATTTCGAGCAACAAGTGTTTCAATTAAATTTGACCAAAAAAATTCTCAACCAAAACTTCATCATAACAATTTTTTAATATCACACTATAAAAAAGTACATTAAAAACAAACTTTATTTAATTAGTTCATTAAAAAAATTATAGAAAAAACTTAAGAAAATTTATATTAAATATATCAATAAATAATAAATTATTTTTTTTTAAAGTTAGAACACACAAAGAATTAATCATAAAAATAATAGGAATATAAATAAATTAGAAAAATGTCTTCAGAAGATAACTTGATAAGTTGGGTTTTTTTTTACTACATTGCGTGCCCACAGCTAAAGGTAAATTTCAAAGGGCAGGACCTACTCCCACAAAAAAAAAAAGCCGATCAATGAGGGATTGTCAATGGGAAAGTACCAATTTTTTATTTTCTTTCCATTTTCCTCTAAACTTTCTTCAATTGTTTCTCTCGTTTTTTTTCCCCCTTTACTCCGAGAATTGATTGGAAAAAGAAGCGCTCACATCGCCCAATAAAATCGTTGATAAATGATAAAGTTCTGGGTAATTATTTAGCAAGATTCATCAAAATCACCTTTTTATCAATTTACTTTCTCTCCCCAATAGATAAGTTCTATCTGAATCTCGAGAGAATTTTTCCCTATATTGTTATTTTTCTCTTCTTTAATCTGATGCTCAAACTTTTATTTGAGAAGTTAAAAAAAAAGTTTTTTTTTTTTCATTTCTTTTTTTCTAACCCATGACGCGTTCTGTTTAATGATGATAAAAGAATAAATAAAAGGAAGGAAGTAGTAGTGTGTCATCGTCTGCATAAAAAAAAACTCAATATTTTGTCGTTTGTAATTTTGTTTAATGACTTTCTTTTTTTTTACTTTCAGAAATTTACTGGATATATTTATGGCATTATATTTTCTAGAGTGTTATATATATTTATATATGTGTTATTGTGAATATAGTGCAATAGACATTAATAGACATATATATGAAAAATAGTACAAATGTAATATTGTACTGGGATTAATGTCCATAAATTATGAAAAAGACATCTCCTTATCGTGCAACTGAAAGTTTCTGATGGCTTGCGCCATCTATCGGAATAAATATCAACTATTCTCGTTGATTTTTAATTATTCCAGAATTGGCCAATTTTTCATTCTTGATTGATCAAGAAAAGCTAACCACGGACGCGTTTCGGGCTGTTGGCCCTCATCAGGCCATTTGGCCAATTCTGGAATAATTAAAAATCAACCAGAATAGTTTATATTTATTCCGATAGATGGCGCAAGCCATCAGAAACTTTCAGTTGCACGATAAGGAGATACCTTTTTCATAAGATATATATATATGTTATATAAAAATTTATATTTTAATTTGAAATGTATTGTTCTAAAACAAGCTACTCTGTTAAGACGACCGCCAGATGTCGCTGCTTTCCCTATATAAACCCATTGTGTTGTTCTACGTTGGTATGGACTCGAATAACATACATTTTGGTTAATAGCCCATATAACCATATTATCTCCTCTACGTTGGCCGGCTCAAATTTTTCTGTAGATATGTAAATACTTAATATTTTATTTATTCTTTTTTTTTTTTAAAGCCTTAAGTCAGGAATAACTCTTTCTCAATATTTATATTAAACAATTAAAGTAAATTGTTATTTAAAAAGTATTTTTATTATATTTTTAACTAGGATTTCCACGACTGCATACCAATATCTTAAAATAACTTGGGCAAATCTTGTTGCTATATAGAACGAGGTCTGCAAGGGATCACAGTCTATGTGCACCGTGATATGGAAATTAACTTCAATTACGAACATACAAATTCAACAACAACAACAACAAAAAGCCTTTATTGAGGACCTCTCGTCCTATATAGGATTCGCCAGTTTACAGAGTAAGAGAAGAGAACTAAGAATACAGAGAGAAACCTATATGTAGTAGGTATAGTATAGTATTTTCTACTGTGACTATATACAACCGCAACAACAAGCCTTTTACTGGAATCAAAGTCCCATATAGGATTCGTTATTCTAATCCTGACAATATTAATAGCATATAATTATTTGCATCAATTAGATTATGTATATAGCCTCCTCTTCTCTTCAGCCGTCTTCCAAAATTTGAACAACGCAAACGCTCCAGCTCTGTTTCTCACCACCTCATTCAACAGGAGCTCCAAAGAGAGTCCCTCAAGGCCTATTTCACTGAGGAGCACTTCTCGTTCGTCTTTCAGCGCCATACATGAGAGCAAATGGTGATGTAGCCCAGGCTCCATTCTTGTCCCTCAAATCTAGCATGTCCATCCGTCTGTTTTAAATATTCTGGGGAGATCAACAGTAAAGAGCACCGCGAGGATTCTCAGTCCGGCAATACACCGTTTGACCCGGAGCGGGAGATCGCTGGACAGATAGTGTTCCAGTAACGGAGTTGAGCAGATGTTTTTATAGTGGGGGTAAAGTCTTGAATTTATTATTCTTGTGTGATCCTTTTGCAGAGATTGGTCTATTGCAGTCCTGATTATGTAGGGAATTTCTCTTTGTAATCGAACATACAAATTCTCATAAGAGACATTTAGATTCATTGATATTGTCGCTTGCTTGTATTCTAAGACTAATATAAGTTACATTTCCAATTTTATTATCA
This sequence comes from Cordylochernes scorpioides, assembly GCA_030710605.1. Taxonomy (NCBI): domain Eukaryota; kingdom Metazoa; phylum Arthropoda; class Arachnida; order Pseudoscorpiones; family Chernetidae; genus Cordylochernes; species Cordylochernes scorpioides. The sequence goes on along the minus strand of CP092863.1, from coordinate 201,152,630 downwards.
AATGTACAATTTGATGAACTGTTGCAATCTTAAACTCATCCGTAAGTCACCAAAATCGAGCACCTTTTGAGTAAGACTAAGAAGTAGCCATATAAAAACCTTAAACTTTCAGAATGGGCAAAAAAAAAACCTTCAATAACTGCTTGAAATGCAATAGTGCGGAAGCTTCTCTTGAGCATATCTTGTCATTCTCAGAACTGACAATAGAGGACCTATTTTCCAGGCCTATAACTACCATCGCAAAATTGGAGAGGAGTGGACTTCAGGAATTGGTTTAACCATGGAGATAAACACCACCACCTTTTGAGTATAATATTTTTTAGATAATCAAAATTCAAATACATTTCAATATCAATTCTCTACATAACATAATTTTAATAACACATAATATATAGCATGGGTAATTATTGAAGATAAAGTACTTCATTTTTTCTCAGAAGGAAATACAATATTAAGGGTACAATGGTGTTTGAAACGTTGAAGATATATAAAGTGCATATTGTGTGTCGAAAAGCCATGTTATTATATGATTGTGTTGTTTGTGTGATAATCATGGCAACTGATATAAGTGAGAGAGTAAGACAATGAAAATAATTATAATTAGGAAAGAAATTGTAACGCCATGATGGTACAAACTAAGTTCAGAGAGTCCTCCCACATATCAGATATTCATATCATCTAATCTCATATGCTCTGATTGGAATCCATTATCCGCCTGTCGCTCCGAGCTTAGTATTAATACAAATAATCGACAGTTTCAATTGGCCAGTGTTCAGAAATATTCAGTGGTAATACTTCACCAAATAGTGTAAACTACTTCGGACACTCTTGATGAGAACAAGAAGTTTAGAAAAAAAAAGAGGAAACCTCTGATGAGCTGATTGGAATATGTCAAAGAGGCTACTGGAAAGTCACCAGATAAGCTACGAGTGACGGATTCTTAACAGATCAAAATTGGAAAATATTTGTCACCATAGTGTCACCAAAGGTCAAGTAGACAGACACTAACAACAGATCAAATTGGAGAATATTTGTCACCATAGTGTCACCAAAGGTCGAGCGGATGGACACTAACAATAGATCAAATTGGAAAATATTTGTCACCATAGTGTCACCAAAGGTCGAGTGGATGGACACTAACAACAGACCAAATTGGAGAATATTTGTCACCATAGTGTCACCAAAGGTCGACTGAACAGGCACTAACAACAGATCAAATTGGAGAATATTTGTCACAATGTGTCACCAAAGGTCGAGTGGATGGACGCTAACAACACACCAAATTGGAGAATATTTGTCACCATAGTGTCACCAAAGGTCAAGTAGACAGGCACTAACAACAGATCAAATTGGAGAATATTTGTCACCATAGTGTCACCAGAAGTCGTCTGGACAGGCACTAACAACAGACTAAATTGGAGAATATTTGTCACCATAGTGTCACCAAAGGTCGAGTGGATGGACGCTAACAACACACCAAATTCAAGAATATTTGTCACCATAGTGTCACCAAAGGTCAAGTAGACAGGCACTAACAACACACCAAATTGGAGAATATTTGTCACCATAGTGTCACCAGAGGTCGACTGGACAGGCACTAACAACAGATCAAATTGAAGAATATTTGTCACCATCGTGTCACCAAAGGTCGAGTGGATGGATACTACCAACAGACCAAATTGGAGAATATTTGTCACCATAGTGTCACCAAAGGTCGTCTGGACAGGCACTAACAACAGACTAAATTGGAGAATATTTGTCACCATAGTGTCACCAAAGGTCGAGTGGATGGACGCTAACAACACACCAAATTCAAGAATATTTGTCCCCATAGTGTCACCAAAGGTCGACTGGACAGACACTAACAACACACCAAATTGGAGAATATTTGTCACCATAGTGTCACCAAAGGTCAAGTAGACAGGCACTAACAATAGATCAAATTGGAGAATATTTGTCACCATAGTGTCACCAAAGGTCGACTGGACAGACACTAACAAAAGATCAAATTGAAGAATATTTTTCACCATAGTGTCACCAAAGGTCGACCGGATGGACACTACCAACAGATCAAATTGAAGAATATTTGTCACCATAGTGTCGCCAAAGGTCAAGTAGACAGACACTACCAACAGATCAAATTGGAGAATATTTGTCACCATAGTGTCACCAAAGGTCGACCGGATGGACACTACCAACAGATCAAATTGAAGAATATTTGTCACCATAGTGTCACCAAAGGTCGACCGGATGGACACTACCAACAGATCAAATTGAAGAATATTTGTCACCATAGTGTCACCAAAGGTCGACCGGATGGACACTACCAACAGATCAAATTGAAGAATATTTGTCACCATAGTGTCACCAAAGGTCGACCGGATGGACACTACCAACAGATCAAATTGAAGAATATTTGTCACCATAGTGTCACCAAAGGTCGACCGGATGGACACTACCAACAGATCAAATTGAAGAATATTTGTCACCATAGTGTCACCAAAGGTCGACCGGATGGACACTACCAACAGATCAAATTGAAGAATATTTGTCACCATAGTGTCGCCAAAGGTCAAGTAGACAGACACTACCAAAAGATCAAATTGAAGAATATTCGTCACCATAGTGTCACCAAAGGTCAACCGGATGGACACTACCAACAGACCAAATTGGAGTATATTTAATCAGATGTGTTCAATCGATACTTTCAAAGAATATTTAAATCAACTAAATATTCTGTGAGCCTCTAGAATAAAATTTGTATGATAGTAATTATCAAAGGGCAAAGAAATATACTTTTTGTAGAGTCTATTTATATATATTAGATCAAAATATTAATTTATTTTACCAATATTTCTATTTACAGCATGATGCCTCACAAATACGAACACATTTCTAACCTTTAGAAACATTGTGAAATTTCTATATTTCGTATCAAATATTTTTAAAGTTTATTTAGAACACACATAAGATTTAGTAAGATATTCCATAAATGTTGATGTGATCTAAAAAATTCACTTCTATCTTAGTGATTATTGGTAGACCAACAGAATCACTAATAGTAATTCCATTATGCTGCCAATTTCCAGGCTCCTAATTGACCGAAATGGCTGCTAGGCACCGAGTATTTCTGCTCGTAGATAATTAATACAAGAACGCCCCCCGTAGATTTAATTTATTCCCCATGAGTGTCGGGGAATTATTGATTTTTCTTCTTTCCTTCCTCTTCACATAGTAACAAATGTGTTTATCAAAATAAAACATCGCAGGAAAGGGGAGAGAGAAATAAAAAAAAAAGAGCTATAAAATAATTCAAAAGTAAAATTTAATATTTTAATAAATATCCACCTCACACAAAAATATGTTTTTAAAATATTTTTTTATATTCATTATATATAAATATATATATTATTTAATATATATTATAAAAGCTAATATATATAGGAAATCATTTTTAAAAATATAGAATATTAAAAAACTTCAATTTTATGAAAAAGTCCGAAGTTATAAAGTGGGCGGGAAAAAGAAATAAAGGCAGACGAAGTGTGCGAGGGCAAAAAAAGAAATTCGATGGCGGTGCAGGGTTGTTGACGGAGATTTTAAATTTTCGCAGATCAGCACAGAATCTTTATCATTGGGAGAAATGTTGGAATCTTGAAATTTTATTTTACGAGTGAATATGCCCCGGAGTATATAGCGAAGATTAATTTTTCAGTTTTTTCTAGAATTTTCTCTAATGTGTCTTTTAAAAAATATATCTCATTTATCTAGAAATTATATAGAAAATTATGTTAACAAAATACAGCAATTTTTATTAACAAAATACCTCTTATTTTTAAATAGTTTTCTGCAAAATATTTTATATGATTTAAAATAAAATTTTCTGTAAATCATCTTTTTCAATATAAAAGTCATTTTTAACTAATTAACATTTTTGAATTTAAAAAATGGCGCAATATTTCGTAGTTTCACATTGTTTTTAACGTAAATATTAAAATTAAATACACATAATATATTAAATGTAGTTTTAAAAAAATTAAATATATTACAATTTTCATATCAAAAATATTTTTATTATAAGGTTAATAGAGAATTAATTATGTTTGATATTAAAAAGAAGGGCGTTGATGCATATATTTGGCACCCTAGTCGTTTCTAGACATTCGTCTATTTTCATTTATTCTTGTCTTCTGATTTATTTCTTGTTTAGCTAGATGTTAGGGCATTTCTTTCTTTCCTCACTGTATATAAATCTTTGGTTACTACTTAATCTAACCAATGGTCATTACTTATGCAGCAATTTTCACAAGCAATTCATTTATTTTGATAAATTGATTGAATAATTCATCGATATTCATTAGATTCCATCGAATAATCTCTTTTTCTAACCTTCCTGCATTTTTTTTTCTTGATAATTATCTTTATATCTTCATAATATTTTTTCATCCAAACGCTCAGACGAATTTTTTCCTCTTTTTATTTGCACTTTTCTCTTTTTTTAAAAGCATATCATATCTTATTCTAGATAAATGCGTCTACTCTTTCTGAAGATACCGGCATTGCAGCAGGTACTTTTGATCTTTTACTACCAGAACTAAGAATCTCCCTTATTTTATAAGTTTCTCTAATTTTATAAATATATACAATGAATTGATTCTATGCCCTCGAACTTGCATAAATCTAACTTATACAACCGCAAGTAACTAAATAGAGTGTTATAAAATACCCCCTATAAATATATAAAATATATTTCTAAAAATAAACATTGATATTTTCTTGTAAAATATCGTAAGTGATATTTATCTTTTGACATATATATATCCTGCTGGGCACTCAACCAAGTAAAGGTAGTTGATCAGGTTCAGAATATTTTCTTAAGACGCTACCTAAATTTACCAAAGTATACTCCGGGCTTTTGCTAAGAATGGAGTGTGGACGAGTATCACAGGAAGTTATCATTATTAAACAGGTCCTGAGATTTTGGGTGAGGATTATGAAAATGGAAGAGAGTAGGTTGCCCCGGGCATGTTTGTCACACCTCTGGACATTACACAGCAATCAAAGGGCTGGTTTAACCTTTGTCGAAAACCTATCAACCATTTTAGACTCAAACGGTTTTTCGTTCCTGAAGGGTTGTCCGGATTACGCTGCAATAATGATTGAAATCCTTGGTATTATTCGAATAGCAACCGAACAAAGCATCCAAAACGACATGGCGAAAATCCTAAATACTTCACATAACAGTCACTTCAAATACCTAAAAAATTCAATAACAGCAGAACGATATTTATTCACAACTATTCCTCTAGCAATTAAAAGATTTTTTGCACAACTGAGACTCCTTTGGACGATCTTCCCAGAAAATCGTTCAAATCGCTGGAAAATTGATTTGACTCTAACTTGCGATCTGTGTAAAAACAGAATCCAAGACGAAATTATGCATATAATATTTGGATGCTCTTGCTTAGAGAAACAGAGGAAAGAAATTTTGGGTGACTTACCCTGGTCTCAACCTGACTGTCAACAAATTTGCAGCTGGATGACCACACTGATGGTTGATCAGGGTCTCTCCCTCGGTTTATATAAATTCTACAAGGCGGCAGTCAATGTCCGTTGGAGAACAATGGAAGCGCCGAATGTCGTGGTTTGCTTGGAGGAAGAAAACGAAGATTGAATGCGGCTGATTCAACACTAGCCCTCTCAATGATATCCTAACCTTGACATATTTTAAACATTGGTACTTTAATTTAAATTTTTAATCATGTATGGTTCCTTTTGCTCTGTATGTTTATTTTTTGTATATATGGTTATATTTATTTTTGTTTGTTTTTTTTTCTTCTCGCTTTTCTTTTTCCTTATTACTTCCTGTATTCTGGTTTTTACTTTCGAAATATCTTCCTTTGCTAAATCCTGTAGAGGGGAATCATGTATAGGGCTGGATGCCCCAATAAAAAGGCTTGTGTGTGTGTATATATATATATATATTTTTTTTTTGCTTATATATATATATATATATATATCCCTAGTACACGTGGTACAGGCCATGATAATCATGGTGGGTAGTTAGCGACTGCTTTTACTGTAAGTGCACCACATGTCTACACATGTGATAAGCAGTTCGACTTTGCACTTACAAATGTGCCAGAGCCCCGTTTGGTTACTTGCACTTGCTGGTGGGGTTGGACTTTTGCAAGAATCGGGGGCCATTGGAGCAATTTTTTTTTTAAAACAGAAAAAAGTGTCCAATGCGGGAATCGAACCCGGGTCCTAGTGGTCGAAAACCAAACGGTTTAACGAGCCTTCCACCGATATTTAAAAAAGCTATATGTTCTTTTAAATATGCTGGTTCATCCCACACATTGAGCATCGGTTTTAGGGATTCTAATTTGGATTGATCTGCAAGTTTCACCAACCAACGTAATCTTGGAATTGGATTGATTAAACTTTGGTTATTCAAGGGTTTTGACAGCTTTTCCAACCAATTAAACTCCACGTATTTCAGAGAATTACTCCAACCGTGTTGGAATTTCACATACTACCTTCAAATTATTTTATCATAAATAACACTATGTACATACTTTGCACAGTTTTCACAATATCTATTGCATACATTCTTGACTTTCAAACAATAAAAAAATTAAAAAAATTGTGAATATGATACTTCTAGTTCCCCATCTATTCATTCTAGTACAGAACCTATATAATACACAATTTATTACCAGAAATAAATATTATAAAATAAATAACTGTCGTTTAATCTCAGCAGACGAGAAATCAAATCTAAAAGAATTATATCGAGATAACCGCTTAAGCGCTGGTGAATTTTAAAAAATAAAGAACTATCCAGATGACCCAATATTTTCTCCAAATAACGATAGGTTTCATAGAATATTTACTAAAATAACCTGAACATAAACTCAAATTTAGAAGGATTGATTACTTCAATTTAACAAATTTCATAATCACTAAATTTCAACTCACCTTTGAAATTCAGTTACCACAGAAAAGTATTAGACTAAAATCATTATTGTATTCATAATATAATTTATATTAACATTAACACTTTTATTTATCTTTTTAGTTATCTTTACTCTATTCTTCATTTAGAATTTTAGGGTTTAAATATTCCATTATTTTGAAAATAGAGCAATCCATAAATAAATCTTTAATTAAAAAGGCATATGTTGGATCAAAATATCATTTATTTTACCAATATTTCAGTTGGCTGAACGCCAACCTTTATCAAGGTGTTATAATATATTTAAAGTATAGGGCTGGATGCCCCAATAAAAAAGCTTATGTGTGTGTGTGTGTGTGTAATATATTTAAAGTGTGTCAACAGCAAACTATGTGGCACTGAGTTTGTTGTTGACACACTTTAAAATGTTATAACACCTTGATAAAGGTTGGCGTTCAGCCAACTGAAATATTGGTAAAATAAATGATATTTTGATCTAATATATGCCTTTCTAATTAAATATTCCATTATGAAAATAAAATATAAAATTAATAGGTATTTTAATATACTAGAAAGATATTTAACTTTTTTAACGAAATACTATATTTAAAAAAATGGCATCTGTTGTTTCTCTTACAATAAATTTCAATCAAAGTAATTATAGTTATTCAAATATTTTTTAAAAATGTTCCAATGCCATTCGATTCTTACAAAAGTCCAACCCCACCAGCGAGTGCAAGTAACCAAACGGGGATCTAGCAGATTTGTAAGTACAAAGTCGAACTGCTTTTCACATGTATAGACATGTGGTGTAGTTACAGTAAAAGCAGTCGCCCACTTCTTACGCATCGTGATTATCATGGCCTGTACAATGTGTACTAAGGATAATTGAAAAAATTAAATTACAAATTGATTTATCGAAAATAAAAATAAAATAAAATATTATAATTAGAATATAAAATATGAAAAATATTTTATAAATAACTCAGTTCAATTTGTTTTAAAATCTTACTATCTTAATAATCAATTTATACTTCAAATATGTATTGTTATTCAGTATTGTGTAATTAAAGTTTTTTCCCTCTAAGAGGTAGCAAAATTTTATCGCGAATTATCTTTGGTTGAATTCCGAGCAAGTAGATTTTTTTCCGCTCACATCTTGTAACATCCAGCTGATACTCGGGAACAGACGAAAAAACAACGAATCAATCAGGAAATCTTCTGCCCAACAAATTTGAGCCATTCCCCGATTGCCTGGCAACGTCTGCTTCCCTTTCTAAGTAATTCTACCAATTCCATTAAAACATCTTTACAATTATTCCAGAGTTGAAGAGATCACAAAATTCACTTTCAATTTACTCAAACATTTACTTTAATTCTCAATATAGCAATATATATGTCGTACAAATACTTTAGATGGAAATATGAAAAATTTTCCGCCTTTAAAAAGGAGAATGGATAGAGATGAGTTATCATTTATATAAATTAAATGTGAGCTGTCAGATAATGCCAATTTTGTTTTTAATATATATGAATAATAATATACGATATATTATAATATATTAAAAATAAAAAAGGCATATCCTGACCAGGAGCACATGTGGTTTTCAGAAGGCAGAGCGCCATCTGGTGGAACAGAAATCAACTAAACATTGATATAGCCTATTCCCTGATATTTGGCCACCCAATTTCTTGATAAATCAAGAAAAGCCATATCAGGGAACAGGCTAAAGCAATGTTTAGTTGGTTTTTGTTCCACCAGATGGCGCTCTGCCTTCTGAAAAGCACATGTGCTCCTGGTCAGGATATGCCTTTTTATTTTTAATATCAACACCTGACCTACTTTTTTTTCTATTGTTTTTTCATTATAATATATAATATATGAAATAATAATAATAAAAAGGGTCAGGTATTAAAATCAAAAAGACATATCCTGACCACGAGCACATGTGCTTTTTAGATGGCAGAGCATCATCTGGTGGAACAGATATCAACTAAGCATTGATTTAGTCTGTTAGTCGGTTCCCTGATATTTGACCAACCTATTTTCTTGATAAATCAAGAAAAGCCATCAACGAACGCGTTTCGTGCTGTTGGCTCTCATCAGCGTGCAAGTAATTAAACAGGTATCTGGCATCTAGTAAATTCAAAATTCGAGCTACAATATACATGTTTAGACATGCATACTTGTAGTACAACACGAGTTTTAACAAATCCAGAACTTATCTGCGTTTCTTAAGAGATTACCAAAGTGTATTGTTGTAACAAACTTATACATCTATCTGAATCTGTTACATTTGTGAAGATATAATCCAAAACACATTTCTTTGATATCATTTTAAAAATCTACACTCTTTTATCTAAAAAGACAAGGGTCGCCTCTCCCGTCAAAATAGACGTCTTACACCAGACGCCATCTATTGACCGTCGCCGCAACTAGCGTCCTCGGGTCGGTGACAAAGCCACAACACCAGCTTTGGCAACGGCGGCGACGTGCAATAGATGGCGTCTGGTGTAAGACGTCTATTTTGACGGGAGAGGTGACCCTTGTCTCTTTAGATCAATTTCCTCCCGGCAAAATTTCCATCTATACACTCTTTTATACCTATTTATACCTTTTATATAATAAATAAAATCTTCAATTATCCTTATTGAATCTATATTGGAACATATATAAATAAATTTTGAAGAAACTGTCATTGTAAACTAAGAGACTTGTCAGTAGTATATACATTCTCTCTACATGGGTTTCAATTACATAGAATCTATGCTACATACCTGATTCAAACTGCCAGTTTTCTAAAAAGGAAATATTTTACTGTGTAGAAAGAGTGTAGCGGACGCTAGAGATATAAACTGTAAACCTGTAAATAGGTAAATTCATTATTTTCTATTTTATTAAAATAATTTGTTTGTTTTGTAATAATATTCTAAGTATTTTATCCTTTACAAATTATTGTTAACTTTATCATTTTCCTTATCTATTTATCAATTATCTTTGTTTTTTTATTCTGCATTGTTTACTTTTTAAAATAATAACTAAAATATTTTAGAGTTGTTTATTCAAATGTAAAATATATTAAATAATTAAAGGTAACAACTTTTAAATAAATAAATAATATTATTTAAAATATTAAGAGTATATTCATAAATAATTCTAATTATACATGTAAATTAAAAATGATAATCATCATCAATATATATATACACCTATCCCCCGATTTACACGGTAGATACGTTCCTGAGAAAAACGTGTAAATCGGGGGATAGGTGTACACAGAAATAAAAAATAAAATGCATTGGCAGGTTAAAATATGTAGTCAGCACATAAGCTCGGGAGATTCCTCGTGAGATGTGTACACAGCGCATGTGTTCAATCACAGTAGCATTTAGTATAGTGCGATAAAAACAAAAAAAAAACTTATTTGGAAAACCGTGTAAAAGCGAAAACGTGTAAAACAAGTACAGTGTAAATCGGGGGATAGGTGTATAGTTCAAGATAGTTTGTTTATGTTAGAATAGATGCAACCTGCAGCCGAAGATAAAAAATAAATAATGGTTGATCTTCAAAGTAAATCGTTTGCGTAAGTCATTGATTGTTTTTAACAAACTAAGAACAAGAGAAAGAGAAAATGAATTAAAAAACGCAGTTTTATTTTCAATAAATTATACGTAAATGAAATATCAACATTGAGTTTCTTTGATCTCGACTTAGAATTGCATTTATAAAGCCAACAATATTTATATGCACACACATGAAGTTTTAAAAAAGGTAATATATTACTTTTCGTATATTCCTAGTTTATCGAAGACGAGTGGTAAATAACTTGAGTTGATAATACACACATATATATATATAATATATATAGTTGATAATATTATATTATTTTATTTCAAAATTGCATGTTTATGTGTAGATAATTTATTGGGTTTACAATAACAATTTTAGTTGAGATGAAATAAACTCTTGACGTTGACTTTGTATTTGGATATAATTATATATATGTTATAAAAAAGATATTTTCTGTTGATATTTGAATATTAGAGGATTTTATATAGATTTATTGATCATTTGCTTGATCCCGGAATTCATGAGCATGTGACACTGCAGCCGTGCCTATAATACTGAAAATAGTTCAGATCAGTAATTGCTTTAATTGAGCTGAAGGAATATATAAAAACATAATTTGATAAAAGGTACTGCCTGGCTTAATGAGTAAGAATCAAAAAATGAAAAACCTATTTACATAATGTACAAAAGGTTTGAACCGGCCATCGGGAAACAACAAGGATATAAACAGAGTATTTGAATTTATAAAATATAATTTTAAATAAAATAATATTCTAATATAACATATATATATTGCGAAATTGTTAGGCTTGCTAACTATAAAACAAAATTCATTAATTAAATAGCGTTTCAAAATACAGGGTGCATAAGGACATTTCCATCGAAGAAAACTCATCAATGTGTTGGAAGCGGTCCTCCAATTACCATAATGACTCTTATCTAGTCATCTAAAAAACATAAGAGCGCTGTATTCTAGAAGAGGCTTTCGATGAGAGCTCTTTATCAAGTGAAGGAAGACAGCTGACAAAATGATGACACGCCCTCCTTATGAATACAAGCCTTAACATTCCTCTTCATAGGCTGTTTTCAACAAGTTCTTCTAAACATCACCGAATTGGATACACCAACTCTCTTTGTTAGCTTTTTTCATTAGAAAATCTCGAAATCTTGTCAAATATTTACTCTTTCTAGGTTGTTCATAAACTCTATTAATTGTCTGAAAGGTATTTTTTTGAATTGTTTGATACAATTATAAACTACCTGTTGTTGTCGTGTCCAATGAAGAGCCTCAGATGTCTCCACGCATCTCTATCACAGCAGTTTCAATGTTCTCTATCTTGGGTGTGTAAAGCTGCTACTCTGGGTCCATGTCTATTTTCTGCAAGTCTGAGGCTATTGCTGGGCATGAGAATACGTGGGTAGGTGTTAGTTCCACACCAGGACAATTTTCTCTTCATAGGAAAATGGGTAACGTTTCCATGTTAGTCATCTTGGACCAGAATTTGGTCAAATATTCCAAGGGTCCAGGGAGGACTGGTGTGGTCGAACTTCTCCCCCCCCCCCCTACATAACTAGTATAAAAGTGAAATATTTTAAGAATATTATGATTGTCTCAATCCCTATTTATTCCTCAACATAAATACCGATATTACAACAAGGTAAGGTATCAATCTTTGAAGTAGTAAATATGATATAGAGCGCCATCTGTAGGCTAAAAACGAAATCAATTATGCGTTAAATATCACAAAAATAACAAAGAGCTTAATAAAGACCTTTTGTTCATATACAGATTCTCCGAGCAGAACTGTAGGATACATGTAAGAATAACAGTAATAGTACCAGTAATCAGCAATGTTATTTACAGGGTATCAAATAAGGAGAAAGAAAGAAAGGACATAGCATAAACCTATATACAAACAGTTAAGAACAAGCAGTTATATTTTTACATAACAATAATTAGTAGAATTGACAGAAATATATATAGATATCAGTAATCTTTATAGTTTTATTCATGGATGGATCAAGGGTATTGTGCGTTCAATATTTTTATTGAATGCGTCTTGGTTTATAAAATTATAGAATTAATGCTTCACTAATCATAAATAATAGCGCATCTAGAAGTATATAAACATAATAACCAGTATTACAGTAAAAAATCAAAAGCCCTTTATTAATACATTTCGTTTTATTAAGAAATATATATGGAGTTTTAAGAAAGGAGAAATGGTAAACAATGATTAAGGTATGTTAAAATTGAAACTTTTGCATCATTTTAAAATTTTATTACAAAAATGACGACGTCCTACTCTACTTACAGCGATGACGAGCTATTAAGAGGACAACTTTTTAACGACATTTTTAACTTTAAAGCTTAAATAATATTATTCAATACAAAAGTTAGAATGGTCCAATAGAGAGGTCGGCAAACTGCGAGCCACATGCGGCTCTTTGGATGTGAAGCTGTGGCTCTTTATATAGTTCTATACGTAAATATTATTTATGTGAGTACTATTTATTGTTGGCAAGAAAAAATGTTGTGGCTCTTTAAAAACTTTGAAATTTTGTAAATTGAAATTTTTTACTCTACCTACTCAAATGTTCGCCGACCCCTGTACTAGTTGATCAACAAGAGAAGCTACTGAGAATGTTCATCATAGATATGCAAATTCTTTCCTTTATCTTACATCTTATGTTCGATTGTTAAAAGAATTATTATTTTGGATTTTTAAAAGAATAAAGAGGATCTAATTTTGAAAATTTGTCTGTATATATATGTATCAAAAGAACAAAATGAATACTGTCGTTTGTGTCGTAATTCGCGTCTGTCATTCCTTCAAAATAATTCCATAGTATGAACTAGAGCTATAAATAATTACATGTGTATTATCAGAAATATATAATGATTTGATTTTGGAATTTGAAAATTTGAAGGAAAAAAAAACAGGATTCTCCCAGTATAGCAATGGTTTTAATTGAATATAAATCAAGTACTATATACAATTCAGTATTAACATGACCCCCCCCCCCAAAAAAAAAAAAAAAAAGGAAAGCTATTTACACCTGCTTTTCATCCTTTTCGCCTTCTCACAAAATTTGTATAAATCTATTGTGTCTACTTTTCACCGTTTCTGACAGCAGAGTGATAAATGATTAGCGCCCGTGTTATTAAAAAGTAATTTCCTTTCTTCATACAGGATGAGCAAGCTTAAACCTCTTTTTTGGCAAATTCGACCGATTTCATAACTCCCCTCATATGATACTATGAAACCGTCCCTGTACTGATGAAGGCCATAGCCTGAAACCATGGGATACAGTTTGTCTTTGTCTGAATTTGCTAAAAAACTGATGTTGTAGCTCATTCATTATTACCAACTTTACGTTTTATACTTGTGATAAACAAAATCCATTGTTTCGATGCATTTCTTTGCTTATCCCTAGTACACGTGGTACAGGCCATGATAATCATGGTGGGTAGAAGTAGGCGACTGCTTTTACTGTAAGTGTACCACATGTCTACACATGTGAAAAGAAGTTCGACTTTGCACTTACAAATGTGCCAGAGCCCGTTTGGTTACTTGCACTCGCTGGTGGAGTTGGACTTTTGCAAGAATCGAAGGCCATTGGAGCATTTTTTTTTTAATCAGAAAAAAAGTGCCCAATTCGGGAATCGAACCCGAGTCGTAGCGGTCGAAAACCAACGGTTTAGACCATCCTTCCACCGACCCCCACTCGATGCATTTTAAATTTTTATAATGGGTAAAAAAGTAAAAATGAATAATGAATTATTAAAATATTTAATACCATCAAACAGTAACGGTTATCAAAGAAAATATTCAAAAACTCCAACAAATGGATAAAATAAGAATGCTGAGGGAAGAAATACCGAGCAGACGATAATATCCTTGGGCGTCTGCATATAAATGGTCCGAGTCAATTAACGCATGCGCAGTAAATATTTACTTTGGGACAATCAGTCAGTCGTCTGACCCGAATCTCCCAGAATATTGGCCTCTATTTGCAGACACAAATGTTCTTATTTCTAACCTCGGGGCGACTTTGTTTTGTTGGGTCAAGGTATTCCTGGATACTGGATGATATTTATAATTAAAAAACCAGCGTTTCGTACTTCTCAAGGAGCGGAGCAATATAACAGGGGGATGGATCCTCTCAGGATTCCCCTCCAAGTTACTTCTATCTATTTACTACGTTTGAAAGTATACATGGTACAGTTCTTTCTCTGCTTCACTGTTTTCTACGTCTTGTATAGTACTAATCTTATATATATAGTTTATATACTCGTCATATATTTCTTGACTATTTTTCTCACATTTATAGTTTTTTAGTGTTTATTTTCCCATTGTTGTTGTTGTCGTGTCCAATGAAGAGCCTCAGATGTCTCCATGCATCTCTATCACAGCAGTAGCTTGTCTTCTATCTTGGGTGTGTAAAGCTGCTGTTCTAGGTCCATGTCAATTTTGTGTTGTTGTCGTGTCCAATGAAGAGCCTCAGATGTCTCCATGCATCTCAATTACAGCAATCACAAAATTCTCTACTTTGGTGTGTAAAGCTGCTGTTCTGAGTCAATTTTCTGCAAGGCTGCGGCCATTGTAGGACATGAGAATATGTGGGTAAGAGTTAGTTCCACACCAGGATAATTGTTACATGTCTTGTAGGTTCTTGTGCCATCTGGATGTATTGTCATTACTTTATAATGTTTCATAATGTTTATCATGTTTATAATGTTTCTGAATTTCGTGATTGTTTTTGTTATTCTTCTCTCAGCGCGCGTGACGATTGCCAAAGCCGATTGCAACCATCCCGGTATCTTCATCCATGGCACGCGGGGTGGCAGTCTGCATCTAGACCAGTGGAAGTCCAACGACATATTACCTTTCTTTATTTGTGGCGATCAAACTCTGTAATAAAACATTTAATTATTCCGAAATTTCAATCATTTTCACCCTTTCCCTCTATATACGTGGTGTGTTCAAAAAGTATCGCGACTTTTGAATTTTCGCGGGTTACGTATATTCGAATTTCGATATTTTTGTGGCTTTATGTTGGTACTCATGTCTCTCACTTATGCCGACAAGCTCGGCTATTTTGAATGTTCACTTGATTGTTGACAGCTGCTTTGCTTGCACGTGTTTTGGATCGTCTTCGATTTTTACCTATTAAAAAAAATGGATCAAAGAACCTGTATCAAATTTTGTGTGAAAAACGAAATTAAGTGCGCGGATGCATTCCGAATGTTGACTGTGGCATACGGAGAAGCTACCTTGGACCGAAGCAACGTTTATCGGTGGTACAAAATGTTCTCAGAGGGCCGAGAAGATGTGAACGACGAAGAGCGTGCCGGACGCCCGAGCACTTCAACAACAGACGAAAAAATTAATGAAGTGGAGAAAATGATATTGGCCAATCGTCGAATCACCGTTAGAGAAGTTGCTGAGGACCTAAACATATCGATTGGCTCGTGCCATTCGATTTTTATCAATGATTTGGTCATGAGACGGGTCGCCGCGAAATTCGTACAAAAATTGCTCAATTGCGACCAAAAACAGCAACGCATGAACATTGATAATGAGATGTTGGACTCTGTCCGCGACGACCAAAATTTGCTCCAGAGGGTCATAACTGGTGACGAAGCGTGGGTTTATGGTTATGACGTGGAAACCAAAGCTCAATCATCTCAATGGAAGCTGCCACACGAACCAAGACCGAAAAAAGCGCGCCAAGTTCGGTCGAATGTGGAAGTTTTGCTGACAGTTTTCTTCGATTGCAGGGGCGTGGTGCATCATGAGTTCTTGCCACAGGGTAGAAAGGTCAATAAGGATTATTATCTGCAAATTATGCGCAATTTGCGCGAAGCAATCCGCCAGAAACGCCCGGATTTGTGGAAGAACAAAAATTGGCTTTTGCACCACGATAACGCCCCTGCTCACACATCGTTGCTTGTGCGCGACTTTTTGGCCAAAAACAACACACTAATGATGCCGCAGCCACCGTATTCCCCAGAACTGGCCCCCTGTGACTTTTTCTTGTTCCCTAAACTGAAGAGGCCCATGAAAGGACGACGTTACGCTACGCTTGACGAGATAAAGACGGCATCGAAGGAGGAGCTGAAAAAGATTTTTTTAAAATGAAATTTTGAAGGGTTTCGAAGATTGGAAAAACCGTTGGCACAAGTGTATAATATCTCATGGGGATTACTTTGAAGGGGACAAAATAGGTATTCATGAATAAATAAATAATTTTTGAAAAACACAAAGGTCGCGATACTTTTTGAACACACCTCGTATTTCACCACGTGGAAAATTAGTAGACAAACTTCAGAATGACACAGCAATTTATTTTGAGAGGCAAGAACAAACTATGAATGATAAAAATAAGATAATCAATGAGGGAAGTTTACAGATTAGCAATATATAAACAGAAAATGATACTCTGTTAATAAAATAATAAATACTTTGCTACAATATTATTCATACAGACAAATTTTTGTCCCAATCGTACAAATCATTTTTGGTGCATCGATTATTTTTTTATCAAGTGTTTTTTTATGGTATTCTTCTTTCAGATGTGCGTATGGCCGTGTCATTTTAGTGTGATCATTTGGGCATTTTAAGATGAAAACATCAGGCATTCGGGGATTTTTTTTTCTCATTTTATTTGACTCTCGCTGAAAACATCATCCTCGGGTACTTGATATGATCGCCTTAATATGATATAAGGAATCGATTTATCGAATATGTGCATGTGTGTACGCCAATGTATGTATACATGTAAACATGGATATACGAAACTGTATGCCTTAGTATACGTATCATTGCGTTTGTTTGAACATGTGACACATGTATGTACATTTCTTGGAAACATCAATACTTAGATATAATACAATAGATATTTTAGAAAAAGGGCATCTCCTTATCGTGCAACTGAAAGTTGCTAATGGCATGCGCCATCTATCGGAATAAATATCAACTATTCTCGTTGATTTTTAATTATTCCAGAATTAAAAATTCCAAAAAAAAAAAAAAACAGCTTGCACCACGCTGATGAGGGCCAACAGCCCGAAACGCGTCCGTGGTTAACTTTTCTTGATTAATCAAGAATGGGTATTTGGCCAATTCTGAAATAATTAAAAATCAACGAGAATAGTTGATATTTATTCCGATAGATGGCGCAAGCCATTAGCAACTTTCAGTTGCGCGATAAGGAGATGCCTTTTTCTAATTTTAGGCACCTTATCCCAGTACAATATGACATTTGTACTATTTTTTCACAATAGCTATTGTATATATAACTTTAAAATAATACACCAATATCTATATTTTACACAAACATGAATTGTTCCAAAAAATTCTAAAATATTTCCCCTGTTGGAATATTTATTTTCTCCGTGTTCGTTAGGCGAGTGTACCAGGAAATAAAATATGGAGTAAAGAAATCATTTCTAGGTATGATAAATGTTTGAAGGGAATATTTCAGAGAGCTATATCATCACATAGCGTATCTGAGAAGTAAACAAGCTTATATACAACAAACAATACAATTTTCTGTATAGGATCCTATTTATATTTAAATTGATTGAATTACTTGTTTTTCTTTGTTATTATCCCTAGTACGCGTGGTACAAGCCATGATAATCATGGTGGGCAGAAGTTGGCGACTGCTTTTACTGTAAATGCACCATATGTCTACACATGTGAAAAACAGTTCGATTTTTGCACTTACAAATTTGCCAAAGCCCCGTTTGGTTACTTGCACTCGCTGGTAGGGTTGGAATTTTGCAAGAATCGGGAGCCATTGGAGATTTTTGTAATTAGAAAAAGGTTATCAATGCTGGATTTGATCCTGGGTCGTAGCAGTCAAAAACAAAGGGTTTAGACCATCCTTCCACCAACCCTCTTTGAAATACTTGTTTTATTTTATAACTAGCTACGTGTATATGGCTAGAGAATTGACTTATTTGACTTAATTGACTTATAAACTGAGAGAAAGTAATATATAACCTATAATATTTGATTAATAAAGCATATATATTGGATATAAAAAAAATTTTACAAATATTTCAGTTGGCTGAACGTTAATCTTTTTCAAGGTATAACAATGTATTTATTTCAACAACAAACTCTTCAAAATTCTTTCACAAACTTTCAAAACAATCACTAATATGTAATCAATAAATATTTTAAACAAAATATAAAGCAATAATATGCCATCTATATATAGAAAATGAAAGCATCAAGACACGAATGTTCCTTTTACACATAAAATAAACTCTACTGTCCTTACTGCGATGAAAAAATATTGTGAGGGCTTCGCTCATCAGTGGTTAACCCTCCCAGCGGTTTCACCAATTTAATCTACCAAACCGCTTTTTAGAGATCTCAGATAAATTATTCATCACAGTAAGGACAGTAGAGGTGTGTTTTATGTATAAAAGAAATATTCGTGTTTTAATGTTTTCATTTGTTAAATATTTAAGAATTTCAACAGCAAGATTCAACAATGGAACCAGGATTATATATCGGCTTTTACACGTCAAACACTTGTCCAAAAGAGAAAAAACCCGATATTCTTTAATCGAAAAGATATGGTAAAAAATTTAATATAAAATAGTAAAATTATTTTTAAAACATTTCAATAAATCTATTTTTATGTTTCTTTGTTAAATTTTATTATTTTTTGTTGTTTTTATATATTTTTTTATAAATTGTCTTTTTTTTTTGTAAAAAATTTAAATACATTTTACTTGTAATTAATGAATTAAACCACAAACATTATTCAAACACACACAAATATGTAGAGATATAAAAGTATATTTTTATATAAAGAAAGAGGATTGATAAGAAAGAATTTAAGACCTTTCAATTTTGTCATCACTTTGTCAGCAACCACGATGTCAAAGTTGCATGGTCTTTAAGAAGAAAATGCTAATTATGAGATGTTTCTGTATGCATGTGGTTAGACATCGTTTATATATATACCAAAGGAAGCGCCTCTTCCTTTAATTATGCATCATATTGATACATTTGTTCATTAAAATTCGAAACTATTTTAAAGGCGTGAGGTTATTTTTGATATTAAACAATTTCTACTGCCCTTACTGCAATGGAAAAATTAATGAGAGGGCCTGGCTCATCAGTGGTGAACCCTCCCAGCGGTTTCGCCAGTTTAATCTACCATACCGCTCTAATGCTAATTTACTGGCGAAACCGCTGGGAGGGTTCACCACTGATGAGCCAGGCCCTCTCATTAATTTTTCAATTGCAGTAAGGGCAGTATAAATTGTTTAATATCAAAAAGAATCTCACGCCTTTAAAATAGTTTCGAATTTTGATAACAGATGGCGCGATAGTGCATCACATTTGTTCATTACCTTAGTAATAAATGTTACTGCTGATGATAAAGAATAAACCAAAACACCAGTTTTGGAAGTTTCAGACAAAAATCCAACCTGCATACCATGGTTTCGGGCTATTGCCCTCATCAATACAGGGATGGCTTTGATTTTATAACATCCTACGAGATGGGTTATAAAATCGGTCGAATTTACCATACGAGTAAAAGTGGTTAAGCTGGTGACGTCGTAAAGGCCGATTTTCAGAAAAGAATACAACATAAAGTTGCGGTATGATATTCATACCTGGTTCAAATCACATTAATAGGTATCGCTCAACAAGAGCAAACTAGTTCATGATAATTGAAACAGTGAATAATATATGTGAAGGTTATTCACATATTAAACAAAATTTTAACGCGGGATTCAATCCCGATTCATGACTGTCGGGAATCGAGCGTGTTACCCTCTCATCCACCGACTTATATAATGATATCCATATACCAAAAAAGACACCTCTCCCTTTAATTATATATCAGAACGATGGAACTTGTATGTGGTATGGTATACAAGTTGGCTTTTTGTCTGAATTTTACAAAACTGGTTTTATGGCTTATTCTTTTATCATTTCTAGTAAAGGTTATACTAGGGTGATGAACTTGATGCATCGTTCTGATTAAAGGTAAAGCTGCACCTTTTTGGTACATGAATATTGTAACAAAGTATTTATTAATTTTATTATTTTTAATATAACAGAGTGGTCATTTTTATGTTTATATTTTGCTCCTCTATAAATTTCCCTCGTGGCATATCCTTTGTTCACCATTCGTAGTTTGTTCTTGCCTGAAATAAATTGTTGTCTCCTCCTGAAGATTTTGTCTTCCCTAATTTTCCACGTGGCAGTATCATCCTTCAGCAACTTTATGATATGTGATGATATTCATGTACCACAAGGTGGCACCTCTCACTTTTAAACTGCATTAAAATAAAGAAACAAAGTATTTTTGTACTATCAACGAAGTACAAAACGTAGAGTTTTCGATAACACAAAATGCATTGATTCAATTATTAAATGAATTTTAAAACAGAGAGAGAAATGCCACCTTTGGTATTTATATAAAGGTATTGTTTTAAATATTTCCCTAAACGAATTCTTGGAATTAAATTTTTGTGATATTAAACAGAGATCGAAAACATTCCTAAAGGCATCTCCCATAAATCTCCCATATTGTGCCTTTAATTTATGGCATCAGGATGGCCCAGAATTTAATTTTGAATGGAACGGAGGATCATAAACATGGCTAAACAAATTTGCCCTAAATTTTCTTTCCGTTATAATTTATTTAAGATGGTCATCTCTTTTTAACGTGATTGGTAAAGGAAATAGTGTCTATGCTAATTGGAATGAAAGTATTCTATTATTATTATTATTATTATCCCTAATACACGTAGTACAGGCTATGATAATCATGATAGGTCATCTTAATGTACTACTCGTATTATGACAAAAAATATGGTATGCTAATCGCCTATGTAAATTTATTAATTGGTGTCAAATGTGACAATATGTATTTGCATTTATTTTGACATTGTGTTAAAATGTGATGTTTTCATTTACACAACGAGTTTTCAATAGTTTTCCATATAATATTTATATTGTAACAAAGTATTTATTAATTTTATTATTTTTATTAACAGAGTGGTCATTTTTATGTTTATTATTTGCTACTCTGTGAATTTCCCTCGTGGCTTATCTTTTGTTTACCATTCATAGTTTGTTCTTCCCTGAAATAAATTGTTGTCTCATCCCGAAGTTGGTCTTCCCTAATTTTCCACGTGGCAATATATACAATGAATTCAATTTCTTGTTACACTTCTCTTAATTTTCAATTAAAGAGACATATATTGGATCAAAATATCATTTATTTTACCAATATTCCAGTTGGCTGAACGCCAACTTTTATCAAGGTATTATAACATATTAATGTGTGTCTATTTATGGATTGCTCCATTTCCAAAACTTCTCTCAATATATGTAGATTAGGGACATTACTTTTGAAATCTCAACTCTTCCAAATTGATGCAAAAAAATTTTTTTTTGAATCAAATGAAAACTCTATGCTGTTAAGTATATAAGAAAAACGCTGTTTCTAAGTTTATCAATTAGTAATTGGAAGTAATACAATAAATGGGACTTGACTCCAACTTCAGCAGTCATAAGGATCCTTGGTTCTGTAGATGTCACTCTTGTTAAGAGTCCCGCTCCACACACGGTCCATGTTCAGTCCGTTGGTTGATCCACTAATGACTCTGGTTCCAGTGTCCACAAAGCTATCCACTCCATACAGTCCAGTTATAGAAGAAGAAACAAGACGAGAAGAAGAGCTTGTTTCTATAGCAAATAGGGAGATTATCATTGTTAAAATCCAGTCATACTGGTCAACTTCAAGGTAACTCAGTGATCAGGCCAACAGCTGCTATCCACCAGTATCAATTAGTATAGCTTCAGTATAAACAAAGCTAATGTCTAGTAGTTATTGTACCAAACGAGGTACCTTTCCCTTTATCTGTCTATCAGAACGATCTTTCAGCTTGCATCGTTCTGATGAATATTTGAAGGGAGAGGTGCTTCATTTGGTACATGAATTTCATCCTCCCGAAACTCTGTTGTAATCTTGCCTTAAAATCAATCCTTTCCACATCACCAGCTTAACCACCTGTTTGATAAATTCGACCAATTTCATAACTCATCTGATAGGATGTTATTAAATTGCCACGTTGAAATTTAGGGAAGACCAACTTCAGGAAGACACAGCAATTTATTTCAGGCAAGAACAAACTATGAATGATAAACAAAAGATAAGCCACGAGGGAAATTTACAGAGAGATTAGCAAAATATAAACATAAAAAAGATCACTCTGTTAATAAAAATAATAAAATTAATAAATACTTTGTTACAATATTGAAGCCTCCCGTGTACTGATGAGGGCTATAGCCAGAAACTATAGAATACAAGTAGGCTTTTTTCCCTAATTTTCCAAAACTGTTTTGTAGCTCATTCTTCAACATCATTAGTAAAGTTTTTACTGGGGTGATGTTCACAATGCATCGTTCTGATGCACAAATAAAGGGAGTGGTACCTCATTTGATACAGGTATTTCATCCTTCCACAACATTATGTTGCATGATAGTTAATATATAGTTAATATTTTTTCCCTTAATTTATACGCCTGATCGGCCAGTTCAACTTGACTTTTGCACTACTTTCCACCTTCCACGCCCTTCCGGCCTAAATACCTGTTTGATAATTTTTCAGGTTATCCCAAAGACCAGCTTTTTTGGTCGTTGAGATACAGCTTGCACCACGCTAATGAAGGCCAACAGCATTAAACTCGAAGTGGTTAGCTTTTCTTGATTAATCAATTAATGGTATTTGACCAATTCTGAAATAAAAATTCAAAATAAACGATTAGTTTGTATTTATTCCGATAGATGGCGTAAGCCATCAGCAAAAACTGTTCGTTGCATAATCAGATGATGTTTTTTTTTTCTTAAAGTTAATTCAATGTGTGCTATCTTATATTCAAACACACACATACAAATATTTCCCAAAATGCAAAATATTTTGAGCTCTAACGTAAAATTTGTTTTGAGAAAATTTAATAGAAAATACACTCTCTTCTGCCTTTTGTAATTCAATGGAATAGATTCCAACGTTGTATTGTTGGGAAAGCAAACTGGGAGAGAGAGAGCTTTAGAGAAACAACAGAAGAAAGAAAAAAACAGATTGTTACTGGAATATTCGCGAATAGAGAAAAGTGAAAGAAATATTCTCAACAAATAGATTTTTTTTCGATAGAATTGTATTGTTACAAAGTTTTGAACCGATATTCTCTTTAAAAATTGGATATTTGTTTTATTTAAAAGAAGGCAGAAATATAAAATGGCGATCCATGTAATCGATTGGACACGATTTATTATGACAGGAAGTAATCTACTGCTGCCCTGTGTTCTATTGACGGTTCTTCTCCTCCTCAATTCTCCCAGTGAACCACCGAGTCTTCATTTTATATTTACATTATTTAGTTGTAAAATTATTATAGATTTTATTAAACTAAAAGCTTGCGTGAGTTTCCATCGGTGTGTCTTTGAAAAAGTGACTAATATATACGTGTGTAAAACGGCATTGAAGAGTAATGATAAACGGAAAAATAAAAGTGTCTCTTCACAAATCTACCTTTCATACCTAATAATTCCTAAGGTTAGAAATAATCGTTATTTCTACTTAAAAGTAAATTTCGATTTTTTGTTTAAAAGAAACACTTGCGGGATAATTTTCAAATGTCGTTTTACAATCATAAGCCGCATTATATTGTATTATAATATACGTGCGTGTATTTAATTTACACAGTTCATATTCAATAAAATTTCTAAGTCAAAGCGCTCTTGTATTTTATATACTCATGGACAAAACTTAAGAAAATTTAATGTATTTGATGTTTCTGCTGTCGTCTGTTTTGTTTTTTAAGAAGACAGAGGCATTTTTGTTCACACTTGGTTATATGGTGTGTCATATCGTTGCAAGCTGTAAATAAGAGAGCAAAAATCTTTATTAGACTGGTGTTTCAATAAAGACTTTGCGTCTGGTTATCTCTTGTGTCCTCAATAAAGGTCACTGTGCTATCTTTCAGAGTAATTGTCTGAATCCCGATATATATGCTAAAAGGTAGAACTTTCTTAAGTTTTGTCTATGAGTAAACTTTCAAAATTTGAACTATGAAGTTATGTGCCTCAATAACGAATTAATTCATATATTTCGGGGTCGGATAATGATCGTTATCATGATGATGATATATTCATTACCATTATGATGGGGATAATGATGAAACTTTGATCGCAAATATTATATTTGATCAGACGATAATCTCCGATGATTTATAACACTGAAATACTAGAAGACTAAGGCAAACGTTAATTCTATTCACAAATCATTCATGACAATCTTTCGGACATAAATCTTTTTCAACAGGTGCATAGAAATTGATATAAATATGGAAATATATTAATCTCAATTTCTATTTATATATATATTGAAGGACAGACGCGTCCAAAAGCATTTATTACATTTTTAATGAATAAAAGAAACGGTTTTGTTCAGTCTTCTCGTGTTTTAGAAATGTTACGAATACTAATATTAATAGTAATAATTAAATAGCGCCGAGAGAGAGAGAATATACTTAGGCTCGAAAGCTTGCCTTGTTTAATAAAACAAACTCACCGCTTTGCCGCGAAAGGTTTACTTTTAAATAATATAACCTTAATGATCAATATTAGTTAAAACAATGGAGGTTTGGAAATTAATCTCTCGGGTACAACCCGGGCAACCAAATCTAAATAAATAAATAGACGGTAACAACGTTGTTACCGAAACGTCACATAATATTTATTTGGATTTGGTCGTATTATACTTTTTGTTTTTAATCTATAATCCAAATTGTAACTACAAGTAAATAGGTAAGTAGCAAGTAAGTAACTACTTGTAATTGTTATATTAAAAAATACTTTTACACTACTTTCAGTTTTTTTTGTTATTATAGATGTTATAACTATTAATATATAAAACAAATCAATTTAAAAATTAACAATATTAAGACAAAAATGCCTGTATATTTGTGTACATATAAACTTGCCATAGCATAGTTAAGTTTCATTTTGTATCAATTTTCCTGTAGTAGGGCGTTATCCCGAAAGCTTGAAAAACGTTTAAATAAAAAGATACTCATACTTTACTTTATTATCTAAATTTGCTAGCAAAGGATTATATTCTAAATACACCTATCCCCCGATTTACACTGTAGATACGTTCCTGATAAAAACGTGTAAATCGAAAATTAAAAATTTTCGAGAAATTTTTATGCGAAGAAATACAGACACAGTGTGCGTGTGCAGCAAGTCAGCACATAAGTTCGGGATTCCTCGTGAGATGTGTACACAGCGCATGTGTTCAATCACAGTAGCATTTAGTATAGTGCGATAAAAACGAAAAAAAAACTTATTTGGAAAACCGTGTAAAAGCGAAAATGTGTAAAACAAGTACCGTGTAAATCGGGGGATAGGTGTAGTTGTATATATCTAATTATTTTAAACTAATAGTGTAGACTGAACTTTGCGTGTATTGACAAGATGTCAATAAAATGATGTTATTTCAATGAAAAATAGACACTTCGACCAGTTAAAGTTTTTAACTGACCGAAGTGTCTATGTTTCATAGAAATATGGATGCCAGCCAGGCAACCTCTATCTTCAGGAAAATTATGTTAATCATATATGAAAATATTATCTATATCTCGCCGAGATCTTCTTCAAAATCTATTCAATAGAAAATCTACGAAATATTGACCGTTTCTAACCTTGAAGAGACTTTCTTTCAAAGAATGTCTCAAGAGATGTCCTTGAGACATGTGAACTACTCGATCTGTTGGTTGGCACGGAACATGTTTTTCTTAAGATTTGTTCCAAGAAGGCGGCGAGTACCAGGTGGTAATGGAGACGGAATGGACCATCCTTCATGCCCACACCTGGCCTCGCCCGCTAACAAGCAGGCGTGATGTATCACAGCGCTCGCTGGGTTCTAACTACATACATATGGGAGGGAGGTTCAAGTCACATAATTATTGCTGGCAGAAAAAAAAATCTCTATATCTTCTGTCTATTTTCTACAAACTGCAAATCGATGATATGACCACAGAATCTGTTGGTTTCGTAAGACAGAACGTGAAAAAATGAAGAAACAATTGACGCTATTTATTTTTATTTTAAAAAATGAGGAGCTTTTTCCTAATATTTCCCTTCATCTTATCGAAAATACAAAGTTTTGCACTCTTGAGCAGATAAAGGAAAATATTCCGAAAGTTCCTCATTTTTAAAATAAGTAGCGTAAAATATGATTCTTCATTTCAATATAAATGAGCCCTCTCTAATTTTGAGTCTAGACAGTTAAGAAATGGCTCAAATTGTTAATAGTATAGAGGGGAAAACACTAAAAGTTGTCAACAATTTTGTATTTGTTACTTATTTGTTCGTAGCTATACAGCGTATAACAATTCGAGGGTGAAACTCGCGCTTTGTCGCAAGTACTAGACATATATGGTGACAACAATTTGCTTATCTTATATAAATTAACTTTCGGACAACGTAAGAGAAATTTCTAATACAATATAATGAGGCTTAATAACAACGTTTGGAACACTGTGGGTTCGATTCCCATCCCTGGACACTTTTATTTTCCGTTTACTCTTTACAATTCATCCTTTCATACTTACTTCAAGAATTCCTAACTATGTTCAACCCAACTTCTATAACGTTCAATTTTTTACTGGACATGGTGACTTTAGCACATATTAGTTTAGAATTGGCAAAGCCCAATACATTAAGTTTAATAGATTCTGCAGGATGTATATTTCAAGGCGAAAGTGTTGACTGTACATATTTCAAGCTACTATTTCTAATTGCTATATGCAAAATTTGACATCGAACGTTTAATTTTCATGATTCCTAATGTTCAATTGTGTTAATTGTATATAATGTAAGAGATACACGCAATTATCCTAATTGTGGATATGGCGTGTCTCTCCCAACTGTTAAATAAATAAAAATAAATCCTTTCATACTTCATCCCTAAGGATAGAAATAATCGTTATTTCTCCTTAAATTACGATTTTTCGTTCAAAAGAAACAATTGCGGTAAAATTGTCAAACGTTGTAAGAGCAATTGTTTATTGGTCTCAGTCTATATATAATTGTATAAAAATTTTAAACCTTTAAACTCAATTCATTTCTTTTAAACTATATACAATTGAAATATTTTTCTTTCTTTTCGGACCATCTATTTAGAAAATGAAACGCATCAACCATCAAAAATGTATTGTCTGACGATTCGGCGGCTCATTGGCGTCTTTTAAAAGTCAAACTTTGTTTGAGGCTTTTAACCTTGGACGACAGTGGGTTACCGAAATGTAGTTTTAGTTCTCAAATACAGATGGCGGGATACACTGCGTGACATTGAAAATGGAACACCAAGAAATAGTGGCCAGAAAGTGATGAAACTCGGCAGACAGAGAGAGACAGGGACGAACAATAAGTGATCTTTATTTCAAAATGATAGTCATAATACAGAGCGAGAACGGCGTCGGCTTAGTAGCAAGTAGGACCACCGCGGACGGCGATGCACGCAGCAACACGTCTAGGTAGAGAGTCAATCAGAGTACGGATGGCGTCCTGAGGGATGGCTCTCCATTCCCTCTCAACCATTTGCCACAGTTCGTCTTCTGAACGCGGCTGTGGCAAGGCATGCAAACGGCGTCCAATGATGTCCCAGACGTGCTCGATTGGTGAGAGATCAGGAGAGTACGGTGGCCAGGGAAGCATCTGAGCTTGTTGGCTAATGCGAGCAGTGTGCGGTCGGGCGTTATCCTGCTGATAAAGGGCATTGGGTACCCCCTGAAGGTAGGGGAGTGTCACCGGTCGCAGCACATCATCAACGTATCGTTGGGCCGTCACAGTGCCCTGAATACGAAGTAAAGGTGACTTGGAATCATACGCGATTGCGCCCCAAACCATGATTCCACGTTGTCACACGGTGGGGCGTTCCACAATTGCTGCCGGATTGGACCTTTCTCCACGTCGACGCCACACGCGTACACGGCGACTATCACTGGACAAGCAGAAACGCGACTCATCTGAGAACACGACCCTGTGCCATTCCGTCATCCACGTCGATCTAGCCCGGCACCATTCCAAACGTTGGCGCCTATTCGGTGGGGTCAATGGCAGTCTTCTTAGCGGACGGCATGAGTGCAAGCCATTAGCAACCAATCGACGGGAAATGGTTCTGGTCGAGATGGAATGATCTAGGGTGTCTTGCACATGTTGCAGGATGGCGGTACAAGTGGCTTGTGGGGCCGCCACTGCTTGTCGAAGGATACGCCTATCCACACGTGCTGACGTCACTCTGGTTGCACCGACATTCCTATAAATTGCTACATTTCCTTGTTCCAACCATCTTCTCCACAGTCGATGCACCGTGGACGCACCAAGGTGTGTATCAGCTGCGATTTGACGTATGGACCAACCTGCCCTTTTCAGTCCGATCACCATGCCCCTCGTAAAAGCGTCTGTCTGCTTGAACTGCCTCCGTTTACGATGACCTGGCATTCTCTGTTATTACACGTGTCTTTTGACACAAGAACAAAATTTCTACAATGATTTTCCTTGAAGAAATAACGACACGAATACTGTCTTTTCTGCAAATTCCTTCCCTTATATCTTACTCCATGTGCAAACGAGAGCTGCGTATTTTACATCATTTACATAACTCGGTTAGGCGCGTCTACCCTGAAATTTGCATAATTTTCTGGCCACTATTTCTTGGTGTTCCATTTTCAATGTCACGCAGTGTATATTGCCTTATAATGGAATTATATATTAAATAGATGGTTGTAGACGGTCGATTTTAATAATAATAATAACAATATAGATGGAAATTTTGCCGGGGGAATATAGATCTAAAGAGACAAGGGTCGCCTCTCCCGTCAAAATAGACGTCAAAACCAGACGCCATCTATTGACCGTCGCCACAAACTAGCGGCCTCGGGTCGGTGACAAAGCCACAACACCAGCTTTGGAAAACTGAAAAGCGTCCACCTAGAGACCATGGTTTCGGGCTAATGGCCCTCGTCAGTCTAGGGCGGAATTTATTCCATGAGATCCACAAGGGATCTAATGGAATCTTGACAATCTTCCAAAGAGGTGTTTAGCTGGCAAAGTGGCTGGGCCAAATCTATGGCTAAAATATAGATGGAAATTTTGCCGGGAGGATATTGATCTAAAGAGACAAGAGTCGCCTCTCCCGTCAAAATAGACGTCAATATGGTCAAATTATTCCCACAAACATTAGCAGTTTTGAGCTTCTCAGTGTTTGGTGAGAAGAGAATATTGCTTGTTTGTTAAGTGAACTGATCTTTCACGCCTTCTCATTGGACGAATGTAGCCATGTTTATATATAAAAGGGAGTTAAAGAAATGCGAGGACTGCCAGTGGATTAATGTGTGGAGACGCTTAATGTGTTCTCTATGTCCGTATCTGGTAATCTCCTCGCATACCTGTGTAACCACGGTCCGATCCCCACTACGCTCGAATAAAGATAAGTACTCCTTTTGATATAATTTATCGCGTGTTTTTTACATTACTTTTCTTGTTTTTTTTTTTTTTTTGTTTCCCATTAGTGTATACACATGTTGAGGTGTTTTTTTAGCAAATTTTACCTTTGTGTAAACTCGTAAAAGTTAGCTTTTGTCAATATCATTCAATTTATAAAAGAAGTAAATGTGAAATTTAGAGATGGATTATATTTATTTTGATTTAATCATATATGACGCCTCTCTCTCTCTTGACTGGGAATTTTTAAAAAACCTATTTAACATTTAATATTTAAAACACGAGCCTTTCATTTATTTACTTTTAATATACCATACAATTTAAAACATCTCAAGATTATATATACTACATACACCCATACCTCGCTTTGCGTCGGGGTTACGTTCCAAAAAAAACACGACGCAAAGTGAAAATATGTGAAGGCGCAATCAAAAACAAAAGTGTTGCCATATTTTAGGGAAAAAAAATTAAAAAAATTAAAGACTCGAATCCAAAACAACGCAACTTCGAAAATCTAACGACGCACAGTGAAAATCAGTAAAAATTAAGGAGCGACGCAACTTCGAAAAAAACGCAATACGAAACGACGCAAAGCGAGGTATTGGTGTATATACGCCATGTCATATTTATATTGACATATAAACTATAGGGTCTGTTGAAAAAGGAGGAAGATAGGAGAGGGCACTGAACACCGGAGGATTTTATTGAACCGGTCACGGTAAGATAACACAACTAACTAAACTAACAAAGATATTCCATTTATATATACACTGCAACACACCACAGAGTAACAGGTCACTGGTCAAAATAATTATATCATGAAATCCGAGAGAATTGCCATTTTAACACTTCCCCTCAATTCATCAGATTTCTACATTCCAAATCCAGTGACGTGTTTTTCATACAAAAACCTTGGTAGGCCTTTAGTAAGGATGTCGGCAACATTTTCTTGGGTTGGTGTGTGGACGACCTCGACAAGTCCATCGCTGCAAATGCTTCTGATGAAATGCCATTTGATGTCAATATGTTTAGTTCTGGCATGATAAACCGGATTTCTCGCCAGCTGTTGAGCACCCTGGTTATCCGTCTTCAGAACAGTCGGTCCATTCAGCAATTCACCAAATCCCATCTCATCCACAGCGCTCTAAGATAGACTGCCTCCTTTCCTGCTTCACAAAGTGCGATGTACTCAGATTCTGTACTCGAAAGAGTGACAGTCTGCTGCTTCTTCGATTCCCAGGCTATTGGACCTCTTGCCAAGAAGTAAACAATTCCCGTATGAGATTTTCTATCCACGAGGTTTCCACCCCAATCAGCGTCGACATAACCATGAAGAGCCTCATTAGATTTCCTGTAGGTAATCCTCAAACATGAGGTGCCTTTCAAATAGCGGAGGACACGCTTGGCAGCATTCCAGTGCTGTCTCCTAGGATCATTACTGAACTGTCCCAAAGCACTAACTGCATAGGCTATATCGGGCCTTGTCGACACTGAGAGAGATATCAATGATCCAATCAGTGATTGGTATTCTACCTTTTTCACTGGCTCATTCTCACCTTCTATAGATGAAATTTTTGTTAACTTGGAGTTCGAGTCCATGGGTGTAGAAATAGGCTTTGCCTCTTTCATTCTATATTTCGCCAGAAGTTCTTCAATATATCTCTCTTGATCTATGGATATTGAACCATCCTCTTTCATTTGTATCCTTATACCCAGGCAACAATTTATCCCTCCAAGATCCTTTATTTTGAATATCCTTTTCATACTTTCTTTAAAGGATTTCAACGTTTCTTCTCTTTCAGCCGCAATTATCAGATCATCAACATAGATTGCCACCAGAAGAATGCCTTCATGATGTTTGATGTAGACACAGTTGTCAGATTGAATTTGCTTCAGTCCCAAATATTTTAATTCATTGTCGAGCCTTTCATGCCAAACTATTCCAGCTTGTTTCAGCCCATAAATTGCCTTTTTGAGTCGACATACTCTCTCTGGATATTTTCTTGAGACGAAGTTTTCCGGCTGTGTCATATAAATTTTTCTTTAATTTCTCCATTCAAATAAGCAGATTGAACGTCCATCTGATGGAGTATCAAGTTGTATTCAACAGCCAAGGCTAAAAACATTCTAATAGTACTCTGGCGCACTACTGGGGCAAAAGTTTCCTCGTAGTCTATTCCGTACTGCTGTGAATAGCCTTTTGCTACCAGGCGAGCCTTATGGCGCTCAGCAGAACCATCACTATTGCATTTCGTTTTGAATACCCATTTGGTTCCTATGATGTTTCGATTCTTAGGGGGATCAACCAATTCCCAAGTTTTGTTCTCAATCAAGGAATCAAACTCTTCCTCCATTGCTTTCTTCCAAAAATAAGAATCCCTTCCTGACAGCGCTTCCTCGGCGTCTTTTGGATCTGGCAAGTATTTCGCCTCTAGAAGTTCTTGCGTTGACAAATTGGCTGTGGGGTACTCCTTTCTTGGTCGGCCAGGTTTTCCTGTTCTAATATATCTTGGTCGTCCTCTTCCTCTTCTTGAAATGACCACTTCACTTTCTGACGGCTCGTCCACTAAATCAGACATCTCTAGATCCGATTCACTTTCAATTTCAGTTCGTGATTCAACTTCGGACGTGCTTCCCTTTTCTTCAACTAGAGGAATTTCCTTGACAAAAGGATCTTTTTGTGGACTAACATCAATTTCAATGACTTCATTCCGAATTCTTGATAATTCTGGTTCAATAAAACGTACATCTCTACTTTTTATAATTGTACGTGTACCAGGCTTCCAAAGTCTGTATGCCTTAGATTCTGTGAAATAGCCTATCAATTTGTATTCCTCACTACGAGGTGCGAACTTTGATCTATTTGGCCTATTATTCATGGCAAACGATTTACTTCCTACAATTTTTAAATGAGAAACTACAGGTTTTCTTTTGGTAAATAACTCATGTGGAGTTTTACAATCGTTATTTCTCGGGCATCTATTTCTGATATAAGTTGCCGTGTGTATTAGTTCAGCCCATAAAGTTTCAGGTAAATTACCTTCAATCATAAAGCACCTTGTCATATCTACTAGAGTTCTATTCGCTCTCTCAGCGACACCGTTCTGTTGAGGTGTATATTCGACAGAGAGCTGACGTCCTATACCTTCTCCTTCTAGGTAATGCTTGAATTCTCTGCTAAGGTATTCAGGCGCATTATCATTTCTAATACATTTGAACTTTTTCCGGTTTGCTTCTCAGCATAATTTTTGAATATTCTAAATCCTTTAAATACTTCACTTCTTGATTTCATTATAAATGTGAAGATAAATCCTGAGAAGTCATCAATAAATGTTGAAAAAATAAAGGGCGCCACCCAATGATTTTGTTCTCATGGGACCACAAATGTCAGTATGAACCAGCTCCAGTGGTTCCCTTGATCTTGTAGAAGACTCTTTCTGAAAAGGTAGCCTTGTTTGTTTACCTTTCAAACAAACTTCACAGGTAAAATTTTTAACATCAAAATTTGGCAGGCCGTAAACAATATTTTGCATTTTTAGCTTTTTGAGATCTTGCAAATTTAAATGGCCAAATCTACTATGCCATTTTTCGTAATTTTTCTCTCCAGCTATGCAAATTTCTCTTGTCGCTAATGCCTTAGGACAATTGATTTGACTTAAGATGTAAAGTCCATTCCTTTCATAGGCCTGTATGCAAATTCACTATTTCAGCCTTTCTGTACTTGAAATTTACAATATTATATTTGCCCGTACACCTACTGATGGAAAACAAATTGCCGTTTAATTCAGGAACAAATAATACGTCTTCCAAGGATAAGGTTACAGGTCCGTTTTTACCCGAACATTCCAATTTTACCTTCCCCTTTCCCAGAGCTTCAATGAATCCACCATTGGCCAGTGTAATTTTCACTGGTGCAGTCTCCTCAAAATGATCGAATGAGTCTCTTGAGCTGCACATGTGGGCAGTTGCGCCACTATCCAGACACCATTCATTTGCGCCAAGTTTGCTTAAATATTTTGTCCCAAAGGACGCAACCATTTCATTTTTAGGGTTCCTGGACTTTCTTTTTCTGCAGTCGGCAGCTTTATGCCCCTTTTTTTCCCACAGAAGTGGCAGCTAAATGGGAATCCCTTTGGCTTTGGTTTTGATGTGCTGGGCAAATTCTTTCTTTCTGGATTTCCAAGGAAAGCTTGTTTGGTATTAGTTGTGCCGTTCAATTGAGTTTGTCTAATTTCCTCCTCCAGCATTTTCACTTTTAAAGTTTCAAAGCTAGGCAGTTCGTCCCTAGTTTCTATCGCTGTTCTAAATCCTTCATAACTCTCTGGAAGGCTACATAATAAAAGGATAGAAAGGAAGTCCTCTGGGACTTGACCATCCATTTCACTCAGCCTGTCAGCTAAACTGCTGAACTTGTTAAGGTAATCCTGCAGCCTTTCATTAGGATTCATCTTCAAGAGGATCAACTGTTTCGTAAGGAAAACCTTAGTTGCAGGCCCTTTTGGCTGATGCACTTTATTTAAATTTTTCCATGCTTCTGCAGAAGTTGTGCATTTTTTAACATGTATTATTTCTGGAGGGCTCAAACTTAGGACTATAGTAGCCAGCGCCTTCTGGTCGTTCTTCTCCCATTCGTTGGATTCTACTTCGGTTTCAGGCTTGATTCTTATGCTATTTGCATATTCCCAAAGGTCGGAATGGATAAGAATCATTTTCATTTGCATCTTCCATGTTTCAAAATTTTCAGAATTTAATTTTTCTATTTGATAAAGGCTTGACATTTTGAATACTTTCTTGATGCTACAATTTCTTTAAAGTAATCCTGGGCCCATAACCTGTTGAAAAAGGAGGAAGATAGGAGAGGGCACTGAACACCGGAGGATTTTATTGAACCGGTCACGGTAAGATAACACAACTAACTAAACTAACAAAGATATTCCATTTATATATACACTGCAACACACCACAGAGTAACAGGTCACTGGTCAAAATAATTATATCATGAAATCCGAGAGAATTGCCATTTTAACAGGGTCAGTTCAACAAGCAATAACTGAACAACAAATTTGAAAACATTTTTTCAAATAGGTATTTTGAAAGATAAAAGTGAAAGGTTTATAATAATTTCAAAAACACGTTTCTCTATATAAAAAGGAGCGTTCCTGAATCTTTTAAGAAAAAAAAAAACAATTTTTTCTCAAATATTTCAAAGTATTGCTTCCTTTTTATCAATTAATTCCACAATAAACTTAGAAGTACAGATTCTTTGTATTTACAAATTCAAGAATTTTCAAATTACTTTTAAGTTTATTGTGAAATATATTGATAAAGAGGGAGCGCAATCTTTCGAAATATTTGAGAAAAAAATGTTTTTTCCCCCCAGATCAAGGTACGCTCCTTTTTTTATATAAATATATTCATTAGATTGGCTTTTAACTTAAACCATTTGATTCTTCATTTTTTAATATTTTACTCAAAAACATTTAGAACTTTCAATTTGTCCTAACATCAGATATATATCAATCTATTAAAATTATTTTGAAATTATATATTTAAATATGTATATTATATAATCTAAAATGCAAATATTTTATTTTTTTAAACATGTATTTTATTTTCACCATTGACTATTCTTTTATTTTTGACCATAGATTTAGAACATAACACTTTGAATATTGTAAATATGTATAGTTAACCTACCTATTTTTTAATTCACGAATATAGGATTCATTTTATAAGTTCTATATTACTGTGAAAATAATTTTATATGTAATTTGCTTCAAGTAATTCAAAATAAAAACTACTTAATGGGTAAATAATTATCTTTCCTATTTTCACGACTGCACCTCCAATTCTTTATCATTCCAAAATCAAAACATTATAAACATAACATGTATATGTGTCATATCAACAATTGTCAACAATAGGAAATAGAGAGCCTGGCATGTGAACAATAGAGATCTGTTTATCTTAGAAGAATCATTGTTGCTCCTACTCGAGGGCTCGGCTGAAAAGGGCATACCCTCCTCCCAATTTTAGAAGTAGCAGCAGACAAACAGCAGATTTCACGGTTGAGTTGAGCTGACGCCAGTGACCGTCCGTGCAAGACATCGTCTGACAAATAAAGGACAATTTTTACCCGTCAACTTGTTCTTTTGCTCTTTGATTTACTCCAAATGGTGTTGCCGGATAAAATATAGTCTAATTTGTATTAGAGAGAAAACTACTCTCAAATTAGATTTATTTATTGTATCTTGTTTCAGTTTTGAACATTATATAATTATAAAACTTTTTAAATGTTGGGTAATGGAAATATGAAAATATTTTTTTGTGTCATAGATTAATATTTCCAGCGTGCGCAATCGATACTTGTTTTTTTTTTTTTTTTCAAAAAGGCACTTTATTTCAGAAATTAAGTTTCACAGTGTGTATGATAAGCTGAGTGCTCTTTTGTTATGCCCTGCGTGCTGTTGTGTTTATGAGTTATGTGTGTGCTTTGTTGTTTGTTTTGTTGTAATTGTGTGCTATGTGTCTATTTGTGTGTTTTGTTGTGTTTGTGAGCGATGTGTGTGCTTTGATGTTTGTCCTGTTATGTTGTGCGTATTGCTGTGTTTGTGAGCAATGTGTGGGTTGCTGTGTGTTTTTTTTTTGTGTGTTTGGGAGTGATGTGTGTGTTCTATTATTTGTTTTGTTATGTTTGTGAGCAATATTTTCTTTGTTTGGGTGTTTTTTATGTTGTGCGTATTGTTGTAATCTTGTGAGCGATGTGTGTGTGATGTTGTGTGTTCTGCTGTGTTTGTATGCGATGTGTGTTGCTATGCTTGTGTGCTATGTGTGTGTTTGATTTTATCTGTGTTTGTGTGTGTTTTGTTGTGTGCTGTGTTATTTGTGTGTTTTTGTGTGATATTGTTGTATTATATTATGCTGTTGTTGGGTGTTGTGTAAGTTGTTATGTGTTTTATTGTATTATTGTGTGCTGTGTGTTTTGCTGTGTTGTTGCTGTATTAAATATCTCATTAAAGACTGCTGCTGGTTTTTGATTAAATGCGGTCTTCCAGCAAAATTAATAAATAAGGTAATTAGCGCTATTTATATATATAATTGACGCTGCAATTAACATCACTTAAACATGTTTATTTTAAAAGATAGTTTTAAAAGCAATATATTCCTTTATATGTTTAATGAGTTTTATACTTCATACTCTTTGTCATTTATTCTATTCCGCCAAATATGGGTTTATCCCTACTCCAACATAGGTTCTCTAGGGATCTTTGACGGACAGTTTTTGTATTAATTGAGGTTTGGAGGTTTTCCTATTGTTTGAATCCAGCTGTTTCAAAGCATTATCAGTTTCTTGTCCATTCTGTTATGTAAGTCTTTGTAAGGAAGTCTATCTTGATTCATATTAGTAATGTACCCAAACTATTATAATTGCCTTTTCCTCAATATTTGCAGAATTTGTGAGTTAAGAAACAAGAAAGAGCCAGCGGGATGCCAACTATCTGAACAGCTTCTAACATCAATTTATATAGAAAACTTTACACCAAGACAACACATACTGGAGAGCCACAAAAAAAAAGAATAAATAAAAGATAAATTACGAATAAAACAGTTTTGAAACTGAAATAATAACTAATTAAGTATTATGTTTGATTCATAAACCCAGTTTTAATTTATTATAAGGAAAATATGAGTAAATTCCGTTTTTTTTTAATAATATATTTTTTTAAATTGATGTAGTAATATTATATAAGGTTGGTCGCACTTTTAAGAACTACAGTAGAACCCCAATGGAACATTTGGTTTATTATATCCATGGTTTCACTATAGCCATGATTCACACTCTATTATAGAGTGAGAAGTTCGACCCTGTGATCCCTCCTGGATCCTTGGAATATTTAACCAAATTCTGGTCCAAGGTGACTAACATGGCAACGATACTCATTTACCAAATAAAAAGCAAACTGAATTAAAATTTAAAATAGTAGATTATCATAGGTTTGATATCAGAGATGGTTCGAATTATCTCTGGTTCGTTTTATCAGGGTTTTGCTGTATTTATGAAAGTAATATTTTAGCTTTGAGCATCTTTTTTAAATTTCAAATTCAGCTTGTCGAAAGTTTATAAGAACTAAATTGTTGTGGCGAGTCCATTACGTCTGATCATATCATGTACATTAAGATCTCTCCCTATGACGCACCTCAATAGAACTGAAATTTTTAGTTTACTATAATCTTGGTTTTCACTATAGATAGATATTTGACGCTTAGAAATTGAGTTCGGAATCTGAGTAGTACGTTATTTTTCATGTTTGTTATAATCCTAGTATGTTTAAATGGAATGGACTTGAGGATTACACTTATGGACAATATACATAAGGAAGTTTCATATTTTACTCACAAACCACTTCTTATTCATCAAACATGTTCCGAACTCCCCAAATGGCAGGGATCTGTCTAGATTCAAGGCGGCTTTAAGCTCCTGATCCGGACGTGTCTTCGGAGAGGCCTACGTCGATTATATATATCTCTCTTCATTCCTACCATTATTATTACCTTATAACTCCCTTTGAGTGTAAAGATTGATGAGATGTCAATAAAGTTGTTTAATTGTCAAAAACTGTCACTGGCGGATTTCCCTTACATGTAAATTCGAACGATCACTTTCAAAAATAATAATAAAATAAGAATAGATACGTGCTAAAAGATACAAATACCTTGAGTTTTGTTAACGAGTGTATTTTAGGTACTTTTTATAGTTAGAGGTTAATTATATTTCCGAATGGTTTATGGTCTTAGTTTATATGTTCTGATATTGCTCTCTAAATATATATGAATTCAAAATTATTTTTGTGTTTGTTAAGCACGAATCTATAAATAGAAACATATATATCATGTCTATAACTCATTTACATGTATTTCTGTTTATTCGAAGCTATTGTAACAATATGTTCATGTAGATGAGAATTTTGTTGGGAGGATACTGATCTATAAAGGTTTCCTCTCCCGTCAAAGCTGGTATTGTGGCTTTGTCAACGACACAAGGCCGCTAGATGGCGTCTAGTTTCACTTTTACTTTGACGACATTTATAAATTGTAAAAAATGTTAAAATGTGTTCCAAGTATAATAAATTTAATATTTAATTTGAGGATTTAGTAATGACGTTGTAAAAAAACTTGGCATTTCAATATTAATATATATTTAAAGAAAATATCTTATTTAAAATTTAAAAAATGTTCTAAAAAAAGTATGTGTTTCAAAAATATATTTAAAGGCATATAACAATATTTATATACGTTTATAAATCTATATATAGGGGGATTGGATGTTTTCTAGAATCGTTTTAACAAATGTTCATTAGACAAAATTTTACTCGAGTAAAAACTGGGCGAAGCCGGGTACATTCGCTAGTATTTTATATAATGTGTTTTTGGTCACTTCTGATAGTATCAATATGAAATTATAAATATAAAGACATCGTTCTTAAAGGTTTAAAAAGTAACAGCCACGCTGATAACATCCTTAACAGATATGTGGTTGCCATTTTTGATATAATATGAAACATGTATTTTACCTATATACAGTAGAACCTTCATGAAAGGACACTCTGGCTAGAGGACACCTCTCTACGAAGGACAGTTTTCATTGTCAAAATTACCATTTTTACTATTTAGTAATTCTCCAGTAAGAGGACATCTCTTCATAAAGGACACTTTTTACTCTGCAACTAAGTTTCCTTTACGGAGAGGTTTTACTGCACTAAAATAATCATTTTTAAAAAAGGATCCATGAATAGTTGATATTTATTCCGACAGATGGCACAAGCCATCATCAACTATCAGCAGCTACACAATGAGGAGATGCTTTTTTTTTTATCTTAAAGTTTAAAAAATGATTTTTTTTACATTTAAACCAGTGTATATCACTCAACAACATGGAATTAACACCCAAATACCTTTCAATCATAAATTTTAATAGGATTATTAATATATATAATTTAATATACATTAAAAATAGTTCTTCATTTTTTATTTTTCCTGACGAGTACAAAAGATATTTGTCGAAAGGTTGAGAAAATAAAAACAATTATCTTGCCGAAGTATCTTTTATCCTTTAAAGAACTATGAATGCCGGCCAGAGAATCACTATCTTTAAGATATAAAAAAAGACGTTTTTGTTTTTACAAAGATGAGACCGCTACGACCCGGGATTGAATCCCGCATTGGGCACTTTTTCTAATTAAAAAATGCTCCAATAGACTCCGATTCTTGCAATGGTCCAACCCTACCAGCGAGTGCAAGTAACCAAACTGTGAGTGTAAAAGTCGAACTGTTTTTTGTTGGGTGGATCGTAATAATTACTATCTATTAAAACATAAATCTTCTTTATTGAAGGTACAAAAGTAATGAAAATAATTTTTTATAATTAATCTATAAGCTCATATGACTAAACCTCTCCACATATACTCTCTCACACCTCTCTCTCAAAGAAATACATGTATATATATATACACTCAACACCACAGAGTAAATTAAGTCACAGATTAATTCCAATCATAGAATGAAAATTGATATTTTAAATAAATAACATCAACATTTTTTACAAGTGTAGACATATGGTGCACTTGGAGTAAAAGCAGTCACTAACTACCCACCATGATTATCATGGCCTGTACAACATGTATTAGGGATAGTAAAAAAAACAAAGATGATAAACAATTGTATGAGGAAAAAAGGATCGATTTACCTAAAGATTTATCCAGGCATTCAATGGGAACATAAATTGTGCACATGGCAAATCGACAGTGGTGAAACTAATTGATAGATGTTCACGGAAATGTAAAGATGATATTAATAAATAATAAATCACCACTCCCGAGGGTGACTCATAGCCAGCCCGACCCCGTGTGACAGTGGCTATTATCGAGTCGGATAGTGACATGGCGGAAGTGACAAGGACACAAGTCTTTGTCCCCACGTCACCCCGCTCTGCCACGGTCCTCTGAACACGGGCCTTGTCACATCTCCTCGGCCTTTATGCAAAGTCAACAATATTGCGGCGAGCTCTGGACTATTGTCAGTTTGGATTCTTTCTCCCAGACTGCCTTTGGTTGTAATGGATTGGAGGGATTAGAAAGAAAACAGAAATATATCCCCCATTTCTACCACAAATACACTCTTATTGAACTGGGTAAAAATGTTATTTTAGATTAAAATTCTTATGTCATTTAAAAAAACTTATGTCAGGATCGAAATGACACATTTTATTTATTTTTAAAATCCAATATTTCTAGAGGCTGTATGTAGGTCTATCTTCATCTGTATCTCTTTTTTTTTTAAGTGGCGAAGTACCCACGATGAAGAAAGTTGTATAGTCTTTCTAAATATTGGATTTTTTAAAAATAATAAAATATTTAAATTATATTTTTATTTGAATTAAGCCGTTTAAAATATAATTTCATATAGAGATATGCTCTCTCAATATTTAAAAAGATATTTTGAAATGTGGCATAACTTGGATATTCGAAGGTCAAATTAATTTCACCAAAGGTTTTATTGGCAGATTTCAATGTATTTGGGTAAAATTGTAAAGAAATATGAGCATAGTTTCAAATCTCACAAATTTTCAAATGAAAAATATTCAATAATATATAGATTGTTAGTTTCAAAATATATTTTAATAGGAAATTGATTATAAAGAACTTTATATAAATTTATTCAACTGGATAGTGAAAAGAGTATTTCTCCTTTCTAATTAAGATAATAAAAAACACACAATAGGGTATACTAATATAGTTAATATAAATTATACCTTATGTAGAACAGTCATCTTCGATATGGTGTTCGGCTATCTTAAAAAATGCCATTTTACCATTTTCTAAGTAGTTCACTTCTTCGTATTTTTTAATTCCAAATAATTCTTATAGATTTTATAAAAATATATTTATTTATTATTTTAACAACAGATTAGTATTTTGATATTTTTATTACTCAGAACATTTTTCTCTTCTGTAATTTATTTTGTGTAAATAAGGTTTGAATTGTTTTGATCAAAATATATTGTCTTGTCATCTTTTTATGTTTGTCGTTCCTCATTTTTCTACGTGAAAATATTATCAAACCATATTCTTAGTCTAACTTTTCCTCTATTCTTCAAGATGTATCACTCCAATATGATCAATCTCGAAGTAACTGTCTTTCAAACTTATCAAATACATGATAATACAAAATAAAATACACAGAA
This sequence comes from Cordylochernes scorpioides, assembly GCA_030710605.1. Lineage (NCBI taxonomy): Eukaryota > Metazoa > Arthropoda > Arachnida > Pseudoscorpiones > Chernetidae > Cordylochernes > Cordylochernes scorpioides. The sequence continues at coordinate 201,110,298 of CP092863.1, read as the reverse complement.
TAATATTCAACAAAGATGCATATATTGGATTTATAATTATTTTTTTGCTCCAATATTTCGAAGGTACACCTCGCCTCTCTTTATCGAGGATGTTTGTGTTTTTCAATAAAACATGCGAGCACGCGTACACCACTCTCGTTCTACAAGGCCAATGAAATAATTGTATCTTTGATTTAAATATTACATTCTGTATATATACAGCTAACAATTATATATAACTAGACGGGTGACCCGGGCTTCGCCCCGGGATTGACCTGTGTGCATATCTACCCGAGTGATATATATTTAGATAAGATTTTTTTATAATTGTTTGTTATTAGCAGTATCTATTTGTTTGCATCAGCATAATTTAATCTAAATTGTACTGAAATAAAAATATCCACTTTTATATAATTTGAATTTGCCTATCGTTTTCCTTGTATTTTTTGTACATATGTATTAAAATTTTGGTTGGAATTAGTGAACTCCTACAAATTTGTATAGGTTTTTGAAACATGGAAATTATAATACTTTAAATAAATAAAAATAGAGTGAAAACAAATAAAACATACCAAATATTTCGAATTAGAGCAGTTATTTTAAACGGCGAATTAGATCAGTTATATCTAAAAATGAAAATATATAAATGTAATATGATCCAAAGTTATTACATTGCAATATTTGATGTATTACACTGTTGTAGAATCCTGTCGACTCTATGTAATATGGCCAAAGTTATTACACTGCAATATTTGATGTATTACACTGTTGTAGAATCCTGTCGACTTAGCCGTTCTGTGACAATATCGTTGCGGAATTTCTTGTTGTTCGATTTGAATGGTGAGGATTGGTTGAAACGCAGTCGTTGAGTGGCAAGTGAAGCACACAGTTAGGAATAATCCGGACACATGATGAGGTTTGAAAATAAAAGGCAACTGGGTTGGAGGAAAGAAAGCTTGAGAAGAGCGGAGCGATTTTGATTGTTAATTATCTGATCACATGGCGGTGATTGCACTTAGCTACGGGATGAGCAGAGGGGGAGAGGTCCAGAACCGATGTCACCTCCTTGGGAGCCAAAGCGTAACTGACAATTCTTGTCTTTCGATTTAACACCACGAGTTGTCTTCCTTCCCATTGGTCGAGGGATAGAACGTGCCCGTTTTCCTATTGGTTGACCTACTTAGTGGATCTTTCTAATTGGCTCTGCGGCTGCTTTGATGGAAGATACCGCCGATCTTGTCAGGAAGTATCGAGTGTTATTTCGACTCTATTTACTTCCGCGTTATCAAATACGTCCGGTCTTGGTCCGGAAGTATGGGGTGTCTCTCTACTTTTATAACTTCTGGTCACCAGATACGTCCTGCTTTGCCAGGAAGTATTGAGTGTTTCTCGACTAATATAACTTCTGCGGTCACTAGATACGTCCGGCCTTCTGTCAGGAAGTATTGACTGTACAAGTTATTTATAATTGTGCCCGCTTTAAACCTATTTCCTATGTTTTGTTACTACTTTCTTTCCTCCAGTTACCTTGTTCTTTATTAAATCTTTGAAAATCATACATTGTACATGCATAGTGGGTCGGGGGTGCATACAATTATATACAAATTATGACATAAATCTTCAAATCGAGCGAGCGTCGATAAATATTTCGATTTAGATCAAGTATTCTAAACGTATGTGTTATTAAGCGAACTATTATTAATAAAATATTGAGAAGATTTAGATTTTAAACGTATTTATAACCTTTTAGTACTTGATAGAGGGCGCTGTTCGTGAGCTAAGTAGAATTATTTGAATATATAGTTTTAATAATTGATTTATATATTTTTTTAAAATAGCCTATCGTCTTCCCCGTATTTTTTTTACCTATGTATGGAAATTTTGGTTTGAATTAGTGAACTACTGCGAATTTGTATACCGGACATACAAACAAACAAACAAACATACAAACATTCATTTATATATATATAGATATTACAGATCAACACCATTGTTATTATTTTGTCTACACATTGTGCGTGAAAGAGAGAGAGATTTATATACAACAGTGTAATTGTAAATAATTGTGTGTATACATATTGATTCTAAATTAATAATAAAATTTTGAAAGAAAAATAAATGAGTAAATTAAAAGTATATACATAGTTATTTACAAACAATTAGGATATGAATTCTTTATAAATTTCTGGAAATATATAAATACATATTAAATATAATGCCTAGTTAGAGAGAAATGTCTTTGATACTTTTCACAGTATATACGTTTCTATTAGATGTTTATAACATCTAATATAAAAAGAGAATGCATTTATCATAAGATGTTAAAACAATTATTTTTTATATAAATAAATGATTCTAATATATATATTACAATATTTTAATTATATAAAGGTTTTATGATATATTTATAATCAGTTTTATAATTGGTTTTGTTAATTATATATATAAAATAAATTATTGACTAATATTTTCATTAAAATGTTTTACTAACTCTTAAAAATAAAACTAAATATATTTTCATTTAATATGGGAATTTAACTGGCTGCCTATTTTTTTTTCAAAGAATTTTATTAGAACCAGATGGTCCCCCTGCAGAATCAATTTTTATTTTTAAAAAGCAGACGAACGAGTACAAAATTAAATTTTAAGGCGCCAAAAACATAGAACAATCGCCTGCTCCTGTTTATTAATAAAATTCCTTTAATTTTCAGGCTCTTGAATATTATGAAGTTGAGAAATTAGTTTAATTTTATTTTAAAGTAAAATAATAAAAAGAAAAATTAATAAGAGAAAGGTGAATTTTCAAAACTATTTTAAATATAAATTTTATAAGAAATAGAAAAGGAAATTATAATTGCATAAAATTTCGTTCAATTCTCTTTTATTTACTAATAAGTAGCTAGAAAATTTTAATATAATTTTATTTAATTTAGGAATGTGTAAATTTATATATATTTGTCATTTGAAAATTCAGTATTATCATTCGTTATTTTACAAAATTGAATTCCTAGATTTTTTGTATTTTAATATTTGGTTTGTGTTTTATTTTAATAAAAGAAAACCGATATACTATATACAGAGGGTAGCAAAATAAATTATAATTGTTTATATATAACGTTGTATAGAATTATTGTTTTAAAAATACTACAAATTTGAAAATAAATACATGAATATTAGATCTGCTTTGGAGAGAGAGAGAGAGAGAGATTACATTAAGGACGAGCTCTGCGTACTAAATAGAATGTATGGCAAGAAAAAATAACATTCAAAAATGAAAATACGTTACTATATGAACACATAACAACTGTAGTGATCAAATTTCAGAAAGTTTGCTTTAAATTGATAACCTTCTCACATTTTCACCTCAGATTCGATCCAGACTCATATAAATAAATCTCACCAAATAGTTATTTTACATAATTAAACGTTGAAGATTAGAAGTGCGAACGTCCTTGAGGAGCATTTTGTTATTCTGCGCTATATTCTTCGTCATAGAATGAATTCGATATTTTAAAGAACAGAGAATTAAAAGCCTCATATCATCTACTAACCTAACTCTCTTTGTTAGAGGCATTGTCTTTTATTCCCTTAAGGAAGATTAACATGTCGACTTTTAACAAAAGATGAATCCTGTTGAAATGGTGACAAGTCAGTGATATCTTTTTCAAATTAAACCTCGTCCTACTATATTGGGACCGAGGTTCTTAAAACAAAACATTAATTAAAGCTTGTTTCATAAAAATGCGAACACACAAAATTCTCTGACACCTTCCTGTATTGTTAGAATTCGTTTAAATAAAGCATTTCCAATTTTAAAAAAGTAGAAACTCATTGTGAAAAATATTTTAAATTTTAGTTATCCTTTACAATTCAACTCAAACCATATGTATAGTTTATTAATTTGACACAGGCGCTTGCAATATAAATCATTACAAACTATACAAGGAATATCCACAGCATATCTAAGAAACCAGAATCCACCAACGTTTAAAATACGTTATTCTCTGAACTAACGAACCAAAACTGAGAGTGGAGAAAAGTCGAATGTTTAATTACAGAATTCTGTTAACTAACTTTATTAATAGACCGTTTAATGAACCAGGCCGTGGTGGAATGCACTAAATAAAGAACTTTTTAATCTCCAAGGAGTTTCTCGAAATAAATCGTGGATTAAGAAAGTTTCCGGACTTTAATTCTGGGAAATGTCTTCCTGGGTTGCTTGCTTGCCTCTGTGGAGAAAGAGATGAAGCCTGAAATTAACAAGAAGTCTCTTCTGTAAATTTGGAGCCCTTTCGACTTAGAAAACCGCATAATATAATTTATTTAAAAGAATTTCTTTAAAAATGCTCACCTCTATCTTTTAAATCGTCTATATTTAATGAAAAGTGGAAATAATATATTAGTATAGTATATACATATATATATATATATATATATATTGAAAATAGAGCAATCCATATTTAATTCATTAGATTATAAAACGGCATATATTGGATTTAATAAAATATTTATTTTGCCAATATTTCGGCTGGCTGAACGCCAACCATTATCGAGGCATTACATTTTTGTATACACAAACTTTTATAACACTATGCGGCGCTGAGTTTGTGTATACAAAAATGTAAAATATTTTATTAAATCCAATATATGCCTTTTTATAATCTAATATTTATATAAACCCTTCACTGATATTTCTATAAATAAGCCTATAGAATAGTTCTCAATACTCGAAAGCTTTCCATATTGATTTTTATAATGGAATAAAGAAACTTTGTTGAATAGTAGTGGAATATTTCATATAAAATGTCTACAATTTACTAATATAGGTTTTGTAACTAAACAAATAAAAATTGAAGCTTATTTACGTTTAATTTTATTTTGAATTAATTATGAGAGTTTATTATTGAGTTCAAAAAGATGTTTTTTATACACCTTTTCTCACAATATTTATTTTTAAGTCTCTTTCTACCATTTTGAAGCGACAATTAAGCCCATACAGACGTTAAAAACTTATATTGAGACATTTAAGTTTCATTTGAGAGAAAATAATTCATCCAGGGGAAAAGGTATCTCACAATTTAACTGAAGATGTATTACCATTTACCTCAATTAATCGTAGAAGACTTTGCAATATAAATATATGATGTGTCAAAATTGTATAACAATTTAATTAGAATGACATTTATTGTGAATATGAAAATAATTTCTTTTTACCAACATTTCTGTTAGCTGAACGCCAGCCTTTGTCAAGGTTCAACAGTATCAAGGAAGATGAACAAAAATTAAGGTATTTTTATAAATAAAATGCTTAATAGTTTGATAACTTTAAAGGTTATGTATATGTGTTCATTCGAATAGAGAAAACGTGATCTTTTTATGCAAAGGATTTCTTTATTTCATGCGGTTTTTTGGCCAAATATCATGTTTTCCTTTTTTGAATATCTCTGAGTAATTATCGCTCACATAATGTTTTTAAATTCATCTATTTTTATTTTGAACAGCGTGGTTTTTCAAAAGAGTATATAGTTTTAATCTAAGATGACTCAAATCTTCACAAATTTTTTTGAAATTTCCTATCAGCCTTTTAAAAATAATGATTCCAAATATTACGTTTATCCTCCCTTATTTTATATGTAAAATTTATGTATTTTAGGATATTTAAAACCCGACCTTTATTGAAATTAAATACAAACCTAAATTATCTTTCTTGACAGAGGAAGGTGTCAGAGAATTTTGTGTGTTCGCATTTTTATGAAACAAGATTTAATTAATGTTTTGTTTTAAGAACTTCGGTCCCATTCTAGTAGGACGAGGTTTAATTTGAAAAAAAGATATCACTGACTTGTCACCATTTCAACAGGATTCATCTTTTGTTAAAAGCCGACATGTTAATCTTCCTTAAGGGAATAAAAGACAATGCCTTTAACAAAGAGAGTTAGTTTAGTAGATGATATGGGCCTTTAATTCTCAGTTCTTCAAAATATCGAATTCATTCTATCTGAAGAATTTAGCGCAGAATAATTCCACACTCAACATTTAGATGGCGCTCTATTTACTAATATTGTCTAAACAGACCTTTGTGCGTGTGTTGTGTATTATTTATCAGGGTTGGTATATAAGTTAACTGTTGTTTTGTAATCATGACAAACCATTATTGTTCCATCATTTTTTTTTAACCGTAACAATCGGTGTGATGCCCATTTAGAAATTGTATAGGTTCAATAATACATTGCTCTTCCAGGGATTTCAGCTTTTTATCCACTAACTCTCTTAGAGAAAAAGTTACTGCCCTGGCCTTTACAAATTTTGGCACAGCATTTTCAGGAAGATCAATGTGAATTAAAGGGCCATTGTACGCATCTATTTCTTCCTTGAACAATTCCTCGAATTCAGGAGATATCGGATTACTTCCATTTATATTCAAGAAATTTATTTTTAAATGGAAAGCTCCGAACCATTGTCTTCCTAGAATATTAGGACCCAGTCCATCATCCACCAAAATTGGCATGCTTTTAGTGCAATTTGCGACTTTAGCCATCACATTGAGTTTTCCTAAATTTTTACTTTATCTGATGCCCATGATCTTAAAGAAACATCAGATTTACTAAGTTGCGTCATTTTCCAGAACTTTAAATAGGTTTCTTTATTCAGTATTGAATACCAACTACCTGAATCTATTAGCAATGCTATTTCATTTCCATCTAAATTTGCTGTAATGTACTTTAGTTTGTACTTTTAAAGGAAATAGTTATGTTTGATGCTACAATATTGACTTTATTTAGTAGATGTGATGATACTCTTAATTCTCTGTTCTTTAAAATATCGAATTCATTTTATCTGGTGAAGAATATAGAGCGCAGAATAATTCCATACTCAACATTTAGATGGCGCTCTATATATTTACTAATATTCTCTAAACAGACCTTTTAACATGTTAGTTTGTCTTTTAAAGGGAATAGTTATGTTTGATGCTACAATATGAAATTTCTACAGTTACAGAAGTTTCCTTTCACAATTTCGTTGAATACTATTTTAGCGTCTTTTTTACCGGTATAGACAACCTTCATTTTTCTAGATCAATTTCCTCCCAGCAAAATTTCCATCTATATTATTTATCTATTTAGAAAATTCGTGCTCCAAATGATATCTTTTATTTAATATAGATGGCGCTCAAATTTGTAATAGTTAATTTTTAGTTGATTTTAGTAACTATTAATAGTAGTATCGTAATGACAGGGATAGTAATAGAAAACCTTTTAAATATAAGTTAATATGAAATCTTAACATTTTCTGATATTTTCTCATAAAAGCCTAAAATAAATATAGTTATATAATAACAATATATATTTTTTATCTTTCTTATCTCTTATATTTAGTATATATATAACACACGGCCATCAAATTTAATACAAAATTAAAATATTTAAAGTAAGTTTACTTTAATGCATGAAAAGATTACCTAAATGGGAATATTAGTAGAAAAAGAATGTTGACACACAAAAAAAAAATTAATTACGCCACAAATTTAGAACAACAAACTTGTCTAAAAATATAAATCGTTTTTTAAATAATTAATGATTTTGTAAAAGAAAACTAGATTTTAGAACCCCCCTATTAAAGGCAGTAAATACAATAATTAGAGAGCTTGCTATTTTTACATTAGCTAGCTCTATGTTATTGTAACTTTTTGCTTCCATGTAAATAATATTTTACCCCCTCCCAACCTAATTAATTTAAGACTGCGTTTCTTTCAGCTCTGCTGGTATTGGCAAAGAAGTTTGTCATTTCCCTCCCTTCAACTAATGTTTAGTAACTGGGAAACGCTTAGCACAGAATGTAATTTTTAGGATATTTTTGTATAGTGAGGGAGAGAGATTTGAGATTGAAACTGATTTTTTACAAAGTCCATATAAGATTATATAAGCCTTTTTTTTTCACACAAGCCTCATATAAGATTATATAAGGTGAAATACAGAATAAATATAAATATGAATAAATAAGATTATATATTGATAAATATATTAATAAATAGATATAAATATATAAGGTCTTCATTGGTGGTGCCCACCGCGGGGATGACTCCACCACCGATGGACTGCGAGAGTTCTTTCCCACAGAGTGGGCAGGTCGAGGTGCTGGCTGGCGTTACCCACCTCAAGACCAAGATGGTACTTGTAGATGGTAGCCTTCGCGAGAGAGAGAGAGATATTGAGATTTAAACTAATTTATTACAATGTCCATATAAGATTATATAGGGTTAATTATAAAAACAAAATAATTACAAATTATTTGTGTCAGACGAATCCCACTGGGTGTTGTCTCGTTCAATGTCACATTCTGTCCTGAAGTCGGACAGCGTCTTGCCTAGGTCGGAGTCCTTGTCCTCGACATGGGCGATTGTCTTGTCAAGGAATTTCTTCAGAGCAAAGTTCTGCTCGGGAGAGAGAGATTGAATATACAGTTAAACCTGTCTATAGCGCCCCCTCTTGGGACTCACCAAAATAGGGTGCTATAGAGAGAGGGTGCTATAGACAGGTCACTTTTAATGTAAATCGCATCGTACTACGTATTTAAAATCGGTCGCTATAGAGAGGAAGGCGCTATTTAGAGGGGGCGCTATAGACAGGTTTAACTATACTTTTATTAACCGTACATATAAGACTATATAGGGTTAATAGGAGATAAAAGTAAAACTTAATATTATTTTCATCAGAGGAATCCCACTCATGGTTGTCTGGTATGATGTCACGTCCTGAAGTCGGACAGATCTCCCCGACTATTGCCATGTCGAGGAATGGCTTCAGAACAGACCTCTGCTCAGGTGACAGGTACTCGAGGTCATCCTCCCTGTTAGAAGCGGAGACAACAGCTATATCCGCCCTGTAATAGTTTTTATAAAGAGGTTCTAGGGTGGTGTTGGCATTCAAGCTCTCGAACAGCTCTTCTACTTGTTGTAAAGTGGTCTGTAGAGAGAGAGATATACTTCTCTATTGATTAATTTGAAGTTAAATTCTAATCTGTTTCATGTATTATGATATTGGAAATATATATATACCACAATATATTCATTTTTGTAAATTTTCTATATATATAATAAAATAATCCGTTCATAAAATTAAAGATACTTCAGCCAGTAAATCTTTTTATTATCTCGACGTTTCAACAAAAATATTTTGTCCTCGTCAGAAGCAAATAAAAATTGAGGCATTTGACAAGGCGTTACAAATTATCTCTTCAATTTTAATTGCTCCTGACGAATACAAAAGATTTTTGTCGAAACGTCGAGACAATAAAAAAGATTTACTGGCCGAAGTATCTTTAATTTTAAGAACTATGAATGCCTACCACGCAATCTCTATTTTCATGACAATAATCCGTGTAGAATCATGTAATGTTTTTTTATGATAGAAGAATGTAAAGATACAAGCACAGATGGAATACATATGAATAAATATTGAAAACTCATTGATCTCTAAATTAACGTCCGTGTGATACTAAATAAGTTTACTATTCAAAAATTAATAACTATTTAGATGCGATTATATCATTTTTTTAAATAAACAATTTCTTACTGTTTTTATTGCAATGACGCTCTTATGTCATGTACTAGGGGCGTTTCAAAAGTAACTCCTGTTCGCTTATAACACAAACTAGACGAATGGCCCGGGCAACGCCCGGGTTTTACCCGAGTGCGGATATGTTTTTAAAACGTTGTCTTGGGTGGTCGCTAGAGACAGGGTGGTCTGTATAGACAGGTGAATGTAACACACAGCTGATAACAGGGTTGTCTAGAGTGGCCGCTATAGACTGGGTGGTCTGTATAGACAGGTGGATGTATCACACAGCTGATAACAGGGTTGTCTAGAGTGGCCGCTATAGACAGGTGTATGTATCACACAGCTGATAACAGGGTTATCTGGAATGGCCGCTATATACAGGGTGGTCTGTATAGACAGGTGGATGTATCACACAGCTGATAACAGGGTTGTCAAGAGTGGCCGCTATAGACAGGGTGGTCTGTATAGACAGGTGGATGTATCACACAGCTGATAGCAGGGTTGTCTAGAGTGGCCGCTATAGACAGGTGAATGTAACACACAGCTGATAACAGGGTTGCCTAAGGTGACCGCTATAGACAGGGTGGTCTGTATAGACAGGTGGATGTATCACACAGCTGATAACAGGGTTGTCTAGAGTGGCCGCTATAGACAGGTGTATGTATCACACAGCTGATAACAGGGTTATCTGGAATGGCCGCTATATACAGGGTGGTCTGTATAGACAGGTGGATGTATCACACAGCTGATAACAGGGTTGTCTAGAGTGGTCGCTATAGGCAGGGTGGTCAGTGGTCGCTATAGACAGGGTGGTCTGTATAGACAGGTGGATGTATCACACTGCTGATAACAGGGTTGTCTGGAATGGCCGCTTTAGACAGGTGTATGTATCACACAGCTGATAACAGGGTTGTCTAGAGGGGGGCAGGGAGGACACGTGTTCGCCGGCAGCCAATGGGCACGCATTCTATCCGTGAGCTTCAGAATAAGGCAATTATTTAAGTAGATAACTATTTAGATGCGATTATATCATTTTTAAATAAACAATTTCTTACTGTTTTTATACTGCAATGACGCTCTTATGTCATGTACTAGGGGCGTTTCAAAAGTAACTCCTGTTCGCTTATAACACAAATAATGGTTCAACTATTTTATTTAAACTTTAATGTTGTTAAGTAAAGACTTATCTAATAGTTTGTATCTAGAATATCTAGAAGTTTGTATTATGTATAAAATAAACATTCGTGCTTTTAAATCCTTTCATTTTATATGTACTTATCTAATAATTATCAATTTTGTTTTCACATACCTTAAGAGTAAAAGTATGAAATCAAAGACAGAAACAAAAGGCCGTTATTGATTTTTTTGGAAATGGAGGGATGTCCAGCTTCAGATAGTCACCAGAGAGAGACTAAAAAAAAGATTTATTTTAAAATAATCATAAGCGTCAAAAATAATTTAAATTTATTTAAAGATACGTTGTTTTTAAAGCATTTTAAAGGGAAAGGTGTCCCTATTGGTATATATGAATTTTCAAATCTTTTTGTGGCTTTATCGCTTACCTGAATCTTCTAAAAGATTTTTACATAGTTTTTATGTCTACCTTAACGGAAGATATGTCTTTCTCCTTTTGTATGATTAATTTACTTTTGACAGAATTTCAATCTATAAGCTTTAAGAATGGAATAAATCGGGTTGATTCAGATGGGACTTGGAGGATTTCAGAACGAATGGAGGGAATTCGAGCTTCCCCTGTGGTCCCCAGGGAGGGACTAACAAGTTGAATATGCAGATGAGAGGACAGAGAGAATGAAGGAAAAGCTGGCCGTGAATCTTCAACCTCATTAAACTCTGTTGGAAGTCTGTTGTTTCTCTTCCTTCTTTCTCCAGAATCTCTCTTCTCTCTAAATTTCTCGTAATTGAATCAATTCTTATTCCGACCCGCATATTCTTGTCTGAGGTGCCATTGATCATATTGATATTTAATACAGTAAATCTTCTATTAGGCTAGGTTCACACAGAAATTGACCAAAATTGATTGCTTCAGAGAGTTAGAACGCTTTAGGGACGTAGGTATAATTAACTTAAATAATAAATACAACTCAAAAATTCGAGGTTATAATGATGACACAAATTAGCAGAGTTGATAGCAAAACAGAAATTTAAAATAATAAATGAAATTTCGCTTTCAGGAAGTTAATATATATATTTTTTTAATTTCAATTTAATATCCAAATTAAGTGATGAACGGGAGAGGCCACCTTCAGGAAGATGTTTTTAAAGAAAACCAGGTAGTTTTAAGCAACAAAGAGAGAAGAAGTCGCTTTCAGGAGGTTTGAATCTATATGATAATCTACGTACATTATCAAATTGTACATTATCGTTTATTTGAATCAAGGTCATTGTGTAAAGAGATTAGTGACTGCTAATAATGAAAATTCAGTTTCCCTTTTTCAGTAATAAGGCACAATTTGAATTCCAAATTATAATAATAAAAATAAACAAATTCAGCTCAATATTCTATACTTGACATTTCGGTAAAACTATTGTTGCTATATTCAGTCTATAGTACATATATAAAAAAATACTATTTTATTTGACATTATTACAATATAAGACCTTTCTAAAAGATTTTGTCGGGAGAAGAGGCGACCTTTATTTCTATAGATCACTTTCCTCCCGGTAATATTTTCATCTATATTTTAGCCATATCATTGTATATTTTAGCCATAGATTTGGCCTAGCCACTTTACCAGTTAAACACCTCTTTGAGAAATTTAGAAGATTACATTTGATTCCTTCTATATCTCAGGAAAGTCCAACACCTTAATTGACGAGGGCCATATCCCTTAACCATGGTCTCCAAATGAGGGCTTCTCAGTTGTGGCTTTGTCACCGACCTGAGTTAGCTTGTCTGCGGTCGATAGATGGCACTTTTATATATAGTTATAGTGTCTATTTTGGCATGAAAGATGACCATTATATAGATATAATTTCTTCATTGGGTATTTCAACGTGGGAGACTCTCCCCGATAGACTGCCAGCATATTTTGCCACAGAGAGAAAGTTGCAGTTTTCAAATTAGATTCATATAAATGAGACTCTATACTGTGTAAATATAATTTTTTTTATCATCATTTCATCTTTTTTATGCTTTGTAATTAGTTATTTTAATTGCTTCCCTCCTAGTTTTTATCCTTATCAAGCCGTACGAAGTAAAGATGCAGATATAAAGATTGATTTTTTCAAACTTATCGAAAAATATTGAATACAAATATAACGTGAGCCATATATTATAGAGATTACTTGGGAAGAGTGTACAATAAACTACGGAGAGAAGCTTCTATATGGGAGATAAGTTATGCAGAAGTAGTTTCTAATCCTAGTTTCAAAATTCCGCTACAATTGTTCTCAATTTTTCCCAATAGAATGCTCCAAAAAAAGACAATGATGATAATAAAGACATTTTGATAATATATTATATACACAGTGTGACCAATGAAATAATTATAGCGTGTTCTGATTGATTAAACTGATGAATCCACTGTGAGGGTTCACCATTAATTAGCCAGCCCAATTCTTATCGACTTCAATTCAATATTATTCTATTGAAATTACTTTCAAATGTATTTTAACATCAATTAGAGCAACAATAATCTCACATATAAATTGTGAGTTTTAATGGTGTTTCTTTAAACTTAAGGTAATATAACGCGTCATCTATGTTTGAAAAAAAAAGATTTTATCACTTGTTTTCCTTCAACGAATGAAATGTTTCCTAATATCCTTAATGTAATGGAAAACTATTGGAAAGGCTTTGGCTCATCAGTGGAGAACCCTCCCAGAAGTGTTCCAACTGATGAGCTAGGCTCTCCCAATATATATCAATTTTTGTAATGACAGTAGTAACATTTCGTAAAATAATAGTTTCATTCCTTAAAGAAAACTCCTATATAGATTTTAATATAAAGCAATAACGCGCCATCTGAATATAGCAGATGAAGACATTTAGATGCGAATGTTTCTTTTATACATACATTGAGATGGCACGTTATTGTTTTATATTAATTAATGCTTAACTGGCCTTGTACTTATTGTTTACGGAATAACATTTCTCGATGCAAATATTTGTATGTAATTCTACACTGTCCTATAAGCTTATATCCATAGTTTTCCTGAATACCTTTCTGAGATTCCACCCTTCAGTGTGTCATATATAAGCAGAATGATCCACTACAGTATTAGAGCTCTAAATAAGCGTTCTAGTAGATTAAATTGGCGAAACCGCTGGGAGGGTTAACCGAAGATGAGCTAAGCCCTCCCAATATTTTTTCATCGCAGTAAAGACAGTATAAGTTTGATATATATATATATATGTTATATTATAATATTATTTTATTTAAAATTATATTTCACAGATTCAAATACTGTTAAATCTACCGCCAGTGGTCACGCTTCCCCTATAAAAACTCAATTTTGTTCTTTCCCGATGGCCGGCTCAAATCTTTGTACATTATGTAAATAAGTTTTTCATTTTTTAGTTTCTTACGCCTTAAGCCAGGCATTACTTTTATAAAATTATGTTTTTTATATATTCCTTAGCTCAATTAAAGAAATCTCTGATCAGAACTATTTTTAGTAGTATACTTTCAAGATTTTGACCACGACTTCATTAACATAGCATAATCCTCAAGATAACCAAAATACAACAGAAATCTTTTTATATAACATATATAAAAGAAACATTCACGTCTAAATGTTTTCATTTCCTATATAGATATCTTCACGATAATGGGGATTGGGAGTAAGAAAAAGAATACATGTAGAGAAAGAAAAAGTAAATATATGCACGGAGCCCCTTATATCTTGTGGATAAATTAATAAAACGCCAAAGGTAAATGATGTGCCTCTAATGGATAGTAGCTCTAATGGTAAAAAGTTTAGTGCGCGGTCCAAAATAATTTAAGCTGATAAATGAACTAATGTGAGAGAGACAGCATACAGATTAGTTTTTTTTTTACTCTTTTTTATACATTTCATTTTTTTACATTCATTACCTACGTAATAAATATAGGAGATTTCTATATAGAATGTATATTATTGTGTAAAGTCTTTATTGTTGTTGTTGTCGTGTCCACTGAAGAGCCTCAGATGTATCATGCATCTCTATCACAGCAGCAGCTGCAATGTCCACTATCTTGGGTGTATAAAGCTGCTGCTCTGGTTCAATGTCAAATTTCTTCATTGGAAAATGGGTACCGTTGCCACGTTACCTTGTGACTTTGTCACCTTGTAAACGAATCAGAATTTGGTCGAATATTCCAAGGGTCCAGGGGGGACCGCAGGGAGGTGTGGTCGGACTTCTCCCCCCCCCCTCAAAGTCTTTATTAAGAAAACCTTGTAAAATAAGCCTAATTGAAACATGAAATTATACTTAATTAAAAATAACTTGTTGATTAAATAGTTAATGTTGCATATTGAATAGAGAAAAGTCATCTCTTGTTTATGCAATGTAATTAAGAGTTGCTGATGGCTTGCACCCACAATATATCTGAATAAATATCAAATATAATAAATGAAAAATATGTTAGTATTAGTTTTTTTTATTATATATATATAGCCCTTGTACACTTGGTACAGACTATGATAATCATGGTGGGTTGAAGTTGTCGACTGCCTTTACTGTAAGTGCACCACATGTCTACACATGTGAAAAGTGCAGTTCGACTTTGCATTTACAAATATGCAAGAGCCCCGTTTAGTTATTTGTACTCGCTGGTGGGATTGCCATTGGATCATTTTTTTTTTAATTAGAAAAAAGTATCCAATGAAGGATTCGAACTCTGGTCGTAGGGGTCGAAAACCAACGGACACTCGTCCACCGACCCTCCATTAGTGACTTCCATTTTGGAGAACGAATAGTAGATGTCTTTCTTCCTAATTTAACAACCTGATCAAACAAAACATAATTTCACTTCTATACTATTTCTTAGTTTTGCGATTTTTGCTTCCATTCGTTTTGATATATTTTACTATAAAAATTATTTATAAATGGTATTATTAAAAACAAAAACAAAATTAAAACTAAGTAACAAATCCGGCTTTAGGGACCATATTTTTATTTAATTCAAATTTAGGGCCTACTCCCTATTTAAAACTCATCAAAATTTACAGCCAGTAAAAGCAAAAACACACTTCGTTTATTTAGAAAAGTTTTTTAAAAGCTACACTGTTCTTTTCACAAGTTGTATTAAATGTTTAATTCTTTTGATTTGAACCTAATTGGATATTAATTTCAATGACTTGATAAGTGGTATAAAATCGTTTAGTTACGTATTTAAATATCTATAAGTAATGAAAGAGAAAGTCCTGATTATGCAACTAAATTTCTGTGCTGACAGAGAGCCATCTATCGGAATAAAAATATCAACTTAACATCGAATATTTATTTCCTGAATATGGGCCAAATACCTCTCCTTATATTAACAAGAAAAAGTCTAACAAGTACGCGTTTCGGGTGGTAGGTCCTTGAATACCAGGGAGAGCATTGTTTTCATGAAATCAACGAGAGATTCGTGGAATCACTAAGTGGAAGTCCAAAACTTCCGTCTACAGGAATGGTGCATAATGTCGACCTCGCATAGCTCAAGTTACAATGTAACTTATTACTTGTTTAATGTGGAAACTTCTATTACATTCACCTTAAATTCAACCTGTTGACTCCAACAACCTTTTTAAAAAATCCGCAAAAAAATGTTTACATCTTTTGAAAAGGGCGACAGTGAGTCGCCGACATGTCAAGGACAATACACTTTTTAAAAATTAAAATTGATGGAATCTATATCTTGTAGCGATCAAATTCCAACTTACGATTATGGTTATCCCCATCCACTCTAAAGTTGATCGAACCGTGTAGCTTGAGAGGATGCCATTCAAATAAGCCATTGAATGAAAAAGGCATATGCAGATTGGATGAATCCATTGCCAAGTTCTTTCTTCAATGCCAAAATTTGAGGCTCTACCTAGCCTGAAGGAGACATGTGTTATTGTACACGGCTATTATAATGATAAAGTTTCCTTTCAATTACTTCAATAATTGGGGAAAAAGGCATCTCCTTATCGAGCAACTGAAATTTTCTGCGCCATCTATCGGAATAAATATCACTATTTGTTGATTTTTTTAATTATTCCCGAATTATCCCAGTAAAATATTACATTTGTACTTCAATAA
Source organism: Cordylochernes scorpioides (assembly GCA_030710605.1). NCBI lineage: Eukaryota > Metazoa > Arthropoda > Arachnida > Pseudoscorpiones > Chernetidae > Cordylochernes > Cordylochernes scorpioides. Next base: position 201,093,531 of record CP092863.1, on the reverse strand, counting down.
TGTTATCGTAAAGATAGAGGCTGCCTGGCCGGCATTCATAGTTCTTGAAAATGAAGATACTTCGACCAGTAAATCTTTCAATAATTTTTAACACTTTGCCAAATGTTTTAATTTTTGTTTGCTCCTGACGAGGGCAAAGGATTTTTGTCGAAACGTCGAGGTAATAAAAAGATTTAATGGCCGAAGTATCTTTATTTTCAAGAAATTCAATAATGTTATTAAACTTATTGACTGAGACACAAATAGCTTTCTGTGTTTTTTAACTGATCATATCTAGATTATTCAGAAAACGAAGGAATTTTCCATAAGAAATACTATTGTATACAACTTAAGATCCCTCTAAAAATAAATGAAAGTACATTATAATTCTAATTCTGCTTCGTACATAGGTTTGTGGGAATTCGAGGTTCTGGGCACTTAAGATAATTGTTGACTGCACATATCAAGAATATTATGATTCATTAGCACGCCATAGAGTGATTGCTCGAAGCATATTATATATTTATAATTTTATGTAATTCTGATCTCCTCAAAGCTTATGTCCATAGTTCATCTAAAATACCCATTCCAAGAGTCTAGCTTCAGTATCACTATAAAAGTAAGTTCCAAAAATACAATATAACAGCGGTATGGTAGATTAAACTGGCGAAACCACTGGGAGGGTTCACCATGATGAGCCAGGCACTCTTATTAATTTTTCCATTGCAGTAAGGACAATAGAAATTGTTTTATTTTTAAAAGAATCGTTTATAATAGTTTCGTATTTTGATACATATCAAGAATATAAATAATAAATGTTTTTCTTCATAATTTATAATTTTAAAATACCGTAAAGATAGAGGCTGCCTGGCCGGTATTCATAGTTCTTAAAATTAAAGATCCTTCGGCCAATATAAATATGTTTATTATCTCGACGTTTCGACAAAAATCTTTTTTCCTCGTCAGGAACGAACAAAAATTAAAACATTTGGCAAGGCGTTAAAAATTATTCTGAGATTGCAACATTTAGCAAGGCGTTAAAAACCTTTGAATAATTTTGAACGCCTTGCCAAATGTTTTAATTTTTGTTCGCTTCTGACGACAACAAAAGATTTTTGTCGAAAAGTCGAGATAATAAAAAGATTTACTGGTCGAATTATCTTTAATTTTAAGAATTGTAATTTTAAATATATGTATTCATTATACATACGTACTTAACGCTGTACACATCCAATGCATTTTCCACTCAAATCTACAATTCAATCAATCCAAGACACATTGATTGATTTATAAGAAAAGCTCCAAATCTTTCTATATAAATAGAATGCAGACGACATTCCAGCTATTAATTTTAATGGACCTCCCTCCATTTGTATTCGCGAACCCATCAAAAATTAACGGTACACTAAGGTGAACTTTTAATACAACTTCCTCACTGAATCTTTAATAAAGAGGTGAAGACGTGGTCCGAAATAAAAGGGACATAACCTTATTGAATTGTCGTTCTTTGAGTAACAAAATTAGATTTTTATTTTCTAATTCAACTTCTATTTGAACTGCTTGGAAAGTTGTTGTCGGGAGTTGTAACTAACTGCTTTCAAATATTTGGAATTCTTCAGTGATACGTTGGTTATTGATTTATTGTTATTTCATCACTTTCTTTTTACCTTTCTGGAGATGGGCGATGGTTTGAATAGAAAGTAGTTTTATAAATTAATTGACGCTAGAATATGAAAACCAATATAATTATATATCCACACACACACACACAAAAAAAATAATAAATAATAAATGCTGTTCTCTGCAATAAATTTCTTTAAAAAAATGAAATTCTCAGAACTTTCGATTAAATCCCTTTTCGATAGGGATTTAATTTGAATCGAAAGCTTGCAGACTATTCTGATAATTTTTGAAAGGAAAATTTCTTGTGAAGAGAATATGATTAATAATTTTTATATTGATTTTTCCAATAATTTATACTGCGTGGTGTTGAATATATTTATTGTCTCTCTGTGAATTATAATAAAAAATTGATCACTGAATAAAATAAATTATATATATAAGCTGTCAGTGAAAAAATAAAATTGGCACCAATGATGCTTAAAATACTTGTTCATACAACTTGTATTAAACGTTGTGTATATGTATATATGGTAATTTAAACCAACAACCCCATATTGGTGTATATTATAACAAGATTGTCGTGTTGTATAATAAGCACTTCTGTAAATAATTATACGCATGATTGACATGTGTCATTACATTACATCACAATATGTAATGTACTTTGTAAAAACTGAGAATAATAAAATGAAATTCTGTATTAGATTAAGAGTTGAGCTAAAGCAGAGATTGGAGTATAAGAAATCCAACAACGTTTGATAACGAGGCCTAAAGATGCCAGGAAGTCGTTAAAAGTTTACAATGACATCTCTTCCGTGATTCACGCCCTTATTACATCCGCTGAAACCCAGCACTTACTCTCGGCAAAGTATATAAACCTTCGCCCTAGCCGAAAATATACAGGCACTTCACTATCCTCGGAAGCCCTCGTCGGTTGCCCCAAGGTCCCCCTCATAGACCATGTGGACCAGTAAGACTCTTCTCGAATCTCCATCTTTCGCTTCTAGCTCGACTCTATCTGTTCACGGAACTTTCCTAGTACAACTTATCACTTCGTTTTTTGTATGGACATTCCAAAGTCTTCCACTCTGCCTCGACAACGACTGCCTGTACTCTGTGAGAACTGTTAAAGGACTTCCCTTGCAGAGAGGTACTGGAAAACTCTCCACACCCTGACTGTTCCTCTCGGTTACTACAGTATAGCGGCAGAGCGCCATCTAGTGGAACAGAAATCAACTAAACATTGATTTAGCCTGTTCCCTTATATTTGGCCAACCCAATTGCTTGATAAATCAAGAAAAGCTATCCACGAACGCGTTTCGCGCTTTTGGCGCTCGTCAGCGTGGAGTAAGCTGTATCACTGCGACCAAAAATATTTTTGGTCCCAGAGGCTTCTTGAGAAATCAAGAAATGGGTCCTAGAGTTACAGCCTGCACCACGCTGACGAGGGCCAACAGTCCGAAACGCGTTCGTGGTTGAATTTTCTCAATTTATCAAGAAAATAAGTTGTTCAAATATCAGGGGGCAGGCTAAATCATCGTTTAATTCATTTCTGTTCCACAAGATGGCGCTCTCCCATCTAAAAAGCTCATGTGCCCGTGGTCAGGATATGACTTTTCTTATTTTAATACCACCACCTCTGATCTTTTTTTAACTTATTTTTTTCAAATATATTTATAAATTTTATTACAATTGTGTATACACTACAATCTTGTGGTTCTCATCAGTTCCTTCTTTCCGTTAACAGATTATAAGAAGTTATTTTTATATAGAAGTATGTCCTTAGTTAATTTATCTATCACATAATTTATTGACCACTTGGTGCCGATTCTATGGTTCTCATCTTATTTCATTTCAATTATATACAGATGTGTGTCAGATCTCTGTGAATCTTGAGCTTTCCAATGGTGTCTGCTCAAGATGAGTGGAGTTTATCGGTGGAAGAACTGAAGCGGTCAAATGATGGGGTTAAGAGAGTTGAATGTTGAGAATTATACATTAAGATATTAGTTTGAAAAAACCGTGCAACCATTTTGAAAGGTTATTATTAATAGATAACCGATTTAGGTATTGAATTCATGGGTTGCTATCTTCTTGATGTTTGTTTCAAGTTTCTCTATTCTTTACCAGTCGAGGGTTCCGGTATATACACCACCTGTTGATGTTTGACTGATGGGACGGAGGAAGTCACTTTGATCATGTAGAAGGGTGGGTTGTCTGGTGGGGTCCGCGGAAATAAACCGCTTTGATATTCTGGAAGAATAAGTTTATATATTCTCCCACCTAGAAGTGTTGTTGTTGTTGTTTCTTATCCCCTTGTGTAAAGATTACACGAATTCCATGAGTTCATGCTCCTCGAGCTGTTTTATGATGAGCAGCGGCCTCTCCCAAAGGTCCTGTTTAGTGCATCTAATGCAAGCCAAAATGTGTTCTGGAGCTGCAGGTACCAAACTACATTTTGGGCAAGTGGGATAAATTTTGTTATTATTTTCTATCTTCAATGGCTTGAGATGGCCCGTTCTAAATCTTGTTAGTGTTGTTTGATGCTGTCTATTTTTGATCTTCAGAGCTCCTCCTGGGTTCACTCCACTGTACCAACTGTGCTTAGGTGGGATACTCCAGTTCTTGTTTATTTTTGTTTTGGCTATTGTTTCTATTTCTTTAAAAGTAAGTTTATTTTTCTGTGGCAAGGGTTCTTTTGTGCCTTTTTTTGCTAGCACATCAGCAGCTTCATTGCCTTCAATGCCAACGTGTGAGGGTATCCATTGAAGGTGAATTTTTGAGGTTTTTGAGAGTTTTTGGAGATAACCAATTATGTTCCTGCTTACTTTGTCTCTGAGTTCCCCTGTGTGACTCAAATGTTGTATGGCACTTCTACTATCAGTAAGAATCCAGATATCTTGATAATTAGTATTTCTGATGGATTTTAAGGCTTCATAGATGGCTATAAGTTCTGATCTGAAGACTGAGCAAAAATCTGGGTTTCTTCTGTTCATTTTCTCAATGCCATTTGTGGTTTTGATGAGACAGCCACTGCCAGTGTGTCCTAGCTCGTCTCTGCTACCATCGGTATAAATAGTTATTGCATTTTTAGGAATGTTATTAATTATTTCTAATGATAATTGTTTTAAGTATTCTGGATTTTGGTATTGTTTGTTGGTGGGTTCATTTAAAGTGGCATTAAAAATAACATTTTGTAGTGGTTTGCATGGAGAAATTTTTTCTGCTAAATAATTTTTTTCCACGTTATAGGTTAAAAATTCATTTCTTTTGGCCAGGTGTAGAGGGCCTTCTTTTTTGAGTCTTAAATTGGATTCCCAATTAAGTATGTACTTGGAAGTTCTGTGTTTGTTTCCATAACTCTTGATTTTGTTTATATATTTTGGCAGATTGTAGCTTCTTCTATCCTTTAAGGGGATAATGTCAGCCTCGTAAAGTACAATATCATTAGGGCAGGTATTTCGAAGACCTGTAATAATTCTAGCTGCACTTAGTTGTATCCTTTCCAGTGATTTTAGATGTGTTTCAGATGCTGTACCATAAATTTGATATCCATATTCCAGGATAGGTCTAATTAGAGATGTGTAAGTTAATTTTAGTGTGGTTGCATCGGCTCCCCACTCTCTTCCTGAAATATATTTCAGGATTTTTAGTCGGTCTCTTCCTTTTCTAATAACTTCTTCAATATGTTTACTGGAGTTAATTTCTGGATCCAGGGTGAAGCCAAGATATTTAGGATGTTTATTATATTGCAATTGTTGTTCTTTCAGAATAATTTTTGGTCTTATTTTGTATATTTTCTTATCGGTAGTAAAAAGACAGGTTTCAGATTTTTGGGGGTTAAATTCTAATTTATGTTTATTAGCAAATTTTTCTAGGTGGAAAAGAGTCTTGTTCAAATCTCTTTCAGCTTTTTTCCAGTTAGTATTGCTGCTCCATAGAATAATGTCATCAGCGAATAGTCCAATATTGGTTTTATGTGAAATTTTTTCTTCTATGCCTGCAATAAATAGGGTGAAGAGAGTTGGGCTAAGGACTGATCCTTGTGGTAATCCTTGGTACAATTTGGAGGTTTTAGATAGAGTGCCATTATATTTGACCCTGATGTATCTATTTTTAAGGAAATCATTTATCCAAGTGATATCTTTTCCATCAATTTTTAAATGCTTGTATAATTTTGTAATTAACTTGTTTTTCCATACTTTATCAAAAGCTTGTGTAAGGTCTAAAAAAGCAGCTATGGTGTGGTTAGTTGGTTTTCTGTTTTGTGCATCTTTTACCTTTTGTGTGAAAAATAAGAGTTGGTCTATTGTCCCATGTCCTTTCCTAAATCCATATTGTTCTTCTGGTAAGAAATTTCTTGTGTCGAGGTGGTAGGTGAGTCGTCTGAGTATATTTTTTTCCATTAATTTGCAGCAAATACTTGTGAGGGAGATAGGTCGGTAGTTTTTTGGGTCATCAGCAGATTTGTCAAGTTTTTTAATAGGAATTACACTGGTCAACAAGATTTTTGCACAAGAGAACCTGATTATGTTTCTAGTGTAACTTTTCATGCTGAACTCAAAAATCTAATCAGAAATTTCCCATCACCTATAGTTTTTGCGTGACGGCCTTTTTTTAGTATTGGGATAAATACACTAAAAATTGCAAACAATGTCACGTAACTGGTTTATCAAAAAATATTTTTCTTTGTCCACAAAGAAATAGCATCTTATCTACATGTCCTGAATCCAAATATACCATAAGTTTTTTTCTATTACACAATATTTCTGAGATACACCTACTTGAATTTGGAAATATTGTTAATATATAGGCATATATGAACGAAACATATTTATTCATTGAAAAGCAGTGACAGTGGATTTTCTTCTATACTTTGCTTGTGGTAGATCCCTCTTGAGTGCCCAGCAGTCGTCGGCAAGCATAGCGGGACTCCATTTACCTTGGTACCGCTTCTCCATGCTTGATATAGCTTGATGAAACCTCTCACCATGCTCATCGCTAACTGCGCCAAGATTGTCTGGAAAGAAATCTAGATGTGAATGCAGGAAATGGATCTTGAGGGACATGTTACATCCCAGTGCCTTGTAGGAAAGCAACAGATCATTAACTATGTCTCGGTAATTTTCAACCTTGACACTTCCTAAGAAGTTTTTGCAAACGTTTCTAAAGGAATTCCATCCTGCTGCTTCAACTTCATTCAAACTATTTTGAAAATTTCCATCCTGCTGCAATTCTCGAATCTGAGGTCCAACGAAAATGCCTTCTTTAATCTTCGCTTAACTTATACTAGAAAATTTTTGTTTTAGGTAGGTAAATCCACTGGCATTTCGATCCATTGCCTTGACAAAGTTCTTCATTAATCCCAGTTTAATATGTAATGGTGGTAAGTAAATATTTTCTGAATCGATCAGGGGTAGATTTGCAATATTTTTATATCCTGGAGTGAAGATTTTACGGTTTGGCCAGATTTTTTTAATGTAATCCCTTTCCCTATCTCTGCTATCCCACTCACACAGAAAACAACAAAATTTTGTATATCCAAGCTGTAATCCACGCAAGAGAGCAACGACTTTCAAATCGCTGCATATTTTCAAACCGTATCTTTCATATTCTATCTTTTTCAAAAGCAGTTTAATGTTTTCGTAAGTCTCTTTCATGTTGGATGCATGTATTTATCCCAATACTAAAAAAAGATCGTCAGGCAAAAACCATGGGTGATGGGAAATTTCTGATTAGATTTTTGAGTTCAGCATGAAAAGGTACACTAGAAACACCATCAGGTTCTCTTGTGCAAAAAAAAAATGTTTTTTTTTGTAGACCTGTGTTATTGTTGCAGTTTTCCAGTCTTGAGGCAATTTTCCAGTTTTCCAGGAGTTATTGAAAATATCAAGAAGCTTTTCTTTGCCATTTTTGCCCAAGTTTGATATCATTTGGCCATGGATTCCATCTGGCCCAGGAGTCTTGTTTAGGTCAGTGTTTTCTAATGCATAATCTAGCTCTTTCATATTGATTTTTTCATGGAAAATATTATGAGTGCTAGTGACGTTTTTACAGTCATGGATAATCTTTCGGGCCTTTTTTTCAACTTTCTTATCTTTTATTTCAAATTTGATTTTACTACTTATTTGATATGAATTACCTAAAAGATTAGCAGCATTTTTGTCATTAGTTGCTGGGGTACCATCTGTATTCTTAATCATATTTGTGTTTTCAGTTTGTGGCTGGGCTCTGTCAATTTGTTTTGCCAAATGCCAAAGTTTTGTATTTGGGTTTCTTGGGTTCAGGTTTTCACAAGTTTGTTTCCATTTTTCCCTTTTCATATTTACGTATAATCTTTTTATTTTTGCATTCACAATGTTCAGTTCAGTTCTACAATTTGTTTGGTTTTGGGTGCACTTTTTTTGTAGTTCATTTCTTTTAGTTATAAGTGTTTGAATATCTTTTGCCTGGTGTGTATAATTTGGAATCCATTTCTTAATATTACCTCTTGGTATTGAAACTTTGGCTGCTTTAATAATGGTGTTTTTGAAAGATATCCAATTTTGTTCCAGATCTTTTATTCTAGTGGGTGCTTTTCTAAAGTCTTCATTGGTGTTTTGCTGGTAAAGATTCCAATTAGCCTTTTTGAAGTTCCAGAATTTTTCTTTAATTGAGCTGGTTTTGGTCTTGGTGCTAATTTCTATCAAAATAGGCAAATGATCACTTCCAATACTTTTTAATATTTGCCATTTGCATTTGTGGAAAATGTCAGGACTGGAGAAACTTATATCAAGGGCTTGTGCGGTATTATAACTGTAGGAATGGTGGGTAGGATTCCCATCATTTAAGCACATGAAGGCATTGTCGTCAAATAAGTTTGAAAGTATTTTGCCTCTTGGGTTTTTGGCGTGGAACATCCCCATAGTTGATGTTTGGCATTAAGGTCACCTAAAATAATAGTGTTGTCTGTAAGAAATTGAGCCATTGTTCCATCGTCAATAAGTTTATTGTTTGGTGGGTGATACATATTGAATATGTTGATGGTTTTGTTTTGATTGAGGTAGACTTTGATACCTTGGGCTTCGAGGTCTGATGTGTTTGGAATATTAATGGCTATGTCTTCATAGTACAAATTCTTGATTAAAAATGCAAGGCCACCCCCTTCTTTATTTCTGTCTTTTCTGAGGATATTGTAGTTTTTATATTTGAGATTGTACTTTTCATTTAATTTGGTTTCCTGTAGGGCTATAATTTGTATCTTTTGTTTTTCAGCTATTTCCATTATTTCTTCTAATTTTATTTTTGTTGCTGTTGAGCACAATCCATTGATGTTGCACTGCAGAATGCTCAATTGCTTGGAAGCTGCAAAGTTAGAAGTTTGTGGAGACTGTATTATACTTATCGGACAGAACCCTCTACCTAAGTCCTGAACGCGCCCCTGTTTATTCTGCGCGACGGGCGATGCAGCATGCAAATCAACATCTGATCTCATGGAATGGGGTATAGGGGTGCAGCTTTCGTTGATCATGGCACCATGATCCAGGCACACTTTGGTGAAAGTCTGACTTTGCCTGTAGTTTGAGGCCGTTCCTAACATGGAAGCAGACGCCTTTGCTGCCGACTCTAACATGAGTACAGACACAGCTCCTCCGTATCCCTGGAGTGGGACCCTTGCTGAGGTCCATCAACCCGGGTCAGTTGAAGTCAGGATTTTTAAAGAGGTCTACTCCTCTTCTAACAATGCTGCTGTTGGTCCGCGACTGCTTATTTGTCAGAGTTATTCTGCTTGTTTCGCAGCTGGCCTTCATATCTGAAGGTCGTTCCCCTATCCGCCACCTGGAGTAGAAGTACAGATAGAAACTGTAAATGGATGTTTTGTTTAATATGTCAGAATGGATCGGACATCGTTTTATCCATCCCTTGTCCGAAGTGTCAGCAGCCCTACAGGTCGGATAGTCGCAGGATGATGCCTTCCGGATGAGAGTTCTGACGCAGTGACATGGGCAGTATCGGTGAGCCATCGACTGATCACTGCATCCACGGACATGTAGGATCCACAAACAAAATCCGAATGCACCATCCACAAATAAATTACATTCATAAAAGTTTCTAATAATCTGGGATTGACTATTTACGATCGTGAAAACTGAATGACGTAGACTTCAGAAAATAGCGCAATGGCTATTCCAAACCAAAGGTTTTCCACTTCAGTAGGCTCTCCTTGTACCGAGGGGATAGTAGGGACCGACCCTGTTCAGGTGCAGAGAATTAGCCGTGGCAGAAAGCTTAACATATAAAGTATAATTATACTTAACAGCATATTTCTGTACCACAAAAGTCCAACATAAGCTATACGCTCACAGAAGCATTCTGCCACGGCTACTTTTCTACACCTGAACAGTGCCAGTCCTCACTAACCCCTCGGTACAAAGAGAGACTACTGAAGTGAAAAACCTTTGGTTTGGAATAGCCATTGAGCTATTTTCTGAAGTCGACGTCATTTAGTTTCCACGATCGTAAATAGTCAATACCAGATTATTAGAAACTTTTATGAATGTAATTTCTTTGTGGATGCTGCATTCGGATTTTGATTGTGAATCCTACATAGTCCGTGGATCAGTCGATGGCTCACCGATACTGCTCATGTCACTGCGTCAGAACTCTCAGCCGGGAGGCATCATCCAGCGACCATCCAACCTGCAGGGCTGCTGGCTCTAGGGACAAGGGATGGATAACGATGTCTAATACAGTCTCATATTAAACAAAACATCCATTTTCAATTTCTATCTGTGCTTCAAGGTGGGAGGTTTTAAGGAAGAACTTCTTGTTTTCTGGAAGAGTACATTTCGTCGTTGGGAGTGCCTCCTTGACAGTACAAATTTGCACATAGGCTCTCTCTCTCTGGAGTGATTCTATATTTTCATTCACTTTTTGTGATCAATTTATATATTTCTCTATATTTCTCCATAACATATAGAATTGTGAAATTTTGTACACTCCCTCGATCCTTTCTACAGTGAAAATCGACAAAAATTTAATACTTTTGGGTTGTCGGAATTGGACAAATTTCTAAATTCTATTTTAAATTTTGTGATCAATTTTTAATATACTTCCAGACACGTATTACACGTATACACTCATTCAATCAAGCTAACAATGTAAGTGTACAGAATATCAGACTTCTAGATGGCTGTGATTTGTGTGAGTTCTCTGGAATACACTTGATTTTAGAATTTGTAAATATCAAAAGGAGAAAATAGGCGCAACCGTTTGTGGCGTAATGAGCGGCAAGCCTTCCATTCAAATAAATCGGTACCATGGACTGGCGCAATGAATATTTATGAATATATTGTCAGTAATATATATAACCAGAAATAATATTTAAAATAATAGCTTTAAATTAAAGATACTTCGGCCAGCGAATCTTTTTAGTATCTCGACGTTTCGACAAAAATCGTTTGTCCTCGTCTCAGGAACGAATATGAACTAAAGCATTTGGCAAGGCGTCAAAATTTATTCTTGAAATAATAACCAAAAATATAAAATTTATAAATAGACTTTTGGCCACCGTAAATGCAACACCCTGAAAGAAGCATGAAAATAACATGAAATTTACAACATGTATTAAAGGAGGTGAGATATGCAAATGATTAGAATTTCAGTGCTGACGCACATCACGTGCGCGCCTATGGCTCCACTTCAGAGCACTATTTAAGGCTTGGAGATTTCGACGATTTCAAGTTCGGCTATTGTGTTTTTTTCCAAAAAAAAAAACCGATCAATTATGCCACGTAGAAAACAGCGATCATTCTTTGATCAAGTATTCGAGTTCGACAGAGGAAGGATAGTGGCCTACCGAGATTGTGGAATATCTTTCAAGGAAATCGTTAGTTGTGTTGGACGAAATCAAACAACTGTAATGCGGATATGTGATCGTTGGATGCAGGAAGGTACGACGGACCGACGTGTTCGATCGCATCCACCTCAGTTTCACCACTTTACGTGCTGACAGGCAAAGTGTGCGCATGGCAGTGACAGATCGCTCAGTCACATCACGAACCGTAGCACAGCACATTCAGTCTGTAACGTATCATCCAGAGTCTGCGCGTACCATTCGACGTCGTTTACAGCAGAGTTGTCTGTCCGCAAGACGTTCATTGCTTCGTCTACCCTTGACGCAGAACCACAGACGTCTCCGCCGCCAATTGTACGATGAAAGAAGGATGTGGACGTCAGAATGATATGAAATTGTCTTTACTGACGAGTCACGCTTCTGTCTGCAACACCACGATGATCGGATTCGAGTCTGGAGACACCGTGGAGAGAGGATGCTGAACAGCTGCGTTATGCACCGCCACACTGGTCCTGCACCGGGTATTATGGTATGGGACGGTATTGGATATCACTCTCGCACTCCTCTAGTACGCATTGCCGGTACTTTAAACAGCCAACGCTACACTCCGAGGTGGTGGAGCCAGTTGTCCTTTCTTACCTTCAGGGCTTATCCACAGCCATATTTAAACAGTATAATGCGCGATACACGTGGCACGCATTGTCCAAAGGTTCTTCGTCAATCGTCAGATTAAATTGCTTCCCTGGCCGGCTCGCTCTCCGGATATTTCGTGTGGAAGCTGCTTGGTCTGCTGTACCCCAAGAACACATCCAAAGTCTCTTTGAATCAATGCCGAGGCGTGTGGCAGCGGTGATTTCCAACAATGGCGGCTACTCTGGCTACTGATTCTGGCTGTAACCACACTTCGCAGAAGTTTATAAATTTAATCATTTGATACTTGGTCAACATGTTATCTAAAAATGAATTTTGTTGTGATATCTCTTGTCTTTCTTGGTGTTGCAATTTGGGTGGCCAGCAGTGTATAATGATAAAATTTTACATTTATAATTTATGACTAAAAATCACATAAATACTTAATTATTCATAAATGTTTTAAAAAAGGAAAAAAATACATTTCAACTTTTTTTTTCTATTGAACAATTAAATATATAATACTATATAATGCGGCTTATGAATATAGAACGACTTTTGAAAATGATCCCGCATGTGTTTCTTTTGAACGAAAATTCGAAATTTATTTTAAGGAGAAATAAAGATTATTTCTAACCTTAGGGATGAAGTATGAAAGGATGAATTGTGAAGAGTAATGATGAACAGAAAAATAAAAGTGCCCATTCTGTTCATCATTACTCTTCACAATTCATCCATCCATACTTCATCCCTAAGGTTAGAAATAATCGTTATTTCTTTTTAAAATAAATTTCGAACTTTCGTGCAAAAGAATCACATGCGGGATAATTTTCAAATGTCGTTTTACAATTAAATATATTAAAAATAAAAAAGGGTTATCCTGACCAGGAGCACATGTGCTTTTTAGAAAGCAGAGCGCCATCTGGTGGAACAGAAATCAACTATTCATTGATTTAGCCTGTTCCCTGATATTTGGCCAACCCAATTTTTTTATAAATCAAGAAAAGCCATCCACGAACGCGTTTAACGCTGTTGGCGCTCGTCAGCGTGGAGTAGGCTGTACCACTGCGACCAAAAAGAATTTTGGTGCCAGTGGCTTCTTGAGAAACCAAGAAATGGGTATTTAAGGCCAAACTTGCGTAAATACGCTTAACACATGAAAAAACAATAGAAAAAAAAATTAATTTAATTTAATTAATTTAATTAAATATATAAGAATGTGAAAAAATAGTACAAATGTAATATTGTACTGGGATAAGGTGCATAAATTAAGAAAAGGCATCTCCTTATCGTGCAACTGAAAGTTGCTGATTGCTTGCGCCATCTGTCGGAATAAATATCAACTATTCTCGTTGATATTTAATTATTCCAGAATTGGCCAAATATGAGGGCCAACAGCCCGAAACGCGTCCGTGGTTAGCTTTTCTTGATTAATAAAGAATGGGTATTTGGCCAATTCTGGAATAATTAAAAATCAACGAGAATAGTTGATATTTATTCCGACAGATGGCGCAAGCCATCAGCAACTTTCAGTTGCAAGATAAGGAGATGCCTTTTTCTTAATAAATATATAAGAGTCAAAATAAAAGCGGCGGGCGACAATCTCTCTCTCATCAAGAATTTCAAACTTGAAATAATTCATTATAAAGCAATTGGTTAGAAAGCTTTATGTTGCACTCAATATTTTGCCTCTTCTCTCAATATACGATGATCGTCCCCTGCCGTTTTTATTTTGATTCAAATAGATTCTTATTGTTCAATGACAAAAGCTGAAATATGTTTTTCTTTTTGTGAATATCAATCAAATAATTGTGTAAACTCTTTCTATTAATTAATTATTTATCTTTTACAGGCTTGAAAATATTTTTTTCTATTCATTTCTTATAAGTAATTTGCTTTCCTATATCAGGAGTGTTTATTAATTTATCAGAAACCTACCTTTACAATTTCTAATTTCTTCTATATATTAAAAGATATCGATGAAATATTTTGATTTGTTCCGTTCCTTCAAAAATTATTTTCGGACAAGAAAGGTTATTCAAGAATCCATAATATTCTCTTTTTTTAAGAAAGAAATTACATTCAGGATTTTTCTAACTCAGGTTTTGGCTCTTGAAAGATGGTATACCAATTGTAAAGAGTAGTTCTTCTAATGGAAACCAACCAGAGACTAAGTGAAGCTTCGATTTGTTAAAATAAATATATTTTTCGAGTTTTTTTCCTGTGATGATAAATTTCAAATAATTTGAATATATTATTTTTCTTACATATTAATCAATCAATTGATTATTTAGCCATCTAAATCATGTTTTCCGTTAGTTATTTGTGTTTGGATATTTTTGTTGATTCTCAATTTTTTTAAAACAAATTGTAAGTCTATCTTTAATAGAATCAAAATATAGAACTAAGAAACATAAATATGGTTCAACAATTTCCAACAGCAGAATCAAAGACGATTTCTATAATCTTGAAGAAATTGGAAAATAATTCACTTTGATTTCTTTGTATGTTTTGATAAAGGATATAGCTTTTTCCGTGATGTGATTGTTACGATTACTTCTCGAAGAGCTATATCGTTGATAGCAATGAATTGATCATAAATCGAAAGTTTTTCCAACTTTCCTTTACTTCCGACAGTTTCACAAAAAAAAAGGTGCAATAAAGACGACCAAGAAAAATAAACAAATTAATGGTAGAGGGTAAGTTCCTATTTTTTTACAAGCTTTCACACTCAAAGAATAATCATTTTCTTGCTTCAAAAAGCTCCTAGTGCATATTTTTCACTTTTATATTCCATTTTGATCAATATATTGCAAATTATTCTTGTACATATTTCAATTGGGTTTATATTTTCTCTTTTCATCTAACAAAAATTTGCATACTAAATCTTGTACATATTTCAAATATCTTTCTTTCTTTCCTTTCAAAGTTTAGTTTACCTTTGTAGTGCAAGTGTCCCTAGGAGGACATAGCGCTTTAAGTCAAAATAAAATAATAATAAATATATATGAATATATTATTTTTTGCTCTAAAGGTATGAATTCATATAGAAAATACGAATATTATTCAATGTCTTAGATATTCATTCAAATTGACGTTAGTGAGATACTAGTTTGAGCTATATCTATGGATTTATGTTTTAGAAGTAATTGTTGTAAGGTCGATAAAATTATCAATTTTTCTATACTTGGGGTAATTATATGTTTTATAATAAAGTTGACAAGATTTTTCAATGGGTGTCCATCTTGATCAATACTATTGAGTAGCTGTCATCAATAAGTTTCAAAGGTCAGCTAGCCAACATCTTACTTTTTATACTCTCTTTTTAAAACACTATTTTGTGAGTTAAATATTTGTTTTTTGACTCGTGCTTTAGATGTTGTACAAAATTTGAAATACCGCATGAGAACGCCCTTTCAGCCTTAGAATAATTTTTAACGCTTTGCCAAATGTTTTAATTTTTGTTTGCTTCTGACGAGGACAAAATATTTTTGTCGAAACGTTGAGATAATTAAAAAGATTTACTGGCCGAAGTGTCTTTAGTTTGAAGAACTATATCCAGAGTTATAATGTTATTTTGTAGGATTGTTGGTTATCATCGTGTTCTGATTTCAGATTCGTGATTTTATCAGTGGCCTTGATTATGATTTAATAATAGAGGCAAATAATTTTATTCAAAGGAATATTTGATAGCAACTGCATTTCTAGATTGGATTACCTTCAAACATTGTGTTACATTTTTACATTGAATTATACATCATATCGCCACGCTGTAAGATTCAAAGGAAAAAACAGGGTAACGTGGTAAGATTCTTTAATGGAACATGACGAGCTTTCAGGCAGCAACTGCCCTTCTTCAGGTCTTATACAAGTGTAGACAAAGAAGTGCCATATTTATAAGCAAAAATATTTACATATATACGCGCAAGGAAATCCTTGCGCGTATATATGTAAATATTTTTGCTTATAAATATGGCACTTCTTTGTCTACACTTGTATAAGACCTGAAGAAGGGCAGTTGCTGCCTGAAAGCTCGTCATGTTCCATTAAAGAATCTTACCACGTTACCCTGTTTTTCCATTGAATTATACATTCCTACATTGGATTGTCATCAAAGATTGTGTTGCATATTTTCATTTTGTATTACATTCATATATTAAACTACCTTCAAACAATCGGCTACATTTTTATATTGAATTACCTTCAAACATTGTGTTAGATTTGTACATTGAATTATACATTCTTACATTGGATTGTTATCAAACATTGTGTTACATATTTACATTGTATTACATTCATATATTAAACTACCTTCAAAAATCGGCTACATTTTTACATTGAATTACCATCAAACATTGTGTTCGATTTTCACATTGAATTATACATTCCTACATTGCATTGTTATCAAACATTGTGTTGCATATTTTCATTGTATTACATTCATATATTAAACTACCTTCAAACAATTGGCTACATTTTTACATTGAATTACCATCAAACCTTGTGTTCGATTTGTATACAGGATTACATTCCTACATTGGATACATTTCTACATTGGATTGCCATCAAAAATTGTTGTTAAAACTAATTCCTTTGTTTAATATCATTTTATTTTCACGTGACAAAGAAAGCCAATGAGGTGAGATTTTGCGCAAGCAAGGTAAAAAAAGGTACGGCGAGATGGCCGGCGGAGGATTGTAAGGATTATTTGTAAGAATTGTTTATGAGGATAGAAGAGCCTGAGCCTAGGAGATAAAGAACTCAAGCTCAGATGAAAAGAATAAAAAGCTAAAGAAGTTGAAAGGAAGCCTGTTAAATAAACTGAGGAGGCTAAATAAGTTTATAAGAAGCCTGTTATAAAAACTGAATAAAGTGAAAGGGCTGAAGAAATTGATAAGAAGCCTGTTATAGAAGCTGAAGGGGCTAAAGAAGTTGATAAGAAGCCTGTTGTAGAATCTGAATAAAGTGAAAAGGCTAAAGAAGCTGATAATAAGCCAGTTATAGAAACTGAAGAAAGCTAAAAGGATAAAGAAGTTGATAAAAATCCCGTTGTAGAAACTGGAGAAAGTGAAGAGGCTAAAGTTATCAAAAAGATTGGCAATTAGCATAATAGTTCAAGATAATTACTCCTATTGAAATTAGTTTATTTTTATGTATCATATTATCATAATAGAATAAAGCTCAATATGTTAAATTCATCAAATCTTGTCGTTCACTACCTCCAGAATATAACCTGCCTATCGCTACAGTAAGTACAATGGTTAGATACAAAATTATTTAAATTATTCATTTTTTTATTTATTTATTACTGAATTTTTTTTCTCTATCTTTTTTTTTTTTATTATTTTCCAATAATTATGTTACCTTTTTGACACTGAGTTACATTTCTACGTTGAATTGCCTTCCAACAATGTGTTACAATTTTATATTCGATTACTTCAAACATTTCTCTACATAGTATTATAAAATAAATAAAGTTTCCAGGGTTAAGTTTATTGTGCAACTTTTTATTTTGAAGCTTTCGGACTTGTCAGTCCTTCAACAGGATTATCACGTTAACAAATTAATAATAATTTCTACATAGTGTTATACATTATTACATTGTGCTACATTTCTATATTGGGCTACATTTCTAACTTGCGTTTTGCATTTTTGTATTGCGACTACATAACTAAACATTGTGATCACATTGTGTTACATTTATACATGGCGTAACATTTATCCTTTATTAATTCACCTTTCTTTCTTAGAGTTTCACCGTGAGGCCTTACATCACCCTGGATGTTGACATTATATGGTCTGGTAATTTACATTCACAATTCACTCAAATAACATCAAACACCGCTGGTTCGATGCGAAAACTCCCCTCCTGAAAACCAACTCACAACTTAACAGATCAGACTTCACCATGCTTTCCCGTCTTAGAACAGGCAATCTACGTCCGAAGATTTTCAAAAGTGGATCCAAAACCTTTCCGAATTTCACCAAATGTCAGGATTCTCCAGCGAGCCCAGAACACATCATGTAATGCATCGGGCATTGCCGAACAGACATCTACACCAGCTGTGGTCATCGAGGCGATAAAGAGGCCTTCAGGATCTGGTCTAGACTTGATGTCCAGACCTGGGACAAGAAAAAAAAAACATAACAATTCTGAAAGAGAAAGGACATCTCTTACATCAAAATAAACCCAACAACTATGCATCATCTTGCTGGTGTTGCAACTTCGTCAATAACTCCATTCTGCCTATTTTCATAGAGGATCAATAGACGGCGCATATTTTAAATCTAGCTTGACAAAAAAAAAAGTGGTAAACATTACTTTATGAGAACAATTTGCTTTCGGTAAAATCTTCATTCTTGAATAACTGTGTGGCTGGTTTCATACATCTGTTTAACATTTAGATATATTAAGTCTTATGAATAACCCCTCTACAATAAACTAAGTTCTATCTTTGTAGGCATAATAGAATATTTATTTGCTTATCCCTAGTACACGTGGTACAGGCCATGATAATCATGGTGGATAGAGGTAGAATACTGCTTTTACTGTAAGTGCACCACATGTCTACACATGTGAAAAGCAGTTCGATTTGCACTTACAAATGTGCCAGAGCCCCTTTTGGTTACTTGCACTCGATGGGATTGGACTTTTCAAGAATCGGGGGCCATTGGAGCTTTTTTTTCCTTTTTTTTTTATCAGAAAAAAAGTTTCCAATGCGGCAATCGAACCCGGGTCGTAGCGGTCGAAAACCAACGGTTTAGACCATCCTTCCACCGACCCCCGCAGGATACGCGCATAATAGCAAACTGCTAGATTAATCTCAATGAATCGCCGCCGAGCTTGGGTTCTTCCTAAAATTATCGTAAAAATTGTTTGTTTTTTTTCCTCTGGTCGTAGTGTTTCGGTAACAATGTTGTTTCCATTATCAGACAAAAGTTCTGAAGTTACACTCATCAACAAAATTTATGTAAAGTGCACATTTAGCATGTAAATCAGGATTCAGACAATAAATTTGAAAAATATTTGATAAATGACGACCTTTATTGAAGACACACGAGATAACCAAGTGTAAACAAAAATGCCTCTATCTCCTTCAAAAAAAGAGAGACCGGAGACATCAACGACATTCCACTTCCTTAAGTTGCGTCCATGAGTGTAGTGACGAGAACAGCGTTGCTACCGAAACATCACACACTATTCATTTATTTGGTTTTATTACCTTATGTTTATATAGCTTAGTTTTCAATAGAATGTATAGTTATTCTTTTTTATTCCTCGTAAACAAAAAATAGAATGTTTTAACACTCCACACAAATATTGATTGATCATTTAGATTATAATTAAAGTTCAAACGTATAATTAAATATACTGTTTTGGTAAAAAGTGTTTTACAGAATTTCATTCTGTTCTTCTTTTGTAAATATATTAATGGTATCATACGTGGGTGAGAAGAACCTCTTGATCTCTTTTTATATAAGGTTGTCCCAAAATTTCGTGTTTTCCTTAAAACGTTGTTTTTATTATTACTTGGTGAATAATATTATTACGGCCGATACATAATAATATTTCAATTAAAAAGACATATATTGGATCAAAATATCATTTATTTTATCACATATATTAATGTGTTAATGTTTCACATTATAATAATATATATATATAAAATTGAATGTCTGTCTGTCTGTTTGTTTGTTTGTTTGTTTGTACTCTATAGATTCAAAAACCATACATCCAATCGCCGTGAAATTTTGGGATATTATTAGGTATATCACCGGGAAGGTTTTTGAAAAATAATTTCATGAATATCTTGAATATCCTTAGAGTTACTTGCAGATTTGTAGATTTAACTCGCAAGCAGCGCCCCCATTGTGACGATGATAACAAGTTTTCTTATCACTAAGTTTGTTATCTTAAACATTATTTATCAAAAGTAAGATTATCTCAGGATGACACGGCAATGTGACACGGGAAAAGATGTTCACTAGATAAAACTATGATTTTCTATATGATATAAAAAGCCAACAATGAAGAGTGAATGTAATATAAAAAGCCAACAATGAAGAATGAATGTAAGATAAAAAGCCAACAATGAAGAATGAATGTAAGATAAAAAGCCAACAATGAAGAGTGAATGTAAGATAAAAAGCCAACAATGAAGAGTAAATATAATATAAAAAGCCAACAATGAAGAGTGAATGTAAGATAAAAAGCCAACAATGAAGAGTAAATGTAATATAAAAAGCCAACAGAGTGAATGTAAGATAAAAAGCCAACAATGAAGAGTGAATGTAATATAAAAAGCCAACAATGAAGAATGAATGTAAGATAAAAAGCCAACAATGAAGAGAAAATATAATATAAAAAGTCAACAATGAAAAATGAATGTAAGATAAAAAGCCAACAATGAAGAGTAAATATAATATAAAAAGCCAACAATGAAGAGTAAATGTAAGATAAAAAGTCAACAATGAAGAGTGAATGTAATATAAAAAGCCAACAATGAAGAATGAATGTAAGATAAAAAGCCAACAATGAAGAATGAATGTAAGATAAAAAGCCAACAATGAAGAGTGAATGTAATATAAAAAGCCAACAATGAAGAATGAATGTAAGATAAAAAGCCAACAATGAAGAGTAAATATAATATAAAAAGCCAACAATAAAGAGTGAATGTAAGATAAAAAGCCAACAATGAAGAGTAAATGTAATATAAAAAGCCAACAGAGTGAATGTAAGATAAAAAGCCAACAATGAAGAGTGAATGTAATATAAAAAGCCAACAATGAAGAATGAATGTAAGATAAAAAGCCAACAATGAAGAGTAAATATAATATAAAAAGTCAAAAATGAAAAATGAATGTAAGATAAAAAGCCAACAATGAAGAGTAAATGTAATATAAAAAGCCAACAAAGAAGAGTAAATATAATATAAAAAGCCAACAATGAAGAGTGAATGTAAGATAAAAAGCCAACAATGAAGAGTAAATGTAAGATAAAATGTCAACAATGAAGAGTGAATGTAATATAAAAAGCCAACAATGAAGAATGAATGTAAGATAAAAAGCCAACAATGAAGAATGAATGTAATATAAAAAGCCAACAATGAAGAATGAATGTAAGATAAAAAGCCAACAATGAAGAGTAAATATAATATAAAAAGCCAAAAATAAAGAGTAAATGTAAGTTAAAAAGCCAACAATGAAGAGTAAATCTCTCTCTATATATATATATATAAAAGTCAATTTCTGTCTGTCTGTCTGTTTCGCGATAAACTCAAAAACTACTGAACCAATTGGTACCATATTTTGCATGTCGCTTTTTATAAACCTGAGGGAAATTTTCGGCTGCATTTTGATTAGTATTTTTGGCTATTTCTTTTTTTATCATTTGAAGAACTTTTTTTTACGCGGACTAATCCGGAATGGAATGAATACCTAAATATGGCCATTTTTTTAAGCATCGGTGGTTCAGTGGTAGAATGCTCGCCTGCCACGCGGGCGGCCCGGGTTCGATTCCCGGCCGATGCATTTTTTTTTTTTTTACAATTTTTAAAACTCTTTTATATTATCTTATATATATAAAATTGAATGTCTGTCTGTCTGTACTCTATAGATTCAAAAACCATACATCCAATCGCCGTGAAATTTTGGGATATTATTAGGTATATCACCGGGAAGGTTTTTGAAAAATAATTTCATGAATATCTTGAATATCCTTAGAGTTATTTGCAGATTTGTAGATTTAACTCGCAAGCAGCGCCCCCATTGTGACGATGATAACAAGTTTTCTTATCACTAAGTTTGTTATCTTAAATATTATTTATCAAAAGTAAGATTATCTCAGGATAACACGGCAATTCATTTGCGACAAGAATAATGATACAATTCCAAGGCGAAGATACTATTCCTTTAACATCCAATTACCGAGGGAACCAATTAATATTGATTTTATTCAACTTATCGAGTATTTCTCAAGGGACCGGGAAAAAATGTTCACTAGATAAAACTATGATTTTCTAATGTAGAAAATTAGGAAAGACAAAATTCAGGATGACAAGGCACACAGGGACCGGGAAAAAATGTTCACTTTATCGAGAGATTCAAATTTACGAGTTTAAAATTATCAAAATATATCTTTTTTATTTTTTAATAAGTTTTTAGAGAATTGTTTTAACAAATGTTCGCTAGACAAACCTTTACTCGGGTAAAACCCCGGGCGAAGCCGAGTACGTTTTATAAGTTTAAAGAGAATTGTTTTAACAAATGTTCGTTAGACAAACATTCACTCGGGTAAAACCCGGGCGAAGCCGGGCGGGTCCGCTAGTACCTTGATAAAGGTTGGCGTTGAGCCAACTGAAATATTGATAAAATAAATGATATTTTGATCCAATAAATGCCTTTTTAATTGAAGATTTATTTATGGATTGCTCTATTTACAAAACAGAATAATACATAATACAATTGTTTCATAGGTAATACAAAGACATTATACATAACGTCGAATAATATTAATTAATTAACTTTATTAACATCATGAAACGCGATATCCCAAACTCAGGGATATTTGCGCCAATACATTTCACTGCATTACAGCAATACGGCTATATACAATCCTGTTCAATTCATTATTTTACATAAATTAACTAAAGAAAATTGTCCAAAGAGAAAAACAAACAACAAAGCAAAACACACAGAGCAAGCATCGCAGTTCTTTTTTTTTTCTAAGATTCCTTCTCTTTTTTCCAATTCAAGAGAAAGTTGTATATGTATTTACAAAATTGATCAAAATTTTTATACTTTTCTTTTTTGTCTACAAATTCATCAAGCTGTCCAATACGACCAAATCTATTTTCTCTAAAATCCCGGAAAATTGGGCACTCCAGAAGTAGATGTCTCGCGTCTTGAATTTCACCTCCGCAGAAGCATCCTGGTTCCTTCACGGCGCCGATAGTTGCCAAAAATTTCCCAAAATTGCCATGATCTGTAATGAATTGGATATTATAAAAATTTGGACGGAAAAATCTTGGAATTCCTAATACGAAAAAGAGCTTCTGAAAATTTCATTAGTGTTCTCAAAAATTTCATTCATTTTTGCGTGTAAGAATGATTTGACTATACTTGGAGCATGGGGTTCGTAAGTAATTAGATCTTCAATGTACATTTGAGCTAGATCAAATTTGATTATTCTGGATTCTATATAATCTGTTAGGAGTGGAATTTTTGCCAAGCTATGCACACAGTTTGATGAAGTGGTTTTGTATGCTCTAACTGCCCATAAAATGATCTGGTACTGCATGGAGTTCAGTTTTTGTTTACAACGATTGTTTAAATATTTGAACCAAATTTCAGAACCGTATGTAAGTACAGGCCTAATGATTGTTTTGAATAAAGTTAACCTCTTTTCAGTGTCTAAACCCCACATATTGCCACTTAGTGAACATAATAAATTTTTCATACGTCCTGCCTTACACAGAATATCATTAACATGCGGTGTAAAGTTAACTTTGTTTTTCCATTTGTGATTAGAAAATTTCATTCCCAGAATTTTTACTTGCTTGACCGGCATTATTATATTGTTATTAACCTTAATAGGTATTTTTTGTCTGTTATGTAGGTATAGCATATTAGTCTTCTCTGTACTGATCGTTAATTTATTTCTATTACACCATTGGATCACATAATTTAAGGTGTATTCACTTGCGGTTTTTAGTCCTTCAATAGTCTTATTCCAGCAAATTATTGTAACGTCGTCTGCATAACATATAATATCTGCATTCATTGAATCAAAATTTATCAACAAATCATTTAGCAAAATATTCCATAGAAGTGGAGATAAAGGTCCACCCTGTGGACATCCTTTAGTTAGTTTCTTATAAAAAGTTTCTGATTCGTATGTAAATTTCACCTCCCTTTCATTATTCAAATAAGATTTTATGATCCGTATTAAATCTGAAGGAACATCATCATTATCCATTCTTTTTATAATAGCAGGCCACCATGCATTGTCGAATGCACCCGCAATATCTATAGCTATCAAGGAAGTCAATTCTTTTTGTTTATGTTTCAATATAGTTTCTATAATTTTATCCATTCCAGTAATTGTTGATCTAGATTTCATAAAACCATGCTGCCTTGAGCTCATCAAATTATTCTCTAAATAATAGTTACTTAATTTATTTTTTATTATATTCTCAAATGTTTTAGATAGATTAGATGTCAATGATATAGGTCTATAACTTTTATTTATTTCATAATTCGTTTTGCCTGGTTTTGGAATTATTTTTAAGAATGATTTTTTCCATTCATCCGGATAATATCCCATTTCTATACATTTATTGAATAATTTATTCAGAATTGGGATTATTTTTATTTTAGCCTGTCTAATCATATTGTTACTAATGTAATCAGGGCCCGGTGCTTTTTTAATATTTGTTTTTAAAATTGTTTCCTCTATTTCCTTAGATTCGATATAAACACTACTTTTATTTTATATTTAGGCGTATAATTTCTAATCAAAATATGATCATCTTTATCCAAACCTCCAATATCATCCTGAAAAAGATCGTTCATTAAACTTTTTATTTTGTCGGTCTTTAAATGATCTGGTAAATTATCTATTAGTGGTAATCCTAAATTTCTATTTTTCGATCTCAATGACTTGAATATCCTATAAGCATTACCAAATGAGTTATTTGAATGACTTTCTTCTATAAAAATTCTCCAACTCGCTCTTTTTGCCTTTTTACTTTTATTTAAATATTTATTTCTCATTGATTTATAGGTCTTTTCAAGGACCTTTCCATGTCGGTAATACAAATTTCTAATATAGTGGAAATCGTTTTTCATTTTCTCCAGCTTCCCATCCCACCAGTATGTATTTGTTTTATGATTTCCGCTTCTTGTCTTGACATTTAGTGACAGATAAGCTGCCTCTTTAATTATTTGTGTGAGAGTCTTTACAATGTTGTCAATATCTTTGATGTTTGACGCGTGGTTTATCATGGTGATAATATTATCTACGTCTTGTATTGCTATTTTTTCGGTAAATATTTTCCAATCAGCATCTTTTTCTATAAATTTCCATGTTGAGTTTTGAACTGTCCTTTGCCTGTTAAAATTGTGATAAATGTCAAAGGTTATTGCTACGTGATCTGAAATGTGCGTCAATATAGTCGTCTTCCAGTTTTGTACCAAACCTATTGATTTTTTGTTTGAAATCGTAAGATCTATAAAGCTAGAATTTCGGCAGGTGGGTATCTTAATTGGTATTTCAATTTTTTGCAAGGGTTTACGAATTTTTGGGACATGTTGTCTACAATGTTTGTAGTTATAAACAGGGGTATGATAACTTTTTATATGAATTCTCTCAAAATAATGTGATTATTTTTGTTTGTTGTTGTTTTATGTCGTCTTTGCTATCGTTGGTGTTTATTTAGCTGTGATTGGGCGTGTTTCAAGCTAACCCCATCTTCACATAGATGTCAAATGTTATTTGTGTCTATTTGACCCGAGCGATGTTCTTTCTTTTTAGATATCAATTTCTTCCCTGTAAGACTTCCCTCAATATGAAATATAAACTGTTTTTGACGTCTATGATTCTTTTTTAATTAAAACAAACTTCTACTGTTCTCTTACTGCAATGATAGAATAATGGAAGTGCCTGGCTCATCAGTGATAAACCTTCCTCTATATTAAACCAGTCTAATGACTTATCAGCTTGCATAATATCTTTCAGAGTTATCATCTGAAACCCGATATACATGATATAATGTATAAACTCCTTGAATTTTGTCCATGAATGACATTTCATTTCAGTGTTTATACCCAATATCGTGTTTACGCTAATTCTTATACATATCTTGCTCTCTCAGCTCTAAACGACTTTTATCTGGACAACGAATTGATTTTTTTTACTATTAAATTTCAATTTGATTTATTCTACAAATACATTATGTTGAATACATAACTCTTTTTTGTTAAGAACTATCATTCGAAATTTACAATGAAAAGTAGAAATCAAAAGTCTAAGACACAATAAAATCTTATTAAAAATAGAAATTACTAAAGATAAAAAAATGCTTTTTTCGAAGCTAGCTTCAACAAAATAACGGTTGCGTGCTGGATGTTCAATGCAATCAATCACTTTCATATCATTCCAATGATGTATTGGTTTATTGATAAATCACATTATGTAGAAACGCCTCCTGAATAAATAGGATAAACCTCGATAGGAGAATAAAGGAAATTCACATTTAAATTCTTTCATAGGTTCTCTTTAACGCGAATTTTACAATTGAATACATTTATGATAGTTTGTTTGGCTCACACACAGAATTATTCAAAAAAGACCATTTTTAGAAAGTGTTCCATTTTATATAAAATTTTATTCCTACTACTAATATATTATTAGAATTATTCTCTATCGCTATTTTTTAGTATTATTACTATTATATAATATTACTAATAATATAGTTTAGAAATACAGTTTTTTCTTCGGTAGCAAAAATAAATTCAACTGGTTTGTGTGGCTTTAAAATAATATCTGCATATCATCACATTATGAAACAGTAGAACATTGAACAGATTGGAACAGGAAAGACACTCTCAATTGAGTGCAGGTTTGTTCCATATTTCTTACAAGCATCACTACCTTGGAACAAATTATTAACATGCAGTATAACCTGGATATAACAGCAACATGGTTATAACAAACAGAAAGTGAAAAGTTTTGGTTTATAACAGCAACTTGTTTATAACAAACATCAACTTGGTTATAAAAGAAACTTGGTTTTAACAGAAACTTGGTTATAACATCATAATTCTAAAGTCCCTAGTTTTAAATCCAAATAGTTTTAACTGTAATTTTATAACACCAAATGGCTATAAGAACTTATATTTTGGTTCCATAAATTGGTTTACATAACGAGGTTTGATTGCAACATGCGTTTTAAGCAATATATGCAAAACTAACACATCATTTCTTTATTTTACTATATGAAACACAATATAATCCTAGCAATATTAAATGTTTGTGTTGAACTTAACATGGAACAATAAAACCAAAGTTTACACTACTAAATAAACCATTAATTTAGGAAATCCATATAGAAAGGGAAGTTTTGATGCCAAATATTTGCACAAAGCCTTTACTCGTATTTTCCAATACAAACTTTGTTGTTTTAATTGTCTCTTCTCTATGTATGAAAAGAGGACAATTTATAAGTAAATTTGTTATTTTGTTACTTTCATGCAATGTTCTAATTATAAATTTTAAATCTCGTTTATTTAATCCTTTTTCCAAGTTTTATGCGCATATCTTTAAAATCGAATTGATAGAGTTGTTGAGTTTAGATACAAATTGAACCAAGTCTGTAGCACTTTGTTGTGTAATTGCTTTTCTTTCTTTGTTGTTGTTGTCTATGTATCTTTTAAATGAAGAAACAACTGTATCTATAATTCTAAACTTATTAAAGCACACACACAAAGCTTTATTAAGACCACCGGTCTTATACAGATTCATCACAGTAAGAAAGTAAGCATAGATGGAACTCCTATACTCCAGGCAGCGCAGCACCCAACAACAGTCTCAAGGACCGACTAAACCTATTAAAGCGAATACTTTCTTTTTTCAAATAAGAAATTCCTTACTGCCCTTACTACAATGAGAAGAATATTGGGAGGGCCTGGCTCATCAGTGATTAACCAATAAGTCCATAGTTTCTTTAAATATTTTCGCCAAGAATATTCCACTTTATTGCGGTCAATTCGAAACAATGTCTGTGTGAGTAAACTAACATGGCTCTGTTTTAATACCAAAAAATAATTAAAAGATTGATTTTTTGTAAATTGAGGGTTAGAAAAATATTTTAATATATATATAATTATATACAAGGGTCACTGAAAAAGTTTTTGCAATCACGTATTTTATTAAAGCTGTAAATTTAATATTTTCAGAATTTATCAAAGTATTCACTCTTAGCACCTATGCAAGATTCCATCCGTGAAAACCAATTATTGAAGCACTTACACCAGTCATCGTCGGGGATGGTATTTATGGCATTGATATTGTCAATTGTTGTTACTATTTTATGAAAATGTTCATGCTAGGTAAAATGCATATAGATTTTAATGGTACAATTTATTTTTTAATATATTTAATTATTTAATATTTCTGTGAAAAATAAACACTTCGGCCAGTTAGAGTTTTTATTTTCTCAACGTTTCAACAAAAACATTTTGTCTTCTTCTGGAGAAATAAATAAAAATAAAGCATTTGGCAAGTCGTTAAAAATTTTTGAGGTTGCAAGGGCGTTCTCACGCGATTTTTTAAAATTTAGTACATTATTTTTAACGCCTTGCCAAATACTTTATTTTAATTTATTTATCCTGACGAAGACAAAATATTTTTGTTGAAATGTTGAGAAAATAAAACTATAACTGGCCGAAGTGTCTTTTTTATATATTTTTAAATATGAATGCTGGCCGGGCATCCTCTATCTTCAATATATTTAATAAGCGATAGAACTCTTCCTGTTTAGATAATCAAATAAAGTAAAGCTCGAAGGAAGATGAGTTTCTTTTTTAATAAACGCGAGCGAGCTTTCGGGCCACACGCCCTTCTACTGGCTAAAAAGCTAAGAGATTCCAAAAGATACAAAATCTCTTAGCCTTTTAGCCAGTAGAAGGGCGTGTGTCCCGAAAGCTCGCCCGCGTTTATTAAAAAGAAACTCATCTTCCTTTGAGCTTTACTTTATTTGAATATATTTAATATTGATTGCAAAACCTTTTGGAGTGACCCTTGTATATTATTACCTTGTGTTTCTAAAGAAAAACAAAAGCGATAAAGATAGTTATGATTCACGCTCAATTCTAAATATACTTATGACGTGGCATATATATCTATAGATTGAGAATAGGTAACTAAAAAGAAGCTAGAGAGAGAGAGAGTGGAAGCAAACATAAAGATGTGAAGAAGTAGGCACCACTCGAGTAGTTTAACAAGGTTAGAGGACTGAAAGAACAAGATGTTTTAACAACGGCGTTTCTTCCACTTTAAAGGGGGAGTTTGTTTGAAACTTTCGCACGAAACTTTTTTTAATCATTTTTAATTTATTTATTCTGTACCATTCGCAACACGGCCTGATTGGACTCTGGGGAGAGCTGTTTGGGATTCTTGCAGCGTGGTAGGCTTTATTGCAGCGGCTCTCCAACTGGGAGATAATGGCGCGGCTGGTCCTTGCCAATTGTCGGCCAATTTTATCTTGTGGAAAATGAAATAGCCAGCGCGCTTGGTGGGTTAAAAAAAGAATACAATTGGTCGTCTGCTATATATACCTTTTTTTTCAAGTTTGTTATTTCACTATTGATATAGGTGTGGGTCGAGTTTTATTCGCTCCATTAAACATGACGTGAAAGTCTTTACAATCTTTTTTTTTATTTTTTAATTTATCATAGATGTTTCTATTTGGAATAAGTTCCTTTTAATCTATGAATCTATGAAATTAAAATAGATATACAGGTATGTGTTTGAACCATATAGAAATTCAGACTAATTGAATGAAATTTTACTAGGATTTAGAGTAAGGTCTGAAAGAAATTGTTTATATAAATTTAGTTTTTTGATCCCTGAATATATGACGTAACCCGCGAAAATTCAAAATTCGCGATACTTTTTGAACACACCTCGTATATATCGGGATTCAGACAATAACTCTGAAAGATATTACAGTGACCTTTGTTGAAGACACAGAGATAACCAAGTGAAAACAAATTTGCCTCTGTCTCCTTTAAAAAAAAACAGTCGACCGAGGACATCCTTAAGTTTTGTATATGAGTTTACAATATTTTTACAGTGCCCCAATCAATTAGATTTAAAAACTTATTTTAACTAATGTATATGCTATATTTTGATAAAAAGAAAGTAGTACATATTATAGTAAAATTAATGTTGGGTTTCTGTGTGTTAAATGTATATATACTTGAAATATAGATGCAAATAAAATTATAATTGAATTAAATAAATTTGATAATATATGCAGAGTTTCTTTACTCAGAAATTAGAAGGCAAGCTTTCACGCGGTCGTGCTTCATCAGGCCACTGGCTCCACAAAGGCGTACAACACACACACATATACTCTATTGTATGTATGTTGCACGCCTTTGCGGAAGCCAGTGACCTGATGAAGAGCAACCACGCGAAAGCTTGCCTCCCAATATCTGAATAAAGAAACTCTGCAAATATTTTTATATTTATTTAATTCAAATATATATGTTATGATGTATTCAAAATGCAAGCTAATGGGTCTATTTAGAAGACAAAGGGTTGGCTAAAATTTCAGTACACATATGAATCAACATATAAAGTTTCAGGAGGAATATATCCATGTACCTCTCCTTTTAGTTTTAAATCAGAACGATTTGCATTATGTTATCACCCTAGTAAAGTTTCTTTAACATCCCAAGTAATTTTTACTAGGGCTTTTTAGAGCGGTCTAGTAGATTAAATTGACGAAACCACTGGGATATCCTACCACTCATGAGTCAAGACTTCCCAATAATTTTTCAACGCAGTACGGACAGAATTTTGTTCTAAGTGTAAAAACACTTTCGTGCTTCAATGTTTACTTTTCTTATAATAAAGTTACTTATTTATAATATTTTAAAAATTCTAATATGGCTACACTTTATAAATTTTATACTTATACAGTAGAACCTCCCTGTAAAGGACACCTAATTGCAGAGCCAAAGTGACCTTTAGGGAGAGGTGTCCTCTTAAGGGAGGGTTGCTAAATAGTAAAATTGATAATTTTGCAAATTAAAACTGTTCTTTGTAGAGAGGTGTCCTCTAGCGGAAATGTCCTCTCCTGGAGGTTTTACTGTATTAGTTCCATGTATTTTGATATGACACAATTTGGATAATAAATTAGAACTACAAGATAATAAGACCAAATTCAAATAAATAAATAGTAATTTTTTGTCTTTAGTCTGGGGATGGTAACAACGCTGTTACACAAAAACGTCATAAACTATTTATTTATATAGATTTGATCTTATTATCTTGTAGTTATATGTAATTTTTTAATATCCTGAAAAGGACAAAACATTGAAACGTCGATAAAAATAAAAAAAGATCTCTTGACAAAATATATTTTATTGGCGAGAGAGAAGCGTTGTTATAGAAAGTTGAAGCTGCCGACATCAACAAGTCCCCAGATGAAAAAGACGTATTTGATTACGAGGATCCGGGGGATTAGAGAGGGATTTGGAAGAAATTGGAGCAGTGCGTGAATAATTCAGCCTTTGAGAGGAGGACGGTAAGAAGATTTGAGGGGCACATTAATAATCCATCCTTTCAGACTGGGATCTCTTAATCAGGATCTCTTCATAATGATCCTTCCATCTGTCTCCTTTAAACTCCACCGGGCGGTTGAGCATTCTTAACGCTTTGTTAACTTGAGGCCATTTTTCTAACTGCACGTTTGATATATATATAGATAATTTAAATGTTTCAGTTTTTTAAAACTAGTTCTTCAGTTATATTTATTATTATTTTATATAATTTTATGTGACTGGTGATCCCTGGTTTTATCTAGTTATGGTTGATTTAGGTATTTTTAAATTATCGTTTGATATTTAGTGTCTTTTTTTTTTACATTGTTTTAATTAGTGCTTTAAAAGAGAGAATAAGTGTTATTTAATAGTTTCAATCGGTCATTTGTCTTTTAGAAGAGAAATTGTTTACACTCATGGACAAAACTTAAAGAAGTGGAAAGTCTTACGTCGCCATTCGTCTGTTTTGTTTTTGTTTGTTTTTTAAGACAGAGGCGATTTTGTTCACACATGGTTATCTTGTGTGTCTTCGATAAAGGCCACTGTGTGTATTAAATATCTTTCAGAGTTATTATCTGAATCCTGATATACATGCTAAAAGGTATAAATTCCTTAAGTTTTGTCTATAAGTGTATGAATTATTTTTTATGTATATCTGATTGGTCATATAACCTAACCGAGATATCTTGAATATAATACTATGATATATGACTGATTTTATACAATATTTATTTTACTGTTTTTTTTTTGGGGGGGGGGGGATACAGACGTATTCAATGTTATACGCGGCCCTTTATGTTCATTTTACCTAGAACTATCTTTTTGAAAAATGTTGGTTCATATGTGAAATATATTTATGCAACATAAAGTTACAGTGGAATGGTATTCATGTAACAGAAGAGACAACTCTCCATTTGAAAATGCGTTGTTTCAATGCATATTTGAAGGAAGAAGTTCTTCTTTTGTTACATGAATACCATCATTCCGAAACTATGCTGTATTTTAGGCTGAAAATCGGCACTGCCACTTTACCATCTCAAACACCTTTTTCCTAAATTCGAATAATTTTATAACTCTTCTCGTAGGACGATATGAAATCGATAAAAAGTCGGTGGACGAGAGGGTAACTCCCTCGGTTCCTGACAGTCATGAACCGGGATTGAATTCCGCGTTAAAATTTGTTTAATATGTGAATAACCTTCACATACTATTCATTGTTCAATTATCATGAACTAGGTTGCTCTTGCTGATCGGTACCTATTAATGTGATTTGAACCAGGTATGAAATCGAAGCTAGACCGAAACCATGATATACAGATTAGCTTTTTGTCTAAATTTGTCAATACTGGTATTGTGGCTCAGTCTTTATTATCACTAGTAGAGTTATTTACTAGGGTTATAAACCTAATGAATTTCATATTTAAGGGAGATATGTCTCTACTGGTATATGCAAATAAGCGTTTGATCATTAATAAAATTGAATCTATCTTAAAAAGGCATTTATATATTCCAATTGATTGATATACAATTTTTTTTTTATTTGTAATGAAGTAATTCGATAAACACAAACAATGAGTAAGGTAATATATAATTTTGATTAACAAAACAGAAATTTCAGGATTCTAGCTCTCTATATGACAGGCCATGTCGATATTCTTTGATAACCAGAATTGACTAAAGGGTCTTTTTGGAACAGAATCACAACATAGGAGTTTTCTTTTTTTTCAAGAAGACAACAATCTAGAATTTATTTTTATAAGCCATGCAACTAGGGAGGAAGAAGTCCAACCCTGTGGCCCCCTGGACCCTTGGTAAATTTGACCAAGGTCCATCTCCAAGGTGACTAACGTGGCAACGGCATCCATTTTCTAATAAAGAGCAAAACCGATATCTCCAGCAATGGTACGATAGAGGACACTGCTGTGATAGATATGCATGGAGACATCTGAGGCTCTTCATTGGACACGACAACAACAACAACATTGGAATAAAACACCCAAGATAGAGGACATTGCGACTGCTGCGATAGAGATGCATGGAGACATCTGAGGCTCTTCATTGGACACGACAACAACAACAACATTGGAATAAAACACCCAAGATAGTGGACATTGCGACTGTTGTAATAGAGAGAGAGAGATGCATGGAGACATCTGAGGCTCTTCATTAAACACGACAACAACAACATTAGAATAAAACACCCAAGATAGTGGACATTGCGACTGCTGTGATAGAGATGCATGGAGACATCTGAAGCTCTTCATTGGACACGACGACAACAACATTGGAATAAAACACCCAAGATAGTGGACATTGCCACTGCTGTGATAGAGATGCATGGAGACATCTGAGCCTCTTCATTGGACACGACAACAACAACATTGGAATAAAACACCCAAGATAGTGGACATTGCGACTGTTGTAATAGAGAGAGAGAGATGCACGGAGACATCTGAGGCTCTTCATTGGACACGACGACAACAGCATTAGAATAAAAAACCCAAGATGGTGGACATTGCGACTACTGTGGTAGAGATGCATGGAGACATCTGAGGCTCTTCATTGGACACGACAACAACAACATTAGAATAAAACACCCAAGATAGAAGACATTGCGACTACTGTGATAGAGATGTATGGAAACATCT
This sequence comes from Cordylochernes scorpioides, assembly GCA_030710605.1. NCBI lineage: Eukaryota > Metazoa > Arthropoda > Arachnida > Pseudoscorpiones > Chernetidae > Cordylochernes > Cordylochernes scorpioides. The sequence continues at coordinate 201,059,484 of CP092863.1, read as the reverse complement.
GAGGCTCTTCATTGGACACGACAACAACAACATTTGAATAAAACACCCAAGATAGTGGACATTGCGACTACTGTGATAGAGATGTATGGAGACATCTGAGCCTCTTCATTGGACACGACAACAACAACATTAGAATAAAACACCCAAGATAGTGGACATTGCGACTACTGTGATAGAGATGCATGGAGACATCTGAAGCTCTTCATTAGACACGACAACAACTTTAGAATAAAACACCCAAGATAGAGAACATTGCGACTACTGTGATAGAGATGTATGAAGACATCTGAGGCTCTTCATTGGACACGACAACAACAACATTCGAATAAAACACCCAAGATAGTGAACATTGCGACTACTGTGATAGAGATGCATGGAGACATCTGAGGCTCTTCATTGGACACAACAACAACAAAACTAGCGTATGTAATCACTGCATTAAGAATAATAACAAATCTCAAGAAAAGAGTACTAAACTTTTTAAAACTTTTATTGAGTATTTATAAAATCGCATTAAAAAAAAGATTTCTGAAAATGTTTAAAGTGTTTGGAAAATGGGATTTACCAATGCTTAGTAAAAGTTGGAAAAGTTTTTTCGTCATTTTTTTGCCTTATTTGTTTTAAGAAAAAGGTATTTTTTGATCGTGCAACTAAAAATTGCTGATGGCTTGCACCATTTGTCGGAATAATTATAAACTATTCTTTGATTTTTCTTATTACAATCTGCAATTACTTAATCATCACTATTTATTAATAAAACTAGAGAGAATTACCCGTCATACATAGATGCGGTACATTTATTAAACCTAAAAATGTCACATAAATTCGAACTATGCTCCCGCTACTAAAAATCTCCATTACAGAATCAGGAGATCAAGCCTCAGATTCCTAAAATACAAAGAAATTTATTATCGAAATAATTCATAAAAACATTTGTAAAAGTACGGATTTATTAACAATTTATTTATTTATAACGAATTTTTAATAGCGCCAACAAAAAAGATAGAATTTCCTAGAATCGAACCCGTGTTCTTATATTCAACATAGAATTTTGATAGTCCATGCTTCCGAGATAAAGAAACACTACGCGGTGAATAGCTAATAACTCAAAACTGAACAGCTGATTAAGATCTCTCAGCAATAAATAGCCAATCCCCGCCTTTGCCGGTACCAAGCCCGGATGGAAAAGGAGGAGGGGGAGCAGTAACAAGCTCGCTAAAAAACCTGGGCTCAGCTAGCCCGGCTGATAGTATCCTGTAAGGGCTCCTGATCCAGGGATACAGCATGAGCAGTGTCTGTACTCCATGTTAGGAGCGGCTGCACATGGCGTCTGTTCCTCATGTCAGAGGCGGCCATTTAATATTGGAGCTAAGTTGGCCTGCTACTGAGTAGTGCTCCCAGTCTTAATGACAAAGGCAGACACATTCTACTTCACCCAATCATGATGATTGTAAAATCTCCTTTGATAAGATCCATTATCATCAGCAGACACATAAAGCTCTTCAGGCTTGCTACCCTGATATTATTGAGTGGGGATAAGAAGAAGATGTAGCAATAAACAGCCAATCGGAGCACGAATAAAACACATATATACCTATGTATAAAACATTAAAGCGTATATTATAGAAATCATACATATATGATAAATACCGAGAAATCATAGATAACACTAAACAGCCTCTATAGAGAGATTAGATTAATAAAAATAGAAGTTGAAACGCTATTTTTGTGACACGTATGATTATTTTTATAATAATCATTTTACTACTGCCCTGACTGTAATATTATCTACCATTAAACTAACAAAACCGCTGGGAGGATTCACCACTGATGAGCCAGGGTCATCCATTTATTTATCATTGCATTAAGGACAGTAGTAAATTGATTCAAAAAGAATGATTCCCATCCCTGGATACTTTATTTTTCCGTTTATCATTATTCTTCACAATTCATCTTTTCATACTTCATCTCTAAGGTTAGAAATAATCGTTATTTCTCCTTAAAATAAATTTCGATTTTTCGTTCAAAAGAAACACACGCGGGATAAGTTTCAAATATCGTTTTAAAAAGAATCATAATCATTAAAAATAGTTTCAATTTCTTTTAACAAATGGCGTGCATTATAGAAGTTATCACTATAGAAGATTCAGTAGCAGACGATCGAGGTAAGATGCGGCCGCCAATTCCATTAAGTGGAGCCCAGGAATTAATGATTAATTCGCACAAACGATTAATACACTGTACCACTTAGGTACAGCGGTGCCAAATCAAATTTGGATTCCGAGAGGATCCATCACACACACCGGTCGATGCCAGAGCTACTTTAAAAAAAAAATGGCCGATCTCTCCTCTAACGAACTGCAATCAAGGTTTGCTATGGAAACTGTTGTTTGGCATGCTGGACGGCTGTACTATTGACCGACTGAGATTGGCTTCCAAATACTTCTTTTTTTATTGCTTCGACCTTATTGAATAACTTTTTTTAACCCTTGCGTTTACATTGTATAGGCATGGAATTCACTGAGAGTATTTTGTTTCCTCTATTTTTTTTATATTTATATATATATATATATTTATTTTCTCTCTCTCTTTTTCCTATCGTCTGTTTTTCTTTATTCATTTTAGAAAATATATGCAAATAAATGGCATGATATAATCGTTTGGATTGTGTAAAAAGGTTAATTATAGGATAGGCACAAATGCTTCTGTCAATTTATTTAATGAATTTGAATTTAGAATTTTGTAATATTTGAATTTGTGTGATAATATCTTTTCACACAACAAGAGTTTTGTTTGAAATCAATCTTCTGAATTTTCCTCTGAATGGGAACTAAATTGGAATGACCTAGCTTTAATCAGAGGTGATCTCTCCATGGCGTTTTGCCAGTTTAATTTACCAGAACCGTTTTTGTACTTGGCTATCATTTTAGATAACAGACGTTTTAAAGATATTTCTTTTAGATATATGATTCAATTCACGCCTAATCGATCCATTTTAATTGATGAGCATGCAAGTGTAATGAGTAGAGTAGCAAGTGCAAGAGTATGTAGTTATCTATATTCCTACTGTACTCACAAAACTTATGCCTCTAGTTTCCTTAACAGACTAACACAAAAATGAAGCGGTCGGGTTAGTCAAATTGGCGAAATCGCTGGAAGAGTTCACCATTGATGAGCCAGGTATCTCTATAATGTATTTATAATGTATTATAAGTTACTTTAAGTATTAGTTACGAACGGAAAAATACGTCCAGGGTAGCCTAGTTGGACATGGCATCTGCCCGGTAAGCGGAAGGTTGTGGGTTCGATTCCCGCCCCTGGACACTTTTATTTTATTTTTCCGTTCGCCATTACTCTACATATTTTCACCCTTTCATACGTCATCCAAAAAGTTAGAAATAGTAGATATTTCTCTTTGAAATAAATATTGATTTTTCACATAAAAGAAACTTATGCGGTGCAACTTTAAGTATTGCTTTATAATCATACGCCGCAGTCCTTTATAATGTATTTAACTTGTTTCTTGATATTTGGCCTACCCTGACGAAAACCAACAGCCCTAAAAGCGCACGTGGATGGCTTTTCTTGATAAATCAAAGGCTGGCCAAATATCACGGAACAAGTTAAATCAACGTTTAATTGATTTGTATTCCACTAGATGGCGCTCTACCATCTAAAAATGTTTATGTGAGCGGTCAGGTTAGTTATTTTTTGTTTTTAATAAGCTATATGTTAAACCAGGGGTCGGGAAACTTTTGAATCGGAAGAGTCAAAAATTATAATTTACAAAATTTCAAAGTTTTTAAAGAGCCACAAAAAGTTTTCTTGCCAACAATAAACAGTTATAATATGTTGCACTAGCGCGCCATCTGTTATCAAAATTCAAAACTATTCTAAAGGCGTAAGATTCTTTTTGTTATAAATATGAATTATGATAACAATAAACAGTACTCACATAAATAATATTTGCATATAGAACTATATAAAGAGTCACAGCTTCACATTCAAAGAGCCGCATGTGGCTCAGTTTGCCGGCCCCTGTGTTAAACTTTCAGTTAGCTATATGTGTGAAATGTCTTAAGGTTCGAATCAATGTTTTGGTGGAGATGGATAACAAGCATCAATATAGCATTTTTATATAAGGATTTATAGCTAAAAATATAAATAAGAAAACACTACGCCATAAGATTTTTAATAAAATAAAAATGTTGATTTATGATGTATCGTTTTCAATATTTTATTCTATAATATATGAAAGAAATATAAAAATAAATGTCAAATTTTGTTTTATTATAGTTTTATTATCTACAAGGTTTGTGTTTATATTGAACACATATTTGTTATTGTGTTCCAATATGTGTGTAATTTTTGCATCAAATATAAAAATGATTTTTTTTCCAAACGACAAGATCCTATAACTCTAATAAATCTTACACTAATTACAAAACCTATATTAATCCCCCAATCATCTTAAACACTAATTAGGGTCATCAGAAGATAAACGAGGTCTCCCTTCTCTTCCCTTAAATATATATTGATCCAAAATTAAGACGAAAAGTTGCATATTAATAATATAAATACAAAAATTTGCATATATTGGAAACCGTTTTTATGTAGAAAAATCCACCAAATCTCTATGAATATTGATTGGCAAGGATTAAAGAAAAGTTTCTAAAGATTTTCGATAGTTGAAACTTGGGTAGCAGAAGACACTGTGGAAATATGCAGTAGGATCGTCTGCTTTGTTTTTATTTAGGAAAATTACTTTTATTATTTGGTGTTATTAAATATGCTTTAAAAAGTATGCCAGGGAAAAATCAATAGCGAAAAAAATATATATAAAATAATCGTTATTAGCAAAAAATAATATATTTACAAATAATTTGCTTGAATTGTAAATTGTAAGAATAACGTTTAAAATGAATTATCCTGGTTCAAATTCACATAAATAGGTACCGCTCAGCAAGAGTAACCTAGTTCATGATAATTGAACATTGAATAATATATGAAGGTTATTCACATATTAAACAAAATGTTAACGTGGGATTCAATCCCGGTTCATGGCTGTCGGGAATCGAGGGGGTTACCCACTCGTCCACCGAGCTATTTTTGCGTAAAAATGAATTATACATTTTATATGTAATGAAAGGATGTAAACAGAATCGAAAAATGGTGTTTAAGAAGAAATCTGATTCTGTGTGTGTATTGAAGACTAGTTTTGTATTTTAAAAATTAAGTTTTTTTTATCTCTTTAAAATTAGATATATATATTTTATTATTATTATTATTATTAAAAAGGCATAAATAATTATTTTATTATTACAGAAGCAGGAAGTCTATCAGACTATTGTGCTATTAATATATATATTAATATAATATAATTAATATATATATAATATAATTAAATATACATTGGATCAAAATATCATTTATTTTACCAATATTTCAGTTGGCTGAACGCCAACCTTTATCAAGGTGTTATAACATATTATAATAACTTGGAAAATGTTGGAATTCAGCCAAATGGAATATTGGTAAAATAAATATTTTGATCCAATGTATATTTAATTACATTATAGTACAATAGTCTGATAGACTTCGTGCTTCTGTAATAATAAAATAAAAGCCAATGTATATATATGCCTTTTTAATTGAAGATATATTTATGGATTGCTCTATTTTCAATATATATATATTAAAAGAATTGCATATTTTGTATCAATATAATTTATTTAAAATATTTCCGATATTTCGATGAGGCTGTTTACCTATCTTCCTCTGGGAATTCAAACTCCATCTAAGTCCATCATCCGCGTGATGCACGAGAAATATTGTTTATATAAGTTGGAGTGACCGAACCATTTTTGAATGAATCAATTATATAATCAGAAATAAAATTCTATATATATTATATCTTCAATTCTTGTTTTTTTTTTCTATGTTCTGCTTAAATGACGCGTAACTGCCGAGGTAAAAGCGTGAACTTGTTATAACCCTATATTGTTACATAAAAAAATTAAAACCTTTTTGATACCCAAATAGTAATATTTTATAATTTGTTTTTAATCATCTTTAATTTACAAATCTCTTTCATATAAATTATATTTAATTCTACTATATATAAAAGGTCAGGTGTTGATATTAAAAACAAAAAAAGGCATATCCTGACCAGGCTCACATGAGCATTCTAGATGGCAGAGCGCCATCTAGTGGAACAAAAATAAACTAAACGTTTATTTAACTTGTTCCGAGACATTTCTTGATTTCTCAGGAAGCCTCTACGACCAAATTGGTCATGTGGAGAAATGCTCATGTGAGCCTGGTCAGGATATGCCTTTTTGTTGTTTTCAATATATAAATATAAAGAAGAGCAATAGGAAGATAATATACAATACATATCCATCCAATAAAAAAACATGGACATTATTTATTTCATTTTAAAGAGATATATATATATATATAAAAAACTTAATTTTTAAAATACAAAACTAGTTCTCTCAACACGCACATAGAATCAGATTTCTTCTTAAACATCATTTTTCGATTCTGTTTTTGTTTTCAGTTTCAGAAACATGAATTATAAACCTTTATATTGGTTTTCGTAAAGATAGAGGTTGCCTGGCCGGCATTCATAGTTCTTCAAATTAAAGATACTTTGGCCAGTAAATATTTTTTATTTAAAAGATTTACTGGCCGAAGTATCTTTAATTTGAATAACTATTTATATTGGTTATTATTTTCATGTTCTTCGATTTGTTTAATCATTTATGTGATTCATACCGAAATGTCCAATATCCTACCAGTGAGTAAACAAAGTAATCAAACAGGGTTCTGGTATACCTGTAAGTTTAAAGGTCGCACTGCTTTCAGCATGACATGTGGTACACTTATAATAAAAGCAGTCGTTAACTACCTTCAATGATTATCATAGATTTTACCATGTATACTTGGGATATCTGAAAAAAATAGCTATATTAAGATACTCTTCCTTCCCTATATCAATATTTGGTTGTAGAAAATAGTCATTAGGAGCCAGTTCTGGAGAATAGGGAGGCTGGTGAAAAACAAGAATATTATGTGGGAATTGGGCCACGATCATAGTCACACAAATAACAACAGATCAACACATAATATGTGCGGATACACCTCACGGTACATACCGACTTCAGCAATGAAATAGTGGATTCAAGTCCTGTAGGATTGACAAAACCTGTTGGTCTTAATTCAATGGACAGACAAAGCTCAAAAATGAGATCAATGAAAAATGATCTAAAAATACAAAGGTCGCCTCTCCCGTCAAACAAGACGCCATCTATTGACCGTCGCCGCAAACTAGCGGCCTCGGGTTGGTGACAAAGCCACAACACCAGCTTTGACAAAATGGCTGACGAGGGCCATTAGTCCGAAACCAAGGTCTCTAGGTGGACGCTTTTCAGTTTGTAAAAGCTGGAGTTGTGGCTTTGCCACCGACCCGAGGTCGCTAGTTTGCGGCGACGGTCAATAGATGGCGTCTAGCTTTGACGTCTATTTTAACGGGAGAGGCGACATTTGTCCTTTTAGATTAATATCCTCGGAAAAATGAGTTATAGCTGCTAACAAGGCCCTGTGAATATTTGCAGAGTTTATTTATTCAGATATTGGGAGTCAAGCTTTAGCGCGGTCGCGCTTCATTAGGTCACTGGCTCCGCAAAGACGTGAAAGACGTGTGTTGCACGCCTTTTCGGAGCCAGTGGCCTGATGAAGCGCGACCGCGTGAAAGTTTGCCTCCCAATATCTGAATAAAGAAACTCTGAAAATATTTTTAAATTTATTAAATTCAATTATTCACAAATATGAACACCATTTAGTGTTCTCTATCACTGAAACCGCTGGGAGGGTTCACCACCAATGAGCCATGCCTTTCCTCTTTCAATTTTAACTCATTGCAGTATAGGGTCTGTAGAAATATGTTTTATTATATTTTTTTAAATAGAAAAGTACCGCTAATATACACTCATAGACAAAACTTAAAGTATATCGGGATTCAGACAATAACTCTGAAAGATATTTGATACACAGTAACCGTTATTGAAGTCACACGAGTCACAGCAGTTAATCTACAGCTGGGAGAGTTCACCACTGATGAGCCAGGCTCTCCCATTATTTTATCATTGCAGTAAGGGCAGTAGAAAATTGATTTATTTTTAAATGAAGCATACGCGTCAAAAATATTTCAAATTTCCTATACCAGATGGCGCGATAATACATTATATAAATATTGTGCTTTTAAAAACTTTTACTTGCAATTGGAGGAAGAGCAATAATGCTCGAAGCATTAATATATACAGTTATCAGCGTCATAATCAAGCAATAATTCTTAATTCTGTCACCGCTTGCTTTGTGAATGGAATAAATACCCAAATATGGCCATTTCTCATAACCATCAGTGGTTCAGTGGTAGAATGCTCGCCGCCTGCCACGCGGGCGGCCCGGGTTCGATTCCAGGCCGTTGCATTTTTTTTTTTTTTTTTTTACAATTTTTAAAACTCATTTATATATTATACAAGAATGACATCCACGGCGCCAATTTATAATTGTAACGAATAGTATTTGAATAAAAGCATTTAATCGGGTAAAACCGGCTATTCGGCTAGTATTATATATTTATCATGATATGCATTTCTACTGTCCTCAATGCTTATGTCCATAGTTCAATTAAAATACCCCTTCCAAGAGTTTAGCTTCAGTATCAGTATAAAAGGGAAATCGAAAAATGCAATATTACAGCGGTATGGTAGATTAAACTGGCGAAACCGCTGGGAGGGTTCACCACTGATGAACAAGGCTCTCTCATTATTTTATCGTTGCAGTAAGGGCAGTAGAAAATGTATTTATTTTTTTTTAAATCATATTCGTCAAAATAGTTTAAATTTCATATCTATATATATATAAATGAATGTTTGTATGTCTGTTTGCTTGTTTGTATATGTCCTGTATACAAATTCGCAGTAGTTCACTATTTAAAACCAAAATTTCCATACATAGGTAAAAAATACGGGGAAGACGATAGGCTATTTTAAAAAATATATAAATCAATTATTAAAACTATATATTCAAATTATTCTACTTAGCTCGCGAGCAGCGCCTCTAGCGGTGAAGATGGGAGGTAATATCAGCTGACCTAATGTACATGTAAATTTTGGAGCGGGACGTTTCACAAGAGTGACATCCACGGCGCCAATTTATAATTGTAACGAATAGTGTTTGAATAAAACATTTAATCGGGTAAACCCGGGCGTTGCCCGGGTCATTCGTCTAGTAATATATGAAGATATCCACATATAGTTGTGTAGGTTGATATCCATGTACCAAAAGAGACACCTCTCTCTTTAATTGTGCATCAGAACGATGGGCCTATGCACATCAACCCAGTGAAAAAACTTTACTAGTGATTATAAAGAATGAGCCCCCCACAACACCAGTTCTGGCAAATTCATTCTTCCGCAACTTTATGTTGTAATCTTGCCTGAAACTCGGCCCTTGCCACTTCACCAGCTTAAACACCTGTTTGTTAAATTCAACCGATTTCATAACCCTTCTCGTAAGATGTTATGAAATCGAAGCCGCCCCTGTATTAATGAGGACCTAAGCCCGGAACCATTATATAGGTATACAGGTTGGTCTTTTTGTCTGAATTTTCCAAAACTGGTGTTATGGCTCATTATTTATCATCATTAGTAAAGTTTATACTAGGGTGATGTAAAGTGCCATCGTTCTGATGTGCAATTAAAGGGAGAGGTGACTCTTTTGGTACATATAAAGATATGAAAAAAAGGCATCTCCTTATCTACCAATTGAAAGTTGCTGATGGCTTGCGCCATCTATCGGAACAAGTATAACAATAATAAACATCAGCAACTTTCAGTTGCTAGATAAGGAGATGCCCTTTTATTTTCTTAATTTATGCACCTTATCCCAGTACAATATCACATTTGTAGTATATTTTCACATATAAAGATATTTAAAACTTTAAAGAAAAAGGCATATATTGAATCAAAATGTCATTTATTTTACCATTATTTCAGTTAGCTGAACGCCAACTTTCAACTGGACCCTTGACTTCAGCCAACTGAAATATTGGTAAAATAAATGATATTTTTGATCCAATATATGCCCTTTTATTTAAAGATTTATTTATGGATTGCTCTATTTTCGAAATATAAAGATATGTAATTTATATTCTACTGGAAGCAGGTGTGCCTTACGCTTTGATATTTGAAATAAATAAAGGAACAAATTGACCTATTCGGTCTTTAAGCCGCCGATAGTGAATAAAGAGCAATGCCAGCGCTATCGTCTAAGATACCATTGTCCAGTATTAAGACTGGTGAAAGCGTTATTAGACTGCTTATTAACTGCTTCTGTGACGGTATTTGGGGATAGAGGTGGGATTCGACGATAACTTCTCTGAAACTCACGCGTTATCCAAGCCTAAACGTCAATATTTCATATCACCCCAGACTCGTCCCCAGACAAGTCGGCAAACTGCGGCTCGCGAGTTACATGCGGCTCTTTATATAGTTCCATACGCAAATATTTTTATGCAAGTACTATTTATTGTTGGCAAGAAAAAAATTGTGTGGCTCTTTAAAAACTTTGAATTTTGTAAATTGCCATTTTTGACACTTTCTACTCAAAAGTTTGCCTATCCCTGCCCCAGACCACACCGAAGGTAAAAGCACTAAAATAGGAACTGCAAGTTAGCTGATGGAGTAATTATTTGTAGAATTTTCCACTATTTCCACTATGTGGCTAAGGTGGATGTAACATTACTTTGGACCTTTGTCTCGCCAAAGTGGCTGCTGGATTCTTTCCTCTACCTATATCCAAAGTTGAAGGCAATCTCCGCCTTTGTCAATACGAAGGTCTTCAGCACGTTAGACCTGACCTCTGTTTTCTCAGATATAGTAGAACCTCCATGAGAGGAGACTCCCGCTAGAGGAAACCTCTCTACAAAGGACAGTTTTCATTTGCAAAATTACCATTTTAATATTTAACAACTCTCCGGTAAGAAGACACCTCTCCCTAAAGGACACTTTGGCTCTGCAATTAGATGTCCTTTACAGGGAGGTTCTACTGTACCCGCATAAAGTGGGATAATTTTGCATTTTTTCCATCCCGAGCGAAATACCTACTTGCTACCTATTAGCTCGAAGCACGGAAGAACTCGGCACAGACGTTCCAATAGGCCATATGGACCTAATCCTGAGAGATATGTTGTTAAAGTGGCATCGTTCGTATATAAACGACGTTTACAAAGACTTTTCCGAGTAGCATGTAGTGAACCTTATCTGTTCTACCTAGGAGCCTAATTCATATGTCTAATTCCAGAATTCGATTGAATAAGAAGAGATCAAACCACTTTTCCATAATGGTGCTGCACTCGAGGATTTGCAAAAGCTCGATAACATCAAGACTGTTAGGAGTCTTCTAAGTATGGTAAACTACTACCAATGCTTCATATTCCATACATGCGAGTTCTTTGCACCTTTGAGCGATCTGTTAAAGAAAGGACCTAGATTCACTTAAGAAAAGCAAGCAGTGTTTAAAACAATAAAGAGCATTCTAAGCAGTGAACCGATGTTGTCTCATTCAGCACCTAACAAACCATTCATCCTCAACACAGATGTCAGTTGGGGAAGCTCAGAGAACATGCATACAGCAGGAGGAGACAGTGAAAAAATTATTCTATATACAGTTACGAGCGTCATCATCTCTGTCACCGTTTGCTTTTTTTTGGAATGGCGCTCTCCTATTGGTTGGCTACGATCACGTGGCTACGATGGCGCCGCCACTACGCGAGACACTTTGTTTTTGACTTTGCCCCCCCCCCCCCACTCGCTTTTTGGTTTTTGTAACTATTGTGTTGGAGCGGGTCGCTCCTTAAATAAATGCATATATTAGTTAATAACTAAATGGAATCCTCTCTTTCTTTTTCCCAGTAAGAGACGCCTACGGAAGCCAACAGTACATAGACAGATAAAGCACATAGGCTATAGTTATTAACAAATATATGTATTTATTTAAGGCGTCAATTTATAATTTTAACAAATAGTATTTGAATCAAAACATTCAATCGGGTAAAACACGGGCGTTGCCCGGGTCATTCGGCTAGTCTTTTATAATTAACAGCTGACTGGACCCGAGCTCCGCTAATCCACAACGCAAGAGAACTATGCAGTGGTACTTTTACTATAATATTTAAATACTTCTTGGCTAGAAATAGTTTGGAGGTGCCTATTGACCCCAAACTAACCATGTACATATTATTGAAGACACATGAGATAACCAAGTGTGAACAAAATTGCCTCCGTCTCCTTAAAACAAAATAGATGGCCAGCAATATCAGTCTTTCCACATCCTTAAGTTTTGTTTGTGAATGTATATTCAAAAAATTAGAACCAACAAATAGTAAACATGAACATGTGTGGATTGTAGCATATTCTTGTACTGTGTGAGGTAAGCATTACAAAATTGTAACATTGGATTATTGAATCAATTTCTTTAGAGTTTTATGTTTTCTGCTTTATTTACAAACATCACCATTTGTAACGGGAGTCGGTGGAAGGATGGTCTAAACCCTTGGTTTTCGACCGCTATGACCCGGGTTCGATTCCCGCATTGGGCACTTTTTTCTGAATAAAAAAAAAATGCTTCAATGACCCCCGTTTCTTGCAAAAGTCCAACCCCACCAGTGAGTGCAAGTAACCAAACGGGGCTCTGGCACATTTGTAAGTGCAAAGTCAAACTGCTTTTCTCATGTGTAGACATGTGGTGCACTTACAGTAAAAGCAGTCGCCTTCTTCTACCCACCATGATTATCATGGCCTGTACCTCGTGTACTAGGGATAAGCAACCATTTGTAACATCTGCCCATATAGGTACTCTGTCTGATATGTGATTGAAAGAAAGAAAACTCAAGGAAACGAAATACGAAAAAAAAAAAAGAACATTTATTGAATATATCAAATCACAACTAAGATGTTAGGTGATGAGAGTGATATGTACAAAAAAAGGTCAAAAGATTGTCGATATAGGGGTAAAGTTAACACAGCATTTAGGGTATGTGCATTTCATCAATAAATCAGCAGGTGGAGATTTTCACTCATACGGCATATAACAATAATATGGCTAAAAGTAATTGCATAAGCAGCCAGGATGATCATAACACACACAGTAGCATATTATCATATATTGATTGAATGATTATTTTAAAATGTTCATGATATATTAGCCCCCACATTGTATTTGAAGATAAAACATTTTTCCATATAACAGCTTCATTAATATATAGCTCTGTCTAATCGAAATTTAATGACAATATCATATATGGGAGATTAAACTATCAAAACAGCTGGGAGGGTTCACCAATGATGAGCCAAGCCCTCCCATCAATTTATTATTGCAATAAGGGCAGTAGAAAATTATTTTATTTCAAAAAGAATCATATGCATCAAAATAGTTTAAATTTCTCCTAACAGATGGCGCACAAATAAGATATGTTTCTTTATTATGAATCAAAGTAATATTTGTATATTAGTAAAATATATATCCAATAAGTAGTAATTATCTTCTTCTTCTTTCTTATCTCCACTCAATTGTATCAGGGTGTCAAGCTTGTAAATCTTGAGACTTTTGATGGTGTCTGCCGGGGAAGAGTAGAGCTCATCAATGGATGAGTCAATACAGTCAATAATGTGTTTTGGGGTTGCAGGTTGAGAATTGAGTAGTTAATACATTTAGTGGTTAATATAAAGGAGTCCAACTATTGAAAACAATACATCACAAAATCTATAAATTAATGAAATTTTTGCTGTATTTTTAGTATACATTTATCTTGATGTGCAAGAAATTGATAAAGAAAGAACAATTCCTCAAAGTATTTTTAAAAAACAAACAAAAAAATTTCCATTTCACATATTCAAGTATACCCATTTTATTTCATATAAATATATATATTTTACCATATAGAACAATAAATGAGTATATATTTAGACATATATTTGTATATTCAAATATACAATACATGGTTACACATATAATTTATAAATTAACCAACTTTGGATAACTTTTGTGGTTGTGAAGAAAACATCTAAATTTAGAGAGAGTGAAACTTTGAAAAAAGACAAAATCATAAATACACTCAAAAATGACACTTGTTTTGAAATAAAGAAGTAGCTTTAAGGAAAAATATTATTTTAAGGAAAATGTTTTTTTTTTTTTTATCAACAAAAAGTTGTTTTTGAGTTTAATATATGCAATACAGTAATTAGGAAATATTACATGGATACACAATAATGCGTGCGAAGTTTTCAAATTTCAATATTTATTATAATTTACCTTTATTTTCAAACCCATACCAATTCCCTTTCAAAAATTACCACCTTTAATTTCATATTTAGTTCAATGAAAAATGAAAATTGAATAGATAAAATTGTATTTGTGCTACACTCATGGACAAAACTTAAGGAAATGGAAAGTCTTTGATGTAGATAGTTGACTATTTTTTTTTTTGAAGGAGACAGAGGCAATTTTGTTCACACTTGGTTATCTCATGTGTCTTCAATAAAGGTCAGTATCTATCAAGTATCTTTCAGAGTTATTGTCTAAATTCCGATATACATACTGAAAGATACAACTTCCTTAAGTTTTGTCCATGAATGTATTTCTCTTGTTCATATGAATTTAGTTGTTGAAATCCTTTTTTCACTAATATTAATAAATCCATGAAAAGATGTACGTCATATATATATATATAGGTATATTCTTATTTTCATATAATAAACACCTATCCAAAGTGTTGTGCGCTTAAAGTAAAAGAAATAAAAACATAAAATATTACAACTCTTAAAAAAAGGCGATAAAAATAATATAAAAGTAAAAAAAATAATAAAAAACATTGAAATTCGTATTGAGAAAAAGTTACAGTAGAACCTCCATGAGAGGACACTCGTGCTAGAGGACACCCATCTATAAAGGACAGTTTTTATTTGCAAAATTACCATTTTTACAATTTAGCAACTCTCCGGTTAGAGGACACCTCTCCCTAAAGGATACTTTGGCTCTGCAATTAGGTGTCCTTTACAGGGAGGTTCTACTGTATTATAAAAAGTAAAAAAAAATGAACACTGTTAAAATGAAGAGAAGAGGCATTGAATTTATATCTATGCCCAGATTTGGCACTTATTTGGCTATAAACATGACAGCTTTGCTAATATGCTAATATGTCATATATGCAAATTGTACTGTAATTGTTCTACCAGATGTTTTTTAAAGCATTTTTTTTTTCTTAAAGAAGCTAAATCCAAGATAAAAAAATGGAATAAAATATTGTTACCAAAAACATGATTTGGGGAATTAAAGTTCTTGATGTAAAATATTTATAGATTGTCTTCATTTAAGAACAAAACTTTCCAGTGTAAAAAATAATTCTAGCAGAATATGGAATTAGTAAACTGTCTTTAATAGCAAGATACTCAATCTTGAACACACAATCCTAATAGAAAAACTACAGTAAAACCTTGACATAGAGTTAACCCCAATGGAACAAAACATATGGTTCATTATATCCATGGTTTCACTATATAGCCTTGGTTTTATAAGTAAAAATGGGGATTATATTTGTTTCATTACAAGAGATAGATACAAGAAGACCTAATCCAAATAAATTAATAGTGTGTGATGTTTCAGTAACAGCGTTGTTACCTAAATGTTACACACTATTAATTTATATGGATTAGGTCTTATTTTCTTGTAGCTATAATCCAATAATCCAAATTGTGCTTTATCATTACAAGAGATAGTTTTCTATTAAGGTGACAATATCAAGCTTTATGGGATAAGTTTCTTTTAATGTTTGCTGTTAATGTTTGCCTTTCACATGTGTAGACATGTGGGGCACTTACAGTAAAAGCAGTCACCTACTTCTACCCGCCATGATTATCATGGCCTGTACCATGTGTACTAGGGATAAGCAAAAAAAATAAGGTTTAATTTAAAACTTTCAAATTCATAAATATAGTTTTGGGACATGAAGGCCTTCTATAAGGGAAAACATGATAGATACATTGTTTTCTCCAGTAGAAGGGCTTTAATGTCTGAAAACTTGAGATAGAGAAGAATGGGTATTTGACCAATTCTGGAATAATTAAAAATCAACGAATAGTTGATATTTATTTATTTTTCATTTTTTTGCTTATCCCTAGTACACGTGGTACAGGCCATTATAATCATGGTGGGTAGAAGTAGGCGACTGCTTTTACTGTAAGTGCACTACATCTCTATTGCTTTATCTAAACAATACATATAATTTATGATAAAGCACAATTTGTATTATAGATTATAATACAAGAAAATAAGACCTAATCCAAATAATTTAATAGTGTGTGACGTTTTGGCAACAGCATTGTCACACACTATTAAATTATTTGGTTTAGGCCTTGTTTTCTTGTAACATATAATTCAGAAATAAAAAGCAACAAGATCATAAATCCACAAATCAATAAAATTTTCAAAGATTTGGTCTTGTTACCTTATATTTCTAATTTAATCCATATTGTACCTGGGTTTAACATATACTTTACTTAGTTAGATTTGATCTTGCTTCCCTTTGAGAACATGAAAAAATATTTTTTTTAAATACCAAGTCCCCCCCCCCAAAAAAGCAATGAGGATATATACCCCTGGTATACATTGCCATGATAATCATGGTAGGTAGGGTTTTACATGTACAGGGTACCTAAGCCCCTATTTGGTTACTTACAATCACTGGTGGGGATAGACTGTTGTAAGATTTGGAGACCATTAAAGCAACTTTTTAAATAAAAAGTGCTCAATACCGGCCTCAATCTTGTGATTTCATTGTTGAAAATGACAAATCTTTGAAGCAACAAAGAGTTTAGGATTATAATGGATAAGCAAAATTAAATCTCCATACAACTATAAATGCACCAAATGCTTTATTCTAAATACTAAATTGAAGCTAATGTGATTAAAAAGAATTAACAAAATTTATGAGGAAAAGAATCAAAATACCCAAATAGAGCTCTGGCACACTAGTAAGTTCAAAAGTCAAATTGCTTTTCTCATGTAGTGAATTTACAGTAAAAGCAGTTGCCAAAATCCTGTATTATGTATACTAGGGATAATTTAAAAAAAAAAAATGAAAATAATGATTGCTATTACTTTTAGTTTCATTTTTCTACCTAAACAACCAAACTTTCTGAGAAAATCTCCAAGGATACCTCCAAAATTGCATCAAAGATAAAGAAACTCGTTGAAAATAAACCCATCTCCAGAAACCTATTAATCATAAGTAAAGCACAGAGATTAAAGAGTGAAAGAAAAAAAAAATCCCTATTTGATAAATATATTACTTCTTTTAAGTTTTTTTATATTACTTCTTTAACTGCTTTTCACATGTGTAGACATGTGGTGCGCTTACAGTAAAAAGCAGTCACTAACTACCCACCATGATTATCATGGTTTGTACCACGTGTACTAGGGATAAGCAAAAAAAAAAAAACTTCTTTTAAACCAACTATATGTTTAAAATTGAAAAAAATAAAGATAAAAAAAAAGGTCAGGTGTTGAAATCAAAAATAAAAATGGCATATCCTGACCATCAAATTATAAAACTATTTTAGAGGCGTATTATTCTTTTTAAAAATAAAACAATTTCTACTGTCCTTACTGCGATGAAAAAATTAAAGCCCTCCCTTTAATTTTTTCATCGCAGTAAGGACAGTAGAAATTGTTTTATTTTTAAAAAGAATAATACGCCTCTAAAATAGTTTTATAATTTGATAACAGATGGCGCTCTAGTACATCATATCCTGACCATGTTTAAAATTATAATACAGGAGTCTCCGATGGAAGACCTAAATATTTGGTTTAAACCTGGTTTCTTCAGGAGGTGGTCTCTTATTAGAATCTGTCATGTCAGACCAAGCTATGAGGGGTCTCCAGTTTCAAAGTTTTGTATTTGACTTATTTTTACCTATATAACCAGCACTAATATGGTGGTGTTATAACCACAGTTGAAACAATTAAGACTTTTAAAATATAGGACTTTGGAATTGTGATGTTTGTTGCTATTATCAAAGATGGTGTTATAATTAGATTCCACACTGGATTGGAAAAAAGAAGCAGTTAGGAAAACAGTTGAAGTTTAAGCTTGGAAACATCTAAGACCTTCTTGAACTGGAATTCATAAAATTGAAACTATTAAACTAATAAGATATAGTGAAAAAATAGTACAACTGTGATATTATATTGGGATATGGTTCATAAATAAAATTAAAAGAGGAAAAAGACATCTTCTAATTGGGCAACTGAAAGTTTCTGATGGTTTGCACTATCTATCGGAATAAATATCAACTATGGATTGATTTTTAATTATTCCAGAATTGGATAATTACCCATTCTTGATTAATCAAGAAAAGCTAACCACGGACGCGTTTTGGGCTGTTGGCCCTCATCAGCGTGGTGCAAGCTGTACCTCAACAACCAACCTTGAGGGCCAACAGCCCGAAACGCGTCCGTGGTTAGCTTTTCTTGATTAATCAAGAATGGGTATTTGGCCAATTCTGGAATAATTAAAAATCAACGAGAATAGTTGATATTTATTCCGATAGATGGCGCAAGCCATCAGCAACTTTCAGTTGCACGATAAGGAGATGCCTTTTTCTTAATTTATGCACCTTATCCCAGTACAATATTACATTTGTACTATTTTTTTTCAGCAAATAATATGTCGATTAATATTTCAAATTTTTTGCAAGTGTTTACAAACTTTTGGGATAACTTTGCAGTTATAGTAAAACCCCTCTATAGGGGTTATAAGAAAGTTTTGTTATATCCGAGGTTTGTTTTAACAGGGTTTTACTGTTTATAGTAATGCTTATTATATATGGTCAAGTTTGATCCATTTTGTTAATGACATCCTCTAATTAACAAGAATTATTCATTTCTTTATTGTTTTTAATTATCATTTTGAAACACAATTTTGTCCCATTGTAGCCATCAATATGATAATAAATTAGCAAATCAAAATGAGGAGAAAAAAAGAATAAAGAGATATCTATTTTACAAAAAACAAGGAATAAGAGAAAACATTATTATAGCTTGAACCTTATTCTTAGAGTTTTGAACAATAAAAGCTTATATTTTTGGTGGTGAAGAATAATTATTTATGATTTAAGAGGAAGTGGAAAAAAAAAACATTTAAGATATAGAAAGAATTGAAAAAGTAATATATTTGTGAAAGTTTGGGGGTTTGTGTCAAAACAATGATAACAATAATAAAAGAGGGGATTGATTCTGGGCTAGTAGAACAGTAGCAGGGGTGAAGAGAAAGATGGAGAGACATCACAGTGGATGGAGTATGTACACAGTGTGACAGCTCAGACGGCTGTGCCCTCCGACTGTCGCAGCCTGGAGACTGTGGTGTGGGAGGACCTCCTCTCAGTGAGGACCAGTGGCTGATGGGGAACTGAGGAGGAAGGCCTGCGGAGCCTCCACAGAGCAGCCAGTGCTGTGAGAGCTAGAGCCACTAGGACCAGGGCACCAAGAGTCCAGCCAGTCTGTGCAGTGGGACCTGTAGCCTGGGACTGTGAGGCCAGTGGAATATAGCTGAGCACCAGGGGGTGTAAGTCTGTGCCCTGCCTGTGGTCCGCATGTCTCCTCTGTCTCGGCTGGCTGCCCCGGATGACGTAGATACAGTGGATGTACCACTGCCGCCCGTGGGACACCTGGAACAGAGGGTCTGGACTGAAGGTGAAGCCATCAGCCCCAGCTGGCAGGTCCAGCAAGGTGGCATTGAAGGGCAGGCTCTGGAAGGAGATAGCTGCAGTCTCTGGTGCTCCACGGTCCTGGAGGTGACGCAGGATGTCAAGATAAGGTACATAGATCAACATAGTACTCTGACATCTTTTATATATACAGAGTTAAACCTGTCTATAGCACCCCCTCTTGGGACTCACCAAATTAGGGTGCTATTGATAGGTCACTTTTAATGCAAATCACGTCTTACTAGGTATTTAAAATCGGGCGCTATAGAGAGGGAGGCGCTATTTAGAGGAGACGCTATAGACAGGTTTAACTGTATATATAGATAACTAGAGTCCATTTAAATATCTTATATATAGGCTAGAAATTTCTGAAACTGTGTGTGCATATGTCACAATTACTCCTTAGAAAAAGTGAACCCTATGGATGTGTTAGAGTTCAGTGTGGGTGTAAATTTCTAGGTTAACCCCATCATATCTTCTATTTTGAACTATGAAGTTTTACTGCGGCCACATCAAACATTAAAATAGATACTAGTGATACAAGTAGAGCAATGATAATTGTATATTAATATATGAAAATTCTTATCATTGCTACAAATGTGAAAATAATATAATATTAATAATGAAATTACTATTATAATAAGCCTTTGTCAAAATGATATTGATTGGGCAAACATACATACACTCTGGCAAAACCAGGGCAAATCTGGGAAATATACTCTTGGACAAAACTTAAGGAAGTTGTACCTTTCAGCATGTATATCGGAATTCAGACAATAACTCTGAAAGATATTTGATACACCGTGGCCTTTATTAAAGACACATGAGATAACCATGTGGGGAAAAAATTGTCTATATCTCCTTTAAAAAATAGACTACCAGCAACTTCAAAGACTTTGTACTTCCTAAAGTTTTGTCCAACATTTAGTTGAAAAAAAAATCAAAAGGAGATAATTATTCTGAGAAATGGCAGTGGTTAATCTTGTAGCATTGATTTGCATCATTAGATATGCCATTATTTTGCAATTTAATCTTTTATCCACTTATATATGACAAGGTAATTCAAAAAGGAGAGCTAACTCTACCCATTTTAAACCATTTACAAACAATAAAGAACCCATACAAAGAGAAAATAAAGATTTAACATACCATCCAGTAAATGACAAAGATTCTAGGGATAACACCAACTTTGACAAACCTCTAAAACTGTCTTATTGATGAGAGCCCATTGATGAGGTCCCTCAACAACATTTAATGGCTTCAATGCTTGTCATTCAATGGGAGGATTGCCTAGGGAAAACTGGAAATGCCAACTGGAGATATATAGTCAAGAAGAGTGAAAATTTTGAAAGTTTAAAAATAGAGAGAGGAGGAATCTTATTATAACAGAAATGTTGTTATAATAACATCATATTTCTAAAGTTTCAAGTTCCAATTGTTTTAACTAGTTATAACTACATTAAATATCTTGATCCTAAGTGATGTTGAGGTGAGGTGTTAGACTATACTTTCAAAGGAGAATTAAACTTTTTTGACCATCAACCTACCAATGTCTGTTCTTGTGAACCACAAGATTCTCTATAGAGGGGTTTACTGTATGTAAACAAATACTGACCTACTTTGGACACATAATGAGAGAAAATATATTTAAAAAGATTTAAAAAGATGTTGATGTTGGGAAAATTAAGTAAGAGAAGAACTCCAATGAGCTGGCAAGAAGGAATCAAGAAAGCTACCAGAAGGCCACTAGATGAGCTACAAGTGGAAAATATTTGTCCACACAGTCAAACTCGACTTGATGGCCACCAAAAACAACAAGAGCTAAAAGTTACAAGGAAGAAAGAAGGAACAAATTCTATTTTAAGTTTACACCTTCATTGGTTTTGTGCAGAGATTCATAAATAGAAAAATGCTATAATATCAGCCTTTCTTTTCTTGGCATTGCATACCTCTCTTAGGCCATACCATTCTGTAAAAATGCAAATCAAATTATTTTCCAGTGAGTCATTCAAATCATAATTTGAATATCTGTTTTAATTGCTAATGCAAATTTATAAAGGACGCTATACTATTTGCTTTCATAAAAATTAAACATGGGGGGTCGGTGGAAGGCTGGTTAAACCGTTTGGTTTACGACCACTACGACCCGGATTCGATCCCCGCATTGGACACTTTTTTCTGTTTAAAAAAAAAAAAAAATGCTCCAATGGCCCCCCGATTCTTGCAAAAGTCCAACCCCACCAGCGAGTGCAAGTAACCAAACGGAGCTCTGGCACATTTGTAAGTGCAAAGTCGAACTGCTTCCACATGTGTAGACATGTGGTGCGCTTACAGTAAAAAGCAGTCGCTAACTACCCACCATGATTATCATGGCCTGTACCACGTGTACTAAGGATAAGCAAAAAAAAACATTTATGTATACAGACTTCTTTCATATTAAATGCTCATGTTAATTCAATCCCACCCCAAATCTTCTCTATTTGACCATTTAATAAAAAGCATGTCTGCACCACATTGAAATATGGACTAAGATAAATAAGAGTTGAACCACTCTGCAGAGGACACCTAGTTACAGAGCCACCTTTAGGGAGAGATGTCCTCTTAACAGAGAGCAGTTAAATAGTAAAAATGGTATTTTTTTTCCAATGAAAACTGTCTTTTGTAGAGAGAGTGTCCTCTAGCAGAAGTGTCCTCTCATGGAAGCATTATTAAATGCATTCAATATGGATTGTGGAATGTCAACAATTTGATTACACATGTTGATGATTAGTAAACAATTACAAAACAATCCCGTTGTTTCTTATCCCCTTGCCTAAAGCTTACACAAATTCCAAACAAAACAATCCTTTATATTATGATGCATTAGCGCGCCATCTGTTATGATAATTCGAAACTATTATAGATGCATATGATTTTAAAAGCATAGAAATTGTTTATTTTTAAAAGGCATCTATAATAGTTATGAATTTTCAAAACAAACCTTGTTTAGAGCAGTAGTTCTCCTAGCTGGCACTCAGTGAAGTTTGGGATCAAACAGACAGATTTCTTGGGGATTTTATAGATAGGATGGTCATAAAGGAAGACTACTGTTGGTTTCCTGGCTGGTTCAATCAATGGAAAGTGACTATACATATGGCAGAAGGGAAAAGACAACAGAATGCCTGAGAGGGAAGACTTACAATGATCTTGAGAGAGTGGAGCAGGTTGGGACTGTTAGAAGCACAGCCAAACTCCCTCTGGTCCGGTCTGTACCGCGGTACATAGTTGCCAGCCCCGGTACACACGAAGCATTTCTCTATGGTGAGCCGGAAGGACTGTCCCAGGCTCTGTCCGGGGTCCACCAGAATCTTGCCGTAGACCACCTCACCTGTCATAACATCTGACATCAGTTCTGGCCGGCATCACTCCCTGGGGTTCAACGTGTAATGGCCAGCTGGAATAGAATACAGTGGTACCTCACGACTAACTTGGAGTACGAACCTCTTGTAATACAAGCAAACATTTTTGTTGTTGTTTCTTATCCCCTTGTGTAAAGATTACACAAATTCCACGAGTTCATGCTCCTTGAGCTGTTTTATTATAAGCAGCAACCTCTCCCAAAGGTCATGTTTATGCAGCATGCAAATCAACATATGATCTCATGGGATGTAGGGGTGTAGGAGTGTAGCTTTCGTTGATCATGGCATCATGATCCAGGCAAACATTTTTAAAATGTTATCTCAGATTCCAAAGAGATTTCACAATACAAGTAACTGTGATTTCCCCTCTCAACAACAACAAAAGAAACTTTTCCCCAGTGAAAAATCAAGGGCAGGGATGGGGGATTATCCAAATGTCATATAAAAAATTGTATATGAATAAATATTTTTTGAAAAATGCTCTTCTTGGATCAATGGGGTCGGTGGAAGGCTGGTTAAACCGTTTGGTTTACGACCACTACGACCCGGGTTCTATCCCCGCATTGGACACTTTTTTCTGTTTAAAAAAAAAAAAAATGCTCCAATGGCCCCCCGATTCTTGCAAAAGTCCAATCCCACCAGCGAGTGCAAGTAACCAAATGGGGCTCTGGCACATTTGTAAGTGCAAAGTCGAACTGCTTTCACATGTGTAGACATGTGGTGCGCTTACAGTAAAAAAGCAGTCGCTAACTACCCACTATGATTATCATGGCCTGTACCACGTGTACTAGGGATAAGCAAAAAAAAAAAATTTTTTCTTTCAATATTTTGTGTGGCTACTTCCTCGAGGAATAAAGCTATTTTGTACACTGAGCAAGTTTGATGAGTAGAAACACAAAATATTGAAATAAATGTATTAATCCAAGATGAACATTTTTCTAAATAAAGAAAATATGGGTTGTGCAATTTTAAAATGAATAAATATACAGTTAAAGCTGTCTATAGCGCCCCCTCTAAATAGCGCCTTCTTCTCTATAGCGCCCGATTTTAAACATTAAAATGTAAACATTTTACATTAAAAGTGACCTGTCTATAGCACCTCCTCTCTATAGCACCCAATTTTGGTGATCCCCAAAAGGGGGCGCTATAGACAGGTTTAACTGTATATGAATTGTGTGCGTTACGTGGAAAAATTGATTGGATTGTGGGGTTATATATAAATATATCAATAATCAATATAAGTAATTAAACAAACTAATTAAATAATTCAACTATCAATAACTGACTACATTTAATAAAATGTATGGTAAAAAAAAATTATTAAAATGTATGTTGTCTGGCCGGCCTTCATATTTATCAGTGAAGGGACTCCTCAGCCTGAAGAAATTTCTTTTTTTACAGTAAATGAAAAAAGAATTATATCTCTCTCTCTCTGTGGCTGAGTGTCCCTTCACTACTAGATAAACATGTGGCAACATTGTGGGTGTTTGAACATTCCCAAGGGTCCCTCTCCAGGGATACGGAGGAGCTGCGTCTGTACTCATGTTAGAGTCGGCAGCTTCCATGTCAGTAACGGCCTCAAAATACAGCCAAGTCAGACTTTCACCAAAGTGTGCCTGGATCATGGTGCCATGATCAACGAAAGCTGCCCCCCTACATTCCATTCCATGAGATCAGCTTGAGGAGCATGGACTCATGGAATTTGTATAATCTTTGCACAAGGGGATAAGAAACAACAACATTGTGAGTGAGATAATTCTCTGAAGATCACCAACATAAAATGTTGTTCCCAGACAACCAGATCACCTGGAGAGAAGAAGGCCTGGTCCTCCCGAGCTGTGCTGACATTCTGGAGCCAGAGGTTTCGCTCCTTGAGCAGTAGGAACAGGGTGGTGAGGGAGAATTTGGTGGGCCGGGGGTCCGTCACCTGCTGGAACCTCACAGGGAGGTCAAACCTCACAGGCTCCCCTGGCTCACAGAGGTCTGGCGGAGCTGTAATCTCCCCCTCAGGTTCCAGGCAGGGGACCAGATGGATGAGGTAGGTCCCGGAGTAGTCCTTGGCCTGTATGGACCACACAACCAGCCTGTCTCACTTCCTGTGATCTCTTGTCTAGCAATAAACATGTGGGACACCATGTGAGAAACTTATAGCAAGGTAAACAGTTAGCTTGAAGTCATTATCATCACCAATGTGGCCACTCTTATATCACAAAGCAGCCATCTTACAACGTACACTTGCAAAAGAAACCTCTGTGGCATACTATGGGAAATATATACTTTCTTTAACACCTGAAAGACCTCTAAGCTAAGGCTATATAAGATACAATTTGAATTATAGATTAGAAATAAAAGGTAATAACACCAAATCCAAATAAATAGTGTACCATTTCGGTAACAATGCTGTTACCCAAGCATCACACACTATTTATTTATCTTGATTTGGTCTTATTACTTTTTATTTCTCTTTCTCACCTCAAGGCTAACTAAAACTAACATCATTTTCTCACTAACCCCAGTTGCCTGTCAAAAATATATGCAGAGTACATATAAATGCTTTCAACACCTTCTAAGGGTGGGGGAGGTGTTACTTAGAAAACAAAGTTACAGATGTTCTTGTTACATCATCTCTTATAACAGAATTCACAAGACTTGCATCTTAACTTGCCTAACTTTACAGTATCTTTACATCTGGAGCAACAATCCCAATTCAAAATGGTAACCACCTTTATAAACAAACAGTCATTTTGGAGCAAAAAGTGTGGTGTAGCTACTTTTATCCACTCTCACAAGAATAATCCACCAAAATAAAAGCATCTCTACTTTTACAACTGGAACTGATGGGCAGCCTCAAAAACACAAGGCAAAGGCATTGTGAAATTAAAAAAAAAAATTGGCACCCATATACAAGTATATCTTCTTAAGGTAAATAAGACAAAATCCAAATAAATAAATAAATCGTATATGAGAAAATGTCCATTAGTGTTTAGAGCCTTTGAGGGAAATAGAAATATATTCAAATACATGCTTTGAGCATTGCTCTTTTGCAAATAATTCACAAAGATTGCCAGGCACAAATTAATTAAATATTTGAAATCTAAAAATATGCAATAGTTAATTTTGATTCATGCTATAATTGTAGAGAGAGCTGCTAGTATACAATATCAAAGTTATAGTGTGTGACAGACAAACACATAAATAGAGATAATGATAAGGTACAATTTGGATTATAGATTATAAACACAAGGTAATAAGACTAAATCCAAATAAATAAATAGTGTGTAAAATTTCGCTAACAGCGTTGTTACCATAATCAGACAAAAGTACATTCATTACTTTTGTCTGATATTAGTAACAACACTGTTAGCTAAACATCACACACTATTTGTATTTGGGTTTGGTCTTATTACCTTGTGTTTATAGATAGAACAATGAAGGTTTCTACTCACAGCAAAGTCTGACACAAACTGCCACTCCTGTCCAGTCAGGGAGGAATGGAGCAGACGGAGATCAAAGTTGAGTTCAGGGTGAGAGGGGGAGGTCACAGTGGACTGTTGTCCAGTCACTGTCACAGCAGCCAAGTCTCAACCAACATGTTAGGAGAGTGACCAAGTTTAGGGTAGTTATTGATGGGAAGGTTTACTATATCCCTGGGTCATTTTAGCAAGGTCTTTAAAGATGTTGATGAGGGGGTCGGTGGAAGGCTGGTAAACCGTTTGGTTTTCGACCACTAGGACCCGGGTTCGAACCCGCATTGGACACTTTTTTTCTGTTTAAAGAAAAAAAAATGCTCCAATGGCCCCCGATTCTTGCAAAAGTCCAACCCCACCAGCGAGTGCAAGTAACCAAACGGGGCTCTGGCATTAGTAAGTGCAAAGTCGAACTGCTTTTCACATGTGTAGACATGTGGTGCACTTACAGTAAAAGCAGTCGCTAACTACCCACCATGATTATCATGGCCTGTACCACGTGTACTAGGGATAAGCAAAAAAAAAAAAAAATGTTGATGAAGTGAAATTTGTTCATTAAATGTGCTATTCACGAGAAAGGTTCCTGTCATCACCAAGTTTAGGGTAGTTATTGATGGGAAGGTTTGCTATATCCCTGGGTCATTTTAGCAAGGTCTTTAAAGATGTTGATGAAGAGAAATTTGTTCATAAAATGTGCCATTCAAGGGAAAGGTTCCTGTCAACATTTCTCTCTTTTATTCAAAGCACAAATAAAAGAACATTTAATAACATAGAGATAGGGTAGGTTAAAACAAGTTGGTTACTTCCATCTCTCTCAACAATGGCTACAATACTGAAATTCATGATTTCATAGTAGTCTTATAGCATGCTAAGTGACCCTGGCGTGCAAATGGTTAGAGATTTTAAAAATTGAATTTCCAACTATTTGAATAAAAAGAAGAATTGCAGGTCAACTGCCATCAAACAAGATTAGTACAATCTCACCCTATTTAGGGAACTTATCCTGAGAAGCACTCTGTGGTCCAAGGAGATTTACAAAATTACAATACTAGATGTGAGGGGGGAGGCTATTACAGAAATGTATCATATTGTGGTTAGTATTAAATAGATCAATATACACCTATCCCCCGATTTACACGGTACTTGTTTTACACGTTTTCGCTTTTACACGGTTTTCCAAATAAGTTTTTTTTTTTTTTTTTTTATCGCACTATACTAAATGCTACTGTGATTGAACACATGCGCTGTGTGTACACATCTCACGAGGAATCCCGAGCTTATGTTCTGACTACATATTTTAACCTGTCAATGCATTTTATTTTTATTTGTGTACACCTATCCCCCGATTTACACGTTTTTCTCAGGAACGTATCTACCATGTAAATCGGGGGATAGGTGTACTCTCATAGACAAAACTTAAGGAAGTTATATCTTTCAGCATGTATATCAAAATTCAAACAATAACTGAATGATATTGAAGACACACAAGATGACAAAGTGCGAACAAAATTGATTCTATCTCAAAAAAAAAAAAAACATCGAAGCCTTTCCACTTCCTTAAGTTTGTCCATGGTGTTGTTTCTTGTTCCCTTGTATAAAGATTACACAAATTCCATGAGTTCATTCTCCTCAAGCTGTTGATGATAAGCAGCGGAGTTTTGTCCATGAGTGTATATACAATGCTTCACATTATATAAATTATTTATTATATAATATATATTATAAATAAAGAAGGCATCTCCTGACCACGAGCACATGTGCTTTTTAGATGGCAGAGCGCCATCTAGTGGAGTAAAAAATAAACTAAACGTTTATTTAGCTTGCTCCGAGATATTTGACCAACCCAATTTCTTGATAAATCAAGAAAAGCCATCCACGAACGCGTTTTGCGCTGTTGGCGCTCGTCAGTGTGGAGAAGGCTGTAACCACTGCGACCAAAAAGATTTTTTGGTCCCAATGGCTTCCCGAAAAATCAAGAAATAGGCATTTAAGGCCAAATTTGCATAAAGACGCTCATGGTCAGGAGATGCCTTCTCTATTTTTAATATCAACACCTGACCCACTTATCTTTTATTTTTTTCTATTGTTTTTTTAATATATATTATATATATAAAATATATCATATAAATTAAATTATTTTCTATTGCAAAAAAATTATTTTATTTCTTCAAAAAGAAAGATTTGTTGAAGAGAAGTAAAACAATATTTGATGCAATGTTTGGTTTTAATTATTTAGTATTATTGGTCACAGAGGTTAACTTAGCCATGACTGAAGCGAACTAACCTATAGAGGGATCAAAATAAAAGAGATCATTTCCCAATAACTTTTTGAATATTAGAAGTTTTTGGGCAAATCTTTCTTTAGCTCTAAGTACAACTAAGGTGGGGAGGCCTCCTTTGCTAAGAAATTTGTACAACTGTATATATTTCCTTACATTTTATTTACTCTTTATTTACCCTTTTACTATATATCCTTTATTTTATAATAATTTTTTCTGTAACAATTAATTATAGGAATCAACATAATTGTTTAATGATAATTTGGATTATAGATTATACTAGGTAATAAGACTGAATCCAAATAAATAAATAGTGTGTAATGTTTCAGTAACAACACTATTACTAAAACATCACACACTATTTATTTATTTGGATTCTGTCTTATTATCTTGTGATTAAGATTGTTTAAATTGTCTATAGTGGGAATAAAGGGAAAAGGTTGTGAGAATCATTCTATTTTAAAGCCCCTATTAAGAATTTATAAAATGCACAACCCCATTTAACTGTGATAACTTAGCCTCTAGCACTCACCTGGATGCTTTTGAAGGAAGCGGCCCCTGAAGCTGGGGGAGGTGCGGAAGGTGATGGCCAGTCTGCCATCAGGCCGGATGGTCATGGAGGAGGGCCGTAGAGCCCCGTGGTGGGGCGGCAAGCTGGGGGCCTGCAGGCCACGGTCCCACACCTGGGCTGAGTCATAGACAAATGCCAGACGCAGCGTGGTGCCCAGGTCATGGTGCCTCCAGTTGCCAGGGAGATGTGGGGCGTGGTAGATGTAGGAAACATGGAGGGGGAGCCTCACTGAGACGTAGGACTGGGCCAGATTCTGGACATACCCCACCTAGCTTGCTTCACAATGGTGGTATTAGTTGCCAAAGAGAACAGATTTCACCTAAACTTCACAGAATAAATATTAGGCTAAGGAGATATACACAATTCAGTTTTGACAACCAAAGCGATATAACCCAGATTCCTGGAGTGCAACCAGCACAACCAGGACTTGGATCAATTCCTAGATTGAGTGTTTGTTTTTTTTTAATAGTAAGATACATTTTTTTTTTACTAATTAGCAATTCCCTGGTAAGAGGACACCTCTCCCTGAAGGGCACTTTGTCTCTGCAATTAGATGTCTTTTACAGAGAGGTTCTACTGTAAATTTTTTAATGGCCCTCAACTTGCACACCAGTGAGGACAAGTAGGATCACAAGTATATGATATAAGTAGTGATGCCACCTACCTGGCCATTCCTGTCAGTGTTGAGAGAAGCCCCGCACTCTGTCACCAGCTCAGACATGTCATAGTAGTTGGTGAACTCCCACATGCAAGACTCCAGGTCCAGGTTACGGTAGAACCTACCACATTCACCAGGTTAGTTGGAACAAGCTCTGTGTGGGGCAGCACATGAGGAGATTTTGTAGCCTATAAGAATAAAATCACTAACACACAAGGTAATGAGACCAAATCCAAATAAATAGATAGTGTGTGACATTTCTGTAACAGCATTGTTACTTATTATCTTGTGTTTATAATATAAATTGGTGCCTACCAATAAAATCACTAGATTAAAATCCAAAAATGCATCAATTTTTTTTATTATTATTATTTCTAGTACACGTGGTACAGACCATGATAATCATGGTGGGTAGTTAGCGACTACTTTTACTGTAAGCGCACCACATGTCTACACATGTGAAAAGCAGTTCGACTTTGCACTTACAAATGTGCCAGAGCCCCATTTGGTTACTTGCACTCGCTGGTGGGGTTGGACTTTTGCAAGAATCGGGAGCCATTGGAGCATTTTTTTTTAAATCAATCAGAAAAAAGTGTCCAATGCAGGAATCGAACCCGGGTCGTAGTGGTGGTCGAAAACCAAACGGTTTAACCAGCCTTTCACCGACTCCCTAAAAATGCATCAATAATTATCAACAAGTTTATTTTATTATTCCATGTAACAGGCAAGCTTTCAAGTAAAAAGCTCTTTGACAGCCCTAATTATAAACTGAGAGGCTAAAGAAGCTGAATACATATACCATATTTACATATTAATCGGGGGTCGGTGGAAGGATGATCTAAACCGCTTGGTTTTCGACCACTACGACCCAGGTTCGATTCCCGCATTGGACACTTTTTTCTGTTAAAAAAAAAATGCTCCAATGGCCCCCCGATTCTTGCCAAAGTCCAACCCCACCAGCGAGTGCAAGTAACCAAACGGGGCTCTGGCACATTTGTAAGTGCAAAGTCGAACTGCTTTTCACATGTGTAGACATGTGGTGCGCTTACAGTAAAAGCAGTCGCTAACTACCAACCATGATTATCATGGCTTTGAGATAAGAAAGAAGAAGACATATAAATCAGGCTCTTTAGCATTTCAAGTTATAGTTACACCAGTGTCTTTTACTTGAAGCCTCACACAGACAGTATAATAAACTCATGGACAAAACTTATGGAAGTGGAAAGTCTTTGATGTTGCCAGTTATCTATTTTTTTTTTTAAGGAAACAGAGGCAATATTGTTCACACCTTGTTATCTTGTGTGTCTTCAATAATGGTCATATTTTATACACAGTGAGCTTTATTGAAGACACATGAGATAACAAGTGTGAACAAAATTATACCCCGGTCTCCTTCAAAAAAATAGATGACCAGCAACTCCTTAGACGATATTTCGGCCCATATATCATATTGAAGAAACTATCCTATTTAAATTACTCCGTTGTACCAAAAGACAACCCTGGGAACCGGACAACGACAGTTCATATTAGCAGAATTAAGCCTTACTTTGAGAGAAAAGAAGACTGTTGTGAGGACATTTTTTGCGCCATTTTTTTACCAAAAAGACAACTTCCTACTGTAATGAAATAATATCAGGAGGACCTGATTCATCAGCTGTTGTAAAAAAATGTAAATATTACAGAATAGCTTCAATTGCAATATAGTTCACAATTGTATTGAAATTGTCCTATATCCCAAACACACATTAAAAGAAATATCACAGAATAATTCAGTCTTTAACCCATATATGTTGTGTGTTCTGCTTA
The DNA here is from genome assembly GCA_030710605.1 of Cordylochernes scorpioides. Taxonomy (NCBI): domain Eukaryota; kingdom Metazoa; phylum Arthropoda; class Arachnida; order Pseudoscorpiones; family Chernetidae; genus Cordylochernes; species Cordylochernes scorpioides. The sequence goes on along the minus strand of CP092863.1, from coordinate 201,027,476 downwards.
CAATTTTCACATTACGGAAAGAAGTGTAGAAATATCTTTTTTTAAAGCAGTGCTAAGAAATTAAGAGATACAATTTGATAAGGTACAATTTGGATTATAGATTATAAACACAAGGTAATAAGACCAAATCCAAATAAATATATAGTGTGTGACGTTTCGGTAACAGCCTTGTTACCATCTTCAGACAAAAGTACTAAATGGTAACTCTGAAGATGGTAACAAAGCTATTACCGAAACGTCACACACTATTTATCCACTCAGTACTTTTGTCTGAAGATGGTAACAACGCTGTTACTGAAACGTCACACACTATTTATCCACTCAGTACTTTTGTCTGAAGATGGTAACAAGGCTGTTACTGAAACGTCACACACTATTTATCCACTCAGTACTTTTGTCTGAAGATGGTAACAAGGCTGTTACTGAAACGTCACACACTATTTATCCACTCAGTACTTTTGTCTGAAGATGGTAACAAGGCTGTTACTGAAACGTCACACACTATTTATCCACTCAGTACTTTTGTCTGAAGATGGTAACAACGCTGTTACTGAAACGTCACACACTATTTATCCACTCAGTACTTTTGTCTGAAGATGGTAACAACGCTGTTACTGAAACGTCACACACTATTTATCCATTCAGTACTTTTGTCTGAAGATGGTAACAACGCTGTTACTGAAACGTCACACACTATTTATCCACTCAGTACTTTTGTCTGAAGATGGTAACAACGCTGTTACTGAAACGTCACACACTATTTATCCACTCAGTACTTTTGTCTGAAGATGGTAACAACGCTGTTACTGAAACGTCACACACTATTTATCCACTCAGTACTTTTGTCTGAAGATGGTAACAACGCTGTTACTGAAACGTCACACACTATTTATCCACTCAGTACTTTTGTCTGAAGATGGTAACAACGCTGTTACTGAAACGTCACACACTATTTATCCACTCAGTACTTTTGTCTGAAGATGGTAACAACGCTGTTACTGAAACGTCACACACTATTTATTTATTTGGATTTGGTCTTATTACCTTGTGTTTAAGATACAATTTGGATTATAGATTTTGATGACAAGATAATAAGACCAAATTCAAATAAATAAATAGTGATTATTAATTTATATAAATTTATATGGTATATATACAGGTTGGCTTTTTGTCTGAATTTGTCAAAACAGGTGTTGTGGCTTATTATTTATCATCATTAGTAAACTTTTTACTAGGGTGATGAACAAGTGAATCGTTCTGATTCATAATTAAAGGGAGAGGTTCCTCTTATGGTACATGATCCTCCCATAACTTTATGTTGCATATACAGTAGAACTTAGATAATTCGAACTTCTTTAATTCGAAAACCTCTTTAATTCGAATATTTATCTTGGTCCCTAGAATTTCCTATATAAATAATTTAACATCTTTAATTCGAATTTTTGGATAATTCGAATTTTTTTATGGTCCCTTGGGGTTCGAATTATCCAAGTTCGACTGTATTTATATACAGTAGAACCTCCCTTTAGTGGACACGCTTCTAGTGTGTACCTCTCTACAAAGGACAGTTTTCATTTGCAAAATTACCAATTTTACAATTCAGCAACTCTCTGATAAGAGGACACCTCTCCCTAAAAGACACTTTGGCTCTGCAATTAGATGTCCTTTACAGGGAGGTTCTACTGTAATAGTGTTTATTTATTTGGATTTGGTGTATCATATTACCTTATTCTACAGGTAAACTCCGTATAATTAGTATAAACGTATAACGAATCTAAAGTTTTACGAAGGAGCCTCTTTTATTATACTTTTGCAAGCTTTCGAACCTTTCGGTTCTTCCACAGGCGTGGCTAGTATGACTACACTAACAGGGTATAAGCGCGCTTGAGCCATTATATACAACATATAAATTTACATTCGTAGTGATATTTCAAACGCAATAAAATAGAAATAGGAATTATGACTATAAAAATAAAAATAAAACTATGTAAATGAACTTATAGATTTTTAAAATTTAGATAAAATTATGGCAAAAACTTTTAAATACGATAAATAGTGATAAATAGTTTAGATTCGTTATACGTTTATATTACCTTATGTTTCAGTTATAAGGAACACAAGGTAATAAGACCCAATCCAAATAAATAAATAGTGTGTGACATTTCGGTAACAGCCTTGTTACCATCTTCAGACAAAATTACTGGATCAATTTGTCTGAAGATGGTAACAATGCTGTTACCGAAACATCGCACACTATTTATTTATTTGGATTTGGTCTTGTGTTTATAATCTATAATCCAAATTGTGCATTATCAGTTATAAGAAAGTTATATGTAACTTTAATCCATCCTATAACTACACTGGTGTCCAAAAAATAAGAAACTTTTATTTTTTAATGATATGTTTTAAAATATACAACGCTAAAAGCTAAAAAGTAATTTAATTAGGCATTTTAAGTCGTAAAATTTATTTATCACAACCATTCGATTCGGTAAAATTGAAAATATGCAAATATTTGCTTGTCTTTATTAGTGTGCTATTTGGCGTGTCGTTTACCCCATCTAAGAATTGTCCAATTATAATTTTATTTAATCCTTAGTTAATTATGAGTTTACGAAAAATTTTAGCAGGTGATTTAAAATGGAGAGCTGTTGGAAGAATGGAGGCAGGGCAATCACAAGTTGAAGTAGCAAAATGGCTAAATGTGAATAAATCTTTGGTCAGCAAAATATGGAAACAGTTCATTGAGACAGGAACCATCAAAAGAAAAGAAGGTTCTGGTAGAAAAAGAAAAACAGCTACCTCTGAAGACCGTTATCTGGTCGTAACTGCCAAGCGCCATAGGGAGATGACAGCTATTCAACTCTCTAATGAACTCTCAAGTGCTACTGGAACGAGAATTTCAAGACAAACTGTTTACCGAAGGCTTCACGAAGGTGCTCTTTATGCAAGACGACCAATGGTCTGTATCCCTTTAACCTCTGCTCACAGGAGAGCCCGCTTGAATTGGTGCTTGGAACATCACGCCTGGACTCATGATCAGTGGGCCAATGTTCTCTTCAGTGACGAGTCAAGATTTAGTTTAAACACAGATTCTCGACGAGTTTTCATCTGGTGGGAGCCTGGAACCCGCTATTATCCCAGTAACATCAGGGAAATAGACATTTTTAGAGGAGGCAGTCTCTTAGTCTGGGCTGGCATCAGTTCTAGCAGATGCACACCCCTCCACATTTTTTCTGGGGGCACTTTAACTGCCCAAAGGTACAGGGACGAGATCCTTGAGCCCTCTCTAAGACCTTAAAGAGATCAAATTGGTCACAATTTAATTTTTATGGACGATAATGCTCGTCCGCATAGGGCTAGGCTAGTCAATGAATATCTCCAGAGTGAGAATATTCGAAGGATGGATTGGCCAGCCAGATCTCCGGACCTGAATCCAATAGAGCATGTGTGGGATGCTCTAGGGAGGCGCATTGGAGCTCGTCACCCCTCTCCCAGAACCCTCGTTGAGCTAAGAACTGCTCTATTGGAGGAGTGGGGTTTACTACCACTGGACCTCCTCCAAAGCCTGGTAAACAGTATGAGGGCTCGCTGTGAGACCTTGATAGCTGTTAGAGGTGATCATACTCCCTATTGATATCTTATTTCTTTAAGATCTGGAACCCTAGCTTTGGGTATGTTGGTAATAATTTGCATATTTCATAATTTCAAATATATTTTTTATATTTTCATATAGCTAGTCAAATTCTCCATAGTTTAAACTATTTGTATACTAAATTTTATATTTGTTAATAAATTAGCTTTTGAGAAATTTCATTATTGGTTAAGTTTCTTATTTTTTGGACACCAGTGTATTAGTATGTAATGATAAAGCACAATTTGGATTGTAGATTATAGAAACTAGATGGATTAGGTCTTATTTTCTTGTATCTATCAGTATATAAATATTGTTGACACGTGAAGGCCACACACCTGAGGGTCTTCTCCCCCCGAAGAGATTTGCTGAACTGGTAGGGCAGCACCTCCCCAATCATGTCAGGGTTCTTGATGTCGCCAGTGATGAAGCCGTGTTCCGTGGGCACCTCGTCCACATCCAGCAGGTTGGAGCAGCGGTGAAGTCCCAGGCGGAGGGTCCCGGGAGCCAGGACCAGCTCCAGGTGGGATAGAGGCTGGGTGGAGATGGCCGGCAGGAGTCCGTCCCAGTGGGGGACTTTCACCTTTACCTCAATCCTGTTGGGATGGTTGGGGTCCTCCAGACCTGCAGAGATTGTGTGATGAGCTATGGAATGTTCTCAGAACAATCTACATTAGAGATTCTATATATTATTTTATAAAGTAATGGTTGCAAGGTTTTCCCACTATGTAATAAGTTCAATTCTCAACTTGCTACCCCAAACCACATCATTGACTGCATTGGCTCATCCATTGATGGCCTCTACCCAGAGCAGACACCATCAAAAGTCTCAATCTCTACAGGACTGATATCCTTCTTTTTCTTTCTTATCTCCACTCAATCATATTAGGGTATCAAGCGTGTAGAGCTTGAGACTTTGGATGGTTACTCCTGATGATAAGTATATCTCATCAAAAGAGATTTGACATCTATAATGACTGGGCAAAGTAGAATGTGTCTGCTTTTGTCATTAAGACTGAGAGCACTCCTCAGTTGCAGGCCAACTTAGCTCCAAAATGAAATGGCCACCTCTGACATGAGGAACAGGCGCTGTGTGCAGCCGCTCCTAACATGGAGTACAAACGCTGCTGCTCATCCTGTATCCCTGGATCAGGAGCCCTTACAGGGTACTATCAGCCGGGCCAGCTGAGCCCATGCTTGATATTCTCTTCTTCTTCTTTCTTATTTCCACTCAATCATATTACGGTATCAAGCTTGTAAAGCTTGAGACTTTTGATGGTGTCTGCCGGGGAAGAGTAGAGCTCATCAATGGATGAGTCAATACAGTCAATAATGTGTTTTGGGGTTGCAGGTTGAGAATTGCACTTAGTACATAGTGGGAAAACCTTGCAACCTTGTCCGTAGATGACCAGACTTATCTCTGGAAATCAAAGACTGTTGTTCTCTTGGAAGGACAGAACCGATGCTTGTCCCTCCTGCTCTGTACCAGTCATGTGCAGCATTAGATTTCCATTCAATGAATACCCTAATATGATTAGGGAGAGTGGAGATAAGAAAGAAGATTTTGTAAATTGGTGAAACTCAGAGTACTCTTTTGAGAAAGAAAAATAAATCAGTATAATATATATTCCTAGAGCGTTTAGCTCATAAATACCATCTTTCCACAATGTTTTCTGGCTTAAGATCAGCTCTATCAAATCACCAGTTAAAAAAGTTCAGTTTTGTTTTGAATGTGTTATCAAATTGTTGAAAGAACCGGGAAATCTGAAATGTTTTCTATTTAAAGCTGCATATAATAATGTGCACCATGAGTCACATCTCCCATGAGTGACCCACCTGACCAACTTCGTGGGCTACTACATTTGTAAAATCAAAAATGAAATGTCTTAATCTAATCCAAACCTTATGAGTTTTATTGGTGAGTCTTTAGGGAAAAATTATATTTTATCTAAGATCTGTTAATTATGATTAGGTGCAATTTGGATTATAAATTAGAAACACAAGGTTATAATACAAAATTCAAATAAATAGTATGTGATGTTTTGATAAGAGCCTTGTTACCAAAACGGCACACACTATTTATTTATTTGGATTTGGTCTTATTACCTTGTGTATCTATTAATTATTTATATATATATAAAGTAGTGTTAAAATTTTTTATCAATTATAAGTAGAGGGCGAAGAAGCTAATGATAAAAATATGTGGAATTGACCTGCTCGAGCATTTCTTAATTTTGACGATTATCTTCTTTACCCTCTATTACTGATCATGGCGTTTATTCATTTTTATGTACTCCTATAGAAGGGAAGAAATGGCCAAAAGCTCAAGATTGCGTTAATAAAAATGAAATTCACATCTCCAGAAATCTGTTGCATTGTTACATCCAGGAGATTTAAATCAATTGATATTAACCATTTGTATCAATTTTCAGATTAATGTGGTGGTAGTGCTTATCTCCATGGTTAAACCAATTCCTGAAGTCCACTCCTCTCCAATTTTGCAATGGTAGTTATAGGCCTGGAAAATAGGTCCTCTATTGTCAGTTCTGAGCATGACAAGATATGCTCCGAAGAAGCTTCTTGGTTTTTTCTTCAGATTAATGTAAATTTCTCATGTATCTTATTATTCTGTTCCTGACCACAGTGAATCCTGAGAGAGATATATCACCTGTGTAACGGAGCTGAGCTGAGAAGGGCTCGGCTCCCACGGCTCCCGGCTCTCTTGGACCACAGAGCTGAGAGCTTCCAGCGATGGTTACTGGGGCACTCTCAGTCTCCAGTCCTGGTGAACCATCGGCTGCCATTGCGCGGGCCACACAAGACACGCGACTGCCTGCCTACCACACCCAGCCTTGCCAAACACATCCCAAGCAAACAAGACAAGTCACCTTTTTAAAAGAGGACTTAGAATCTAGTAAAGTGGAAACATTATACAGTAGAATCTCTCTGTAAAGGACAACACCTAATTGCAGAGCCAAAGTGCCCTTTAGGGAGAGGTGTCCTCTTAGCGGAGAGTTGCTAAATAGTAAAAATGGTAATTTTGCAAATGAAAACTGTCCTTTGTAGAAAGGTGTCCACAAAAGGGAGGTTCTACTGTATATAGGCTTTCACAGGGATAATTTGTTTATTGTGCAATAAACTGATAAAGAGGGGGCAATCCCTCGAAATATTTTGAAAAAAAAATTTTTTTTTTCTTTCACAGATCCAGGTATGCCCTTTTTTTTCATCTAAATATTTCAGGATAAGTTTTTTTTTTATTTATTTAATTAGAATCTCTAACTTATATTTTCTCGTGTAGAAAGGCTTTCATGCCTTAAAGCTAGAGAGATCTGAATTATATATTTTTTGAAAACGTTTTGAAAATAGAGCAATCCATAAATAAATCTTTAATTAAAAAGACATATATTGGATCAAAATATCATTTATTTTACCAATATTTCAGTTGACTGGAAAAGAAAAAAAAACACAAGGTAATAAGACCAAATCCAAATAAATAAATAGTGTGTGACGTTTCGGTAACAGCGTTGACATTCAGTACTTTTGTCTGAAGATGGTAACAACGCTGTTACCGAAACGTCACACACTATTTATTTATTTGGATTTGGTCTTATTACCTTGTGTTTATAATCTATAATCCAAATTGTGCCTTATTAAAAAAAAATTTTTTTCTAAAGAAACTTATTCTTGGAAGCCTGAGGTTTTCACTTTGATATTGAATATTGATCCAAGGGATTATTTTATTGATACTTAGATGACAAAAGCTAGTAATGTTTAAATTAAAAAATACAGGATCGAGCCCATTTCTTCAAGAAAGATAAGCGAGACATTAACCTACGCTCCAAAGCAGTACAAATAATGAAAATAATAATGAGATCAAAGCTTGTATAACAACATCACTGATAAAACCATGGTTAAAACAATAGAAACTTGGGGGACTTTAAAATTATGATGCTATAAGTAAGTTGGTGTTTTAAAGGAGATGGTTATGACAAGGTTCTACTGTTATCTTTTTTACTCATTAGTTTATGCCCATATGGAACTTTTAACACACTGTAGACACTCAGGAAAATAGAATGAAGTGCCAATTCAAAGATGTAAGTTCCAATGACAGCATTATATAAAGGTCTACAAGGTTGGCTTGACTCCCATTAAGGCAGAGTTGCGTCAACTTCAAATTGTACCATTATTCAGTTAGAAGTAGAAACCACAAACCCCTGGAGATTATATACTCATGGACAAAACATAAGGAAGAGAAAAGTCTTTGATGTCATTGGCATCTTTTTTTTTAAAGGATACAAAAGCAATTTTGTTCATACTTTGTTTATCTCAGGTGTCTTCAATAAAGGTCACTGAGTATCAATATACATTCTAAAAGGTACAAGCTCTCCTTGTCCACATGAGTGTATATTCCCAGTAGAGGCATCAACCAGTTGCACATGCGAAGAGTGTATCAAATATCTTTCAGAGTTGCTACAATCCAAATAATCCAAATAAATTAATAGTGTGCGACGTTTTGGTAACAACAATGTTACCGGTTACCTGGTCTGATGATGGTCACACACTATTATTTGGATTAGGGCTTATTTTCTTGAAGCTATAATCTATAATCCAAATTGTGCTATATCATCTTTCAGAGTCATTGTCTGAATCCCGATATATAGTTAAACCTGTCTATAGCGCCCCCTCTAAATAGCGCCTTCCTCTCTATAACGCCCGATTTTAAACATTCAAATGTAAACATTTTACATTAAAAGTGACCTGTCTATAGCACCCTATTTCGGTGAGTCCCAAGAGGGGGACTATAGACAGGTTTAACTGTACATGCTAAAAGGTACAACTTCCTTAAGTTTTGTCCATGAGTGTATTTAAAGAGAGTGTGGAAGAGCCAACATGAAAGAAAGGATGTAAGGAAAGGCCAGTTTACACACCGGGTTGGAAGTAGATGCTGTCCAGCACGATGGAACTTGGGGCTGTGAAGAAGGTTTCCACCTCTATGGGGTCATCAGCCACCCAGCGGAACTCTGTCAGGGCATCCTCTATCCCCTCCCGGATACACAGGACTCCAGTCCGTGGGAATTCTGGATGCTTGGGATTACATGGCTGGAACATCCATGTTACTGATAAGGCTAGATAATGCTGTGTGTCAACAAGTAGCCAACTGGATGGTACACGTGACCGTTAAAGTTATTTTTGTTTAATTTAATTATTTATATAGGTTTATCAGAGAGAAAGGCACCACAGAGATGAAGGGTATAATTTGACCATTGACCACCATTTTGCAGCAATGTGTTACATTTTTTTTTTTTTTGCTTATCCCTAGTACATGTGGTACAGGACATGGTAATCATGGTGGGTAGAAGTAGGCGACTGCTTTCACTGTAAGCGCACCACATGTCTATACATGTGAAAAGCAGTTCGGCTTTGCACTTACATATGTGCCAGAGCCCCGTCTGGTTACTTGTACTCGCTGGTGGGGTTGGACTTTTGCAAGAATCGAGGGGCCATTGGAGCATTTTTTTGTGTTAAATACAACATGCCAGTTATCAATTAATCTTCGTTCAGTTTAGATCTTGATCCGGTGATTGAGAAATGTCCAGCCACAGCTCCAACCCTTCTTATAACTGGCCTGATGAGACCCAGAACATAACGACCTTCCTGGACCAGACCACGACCCCAGCATTGGACCAGGCCTTGGTGACCAAAGTCCACCAGGATAGAGCACTCTACCAAATAAACCAACTGAGCCCTACATTTCCGCTTCAGTCTCATCAATATGGTATATTAGCAGATCATGTCAGCAATCTTAAACTGCGCTGTAGAATCTGTTGTTGTTTCTTATCCCCTTGTGTAAAGATTACACAAATTCCACGAGTCCATTTATTTATTATCATTTACAAAGCACGCGATATCCGTCTTGGATATTTGCATGCATAAACAAGTTTGGGAGCTTATTTACAGTAATTATTAATATGATTTTAGTTATTATAATAGAAATTATTAACATATTTGTCAGTTAGTTAACGATTTAATTACCCTATAATGAATATTAGTGAACATCACAGATAAGAACAGAAATTTAGAGCTATTTACAGCATATAACTATATATCAGTTATTACAGCCCAGGCTATCTATTACGACAGTCCGTTAGAATATGTACAGGATTTTCTTCTTCTGCACCACATGAGCATTTAGACGAATCCATCTTTCTGACTTTGTACAAATATGATCTAAAGTTACCGTGACCAGTAAAAAATTGGACATTGTAAAAATTTGGCTTGACATATTTGGGTATTTGGGAATCAGTGAAGAAGGACTTGAAAATGGTATTAGTCTTCTCATAGTATTTCTGCAAATTTTCCCTTATATAATTAGAAATTATATTCCTACTTGAAGAGTCAAATCGGTTGTAATTTATTTCGGTTTTCAACATGTTAGATTCAATATAATCAGTAAGTTTGGGGACTTGTGTAAGTATATGTGTACAATCCGATGATGTTGTACTGTAGGCCTGTATACAATGTTTTAATATACTATATTGAAGAGAATTTAGTTTGTCCTTAGACTTTTTGTTTATGAATGGATACCATATTAGATAACCATAAGTAATTGTACTTCGATATAATGTCTTATACAATATCAGTCTTCGTCTAAAGTCTAGACCCCATGCTTTCTTTGTCAGGCCAAATAGGTATCCACTAGCTCTAGTTACTTTTATGATCATTTCATTAACGTGAGGCGTAAAGTCCAGTTTGCTTCTGACTCGGTGATTTTTAATAGTCACTCCTAGGACTTAAGTTCTTCAACCTGTTTAATTAACTTGCTACCTGAGACTATTATATCGCTATTGCATTTATATAAATTAAATATTTTTGTTTTTTCATCTGACAATTTTAATTTACGACTTTCACACCACTTATTGATTTTTCTTAATACATTATCTATTGTCTTTCTTAGTTGTTCAGGAGTTTTATTCCAACATATTAGCGTAATATCATCTGCATATCCTATTGTTTCACAATTATCATCCAGATTATTATTCAGTATCTCATTAATAAGAATATTCCATAATGTGGGAGACAGTGGTCCTCCCTGTGGACATCCTTTACTTAGTTTCTTATTAATTTCAGTTGAGGAATATCTAAATCTTATTCTTCTATTATCAAAGTATGATTGTAGAAGTTTTATCATTGAAGCCTGCCCACCATCTTCATCTAGTCTTTTCATCAAGGCCGGCCACCATGCATTATCAAACGCTGCACTAATATCCACTGCAATTATTACTGCATATTCTCTTATTTTATGTTCTAACACAATTTTTATTATTTCAGTTAGTGCAGTAATAGTAGATTTCGATCTTCTAAAGCCATGTTGTCGATCACTTAGTAAATTAAAATCTTCATAATATTTTATTATTCTGTTATTAATTATTTTTTCAAATATTTTAGAAATGTTGTAATTAAGACATAAAGGTCTATAATTTTTAAAGTTATTAAAATCAGTTTTTCCAGGTTTCGGAATCATTATTGCCTCTGCTCTTTTCCATTCAGCAGGATAGTATTGTAGGTCTAAACATTTTTGAAATAGTTCACCAATATAGGAGCTATAAATTGTTTAGTGTGCCTTATCATGTTGTTAGAGATGTTGTCTATTCCGGGAGATTTCTTTGGATTTAATTTGTCAATTAAGTCGTTAAGTTCAGTAATCATAACCATCGGTTTTTCTTTATTGAGTAGTTTTAAATTATAATTTCTTTTATACTTGCTCCTCAAGCTGTTTGATGATAAGCAGCGGCCTCTCCCAAAGGTCCACTATAGAATCTCCATGTACTCCTATACAAATGATTTTATCACCAAAATGATCACTTTTTACCAATTAGCTGCTCTCTAATAAAAGGACACATCTCTCTAAAGGTCACTTTTTAGGTGTTAATTAGGTTCTGCTGGATGAGAATCGTCCTTTTCAGAATAGATTTTAAAACAATGCTTCATTTTTTCTCTTCTTCTATTGAACAAGAATATCTTAAACAACTCCTTTATGAATATTTTTGATGTAGCATCTACACTACAATACCATATTCACGTATTGGTGTTGTTTCTAATCAATATTGAAAAAAAGGTATGACACAAACTTATCAGCATGATCCTCTTGAATGACAAATGATACAATCCTTTCCATGTTCTGGATTTGATCTCCACTATACTTTGACTTGTTGTTCTTATCTTGTAATTCCTGTATGTCCACACCATGGGTGTCGATAGCAGTAATCTCACAACAACACATTTATTTTGTAATTTCAAAATGCCACGATATTTGTTTCTTGTGACTAGAGATGATGCCATGAAATATTTAAAAACGATAATATGGAAGAATTTATACAGTAGAACTACCTCTCTGTAAAGAACAACACCTAGTTGCAGAGCTAAAGTATCCTTTAGGGAGAGAGGTGTCCTCTTACTGGAGTAAAAATGGTAATTTTGGTGATGAAAATTCTTCTTTGTAGAGAGGTGTTCTTTACCACGAGTGTCCTCTCATAGAGATTCTGCTGTATTTGAACCATGCAGCATATATAGAACTACCTACATATATTGTTCATATAGTGTCCTTTCAAATATGGAGGACAGCCTTTAAGGAATGCCATTTCACTTTATTCTATGCAATTCTCTTCACCTATTAGCCTTTTCACCTCTCAACAATGATCCAAATTAATTCATGCCTAACTGGCTTTTTTATGAATGGTTTGTGGAAGAGATATTCTTGAAAAATATATTTCCATATCCTCAAAGCACTTGTCCATAGTTCACTTAAATTCCTTTTACCAAGAATTCCTCGAAAGTACAAGATATAAGAGCAAAGCAGCTCACAATACAATATTAAGGCAGCAGATTAAATTGCCTAAACTGCTAGGAGGGTTCATGGCTGATGAGCCAGGCTCTCTCAATATATATATATATATTTTTTATCATTGTAGTAAGTACAGAGAAGAAAATTATTTTATTTAAAAAAAAAAAAAACACATATATGCACACTATAAACACAAGGTAATAAGACCAAATCCAAAAAAATAATTAGTGTTTGATGTTTCAGTAACAGCGTTGTCTTCAGACAAAAAACTACTGAATGAGAAATTTTACTACAGCATGTTTTAAATAGTTACTGTTATCTAAGTGTGTTGTTGTTGTTGTTTCTTATCCCCTTGTGCAAAGATTACACGAATTCCATGAGTTCATGCTCCTCGAGCTGTTTTATGATGAGCAGCGGCCGTTCCCAAAGGTCCTGTTTAGTGCATTTAATGCAAGCCAAAATGTGTTCTGGAGCTGCAGGTACCAAACTACATTTTGGGCAAGTGGGATAAATTTTCTTATTATTTTCTATCTTCAATGGCTTGAGATGGCCTGTTCTAAATCTTGTTAGTGTTGTTTGAATGTTGTAAATGTGTGTGAATGTTGTAAATGTGTTTCTCATTCAGTACTTTTATCTGAAGATGGTAACAACACTTTTACTGAAACATCACACACTATTTATTTATTTGGATTTGTTCATATTACCTTGTGCGAGCAATAGTTACCCAGAAATTATTTGAAAGAGGAAAAATAAAATCAGGTAAAAAGTTTCTTTTAATTTTGAATTTGCAATCCTTCGAGCAAATATACTGTTCTTCAACGGGCTGATACTCTTATGTACAATATCTTAATAATCTTTATACAAAATAATTATTTCAATTATTTTTTCTGATTTTTCTGGTTCAAATCACATTAATAGGTACTGCTCAGCAAGAGCAACCTAGTTCATGATAATTGAAACAATGAATAATATGTGAAGGTTATTCACATATTAAACAATTTTTAACGCTGGATTCAATCCCGGTTCAATGACTGTTGGGAATCGAGCGTGTCACCCTCTCATCCACCGACTTGTTTTTTTTTTTGCCTGATTTTTCCTCTTTCCCATATTTCCTTGTGTTTATAATGTATAATCCAAATTGTGCCTTAACATATGCACACTAAACAGTTTCCATTATTAGATATGCCACAGTGTATATAGGGGGGAAACACAAAGTTGTGGACATACAGTGATACAGATGAGGGGATAGCCAGGGGTGGGGGATGTAGCAGCCTCCTCAGGGTGGTCGTAGTCCTTGAGGGAGACCACCAGGGGCACCGTGGGGAATGTGACGTGGGCCGGGGAGTCCGCATCCTCTATGAAGATCACCACCTTGGGGACCTAGCAACACAGCTCTTCTTTAACATCATACATTAATACACCATCTGTTATACAAAATTTTAACTATTTTTGATGCATAGTTTCTTTTTAAACACAAGGTAATAAGACAAAATCCAAATAAATAAATAGATGTTTCTGTAACAGCGTTGTTACCAAAAAGTCACATCCTATTTATTTATTTGGATTTGGTCTTATTACCTTGTGTTTATATATTACTAGCCGAATGACCCGGGCAACGCCCGTGTTTTACCCGATTGAATGTTTTTATTCAAATACTATTTGTTACAATTATAAATTGGCGCCTTAAATAAATGCATATGTTAGTTAATAACTATAGCCTATGTGCTTTATCTGTCTATGTACTGTTGGCTTCCGTAGGCGTCTCTTACAGGGAAAAAGAAAGAGAGGATTCCATTTGGTTATTAACTAATATATGCATTTATTTAAGGAGCGACCCGCTCCAACACAATAATTACATAAACGAAAAGGCGAGTGGGGGGCATGATGGGGGGGGGGGGGGGCAAAGGTGGCGTGACCATAGCCAACCAATAGGAGGGCGCCATTCCAAAAAAAAAGCAAACGGTGACAGAGATGAAAACTGATGACTGATTGTTGATTAGGAGATGAGGAATGACGCTCGTAACTGTATATAGAATAATCCAAATTGTGCCTTATCAATTCTTTTTAAAGTAAATCCATTTTCTACTGTCCTTACTGCAATGGTAAAATAATTATATGCAAATCTACTGTCCTCAATGCTTATGTCCATAGTTCATTTAAAATACCCTCTCCAAGATGCTAGCTTCAGTATCGATATAAAAGGAAAACAGATAAATGCAATATTACAGCGGTATGGTAGATTAAACTGGTTGAACTGCTGGGAAGGGTTCACCATTGATGAGCCAGGCCCTCCCATTATTTTATCATTGTAGCAAGGGCAGTAGAAAATTATTTTATTTTAAAATAATCATAGGCGTCAAAAATAATTCAAATTTCTTATAACAGCTATCTTCTTTGTTCAATCAATCAATTTTTTTTTTGCTCATCCTTAGTATACGTGGTACAGGCCATGATAATCATGGTGGATAGAAGTAGGCGACTGCTTTTACTGTAAGTGCACCACATGTCTACACATGTGAAAAGCAGTTCAACTTTGCACTTACAAATGTACCAAAGCCCCATTTGGTTACTTGCACCACTCGTTGGTGGGGCTTGACTTTTGCAAGAATCGGGGGCCATTGGAGCATTTTTTTTTTTAAATCAGAAAAAAGTACCCAATGCAGGAATCAAACCCGGGTCGTAGATGTGGAAAATCAATGGTTTAGACCATCCTTCCACCGACCCCCCAATCAATCAATACAACCTCTATTTGACCTACCTCCATATAGAATAGATCTCATGAGAGATACAGAGAAAGAGTGGAAAAGAGAGGTATGGAGGTAGAAATTATAGAATTTACAAAGTTATATGAGAAATATATATCTAGAGCTGAATATTTCAGTAAAACCCTGCTAACCTGGAATATAAAGAACCTACCAGTCACAAGATATATTTGTGGCCATTGAAACACAGAAGCAATGTATGGAAATAAGAACAATATAGGGAATTTAAAAAAAGTGCCCATTATTGAAAGGGAGGTTTTTTTTTTTTCCTATGGATATGACTGTCCTTTAATTATATGATTTTTAAATTTTTAAAAGAGTGCTAGAAAATTGCTAAACCTTAGCTAGTGACCCAAAGGTTGGGTCCCATTAGTGAGGTTTCACTGCAGTTTAATAAAGTTATAAACATAGGTATTCTCAGGCCCTCCTTTTTATAAAAACAAATTCTTTATTATATACAGTAAAACCACACTATAGTGAGCCTCCCAATGGGACAGAACATTATATCCATGGCTTCACTATGGGGGCAAAGTATGACTGACATGTGATGAATAGCCAACCTATGACAGCACAGCTCCCCATCCTGCTCTAATACTGCATTGGATCATTTTGCTTTTATATACAAGGGTGGAATCTTAGAAATGGTATTTAAGCAAACAAAAGACATAAGCTTTTAGGACAGTAGAATTACATTTAAATATTTGAATCAAGCAATGCTCTTCCACAAACAATAAGGACAAGGCCAGTTAGGTATAAATTAATACATAACAATAACATCTATATAATACAAATGAAAACACCAAAACGCAAATGTTTCTTTTCATAAATAATTCAAACTTCCACTGTCTTTACTGCGATGAATATATTCTGCTAATCAATTATTTTCTGAAAGTTATCTCTCAACATGCTTAATAATATTTTTCACATAATAAAATATACTGTATATTATTGCTAAAGTTCTCTCCACAGATTAATTAACATTCCATTTAGAGTGTCTCTGGTATAAATTTATTTCATAAGGTTGATCATAGGTATTCTGGCCAGACTCCCATTGATTTCAATATTCCACAATTTATTGATTCTTTTTTTTTTTTCCTCAACAAATTTGAGATATTTAAAGTACAGTAAAACTGGGAGAACTGAATATGTCTTACAATGAAGGAAGAAACACTAAGCCACTTTTACCAATTGTCTACACAAAACAACAACAAAAAAAATCAAACGATCCTTTCTAAATGTGGCAGTCGCTTATCTAAAAGCTCTCAAAGTATTTTTAGTTACTTTCACATTTCGTCTAATTTATTAATCATATTGAATATAATCCGTTTATTTTTAAAACTTTTACAAATTAATTAATTTGACAGTATATGATCAAAAGGGTTTAATTTAAATATCACTTGCGCTGTTTTAATGCATAAAGTAGGTTGAAATATTACTTGTATTACCTGATATTAATTAACATGCGAAGTGAATTTTAAATGCTTTAAGGTGACATTTTAAAATATCAAATCTAAAAATCGAATTTGCATTCAGATTTAACAAAATTGACAATTTGCGGTAAAAGCGTGTTTACAAATACACAGAGTAAATATATTTTTAAAGAATATATTTTATTTTTGTGAAGAACTAAATTATCTTTTGTCGTCAAAAAAAAAAAATTGAATTGTTGACTTGTATATGTAACCCATATGACGGAATAATAATTCAGGCTGGTTTTCATAATTTAAAATTTATTTTTACTTTGTTTATAAATTTTTATTCTCCTATTAATGCAATTCAATAGTTACATAAAAATCGTTAACAAATTTTTATAAAACTTTCTGAAATCAATTAATTATTCTAAAAATACATGCAATTAATTATAATAATTTTCATCCTACTGTTAGTTTATTTCGCAAGGTCTTATGAAAGGGGTTAAAATCGTTTTGTTTGCTTCTGGCAGAGAAAAATGTCCTTTATCTCCTTCATCAGGCTGAGAAGTGATTAGAATATATATTATATTTCATAACTTAAAAAAAAAAAACCTTCAACGTCTAATGAGAAAGAGATATAAAAATATCAAACTCTTTTAATGAAAAATATTTGTGTCACTACTTGTTTTAAATCAAATACTAGGAAGTTCAAAAGTGAAGAAACAAATTTTTCTATTCTATTTTATTTTTTGACAATATTCGTTTTATACGAATATATTAATTATTAAATCTTATATTGTTACTATATTATATTATCACTAAAATTTCTACCAAGTTTTATTCACAGAACAAAATTAGAATAATATCTATTTTAGACTTTTTTTATATGCTAATATTAGTTGTTTGTGTGATAATTCTTCGTCTACGCGCCGTATCGTTAATCCACCAAAAAATAGGGAGCTATGATAAAATTCTAAAGAGCATAAATTGTATGTTTCAATAGAGAGATTCAAGGAATAATAGCGCTGTTATTTAGCGAAGTAGTATGCATCACAGTTTATATGCAAATGTTACAATCAAATCAATTTAGGCAGAAAGTTCCTTGAAGAATAAAGTGTTATGGAGAACATTAGAATATGATGGATACTATTAAAACATCAGAAGTGATAGAGATCATAGAAGAAAGTTGAAAAGGCCTTTCATGTTCCTAAAGGCTCAATAGCAAAATTAGTAGATCGGGACTACGAAGGATTGTTCGACAGATTTTCAAAATAAAAAATAAAGGTAGCTGCATAAGAATTTTTGAAGAATATGACACAAATCGTTATTCATGATAAAAAAAAACTGGTGTTTCATTTATAGACCATCCAACAGATGGCACAGAGCCTACAACCAAAAAGCTACTTCAGAATCCATTTTGATTAACCTCGTATTGACTATCCTGGTTGACTTACAAGGATTTACTAATAACATTATTTCAATAATTGAACAAGAAGGTTCGGAGTAAGCTAACAACCTATTACAGATTCTATATGACAATTTTGCCCATCCCTTCCGATTTAGGTCCCTGTGACTACCATTTGTTCAAACAATTAACAGGAGCCTTTTCAACTCTGACAATTATATGAAGAAGGATTATAGAGATTAAATGAAAATTTACAGCCAAAATCTTTGATGCTAGAATTAAAAGGCTCTCTCCAGAATATGGGATACTTGTGCTACTATTAACGACGATTTATATTACTTACTTCTCTGATGCTTTATTAAACTTGATATCTACTGCACCAAATAGTAGATAAATAAATCATATATTGGATACAAGGTGTGAATCTGCTTAAAATTTTATTTAAGAAAAAAATATTTTTATTACAAGTGTAACTCCACTTCTTGCATGAGATTAAAAGTAATCAGGAAGATATGCAAAGATGCCATCGTGACAAAGTGAATATGTCTCGCCTAACCTATCCTTGTTTCCCCTCACCCTCAAAACTGGAAATCTCTAGTGACTGAGGGGCGTAGAAGTAGTCTGAAATCTTCAGCTTTAACTCCATCTGCCCCAATCCAGAAACCTAAAATGAAGTGGTTAATTTCCCCTTTTTCACAATGGGTGCTGCAGACCAAGCCTTAGATCTCTACATGTGCCATGAAAAGCATAGATTTGTGACTCCCGCTTTTGAAACCACAAGCTCCTATCTATTTGGACATGTCGAGATCTTAAATATACTTTAAACAAATAGCCCAGGTACGAATCCTTAACATATGGAATCTATTTGGAATACACTCATGGACAAAACTTAAGGAGGTTGTACCTTTCAGCATGTATATCGGGATTCAGACAATAACTCTGAAAGATATTTGATACACAGTGACTTTTATTGAAAATATACTAGATAACCAAGTATGAACAAAATTTACTCTGTCTCCTTAAAAAAAAAAACCGACGATAGTGACATTAATGATTTTCAACTTCTTTAAGTTTTGTTCGTGAGGGTATGTGTCCATCTCTCCTAAAATAAGATAAGAAAGTCATACAAGGATGTGTAATTTTCTACAAATGAAAAATACTTACCTCAAGTCTCGCTAAAAAGTGACGATCAGGCCTTAAATGAAGGGAGAAGGCCTCTCTGTACTCCATGTCTGTATCATAGAATATCTGAAGATGTACCAAGACTGAAGTGCGGTTAGGAAGAAATAGCAATTCTGGAAACACAACCATATCATGAGGAATATATTTTAACGCTATGAATTACTAATTACCTTTCGATATTGGGATGTAGTCCTTGCCAGCCTTGGCTGAGCCATCCTTGGTATGGACCCTCACAGCGGAGGACCGGGACAGATCTCCGCTACGTACCACGGCCACCGCCACACGCGAGAACGTGTTGGGACGTCGCGGCTCGCGGACATCGACTCGTGAGACGTTGAACTTTATCACAGGTCCTAAAACGCAGCATTTTCAATTTTCTATAGTGCATGCAAATTAATTCTTAAGATTGTTTTATTTCACAAAAATCAATGAATAAAATTGCGAATATATAACTCAGTAATTTACAGAATTTGCCTGAAGAATAACCATCTGGCGGAACTCGTTTATTTCCTGAATCCAGCTGAATGACGATGCTAAATAAGGTCTTCCTTTATATTTAATGAGGGCAAACATGGTATACTTGTAGGCTTTTATACATCATACAAGCTTTTGTATAGCAAATTCGCGTATATACTTCCGCGATTGTTATAAAAGCAATCACAAAATGCGTTTTTTATTTCATTTTAAAGAAAAAGGTGTTATTTTTTTACCCACACATATATTTTAATATTTTAAATATCACCATCCATATGAAAATAAATGTGAAAACAATAACCTCAGTTATATATGTTAATTAATGTTATTAATGATTATTTACCTGAGTACATCCTCACCAGGGAACAAATTAGCTAAAAAAAAGTAATGGTAGGAAATATGATGCTTTAATAGTTAGAAATCTGCACATGATGCTTTAATGCTGACTCCTCACATAATTTACATATTTTGATGTGTAGTATTTGGTTCAATCACAATTACATATCAATTAAAAAGCTAAAACGCACCATTTATATATAAGAAACGAAAAAGTTGGAGCACACAAACGTTTCTTCACACATAAAACAAACTTTTACTATCCTTACTGAGATACACCAAGCCCTCCCAATTTTTTTTATCGCAGAATGTTGGACAGTAGAAGTTTCTTTCATGTGTAAAGTAAACATTCGTTCTTTAACTCTTTCGTTTCTTATACATAATTGCATATTGTCATGTTACATAGTGGAATACTGACTGTCCTCAGGGTCGTCGATCCAGACTGCGGTGACGTTGACAGGTCCGACCAGAGCGTCGCCCTGAGGTGATCCCAGTACCAGACGGAATCTCTCCTCGCCCTCGTAGATTGGGTCGTCTAGGATGGCAACTTCGCATGTCTTCTCCACCTCCCCTGTCACACCATAGCAACAATGGTTAAAACACAGGTGTTATAGCATTGATAGATACATCTTATTTACACTGACAGCAAAAATAGAGCACAGTTTAACACAATATAGAAGATATATAATACAATATAATATACTGCGGCCTATAATTGTAAAACGACACTTGAAGTTACACCGCATAAGTTTCTTTTTAACGAAAAATCAATTTTTTTTTTATTTCAAGGTATCGACTATTTCTAACCTTTTTGGATGAGGTATGAAAGGATGAATTATGAAGAGTAATGACGACCGGGAAAATAAAAGTGTCCAGGGATGGGAATCGAATCCACAATGTTCCGCTTACCGGGCGTAACTTCAAGTGTCGTTTTACAATTACAGGCCGCAGTATATTATATTGTATTATAAGTTACTTTATGTATCATTTACGAACGGAAAAATACGTCCAGAGTAGCCTAGTGGACATGGCATCTGCCCGGTAAGCGGAACATTGTGGGTTCGATTCCCATCCCTGGACACTTTTATTTTTCCGGTCGTCATTACTCTTCATAATTCATCCTTTCATACCTCATCCAAAAAGGTTAGAAATAGTCGATATTTCACCTTGAAATAAAAAAATTTGATTTTTCGTTAAAAAGAAACTTATGCGGTGTAACTTCAAGTGTCGGTTTATAGAAGATATATCAAATGCCATATTGGTTTTTCGCGTCATGAAGAACATAATTCAATATACAGTTAAACCTGTCTATAGCGCCCCCTCTAAATAGCGCCTCCCTCTCTATAGCGCCCGATTTTAAATACGTAGTACGATGCGATTTACATTAAAAGTGACTTGTCTATAGCACTCCCTCTCTATAGCACCCTATTTTGGTGAGTCCCAAGAGAGGGCGCTATAGACAGGTTTAACAATATACATTTTGAAAACATAAGCATTATTTATATGACGATACGTGAAAAAATAAAGAAAATTTTGGTCGTTGAGGTACATTCTGCCCCACGCTGACAAAGGCCAACAGCCCAAAACGCGTTCGTGGAAAAGTATTTTATTAAATGGAATAAAAATGGAAAAGTTATAATAAACAAACTCTAAATTATTGTAGAAAATATTTTCAATCGAGAAGGCTAATATTGACACATATTTATTTTATTTGCGCGGATTTTATAGTATAGATGAGCAGAGTATCAGTCTATCTCTAGGCTTTTCATTTTTAATAAATTGGCTGAAAGGAAATATTTTATAGATATTTTATGCTATACATATAGACATGGAAACTCCATCAGTAGGAAAATTGGCACTTTTTTGTATATATATATTTTAATTAATTAATTGTTCCCACAGAGTATGTGTGTGAGATCACAAGTAAATAGGCGCTAACCGTAAGAAGGAAAAAAAAGTTCCTTTGTTTTAATATTAGTTTCTCTTTTATATTTGTTTTCTCTCTTGTAAATCAATAAATATAATGTTTGATTAATATTTTCTTAAAATCAGTTTCATTAAAAATTCTAAGCAAAGTCAACATAATTCAATAGGTAATTTATATAATTTGAGAAAAAAAAAATCAAGAATTGAGATTATTTTGAAGATTCATTTTTTTTTGTCTTCAAAGTTTATATACCTCTATATTTCTCCCTTAATACTCGTACAATACTCACCAAGAATTCGTCCAAAGTGCCAGATATATGAGCAGAGAACGGCTAGAAATATCATATTAGAGTGGTTTGGTAGATTAAACTTGTGAAACTTACTGGGAGGGTTTACCTCTAGATATTTTCTTTCATTATTTTAAAATGCTATCTTCAGAATACTTTTCACATTATATATATACATATTATATAATCTAAAATGCAAATATTTTATTTTTTTTTAAAACATGTATTTTACTTTCATCATTGACTATTGATTTATTTTTGACCATAGATTTAGAACATAACACTTTGAATATATTTGTTGTAAATATGTATAGTTAACCTACCTATTTTTTAAATTCACGAATATAGGATTCATTTTATAAATTCTATATTACTGTAAAAAAATAATTAATTTTTAATTCTTTTCAAGTAATTGAAAATAAAAACTACTACTTGAAAAGTAAATAACTATCTTTCCTTTTTCACGACTGCACCTCCAATTCTTTATCATTTTCAACAACAAAACAAAATATTCATAACACATATATATATAAGAGAAAATCATGTTTATTTATATTATAGGGACATTCATAATATTGAAACATTTAATTTATTTATCAGTGAATTATTTATTATTTGTAATAATCTGTTGCTCTTGATGATGATTCAGAAACATCTAAAATCCTTCTTTACATTTGTAAATTAATGTGTTGATCGTTTTTCAGATTTTGATCTTTAGATTCATAAATAAAATATTTTATCTTATCGATAAATTTTATTTGTCTAATTGATTACTTTACAATATGATAATAATTCAAAGAAAAAACTAATTTTAAACCATTTTTATTAGATGCTTTCCCCTCAATAAGTTTACACAACGATTTTCGCCCCCCCTGCAGTACAGTTAAACCTGTCTATAGCGCCCCCTCTTGGGACTCACCAAAATAGGGTGCTATAGACAGGTCACTTTTAATATAAAATGTTTACATTTTAATGTTTAAAATCGGGCGCTATAGCGAGGAAGTCGTTATTTAGAGGGGGCGCTATAGACAGGTTTAACTGTATATGAATTATTGCAAATTTACAACAATTCTTTGATAAGTATGGACATGAATGCTCTCAAAAATAAGATAAATATTTATAAAAATGCAGAATAACGTCTATCTTTGAATAATAAATACATTTCTTAGAGCTTTCAGCCATTGTAAGATCGGGTTAATCCATCTTCCAGAATTCACCAATTTCAACAGAATCCTCCTCCAAACAAACGTTGACAAATGGTACAGCCGTTATGGTAAATTAGAGCCAGGATAGATGGCGCATTTATTCCGGGGTCAACAAAGCAGTTGATAAATATCTCAGCAGACGACATTAGTTATCCTATAAGCCTTCGGATCTATTCTAATTCACTATCGATTTCTTTAATTTAATCTTCTTCCTTTCTCTTATATACATTCGGTATCTCGAAGCAATTCTTTGATGATATACTCCGTTATATTTAGAGGGTGTGGAATTTATCCTTGCTTTATTTATTTTTATAATTATTTTGATAAATGGAATAATTTCTACACAATTAGTAAACCGGAGATTATATTTTGGAAATTTGTGGAATAAACTTTTTCATCGTAGTAAACACTGCATAAGTTTGTAGGAAGTTGTTCAAATTCTAAAAATAATATTTCCCACTAAATATTACTATTTCTCATATTCTGTTTTTGTTTGCTAGAGATAGTTCGAAAAATTACTTAGAACATTCTCGATATCAAATAATTAAGACATTTGATCTATTTTCGAAATATTGATTCAAAACTGGTGTATCATATGAGAGTATATAATGAATCATTTTTAACATATTTATCTTTTGATGATTTCTCATATCTTTAGATATTTATAAGGTTTTAAGATTTAAAAGCAAAGTTCAAGTTTCTCTCAACCTAAACTACATATTTCCGCGCTTAAAACTTTAGGTAGGATGTTTGCTACTGTGGAATAGAGAGAATGATGGAAGTCCACACACAGTGTGCTGGATGGTACAGGACTCACAGGGCAGGAAGTGGAGGAGTGAGACGTCAGTGTCCGGCCGTTCCTCGAAGTCCAGGGCCACGGAGGCAGAGTCCTGGCGGGTGTAGCACCGCACGGCCGCTGGACGACTCAAGTCCCCGGACCTCACCACCACGGCTGCAGCCCGCTCGCTGGGCTCAGAGGTCCTGTACTGTCCGACCTGGAACTGGAACACGGGGCCTGCGTGCACACACATTCTCAGCTATCTTAGTTATTTCTAATAAAGCAACAACAACAACAATTACAACAACAGCAACAACAATGACAAACAACAGCAACAACAATGATAACAACAGCAACAACAATAATAACAACAGCAACAACAATAACAACAACAATAAAAACACCAGCAACAACAATGACAACAACAATAAAAACAACAGCAACAGCAACAACAAGTCTTTTATTGGGGGCCTATGCCCTAATTGTATAGAAAAGATGTGTTGTTTACATGTGATCATTCATTTACATATCCATTTACACACGGCTCTTTTCTCGATGTTTCTTCTCTTGCTCAGCTCTGTAAAACTTATACAGGGCCAATGCATTGGATTTATTCTTTGTCGTCCTAGACAGCAGAGAGAGCCTCCAGAGCAAGAGAATTTGATCCAATTTGATGCAAAAGAAGTTTCCTTTCATTTCTTAACTTTAGACAGAAAAATCTGAGATTTATTTCTTATATATGGAGTTGTACAGAGAAAATATATTCATGGACAAGACTTAAGGAAGTGGAAAGTCTCTGATGTCGCCAGAAGTCTGTTTTTTTTAAGGTACCAGTGGCAATTTTGTTTACACTTGATTATCTCGTGTATTTTCAAAAACGCTGTATATCAAATATCTTTCAGAGTTATTTTCTGAATCCCGAAATACATGCTAAAAGGTACAAATTACTTAAGTTTTGTCCATGAATGTATACTAATTTTTCAGAGAAGGCGTTCATTGTCATAAGATAGGGAATGAGGTGGTCAGATCTGTCGTTCATAGCAAACAGAATCTGAACCCACCTCAAAGAAGTAATCTAAAAATAACAAATCGCTCCTGATTAAGTCCAACATGTCCAAATTCCATCAATGAGAGCAAGAAGGAAAAGGACTCTGGGACTTTGGAAGTGCTGAGTTGAATTTTTCTCACGTGTGTAGATATGTGCTTAGTCACTGTGATAATTGAAGGTGTAAATTGACACAAGACAATACATCGCCATCCATACATAGCCAATGAAAACATTAAGACGCGAATGTTTTCATTGGTTATGTAAATTGAAGATGTTTTGAAAGCGTTATCAAAGACACTCTAGTCTTCCTCCGACATTACTGGACAGTCTGTATCATAACAGTCTGTGCCCGTTCCTTTCTGAGCAAGTGCTTGATCTCATTATATAATCCATGTGTGACTATGTGTACAGGTGGAGACTCACGGTCTGACAAGGAGTCGTCGATGGTGACGATGGCCTCAGCGGGGGAGCCCAGCACGGCGCCCTGGGGAGCCCGCAGCACCAGCCGCAGGGTCTCCCGGCCCTCCAGCACCGGCTGTCCCGCGTCGTCCAGCACGGTGAGGTTGACCGAGGCCGAGCGCTGACGGGGGCCGAAGTGGAGCCGGTGGGACAGCGCCACGTAGTCCTGGTTGGCTGGACAACATCCCCCATTTGTACATGTCACATCTCAACCAAGCTGTGTTCTGACACCTTGTGTAAGTTTTGTTTTTTACTTATCTCAAGGACATTTGGTACAGGTCATGATAATCATGGTAAATAGTTACTGACTGTTCTGCATATATAGAGAGCAGTTCAACGTTTGCACTTACAAAGTGCCAGGTTTGGTTACTCGCACTTATTAGCTGGGTTGGGCTTGTGCAAAGACCAGAGACCATTGAAGCAGAGAAAAGGTTCAATGCGGGATTCGATCCCACTATCGACTGTACGTATCAATCCCCTCCATCAACCCCATTATAACCTTATAAATACCGAGTAGAACTGCCTTCTACATGTGTAGACATGGTCTGTACTATGTGTACTTGGGATATAAGTAACAGCACAATATACACTCATGGACAAGACTTAAGAAACTTGTACCTTTCCGAAAGAATTTCGGGATTTAGACAATAACTCTGAAAGATATTTGATACACATTGTACTTTATTGAGAGACACACAAGACAACCAAAGGTAAACATAATTGCCTCTGCCTCCTAAAAAAAACAGACATTAAGTTTTATCCATGAGTGTATATCATCCAATTTTGTGGAATTATTTTTCAATTAAAAAGTACGTATATTATATGAAGAAAGTTTATAAAAGAATCCAAACCTATAAGCCTGACGAAATGATTAGTGGATCTTTGTCTCCACTGCTTACTGATAATTATCAGCTTTATAATTAGCATGCTATTATAATTAGTAACAGCATTTGTCGATAGATGGTGCTACGACCCTTCTAACAGTTTGGTAGGGCAATTACTCTGCTACGTTTGGCGAGGCCGATATTGGACCTTCAGCATCATTTTCAATGTCTTTATTTTATCAAAATGTTTTTATATGTGTTCATTCACACAATTTGTAGAATTTTTTAAAATAAAATATGCATTTTATACTACAATATAATGCAGCTTATGATTGTAGAACGACATTTGAAAATATCCCGCATGTGTTTCTTTTGAACGTAAAATCGAAATTTATTTTAAGGAGAAATAGCGATTATTTCTAACCTTAGGGATGAAGTATGAAAGGATGAATGGTGAAGAGTAATGATAAACGAAAAAATAAAAGTGACAGGGACGGGAACTATGCATTTATTTAATAAATATATGTGAAAAAAAAAAAACTCCCCATATATCCACAACGGTTAGTTCTGTTGTAGCACGTATCTTATACCACATTCCTTAATAAAAGGGAATAACGCGTCATCTAACATTAAAATACATTTGAATTTTATATATTTTATTCAATGAAGATCAAAATTACATAACCATCACAATTAATTATATATCATAACTACATAACATTAAGCCATCTATTCTCAGTTTTGTTTTGGTCACCAGTCCAATATTTTTATTTTCACAGACTAAATTATGAGATTAATTTATAAATGAAATATTATGCAAAACAAATAAACAACTATATACATCACAGATCTATGTCAGTATCTACAATATTTGCAAGCTGTGGGTCACAGTACCAATGGGGAAGGAATTATGTAGCAAAGTATTTATTATATTTTATGTACAGATTATTAATAATAATTTAGCTACTATGGAACTTCCCTCATTGCTTCTCTTGTATTTTATGAATTATTTAGTTGGTACTTGTCTCAAATAGATTGCCGTGTCATCCTGAAGTTTGTCTTTCCTAATTTTCTACCTTACAATCAGCTTCTAGTCGTTCCATTTTTACCTCTAGACCGAAGGAAGAACATTTGACAGATCGCTTTTTGAACCATTCAATAAAACAAAATTCAACGTAAAAATATTCTTTTTATTTCGTTTTGAATCTAATATTTATCCGATTTATTCCTATTTAATGTCGTAGAATATATTTTAGAATAAAGATAAAGGTCGCTTCTCTCGTCTAAATAGACGTCAAAACCAGACGCTTCTAACTTTGCTAAAGCTGGTGTTGTGGCTATGTTAACGACCGGAGGACGCTAGTTTGCGGTGAAGGTCAATAGATGGCGTTTAGTTTTGACGTCTATTTTGACGGGAGAAAGCGACCTTTATCTTTATAGATGAATATCCTCTCCCGGCAAAATTTCCATCTATATTTTAGAATATTGTCCGAAACTATTTATTCCGATAGATGTCACATTCAATCAGTCAGGTGTATAGATGTATCAAGAGAAGTATGTTTATCTCAATGTGATAGAAAGGTCCAGTTACCCCGGGCGGAGGGCGGTTCCACGGGCGCGGACATCACCGCGACGCTGGAGTTATGGCTGAGATCGGCCCCAACTCTCCACACTTCTACCTCCAGCAGCCGGGTCTTCTCCTCCACGTAGTACTCGGCCTGGGAGAACATCAGCCGGGGCTCTGCACAAACCGGCATTGTCGCGGAACTACATCGACACTTGTCTCATACGTACATGGCAAGCGCTTAAAACACGAGAATCAAACTAACTAACGATTGGGTTCTTTATTCAGATAAAACTGGGCTTAATTCCAAGGCAAAAAGGTTTTTCTTGACCATTCTAATACGATAAAAAAAAACATCGAATTAGGGACGTAAAATTGAAGCTTTTTTGGCTTTAAACTGGCTCAGTGTTATCGAAGAGACGGATTGTTTTAGATTTAATTCTAGTGTTTTAAATAACATCAGTGATTTGTGTTAATTTTACAGTAAAGGACAGAGTCTAGATATGAATTTGGTATTAATGGAAACGTGTTACAACATTAACCCTTTCACCGCAGGACATGCTAACATGTGTGTTGCTAGCCAGCTCAGCTATAGAAGTAGACTTGCCTCTGATGTCGTTATTCTTTTTAACAAAACTCATCCTATAAGTAAAAGAATATATATATACAAGAATATCCAAATAACAGTCAATCATTTCAAAAGGTCAAAATAGAGTCAAAGAGAGGAGACAAGATTTAAAAATTTAGATCAAAATTTGATTCAAATATTTATTTCAAAGTTCTTGAACCGTTGTATTCTCCCTTAGAAGAGATAGCATCATATCCTTTTCGGAGAAGGAATCTGCCATTCAAAGAGTAAAATAGCAAACTAAATACTTTATTCTCATCGGAGAAGAAGTCTCCTGATGCTAACTTATCAAGTAAGTATTGCACCTGAACAAAGTTGAATAATAAAAAAGGCATCTCCTTATCGTGTAACTGAAAGTTGCTGATGGCTTGCGCCACCTATCGGAATAAATATAAACTATTTTCGTTGATTTTTTAATTATTCCAGAATTGGCCAAATACCCATTTTTGTGTCCGTGGTTAGCTTTTCTTGATTAATCAAGAATGGGTATTTGGTCAATTCTGGAATAATTAAAAATCAACGAGCATAGTTGATATTTATTCTGATAGATGGCGCAAGCCATCAGCAACTTTCAGTTACACGATAAGGAGATGCCTTTTTCATAATTTATGGACCTTATCCCAGTACAATATCACATTTGTACTATTTTTTCACAAAGTTGAATAAGTTAACAAAAATCTTATTTCCAGAAGTCTAAAAAAGAGATTCTGGAACTGTGAGTTAAAAGAGAAACTAGCTCTCTCTTAAGATTTGTCTAGACCAGGGGTTTCAAAGGGACTGTGCTACATACCAAAATATATCGTTCTAGAGTTCTTGTAGTATCTTGTACAATTTACCCGCCCCAATCACACGAAAGTTTGTGGTTTGGATTGTAAATAAATACCCATTATATGATGCATTAGCGCGCCATCTGTTATCAAAATTCAAAACTATTATAGACGCGTATGATTCTTTTAAAAAATTAACAATTTCTACTGTCCTTACTGCAATTACTACAGGCCCTCCCATTAGTTTTTCCATTGCAGTAAGAACAGTAGAAATTGTTTATTTTTAAAAAGAATCATACGCGTCTATAATAGTTTTGAATTTTGAAATACCCATTCTATAAGTGTTCTAGCATTAGCCAACATGAGGATTATAAAGATGGAATGATAATAGATATCAGAATGCAAACTACATTTTACAGAGTATTCATTGATATCATAGCTGTATCGGCGAAATATCAAAAATCTATCGAAAAGATAGTTTCTATATCTAAAAATCAAGTAAAATAAAATCTCTAGTTATCACTGAAAATTTGCATTCATTACCAAAAATACACTTTATCCTATACAGTTATGGTTAGAATTTCGTATACATTCTTATTAACCAGTAGATAATGTATCACTAAAATATCTTAAAGTGATCAGGATGTATCGTACTAGAATGACTGGTATAATTTTCCAATCAAGAGATTCCATAACAATGGAGCGACATGTTTTCTTTTACATACTACACTCATGGAGGCAAAACTTTAAAAAAGAAGTTGTATCTTTTAGAACATGTATATCGGGATT
The DNA here is from genome assembly GCA_030710605.1 of Cordylochernes scorpioides. NCBI lineage: Eukaryota > Metazoa > Arthropoda > Arachnida > Pseudoscorpiones > Chernetidae > Cordylochernes > Cordylochernes scorpioides. The sequence continues at coordinate 200,997,154 of CP092863.1, read as the reverse complement.
CAGACAATAACTCTGAAAGATATTTGATACACAGTGACCTTTATTGAAGACACACGAGATAACCAAGTGTGAACAAAATTGCCTCGGTCCCCTTCCTTAGGTTTTATTCATGAGTGTATATTAAAATATGGGCTAACTTTCAAGCTCGTTCTCAAGTCCTTTATCTAAACGTACTTACAAGAGATACATTGAAAGTATATCTCTCAGATTTTAATAAAACGAACGCTTTTGATATAGTGTTATGGAATCCATTAAATTGAAAATCTTTAAGTGTCGCACTCTGATGAAAAAAGATTGAGAATCATTGGCGACATATCTTGTGACAATCATCAAACCTAGAAGATGTCCTAGAATGTGATGGAAAACACCCTGACCTGACACCATCAGATTATGCTTCGTTCCACTTGGCAACTGCCCAGGATCTCAGCACGCACATCTCATGCTTTGATTCCCTCAAAAAGGTGAAGATATGGGTTGATGGTTGCAAGAGCACCATTTTTTACGGCCATTAATTATATAAACGGGCTATTTTGTTATTAATTACCAGATCCTTAACCCCCCCCCCCCCACCCCGTCAAATATGAGACATGAACTTATACAAAATTTCAAAACTTATTTACATATGCATCTTCATCGTGAAAGAGCAATGAGAGGAAGGATAGTGCGAATCAGCTAGTGAACATGTATCTATGTATCTATAAACCAAATAAAGCGCTTTTTATATAAATACTAGCGGACGTACCCGGCTTCGCCCGGGGTTTTACCCGAGTAAAGGTTTGTCTAGCGAACATTTGTTAAAACAATTCTCTAAAAACTTATTAAAAAAAAGATATATTTTGATAATTTGAAACTCGTAAATTTGAATCTCTCGATAAAGTGAACATTTTTTCCCGGTCCCTGTGTGCCGTGTCATCCTGAATTTTGTCTTTCCTAATTTTCTACATTAGAAAATCATAGTTTTATCTAGTGAACATTTTTTCCCGGTCCCTTGAAAAATACTCGATAAGTTGAATAAAATCAATATTAATTGGTTCCCTCAGTAATTGGAATATAAAGGAATAGTATCTTCGCCTTGGAATTGTATCATTATTCTTGTCTCAAATAAATTGCCGTGTCATCCTGAGATAATCTTACTTTTGATAAATAATATTTAAGATAACAAACTTCGTGATAAGAAAACTTGTTATCATCGTCACAATGGGGGCGCTGCTTGCGAGTTAAATCTACAAATCTGCAAATAACTCTAAGGATATTCAAGATATTCATGAAATTATTTTTCAAAAACCTTCCCGGTGATATACCTAATAATATCCCAAAATTTCACGGCGATTGGATGTATGGTTTTTGAATCTATAGAGTACAGACAGACAGACATTCAATTTTATATATATATAGACGAATGACCCGGGCAACGCCCGGGTTTTACCCGATTAAATGTTTTTATTCAAATAATATTCGTTACGAATATTCATTCTGCTCGAATGAATGTTTTTCTGTTAGAATTTTGTTCCTGCGTACAAAATAATGAACTGGTTTAACCCGTGGTCTCTGCTTTTTGGAATATTTCCCGATATAATTATGTATCTAATAATCAAACATGATACAGCAATATCGTCATCATCATTTTCTGACTAAAAATATATAGTTTTAATAAAAAAAAGTTAAAAATGTAAAAAAAGTTCTTCAAATGAAAAAAAGAAATAGCCAAAAATACTAATCAAAATGCAGCCGAAAATTTTCCTCAGGTTTATAAAAAGCGACATGCAAAATTTGGTACCTATTGGTTCAGTAGTTTTTGAGTTTATCGCGAAACAGACAGACAGACAGACAGAAATTGACTTTTATATATATAGAGATTATATATATAGAGATAATATAAATGAGTTTTTTAAAAATTGTAAAAAAAAAAATGCATCGGCCGGGAATCGAACCCGGGCCGCCCGCGTGGCAGGCGAGCATTCTACCACTGAACCACCGATGCTTTAAAAAATGGCCATATTTAGGTATTCATTCCATTCCGGATTAGTCCGCGTAAAAAAAAAGTTCTTCAAATGAAAAAAAGAAATAGCCAAAAATACTTATCAAAATTTAAAATACAATATAACGCGGCTGATGATTGTAAAACGAAAATTGCAATTTATACCGCGAATGTTTCTTTTATAAAAATCGAAAGGGTGTGGGTTCGATTCCCGCCCCTAGACACTTTTTATTTTTCCGTTCGCCATTACTCTTCATGTTTCACCTTTCCATACTTCATCCTTAAAATTAGAAATGTCGCTATTTCTCTTTGAAAATAAATTTCGATTTTTTTAAAAGAAACATTCGCGGTATAAATTGCAATTTTCGTTTTACACTTATCAAAATGCAGCCGAAAATTTTCCTCAGGTTTATAAAAAGCGACATGCAAAATTTGGTACCAATTGGTTCAGTAGTTTTTGAGTTTATCGCGAAACAGACAGACAGACAGACAGAAATTGACTTTTATATATTATATAAATATAATGAAAGAGTTTTAAATATAATATCGAATATTTCAATCTGGGGAAATCTAATTCAAAGTGCACGAAATCTATACAAAATGTTCGTCAAAGCAATGAATTTACAGATTTTCCTTTGGTCATTATTCAGCCGTCTTTCCAAATTGGCAACAAGCAGTACCTAATATATATTATATTATGATATATCTTCTTGATTTTTTGTTATGCAACTATAAAATTAATCTCCATATGCGACTCTGACATAATAGGCCAAAGTTTCACTGAAATCTATTCTACGATAATCATATATTTATAGTAATAAGATAATAACTTTCGTATATCTTTATTTGGAATTTCAGATTGATTATTAGTTGATAGGGTATGCAACATAGATATCTACCATTTATCAATTTGATTCATAATAAAAGTTCATGATTTCTAGCTGAATTAGTGTTCAATTAATTAATCCAAGTGTCCATTTCTCTTTTTTGAGTATTCGTTATCTTCCTTCTCATTTATATACAAGTCTATTTGTTTTGTATAAGTCTATAGATTATGGCGTTATATTTACTAATATTTTGTTTGTGCGTGACATGATTTTGATCTTTAACTCAAAATATTGAAAGCTTTCAATATTGAAAAAGGACTTTCAAACTATTGAAAACCATTTTATATGAACTTCATTATAATCTTAAATAAAATCTGCAACAGATATTCACAATAAAGATTATTCCCTGCTTTTACATTTTAAATAAATCAATAAGGAATCGAGGGTTTGGTTTCTTTTCGTAATTCTTTTATTTCTCGAGGTTTCGGGGTAATATGTCCTTCAACACGGAGACACCAGAAGTAACACTTCTATCTGATTATAACGCGCCGTATTGTTATAATCAGATAGAAGTGTTACTTCTGGTGTCTCCGTGTTGAAGGACATATTACCCCGAAACCTCGAGAAATAAAAGAATTATGAAAAGAAACCAAACCCTCGATTCCTTCTTGATTTAGCTAAAACATATATACATACATATAATATTCAAATATAGCTAAATACATTAACAAGTTATATATTTAGATTTCTAATAGTTATTTCACCATTATTTATTCTGACTATGTCAAATAAGACAAGAATAAAGAAACTCATTGCCTAAAAGATAGTTTTACTTAATCAAACAAGAATAAGAAATAGATAAAAAAAATATATATTTGTTATAAAATAAATAAAGCTTCCAGGGCTAAGTTTATTGTGCAACTTTTTATTTTCAAGCTTTCGGACTTGTCAGTCCTTCAACAGGATTATCACGTTAATAAATTAATTATAAATACTATTTTTATATGCAAATTTTTATTTACATATTTTCATGTATATATGAAATATAATTGCACACAAGTAATTATATTTAAATAGAAATAAAGAGATAAAAATATTTATTTATATAAAAGGGCGTACCTAGATCTGTAAAGAAAAAAGAAAAAAAAAAAAACATTTTTTTCTCAATGTAAAGAAAAAAAAAAGACTTTTTTTTCTCAAAAAGGTACGCCCTTTTATATAAACTTATTTAATAGATCGCCTTTTGACTAAAAAAAAATATGTGTTTAAAATATAAATAAAGCTGTGGATATAACACACAACGTATAATATAAATATTAGTAGAGAGTAGGTTATCATATTTTATTAGAACTCTTTTTATTTCCGAACACAAAGCAGAATTTATCTTTTAGTATTTCCAAGAAAAAGCCAGAAATAAGTGAAGATAGAAAGATAGAGGAGTCTCTATGTCCAAAATTACCTTGGCGTGTTTATTTGAGGGCGGTGGAATCTTGTTTCGTTAAGTCCAACTTGTCAGTTAGGAAAGAACCTTCTTTCCTCAACAAGGACCTCTCTCAGAATAGTCTTACAGATCCTTTCCCTTCTATTTAAGATGAAATACCAAAAATTTTCTGGTGACGCCTGACTCTGGAATTGAGATTGATTAGGTCGAAGTGTGTCTTCTTTATACAGACGCCGTTTTCATAACGAATTCCTCACGTTCATATTTTTTAAGGGATCCAACCCTCTGACTGACTTGTTAGTATACAGTTTCTTTTAAAAATAACACATCAATCGGGTTATATATTAATTTTGAAAATACATTATGCTCTACTTTGTAAATACTATCTTTACATCTAGTTCAGCAATGGATTTATTCTATATTTAATGATATTTAGATAATAAAAAGGCGTATATTGGATTACTCTATATTCAGAACCATTTAATGATATATATATGGCTTTTATGCAGTTTTTAATCTATTTTAACAATAGTTTCTGCTTATACATTAAATGGATCTATAAAAAATTATTAAGTCGGTGATATTTAGGTAAATCAAGGTATTTTAATTGCTTGTTCTATTTATACGTGGAATAGGTCCTGTTAGGTAGTTAGCCATTGCCTTTCATTTACTGAAAGTTCACCACATTGATTATAAATAAGCCGAAAGCCGTTTGAATTTTGCACTTACAAGGTATCGGTGCTCCTATTTGCACTTACAAGGTATCAGTGCTCCTATTTGCACTTACAAGGTATCAGTGCTCCTATTTGCACTTACAAGGTATCAGTGCTCCTATTTGCACTTACAAGGTATCAGTGCTCCTATTTGCACTTACAAGGTACCATGCTTCTTTTTGCACTTACAAGGTATCAGTGCTCCCTTTTGCACTTACAAGGTATCGGTGCTCCTATTTGCACTTACAGAATGCCATGCTTCTTTTTGCACTTACAAGGTACCAGTGTTCCCTTTTGCACTTAAATGGTATCAGTGCTCCTATTTGTACTTACAAGGTATCAGTGCTCCTATTTGCACTTACAAGGTACCATGCTCCCTTTTGCACTTAAAAGGTATCAGTGCTCCTATTTGCACTTACAAGGTATCGGTGCTCCTATTTGCACTTACAAGGTATCAATGCTCCCTTTTGCACTTAAAAGGTATCAGTGCTCCTATTTGTACTTACAAAGTATCAGTTCTCCTATTTGCACTTACAAGATGCCATGCTTCTTTTTGCACTTACAATGTATCAGTGCTCCCTTTTGCACTTATAAGGTATCAGTGCTCCCTTTTGCACTTACAAGGTATCAGTGCTCCTAATTGCAATTACAAGGTATCAGCACTCCTTTCAGAGTTATTTGCCTTTACTGGTGGCCGCATTTACACTAGTAGATGATAGTAGAGTAAGTTGGTTATTTCTAGAGCGCTGAGAGGCTTTAATATCGACGCGAGTCAAGGGATACTTAACAATCCTGATTTTAAAATGTAATTTTAAACGAACGCCTCTTTCTCAAGATGTTTCCTGTTCATGTATGGACGGGCGCGTGGGTGGTGAAGTTATTTTGCGACAAAAGCCTGGGAAATAAATGGGACTCACGTTTAGACACGTGTTTTTACTCTTCCTAGCTCATCCATTTCTAGCTCTTTATAGCTAAATAGAGTTAAATTCGTTTTATGTGATTATAGAGAATATTTTGGTTTTAAATATAATTTTAAGCCAGTATTTAAAAAAATTATTTATTGATTATAAACCCAGCAGTTGAAAAACGTTGCGTTTATAAAATTCATTTTTTTTTAATGTCGTAGCTTTTTTTTATGATGGTAATTTTTTTTTCAAAGAGAAAGAACATCATACGGACTCTCTAATATTTTTGTTTCTACAAATGCAATAGCGCCTTACAATAAAATTAGCATTGCAACAAAATACTAAGATTTGTGAAGTCAAATGTTATTTATTTCTGAAAATAAATATTCTGAAGGACTGACAAGTCCGAAAGCTTGAAAATAAAAGATTGCAAAAGAAACTTAGCCCTTGAAGAATTATTTATTTTATTATAATAAATGATCTTGTCGTATATGGCGAAGTTTTATACTATATATCATCAAACAATGAGAACATGTCTTAAGAAATAGGTAGGTTAACTCGAGGAGTACAGTCTTCATGGTTATAAATTCGGGGACCGAAGTTGAAAAGGTAGAAACCAACGATTGTTTCAGTAGATGATTAAAAAGGCAAGTTTGAAAAGAATTCGCAATGTGCATACATAAACAATATTGCTGGTCTCTTCAACAGGTGGTCTCATTAAAGGTTGGGTTATTTCATAATCATGGGGAAGTGTGTAAACAATATCTAAAAAAAATGTTACCTTCAGGCTTCCAAATTTGAGAATAATTATAGACAAATGATCATTACAATACTTGTTATATCAACTTAAGAAACATGCACACAGGGGAAGCAATGTCTTAAAATTGCCATCGTCCCATTTTAAAATTCGATGTTAAAGTGGTACGTGGATCAATGATGATTGCAAACTTGTTAGAAATACGAAAGAGGATATTGTTTGTTCTCTCGGTTAAGGCATTCACTCTATAAGTTATTTCATCCAAATTCGAGAGAGTTATAGTTGAAAACAGCCAGAGATGGTTAGAAGGAAGAACAGTAAAAGAGTTACCATCCCGAGGGTCCGGCAGGATCAACACGTTGACACGGTCTGGACTACCCAGCCTGCCTCCCGACACCTCGCTGAGTCCCACGGCCACGGACTCCAGGTCCTCTCTCAGAGCGTCGTCCACCAACATCAGCCTGCAGAACGCCAGGTCCTGACCGGGTGGGAACCTCAGCGGCAGCGCGGCCAGGGCGATATAGTCGGACTGGGAGTGAAGGCCGGCGGGTCGCGCGGCCGTGGCGTTCCCTGCACCACACTCAGAATTACAACAAGAGGAATGTACATCCTACTTTATCTAGAGAACTCGATAAAATTATTTTCACCTCTTCCTTTAAAAAAGACGCAAATGTGACATCTTTCGATTGTCTCTACAAACTAGCAAATCGGTTCGATGACAAAGCCACAACACCAGCTTTGGTAAATCCATAATGCCCACCTGAAGACCATTATTTTGGGATAATCAGTTAATGTCAGGCTTTGGTATAACGATTTCCATAGGGGATTCATGAAAGCTTCAGAATTTCCAAAGAGGTGTTTAGTTGGTAGAGTGAGAAAGCATATTCTATAACCAAATATAAATGGATATTAATCTATATAAGGGAAGACCACCTCTTCTGTCAAAATAGACGCAAAATAAAAAAAAAGTGCCATCTCATGGTGTTTAACCATGTCCAGGGTTTAACCATCTGCTAGGTTGCAGAGGCGGCCGTGAAGTGGCGAAATGTTTTTGATGTCATGTTGACGGTAGAAATGACATTCCCATTATTGATCAATATCCTCCCGGCAAAATTCACACCCATACACAACTCTGTATAGTATAGAATATTCATTTGTCTACACAAACTATCGGCTTTGAATTATAAGTTTAGTAATTCACTTTCTGAACATCGAACAGACAAGCTGCATATTCTAATAATTAAGTATAACGTTTCAAAAAGAAGATTAATAATCTTTTCCTGAAATTCTAAATGCAATAAAAATCTTATGAAAGTGAGAAATTTTTGTGGGGAGTATGCTGCACTGATAGTATATCCAAAACATATTTGTAGCTTTTATTAATTTTCAAGATATGGTTCTGCTCCTTTGAATTAAAAAAAAATCAATATTTGGTTGATCATTTCAGAAGATATATGTAATATGATGCAATGTTGTTACACTATAATATTTGATGTATTATACTGTTGTAGAATCCTGTCGACTTAACCGTTCTGTGGCAATATCGTTGCGGAATTTCTTGTTGTTCGATTTGAATGGTGAGGATTGGTTGAAGCGCAGTCGTTGAGTGGTAAGTGAAGCACACAGTTAGGAATAATCAGGACACATGATGAGGTTTGAAAATAAAAGGCAACTGGATTGGAGGAAAGAAAGCTTGAGAAGACGGAGCGATTTTGATTGTTAATTAACTGATCACATGGTGGTGATTGTACTTAGCTATGAGCTGAGCGGGGAGAGGTCCTGGGCCGATGTCACCTCGTTGGAAGTGAAGGAGCAACTCTAGGTGTTGTTCCTATGAGAGCTAAGACACTACTGACCATTCTTGCTTTTCGATTTAACACCAAGCCTCAGTGTCTCTCTGATTGGTCGAGAGATGTCACATGATCTTGTCCTATTGGTTGACCTACTTAAGGTGCGGTCTTTTGATTGGCCCGCGGCTCTCCTTGATGAAAGATGTGGCCTGCTTGATATATCCGATTTCGCCAGGAAGTGTTGGGTGGCTTGACGCTTATAGCTTCGACGGATATTAGATACGTCCTGTTTTTGCCGGAAGTATTGAGTGCATCTTGGCTAAAATAACTTCTGCGGTCACTAGAGACGTCCGGTCTCTGCCCCTGCAATGTTGACACAGGGGTGCCAAAATAGTCGTGCCAGCTTTAGTCTTACTTCCTATATCTTTTGTTACTTTCTTTCCTCCAGTTACCTTGTTCTTTATTAAGTCTTTGAAAATCATACATGATATATACATAGTGGGTCGGGGTTGCATTTAATTATATACAAATTATGACAGATGCGCCCCCTACATGTGAAGAATTCAAGAAGGGGTTAGCCTGAGAGAATTCTGTAAAGTGAAAAATAATTTTGTGGGAAAATTAGTTGTGGGTATGGAGGGGCTATATACAAACATTGCTGGTAATATAAAAGTAAAATAGAATGGTGTTGATGATATAGGTTGAGTATAATTAATAGAAATCAAAAATTTTTAATTGTAAGAAATCAAGGAATGTTATGGTACATAGTGGATTAAAAGAAAAGAAAATGCGCCTAAACGAATTCTACTCGAGTTAAGAAATGAATTCGAGGGGGTTCTATTTAGGCTTTGAAATCAAAATAAAAATAATATAAAAATAGTTGAATGAAATCAAAATTGAATGTGTTTGGTTGAATGGTGAGAAAAAAAAAAGAAAAATGCCTAACCATATTCTAGCTCGAAATTGGGAATGAAATCGAAGGAATTCTATTAGGTCTTTTGAGAAATAAAAAAAATAAAAAAAATAAAAAGTTGGAAGAAATCAAAGTGAATGCTTGGTGCGTGGTGAGAAAAAAAGGAAAAATGCCTAATTACTTTTTTGCTTGAATTTTGGAAAGGAATTCGAGGAAATTTCATAAGGTCTTTTGAGAAATCAAAGTAAAATAAAAATAAAAAGTTGGAAGAAATCAAAGTGAATGCTTGGTGCGTGGTGAGAAAAAAAAAGGAAAAATGCCTAATTATATTCTAGCTCGGAATTGGGAATGGAGACCGAGGGAATTCTATTAGGTCTTTTGAGAAATCAAAAATAAAAATAAAATAAAAGTTTTTTGAGCGAAATCAAAGTAGAGTGCTTGGAAAAAAGAAAAATGAAAAATACAAAGATTTCAACAACAAAGGGTGATTTAATGTTTTTAGTTTAATCGAAAGTCAGTGAGTTTTCGTTGATAATTGAGTTGTGGCAATATAAATCAAGTGGTAAGTAGAATGATAATTGATAAATGAAAATGATAATATAACTAATTGAAAAAAAAATGATAATTAATGATTAAAAGTGGTAATAAGTTGAATAAATTGATAAATTGATTAAATATTTAAATTTTAATTGAGAGAAAATAATGAAAATGATTGATATGAAAAATAAGGTGTATTGGTTGGAACCCTTTGGTATCTACATGCCCTGATCTACATGTATTGGTTGCTCCATTTTGCCCTATAAATGTTTTACTTGCTCAATTATGCCCTATAAATTTTTTACTTGCTCAATTATGCCCTATACATTTTTTGTCTCTTCTGTAGTGACACTTAGGTGAAAAACGTGATTCTAGCCCTCAAGTGCGTTTATGCTGTGTGTACAGGAGACATGGAAATCTATATAACCTTTATGTGTAATTTTTTGTCTTTGTGTGTGTGTTGTGAAAAATGTTAGAAGTCGGTTGTGTAAGAGATGTGTGAGCTAGTTCTAGGTGTTGTTTCGTGGATGTGTAATTGGTTGGTAAAAATCGATATGTAGACTCGAACTGGAATCAAAACCGGTGGCATAGTGAGGTTCCCAGTCGACCTCAATAGGGGATCTTCTCATTGTAATTAGAGATACGGAAGTGGGGTGTGTCGGGCAAACGAGAGGGAATGAAATTGGAGATCGGACGAAGGCGTTCCGCTTTGTTTACAGAGGCCGAATTTATCGCTGCGGACTACACTTCCGTCGTGGTGTCTCAAATTCTCGTTTCCTGCCGTCTATTTATTTTTGGTGCGGCTCAGATCTTGTTTTTGGAGCGTGATTTCTCCGACACTAGTTGGTTATCTTTCAGTTACTGCTATCTTTTCGGAGTTTATTTAGATTTTCTGCGAAGATGGTTCCTAAAATTATGAGAAGTTTTATAAATACTTGTCCACAATGAAGAATTGCTTGTCCACAATGAAGAATTGCTTGTCCACAATGAAAAACTGTTTGTCCAAAATTAAAAAATGCTTGTCCTAAATTAAAAACTACCTCTTGTAGTTCGAAGATTTTTTGATCGGGCATGGCATAGATAAACAAGTAATTAATGAATAAAATTGGAATACAGTTGTATGGCAGAAGTAATAAACAAAGGATAAGAATCAGATGAAATATAGGATATTGCCCCATGTTCGTCCATATTTTTGTAACTGGGGACTCTGAAATATTTGCTTGAACCTTATGAATTGTAGAATTTGAATGATTGGTAGGTTCGCAGTTCTCCTGTTTGATATCTTTAGGGAGTGATGTGGTATGATTGAACTGTTTGTCCGGTTTATAGTTCTCCTGTTTGATCGTCAATGGTTTTATTAGAGATATGTCGGCGGTAATTGGTTTAGGTTGAGATGTGTGATCTTTTCTCTGACGTGGATGTGGTAATTTTGGCATTATTTGTGTTGTGTGTACGCTGTGCTTTATGTACGAATTTTGTTTTGTTTGGGTACCTGTGTCGGTATTTTTACGTGCAGGTTGTTTGTATTCATCGATTCTTCTAGCGAATCGGCAGGTGGGGCAGGTTTTTACCTGTTTTGCGATGTCTTGTGTCATGTTCTGCCAATAATATTGTGCTGAGATGAGCCTCGTCATCTTGGAGATGTTTGGATGGTGGTGTTGAGTGTGTACGGACTTAAGGAGTCTGGTTGTAAGTGAACTTGGGACTATAGTTTTAAGTACTCCTTTTCGGGAGACGGTGCGCAGTTTATTGTGATCTATAGTCACGCGAGATTTTCCCGGTGGAGAAGACTGTTGGCTCTGTATGAGTGGCGCATCTAGAAAGCCACAAAATGGGATACGAGTTCCAATGCCCGTTTCATATTGTTGTACTCCATTTATGCTACGGACCTCATATTCGTATCTTGACAATCTTAACCTCCATCGAAACAATCTGCCTGACGGAGCTTTGATCTCTTTCAACCACTGCAATGCGGGATGGTCAGAAAATATTGTAAACTTTCTGTCCTTTAGATAGGTGCGGAAATTATCCACACTTTCCACAATGGCTAGGCATTGTAGTTCCAAGTCTGAATAATTTCGCTCGTGACTACGTAGAGATCGGCTGAAATGTTGAACGGTGTATGTCTTCCCATCAGGGTAGACTTGTTTAAGAACGCCTGTAATGCTGAATGTTGAGGTGTTACAGTACACCTGGCATGGCAGACCTTCCTGGTAAAGGTGTAATGTGGGGTGTGTGGTAAGGTTTTCCTTCAGGTTAGTGAACGCTTTCTGGCATTCGTCATCCCAGACCCACATGATGTCCCTTTTTAGAAGGTTGATAAGTGGCGTCCGCAAGCGGGCGTGGTCTGGAATGAATTCTTTATAGACGTTCACAGTTTTTAGGAAAGATCGTAATGTTTTTCGATTGTGTGGTTGTTTGGTGGCGTGAATTTTTTCTATGTTTTGTGTAGACGGAATGATTGTATTATTCTTAACGGTTGTGCATGCGCTTGTTTGTCGTTGTTGTTGTCTTTTGGCGTGCGTGTTGCGTTTGTTGTGTGGGTTGTGTGTGTTTGTCGCGTGGTGACGTATGGGTGCGTGTATGTTGTGAGGTACATTTGCGTAATTATAGTGTTGCGAAGTATGGTCATGTGTGGATTTTGTGTGGTAAGTGGGTGAGCTGTGTCGGTGTACGGACACTTGTTTGGGCATTATTGGAGTTGTAGATTGAAGTCGTGGTGGCTTTATATGTGGTGGGCATAAAGTATTGGCAATTGGGTTGAGCGAAAAGTTGTGTGGTGTGAGATTAGAATGGTGGCATGTAAATATTTGGGGTTTGGGCAATGAATGCAGGCAAGGGTTTCCATGTGTGAAAGCTTTGGGTGCTGTGCGAGTCCTTTGGGACAGGTTTTGGCCTAGCCCGTGCTTGCATTCATTTAACACATGTTTAAAGTGGTAGATAGTATTAGACAATGGGACGCTAAGTTGGAAAATAGTGCCGCGATTATAATTTAGTTTTAATTTATACTGATAAAGGGTTTTTAAGGTAAGAACTCCAAATGGCAAGGATGCATTTACCACGTGGAAGTTCTCTCTACGGGTTATTTGACCTATTGTCAGAGGGAAAGTTAAATGTCCTATTATTTTCGTAAAACTATTTAGGGTGGATAGATCAAGGGAGGTTTTTTTAATACTTAAGTTGGGAAGTTGTGCTTTTAATCTATTGTATAAATGATACGGCAATATGTTCGAACCTGCGTCTGGTTCAATTAGAAAGGTACATGGTAGGTCCTGGGTCAGATACAAGTCCAAAGTCAATTTGATGGTGTCATTGGGTGGATTGCCTACCTTAGTCTCGAAAAGTCTCCACTGTGGCGTCTTCGGCTTGGTGTGGCTGGCTTGGAATATCTGTTGGACCGGGTCGGGACTTTTTGCACTGTCCGCGCAATTGAAAGGGAAATCTAGTCATTTGTACTGCTTCCATTCGAGTGGATCGCGTTGTCGGTACACTGGGCCCGTGTCGCGTGGATTGCTTCCGTGTGTACGGGTACGGCATGGTGGATGGCGACTCCTCGGTGGACGTCAGGTTGTTCGGACACGTACCGGCGGTGCGGGCGTCGGCTGTCCCGAGGGTGGCGCTCCGGAAGACCGCTTCCAGTTGTGGGGATCTTGCCCCTTGTAGCGCGGCGGTCAGTTCTAAAATTATCGTCGCCAGGGTATGTCTTGTCGCTTCGTTCGTTGTCAGTCTCTTTCCGCTCGTTGCCAGTTTGTTCTCTCTTGGTTTGTCATTGCCTTTTGTTGTGCTGGCGCCTGGGTTAATTTCCATCTTCATCCTGATTAAGCTCTATAATCTTTATCCTGTCGACTCTGTGTAATATGATGCAATGTTGTTACACTATAATATTTGATGTATTATACTGTTGTAGAATCCTGTCGACTTAACCGTTCTGTGGCAATATCGTTGCGGAATTTCTTGTTGTTCGATTTGAATGGTGAGGATTGGTTGAAGCGCAGTCGTTGAGTGGTAAGTGAAGCACACAGTTAGGAATAATCAGGACACATGATGAGGTTTGAAAATAAAAGGCAACTGGATTGGAGGAAAGAAAGCTTGAGAAGACGGAGCGATTTTGATTGTTAATTAACTGATCACATGGTGGTGATTGTACTTAGCTATGAGCTGAGCGGGGAGAGGTCCTGGGCCGATGTCACCTCGTTGGAAGTGAAGGAGCAACTCTAGGTGTTGTTCCTATGAGAGCTAAGACACTACTGACCATTCTTGCTTTTCGATTTAACACCAAGCCTCAGTGTCTCTCTGATTGGTCGAGAGATGTCACATGATCTTGTCCTATTGGTTGACCTACTTAAGGTGCGGTCTTTTGATTGGCCCGCGGCTCTCCTTGATGAAAGATGTGGCCTGCTTGATATATCCGATTTCGCCAGGAAGTGTTGGGTGGCTTGACGCTTATAGCTTCGACGGATATTAGATACGTCCTGTTTTTGCCGGAAGTATTGAGTGCATCTTGGCTAAAATAACTTCTGCGGTCACTAGAGACGTCCGGTCTCTGCCCCTGCAATGTTGACACAGGGGTGCCAAAATAGTCGTGCCAGCTTTAGTCTTACTTCCTATATCTTTTGTTACTTTCTTTCCTCCAGTTACCTTGTTCTTTATTAAGTCTTTGAAAATCATACATGATATATACATAGTGGGTCGGGGTTGCATTTAATTATATACAAATTATGACATATATATATATATATAGGCATAAAAGGAGGCAAGGAACTCTAAAGAGTGTTGTCAAGCGTCTTCTCAAAGTCCTATGTAACAATCACCAAGGATACGACAAAACTTCGCTAATAAGCTTTCCATCTTTGAAAGCTGAACACTGGAATTACAGAAATAGTATTCTAGAAAATAATGGACATAAGCTTTTAGAACAGTAGAATTACCAATAAATATTTGAATCGAGCAATAAATGCTTGTTTTATGTATAAAAGAAACCTTCGTACCTCAATGTTTTCATTTCATATATATAGATGATGCATTATTGCTTTACATTAATACATACTCGTGTTCCTGTAAAATAAATAGACACTTCGGCCAGTTCAAGTTTTATTTTCTCAACTTTTCAACCAAAATCTTTTGTCTTCGCCAGGAGAAATAAATAAAAATAAAGCTTTATAATAAAAAAGAAAATACAACTTTAACTAGCCGAAATGATTATTTTTTTACAGAAATATGAATTAACACAAATCAATAACGCGCCATCTATACATATAAAATGAAAGGATTTAAAAGCACGAATGTTTCTTTTATACATAATATAAACTTCTACTGTCCTTATTGCGATGAAAAAATATATTCAGAGGGCTTGGCTCATCAGTGGTGAACCCTCCCAGCGGTTTCGCCAATTTAATCCACCAGACCGCTTCTAAGAGCTCTAATACTGTATTGGACGATTCTTCGTATATAAGCAGTACTGAAGGATGGAATCTCAGAAATAGTTTTCAAGAAAACTATGGACATAAGCTTATAGAACAGTAGAATTACATTCAAATATGAATGCCGGCAAGCTCTATCTTCAAGACATTGTTGTATACAATGTTTAATATATTGTTGTATACAATGTTTAATATAGATCACACACAGCTGTAGACATTTATTTCAGCTTTGAATATCTAGGGTATCTCGGCAATTGATATATGGAGATCATTAGGAAGGTATCACGACTCAGTCCAGTGGAGAACATGGCAGAAAGAGAAGGAAGGGGACTCACCCAGAGATTCCAGGGTAGAACAGGTCGCCAGAGTCTCCTTACTCAGGTCTCCACGGCGGCGGACAGGGAGAACAACCTCCCCCTCAGTCTCCTCCACATGGTACTCCTCCTCAGCGAAGTACAATGTAGGCTCTGATCACACCGCTCTGTGTCTGGACCACATCTTGACATCCCCCTACCTAGATTACCCCTTAGCTGCTTTTTACTTTTATAAACACGTCTTGATGTTTTCGCCTATATTTAATAAACATCAGGAATAGTAAAAATAAAAATCATTATTACCGTTCTCACGCCCTTCCGGCCTAAATACCTGTTTCATGTTTTTTCAGGATGCCCAAAAAGACCAGCCTTTTTGGTCGTTGAAGTACAGCTTGCACCACGCTGACGAGGACCAACAGCCCGAAACGCGTACGTGGCTAGCTTTTCTTGATTAATCAAGAAACAGTATTTGGCCAATTCTGAAATAATTAAAAATCAACG
Source organism: Cordylochernes scorpioides (assembly GCA_030710605.1). NCBI lineage: Eukaryota > Metazoa > Arthropoda > Arachnida > Pseudoscorpiones > Chernetidae > Cordylochernes > Cordylochernes scorpioides. Next base: position 200,981,058 of record CP092863.1, on the reverse strand, counting down.
ATTAGTTGATATTTATTCCGATAGATGGCGCAAGCCATCAGCAACTTTCAGTTGCATGATCAGAAAATGCCTTATTTTCTTAATTATTACTGTTGTTGTTGTGTCCAATGAAGAACCTCAGCCATACATCTCTATCACAGCAGTCGCAATGTCCACTATCTTTGGTATGTAAAGCTGCTGATCTCTGGGTCCATCAATATTACTAATATATTAGAAACACAAAAAGGCATATCCTGACCGCTCACATCAGCATCTTAGATGGCAGAGTGCCATCTAGTGGAACAAAAATCAACTAAGCGTTGATTTAACTTGTTCCATCATATATGAATATATTTATGATAAAATAAACATAAATAGCTGATGCCATTTAAAACACATCGTATTGGGGCCATGAAGAAAATACTTTCGGCTTGAAACCTGGCTCAGATTTATCAGAGTAAAGGAAGGAATATCTCGGCTTAGTTTTCGTGTTGTAAAAACCCTTTGTTTCAATGAGAGAGAGAGAGAGAGAGAGGGATATGGAACGCTTCACGATTTTGCGTGTCATCCTTGCGCAGGGGCCATGCTAATCTTCTCTGTATCGTTCCAATTTTAGTATATGTACGCTGAACAAGCGTGTACAAGCGAGAGAGAGGGATATGAATTACACATTTTAAAATATCAAATGTACCATATTGTTTATATATTCACAATAATTTTATAAAACATATTTTATTAATTATTAATTATAAACATTTTGAGCATTATTTTTAAGACCCCATTGTCTTTTAAATTAATGTGTGTGTGTTTTTCTTTCTGTTAGTTCTTAAAAACAATGTAAATATATTATTGTCATAATTTCTATCATTCATAATAATATAGAATTAACTTTACATATTACTCAAGAGTTCAATTAGACTACTTGATAATACTTTTTTTTTCTTTTTTTTTTTACCAAATCACTGCATATAGTAAAAAAACCTTCCTTAAAACAACTCAACACAAAACATTATTTTCTAAATTGACATTCTATCTATCTATTGTATAGAGAAAGATTGAGAAATCAATAACCGCTATGTAAGTACGACTTCCTATTTTTTAATTAGCATTGAGATAAGAAGTAATTAGCAAGCTAAATGACATATGTGCTGTGATTGTGTGGCTGATTGACAGGTCAATAGATTGAATCTGACATGATTAACTCCTGCGAGATTCAATTTGAACGATTGCTCAGTGAAATCTTGATTTTGATGGATCTCAACCATCGGATGAATATTGAAAACATTTTTATTGTAGAAATGCATTATATTAAAGAATAAGCAACTCTTTCGTAAGAGAGCATATTGACCTTATATGAAAGTTTTGCTGACTCAGGTCAATGTATTTGACATCGCACTAACGCTAAATAATTAATAAAATGATAAAAATGAGAGGAAAAACTGACTAGAATCCAATAAGATAAAATACTTGCTACATGATACAAGATTTTTCCAAAAGTTCGTAAACACTTGTGAAAAATTGAAATACCAATATTATTTGTCGTTATGTATAATGTCTTTGTATTATGTATAAAGTAATTGTATTATGTATTCGCAGTAATAATAATATTCGCCCAGTAATAAGAAAAAAAAAACATTTTAAGAAAAATGCGAAATTTTGGGACAACCTTATATATTAGAAGTTATGGTACCTGGTAGAAGAGCTAAAGATAAATGTGGATAATATACAAATGACAAGAGAGAGAATCGTCGGATAACATTTCTAAGAAGAGATAAAAGATAACAGCGATGAGTTTATTTATTGGAAAGGCTTCAACAGGCTGAATACGAATACTTTGACCGAAAACTCGCCAAATTTATACCTTTTCAATAAAGAAACGCGTCGCCGTTAGATTTTATATATTTTTATAAATAACTAGCCGAATGACCCGGGCAACGCCCGGGTTTTACCCGATTAAATGTTTTAATTAAAATACTATTCGTTACAATTATAAATTGGCGCCGTGGATGTCACTCTTGTGAAACGTCCCGCTCCAAACTTTGTGTCTGAGAAGCGATATTTTTATAGAAAGATGATCTGGCTTTTGTTTTCTGCTCGAATGAATGTTTTTCTGTTAGAATTTTGTTCCTGCATACAAAATAATGAACTGGTTTCACCCGTGGTCTCTGCTTTTTGGAATTTTTCCCGATATAATTTTGTATCTGATAATCAAACATGATACAGCAATATCGTCATCATCATTTTCTGACTAAAAATATATAGTTTTAATAATTGATTTATATATTTTTTAAAATAGCCTATCGTATTCCCCGTATTCTTTTACCTATGTATGGAAATTTTGGTTTGAATTAGTGAACTACTGAGAATTTGTATACCGGACATACAAACAAACATACAAACATTCATTTTTATATATATAAGATATATAAATGATTATGTGTGTAACCTGAACTCAGCCATATCACCATATATAAGAAAACTTTTGAGTTTTAATATTCTCTTGCTAGGATTTCACGAGGATTACAAAATATAGAACTGTCTAACTGAAACCCTTAAGAATTAAGGGGGTAAGAAAATTTTCCTCACTCTGTATTAAATGCCTCTCAAACCCAACTTCACTACAACACATTCTAGGATGAATCGGATCAAACAGAAAAGAACTCTTCCTAAACCCTACTAAAGAGGTCTTGAGAAATCTAGATGTGCACAGCCTCCAAGAAATGGTTCGAAGTCTGGGACAAACTCCAACATCGCCAAATAAAACAAATGACCAATAGCTGAACAGAATGTAGAGAGACACAGTTCACCGACAAAAGCTACTTTCATCAGAACACTTAGAGGCAAAAAAGGAAGAAGAGAAGACTAACTTTCTCTTAGAAGTCGAAAACGAGAAAATAAAATAGAAGAAAATTACAAGCATACAATTTACAAGCGCAACAACTTTGAGATTTACAAATTATTCACTGCTTTCTTGTACGATAAAACTTTTTGTTTAAATATTATATATTTTACAAGAATGGTATAAAAACAAAAATAAGTATTAAATTAAAACAAAGAAGATTTATAACTCAACTTTTAGCGTATATATATCGTCTACATTAGTATTATTATATAAAATATTAAATGTGTTACACACTGACGATAAAAGTTGGAGAAACACAATTCCCTTCGCTCTAAGCAGGTCTCTAGAGAATTGTAGAATTGTATTTAGCTCTTTTATTTAATGTAGAGTTGTAAAGTAAATGACGAGATAGGATGTTTGTTTATTGTTTATGTTTCCTTTATTATTATTATATACCTTACATTTGAATAAAACTGTAGAAATTGACAATTCTTGAGCATTTCTAAATATATGACAAGAATAGAATTATTATTGTATGACTAATGACTTGTTATTATCTATGTATATAAAAATGAATGTATGTGTGTGTGTGTCTGTCTGTCCTTTATGCCTGACCAAACCACTCATTGGAACGCCATGAAACTTTGGGAAGTTATTTAGTATAGTACTGGGAAGGTTTCTAGCAAATAAAAATTTTGAAATAACTTTTCGCCTAAAAATAATCAAGATAAATATTCTAATTTATCTGTTATAATTCAACAATCTGCTCTAAATATTATCATGATGATACGATGATTTTGTAATGTAGAAAATTAGGAAAGACAAAATTCAGGATGACACGGCAATTTATTTGAGACAAGAATAATGATACAATTCATAGGCAAGATACTATTCCTTTAACTTCCAATTACCGAGGGAACCAATTAATATTGATTTTATTCAACTTATCGAGTATTTTTCAAGGGACCGGGAAAAAATGTTCACTTTATCGAGAGATTCGTTAGACAAACCTTTACTCGGGTAAAACCCGGGCGAAGCCGGGTACGTCTGCTAGTTCTGTATATAAATAGATGTCGTTTGTTAGTTAGGTGATGGGCTCAAAAATGATACACTTTGTTTAGTAACCCGTAAAGCCGCATTTTCTCCTAGTTAGGTAAGCTTGGTGGCGTGCAGCACCTTGGTACTTTGCTACAGTGCATTGCGGCTTGTCTGTTTGCTACATCCATTTGAGCTCAAAAATCATACCATATTCTCTTCTTAGTTATGTGTGCGCTTTCTTCCTTTCAGTGTGAGGCTGGTTACCGTGACTTTGGGTCTAAAGTCCTTGTTCAATAAAATCCTCCAGAGATTAATCCCTTCTTCTTTTTCAACACAATGTCTCTTTAATTTTAATAACCACTTCAACTATAAATATATCCTTTGCCTTTTAGATTTCGAGAGGAATCTATGCATCTACTATAATATACACCTTAAGATCTATATGTAGGTATATATTTATATTAAATCTGAGCTATTCTCCCGCTGATTAGCCCTTTTCTGTTTCCTAGCGTCCTCAGGTGACAAATGCAATTTTCATTTATTCTTAGCTACAGTCTTTGTAGCGGAAAATTTCATTTAATGTTTTACGGTTAAATAAAAACAAATATTTTTAATCCAACTTGAAGCTAAGTGTTGATAATATGTAACATTACTGTTGTGAGTTATTAAATTAAGAGTTATAAACAAATTTATATACAAGTCTTGATTTAGATATGAAGGGGAGAATTCTTCACCATTACGATGGGCTATTAAGAATATGTAATACTCTAGTAAAATTATTGCTTAAAAAAAGGCCTTGTGCGTCTATGTGCTGGCAAGGAATCTTTTCCGAGATGGCCTTTCGACCATAGTTTCGGGCTATGACCCTCGTCAGCCCTAGGCATTTCACAAGAAAACCCTTAGGAACTGATTTGAATCTGTTAAATTCGCCGAAGAGGCATGAAAAAAGTAGTTAATTAAAAACTTGATTAATAAACGTAGTTTAGTTAAAAGGAAACCTACCCTAATCCCCCTATCTTTCTTAGTATTTCAAGGGGGATAAAAGCAGAAGACTAGAAGGATTTTATGATTATTTTTCAAAAAACCGTCTGTTTCCTTTATTTATTCCCCAAACTCTATATAAATTCCTTATATTAAATTATTGAAAAAATAAATTTTAATTAAAAACAGTATGCAAATATTTAATAATTTTTGTTATACATCTCGACCAAACTAAATAAAAAAACATTCCAATATTAGTTTGGTATTAAAATTTTCGATTATTAAAAAATGAGAAAATCCTTCCTTCCTCCCCTATATGTCGGATTTATTTTCATCATTGCTCAGGGGCATAAAGAATAAATTTGGAAATAAAATTAATATTGTATTGGGTAATGTCTCTAGAGGGAAATAGTAATGTTTGTTTATATTGAATAATACCTCTTTCCAATATATGTGATTTATGAGAAATGTCAATACCCACAATATTTGCTTGTGGTGAGGTATAACTTAACTTAACAAATATATGATTTATCTGTGGGGGCTGGTGGGCTAGTGGTGTAAACTGTTGGGTTTTGACAGCCATGACCTGGGGTCGAATCCCGCTTTGTAGACTTTTTTTTTCTGAAGAAAAATTTGTTTCAATTGCTCTCGATTCTTATAAAAGTTCATGTCAGGATTCTCCAGCAAGCCCAGAACACATCATGCAATGCATCGGGCATTGCCGAATAGACATCTACACCGACCCAGCTGTGGTCATTGAGGCGATAAAGAGGCCTTCAGGATCTGGTCTAGACTTGAAGTCCAGACCTGGGACAGGAAAAAAAAAATAAAAGTTCAACCCCACCAGTCAGTGCAAATATCCAAATGCGGCTCTAGCACACTTGTAATTGAAAAAGTCGAACTGCTTTTCAGATGTGTAGACATCGTGGTGCACTTACAGTAAAAGTAGTGGCTAACTTCTACCCACCTTGAATATCATAGTCTGTGCCACATGTATTATTATAAAATTGAAGTATATCTATATATATAAAAATGAATGTTTGTATGTTTGTCTGTTGGTCTGTTTGTATGCACGGTATACAAATTCGCAGTAGTTCACTAATTCAAACCAAAATTTCCATACATAGGTAAAAAATAACGGAGACGACGATAGGCTATTTTAAAAAATATATAAATCAATTATTAAAACTATATATCCAAGTTATTCTACTTAGCTCACGAGCAGCGCCCTCTAGAACGCGTGGCGGTCTGACGGCGGGGGGCGCCCATTGGCTGCCGGCGAGAACATGACTTCCCTGCCCCCGCCCCCCCCCCCCCTCCGAGAAAATGGAATCGTCCGGCTGCCGGCCGGTTGGCCAGTTCAAGTTCCCACCGCGCACGGTCCTGGCGTTGGTGACACAGCTGTGCCAAGTGCCAAAAAAGCCTCGCGGGTGACCTCCGGGAACTACGTCCATCTTCCATATGTAAAATACATTTAATCGTGTAAACCCGGGCGTTGCCCGGGTCATTCGTCTAGTAAATAATAAATAAAACTTTTCTAAATAATTTGAGTCGAAGGGGATCCAGCAATTAAGTTTATATAAAAGAGCATACCTGGTTCTGTAGAGAAAAAAAAAAAATTCTCAAAATATTTCGAGAGATTGCTCCCTCTTTATCAATTTATTGTAATTTGCAATTATTCGTGCAATAAATTGATAAAGAGGGAGCAATCTCTCGAAATATATTAAGAAATATTTTATTCTTTACAGATCCAGATACGCTTTTTTATATAAATTTTCTAAATAAGTTTGTTTATTAAATAAAACCGCGAGTTTTCGAGCTCTCACGCTTCGTCAGACAGTTCAAGCATGCCCTACAGCCTGTGTAAGAAGCCTGTGTAGAAACACACCCAGCAGAACTCAAAGTCCTTGATAGTTCACCACATCAGAGAAACCTACTCCAGACTTCAATAGTACCAGAATCCTTCATAGAAGTGCTACAGCTAAAACCCAAAAAAACAAAAATCTAATATTCAACGAAGAAAAATTTTCAATACACACATTGTATTATATTACAATTAATCAATACTTTTATTAATATATCTAGTCTTATATACATGTTATATTAAAATATTATTATTTTTTAAATTATATTTCATAGATTCAAATACTCTGCTAAATCGACCGCCAGAGGTCACGCTTCCCCTATAAAAACTCATTGTTGTTGTTTCTCGATGGCCTTTGGCCCAAAAATCATTTATTTTGGTTAGATATTTCCTTTCCCGATGGCCGGCTCAATTCTTTTGTACATTATGTAAATTTGTTTTTCATTTTTTTTAATTCTTACGCCTTAAGTCAGGCATACCTTTCTCAAATTATGTTTTTATATATTCCTTTAGCTCAATTAAAGCTATTTTTGATAATTAATATTATTTAATTATTATATATATATATACTACGACTGCAGAAAAATATCACATACTGATGGATTTCAAGTTAATCAAAAATCAACACAAATCTCTTCTTTTTTTAATAACATAAATATTCTCTCTTGAGAGTATGTTATAGCAATGAGTGGTAAAAAGAGAGAAAGAAATTAAAATAAACAAAGTTATATGAGAAATATGTACATTTAGAGGTATAATTATATTGTTTCATATAAGTTTTAGATATAAAGTGTGATTTAAAGCTGTTTCTAGAAAGTGATATTTAAAGAAAAACAAAAGACGATAGCAAAATGTTCCACCCAAACTTCCCTTGTTGTTCATCGGATTTTACTAAAGGGTGGACAACCTTACACGATTCCTAAAAAAAAAACATCAAAATTTCGCAATTCATTTTCACCCATGTTTTTTAAAAAAACTTTGCTCACTTAATGATAAATTAGTAATCGTTTTTTTTTCCCAGAGAGTTGAAAATTAATCATAATTTACTGAAATAAGGTCATAGATTATACAAAACCTTGTTTTTTTGTACATATGGTATATACGTAGGGTATGTAAAAAATGAAGTTTATGAATGAAGAAAGGTTGAGTATTGTGGTGGTGATGAGATAGAGGTGATGAATGGACGGTAGCTGTTAAAGGGCCATCCATCTTCTGCTTAGTTTTTACTAGCCAGTGTGACCGGGTGTTTAATATCAAATCTGGGATAAAAAAAATTTGAGAGTTATCGTTTTTTTACCTTTTTGAGTTGATGAGTTCATGAACCTTTTAAATATATTTATATATTCCTAAATATTCTTTCGTTATTAAGAATATATTTTTATCGTTTTTTCGAGAAAAACACTTAAATTTGCTGAATAAAAAATGAGTAGATATTCTGTTTGTGTTAAGAAAACGTTCAAACAGACCTGTCTCATTCTATATCTCCGATAGTAAAGAAAGTATTTAAAAGAAAGAGTTGAATGTTGCCCCTTCTTAATGAAAAATCTTAAAACTGATCAATATTCTTAGTAGATAGCGTAATGAGAGAACACCAAATGAGAATTGTCTACTACTCATTTGTTGCAGTCAGAGCTTTTCAAATATTGAGCAACATGCGTAGACGATGTTGCAGCTGCGAGCGGATAACCTAGGTGTATAAATGAAGAAAATGGCATCTCCTAATCGTGCAAATAAAAGTTACCGATGACTTACGCCATCTATAGTAATAAATATACACTAATCATTGAATTTTAGATATTCCAGAATTGTACAAATACCCATTCTTGATTAATCAAGAAGAAAAGCTAACTCGTACGTTTTTAGGGCTGTTGGAACTTATAATTTTCTTGATTAATCAAGAAAGGATATTTGGCCAATTCTGGAATAATTAAAAATCAACAATAATTTAAATATATATCGACAGATGAGGCATAAGTCATCAGCAACTTTCAGTTGCACGATCAGAAGATGTCGTTTTCTTAATTTATTCACCTTATCCCAGTATAATTTCATTTTGCACTAATTTTTCATTAGGTAGATATATTTACAACAGGTGTCTGTGAAGATGAGTTGCTTTTTATTCTTACTCATCTCCAAAAACTTGTTGAATTATATTTCGATATTTATGAAAGAGATTTACAAGGTTGTCCCAAAAGTTCGTAAACACTTGCAAAAATTGAAATACCAATATTATTCGCCGTTATGTATAATGTCTTTGTAATATGTATAAAGTAATTGTATTATGTATTATTATGTATTTGCCGTAATAATATTATTCACCAAGTAAGAAGAAAAACACGGACTTTTGGGACAACCTCATACAAATGTATATCAAGTAACCTAGGTAGATTTAATGTGAAAAAAATAGTACAAATGTGATATTGTACTGGGATAAGGTGCACAAATTATGAAAAAGGCATCGCCTTATCGTGCAACTGAAAATTTCTGATGGCTTGCGCCATTTATCAGAATAAATATCAACTATTCTCGTTGATTTTTAATGATTCCAGAATTGGACAAATATCCATTCTTGATTAATCAAGAAAATGGTTAGAAAACGTGGTTAGCTTTTCTTGATTAATCAAGAATGAGTATTTAGCCAATTCTGGAATAATTAAAAATGAACGAGAATAGTTGATATTTATTCCGATAGATGGCACAAGCCATCAGCAACTTTCAGTTGCACGATAAGGAGATGCCTTTTTCATAAACTAGGTAGATAAAGTTTGATATAATCGTCAATGGTCTTTCACCCTATATACCAATTTGTCGGATTGAGCAAATCGACTTCCATTACGGAGAACCATTAATTTTGATTTAGATTCATTGAGCGCTAGGTCGTTATCTTCGAAACATTTCTTAAGTATATTCATTGTTTGTTGCAAATTGAATTTTGAGTCTCCTAACAGTACAATGTCATCGAGCTAGTGAAGGGGGTGAATAGTTCCGGATTCTGTTCAAATTGCCATATATGAGAGATATATATGAAATTATTCCGCAACAACAACTTTCTCGTTTTTTTAATTTAAAAGTAGTTAAAAGCTAGGTATAAATTGTATACAGAATATATTTATATATTATAATGAAAGAAAGAGATCTCTCTCTCTCTCTCTCTCTTTGTAAATATTATTATTATGGTAAAACGACACTTGAAGTTACACCGCATGAGTTTCTTTTCAACGAAAAATCAAAACCCATTTCAAGGTGAAATATTGACTATTTCTAACTTTTTTGGATGAGGTATGAAAGGGAGAATTATGAAGAGTAATGATAAACGGAAAAATAAAAGTGTCCAGGGATGGGAAACGAACCCATAATGTTCCGCTTACCGGGCAGATGCCATGTCCACTAGGCTACCCTGGACGTATTTTTCCGTTCATCATTACTCTTCATAATTCACCCTTTCATATCTCATCCAAAAAGGTTAGAAATAGTCAATATTTCACCTTGAAATGGGTTTTGATTTTTCGTTGAAAAGAAACTCATGCGGTGTAACTTCAAGTGTCGTTTTACAATCACGAGCCGCAGTGTATTATATTATATAGTATTATTTATTTAGTTTCAATTTGAATATATTTTTATTTCCAAGATTAGAGTCTTGGTGAGTTAAATATTTTGGTTTAATGACTCGTGTTTTTTAGATGTTAAACATGGTCCACTGGGCCGTATGAAAATCGAGTTGTTTAAAAAAAAAAATAATAAATAAAAACTCAAGAAAGGCAAGAAGGTATGAAACAATATCACAGTGGACGCGAATTTGTGTCGGTCGCCGGCGATTTTATATTTAATTTCAAAAATCGAGGACGCGAATTCACGTCCTTCGGGCTTGATGTAAAATCGGTAAGGACGCGAATTTGCATCCTTCGGGTCAAAAGTGTTAATTAAATTTGAAAGATCGCGTGAGAGAGAACGCCTATATAAAATGAAGCATACAGTATTTATAACGCCTTGCTAAATGGTTCATTTTTTCCTAAAGAGGATAAAATAATTTTTTTTTGTCGAAACTTCGAGAAAATGGAACATTTTCTTTCCGTAGTGCCTCTTATTTACAAGTCAGGATTGTTGTTGTGATTGCTGTAAGTTAGTACTTTAAATACATTTGTGACAAATACGTACCATCCTCAGGGTCCGTGATGGTGACATCGGCCCTGAAAGGTTCTTCGATGACGGCCAGAACAGGGTCGGCCAGGTAGACCGTGAGGGTCTCTGGACCCTGCCACAGGGCGTCGTCTCTCAGCACCAGCCTCCACGTGGACTCGGTCTGTCCAGCGCCGATCTGCACCTGAGAGCCCGGCACCTGCAGGCGGTGAGAGGCCCCGCGGCCGTGCAGCGCCACGAACACCGTCTCGCCCACGTAGCCCCGTCGACGTACGACAACCTCGACGGCACCTGAGCCTTCCGAGGCTTCTCCCAAGTTGCTGGCGGCCAGGGACACCCAGGCCCAGTCCAGGCGGAACTCCTGGTTGGACAGTCTGTTGCCTCCTACATACACATTTTGACGTTTCTATCTCTATTTATCTCATAAATAAATGACATAAATATGTATATAAATTAGATGATAAAAAGGCATATATAAATCCAATTATAAATCCAATATATGACTTTTTATTATATAAAGATTTAAATATGGATTGCTCTATTTTAAAAATGTATATACACTGCGTGACATTGAAAATGGAACACCAAGAAAGAGTGGCCAGAAAATAATGCAAATTTCAGGGTAGACGCGCCTAACCGAGTTTTGCAAATGATGTAAAATGCGCAGCTCTCGTGCGCACATGGAGTAAGATATAAGGGAAGGAACTTGCAGAAAGGACAGTATTCGTGTCGTTATTTCTTCAAGGAAAATCATTGTAGAAATTTTGTTCTTGTGTCAAAAGACACGTGTAATAACAGAGAATGCCAGGTCATCGTAAACGGAGGCAGTTCAAGCAGACAGACGCTTTTACGAGGGGCATGGTGATCGGACTGAAAAGGGCAGGTTGGTCCATACGTCAAATCGCAGCTGATACACACCTTGGTGCGTCCACGGTGCACCGACTGTGGAGAAGATGGTTGGAACAAGGAAATGTGGCAATTTATAGGAATGCCGGTGCAACCAGAGTGACGTCAGCACGTGTGGATCGGCGTATCCTTCGACAAGCAGTGGCGGCCCCACAAGCCACTTGTACCGCCATCCTGCAACATGTGCAAGACACCCTAGATCATTCCATCTCGACCAGAACCATTTCCCGTCGATTGGTTGCTAATGGCTTGCACTCATGCCGTCCGCTAAGAAGACTGCCATTGACCCCACCGAATAGGCGCCAACGTTTGGAATGGTGCCGGGCTAGATCGACGTGGATGACGGAATGGCACAGGGTCGTGTTCTCAGATGAGTCGCGTTTCTGCTTGTCCAGTGATAGTCGCCGTGTACGCTTGTGGCGTCGACGTGGAGAAACGTCCAATCCGGAAGCAATTGTGGAACGCCCCACCGTGCGACAACGTGGAATCATGGTTTGGGGCGCAATCGCGTATGATTCCAGGTCACCTTTACTTCGTATTCAGGGCACTATGACGGCCCAACGATACGTTGATGATGTGCTGCGACCGGTGACACTCCCCTACCTTCAGGGGGTACCCAATGCCCTTTATCAGCAGGATAACGCCCGACCGCACACTGCTCGCATTAGCCAACAAGCTCTGCAAGATGTACAGATGCTTCCCTGGCCACCGTACTCTCCTGATCTCTCACCAATCGAGCACGTCTGGGACATCATTGGACGCCGTTTGCATGCCTTGCCACAGCCGCGTTCAGAAGACGAACTGTGGCAAATGGTTGAGAGGGAATGGAGAGCCATCCCTTAGGACGCCATCCGTACTCTGATTGATTCTCTACCTAGACGTGTTGCTGCGTGCATCGCCGTCCGCGGTGGTCCTACTTGCTACTAAGCCGACGCCGTTCTCGCTCTGTATTATGACTATCATTTTGAAAAAAAAGATCACTTATTGTTCGTCCCTGTCTCTCTCTGTCTGCCGAGTTTCATTACTTTCTGGCCACTATTTCTTGGTGTTCCATTTTCAATGTCACGCAGTGTATATTGTAATTTGTATATCTGTAAACTTCCCTCATTGCTTATCTTTTTTTATCATTCATAATTTGTATTTTTCCTAAATAAATTGCTGTGTCATCTTGAAGTTTGTCTTTCCTAATTTTCTACGTGGAAATATGATGATGTTATCTTAATAATATATCCCTGAATAAATATTGATTCAACAACAAGTCTTTATTAAGAACATTCGTCCCATATAGGGGGAAGTCCCTCCAAGATGGATAAACAGAAATGAGAGTAGACACCATTTACAAAAGGTGAGGAGAAATGTCAACTTTTTGTCAAGTGTTTAGTCGAGTATTTGACCAATCTAAAGGTTACAACTCAGCTTGAAGTGGAAGAAAGTTTGCTGAGTTTGACAAGTTAAGATATCTTCATCATGGTAGCTACAAGGTCAATCTTAAGAATGGATCGCACAGTTTAAGTTCTGGTGGACACTGACCACTGGTGATACAGCAACACCTTATGAATGTCCAATCTTCCAGAACTACAGAAAGCGAGAAGACAGAAAACAGGAATCTTTTTATGTTTATAAACAGTAAGGACTCATATTTAAAGTTTAATAAATTATGTAAATATATCTATGATTTTTTCTCTTGGTTGAAAAAAAAAACTGTAATTGCGCTAAACTATGTATTTGTATTTATTTCATTGGTTGTTCCTAGGTAAGATGTAAAATCAAGCATGATTTTAATGTCTTTTCTCTTCTTTTCTTTTTTAAATGTATACTCAAACCTTGTAATTCACCAATTGTTTATGTAAAATATTTCTCTGAATTTTGTGTTGTTTCTTGACGCAAGCATCCTTTGTGGGGATATAAAGTCTAATTTGATGATAATAAAAAAATAAGCACATTATGACAGAAGACATTTTAGAAAGTCAATTTTTTCAGTTCCACGAAGCCCACAACAACTGGTGCTGTCAAAATGGTGTTGACCTTGTCGTCTGGTATTTGATGCCTGCCATCTGGTTGGTTGAATTGTGGCGGCTGCGTGATTACTCAGTGGTCGTCTGGAGAGAAAATATTTTTCTCGTTGGGAACCATAAAGTAAGAACGAAAAATGGAAATATTGTTAAAGTCAAAAGGTATTGAAGAAAAACATGGAATTTTTGGATCAACTTATTGTAACGCATTTACCGTGGTATATTACCACGTGGAAAATTAGAAAAGACTTTAGGAATGACGTTTAACAAATTTTACCGCAAATGTTTCTTTTTACAGAACTAAAAATCGTAATTTAAATTATTATAAGGAGAAATAACGACTATTCCTATCCTTAGAGATGAAGTATGAAAGGAAGAATTGTGAAGAGTAATGATGAATGGAAAAATAAAAGTGTCCAGGGATGGGAATCAGAATAACACAACAATTTATTTTAGGCAGACCAAACTATAATTGATAAAATACAAGATAAACAATGAGGGAAGTTTACAGAATAGCAAAATATAAAAATATAAAAATTGTTTTTCTGCTAATAAAATAATAAACACTTTGCTACAATATTTAAAAAAACGTACCTGGATCGGTAAAAAAGAACACATTTTTCTTAAATTATTTCAAAAAATTGATTCCTCTTTATCAATTTATTTCACAATAAGCATTAAGATTAAATGTCCAATAAATTGATAAAAGAGGGGGGAGCAATCCCACAATAATATTTTGATAAAATTTTGTTTTTCTTTATAGATATCCAGGTATGTCTTTTTTATATAAATATATTCTAATGGTTTGCATTTTGACTCAAATTATTGTAAGGTGTAATGATTGATTGAAATTTCAATACGAAATGTCTAAATATAGTTGAATTTAAAATATTTCAATTTAAATCAGTTGATCTATGCAATACTTTATGTTTTCATATCAATATTCATGGTATTCCACTAGTTATTTCTGGCTGTATTACTTGTTATTTACGCTGGTTTATTGATATCTTTTGTTTCAATAACTGCGGTAAAAATTCCGCCTATCTATATCTGTATATATTGTAACAACTTAGTTAAAAAGTTCCAATCAATCAATATTGTAACATAGATAATTGGGAAAGACAAACTTCAGAATGACACAGCAATTTATTTAAGGCAAGAACAAAATCAAAATTTAAAAGATACATGATAAGCAATGAGGAAAGTTTCCAGAGTATCGCAAAATATAAATATAAGAAAATTAATAATCTTTACATATGGACGTGGCATCTGCCCGGTAAGCGGAACACTGTGGGTTCGATTCCCATCCCTGGACACTTTTATTTTTCCGTTTATCATTACTCTTCACAATTCATCCTTTCATACCTCATCCCTAAGGTAAGAAATAATCGATATTTCTCCTTGAAATAAATTTTGATTTTTGGTTGAAAAGAAACTCATGCGGGATAATCTTTAAATGTCGTTTTACAATCTTTACATATAAAATATAATAAAACTTTGTTATAATATTTTCAAATCAAAATTTATTTCCAATGCATTCACCATTTTCGCTTTATGTGAACTATACACGCCACGTCTTACTCCAACTATCTACAAAGGTTACAAGGTTATATATGTTACATGGTTGTCCTATATGGTGTAAGATAAACATGTGATTATAAAATGACATTTGAAGTTACACCGCATGAGTTTCTTTTCAATGAAAAATCAAAATGTATTTCAAGGTGAAATATTGACTATTTCTAACCTTTTTGGATGAGGTATTCACCTTGAAATAAATTTTGATTTTTCATTGAAAAGAAACTCATGCGGTGTAACTTCAAATGTCGTTTTATAATCACAGGCCGCAGTTCATTATATAAACATGTGATGGATAGAATACTATTAACTTGTGCATGAGTGGTGGCTAGGTTAACATGTCAAAAAGATGCCGAAACTCGGGTTCGAAAAAAGGTGCCGTGAACAATCAATATCTTCATTAAGACCTTTAGTCTTATATACAGAATATTCTTATACATATTCATCCCTGCCTTTGATATTTAACAAAACCAACAAGAAATCCAGGACCAGGTTTTTATTTTAATAGTTAAAGAAACTTGGCCCTGAATTGCTTGTTGATTTTGTTAAACAGATTATTCTGAGAGATACCGAAAAGGAGTGGAGAATAACGGGAGTAAGAAATTCGAATTTACAAAGTTGTATAAAAAGGTTCATATAGAACTAAAATTATTAAATAAATGTCAACTCTCACGTCAAAATAGACTCTTAAAACTAAGTGCCATCTATTGACCGTCTCCGTAAACTAGCAGATTCAGGTTGGAGACAAAGCTATGGCACCAGCTTTGGCAAACTGAGAGCGTCCACCTGGAGACCATGGTTTCGGGCTAATGGCCCTCGTCAATCCAGGTCACGCTTTGATTTCATGAAGTCCACAAGGGAATAAATTAAATTCTTAGGATTCGTCCGAGGTATTTATCTGACAAAGAAGAGGCAAGGCCTATTTTATGGTCAATATGTACGTGTATGCGACAATAGAGTGGAAGGGAAATGAAGAAACGACTCAATCAATTAGAAATAAAATAATGAGAAGACTATAGGGAGAATAAAAAAGGCTCAAGTCTGATAAGCAGCTCTCTATAGAATACCAAGCGTACCGCGAGTAGGTAACGAGTCCAGTTTCTGATATTTTTTCTCCTCAAAGTCGCCCCGATCTCTTTTATTCATTAATTCTTGGAAGAATATATATTAGATTATGTCACACACACATATATATTAAAAATAAAGAAGGCATATCCTGAGCAAAAGCACATGTGCTTTTTAGATAGCAGAGCGCCATCTAGTGGAACAGAAATCAACTATTCATTGATTTAACCTGTTCCATGATATTTGGTCAACCCATTTTCTTGATAAATCAAGAAAAGCCATCCACGAACGCGTTTCGCGCTGTTGGCGCTCGTCAATTTTCAATCTTAATTTATCAAGAAAATGGGCTGGCCAAATATCAGCCAACAGGTTAAATAAATGAATAGTTTATTTCTGTTCCGACTTCAATATTCTACAAAGATACATCCCCCTAATTATTAGAACGGCAACCGATCAGTCCTTGCAGCTGGATTATGTAAGAATAAGAAAATCAGTACTCTACTCTCACTATAAATACTTTCATTCATCACCTACAATGGAATGCTATCTTAATGACAATATCCCCCTAACCTTAAAGAGAATCATTGCACAAGTAAGAAGCCTTTTTGCAGTACAGAGAATTAATCATGTTTCACTTTTGAAAACTGAGACCATAAAGTGCACCTTATGCAACGGTGAATTTGGTCTCGATTTTCCACACTACATGTTCTACTGTACGGCAATGGAAGAAGAGAGAGAAATTCTTCGTCAAGAATGGCAAAAGTGGTAAAATCCAGACCCTTTGCATTCGCTTTTTATAAATACTGGAAATCAGCTCAATCAAAATATTTAGCACAGACACCGGATCCAACTCGATAATTGGTCGAGGTCAACACCCAATATTTGTATATAACTATGATGCTAATTTGTTATTTATTTATTTTGTCCTACCGGGAGAATCCTGTATGGCACGTGTGCCTAATAAAGGATGTTGTTGTGTTTTTGTTATTTCTGTTCCACTAGATGGCGCTCTGCCATCTAAAAAGCACATGTGCTTTTGGTCAGGATATGCCTTGTTTATTTTTAATATCAACACCTGACCTTTTTATTTTTTTCTATTGTTTTTTCATATATATATATGAAAATTTTGCCGGGAGGATATTGATCTATAAAAATAAAGATCACCTTGTCTTTTTGATTTGAAACATTTGTATTATCATTTTTTTAAATGATATTTTTTTTTTCTTTCATCCATCATAGCATCGCTTCAGTACCCAAGAGTGCCGCCCACCACGGGGCTCGCTCCTGTTGACAGGGGACCGCCCAACCAACCCGTTCCCAAAGGGCCAAGGTAATAAGAGACGATGTACAAAGGGCCCCCCAGCATACCTGAGACGTCGAGGCTAATCCGTTGACAGCCCGCAGCTCTGAGAAAAGTTGTCAAAGCTACCGGGAAGGAACAAAGCCTCGGTCGTCGACAACTCTTTGACGGTAGATAAACTTTCACCACCTGTCTTGACTCCTCGCCTTTGATGAGGCGGTTCAATGAGGTCGCTACCCCACCCCAGGGGCTGTCTGCGTATTTACATACCTACTTCCAACATGTTGGAATATCTATATTGAAAACAGTATACCTTGATCATATAAACTGTTTGTATAAGGAAAAAATGAACAATATATTAAGAACGAATGTTTATATTACAAATAAAACAAAATTTATACTGTCCTTACCTCGAAGGCTTGGCTCATCGTACAGTATTAGAGCTCTAAAAGCGGTCTGGTGGATTAAATTTGCCAACCTGCTGGGAGGGTTCCCCACTGATAGGCCAAGCCCTCCCAACATTTGACATCGCAGTAAGGACATAAGAAATTTGTTTTCTTTGTAAAAGAAACATTAATGCTGGATGGTTTTATTCCTTATATAAAGATAGCGCGTTATCACCTTATAATAAAATGTTTGTTCTTGAGAAAGAGTTTAAAATATTGATAAATCGATTAGAAAGTTGGTCAATGTATTCAATCAATCAATCTAATAGGATTAATTTAATTTGAGAATGAAATGTTATAGTTTAAATAGTTTGCGTTGTGTTATGATTCTAGAAATCCTTATATACAATATCACTCTTCAGACATAGGAAAATACAGATTATAGATATCCTAAGGCATTTCATAGGATCGAAGATAGACTCGTCATCGTATTAATACCTTTTTATATCCTTCTTTATAAAAATAGCAATTTTATATCCATTTTAATTCTTTTATTTCAGCACGCTTCATCCTAAAAATGAAATTCAAAAGAAAAAAAAGGAGAAGTGATATGTAAATATAGAAGAAAATCTCTACACAATTCTCCACTATCATTTCAATATTACGAAGTAAAAACGAACATGCGTGTCGAAGATTAGAGTTTGGAATTCCAAATGTAAAGATTGGAAAAAAACAGTTGGAACACATTAGATACGTGAGATGTAGAAAACAATTTTTTATGTTCTCTCAAGAGAAGACGTTAGAAAAAAAACGACACTCACAGCAGACATGTGTATCAAATCATTCTCGGATCAAATATTCTGCGGATGTACGTTTTTTGTCCATCGTTTGACATTAATGGTAGGTGACATGGGAACGGCGTGTCAATGCTGGAATTGCCCAGCGTCGTCTTCTAGTATCTTATGTAACTAAGGTTGACAATTCTTGTTTTGAATTTTATGACATGGCCATGGTAATCTATTCTTACATCAGAATAACTATAGTACCATAATTTCTATAGTATAATTCTATAATGAATAGAATTTAGGAGATTGTTTTGGTTGGTAGAGTGGTATAAACTATTGATTCTTGACAGACACGACCCGGGTTCGAATCCCATATTGGGAACTTTTTCTGAGAAGAAAAAATGCCTGAAATTTATAAAGAAAAACCATGGCTATATGGAATAATGGTTAGAGTGAATCTGGATATAGTGAACCATTGCTATTATAAGCTATGGCTATAGTGAGTCCAAAGTTTATTCGCAATGGGGTTCACTAAACGAATATATCTAGGTTTTACATTAATAGAAACATTAACTCAGTGTCATATAACGCGGGTGACGGCAAATATCAAGAAAGATTACATCTTTAACTTTGTCGCTCTAATAAAATCGAAAGGTTCTCACGTCGCTAAAATTCGTCACTAGGGAGATCAAAAACCTTAGATCCCACCAATACAAAATTATATAAAATGCCTAATATCAAAATGATTATAATAAAATAACTCTAAAATATATATTTGTTGTTTTTAAGTATACAAATAGAATGATAAAATTAAAATCATTTTGGTGTCACCAATAAAATAGAGAAATTTCGCGATTCGAACCTATGATCTTGAATTTATAATATAGATATTCATTGTTTTATGTAACCACTGATGAAAAAAAAAAACATTTCACTCTGATTGGCTAATGAAGTTGGTTGGTTGGTTAATGAGAGTGGAAAACCAATCAGCTGGCGGAAAACTGGATACCATATACAGTATATAAACCGATTAAGGCAGTGTAATTTCAAATATGTTGAGTAATATATATATTTAATACTTATTTATAATTTAAACTCCGTTGAATTTATCACCAACTAGACGGGTGACCCGGGCTTCGCCCCGGGATTGACCCGTGTGCATATCTACCCGAGTGATATATATTTAGATAAGATTTTTTTATAATTGTTTGTTATTAGCATTATCTATTTGTTCGCATCAGCATAATTTAATCTAATCTTTGATAGAGGGCGCTGTTCGTGAGCTAAGTAGAATAATTTGAATATATAGTTTTAATAATTGATTTATATATTTATTAAAATAGCCTATCGTCTTCCCCGTATTTTTTTTACCTATCTATGGAAATTTTGGTTTGAATTAGTGAACTACTGCGAATTTGTATACCGGACATACAAACAAACAAACATAGATTTTTATATATATAGATATGTAAATAAGCTATTTGAATAATCTGTATGCAAATTTTAAAACAGAAGGGTTTACATAAATCCTAATAATTGGATCAGAAGAGTACAATCTTGAAAGCTAGCCTACACATTCTATTATAAATTAAGAAACAGAATACAATAATTTTATTCCCCAACCAAAACAATCTTGAAAGCTAGCCTACACATTCTATTATAAATTAAGAAACACAATACAATAATTTTATTTCCCAACTTTACAAACTTTTTCACGATTGTTAAACTATTTAAAGGCAATTTGAGATCAGGAAAAATTTCACAACAAGGGGTATATCGTTCTAATAAATGTTTATTACATATATTACCATATAATACGTGAATATAATTTTATTAGTAGTAATTTTATATATACTCATATACATTTGCATATACATACTATTAAAATATTTATTATATCTATACTAAAACATATTTGAAATACATCCAGCCGAAATTTGTAAAGGGAGCAAGGCTTGCATTCAAATATTGAGAAGAGAATATATTAATAATTAATATGCGACACATTATTTAATGGATGCATTATATCGCAGGGGTTATTTGAATTTTTTATTAGAATTGTTGAAAATTTCTAGATTATTTTTGCATGCATTTAAGGCCATTACAAATATCCTTTAATGTATCTACACCTTCAATCATATTGTCGCGGAGATAAATAAATCAAGGGCAAATTTGGGGATAATTAATTTATTATAAAGGTGGGTATTTACCTTTTAGTTCTTCAAAAAAATTATATACAAGAGGTATTTATAGGGAGAGAGAGTCAGATGATATCACAACTTATCCCCAGGTAAAGATATTGTAATATATATTTGCCTTATTCTGTCTGTTTGTCTGAAGCTCACGGATAGAATGCGCGCTCATTGGCTGCAAGGGAACATGTGTCCTCCCTGCCCCCCTCTAGACAACCCTGTTATTCAAAAACCATACATCCAATCGCCATGAAATTCTGGGATATTATTAGGTATATCCCCGGAAAGGTTTTCGAAAAATAATTTCTTGAATATCTTGAATATCCTTAGAGTTATTTGCAGAATTGTAGATATAACTCGCAAGCAGCGCCGCCAGACGGTGATAGACTTAAGCTTGCTGCTCCACCCCTGTTGACCTTGGGTCGTCGTGTGAGTCACAGCATGATGCAACAAAAAACACTCTCTCTGGGGATTGCGGCGTCAACAACCTGTAAGTTTGTGCCTCTCTCATAAACCTGTCTATACAGACCACCCTGTCTATAGCGACCACTCTAGACAACCCTGTTATCAGCTGTGTGATACATCCACCTGTCTATACAGACCACCCTGTTAATAGCGACCACCCAAGTCAACGTTTTTAGAATATATTCGCACTCGGGTAAACCCCGGGCGTTGCCCGGGCCATTCGTCTAGTATTGTAATAATGAGCGTCGTCAGCCACCGTCCCGTTTTCCTTATTTGCAGATAAGATTCCGAGAACCCCTCACACCTGTGGTCGTCCCCCCCCCCCCCCCCCCCCGGAGTCCAGGGATGATTGACAGGTGTCCCATGGAGCTTCTTGTGACCGGAGTTTCAGAGACACTTGACAATATTTAATACTTAAATGTTGTTAGCCCGTCGTGTGTCTTGTTAATCCTAAGAATAATATATTTATTGAATAAAAAATAATGCAACAGATTTCTGGAGATGAGTTTCTTATAATTTTACTATTGTATTCTCAAACTTTCGGATATTTCTGCCTTAGTATCTAATGGCGTTCTTTGTTGTTCATTTTGTACTCCTGTAGAAGGGTGGGAATGTCCGAAAACTTGAAAATACAATAATAAAACGAAAATAAACTTATCTCCAGAAACCTGTTGCACTATTTTATTCAATATATAAATTACTTAAAGGTTTATTTGAAAAGATAGGCAGTCATTTGAATAAAGAATTTTCAATAATTTTTATAATAATACCAATTTAATCCACCAGACCGAAACCAGCGAAACCGCTGGGAGGGTTCACCACTGATGAGCCAAGCCCTCCCAATATATTTTTTCATTACAGTAAGGGCAGTAGAAATTTGTATTATGTATAAAAGAAACATTCCTGCTTTTAAATCCTTTCATTTTATATGTATAGATGGCGCGTTTTTGCTTTGCGTTAATTAATACCAATTTGTTTTAAGATGCTATATGTACCATAGAGGTTACCTCTTCCATTTAAACACACAATACATTCTATTTATCACAACTTAACAGAAAATAAAAGTCATTATATAGAATGTACCACAACCCCAGCATTGGCAAATTTAGACAAAAGCAAACAATCTTCATATTTTAATGTTCTAAATAAGAGAAATAAACATAAAAGGCATTGTTTTAATGCATTTTAAAGGGAAAGCTGAAACTTTCGGCATATAGTGGGAATATCCTGACCAGAGGAAAACATGTGCTTTACAGAAGGCAGAGCGCCATCTGGTGGAACAGAAATCAACTAAACATTGATTTAGCCTGTTCCCTGATATTTGGCAAACCCAATTTCTTGATAAATCTGGGATCAAAAATATTTTTGGTCGCAGTGGTACAGCCTACTCGTATATAGGCGTAATGTTTCTTAATTGCTAGATAGGCCTGTAGAAGGAATATTTAAGGTCGAAAGCTCTCCTTTTAAAATAAAACATATGGAGTGTGTGTGTTGATCTAGTTTCTTCTTCTCAATCAGCTTTTTCAAAATGAAGATTATAGTTTATTGTCAATGCTAAGACAACGAAAGAAGTTCACGCTAAGAGATAGCTAGAAACATGCCATTCACAAGTCTTCCACATTCTACAAGAAGGAAAGAGAGCGGGAAAATATAGTTCACTTCAAAATAAAATACTCGCATTTGTGCACAAGAATCCAGGTACAGTTAAACGTGTCTTATAGCGCCCCATCTAAATAGCGCCTTCCTCTCTATAGCGCCCGATTTTAAACATTATAATGTAAACATTTTACATTAAAAGTGACCTGTCTATAGCACCCCCTCTCTATAGCACCCTATTTTGGTGAGTCCCAAGAGGGGGCGCTATAGACAGGTTTAACTGTATATATTAGCTTTATATGATGTCATAAAATCATAGAGAAAACAATTTTCCTTAAAATGTTTGAAATACATAAAACAGTTTTTATCCTCTCATAAACCTGCCAATGAAATGGCTTTGTGTAAATTCTTTTTTTCAATGAATCTTTTTTATTGAATCAAATATATATACGTTTTTTTTTTGTAGTTCAAACTGTATAAATTTGGATCATAAACTTTTTCATGTCTATATAAATATATAAAAATAAAAAAGGCATATCCTGACCAGGACCAATATCAGGGAACAGGCTAAATCAATGTTTAGTTGATTTTTGTTCCACCAGATGGCGCTCTGCATTCTGAAAAGCACATGTGCTCCTGGTCAGGATATGCCTTTTTTATTTTTGATATCAACACCTGACCTTTTTTATATTGTTTTTTCATATATATATATTTGTATGTTAAAAAAAGGAATACAGAGATATTTTGTAATAAATAATTTTCCCCTGCTTTTACACTTTGACAAAAGTCAATAAGGAATCTAGGGTTTGGTTTCATTTTACAATTGCTTTATTCCTCGATCTTTCGGGCTAACATGTAGAGGCATCATAAATTACTTATTTTTAAAAGTAGTTCAATTAAGAACAAAATAATTCTTATTTAGTGTATTTTGAAAGGCTATATTGTAATTGATACAATTATTTATTTTTCAGAAAAAAGAGCAATCCATACTTAAATCATTAGATAGTAAAAAGGCATATATTGGATTGAATAAAATATTTATTTGCCAATATTCCGGCAGGCTGAACGCCAACCTTTATTTTAATGTAATGCCTTGATAAAGGTTGGCGTTCAGCCAGCTGAAATATTGGCAAATAAATCTTTTATTCAATCCAATATATGCCTTTTTACTATCTAATGATTTATTTGATTCAATGATTTGTTTGATTAAATTATTTGATTGATTGATCCAGTGATTTATTTAGAGCACATTTGTCATGATTAGATTTTTAACTTGGCTCTAGACTAGGCTAGAGTGTATAGTAAGGCTATAGTGTAGCATCTATATAGAAGAGCAGTTTCAATCCTTTATAATCTTGTCGATTGGTGCTTTCATCACGGAATAATTAGAGAAATCAGGAATCCCGTTTAAAATGTTTAACATGGAACTTGAGTTTTGATTTTGGAAAACGATTTAGATTCAAAAAGAAAGGATGGTTGTTGACTCGGGTGTCAACTTCTACCCTCAGCTAGAAGTCGTAAATCAGCCTTGAAGAAGTGTCCTCGGGACCCTGGGGACCAGGATTGAAGGATCGTTAAGGACTTTTTTTGGAGCGAAGGGACATAATTCTCTTTTAAGCCTAAATCTTTTGGGCTCGGACTTTCATAGCCGGGACCTTCTTGTGTATATGAATAATTTGTTTTTTTTTTTGTTCTACTGAAATATCATAATCACAATAAAACTAAAGCCTTTTATTATTCAGTAGTCCAAGAGAGAGAGAGAGAGAGAGAAAAACTGGTTGAAAATATCAATGAATAAAGAGATGTTTATAAAATGAAAGTATTTAAGCATGAATATTTCTTTTATACACAATACAAACTTCTACTGTCCTCACTGTGATGAAAAAAAAATATTGGGAGGGCTTGGGTGTTCAGTGGTGAACGCTCCCAGCGGTTTCGCCAATATAATCCACCAGACCGCTTCTTAGAGCTCTAATACTGTATTGGACGATTCTGCTTATATACGCAGCACTGAAGGGTGGAATCTCAGAAATGGTTTTCAAGAAAACTATGGACATAAGTTTATAGAACATTAGAATTACAAATAAATGTTTGCATCGAGTAATGCTCTTCCGCAAAGAATAAGGATAAGGCCAGCTAGGCTTAAATTAACACAAAGCAATAACGCGCCATCTATATAAAGTCTTGGTGGTGAGACATATAATAATCACTGTGTGTTTCTTCTAGTCATCATATTTTTCGTATTTTAAAACGATATTTTTAACTTTTAACTGCGGAACTGGTATTATAAATAGACAAAGCTCCGATCGGTTAAAGTATCAGATAAAAGCTTGTAAATCTCGAACTTGTTATATTGGTCTTGATGAAAAACTGCCAATTTTCCCCCTTGAAGCCAGGAATAATGATCGATAATAAAATACTGAAACATCTTATTTTATCCCTACGACTATGCATCGCTGAATTACCCAGAATTGACTTTGCGAGAGACACAAATAACAAAATAGATTATTCAGGTTATGTAAGTCCGCTTCTGGGTCAACAGTTTGTTTCCTCTTTAACGACAATAGCACTTCACTAGGGACCTTTTTCTGCTAACTAACATACCATAAGAAACATTTTATATACACTAAATCACGTTTCTGTAAAATAAAATATTTTCTTCACTAAGTTCTAAAACTATTTGTGAAATTCTATAATTACAGAAGCATTTTTTCATAGTTTCGTTAAACACCATTACCAAAAAAAAAAAAAAAAAATCTTCAATTGCAGATACTATATCAACAGAATGAACATACAATAGCAATCTGATGGATTAAATTGGTGAGTCAATGCGAAGGTTCATATTCTAATTCTTTTTAATTTTCAGTTTACTGATTGTAGACACGTTTCCATTATATAAAAAAATAAATAACCTTGAATAACCCTCAATACACATAGTGCGCTATGTGTATTGTTTACATTATAGAATATATGATTGAAGATCTGAATAGGACAATTCTACAATGGGTGGAGCGTCGCAGTTACATTATTCTTGATGCAATCAAACACACTCATACAAATGTATTTTCCCCAGTTATTAAAAAGAAGGAAATGCCTTTGTTTTTTACACACATCGATATCACATAAAAATTAAAATAAAAGATCCGAAATACAAGTATAAAGATTATAAAATAGAAATTAATTTTTTATAGAATTCGATATGTATATATTATAAATAAAAAGATTTTCGGCCTGATTTATGATCAGATATTGCTTTAATTGAACATATGGAATATATTAAAAAAACATAATTTGATTAAAGTGCTGCCTGGCTTAAGGCCAGTAGAACAAGGAAAAACAAAAGATTATTTACATAATGTGCAAAAGTTTTGAGCCGGCCATCGGGAAAAAAAAACAACGAGTTTTTATATGCAAAGCGTGACCTCTGGCGGTCGATTTAGCAGAGTATTTTGTTTATGAAATATATTCGAAAAACATTTTTATATAACATATATATGTTAACTAGTTACTAATCTCTTGCTTAGAAAACACATTGTGCCGTTTGCCACTCTGGGATTAAAGAAGCAATGTTGAAGTAGGGGGGGGGGGGGATCTATAGAATACCTCTGGTAGGTTGAAGAAGGTCAAGTGGTCATAAACCCAAAGTCAACAAAGGCAACAATGACCTTGATATAATTCCAATAACGACCTTGACACACCGATTCACAAATCCTGCAAACGTAGCTCCCACAGTAAACACTAGGTTAAGAAATAAAATGAAGCACACGAAACAGACTTCTACGTGTAAAAGAAACATTTGTACAAAGCTATAACGCGCCATCTATATATATAAAATGAAAGGATTTAAGCATGAATGGTTCTTTTATATACAATACAAACTTCTACTGTCTTTACTGCGATGAAAATTTGTGCGCAAATCCTTTCATTTTATATGTATAGATGGCACGTTATATCTTTGTATTAACTTATGCCTAACTGGCCATGTCCTTATTGTTTGAGGAGGAGCATTGCTCGATGCAAATATTTATATTTAATTCTACTGTCTTATAAGCTTATGTCCATAGTTGTCTGGAAAATCATTTCTATTCCCTCCCAATTTTTCACCGCAGTATGGACAGTAGAAGTTTGTACGGTATATAAATTCGTGCTTAGATCCTTTCATTTTATATAAGAAACATTTGTGTTTTAATGCTTTCATTTCTTATATAAAGATGGCGTGTTATTGTCTTATAAACATTAGACTAATAAGATTTCTAAAGTCGAATTCTCTTTCCGTTAAACTATCCGAGAGCATATTAAAAACTCTTTCTCATCATTCCATAGTTTTCATTTATACACGTTTTTAATTTGTTTGATATATTTGAAAGTAAATATATCTTCAAAGTGTGGAGAGCTATCAATTTTTGTGCTATAGGGCGAGCAAAGTTAGCGTAACAAGTGTAAATTTATTTAATTTGAATTTTTTCCGATTCATTAAATGTATAGATTATGACCGCTTTATATAAATGATGCGCTGAATTGACTGTTTTGCCGAACTGGCTAGTTTTCATTAATGAGTTTGTGTAATTTTCTGTTTTGTTGATCAGAATCGGCGGTCCAGATCTTGCGATTTATCGACGATGTATTTTTCTGTGGGTTTTTTCAAGTCTAAGCTTTATGCAAAAAAAAAAAAAAAGCTCAAGACCACCCATATCATAAAGAAGGCAATTGAGCGCTGTATCACCGAAATTCAGTCACATTAATGGAAAACACGATCATAGAAAATTTCAACAAAAGGATACAAGCAATTCTTCGCCTCATCATATTTTGTTCTTTTGAAAAATCACTTCTTCAAGTGATTATTCAACTTATAATAAAAGTACTTATATGTCAGCCCAACATTATAGGGCAATTTTACCCGCTATGTTCTTCCATACATAACTCTTTACTGTACACTTTATAAATCAATGCAAAATAAAATTATATATTATATCCTCAGTTTACAATCAAAATGACATTGACGAAATTCAGACAATCTTATACATAACGTAAATGAGCATACATTTTAACTTTTTAAATGAAGACACAAAAAGAGAATTTTGTTGAAACTTCTTTAAGAGTTTTACCGATGGTAAATTTACGACAAATATATTGTCATTGACACAAGCATTTGAAAACCTATCAAGTATAGGTAGTGAATAGTTGATCCAGGTATGGATACAGGCAGGGACCCCACGTACCTAGCAAACACCATTAGAAGAAGCAATCTTAGAAATCCTAACGGCGGGAGTCATAAAATATGTAGGCGCGAGAAGTTTGGGGGAATTGTTTGGACCACCATTTGTGCCATAAATCTTGGCGAGATATTCTTCTTCCACGGATATTTCCGTTCCTTCATATTCCTTCACATTGTCATTTTAAACTTTCTTAGGAGAGTCGGTGGAAGGGTGGTCTAAACCGTTGTTTTCGACCGCTACGACCCGGGCTCGAATCCCGCACTGGATGCTTTTTTTCTAATTAACAAAAAAAAATGCTCCAATGGCCTCCGATTCTTGCAAAAGTACAACCCCATCAGCGAGTGCAACTAACCAAACGGGTCTTTGGCACATTTGTAAGTGCAAAAGTCGAACTGCTTTTCATATGTGTAGACATGTGGTGCACTTACAGTAAAAAGCCGTCGCCAACTTCTACCCAAAAAGATTATCAAGGCCTGTACCAACTGTAAAGTTTTATAATAAGAGAGAATAAAACTATAACTGTGGCCGAAGTTTTATTTTTATTAACCAAATATGAATGTTGGCTAGGCAAACTATCTTCAAGATACGTTTAGTGGTTTAGAAAAGTTTACAAAATGCAAAGTAATTCTGATGTTCTATGATCTTATTCCCACATAGTTTGTTTAAATACATATTTAAGATTCCTCCCTATACAGTGTCGCATTTAAATGAGCAGAATCAGTAATACAATTCAGTAATACAGTTCAGTAATGCAATATTAGAGTTCTAAAAAAGCGGCCTGGTAGATTAAATTGGCGATACTGCTTGGAAGATTTACCTCTGATGAGTCAAGTCTTCCAATATTTTTCATGGCAATAAGGACCGTAGAAAATTTGTTTTATTTGTAAAATAAGAATTGGCACTTAATGATTTTATTTCTGAAATATATCTCAATTGCCTGTGCAACCTTTATCGTTTTAGATAGATTTTTGTACACAATGAATCAGAGTATTTTGGAAAATAAATATTTCTTCAACACCAGTTTTTCAAATACCCAGTGTGTATGCCCACTTTCTTTTAGAAATTTTTGAGAATCAATCTATGGACGGTGAAGCGTTATATTTTAAAACTTATACTTTGTTTTGTGATGTGCACAAATATATTTTAAGAAAATTTATATTTAAAGTTAGTTGCAAATATTATAAAATGCACAAATCTTTGAACCTATCAGTCACACAGAAGAATATATTAATATGTGATGTGTAACATTCACATTTCAATACAAAATCCACTATCTTTCATGTGGGTTCTATATTTATGTTAGAAGTGATGTCATGGTGACGCAAGAATGAGCAAGCGCAGTAGAGGCGAGACTTCCGGCAAAGAAGGATCATCGAGGAAATTAGGGAGGCCATAATGACCGGGTGATACGTGAACTGACCAGCGGTCATCTACCGGACAACAAGAGAGTCCCTCTACTGCTCCCCCAGCACGGTCCAGCAAGATGGGTCCATACGATGTAATGGAGGTTCCAAGGGTGACTGGGTCCGAGCTTCTAGTAACTTCCACCACACCAGACTTCCACCGTCCTTCACCGTTAGCCAGCCACGTCCACCGACACCAGCTCGGAGTCCACGACGTCAGTCCCGAGGGCGCTACCCGAGCAGCTAGAATGTTCCACGACACTCAAGACTTCCACTGTCCCTCACCGTTAGCCAGCCACGTCCACCGACACCAGCTCGGAGATTCCATTCTTCTAGTACGGCTCTGTATATAGCGAAAGATGTTCGCGGAGGCAGTTCCGAGTACAGCGTTCAACCAACACGAACCCAGCACCAAACAAGACCTCCACTGTCTCTCACAGATAGCCAACCACCGACACCAGCACGAGACGCTGAGCCTCCAACAAGATGGCCGTCCCCTCTCCTTCCATCAAGCGCCCACCAAGATGCCCATAGATTCGGGATTATACAGTTCATCTACACCGCCTATACAAGTTTGGAACCTCCAGACCTTAACAAGAATTGCGTGCTTTTTAATTGAATGAATGCCCCCATATTTTGAACAATCTACCGATCCTTCTAGAACAAGGCTATCCTTCCTTTCCCCAGCCTACCTCCACCGTCCCCAAATCTTAACGAGTCATTTTCCCCAACAACACGACCTAGCCCCCAAATGGCACGTTCAAGAGTTCAGTCCAATTCCTTCAGTTCATCTCCACCGTCCCCAACTCTAACGGGCCATTTTCCCCAACAACACGACCTAGCCCCCAAATGGCACGTTCAAGAGTTCAGTCCAATTCCTTCAGTTCATCTCCACCGTCCCCAACTCTAACGGGCCATTTTCCCCAACAACACGACCTAGCCCCCAAATGGCACGTTCAAGAGTTCAGTCCAATTCCTTCAGTTCATCTCCACCATCCCCAACTCTAACGGGCCATTTCCCCCAACAACACGTCCTATCCCCCAAATGGCACGTTCAAGAGTTCAGTCCATTTCTTCAGTTCATCTCCACCGTTCCCAACTCTAACGGGTCATTTCCCCCAACAACACGACCTAACTCCCAAATGGCACGTTCAAGAGTTCAGTCCATTTCTTCAGTTCATCTCCACCGTCCCAAACTCTAACGGGCCATTTCCCCCAACAACACGACCTAGCCCCCAAATGGCACGTTCAAGAGTTCAGTCCAGTCATTCAGTCCATCTCCTCCGTTCCCAACTCTAACGGGCCATTTCCCCCAACAACACGACCTAGCCCCCAAAATGGCACGTTCAAGAGTTCAGTCCATTTCTTCAGTTCATCTCCACCGTCCCCAACTCTAGCGAGCCATTACCCCCAACAACACGACCTAATCCCCAAAATGGCACGTACCAGAGTTCAGTCCATTTCTTCAGTTCATCTCCCCCGTCCCCCACTCTAACGAGCCATTTCCCCCAACAACACGACCTAGCCCCCAAAATGGCACGTTCAAGAGTTCAGTCCATTTCTTCAGTTCATCTCCACCGTTCCCAACTCTAGCGAGCCATTACCCCCAACAACACGACCTAATCCCCAAAATGGCACGTACCAGAGTTCAGTCCATTTCTTCAGTTCATCTCCCCCGTCCCCCACTCTAACGAGCCATTTCCCCCAACAACACGACCTAGCCCCCAAAATGGCACGTTCAAGAGTTTAGTCCATTTCTTCAGTTCATCTCCCCCGTCCCCCACTCTAACGAGCCATTTCCCCCAACAACACGACCTAATCCCCAAAATGGCACGTTCAAGAGTTCAGTCCAATTCCTTCAGTTCATCTCCCCCGTCCCCCACTCTAACGAGCCATTTCCTCCAACAACACGACCTATCCCCCAAATGGCACGTTCAAGAGTTCAGTCCATTTCTTCAGTTCATCTTCACCGTCTATCACTCTTGCGAGCCATTTCCCCCAACAACACTACCTAGCCTCCAACATGGTACGTCTAAGAGTGCACATCCTTCCTTCAGCATACCTCCACTGTCCCCCACTCTAGCGGCCATTACCCCAACAACATTTCCTAGTCCCCCAACATGGCCATACAAGAATGCTTTTAAATCCTCCAGCATACCTCCACCGTCCCCCCACTCAAGCGAGCCATAGCCCCCAACAACATTCCCTTAGCCTCAAACCTGGACATATAACTTAAATAAAGTCTTCAAAACAATAAATAATATATAAATACCCTTAACTGACTCCTTCGTGCCTGGATATTTTCATTCCAACCCCCAGACAACTACATTAGTTCAATAGTTCACAATTGTCCATCTCCCCCCCAAAAAAAACCCAAAACAAGAAACTAAATTTTGAAGATTTCGAGAAAATTCACTAATTACGGGCATATCTCTTTCGTCAAAAACCAATCACCTAACGAAATCAACTCGAGGACTCCCAAAACCCAACAAAGAATATTTAAGCCCCTAATTCAATGTTAATAATTTGTCATAAATAATTAGTTAATCCAGACACAACATTGTCCTCAGCCCATCTCTGACCCCGACATGACCAGTTTATAAATGTATCGATCCAATCAGCAATCACCTTCCTCGACATTATTTCAATATCAGCAACGCGATAACAATAAAAATATTTATAAATTTGTTCACCTCATTTATATCAAAACATATAAATAGCTCGTTGTAAGGCACAAGAAATATACAAGTAAACAGGGTAACTGAATTATAGGACAACAACGCGCCTACTCATATAAGAAAGATAAACATTAAAGCACGCAAGTTTCTTTCAAACATAAAACACATTTTTCTACTGTCAATGTTACTCTCTGTGTTTCTTCGTCATTAGAAAAATAGTTATATATTAAGTTATCCAAATAATATAAAGAGACTAGATTGTATTCTCAAACAAAACGCAAGCTTTCGAAGTGTCCATAAATTAGCTAAAGGATAAATAGTGTGTTTTACCTTTTAACCAGTTGAAGGGAAGTTTTTAGGAGATTCTCGTTACCTAGTCTGAACAGTCTTTGAATGCCATTCTACTCGGATCTTGGTAATCTTTATCAACTATCTTTATCCCCACTGCCCTAAGAATTATTTACATATTTGTAATTTATTCCTACATAGATTCGTTTTCACTATCATATTTCCCATAGATCACCAAATCTCGAATATTTAAAGAATTTTAACTTGTCAAAGCCCAGAACGCAATCCCTACCTCAATATCAAAGGTAGTAGTTGCTATGTAATAAATAAATTTGCATATCCACCACGTCCATCAGAACTACTGAGGTGTCTGTCCACTCAAGGTAAATACGACCACCAAATACCAATTACAACGAAGTCTTTAAAAAAGTCATTTGTGTCAACAAGTAATTAATGACATCATTTGTTTATCTTGTCTTGCCCTAGAATAAAATCAATTTGTCTTGTCCCCGCTACCACAGCTTGAATACAGAAGTGTTATAATGGATTTAAGGTAGCATAACACGTAAAAATGTTTTAAAATGGCCCCGATATGAATGTTTGTACAAGTCAATGATTCCCACTATAACTTCACCCAGGAATCTACCTTATAGCCTAGGAATTTCCTAACAGAAGCTTCTTTTCTACGAATTTGGAAGTCCATCTTTCTTTGTTGATCCAAAACAACGAATGAATAACTTTGCATTAGGCCCATAAAATTCTTTAATAAGACAATTTAACAATCCTAAAACCCACTATGATCATATTCTAATCATACGCCTAATATTGATGTTGGAAGCAATAGGATCCAACAAACTTCACAGCATTGATAGAAAGATAGAAATGCCAGATATCTATAACCAATGTTTATACTAATCCTGGTTACCCATTTTGAATTTCTTGTCTCTTTTTTTCACTTGTTCCTTCCTTCCATAGTATATGATTGGATTTGTATATATTTATATATTTGTACTTCATATTTTGTCAATCTCTTTTCACACTTGGTATAATATATTTAATAATATAGCATAGAAAAAATAAATAATTATGTAAAACATGTTAATAAAAGTGTATATATATAAACCATTGCCACTAGTGTCATTTTTTACCCGTAGAAGGGCGTCATGCCGAAAGCTTGTACGATCATCCTCTTATAAAAGAAGCTCTTCTCTCTAACTTGTGTTTCTTCTATATATATATATATATTAAAAAATATATATATATATATATTAAAAATATATATATATTAAAACCTGATCTTTTTATCTTTTATTTTTTTATTTCGTTTTTTAATATATATATATATGTATTAAAAACAAAATAGGCATATCCTGACCAGGAGCACATGTGCTTTTCAGAAGGCAGAGCGCCATCTGGTGGAACAGAAATCAACTAATCATTGATTTAACCTGTTCCCTGATATTTGGCCAACCCAATTTCTTGATATATCAAGAAAAGCCACCATCCACGAACGCGTTTTGCGCTGTTGGCGCTCGTCAGCGTGGAGTAGGCTGCATCACTTTTTTTTTCTATTGTTTTTTCATATATATGTATGTTCTATAAAATTGATCTTTGGTGTATTATTGGAATATGATCATAGTGGGTTTTAGGATTGTTAAAATGTCTTAATTAAGGCTTTTATGTACGTAATGCAAAGTTATCCATTCGTTGTTTTGGATCAACAAAGAGAGATGGCCTTTCAAATTCTCAGAAAAGAAGCTTCTGTTAGGAAATTCTTAGGCTATAAGGTAGATTCCTGGGTGAAGATATAGTGGGAATCATTTTATTTTTTAAAATTATAAATTCTAGAACAAACTACTCTGTTTAGTTGACCGCCAGATGTCGCTGCTTTCCTGCTTGGCCGGCTCAAATCTTTTTGCAGATATATAAATCTTTTATTTCACCAGACCACAATTAAAGTAAATTTTGATTCTTTATTATATTTCATTATTTTTACTACGACACTGAAATTTAAATACTCATGTATTCCAATCCTCAAAACCAGCAAATGATAAATTCTCTAGCTTTTCAAATTTAATAAAATATGTATATATAGGAGAATTTCAGAGAACATATAGGAAATGTAAAATATATATAATGCAAAATATCATAACTAATATAAATTTTGATCAAAGATAAAATGACAGTAAAGAGTAGAAGTGCGTTAAAGAATTATTGGAAAGAAAACCTGTGCTGTATAATGGTCAAAGTGGGAGCGGACCGAACATGTAAGGAATTATAAATTTTTATTGACAATGACACAAGTCAAAAGTGTTTTTAGTTTCCTGAGTTAAAAATAGTTTAAAAGCAAAATACAGCCTTTTACGATAATTCAAAAGCTCGGTCCAATACAACTATTAGTAGGGTGATGGGACAGCGGAGATTGTAGTTGGATGAAATAGCTTTTCCTTTGGAAATATTTACAATTGTAACTTGGGGTAAAATGTGTTATTTGGAGTGAAATCTCTATATATTCAGACTGTCCTCAAAGTTTACTTCCATAGTTTATTTAAGTACCATAACCAATAATTTCTCTAAAGTGACGGATAAGTCGAAAACAGCTCTATATAATATTAGAGCGCGCGGTATGGTAGATTAAGCTGGTGAAACCGCTGGGAGGGTTCACCACTGATGAGCCAAGGCTCAGGTCAAAGAATCCCATCATAGATAACGTAAAATTTCGCGACTATTTTGAAGATAAAGATGATCTATATTTATATAAATATTAGAATTTAAAATAATGAAAGCATATCCTGAACAGGAATACATGTGCTTTGTAGATGGCAGAGCGCCATCTAGTGGAACAGAAATCAACTAAACATTGATTTAACCTGTTCTCTGATATTTGGCCAACCCAATTTCTTGATAAATCAAGAAAAGCCATCCACGAACGTGTTTCGCGCTGTTGGCGCTCGTCAGCATGGAGCAGGCTGTACCACTGCGACCAAAATATTTTTGGTCCCAGAGGCTTCTTGTGAAACTAATAAATGGGTATTTAAGGCCAAATATGCGTAAATACGCTTATCACATGAAAAGACAATAGAAAAAATAACAATAAAAGGTTCAGGTGTTGATATTGAAAATAATGAAAGCATTTCCTGACCAGGAGATATCGATTAAATTCCTATTAAAACACAATTTCGATGACTAGCACACTAAGAACCAACGTGACAGCCAACAGAACCATCCTTATGAACTAGAGCCACACAAATCTGTCTCCAAGAATGATTAATGTCACCAAGTCCCGATGACAAGGTCTCTTATGTTTGTCAAATAATTTGACAACTTCTTCAGTCAAAGAATTCCATCATAGTTGACGTGCAAAATTGCGACTATTTTGAAGGTAGAGGTGATCCTATCTTTATATAAATATTATAATAAATCGTTTATATTCATATATCAAAACGCTATTTCGACGACCAGTATAGTGACAACAAATGTGATAGCCAAAAGAACCATTCCTGTGAACTAGACCCACACAAATCTGTATCCAAAAATCAATTAATGTCACTAAGTCCCGATGACAACGTCTCTCGTCACTCCCGCCACACATTTGCATAGCAACTAGATGCTAAGAAAGTAAAAAACCACCCAACATGGCTGAGTTTATGGGCAATTTAAGATAATTATGGCGTACATGGCTTTCTGTTACCCATGCCTCATTATGGACCATTGGATGTTTTTTGTCTGAGACTAAATGATTATAATTGTCAGCACCTCCTGTCGAACCATCTACTTATCAGTCATCGTCTGCTTTCTAAATGTTCCTGGTTGATGACAACATTTGACTTTTTTAGTGATGAAAAAGTAACTTCGTACATCAGCTGTTACGCCACCCTTCCTACCAGACATCACGTGACCTGGCGCCACATCGGCTTTACCTGCATTTAAGTTTTGGTTTCTGCTACTACACTTGTCTTTTTGCCTCTCTTTTCTTTGTCATCTATATCTAATGTTATATATATATATATAATTGAATGTCTGTCTGTCTGTCTGTGTGTGTGTGTGTGTGTCCTCTATGGATTCAAAAACCATACATCCAATCGCCGTGAAAATTTGGGATATTATTAGGTGTATCCCCGGAAAGGTTCACGAAAAATAATTTCTTGAATATCTTGAATATCCTTAGAGTTATTTGCAGATTTGTATATTTAACTCGCAAGCAGCGCCGCCATTGAGACGGAGATAGGCTTAGTTTGCTGCTTCTGATGACCTTGGGTCATCGTGTGAGTCACAGCATGATGCTACAAAAACACTCTCTCTGGGGATTTTACAGCGTCGACAACCTGTAAGATTGCCTCTCTCATATATTATACTTTAAACATCTGCTTAATTAAAGCATTTTTCATTTGAAAGAGACTGCTCTCTTAACCCCCTTTAGACAATATTAAATGATATCCCGTGTCGATGATTTTGTAATGTATAGAATTAGGAAAGACAAAATTCACGATGACACGACTCACAGGGAACGGTAAAAAATGTTCACTTTATCGAGGAAATACAAAATTCGGGATGACACGGCACACAGGGACCGGGAAAAAAATGATCACTTTATCGAGAGATTCACGACCATGATTTTATTCAACTTATCGAGTATTTATCAAGGGACCGGGAAAATATGTTCACTAGATAAAACGATGATTTTGTAATGTAGAAAATTATGAAAGACAAAATTCAGGATGACACGGCACACAGGGACCGGGAAAAAATGTTCACTTTATCGAGAGATTCACATTTACGAGTTTCAAATTATCAAAATATATCTCTTTTTTTTATAAGTTTATAGATAATTGTTTTAACAAATGTTCATTAGACAAACCTTTACTCGGGTAAAACCTCGGGCGAAGCCGGGTACGTCCGCTAGTCTATATATATAAAATTGAATGTATGTCTGTCTGTTTGTCTGTTTGTCTGTGGTCTGTGTGTACTCTATAGATTCAAAAACCGTACATCCAATCGCCGTGAAATTTTGGGATATTATTAGGCATATCCCCGGAAAGGTTTACGAAAAATAATATCTTGAATATCTTTAATATCCTTAGAGTTATTTGCAGATTTGTAACTTTAACTCGCAAGCAGCCATTGAGACGGAGATAGGCTTAAGTTTGCTGCTCCTGATGACCTTGGGTCTGCCCCACCCCGTGAGAGAATGGATTCGCCCGGCCGCCGGCCGACAGTCCAAGTACCCACCGACCAATTAGGGCAGAGTTGGTGACACAGCTATGCCAAGTAGACAAGAAAAAAAGCCTCGCGGGAGCTTGCCCAAGATGACTTCCGGGAACTTTGTCCATCTTCCATAAACGACCATGAATTTATTCAACCTTATCGAGTATTTTTCAAGGGACCGGGAAAAAATGTTCACTAGATAAAACGATGATTTTGTAATGTAGAAAATTAGGAAAGACAAAATTCAGAATGACACGGCACACAGGGACCGGGAAAAAATGATCACTTTATCAGTTTCAAATTATCAAAATATATCTATTTCTTTTTATAAGTTTATAGAGAATTGTTTTAACAAATGTTCGTTAGACAGACCTTTACTCGGGTACCGATTAATATTGATTTTATTCAACTTATCGAGTATTTTTCAAGGGACCGGGAAAAAATGTTCACTTTATCGAGAGATTCGTTAGACAAACCTTTACTCGGGTAAAACACGGGCGAAGCCGGGTACATCCGCTAGTATATATATGTTATATAATTTTTAAAAAATTAATAGAAATATAATAGAGATAAATGCATGTAAATATTATTTTATTTTATTAATCTGTTTAAAATAACTCTGTTGTTCTTGGCCACTAGATGGCGCCACCTTAAATATAAATAGATTGTTTTGTTTTTTTTAGTGTTGGTTAGGTAAGTTAGATTTTATTTTATATAGGTATGTAAATGGTGATATAGAATTAATTGTTAAAATTCTATATTTACTTAATTTAAAATATATACTTTTGCTCAAAGAGTTCAAAATAAACTACTTGAGACTGATTTTCTCTTTTTTAATTAAATTCAAGACGACTGCACCTTCAATTTTAACAAATCATTTTTTGGATTTACATAATTATAGAACATATATATAAATGAATGTATGTGTGTGTGTGTCCTTTATGCCTGACCAAACCACTCATTGGAACGCCCTGAAACTTTGGGAAGTTATTTAGTATAGTACTGGGAAGGTTTCTGAAAAATAATTTCTTGAATATCTTGAATATCCTTAGAGTTATTTGCAGATTTGTAGATTTAACTCGCAAGCAGCGCCACCATTGCGACGGAGATAGGCTTAGGCAGGAAGTCTGCTCCACGCCTGATGACCTTGGGTCTTTCAGGGCTAATATATTAAGTAAAACTAATCAAATATTAGTGCTTTATAATGGCTATCCCCTTGAGGTTACCGATTTAAAAGTTTATTTTCTAATTTTAGATTGTATAAGAAACATATTTCATTTTAAGTATTGTACTTTATTTAAAAAAGTTTAAATAATTGTGCAAGACGATATATACGATATATATAAATCAAAAGAAATAATGAGTATCGTTTAAATATAAAATTCGAATAAATATAAATGCGATACTAAAAATTAAAAATCTTATATAGAAGCTTTTGCATAGTTTCGTCCTGTAAGCATACCAACTTGATAAAAGTTTCCTGTTTTCCCTTTGAATTTGCTTGATACGAACCTCTATTCATTTTTGAATTAGTAGAAATCAGACGATAACCATAGGTGATAGCCATTCAAAAGTTGGTTTAGGTCGTCAATCCTTTGCGAACAAATGGAAATATCCACGCTGGCGCTCTCTCCGCAGATTTTTAAAATGATATCCCGTGTCGTTTTTTTTTTAAAATAATTTGAGAGCCACCCCTCGCTTGAAGCAAATCCTTTAATCCCAAGAAACTGCGCAAAAGAGTTGAACATGAAACCGCCGACGGAACGTTTTGTCCTCTACACTGACGAAACCACTTAACCAAGCTCTGATCTCCGCCCGTAGAGGGTGGAAATTTTGAGCACAAGTCAAAGTTAGTTTTATCATTTATCGACACGGCAATTTATTTGAGACAAGAATAATGATACAATTCCAAGGCAAATATACTATTCCTTTAACTTCCAATTACCGAGGGAACCAATTAATATTGATTCTATTCAACTTATCGAGTATTTTTCAAGGGACCGGGAAAAAATGTTCACTAGATAAAACGATGATTTTGTAATGTAGAAAATTAGGAAAGACAAAATTCAGGATGACACGGCACACAGGGACCGGGAAAAAATGTTCACTTTATCGAGAGATTCAAATTTACGAGTTTCAAATTATCAAAATATATCTATTATTTTTTCATAAGTTTATAGAGAATTGTTTTAACAAATGTTCGTTAGACAAACCTTTACTCGGGTAAAACCCGGGTACATCCGCTAGTTGTTAATAAAACAATAATTTCTGAGATCCAGCTTCTGATTCTCTTACAAAAAGTTTCAACATCTAAATTATACCTAATACCACTGTTTAGAAACTATTATAATCATCAACTCTTTTCTAGTTTTATTTTTAAATTTTTTTTTTGATTTTATCAATTTAGTAGCCACCAACACACGGCAAGCTATATACATTCAGGGAAAAAATATAAGAAAGTTGAAATATTTCAATATCGCTGTTTGTCTAATTTTTGAAGAAGACAGAAGCAATTTTATTCACACTTGGTTATCTCTAGTATCTTCAATAAAGGTCACTGCGTATCAAATACCTTTCAGAGAGTTATTGTCTGAATCCCGATATACATGCTGAAAGGTACAACTTTCTTTTGTCCATGAGTGTATGTAACTTAAAGTTAGGGAAGGATGATATTCATGTACCAAAAGAGGCCCCTCTCCCTTTTAATTATGCATTAAAACAATGCAATATGTTCATCACCCCAGTAAAAAGCTTTACAATTAGTGATAAGAAATGCGCATAACATTTTGATGCTTGAATATCATTATCCCACAACTTTACGTTATATAGGAATAGGTAAATTAGGAAATAGACTAACGTATTTACAATTCAGGCTTTCTGAGAAAAAATTCCTTTTCCAGCCCCATTACAAAAGAACACTGTTATAGATTGCACAACTAACCAGTGAATACTTTTAAAAAGTTTATATATTTATATACTGCTATGCGGCGCTGAGTTTGTGTATACAAAAATGTAATGCCTCAATAAAGGTTGGCGTTCAGCCAGCCGAAATATTGGCAAATAAATATTTTATTAAATCCAATATATGCCTTTTTATTATCTAATATATTTATGTCCTATTATATGCTCTTCCAGGAATAATAAAGCAAACCTACAGTAAACCCAGAGAGAGACGGGAGGGTAAGGACCGGTCACTTTAGACCTCAGCGACATTCCAAGGGGCGACTACTGGGGCCCGTTACTTGGAAACTCGGGACTTTTAAGACAGTTGGGGATTGTGTGCGACACGAACGGACGCCCGGCTGTGGCCGGTTCCGGGTCTCTCCCATCTCTCTCTCTGGTTGTCTGGGATTCCTCTTCCAAACTTGTGGTGTGATTATTTCTCTTTCCCCACCTTATTATTATATTGCCACATTTATATATGACAATTGATATTTGTATAAGAGTTAATGATGATGATTAATTTATGATGTTCGTATATTGGATTATTATTGATATTTACATATGGGATTGTTCTAAGATCAATTATATATCACACAAATTAATCATCTACATTAACGTATACAAATATCAATTCTATATACAGTTACGAGCGTCATTCTTCATCAGTCATCTCTGTCACCGTTTGCTTTTTTTTTTTTGGAATGGCGCCCTCCTATTGGTCGGCTACGATCACGTCACCTTTGCCCCCCCCCCCCCCATCATGCCCCCCCCCCCCCACTCGCTTTTTCGTTTTTGTAACCATTGTGTTGGAGCGGGTCGCTCCTTAAATAAATGCATATATTAGTTAATAACCAAATGGAATCCTCTCTATCTTTTTCCAGTAAGAGACGCCTACGGAAGCCAACAGTACATAGACAGATAAAACACATAGGCTATAGTTATTAACTAACATATGCATTTATATAAGGCGCCAATTTATAATTATAACAAATAGTATTTGAATCAAAACATTCAATCGGGTAAAAACACGGGCGTTGCCCGGGTCATTCGGCTAGTTATCATATAAATGTATAAACTTTCTAAAAGCATTCACTGGTAAATAGTGTAATATATTACGATGCACTAGCGCGCCATCTGTTATGAAAATTAGAAACTATTTTAGATTCTTTTTGAAATTAAAAAAATTCTACTTCCCTTAATGCAATGGAAAAATTAACGGGAGGGCCTGGCTCATCAGTGGTGAACCACTGACAGTAGAATTACATATAATTATAAATATATCAATTAATTTAAATCTTCTGGATATAAATAATGCAACAGGTTTCTGAAGATGGGTTTCTTTCCATTTTATTAACGTAGTTTCAAGCTTTCGGATATCACTGCCCTTCTACAGGACTGCATAAAAAGAATAAATGCCGTTAAAATGCTATTTAATTAATAATTGGATTATTAATAATCCAATTATTAATTAGATAGAATGTTTACGGAATTTTTTCGCTTTTATGAACTCCTGTAGAAGATCAGAAATGCCTGAAAGCTCAAGATTGCATTAATAAAATGAAAAAAAAAACCCTCATCTTCAGAAACCTGTTGCATTATTTAACTTAGTGTAATATATAACGCGGTGTTTTTTAGTAATTGATCAGAAGAGGAAATTCTTTTGTAAGCCCCAAAAATAAATACGCTAGTCTATTTTCTCTAACATGCATATTTATCTATAAATACACTCGACTCATCTTCCGTCAAATTGAGCGTCAAACCTAGACGCCATCTATCTTTTGACGCTCAATTTGGCGGAAGAGGCACATTATGCTTTTTTAGATTGATTTCTTCCCGGAAAATTTTCCATATATAATTTGGCCATTGATTTATCCCAGCCACTTTACCAGATAAACACCTCTTTAGCAGATTGTGAAGATTCATTAGATCCCGCTTGGATCTCATTGAATAATGTCCGCCTTAGGCTGACGAGGGCCATTAGCTCGAAACCATGGTCTCTAGGTGGACGCTTTTCAGTTTGCCAAAGCTGGTGTTGTGGCTTTGTCACCGACCTGAGGCCGCTAGTTTGCGGCGACGGTCAATAGATGGCGTCTAGTTTTGAAGCTCAATTTGACGGGAGATGCGCCCTATGTTTTTTTAGATTAATTTCCTCCCGACAAATTATCCATCTATGCATATTTATATCCATATATTACACAAAGTTACGGAAGGTTGATATTAATGTACCAAAGTGTTGTACTCATTCTTTATCAACATCAGTAAAGTCTTTTACTGGAATGATAAACATGAAGCATTGTTCTGCTGCATAATTGAAAGAAGTGGTGACTCTTTTGGTACATATACATTTATATTGTAGAAAGACTAACAAGTCCGAAAGCTTGAAAATAAAAAATTTGAACAAGAAACCTAACCCTGGAAGATTTATTTACTTCATAACATTTATATTGAATATATTTAATATACATACTTCGAATCAATTTTAACTTCTTGACATTCTCGGCTGAATAAATTTGCGCATAGGACATAAGGTATAAAGATTTATATATCCATATATCCTTTTTTTCTTATTTAATTCATCTCATATTTTTTTAATTTTCCCTTGAACTTATAGATCATATAGATCTCCCTCCACCCATGTGCATTAGCTGACGATCGTAATAAGGCATTTTGCGAACATATCCTCTTCATTATTATTAGATTACCAGAAAGGTGGTATAAATGCTAATATTCTTAGGAAAATGAAAAAATCAACAGATGTTTGATATAATCTCCGATAGATGGCAGTAAGTCATCAACAACGTTCAATTGGACGATCAAGAAAGGTGTTCTTTTAGTATATGATATAATCTTGATCATTATCTTCTCTTCTCTACCATCAGTACTGTTCTAAAGAACAACCAAACTTGGTGAAGGTAGAATGAGTAGGAGAGAGAGATATGAAGCCTTATGCCATGACCAAGTGAAGTAAGCTGAAATGAGAGAACAAACAAACAAACAAATATAGAAACCTGACATGAACAGAGAAATACTCTATTCTCTGATGTTTTCTACATCCTCCCGACCCAGCAGCTGTAAATCGACACGGCATCAACCTTTGCTCCCATAAATCCCAGTTGTCGGATTAGGTGAACTGTCATCTTGATTTACGAATGGCACAAACCTCTCGTGACTTTAACGGCCTTCTTTGTTCTCATAGCGATCACCAAACACACGAGCATTTATAAACAGCATAGTTCTAAATAGAAATATCGTATTAAAATATAACTTTAAACATTGAATCTGGTTAATTAACGATACACATTGATACCGAGGTAGAAAGAGTGTTAATAACGATCTCCCCACCCGCCCCATTTTTTTTCTTTCGCAAACAATACTTTTTCAAGTGTTGCAAATTTTAGTAACTTTTTTTTTTGCAAATAGTGCAACATTCCTTGTTACAGAACTATTCAGAAACGCTTGAAAAAGTTGTGTTCGCGAAAGAAGAAAAAAAAAAAAAAAAGAGCAGTGGAAGAGAGGTAAAACTCTAAAACTTTAAAGCTTAACAAAAAGTAAATATCCAATGACTTGAAATAAACTGAAAAGGCAATCAATAGACCGTCGTACTAAGAATATCCTCATTTTGTTTCACATTATAATTACTCTTATTAATATTGTAACAAAAGATTCATTATTTTATTAGCAGAATGTCAGTTTTTATGTTTATATTTTGCTTATCATTCGTAGTT
This sequence comes from Cordylochernes scorpioides, assembly GCA_030710605.1. Taxonomy (NCBI): domain Eukaryota; kingdom Metazoa; phylum Arthropoda; class Arachnida; order Pseudoscorpiones; family Chernetidae; genus Cordylochernes; species Cordylochernes scorpioides. The sequence continues at coordinate 200,936,474 of CP092863.1, read as the reverse complement.
TGTTCTTGTCTGAAATAAATCTCATCCCAAAGTTGGTCTTCCCTAATTTTCCACGTGGCAATATCTTTAGATCAATAGGTTATACAGGATACATATGGAGTGTTTTAGCTTAGATTCAACTATAGTTAAACCTTCATATAAATATTTGTCACCTTCTAGTTGAACAACATCTGTGAAAATAGGCTAATTCTAACTTATAACTGTGCTGGGAATTTCAACTTCATATAAACTGAAACTATATATTTTTTTACTTTTATATTACATAATGCTTCTTTATTTACGTGTTTATTTGAAATAAAATATTTTTACAAGTGATATTTAACAAAAAAGAATTTCATAGTTAATTTTCTGGTATTTATTTAAGAATAAACGAGTCAAAAGCGAGTTATATCGTCTTGAAAGAATTAGTTGTGATGAAAAAGACAAATCTTCACTGAAATGTCACCATTTCTGCTAGAAGCTAGCTACACCTCGGTATCACGTCATTGTTCCAAGGTCTTTGTTCCCCACTTGCATGCCCTAGCTTTGATTCAATGTTTTAAGAGGGGGGTGTGCGTGACAACTCTACATTCTTTATTTATGTTTCTCATTAAACACACCGGCTTTCTTTTAGACCACTCTCTCCTTTAATTAATTTGGTCTTGTTCCGCTCGAGGTCTGTGTTCAAATTATTTCTTTTTCTTTCTTTCTATAGAACGTGGTGGATATTGTATTAAAAAAAGTTTGCTAACATGCAATCTCTCGCCAAATGCACAACTACCTTCTAAGTATATATATTTTACCAAGCCTCTCTCTTTAATATACGCCTTATTGTTTATATGTCCGTTTTATTACGGCTCTGATTGGCTGTTTACTGTCATGTGAACTTAATCAACCAATCAGAGTGAAATCATTTTTTGACCTGAGAGGCATTGAAAAACGATTTTTTTATATTAAATACACTCATGAACAAAACTTAAGGAAATGAAAATCTTTGATGTCGCCGGTGGTCTTTTTTTTTTAAGAAGACAGAGGCAACGTAAAGAAGTTGTACCTTTAGGCATGTATATCGGGATTCAGACAATAATTCTGAAAGATATTACAGTGACCTTTATTGAAGATACACAAGTAACCAAGTGTGAACAAAATTGCCTCTGCCTTCTTAAAAAAAAAAAAAAAAAAAGCAGACAACCAGCGACTTTAACGAATTTGCACTTCCTTATGTTTTGTATTTTGATCTTGTATTGTCTGATATATTTACTCTTGTACACATTTCAAAGCGCCACTCATGTACATTTGGGCTTAGATACCCTCTTCTTTATATATAAGAAAAGCGTTTTCGAACTCTTCGGTGGGTAATCGAAGAACAGCTTGCGTCACTCTGACGAAAGCCAACAGCCCAAAATGCCTAAATGGTCAACTTGATGGATTTAGAGGAAGTATTCGGCCAATATATCTTGGAATAAAATTACCGTTTAGTGGTCATTTATCAGCTAGATGGGGTTTTCCATATATCTTTTATATAAATGGTATAACATAATATTGTAGCAAAGTATTTATTATTATAATAACATAGTATCAATTTTGATGTTTATATTTTGCTATTCTATAAACTCCCCTCAGGGCTTATCTTTTTTATCATTCATAGTTTGTTCTTGTCTTAAATAAATTGCTGTCTCATCCTGATGTTTGTCTTTCCTAATTTTCAACGTGGCAATATTTTATTTTTAATATAAAAAATATAAAAATTAATATATTTTGTATATCAGAATATATTTCTCTCATATATATATTTTAAATAATATAATTCTGTAATATTTATAGTTAGAGAAGTTAAACTCCTGCCTATATACTTTTTCTGAGTTATATAACTTGCCATTTACTACTTGTATATTACTTTGAAATTACTTTTGACCCGTATGATTCTTTTGAAATAAAACAATTATACAGGTCAAAAGTACTGCAATGTTACTGCAATGGTAAAATAAAATGATCATTACAGTAAGGGCAGTAGAAAATTGCTTTATTCAAAAAGAATCAAACGCGTCAAAAGTTGTTTAAATTTCTTATAACAAAGACACGCTAATGTATCATACGTTACTATGTTAATTAAGAGTTATATCAGAGAAACACACTTAATATTATTAATGCAATTAAACTAATCGGTGAAGAATCAAACAAAATAGATTATTTATTTCCTATAGTTTTAAAACCAAATAAAAAAAAACTTTGTCTATTAATATCCATATCCTTACAAAAATATCATCTGCCCAGAACTCCGCCTTTACGTGGAGGGCGGGAGAAACAGCACAAGTAAGGGACTGTCCTGTAGTACAGTATCGTGAGCCCCGAGCCGTTACGGTAACCGTGAACAGGGAACTCTGAAATGTGGCTGACTAACGGGGCAATCGCACCCTTCCCCCTTTCCATGGAGCAACAAAATCATAAATTGACACCCAACTCACTCCGGACCATATATACAGTTTCCCGGCCATCCTTGCAGCCCTCTATACTAGTATGGCAGACATCAATCCAGAAGAGGACATCCATACGGATAAGACACCTCGGTTGGCCGGTATTGTGATCTGAGTGCACGGACCGATCTGATCTGCTCCATGGACAAGACACCACCACAAAAATATATATTGTTGCACCAGGTTGCAGCTTGGCAGACTCTTCAGCCTTGATTCTCTCCTGTGCTGGGTCTTGCATCTTACCAGAGCGTGTTTCAACCATCCTACAAATTTATAAAAGGGAATAATGAGATAAGTCTACTTTATGTAGCCACCAGAATCCTTTATTTATTTTCTCACATCAAAGAGAGTAGTGAAGTCACAGTGTACCTAAATACAAATGATGATAATCTAAAAATAATCTGTTTTAAATAAATATCATAGAATATAAAAATAAATAAATATATAATTTAAATTTCAAATATATTAAAAATAATATAATAAATACGCCATTAATCATGATGTAACACTTCCCCCTCTCCAGAGGTCGTCACGTCCTCGTGAGTTACCTCATCAATTATCTCAAAATAGGGTTTGAGTCTTGAGACATGGACAATCAATGGGTCTTGGCCAGGATTATCTTTTGGCTCAATTAAGTAATTTACGTTAGACAGCTTCTTTAATATTCTATATGGGCCAAAATATTTTCTCAGTAGTTTCTCACACTTTCCTATTTTCCTAATTGGTGTCCAAACTGCTACTAATTCTCCTGGTTCGTAGCTTCTTTCCATGTGTTTCTTGTCATAGTTCTTTTTCATTCTTTCTTGAGTCTTTATTGTGCTATTAATAACTAATTTTCTTGTTCTGTTTATTTTGTCTAAGTGATGTTTTATGTATTCATCATAATCATCTTTGTCAATGTCCACCGAGATATTCCTGTCGTCCAAAAGAGACGTGGGTTCTCTTCCAAACATCAGGAAAAAGGGAGAATATCCTGTGGTTTCCTGAATTGTAGTATTGTAAGCGTGAGTGATGAATGGGAGTATTTCGTCCCAATTTTTCTGATCAGTGTTCACATACATACTGAGCATATTGATCAATGTTCTATTTAACCGCTCTGTCAATCCATTAGTCTGGGGATGATAGCTCGTTGTGAAGCAATGTTTAATCTTGCACGTTTTCATCACCTCTTTCATTAAATTACTGGTAAATTGAGAACCTCTGTCACTAATAAGATATTGTGGGGCTCCGTGCCGAAGAAAAATATCCTCTACTAGAAATTTAGAAACTTCTTTCACTGTTGCTTCCGAGACTGCTCTTGTTTCTGCATATCTAGTGTAGTAGTCCGTCAGCACGATTATCCATTTTTTCCTGTTTTTCGTAGATGGTAGTGGACCAACAAAGTCAATTCCAATTCTTTCGAAAGGAAAGTTGGCTGGGGGGATGGGCTGTAGTAGTCCAGAAGGTAATTGGTTTGAGCCTTTCCTACTTTGGCAAAGGTGACACGTCTTAACGAATTCTGAGACATCCTTTAGCATGGATGGCCAAAAGTATTTACTCTTTATTCGGTACATGGTTCTGGCGACGCCCAGATGGCCATTCGACATATGATTGTGATATTCTTTCATAATTTCTCTCTTTTTATTCTCTGGAACCACAAGCAACCACGCCCTGCCTTCAGGGTTCGGGTTTTTCTTAAAGAGGCATCCATCTTCTTCTTTAAAGTTTTGCGCAATTGATCGCCTGCTTCCATTAAGGTTTTTCTTAACACTTTCGATAAATTTATCCTCTTCGTCTGTTATTTGATTTAAAAATAGCCTTTCAAAATCCTCATCCCAATCAGTTTCTGGTAAGGGCCCCCTAGATAAGCCATCGGCGTCCAGATGCTTCTTTCCCGATTTATGTATTATATCGAAGTCATATTCTTGAATTTTCAATGCCCATCTTGCCAATCGACCTGTTGGATCCTTCAAGTTTTTGAGCCAGCATAAGGCGTGATGGTCTGTTACTATTTTAAAGTGTCTTCCATAAAGGTAGGGTCGTAATTTTGACATTGACCAGACAACGGCCAGACATTCTTTTTCAGTGGTTGAATAATTTTGCTCCGCTTTACTTAGGGTACGACTCAAATATGAGATCACCTTCTCTTCACCACCGATGTCTTGGACAAGTGTTGCACCTATGCCGATGTTGGACGCATCAGTATGAACATAAGTAGGTGCATTTGGATTGAAGTGACCTAAAATTGGTGGACTTAATAGTGCTGTTTTTAGGGTTTGAAACGCTTCCTCTTGTCTTTCTGTCCAGGTAAATGATACACTTTTTTTTATAAGGTTGGTCAAAGGGTCAGCAATTTTTGAAAAGTCTTTGATAAATTTTCTATAATATGAACACATTCCCAAAAAGGATTGTACTTCTTTGACCTTTTTGGGCCGAGGAAAATTTCTGACAGCTTTGATGTTATGTTCCGCGGGTTTTATACCATGTTTGCTCGTTATATAGCCGAGAATCTCCAATTCTTCAAAAGCAAATCGGCATTTTTTTGTCGTTTAACCTTAAATTAGATTCACGAAAACATCTAAAAACAGCTTCAAGTCTTTTGAGGTGCGTTGGAAAATCCGGGCTATATATGATAACATCATCCAGATAACACAAACAAATTTGCCATCTCAGATTTCCAAGCATATTCTCCATATTTCTCTCAAAGGTAGCAGGCGCGTTACAAAGTCCAAAAGGCATCACGTTGAATTCATATAATCCATGCGCTGTAGTGAAAGCTGTTTTCTCTTTGTCTCTTTCTTCGACTTCAACTTGCCAATATCCAGATCTGAGGTCTATTGCTGAGAAGTGTGTAGATCCTTGGAGAGTATCCATAACTTCGTCTATTCTAGGGATCGGATAGACATCTTTTACTGTCACATTATTCAGTTTTCTGTAGTCCACACAAAATCTGTATTTACCATCTCGCTTCTTGACCAATATTACTGGAAAAGACCAGGGGCTAGAAGATGGCCTAATTATGCCTTCTGTAAGCATCTCGTCAATTTGCTCTTTTATAATATCTCGTTCTTTAGCACTTACCCGGTAAGGCTTGTGTTTAATTGGCTTCGCGTCTTCTGTGTCTATCCGATGTTTTGCCAAATTGGTTCTCCCTAATCTCGATGAAAAAAGATATCCATACCTTTCTAAAACTTGTTTTAACTCCTTCTGTTCCTTTGGTGAAAGATTTTCGTTTATTTGGAATCTAGGTTCTTCGTTCTTTTCTACCTCTCTTTCTCGACTCACATTTATTTTCGCTGGACTACTTCCAAAAGCCAATGTTTGGTTTTTCATTATTTTTAACGGTCGAGGATACGGATTAGTTATCCAGATGTGTGTTTCCCTATTTATAACATTGATCAAGCTTCTTGCTAGACGAAGTCCATTTGTTTGAAACATTTTGCTGCTCTCCTCGATAATATATTCTCCATCCTCTGTTTCCACCAATGCCTTGATCAATTTCATGGAACATTCCGGTACAATGGAATCCTTGGCACTCTTTATTTTCAACATTTCAAAATTGATTTCGTCATGATTATTCGTCAAATCATATTTTATAGTTTCTTGCTTACAATCTATTTTTGCGTTCATTTTCTTAAGGAAATCTCTCCCAAGAATTAATGTCCGTAAATGCGTTTTCAATATCACAAAGTTGTGTGATAATGTTTCGTCATCAATTTTTATATTTAAAAATATACTTCCTACCATGTCTAATTTTTTTCCATCGGGTCCTGCACAAATTTTTGCGAGTTTACTTATACCATGGCCTGTATCGAGGGCCGTTCTGAGGTCGACCACTGAGAGGTCAGCACCTGTATCAACCAAAGCTTCAAAAGTCCCTATCTTGTCCACATTAATTTTTAATTTGTATTTAGGGTCCAACTTCTTGATTCCGTTTATGGTCGACTTGCTTTGATTGACAGATTCAGGCGCGACGCTTAGTTTAAATCTTCCAACACGGAATATCTATTCCGGGTAGGAATATTTGTCTGTGTGCTATGACATACATCAGCATAAAGCCGAGGTCCTGATTTCTCTGATATTTCATTCATTTGGCATTTTTCTTCGACCTTCTCTTGGGTATCTGCTGGATCCTCTTCTAGGATTCTTATAAACTTGACCCTACAATGACGGGCCACGTGCCCTGGCTTGTTACATTTAAAGCAGATTGGTCTTCCATCTTCCGTCCTATTTTTGCTCACTTCTTGGCTTTTATTGTAAGTGTTTCTCTGAAGGTTTGGTTTCGGCACAAAGTTAGGATTATAAGGACGTCTAGGGGTAGAGGGCTGGGGAAAGTTGTTTCGATACTGTCTGGGGGTAGGAGGGGAGTCGTTCTTGTAATTATTGGAAACAGGGGCTTGGGGCCTGGAAGTGGTCTGGTAGTTTCGTGCGGCAGTCGGCGGCATGTACCTCGATTGTTGTTGGGGTCTAGAATAGCGTGGACCGTTATATAGGTTTCTGGATTTCTCCACACGTTCCCGATACTTCTTTTCAAAAGAATCCATTTTCTTGCACACGACAAGAAGGTCATCGGTCGTTTTAGGAGGGTTCAGGTAGAGCGCGAATGAGTACTCTTTTTTCAGTCCTCCAATAACATGTTCAATTTTTGTTTCTTCTTCCATTGCGGGGTCAACCTTGTTGCACAACACTAGAATGTCTTCCGCGAACCTGATTGCTGGTTCATTCCAGTGTTGCATTCTGTTGAGCTTCATTCTAAGTTCTTCTTTATTCGCGTCCAAAGAAAAATCCTGAATGAGGCGGATTTTAATATTTTCCCAGCTCGTGAAACTAGCTTTGTGTAAATTCAACCAGGTTTTAGCGCTTCCCGTCATGTTCATGGCGGCATAACGAGAGATAATGTAGTCTGCCCAATGGTACAAGAAGCCAATTTCTTCAAGAGATTCAATCCATGGGCGAGGGTCTTCCGTTCCATCATACTTGGGGATGTCGATGTTGGGATTCAGGACAACTGGGTCGGAACTAGCATCTCTACCAATTGTTGCACCAGGTTGCAGCTTGGCAGACTCTTCAGCCTTGATTCTCTCCTGTGCTGGGTCTTGCATCTTACCAGAGCGTGTTTCAACCATCCTACAAATTTATAAAAGGGAATAATGAGATAAGTCTACTTTATGTAGCCACCAGAATCCTTTATTTATTTTCTCACATCAAAGAGAGTAGTGAAGTCACAGTGTACCTAAATACAAATGATGATAATCTAAAAATAATCTGTTTTAAATAAATATCATAGAATATAAAAATAAATAAATATATAATTTAAATTTCAAATATATTAAAAATAATATAATAAATACGCCATTAATCATGATGTAACAATATTTATATATATTTCTTCAAACTAGTTAATTTAAATATATGTTTATAAAACTGCAATAGAGTTAATGGTTGAAGACATTGTTTTAATGTAGTTTTGTAGGTATAGATGCCTCTCTTTTGGTAAATACAGTAGACTCTCCTATAACGCGATTAATGTGTTCCGTGTTGTATGAAATCGCGTTATAGGAATTAAAGTTTATTCACTACGTAATTTGTTTTTTTTTTATACATTTGCATATAAAATAATATAACATTAAGTTTTGTTTTAGTATATAATTATTTTTCCTATATACATCATTTTATACAATACATTTTTACATGATACAGTAAATCTCCTTTTCAATTTTTCTTTTTTTCCAACTTTATTCATCATGCCTGGGGAGCAAGTTTCGTAATTTTTTATATTTGCAAAATATTTACATGTAAATTCTAATTTAATACCTTATATGCGTTAAAAATATTATTTTAAGCTTTAAAACTCAATTTAACACTATTTAAAAAAAAATTACCTATAGAAACACATGTGCAATTAAATTGACAAAGTATACAACACTACTTCGTTCAAAAACAAAAAATTGAAAAACGCGTGTGCATAAAATTTAAATGTATTGTACAGTTGTCAATATGGAATTTTCCGCATTTTATTTTATAACGCGTTATACGAAAATTCGCGTTGTATAAATAAATTTGTCGCAATTTTTTTTATCGCGTTGTACGAAATCGCGTTGTAAAAACTCGCGTTATGGGAGAGTCTACTGTAATAGAGAATTAATTAAGACGAAATTGTATAAAAATGTTAAAACCGTATTTAATGCTTAATTCCGAAAAAAAAATCTAGAATTAAATATCTTGTTCTTATTTAAAATAAAATAATTTTATTCAACGTATACAATTGCTATCAAATTATTTGCAAGAACTCTTTTTAATAATCCATCTATTGTTAGATTAATAAAGCTTAAAAGAGAATAATTAACAATCCAATAAATAACATTAGGAAAATGCCAACAACAATGGAGAAAAATCAGCGTACACCTTTGTTTCGTTATGTTCAGCTGGAATTGATTAAAGACAGCGTCGTCTAATTAAAAGTCTGTGGACATCTGTCACTGGTTGGTCCGATATATTGGATCTTCTCTGGAACCTTCCTTCTCAATTTGCATCCACCAATTTCTATTTACATATATATATATATATATATATATATATATATATATATATATATATATATATATATATAAATACAATATATTTGTATTCTAAATGTAACAATAGAATTCATAAATTTTCTAATTCTGTGGCGCGTTCTAAACAGTTTTTCAAATTTAAATAATTATATACATTCAAATAAATATTCTACGGAAAGAATTTCACAAAAAAATCAATAAACTCAACTAAAATAATTGACTGGTATATATGCAAATAGAAACAAATATTGAAATTTTCCACTTCGGTTTATCATATAATGAATTTCGAAAAACTTCTAATCAATATGTGGTGTATTTAAATATTTTGTGTATTTAAAAAAATGAAAGAGAATTTGAAGAATATTTTATTAATACAAATTACTTTTTTTTTAAATCAGTTTTTTAAACGTCAGATATATTAATACATATGAACTGTCTACAAATGCACCAATATTTCCTAGAAATGATGTTTCTTTGACTTAAACTGCAGTTATTATTGAAATGCTGAAAAATGATGGGAAAGCTTGATCTAATCAGCTAAAAGAATAAATAAATGAAGTTCCTCATTTTTCAATTCTATCACCTATGCAATATTAGTGAATAAACGTTTAAATCAACATAAACAGTTGACAGTTTCAACAATGTTATTGATTATTTCATTTAATTGTTATGGTGGTGGTGTCTAGTCCATGGAGCAGATCAGATCGGTCCGTGCACCCTGATCACAATACCGGCCAACCGAGGTGCCTTATCCGTATGAATGTCCTCTTCTAGATTAATGTCTGCCATATAGAGGGCTGCAAGGATGGCCGGGCAACTGTATATATGGTCCGGAGTGGGTAAAATAATTGTTATAAAATCAACATATAACATTATTAGAAATTTAAACTATGGCCATAAGATTATAGGACAGTAGAATTAAATATAAATATTTGCATCGAGCAATGCTCTTCCGCAAACAATAAGGACAAGGCCAGTTAGGTATAAATTAACACAAAGCAATAACGCGCCATATATATATATATATTTTGAAAATAGAGCAATCCATATATATATATTTAATTAAAAAGGCATATATTGGATCAAAAAATATTTATTTTACCAATATTTCAGCTGGCTGAACGCCAACCTTTATCAAGGTGTTATAACATTTTAAAGTGTGTCAACAACAAACTCAGCGCCACATAACGTCAACAGCATTAAGTTTTTAAAATATTTTGTTATATTCAATGGGGAGAAAAATTTGAAAAAAATATTTATATTATGAACAAAATAATTTTTGTAAAATATGGGGGTGAATATTTTGAAAATTAAAAGGGTTATTGGTAATTTTCAAAATATTCACACCCATATTTTACAAAAATTATTTTGTTCATAATATAAATATTTTTTTCAAATTTTTCTCCCCATTGAATATAACAAAATATTTTAAAAACTTAATGCTGTTGACGTTATGTGGCGCTGAGTTTGTTGTTGACACACTTTAAAATGTTATAACACCTTGATAAAGGTTGGCGTTCAGCCAGCTGAAATATTGGTAAAATAAATATTTTTTGATCCAATATATGCCTTTTTAATTAAATATATATATATATAAAACGAAAGGATTTAAGCACAAATGTTTCTTCCATATACAAAACTTAAACTTCAATTCGATACAAATTTAAACTATTTATGAGGCGTATGATTATTTTATATTAAATATTTTAATAAAATTTGTAACAATTAATTTTTGGCAATATGTTTCTTCTTTACATATAACATCAAGTATTATCTCTATATACCTTACTGCAATGATAAAAGTTATAAACTGAAAATTGTTGACAAATTATCAGTTTGATCAACAATGTATCCAGTCAATAAAATTGAGATAATTATGCCTTTATTATTATTATCCTTAGTTCACGTGGTACAGGCTATGATAATCATTGTGGGCAATAGTTGACGACTGATTTTACTGTAAGTGCACCACATGTTTACACGTGTTGAAAGCGTAGTTCGACTTTTGCACTTTCAAGTGTGCCAAAGTCTTATTTGGTTACTTGCACTCACTTGTGGGGTTGAACTTTTCGAAGAATCGGGGGCCATTAAGTAATATTTTATTATATATTGGAAAATTATAAACTCAAAATGAGCTTCTTCTATAGAACATGTTTATTTTGCTAGCTTTCGAACGGCATTGTTCTTCAACGGGCGTAAAGATAAGCTTATCTTTACGCCCATTGAAGAACGATGTTGTTTTAAAGCTAGCGAAATGAACATGTTCTATAGAAGAAGCTCCTTTTGAGTTTATAATCTTACAATATAGTTATGGGAATCAAAAGTTGATGTCTATAATATTTTATTCTGAAAAAGGTTTCAATGCAGGATTTGATCCCAGGTCGTGGCAGTCGAAAACCGGCGACGTGTGAAGTCTTCAATGAACAATCATTGTTACAACAGCATTAAACCACACCAAAATCTAAGCAGCCACGACATGTGATTTAGCTTTACAGATTTAAAAACGGGCCATACTAGACCCATTACATTCAACGACAAAGATAGAGGCTTCTCCCATGTGCATCCAATGTTTCGACCTCACCTGACCATATTCTTCACTGCATTGACGATAAATCAGAGCCAACAAAGTTAAAATATTTATAGGCCTCATTATCACCTATCTATCGTCATCAAGAATTTGTTTTCTATTTAGTCATTCGGATTAGAAAGAAGAACACTACATTTGTAAAACCCAAACTGACTTTTCAATCCAACCTCAATTCCGCAACCATCTAGTAGAGAGACCAGAATTATTCCATTTTGGGTGATCTCTCATCGAAGGATTTAGTGTACATTGACATTTTCTACATAAAATTGATATGGAATACATTTTTATATTTATTATTATGCTTTTCAACATTTATAAAATTGTTATTTATATAAAACTGTCATTATGAATAAAGATATAACGTAAGTATAATTAAGATTGCAGAATCAAATTGCAAAAATATTATACATATGATGAATAATTGAAAATTTTTAATCGAGATATAAATACTTTTATTAAAAAATAGTAATTTATATAGTTCCTACTCTGTGAGTGTGAGTGTGTGTAATGGGAAAAATATGATGGCAGTTTGAAATCAAGATAAAGAAATAACACAGGTTCCTATGTTTTGTTTGTGTTATATGGAGCGTAGAACGGCAAGCAGTTAAACATTTTGAGAATTGGTTTTTAAAAAATACAATTTGGCCAACCCATTTTCTTGATAAATTAATGAAAATCAACCACTAACACGTTGTGGGCTGTTAGTACTCATCAGTATGATGCCATCTGTACCTCTACGATCAAATATTTGGCCCTAGAGGTTTCCTGAGAAATCAAGAACTGGATATTTACGGTCAAACTTGCGTTAAAAAAGCTCATGTGAGGCGGTAAGGATATGCTTATTTTATTTTTAATATCAACACCTGACCTGTTTTAAATATTATTTTTTTACAAAAATATATATTCAAATACAAAATAGCGTTGAATAATTCCATTTTCATTTATTTGAGAAATATTAGAACATAAATAATTAGAAGCAAAGCTATGTAGCGTCAAAAAATATTCGACGTTTACAGTAGAACCTCCCTGTAAAGGACTAACCAGGCCAGGAAACTCTAGAGACGCTCCTGATTGTCAGGTCATAAAGACGAGAACGAAGGATCTACCGTAGATAACTTGACGCACCACTCTACACCAGTTCTCACAAGTCGAGGAACCCAAGGGGTCTTATAGGGTGTATCGACAATCGTTCAATCCACAACAATCCATCGTTTCATGTTGATACCAAGTTTTATAACTGCCCGTAATACCTACAACCTCGCTAGCTAGTGACAAAAACCCATAAACAATTGAGAACATCAAGAAAATAAAAAGGGGGAGTTAAACCTTCCCTTGTATCGGGGGTACGGTAGCCCCCTTTTAATTAATTATAGGGCGGAGGGTAAATTGGAGGGCGGTGGGTCACCCCTAGGGTGGACGTCAGGGTGGCTGTCAGGGAGAATGTTTGCTCGGTGGTCTCTACACAGCTGCTGTTGCTGTTTGTGATGGCAAACTCAGCGTTGATATTGTGTAGAATGTAAAAGATGGATTCAAGTCGCCCAATGGTAGTGAGAAGGATTAAAGAAATGACAGTAGGAGGGGAAAGAAATCAAAAAGAAACACAAGGTAATAAGACCAAATATAATCCAAATTGTGCCTTATCAAATCAAAAGAATAAAAACGTGAATATTTTTCGTGAAAATTTAAAATGAAAACGAACAAATGAATAATAATTAAGAATAAGCATTGAAGAAAATGGTAGTAGAAATTACATTTTCGTTTTCAAATACTATAAATAATTTGGGTTTTTGGAGGGAGATGGGAATAGAAAGAGATTGAAACTACACTTTATTAATCGTCCATATAAGTTATATAGGGTTAATAGGAGAAAAAAAGTAAAATTAAATATTATTTTGATCAGAGGAATCCCACTGAAGGTCGTCTGGTATGATGTCACGTCCTGAAGTCGGACAGATCTCCCCGACTATTACCATGTCAAGGAATAAAGAGATAGAGATAAAATTATATACAGTAGAACCTCCATGAGATGACACTCACGCTAGAGAACACCTCTCTAGAAAAGACAGTTTTCATTTGCAAAATTACCATTTTTACTATTTATTAACTCTCCGGTAAGTGGACACCTCTAACTAAAGGACAATTTTGCTCGGCAACTAGGTGTCCTTTATAGGGAGGTTCTACTGTATACGTTGAATATTTTATACACACTACATAGCTTTGCTTCGAATTATTTATGTCCTAATATTCCACTAATATATATGAAAATGAATTTATTCAACGTTATTTTGTATTTGAATATATATATTTGGAAAAAATAATATTCAATCAAGTTCAGATTTTGATATTAAAAACAAAATAGGCATATCCTTACAGCTCACATGAGCTTTTTTTAGCGCAATTTTGACCGTAAATATCAATTTTTTTATTTCTCAGGAAGCTTCTAGGTATAAATATTTGATCGTAGAGATACAGCCTGCATCACGTTGATGAGTACCAACGGCCCGAAACGCATTCGTGGTTGGCGTTACTTGATTTATCAAGAAAATAGGTTGGCCAAATATCAAGAAACAAGCTATATCAATTTTTTGGTCGTTGAGGTACAGCTTGCACCACGCTGATGAGGGCCAACAGCCCGAAACGCGTCCGTGGTTAGCTTTTCTTGATTAATCAAGAATGGGTATTTGGCCAATTCTGGAATAATTAAAAATCAACGAGAATAGTTGATATTTATTCCGATAGATGGCGCAAGCTATTAGGAACTTTCAGTTGCGCGATAAGTAGATGCCTTTTTCTTAAGTTATATCAATGTTTAGATGATTTTAGTTCCACTAGATGGCGCTCTGCCATCTTAAAAGCTCATGAGAGCGGTCAGGAAATACCTATTTTGTTTTTTTAAATATATATTTGTATATAAAAGGTTATTCAAGAAACTTAGTTCTGGAATCATTATTTATTTTATTATATAAAAACATTTCTGTAATCAGTAACTGAAGATGAGAAAAGAATTGGGAAGACACATCTGTGATAAACCTTCCAAGCTATTTCTCCAATTCAATCCACCACAGATGTCAGCTATTGTATTATTTACAGGAAGCACACATTTCCGAAAACGAAGAAAGTTTTCAAATACTATTCTATTGCTTATTCTGGCTGAGCGAATCTAAAAAAAAAAAAAAAAAGTTTATGGCTTCAACATGATAACATGTTTTTATTATGGTAAACCGGCAAAAACACTATCTGACTCTCATTAGTCTATATTCTATCAAATATATTCTAAATCAGAGAAAAAAAGAGCTGCGGAATTTTCAGGGAAAGGTTCCTGTAGGAGGGATGTTGACCTTCAGACGGATATTGACAAAGTACATGGGGCGACATTCCTTCAAAGGTAAATTGAAACTACGCTGTCTGTAATGTGGTTCCACACACCAACCTCCTCTTACTGAACTTTCCTTTCTCCAAGTTACATAAGCCACATGGCCAATATTTACTACAATATGGGAATAACATAAAGCGTGGAAATACAACTCTTTTTCCTTAGCTTCAACCGGGTTGTGCCCAATGAATTTTAGCACGAATATTATTATAATTTATTAAGTTTATTATTATTTATCAGTCTTGCCTAGAAGTCCTCCTCTACGTGGCGTGTGTGGAACCACATTACAGACAGCGTAGTTTCATTTTACGTTTGAAGGAATGTCTCCCCATGTACTTTGTCAATATCAGTCTGAAGGTCAACATCCTTCCTACAGGAACCTTTCCCTGAAAATTCCGCAGCTCTTTTTAGATTCGCTCAGCCAGAATAAGCAATACAATAGTATTTGGAAACCTTCTTAGGTTTCAGAGAAATATATGCTTCCAGTTAACAAGTAAGGGACTGCCCTGAAGTACGGTGTCGTGAGCCCCGAGCCGCTACGGTAACCGTAAACAGGGAACTCTGAAATGTGGCTGACTAACGGAGCAATGGCACCTCCTCTTTCCATAGAGCAAGTACCACATTATTTAGCAGGAGTATGGGGTAGTAGTACATTCATATTTTATTAATATTTCAATGTTTTAAAAATATATTTATAGGAATAATATTAATATCATTTTTTAAAATCTCTATATTATAGGGATATATGGTGAGAGATTGATTTTCATTTCTGTAATGGGCCGGATTTTAGAGGCGCGCGAGGATAGTTCGGTTTCAAACATCAACACATTATAGGTCTGGTTATTCTTTATATTTTCCTCGCAGAGATTCTGGACTAATTCTCTAGTGCAGAAAGATATATAGCTTCTTTTCTAAAAAAAATAAAAAAGATAATGATAAATTTCGAAAATATTAACTGTATGGGCTTATTTTGAAATATAATTAAGCACAGAGACTGAAAGTCAACAAAAATTCGCTAAATCGAAGAATTCGTTATAACTGGGATTGTTACTAGGAAGTTATACTGTGGAATTAGGGGGGGGGGGGGGGAAACTATTGTACATAGATGGCTGTAATAATAATATAAAGAATGTTCTTGAAAATAAAGATACTTCGGCAAGTAAATCTTTTTATTACCTCGACGTTTTGACAAAAATTTACTGGTCGAAGTGTCTTTATTTTCAAGAAATATGAATGCCGGCCAGACAGCCTCTATCTTTACGATAAAGAATGTTATTAAACCATTGATAAAAATATTCTGCTCAAATAAAAATAATAGCCATTTATAAAGAACGCGACACAATTAGATATGAAGAAGTTATTGACAACTTAAAAAAAAAAAAAGGCAAAGCTAATGGTAAAGTGCCGTAGGCATTTTGAAGTAGAGTTACTCTGGGCTATTAAGTTATTTACTCGTGGATTCTACGGGAAGGAGGACACGGGTAAAAATCACTTCTCCGCGCCTATAAAAAACCACCGTTTTTTTGTACGTTGCTCCCAAGATGATCAAGAACCCATTCCGAGATATAATGGTTCTTTAATGATGAGAAGAGGGTGCAGTTTTTGTGTGGTCCCCTCCTCCAATGATAAGATCCTGTAATAGGCTGCTTACCTCGATCCCAAAACTCTTATCGTTCAGATTCTTATTGCTTTCAACGACTTTAAAATCTCTGTTCTGGATTCTTAATGGCTTCTCATAAAAGTTTCCGGAATGTATAAATTTACTGGAGAAAACGGTACGCTTTGATAAACTTATGGGTAATTAGATTCTGATGTGTACTTGCCACAGTTCATTGCCATGTGTAATAATTTATTTATTTACTTTTTTAACTAAATCAATAAGGATTCTAGGGTTTGGTTTCTTTTCGTAATTCTCTTATTTCTAGAGATTTCGGGCTAACATGTTCTTCATCATGGAGTGTTGTTTCCGAGTCTCCATGTTGAAGGACCTTTTAGCCTGAAATTTCGAGAAATAAAATAATTACGAATAGAAACCAAACCCTAGATTCATTATTGATTTAGTTAAAATATAAAAGCAGGGAAAAATCTTTATTCTTTCTTTCTTTTTTTGTAAAAAAGAAATGAAATTCACTTTCTTCCATCTTGCTAAATATCATTTGATAACACTGGTCAACAAGATTTTTGCACAAGAGAACCTGATTATGATTCTAGTGTAACTTTTCATGCTGAACTCAAAAATCTAATCAGAAATTTCCCATCACCTATGGTTTTTGCGTGACGGTCTTTTTTTAGTATTGGGATAAATACACTAAAAATTGCAAACAATGTCACGTAACTGGTTTATCAAAAAATATTTTTCTTTGTCCACAAAGAAATAGCATCTTATCTACATGTCCTGAATCCAAATATACCATTAGTTTTTTCTATTACACAATATTTCTGAGATACACCTACTTGAATTTGGAAATATTGTTAATATATAGGCATATATGAACGAAACATATTTATTATTGAAAAGCAGTGACAGTGGATTTTCTTCTATACTTTGCTTGTGGTAGATCCCTCTTGAGTGCCCAGCAGTCGTCGGCAAGCATAGCGGGACTCCATTTACCTTGGTACCGCTTCTCCATGCTTGATATAGCTTGATGAAACCTCTCACCATGCTCATCGCTAACTGCGCCAAGATTGTCTGGAAAGAAATCTAGATGTGAATGCAGGAAATGGATCTTGAGGGACATGTTACATCCCAGTGCCTTGTAGGAAAGCAACAGATCATTAACTATGTCTCGGTAATTTTCAACCTTGACACTTCCTAAGAAGTTTTTGCAAACGTTTCTAAAGGAATTCCATGCTGCTGCTTCAACTTCATTCAAACTATTTTGAAAATTTCCATCCTGCTGCAATTTTCGAATCTGAGGTCCAACGAAAATGCCTTCTTTAATCTTCGCTTCACTTATACTAGAAAATTTTTGTTTTAGGTAGGCAAAACCACTGGCATTTCGATCCATTGCCTTGACAAAGTTCTTCATTAATCCCAGTTTAATATGTAATGGTGGTAAGTAAATATTTTCTGAATCGATCAGGGGTAGATTTGCAATATTTTATATCCTGGAGTAAAGATTTTACGCGCGCGCGGTTTGGCCAGATTTTTTTAATGTAATGCCTTTCCCTATCTCTGCTATCCCACTCACACAGAAAACAACAATATTTTGTATATCCAAGCTGTAATCCACGCAAGAGAGCAACGACTTTCAAATCGCTGCATATTTTCCAACCGTATCTTTCATATTCTATCTTTTTCAAAAGCAGTTTCATGTTTTCGTAAGTCTCTTTCATGTTGGATGCATGTATTTATCCCAATACTAAAAAAAATCGTCAGGCAAAAACCATGGGTGATGGGAAATTTCTGATTAGATTTTTGAGTTCAGCATGAAAAGTTACATTAGAAACACTATCAGGTTCTCTTGTGCAAAAAAAAAGTTTTTTTTGTAGACCTGTGTAATCAATTATAATATATAAAATACGTTTTGTTATGCCTTAACAAAGTGTTAGCACCAGAGAGAGAGAAAGTTGATCTTAAAATTTGAGTTTATTTACAATTATTTTGAAAATAGAGCGATCCATAGATAAATATTTAATTAAAAAGGCATATATTGGATCAAAATATCATTTATTTTACCTCCATTGTTCTTGCAAGGCGTAGAGCGTCATAACCAAAACTGGTTGAAATCGTTTTGAAAATAGAGCAATCTATAGATAAATCTTTAATTAATTATGACGCTCTACGCCTTGCAAGAACAATGGAGGTAAAATAAATGATATTTTGATCCAATATATGCCTTTTTAATTAAAGATTTACAATTATGTAAAGTATAAATAATAAATTATTTACATTGACTTAAATTAAGTCATACAATACAGAAGTTTCTTATGTAGTTTTAAGCTGTCTATTTATAAGTAGAATACTGAAGAAGCTATTCAATTTAATGCATTTTTACTTATTAAAAAGTATTTGGTGTAGATCGGTGCTATCCATATGACTATGCTCGCTTATATTCACCACTAGCGGACAAGAAGTCAGAATATGTTCAGGTTGTTTTTTACGCTCCACATGAACACTAAGGCGGATCTCTTTTCCTGATTCTCAAAGGATATAATTTGAAGATAGAGTTGCCATAAGATCAGTAAAAAAACTGGACATTATATAAATTTGTTTTTAAAAATCTGGGTATTTTTAGTCGGAGAGAAAAAAAATCATTGCTATTCTTGGGATTCTCTTGTCATAGAGTTAGACATTTCTGTTTGATAAATTTTATCTCTATCGTATAGCCTATATTTCAATAAATTGGATCCGATATAATCTGTTAGTTTAGGTATTTGTGCTAGAATGTGTGTGCAGTTTGAAGAAAGGTGGTGCTATAAGCCTGTATGCAGTGCTTTAGAATATAATACTACAGAGAGTTTATTTTAAGCTTTCGCGTGTTTATGAATGGAAGTCATATGGTTTGACCAAAGTAATTGTGCTTCGAAATAGTGTCTTATACAATATAGGGTTAGGAAAGGATGATATTCATGTACCTAGAGGCACACAACTCCTTTTAATTATGCATCAGAACGATTTGCATTATGCTATCACCCTAGTAAAAAACCTTTGGTGATTAAGAATGTACCAAATTCGAGTTTTGGGAAATTCAGACAAAATAATGCAACGTTCCGATGCATAATTAAAGGGAGAAGTGCCCCTCTAGGTAAATAGTGTCTTATATGAAATTAACTTTCGTCTGCAGTATATAATTCTTTATTTGTCAAATCAAGTATATAACAGCTAGCTCAGGCTGTTTTTATCGACAATTTCATTAATATGTAGCATGAAGTACAGTTTATTTTTACGTTGATGAAACAATTTAGATATTTGTATTTCCTACACGGTCGAATTCAACCATCACGGCTGGACGAATTCAAATGAAATTTGGAATAGAGGTCGATTGTTGTTTTTGTCGTATCTAATGAAGAGCCTCAGATGTCTCCATACATCTCTATCAAAGTAATGTCCTCTATATTGGGTATGAAAAGCTTCTGTTCTAGGTCCAGGTCAATTTTCTGCAAGGATGCGGCCATTGATGGACATGAGAATATGTGAGTAGGTGTTAGTTCTACACCAAGACAATTGTTGCATGTCCTGTAGGTTCTTGTGCTATCTGAATGGATTGTCATTCCTTTATAAGGGGAGGGAGAAGTCCTAAATGCGCTCCTCCTAGACCTTTGGAACATTCAATCAAATTGTAGTCCATTACCAAGGAGACTAACGTGGCAACGGCATCCATTCTACAATAGAAGTCGATTAGGTTATGGAATTGAATAAAATATACTTTTTTTACATTATACAAACTCTAATTCAATTGATCCATTTTTTAAAATAAAATAACCCTCCCGATTAGAATACATTTTAAAATGTACCTCTATTTAGTGATAGTGATTATATCGATTTAACGTTTGATCGCAAATGTTTCACCGCCGTTTGAAATTTAATTGGTAGAGAAATAATTTTTGTGATTAATAATATCATCTAGGATTTAGAATTGCATAGTTTTAAATCACTCACATTTACTTCACGGAAATTATATATAAAATGTCAAATTGCGCGTTAAAACTATATAATTTTAAAAATTAATTTAAAATAATAAAAATCACTGAATATTAAAGTTAATTTACTCACAGCTAAATGGTTGGGTAACCATACGATACGTCTATAATATAAATATAGAATACCATTACGTTTTTTTTTTTTTTTTTTTAATTTATATATTTGTTAGTTAATTTAAAACGTGAAAGATTTATTTAAGAAGAAATTAGGTAAAATTTAATAAATAATGATTTATATATTTCGAATTTTTAAAAAAATACAGGGTGATCCAAAAGTCCCGCACAACTTTAAAAATTAATAACTCCGCGAATATTTGCGCTAGAGCAATGCGGTAAACACCATTGTGTTCAGAATGCAATGGGATTTTTTATGGCAAATATTGAAAATTTCGAAATTGATTTTAGTTACAATTTCATTCCCTAGATGGCGCTGTACCAGAATCAGAAATTCAGCGGCCAAATTGTTTGATTAATTGAAAAATATAACTGATCGACACGTATTTTTCCTTTTTGTATACCAGGAAAGAATCCTAATAATATCTAATCGTTAATTAATAAAGCACCATTTCGCCAAAAGTTAGAAGAAATGGTTAACGATTTTTAAATACAATCTGAGATATGTAAAATAGGTATATGCAAATTAAAACATGTAGCAAAAAATATTTATATTTTTGATAGAGTTTTGTCAAATATATTGAATGTTTGAAAAACATAGCTGAATTCAATACACGATTTTTTGAAATGTTAATATAGTACCAAAAATTATGATGGTACTACTAATAGGATTTCTTGCTATAAGGAATGTGTAATTTCTTGAATAATTGGCGACACTCGACTATTTAACTGGAAATTTGTCATGATCCAACAAATTAAATATAGATGGGAGTGACAAAATACATTTGTCGTACTTTATTCCAAATATCCTATGGGCTTGTCAAATGTTATCATTGTTTATTATACTGTACACGATTTTTAAAAATGTATCCCCTCAAAAATAAATATAATTTTTAAATCAACCTTTTGCGTTGAAAAACGTGGTAGTAAAATCATTTTGTATTTTTTTTTTTGCCCAAAATTTCTAAAGGTGGGGGGTTACAGAGAATATTCCTTATGCTATTTCTTTTAATGAGCGAAAAGCGATAAATTAAACATAATGGGTAAAATTGTGTGTACAGTGTTATTCGAGAAGTTATAACACTTTGGTCTGCACGACATAATATAAGATGTGAGCAAATGACAAACAAACAAAAATTACTGTTCACAAATAAAAAAGAGACAAGATATGAGGACAGAATTTATTTACCCATAACCCAACACAAAGAGCTTCAAAATATTGGTAGATAATATAATACATGGCAGCTTATATAACACATGAGGTAACTTGTCTCTTGGAGGCCTTGTCTCTTGTATTAGATCACAATCCTTGCTCAATGTGGCGCCCTTCATTCTCAAACACCGCCTGCAGACGATAGATGACAGATTGGACAGCATTAAATAACATATCTGTTGAAATTGATGAAACGTGCCGTCTGATAGAAGCCTTCAACATGGCCAATGTGGTAGGCCGGCATCGATAAACACGCGACTTAATGTACCCCCATAGCCAAAAATCGCAAGGCGTCAAGTCTGGTGATCTTGAAGGCCACTGGTGTATAAAGTGGCGACTTATCACACGATCTTCACCGAACGTATCCTTCAGCAATTGTTTGGCACCGCGGGAGATATGAGGAGGTCCTCCATCTTGCATGAATGTTATTTCGCTCAGTGCTTGTCTGTCCTGCAATATGGGGATAACCTTTTCTCTCAAAAGTTGAACATAACGTTCACCAGTTACAGAAACGGTTTTAAAAGTTCTTCCATTTATTTCTTCAAAGAAAAATGGCCCAATAATAAAAGAAGAAGTGAACCCACACCAAACTGTAACTCTGGGCTGATGAAGTGGCATTTCTGTAAAAATCCTAGGGTTTTCTGTTGCCCAAATGCGGCTGTTTTGAGTGTTGACTTCTCCATTTAGAGAAAAGTGAGCTTCATCTGTCCACAGAACATTCGACAGCCAGTTTTCATCAATATCAATTTGCCGGAAAACCCATGCAGCAAATTCGTGACGCTTCTCAAAATCGCCGACTTTTAGCTCGTGAAATCTTTGAATTTTGTACGGGTATTTTTTAAGAAAAATTCTTAGAGCTCTCCAAACTGTTCCATACGAAATCCCCGTTTGTCGAGAAACTTGTCGAGCACTTACTTCTCCATACGTGGATAACGTTTCAATAGCTTCAACATTCTGCGAAACCGTAACAGCCACTGACTTGCGTGTCGATGGTCTTCCACTCCGAGGTTTTGCTTCCAGAGATCCAGTCTTCTCAAAATTTTTTATCATTCTCCTTAGAGAGTAGCAACTCATGGGTCCTTTACCTCTTCGAATACCTTTAAAGTTACGAAACGCTCGTAAAGCTTCAGTGGAAGATTCTGAATTGCAATAATAAAATTTCACCAAGAGTACTTTATCCTGTAGTGACGGCATCCCAGAGTAAAATAAATGATCAGGGATAGTTGAATTTTTCAAATGAATTAAAATAAACATAATCGATATATGGCTTCTGAAGCCAACTGTGCGGACGTGTTAGGCATCGCTTGTCTCGTACCGCGAATGGGATTTAACTCTGCATATCACAATATAGTATTAAAAGTAACTTCTAAAGTTTACCAAATTTTAAGAAAAATGGGTAATGAGATATACACCGATTTTGAGCGATGTTCTACACAAGACAGAATATTTGTAAGACAATGCCAAAATTGTTTTGAATTTAATCCGAACCATAAAACAAAAGACTGCCAAAACATTAAAATATGTAAAATATGCGGTGTACAGGGTAGCCACAACTGTACTGAAGCAACAAATTGTCACAATTGCTCTAAGCACCCTAAATTTAAAAACCTTTCTACAAACCATAAATCAAATTCAAGTGAATGCCCGATTTACAAATCACAAATAGACAAAATTATCCAAAGGACACAATATTCACAAATATACGAGGGAAATGATGTAGCAAATACAATTTAAAGCTTAATCTAAAATAGATTAATATCCTATATGATTGAAAATGTGAGATGTATTCAACAAAATGTAAGAAAAAGTTTTACTGCGATAAGTAAACTACAGGCCAACACTAGAGATGACCCACCTGACAAGGACGAGTGGGTAACACCCTCGTTTCCAGACAGTCATGAACCGGGATCGAATCCCGCGTTAACATTTTGTTTGATATGTGAATATCCTTCACCTGACATTCTTTTGATTCAAGAACCATATGTTTTACATGAAAATGTTATTTATGATATGGACTCTCAAATTATATGTTCGAATAAAACTGGGGAAAAATATACGGCAACTATAATTTTAAATAAAAATATAAAGTTCAGCAAAGAGGAAAAATTCACAAATTCTTTTTGTACAACCATATCTATTTCTACAGTTAAATCAAAATTAATTATTTCTAATTTCTACATTCATCCGAATACATTTATCCCTGTTCATCAAACATTCATTAGATATCTGCTCAAAACGTATATAAATCAACCTGTAATCCTTTGCGGTGATTTTAATTCAAGACATACTATATGGTTTGACAATGTTATAAACTCTAATGGATATAGATTACAACCTATTATAGACGATTGTAACCTCTTTATACATAACCTGAAAAAACACCCACCTGCCGCGGAGAGTAAGTATAATTGATCTCACAATCTCGAATAAACACTCACTAAGTTTAATAAACAACTGGCATACCTCTGATCTGACTAATATTTCCGACCATGTTGCTGTTAAATTTGATATCAGGTTAAAGAATGGTCATTTATTCAATAATCAAATTTCCACTTTGAAAAAAATGCGAATTGGGCAAATTTTTCTAATAACATATCATTACAAGATACAAAAAACTGGGAATTGATATAAGCAGAGTGAAAGATGAGGAAGACATTGATGGGATAGTGAACGCACTCATGAATTTATTGAGAGAAGCAGCATATAAATCTTCGAAGGTTAAATCCCCCATTAATAAACATGTTTCCAGAATTGACTGGTTGACTAATGAACTGGAAATAATGAAAAATCATTTTCATTATATTAGAAACTTGTATTACCGTCATAAAACAATCAGTTACAATACATTTAAGTTGGCAAGAAACAAATACACTAATGCAATAAGAAAAGCTAAAAGAACTAACTGGCGAAACGTTATTGAAGAAAATTACACAGATAATCCATTTGGTAATGCTTATAAGTTCTTCAATAAATTAAGATCCTCAAATGTAAAGAATGGAATTCCCATAATTGACAATTCACCAGAATATCTAAAAGAGCAAACAATGACCATATTAATGGACGATTTAATTCCTGAAGACGATCCTAATTTGGACAATTTTCAACAACAAATAATTAAAAATTTTAATCCTTTTAGAACTGCTTTGAGTTTGGGGAACAGGAAAAAGTCATTTGGTGCGATGTCTGGGGAATAGGGTGGTTGAGGTAGGATTTCTGTCCCGTTTTTCGCCAAAAAACTCGTCACCAAGTGCGCTGTGTGAGGGCGGGCATTGTCATGGTGTAGGATCCAGTCACCATTAGTCCATTTTTCTGGCCTTTTTTTTCGAATCGCTTCCCTTAGACGGCGAAGAATGCTCAAATACATTTCCTTAATAACTGTTTGGCCTGCAGGAAGATACTCGTGATGAACAATGCCCTTGTTATCCAAAAAAGCGACCAGCAACACCTTGTTTCTGGATTTCAATATCCTGGATTTTTTGAGTCTAGGCTCACCCTGACCTCTCCACTCGGCAGATTGACGCTTGGTTTCAGGGTCATAGCCATAGACCCATGTCTCGTCGCCTGTGATTATCTTGTCTTTCCATTCCGGATCCGTTCTTGTCATTTCCAGCATGTCCTCACAGGTTGCAAGCCGACACAGTTTTTGCTCATTAGTGAGGAATCTTGGGATGAATTTTGCAGGAGTCTTTTTGAGCCTCAAATCTTCGGTTACGATCCTTCCAATCGTTGTTTTAGAGATGCCTGTGTCTTGCTCTAGCTCCAGCAAAGTGGTTCGAGGATTTTCTTTTATCAAATCGGGGATTTTTTGCACATTTTCATCAGTCCTTTGAAATGTTGGGCGTCCTTGACGAGGATCATCTTCAATGGAAATTCTGCCAGCTTTAAATCTAGAATGCCATTCAAAAACAGTTGTTCTCTTTGGGGCGTTATTGGGGAATGCTTTATTAAGCATTTCAAAAGTGTTGGTTGCTGATATTTGAAGTTTCACACAAAATTCTATGCAAATCCTCTGCTTCAATTTTTGTTCCATCGTAAAATCGCCGCAGCGCAAGGTGTAACCTTTAAATAAATTAGAATAACTTTGGCGCGCGCGCACGTACCGCCTCGATATTGGTACCACCGTGTTGCCAGATATTTTTTCTATAATAAACTGTCAAATTTATTTACATTTTTCATTTATTTATTTTTTTATGGACCCAGTCCGGGAACTTATGGGACATACCTTGTATTTAAAATTTTTCAAGGCGATTGACAAAATGAGGGAAGAAGTGCTCAACTCCCCAGACAACGGCTGATTGCTCCACCTCCCCTCTAAATTGCTTTTCCTCCTCACTCATGTACATATATAACCTCTTAGGGGAATCCCCTTGTAAGACGTGTCTTAATAAAGGTTTTTGTTGTTGTTGTTGTAATAGGGTAGTTACCTGGTGGAGAGAAGAGTTGAGGAAGGATTTAAAGGTCTGTTCTTTACATGAGGATTCAACCCAGGAGGAGTTCGTCTCGTTATTGACCATGTCTAGGAATGTAGTCCAGATAGGTATATGGTCAGTGAAGGCCATCTCACCTAATAAACCTCTAGTGGCATGGATAGCCAGTGAGCTGGATGCCAGAGTTACTTCTATAGAAGAAGATAAAGGCCCATTTGACCAGGTCGAGTCCACAGGAGGTCCCAAGAAATGAAGATCATTGAAGCTGGCGAACTCTTCAAGATTAGCACCCCGGAAGTCTAACCTCGCACCGATGCCCCAGGTAGGAGAGTGGGCGTTAGTGTCCATACCCAGGATCACTGGAAGAGAGGCCCGTCTTATCGTATCTTCCAGAAGAGGGATGAAATCATCGGCAGCTCTAAGGCCGTGCCAGTAGGCCGAGTGCACCATGATGATGCTCTGCTCTAGACATATGGCTATGGAGGTTATGGCGGTGTCTGGGGAGGTTAGAGGGATGGGATGAAGGTTGCTACGTGCCACAATTCCCGAGGGGATGTAGGCGCCTGGGACAAAAAAAATGCCTGAAACCCACGTGTGGGCCAGAAGAAGTTAGTTGAGACTTCTTGCAGGAGCACGATGTCGGCCTGTGTCGAATTTGCCAACTTTGCAATTTCAAGAATGACAGTTGGTGATTTTTTAGCGTTCACCTGCAGGACACGCAATGGCCTAGACATTTTAGAAAGAGGGAATCATATATCGCCGCAACTCTTTTTTATTAACGCGATTAAGGAAGCTTTCGTGCAAGCCCTTCTTCAGCTAACTATAGTGTACAAACAAGGAGAGATTATATATATCGTTTTTAATATAAAATAAAATAAAAGAAAATAAAATTACCACGCCCCTATCGCCCTCGTTTCAATAGCACCGCGTGGCCACGTCATGTCTCTGATCCTAACTTCAAATATAATATAGTACAAAAATATCTTAAAAGAAATTTACGTAATTGAATAAATATAAATAATCAACTATATACAGTTCAAAGGATTTAGTGGAGACAAAAATGGAATGGCTATTGTTTTATATGGCTTTTGAAGTTTTTTAGGATAGAAGGGGAACGTACTGTGATGGCAACTGTATACTTTTGTTTAATGGTTTAGGGTGCTTCATGGTTTCTATTGCTTCAAGAATGAGTCTTTGGGTTTTAGTTTTGGCATTTGTATGGAGGATTCTGGTATTATTGAAGTCTGGAGTGTGTCCGGTTTCTCTGACGTGGTCAACTATTAAGGAGTTTGGCCTAGACATTGTTACTTGTTCGGGGTATTCTCTCTTTTACAAAGGGATAGGTAGATAATGTGGCAAAGTGGTTGTGGGAGCTCCAGATTTTTTTTCTGCAGCGGCAGCAGCGGCTTTGGCTTGGCTCGACCGAGCATCGGATGCCCTCATGCTCTGCAGAGCCGCAGCGATAGCAGATTGGATGGGCAGCTGGACAGGCAGAAGCGCGGTGGCCGAAGCCACAGCAACGGAAGCATTGCTTTAAAGTATGACTGCGCTCATACCTGTGCACTAGACCCGCCACAGGAATACGTCCATGTTGACCGAGGATTTCGGCGACTTGGTTGTCCACTTCGATGAACACTGTACTAGTGCTGTGTGCCGCATTCTTTGATCGATGGACTACCCTGATTTCACGCTTTTCCAGGAGTGACTGCACGGAGTGGTTGGAGCGGAAGCTCTCGCATATCTCATCGTCCCGCACCTCCCCGTCCACTCTGAAGAGGCAGTATCTTGGTAGGATAACCGGGCACTCGGGGCAGCTTAGGCCCGTTGGCAGGGAGTTCAGCCCAGTGGCCAGCTACTTTGCCATTTGGGTTGTTTTGGGGTGGAAAACCACCTCGCCGCTGGTGTTGATGGACGCCACCACGTGTTTTGATGACGCTAGGGAAGGATGAATCTTTTGAATTTCCCTCAAAAATTCCCTTGGGTTGCTTTGGGGTTAGCCGACCTGACGACGACATGCGATTCGAAGGAAGGAGCCAGATTCACAAATGTGGATTTCGCTTTGGGTTTCGGAGGTGCAGGCTTTACCGGCTTGTCTTTCTCTGCCACTACCGAGGCAAAAGAGGTGGAGGGAATCGGGACGTTGGCTGTGGGATTGGGTCTTCCTAGACTGGCTCCCTTGAAGGCGTCCTTAAGAAGAAGTTCTGCCTCTTGGACGAGAGTCAGTATCAGTCCTTTGGTGGCCATCTGTATTTTTTCGGGGGAGTCCAGGCTGGTGTCGGCAATGATCGCTTCGAAGGTTTGGCACTCAAAGTTGAACAAGTTCGCCGTGCTGTTGAATTTAAATTGGTGATGGGAAGACGGGAGGAGGTCTTCGTCCTCAGAACGCGGCCGCTTGTTGGCCTGCTGACTTCCTCCACCACCGCCATCATACTGGTTCAGCTCCATAAATAAAAACTATCAAAAAGCAAATCTACTCCAAAGAGAGTAAAAAAAGGCAGACCAGACAAAGAACATTATTCCGTTAACGAGATGAGGTGTGTATGGTTATTGGTTCGGCCAACAACAAATATCCAATTTATATACACATATATTTTTACATAATGAGGTTTTGAAAAATGCAAATAATCTTCATCTATTTACATGCACAACAATTTATTTTACCATCACTACAGCATAAATCACTCTTGGTGAAATTTTGTATTGCAATTCAGAATCTGCCACTGAAGCTTTACAAGCGTTTCGTACCTTTAAAGGTATTCGAAGCGGTAAAGGACCCATGAGTTGCTACTCTCTAAGGCGAATGATAAAAACTTTGGAGAAGACTGGCTCTCTGGAAGCAAATTCTCGGAGTGGAAGACCATTGACATGCAAGTCAGGGGTTGCTACGGTTTCGCAGAATGTTGAAGCTATTGAAACGTTATCCACGTATGGAGAAGTAAGTGCTCGACAAACGGGGATTTGGTATGGAACAGTTTGGAGAGCACTAAGAATTTGTCTTAAAAAATACCCGTAAAAAAATTCAAAGACTTAACGAGCTAAAAGTCGGCGATTTTGAGAAGCGTCAAGAATTCGCTTCATGGGTTTTCCGGCAAATTGATATTGATGAAAACTGGCTGTTGAATGTTCTGTGGACAGATGAAGCTCAATTTTCTCTGAACGGAGAAGTTAACACTCAAAACAGCCGCATTTGGGCAACAGAAAACCCTAGGATTTTTACAGAAATGCCACTTCATCAGCCCAGAGTTATAGTTTGGTGTGGGTTCACTACTTCTTTTATTATTGGGCCATTTTTCTTTGAAGAAATAAATGGAAGAACTTTTAAAACCGTTTCTGTAACTGGTGAACGTTATGTTCAACTTTTGAGAGAAAAGGTTATCCCCATATTGCAGGACAGACAAGCACTGAGCGAAATAACATTCATGCAAGATGGAGAACCTCCTCATATCTCCCGCGGTGCCAAACAATTGCTGAAGGATACGTTCGGTGAAGATCGTGTGATAAGTCGCCACTTTATACACCAGTGGCCTTCAAGATCACCAGACTTGACGCCTTGCGATTTTTGGATATGGGGGTACATTAAGTCGCGTGTTTATCGATGCCGGCCTACCACATTGGTCATGTTGAAGGCTTCTATCAGACGGCACGTTTCATCAATTTCATCAGATATTTTATTTAATGATGACCAATCTGTCATCTATCGTCTGCAGGCGGTGTTTGAGAATGAAGGTCGCCACATTGAACAAGGATTCTGACCTAATACAAGAGAGAAGGCAGTTACCTCATGTGTTATAAAAGCTTCCATGTATTATATTATCTACCAATGTTTTGCAGCTCTTTGTGTTGGGTTATGGGTAAATAAATTCTGTCCTCATATCTTGTCTCTTCTTTATTTGTGAAAAGTAATTTTTGTTTGTTTGTCATTTGCTCACATCTTATATTATGTCGTGCAGACCAAAGTGTTATAACTTCTCGAATAACACTCTACACACAATTTTACCCCTTTATGTTTAATTTATCGCTTTTCGCTCATTAAAAGAAATAGCATAAGGAATATTCTCTGTAACCCCCCACCTTTAGAAATTTTGGGCAAAAAAAAATAATACAAAATGATTTTACTACCACGTTTTTCAACGCAAAAATTTGATTTAAAAATTATATTTATTTGAGGGGATACATTTTTAAAAATCGTGTACAGTATAATAAACAATGATAACATTTGACAAGCCCATAGGATATTTGGAATAAAGTACGACAAATGTATTTTGTCACTCCCATCTATATTTCATTTGTTGGATCATGACAAATTTCCAGTTAAATAGTCGAGTGTCGCCAATTATTCAAGAAATTACACATTCCTTATAGCAAGAAATCCTATTAGTAGTACCATCATAATTTTTGGTACTATATTAACATTTCAAAAAATCGTGTATTGAATTCAGCTATGTTTTTCAAACATTCAATATATTTGACAAAACTCTATCAAAAATATAAATATTTTTTGCTACATGTTTTAATTTGCATATACCTATTTTACATATCTCAGATTGTATTTAAAAATCGTTAACCATTTCTTCTAACTTTTGGCGAAATGGTGCTTTATTAATTAACGATTTGATATTATTAGGATTCTTTCCTGGTATACAAAAAGGAAAAATACGTGTCGATCAGTTATATTTTTCAATTAATCGAACAATTTGGCCGCTGAATTTCTGATTCTGGTACAGCGCCATCTAGGGAATGAAATTGTAACTAAAATCAATTTCGAAATTTTCAATATTTGCCATAAAAAATCCCATTGCATTCTGAACACAATGGTGTTTACCGCATTGCTCTAGCGCAAATATTCGCGGAGTTATTAATTTTTAAAGTTGTGCGGGACTTTTGGATCACCCTGTATATTAATCAATCAGGCGCGATATTGAAATTTTTGCACCTATTACGAAAGAAACAAACGAAACAACAAACAAATTCAAACTTAGAATTAAATTTAAACAAATTTACATGTATTAATCGACAGAGTTCATAAAAATATATATGTAAATATGTTCATATATAGGTTTTTAACTTTTAATTAGACAATTTTAATTTATATTTAGTCATTTTTCATTTTGATTTAGACACTTTCATTTTTATTTAGACATTTTCACTTTTAATTTAGGCACATCGACTTTTCTATAAAAAGTCAATGTGTCTAAATTAAAATGAAAAATGTCTAAATTAAAATGAAAGTGTCTAAATTAAAATTAAAAATGTCTAAATATAAATTTAAATTGTGTCTAATTAAAAGTTAAAAACCTATAAATATATAAAATATTATATAGTGTATAATAACTAATAAATATAATCATTGAGTCAGAACTGCAAGCTATTTCTGTATTAAATAATACCATTAAGATAATTTCAAAATTTATTTATTTCTTAGTGCATATATATGTGTGCGATATAATAGGTGCACCAATGTAATAAAAAACTTAGGGGGCTATCACATTTATTTAAATCTTCCAAACAAAATTATTTTCCACTTTTACAAAGAAGCCAACTTTATTGATATTTTCCAGTCTATTTAATGTTATGTGAGAGAAATATTATTCTCCAAATATATTCCTTGGTTTTTTTTATTGCTCCGAGATAAAATTTTCAAAATATAATTTTATTTTAGATACATATCAGTGTCGCATATTTTATAGCTTTTTTTAAAGCCCGAGAAATTTATAGAAAAATAAATAGATAAAAAATAAACATGCGAAAAGGGAAAAAAAAGTCTAAATTTAGGTAAGGTATGAGATTGTTTTTATTATATCTCCTTTTTTATTGGACTAAATAAAATATGAAAATAGGAATTTTTTGAAATAAATGTTTATTTTCAAATTTCTATATAAGCTTATATATTCGTAGTCAGAATATATTTTAACAAAATTCTCTTTTTCTCTCAAAATATATATTAGCTTTATATATGTAGTGAATAACTCCATCAAAATTTATATATAAACAGCGTAATTCTATATGAAAGGAAGGATAAAACATGAAATAAGAAAATTTAAAATATATTAGAAAATCTACTGCAATATGTTTCTGTTTTCTTTAAAATTCGTTAGACTTCATTTATTAACTCTTTATTAAGCAATGTGAAAAAAGGTACAAACGTGAAATTGTACTTAATTATAAATTTTTAAGGATGCCTGAATTACCAGTTTTTTTTTTTTTTGGTCGTTGAGGTACAGCTTGCACCACGCTGACGAGGGAAAACAGCTCGAAACGCATCCGTGGTTAGCTTTTCATGGTTAAGCAGGAATGGGTATTTGGCCAATTCTGGAATAATTAAAAATTAAAGAATTGTTGATATTTATTCCGACAGATGGCGCGGGCCATTTCTTAATATTTATTAAGCAATTGAGACATTTCAATAAATATGTATACATATTAAAATTTCTAAACAGGTATATCCTGATCCTGTTCACATGGACATTTTTAGATGGCAGAGCGCCATCTAGTGGAACAGAAATCAACTAAACCTTTATTTAGCCTGTTCCCTTATATTTGACAAACCCATCTTGATAAATCTAGATGAGTTAACCACGAACTCTTTTCGGGCTGTTGGCCCTCGTCAGCGTGATACAGGCTGTATATCTACGACCAAAAATATTTTGGCCCCAGAGACTTCTTGAGAAATCAAGAAATGGTAATATTATTCACTTGTATCTAATTTCAAATGAAAATTAAACCATTTAACGGTTGAGTTTCTTTTAAGATAATAATAACATTTTACTTGAAATAACAGACATTTCTGTCTTACCTGGAGTTTTCTGGTAAATCGGTCTGTAAAGAGGTCCTACCTGGATCCACAATGGAGAAGGAGAAGGTGTCTGCAGTAGCGTTGTAGGGGGAGTCCAGGACATACAGTACTTGCTGAGCATCCAGGTCATCTGGAATACACCACATACGTTAGGTTTACTCAACGTATTCTATCTGTGTACAGGAGTGACTCATAGGATTATACATTCCGGGCATGGTAGGTAAAGCTCTTCATTATCAGCCATCAGGACAAGCATTCAGCTTTAAAGTATAATAAACTACTTCAATGACCACACACTTTGATTGCTAAACATGTGAAAAAAAAAAATATGTTATATGTTATATTAAAATATTATTTTATTTGAAATTATATTTCATCGATTCAAATACTTTGTTAAATCGACCGCCAGAGGTCACGCTTCCCCTATAAAAACTTATTGTTGTTGTTTCCCGATGGCCGGCTCAAATCTTTTGTACATTATGTAAATAAGTTTTTCATTTTTTAGATTCTTACGCCTCAAGTCAGGCATACCTTTCTCAAATTATGTTTTCTATATTCCATAATTTCACAATTGAAGCAATTTCTAATCTTTACTATTTATATTATAGTTTCAAGATTCTAACGACGAATGCATTACCATAGCATAATCCTCAAAATAATCAAAAATCTTCAGAAATCTCAGTTATAATTTATATAACAAAGGAAAACATTAAGACGCGAATGTTTCATTTCACAAACAAATCAAACTTCTACTGTCCTTACTGCGACGAACAAATATTGGGAGGGCTTGTCTCATCAGTGGTGAACCCACCCAGCGGTTTCGCCAATTCAATCTACCAGATAGCTTCTTCAGAGCTCTAATACTGTATTGGATTATTCTGCTTTTATATGCTACACTGAAGGGTAGAATCTTAGAAATGGTATTTAAGCAAATTATAGACATAAGCTTTTAGGACAGTAGAATTACATTCAAATATTTGCATAGAGCAATACTCTTTCACAAACAATATAGTCAGGTGTTGATATAAAAATATGTAAAAATATAACTTCCTGATTGCTCACATGAGTATTTTAGTTGGCAGAGCGCCAAAATGATCATGTGGGTGGTCAGGAAACGCTTTTTTAATATTTTATTTTTTAATACAGGGTGATCCAAAAGTCCCGCACAACTTTAAAAATTAATAACTCCGCGAATATTTGCGCTAGAGCAATGCGGTAAACACCATTGTGTTCAGGATGCAATGGGATTTTTTATGGCAAATAATGAAAAATTCGAAATTGATTTTAATTACAACTTTATTCGCTAGATGGCGCCATACCAGAATCAGCGATTCAGCGGCCAAATTGTTTGATAAATTGAAAAATATAACTGAACGATACGTATTTTTACTTTTTGAATACCAGGAAAGAACCCTAATAATATCAAATGATAAATTAATAAAACACCATTTCGCCAAAAGTTAGAAGAAATGGTTAACGATTTTTAAATACAATCTGAGATATGTAAAATAGGTATATGCAAATTAAAACATGTAGCAAAAAAAAAACCTGATATTTTAGATGCGGTTTGCTGGAATCCTCTCAGCTATTTATATTTCGAAAATAATAATTTTCTATTTTTTTAAATTCAACTCTCTCTCAGTATCGATTATATTTATTTTAATTCATTTGAAAAATATTTATCTATCTCTGATGATTTATTTTACTCTGGGATGCTGTTGTTGTTTTTGTCGTGTCCAATAAAGAGCCTCAGATTCTTTTCGTTTGGCCAATAAATAATGTCCAATTTATATACACATATATTCTTACATAATGAGACTTTAAAGAATGCAAATAATCTTCATCTATTTACATACACAACACATCTCCCCCCTTAATAATACTCCAGTCGGTCTAGGGGTTTCCTTGCTCTCTGAGGTCTAGGACTGCGGACGGGCACTTGCACAGCGGCAGCCTCCGGTTTAGGAGTGCAAGAGGGCACGTGCACAGCAACAGGCCCTGGTATAGGAGTGCAAGAGGGTACGTGCACAGAAGCAGTCTCCTCCTTGTTTCCTGATGTAACCTCTGGAACCTCCTCTTCACTTTATTTCTGACTTCCACCTACAGGCTTCTCTCCTGATGTTCGAGGAAGTATCAAATTTCTTGTCTCCACTTGTTTCTTTCTCACAGGTCGCAATTGATTGTAATGCCCCTTATACACGACGCCCTCGCAACTTATAAGGTAGTGACGGTAGCTCAATAATTTCAAAATGGTACCTTTTTACCGTTTAGGTCCAGTTGCATAGTTGCGGAAATAAACCTCGCAACCTGTAGTAAACTGCTCCTGCCTTCTTACGGCCTCATGAAATACCTCTCGCGGATTTCCCATCTTGGTATTAAATTCGAGAATCTTGATCTTAAACTTCTCTTCATTAGCAGTTCCGCCGGGGAATTCCTTTATTACAGTTTGGGGGAATGCTCTATGAGCAAATAGGAATCTTTGTAGATTCGTCTCTAAATCATCCTTCCAATTATTATTTCTCAAAAGGTTTTTAAACTCTCTTACATATCTCTCAGCTAAACCATTTGTACTAGGATTATACGGACTGGTCTTAGTGTGCCGTATACCATTCATTTTGGTAAATTGCTCGAATTCACCGGAGACAAACTGTCTTCCGTTATCTGTAACAAAAAATTAGGGCAATCCAATTCTGGCGAGAATTTCTCTAAGATGACTTATAATCGTTTTTCTGGTAATATCTTTGATGATAAAAATTTCTATCCACTTTGAGTATGCGTCCACGAGAACCAAAAACATTCTTCCCATGAACGGACCCGCTAGATCAAGATGAAGTCGATGCCACGGTTTTTCGGGCCAAGTCCATTCCGAGATGGTAGCCGGGGGCATGCTTGCCGATTCTTGGCATACTCTACATTCTCTAGTTAATTCCTCGATGTTACTGTCTATGCCTGGCCACCAGAAAATACCGTCTGGCAATCATCTTCATTTTAACAATCCCCATGTGTATTTCATGCAAGTCATTTAAAATTAAAGATATTAATTTTTGGGGAATTACCACTCTTTCACGCCATTGAAGACAACCAAACTCCAAACTTAATTCCTCATTGATCTTATAATGAGGAGCTAGTGGGTTTTCTCTCGGTACCCTTGTGAATTTCCACACACACAGTTGCCTTCTCTAACATTCCTTAATACTATAGACAGTATTTTATCTTGGGGCGTCTCATTAGCACCTCCATAAAAGAGAACGGTACCTCATTCGACTTCCTAAGAAGAAGTACCTGGTCTTCATCAAGAGACTCCCTGACACTCGATTCTAGACGTGACAATGCGTCAACATTGGAATTATCACTAGTTTTTCGAAATTCCACAGTATAATTAAATACAGATAATTTTAAGGACTATATTTTAATTCTAGATGATGCACATATGGGAATTGGTTTATGAGGTGAAAATATATGAATTAAGGGTCGGTTGTCTGTGACCAATACAAATTTTCGTCCCAGTAAGTATTGTCTGAATTTCTCAACGCCAAAGGTAATGCTCAACGCTTTCTTTTCTAGTTGAGAGAAACGTTTTTCCGCTTCAGTTAATTTTCTTGAAACAAAATCTATAGGGAATTCTTCCTTTCTATCATTTCTATGACTCAGAATTACGCCTAGTACATATTCCATTAATAATGATTTACATTTTTTAAATAACATTCGATATTTTTTTGTCCAATTCCATCTACAATTTTTATTCAAAAGTTGATAGAATAGCGCTAAAATGTTTGCTATATTCTTTATTAATCTATAATAATAAATTAAGAGTCCTATTTAAGATCTCAATTGCGAAACATTCTTTAGGTTCAAGCGCCTCTCTATCACTGCTTTAATTTTATTTTATAAGGGATGCAGTCCATATTTATCCATTTTAAACCCTAAATATTCCACCGATTTCTTTTTAAATTTACATTTATATCTGTTTAACTTTAAACCTTTTTCTAGCAATCATTTAAACACTAGATCCAACTTTTGTTCATGATCTTCAAAGTCTTTTCCTGCAACCAAAATATCATCTATGTAGCAGGCCACACCTGTCAAATCAGAAAATAGGCCTTCCATAATCCTCTGAAATCTATTTGGTGCTACCGCTACGTCATATGGTAGTCTTTTATAAGAAAACAACCTCTTTGTTGTGTTTATATCAACAACAGCTTTGGCTTCTTCCGCTAACATTACTTGTAAGTAAGCCTGTGATAGGTCTAGAGTCGAAAGTACGGTGCTTGTAGATAATTTTGAAAAGATCTCATCGATCGATATAATGGGATACCTATCTAATTCTATTGCCTAATTAGCTGTACATCTAAAATCACCACATATACTTACACTACCATCCTTTTTTAATACTGGTACTATTGGAGCGGTCCAATATGCATGAACTATAGGTTATAAAATGCAAGAATTCACTAAACGATCAATTTCATTCTCTACTTTGTTTTTTAGAGAAAAAGGTAAACTTCTGGCCTTACAAAACACAGGAGTCACATCCTTTTTTAAATTAAAATTTATTCTAACGTCCTTTAGACAGCCCAAATCTTTGTTAAACAAATCTGCATACCTATCCATCAAATTTTTATATATTTAAATATATTTCTATTATATTCATTATTTAAAATTTTAATGCTAAACAATATAGAATAATCAAGTTTCAACTGTTTAAGCCATTCTCTTCCTAATAAAATTACCTGGATTTTTTCATTTACAACTATTAATCGTAAATATTGGTTGGCTTCTTTTACAAAAACATTTCTTTGATCTATAATCTCTATTGATTTACCACAAAAGGATTTTAATCTTAAATTTGTTGGAAATAATCTTTTACCTTGCCAATAATTCTTATAAACATCTTTAGGTATTAACGTAACTGGAGTTCCTGTATCTATTGTAAAACACAAAGAATATTCATCTACTGTTAAATTTATTGTGGCATCAGTTTCGCCCTGTACATAATATATAGAGTCCTCTTGTACAAATTTACATTCCCACATTCTTTTACTAGCTTTGCAGACCCTACTTAAATGACCCAGTTTATTACATTTTAAAACAAGTCTTTGTTCTATGAGGTAAAACAGATGCCACGTGTGAATGTCTTTCACCACATCTATAGCACACTATTTTGCCTTTGCCACTTTGCCTGAAAGGTCTATACTGCGCCGTACTATTATTGTACTCGCCCTTTTTATCCTTTCAATTCACAGGGGATATCTTGGCCACTAATTTATCTTGTAATTCTCTTGTATTTATCTCCGCCAATTCGAACGCGATCGCCACTGCAAAAACTTTATCCAGGGTGACATCGTCGTCCTCTTGTAGTAGCTTCTTTTGCAGGATTTCCGACTTGATTCCAGCCACAAAACGGTCTCGCATCATGGTTCCCAACATATGGACGAAATTACAATTTATTGCCAAATGTTTCAATTCTCTAAGATATTCCGAAATTGATTCTCCTTCCCGTTGAATTCTCTTTTAAAATCTGCACCGCTGTGGTATCACTTTCTTCTTTGGATCCAAATGCAGCTTAATTCTTTGAATGATAGTATCATAGGGTTGATCTTTCATTAGGCCAGGAAGAAAATGTCGTTTCCCTACTTCAAAGTTTCAGAATCTGGTAGCGAGGTAAAAAT
Organism: Cordylochernes scorpioides; assembly: GCA_030710605.1. NCBI lineage: Eukaryota > Metazoa > Arthropoda > Arachnida > Pseudoscorpiones > Chernetidae > Cordylochernes > Cordylochernes scorpioides. The sequence continues at coordinate 200,897,666 of CP092863.1, read as the reverse complement.
CAGCACTTTAATCTCCTCCTTCAGATGCCAAAAAGTAAGCCTCAAATTTTTGTACAGAAAGATCGAAGTGTCCTCCACTGGGCTATAGCATCTAAAAAGTACTATTAACTTTGAACTTGTCATGCTGATCTTTTCTACTCCTTTGTTTTCTTGATCCAGATAGTTTAAAAGATGTAATCTTAACCCATTTTCCTATTATTCCTCTCCATAATCCGAGAGTCAGATTTGTTTAAAAGATGTAGTTGTTATGTTAAAAAATCAATAAGCTTGAGGGATGAGTATCTTTAGTAAATAAATTTATTTCAAGCTTTCGGGCTCAACCGCCCTTCGACAGGAAAATTTTCCTGTCGAAGGGCGGTTGAACCCGAAAGCTTGAAATAAATTTATTTACTAAAGATACTCATCCCTCAAGCTTATTGATTTTTTAACATTCTATTAAGGGATTAGCCTATTAATAATGTAGTTGTTATACTTGCATAGACACCGTTTTCCTCAGCTTTTTACTGGCTCTGTTGATCGCGCATCCTCGTCGCCACTTTTGTTGTGTCGTAATTAGACGTACAAGAGCTCAAACTTGACCATGGCCAACAACAAATAGTGTTTTCCAAGAGCAAACGCGGGACCCATCTTGCGCAGACTTTGCGAAAATTCAAAACATCTGACATGATTGTTCCAATCGAAGAGCGTCTAATTTCGATTCCAGGAGGCATTCGAATCATTATTTCGTCAATGGTGACGCGACGATCTGCTTCCACCACATTACGAACAGCAGCAACGGCTGCATTGTCCGTAGCAGTAACGGGGCTGCCACTTCGCTCGTCATCATGCACGTTTTGCCGTCCTTCTAAGAACCATGAACGCCATCGGCGAACCTTTTGGATGCTCATACATTCTTCACCATACACTGACACTGATTTGCAATGAATATTGACCGCAGTTTAATTTTTCGCCATGAAAAAACGAATTACAGAACGGAGTTCGCAAGTGGACACGTTCACCAGTGGTAGCTCCATGGAAACTGAAGCGCTACGGACTTGCGCGTACGAGTAGCGTGATTTTGAAGGTCACCAGCTTCCAACGCATCCTAGTGACCATTTCTTCTATGCTAACTAATTTTTACAACGTTTCGTTCGCAGAAAAAAAAAATAGGGAAACTTATTTATTGGATGGCCCTCGTATATAGCGAGAAGAGTAGAGGACTGAGCACAGATCCCTGAAGTACACCAGCCCATGATCTTCGGTCCTTGGAAAATGTTCCATTGACCCGAACCTTTATCCTTCTTCCCCTTAAGAAGTCTGCAATCCAGATTAAGGTTTTTCCCCTTACTCCGATGTTGTGCAGCCTTTCAAATAATTTCTACACTCGATCAAAAGCTGAGGTCATATCCAGGAATACGGCCGTTGTCTTCTTTATGCGGTTTTTCCTAGAAATCTATTATTGATTGACAGAAGTAGAAAAGTTTATCAGTTGTACAGTGTCTGGATCTTTAGGCAGTTTGGTAGAAGTTTATTTTATTATTGTTAGTGAGCCAGACTATGAGCCTAGAATGGATTATTCATTCTGTTATTTTACAAAGTATGCTGGTAAGAGCAATTGGCCAATAGTTCTTGCATTCCTTAGCATCTTTGTTTGGTTTCAGTATTGGCACTATAATTGATATCTTCCAATTCTTTGGTAGTTTACCAGTTTTCCATGAAATGTTCAGTATTCGTAGGAGTTGATTTTTAGCTTCGTCTCCAAAGTGTTTAATCATTTGACCAAAGATTAGAGCATCTCCAGGTGACATCTTGGATTTAACTTTCTTATTGATGAATTTAGCTCATTCAGTGTGAAGTCTCTCGAGTAAATATCTTGTTGATGGTAATTTCTTGCTTGTTTAACTAACTTGTTTATATTATTTTTAGAGTCCTGCCTTCATTCGTATAGCTGAGTCTGGAAGTGCTTGAAAGATATTCAGCAATTATGTCAGCCATCTGTTTGTTCGTTCTCACTGTTCATATCGGTTTGAGTATTGGAGGATTAGTGTTGGTTTTTTGATTGTTTTATAACACTAATTATATTCCAGTGATGGCTTTCCTTTTTTGGATCCATTTTTTTCGCAGAATTCTGCCCATTTTTCTTGTTTGAATACCCAAATTTCTTGTTCTATTTTGTGACTAATTTCAATGAGTTCTTTTATGATTTCTTCTGTTTTATTTGTTTTAAGAGGTTCATTGATATTGTCTCTCTCTCTGCAATCATTGCCTCGATGTTGTGGTCCTTCCAGTAAAGTATTCACAGGTCTTTAGTCTACCTCTAGGTATCGATACTTTTGCAGCTATTGATATGTTCAAAGAGAATTTTTCCAATTTTTTGTCAATCGTTCTGTGATTTAATGCTTCGTTGCACAGTTCTCCAAGCTTTTCTGTAATTTTTTTTCCAGTGTTCTTTTATTCTTTTGAAAATTCTCAATTTTGAATTTTAGGGTTGTTAAAATTGGTCTGTGGTCACTGATTGCACTTTTCAGAATTTTCCATTGTGTTGTGGGTGCGATGTTGTAATTTATCGCTGTGATGTCTATTGCGGATTCTGTGCCTGTGGACTTGGATAGATAGGTGTTCTTTTCGTTATTTAATCGGCGTAAGGTCGAGGTCGGTTAGCATGTCCTCAACCTGCTGACCTTTGTTATCCTGGACAGGTGATCCCCAAGTTGGTCTTTCGGCGTTAAAATCACCAAGTATGATTGCGATATCCGAAGACGCTTCATTTAATGTCTCTATCAGGCCTGTATTGATGCTAGTATTATCGTGGTGATAAACATTTATGATTGGGATTGTTTTATCTGTAAGATAGATTTCTATTGCCTGAGCTTCTGTCGTGCTTTCTCTAGGCTTACTCTGATTATAGGCGATTTCCTTAAATTTGATTTCTAGAGTTTTAATCAAAACGGCAAGTCCTCCTCCGAATTTTCCCGGTCTGTCCATTCGTAGTGTTGTATAATCTTTGATATTGAATCTCAGATTCTGATTCAATTTTGTCTCCTGAGGACAATTAATATGTACATTGTTGTCACAGAGAAGACAAGTCAGCTCTTTATTTTCCTCTGGGTACCATATATATTGAGTTGTTGTAGATTGAATTGTGTCCTCGTAGTAGATTTCTCACCATGAGCTCGAGCTGCAGCTCCTGACGCGGCGGTTACACCGGACGCGGTAGCATTACTGGAGATATCAGTTTTGCTATTCATTTGAAAATGGGTGCCGTTGCAACGTTAGTCATCTTGGAAACGAGCCAGAATTTGGTCAAATAATCCAAGGGTCCAGGGGGGACCGCAAGGAGGTGTGGTCGAACTTCTCCCCTTCCCCCTGGAATGCCGTCACTACAGGATAAAGCACTCTTGGTGAATTTTTTCAATTGTGATTCAGAATCTGCCACTGAAGCTTTACGAGCGTTTCGTTCCTTTAAAGATATTCGAAGCGGTAAAGGACCAATGAGTTGCTACTCTCTAAAGCGATTGATTAAAAGTTTTGAGGAAACTGGATCTCTGGAAGCAAAACCTCGGAGTGGAAGACCATCGACATGCAAGTCAGTGGCTGTTACGGTTTTGCAGAATGCTGAAGCTATTGAAACGTTATCCACGTATGGAGAAGTTTCTCGGCAAACGGGGATTTCGTATGGAACAGTTTGGAGAGAACACACATTTAGAATTTTTCTATAAAAACATCCTAACAAAATTCAAAGTTTTCACGAGTTGAAAATCAGCGATTTTGAGAAGCGTCAAGAATTCGCTGCATGGGTTTTCCGGCAAATTGATATTGATGAAAACTGGCTGTCAAATGTTCTAAGAACAGATGATGCTCACTTTTATCTAAAGGGAGAATTTAACATTCAAAACTGCCTCATTTTGGCAACAGAAAACCCTAGGATTTTTACAGAAATACCACTTCATCAGCACAGAGTTACAGTTTTGTGTGGGTTCACTTCTTCTTTTATTATTGGGCCATTTTTCTTTGAAAAAATCAATGGAAGAACTTTTAAAACCGTTTTTGTAACTGGTGAACGTTATGTTCAACTTTTGAGAGAAAAGGTTATTCCCATATTGCAGGACAGACAAGCACTAAGCGAAATAACATTAATGCAAGATGGAGGACCTCCTCCTATCTCCCGCGGTGCCAAACAATTGCTGAAGGATACGTTCGGTGGAATTCGTTGATAAGTCGCCACTTTATATACCAGTGGCCTCCAATATCACCAGACTTGACACCTTACAATTTCGGTATTGGGGGTACATTAAGTCGCGTTTTTATCGATGACGGCCTACCACATTGCCCATGTTGAAGGCTTCTATCAGATGGCACGTTTTATAAATTTCAACTATTTAATTGTAACCATTCTGTCATCTATCGTCTGCAGGCGGTGTTTGAGAATGAAGGGCGCCACATTGAGCAAGGATTGTGACCTAATACAAGAGAGAAGGCAGTTACCTCATGTGTTATATTTTGCAGCTCTTTGTTTTGGGTTATGGGAATAATAAATGCTGTCCTCACATCTTGACTCTTTTTTTTTCTGTAAACAGTAATTTTTTTTTGTCATTTGCCCACATTTTATATTATGTCGTGCAGGCCAAAGTGTTATAACTTCTCGAATAACACTGGTATACACAATTTTACCCCTTATGTTTAGTTTATCGCTTTTTGCTCATTAGAAGAAATAGCATAAGGAATAATCTCTGTATCCCCCCCCCCCCCCCCCAACTTTAGATATTTTGCGCAAAAAATAATACAAAATGATTTTACTACCACGTTTTTCAACGCAAAAGTCGATTTAAAAATGATTTTCTTTTGAGGGGATACATTTTCAAAATTATGTACAGTATAATAAACAATGATAACATTTGACAAACCCATAGGATATTTGGAATAAAGTACGACAAATATATTTTGTCACTCCCCTCTATATTTCATTTTTGGATCATGACAAATATCCAGTTAAATAGTCAAGTGTCGACAATTAGTCAAGAAATTTTGGTACTATATTAACATTTCAAAAATCGTGTATTGATATCAGTAGTTATTTTCAAACATTCAATTTATTTCACAAAACTCCATCTAAAATATAAATATTTTTTGCTACATGTTTTAATTTGCATATACCTATTTTACATATCTCAAATTGTATTTAAAAATCGTCAACCATTTCTTCTAACTTTTGGCGAAATGGTGTTTTATTAATTTATCATTTGATATTGTTAGGGCTCTTTCCTGGTATTCAAAAAGAAAAAATACGTATCGTTCAGTTATATTTTTCAATTTATTAAACAATTTGGCCGCTGAATCTCTGATTCTGGTAGAGCGCCATCTAGCGAATAAAGTTGTAACTAAAATCAATTTCGAATTTTTCATTATTTGCCATAAAAAATCCCATTGCATCCTGAACACAATGGTGTTTACCGCATTGCTCTAGCGCAAATATTCGCGGAGTTATTAATTTTTAAAGTTGTGCGGGACTTTTGGATCACCCTGTATATTAAGATCTGATCTTTTGAATATTTTTCTTATTTTTCTTTTATTAAAATGACCATAGAGTTCAATTCTATATAATATATTTATTATTTTCAATTAAAAAGACATATATTAGATTAAAATATCATTTATTTTACCAATATTTCAGTTGGCTGAACGCCAACCTTTATCAAGGTATTATACGTGACGTTTGTTGTTGACACACATTAATATGTTATAATACCTTGAAAAAGGTTGGCGTTCAGCCAACTAAAATATTGGTATAATAAATTATTTTTTGATCCAATATATGCCTTTTAAATTAAATATTTATTTATGGATTGCTCTATTTTCAAAACAATTTTTATTGTTATATCTTCACATCAACTAAAATGGCAAAACCGCTGGGAGAGTTCACCATGTTCCATACCTCCCCTTTTCCAAATTTTATTTGTTGCAGGATAAGAATTTTGGTGGATCAAATTGGCGAAACCGCTGGGAGGGTTCACCACTGATGAGCCAGCCCTCCCAATATATTTTTTTCATCGCAGTAAGGACAGTAGAAGTTTGTTTTATGTATAAAAGAAACATTCGTGCTTTTAAATCCTTTCATTTTATGTGTATAGATGGCGCGTTATTGCTTTGTATTAATATAAAAAACTACATTTTAATTAAATATACATTCTAAAAGAAAAATTAGAGCGTTTAAGATATATGTTTATAATATTAATATCCAGAAAAAAAGTTTAACTTTTAGACTGCCGTAAAGGACAACTACAATGTTAGCGTCGGATACAACACCACTCCTCCAATCCAGTTGAAGTAAAGTTTATTTTTCAAATAAATGTCTTAAAGAGTTGTGTAGTTCAACTTTAAATCTCCAATTTTCTGAAACTTATGTTATCCCAAATGTGACACTTCTAACTCCACTAATCAATGTGGCGGAAAATTCTTGTTCCACTTTGTCAAATGTTGGGTTTTATCTAGTTTCAATTTTCTTTTATAATATTATTAATACAATCATAAATATATAATTTATTGCATTTTTTATTTTAGGAGATATATACATAAATATTTTAATGAAACTATATAATAATTATGAAATAAATAACAATTAATATTTTCTTTTTTCCCCCGTTTTTAAATCACATTGAAATATTTGGTGATGATAACAATGATATTCAACATTGCTTATAGAATACCGATTTGAATTATATCTTGTAATCTTATATAAACTTTCAAAGAGACAAGGGTCGCCTCTCCCGTCAAAATAGACGCCATCTATCTACCGTCGCCGCAACGTTATGGCGACGGTCAATAGATGGCGTCTGATTTTGGCGTCTATTTTGATGGGAGAAGCGACCCTTGTCACTTTGGATCAATATCCTTCCGTCAAAATTGCCATCTTATAAACTTATTATATTTAAAATTGTGTCTAATATAAATGCTGATATTTATTTATTCTCTGTCTGTATCGTTATGAAATTACATTGTCACATTACAATTTCTGTATAGGCTGATATTTAAAACAATTTGTCTAAATCCCAATTTTGTATAGGTGTTTCTGTCATTTATAACCTTATAAATGGATTATATCATCCAAATTGTATCTAGCCATAAATGTTTTAATTGTACAGGTTCTATATTTATATCGTAATGGTTACAATTCCTATCTATGTTGTTGTCTAAATACCAATTATGCATAGGTGCTCTTGTGATTTATATTAGATTATAAATAAATCATCGTTCAAATTGAACTTCTCCATAAATGTTGTTAATTATACAGTTTATATTTATGTTACAATGAAGTTACCTTACAATTCCTATCTATGCTGACACTTAAAACCACTTATTATCTAAATACCAATTATGCATAGGTGCGCCTGTGATTTATATTATAAATTTATCATCATCCAAATTGAACCTCTCCATAAATGTTGTTAATTATACAGTTTCTATTTATGTCACAATTAAGTTACCTTACAATTTCTATCTATGCTGACACTTAAAACCACTTATTGTCAAAGACCAATTATGTATAGACGATTATGTGATTTAAAACCTTATATATTAATCATTATTCATATTGTATCTCGCCATAAATGTTAAATGTAGAGTTTATATTTGTACCGTAATGGAAATACATTGTTACATTCCAATTTTTATCTATGCTTATACTTGGAATCGATTACGAACAAGACACCTTTGTTGGCTGGTATTGTGATCAGGGTGTACGGACCGATCTGATCCATGGACAAGACACCACCACATGGAATCGATATATTGTCTATGAACCAATTTTTGTATAAGTGTTTCTGTAAATCATGAGCTTATAACTTCGCCTTTGCCGGTCCCAAGCCCGGATGAAAAAGGAGGAGGGGGAGCAGTAACAAGCTCACTAAAAAACCTGGGCTCAGCTGGCCCGGCTGATAGTACCCTGTAAGGGCTCCTAATCCAGGGATACAGGATGAGCAGCGTTTGTATTCCATGTTAGAAGCAGCTGCACATTGCGTCTGTTCCTCATGTCAGAGACGGCCATTTCTTTTGGAACTAAGTCGGTCTGCCACTGAGTAGTGCTCCCAGTCTTAATTGACAAAGGCAGACGCATTCTACTTCACCCAGTCATGATGGTTGTCAACAGACACCATCAAAAGTCTCAAGTTTTACAACCTTGACACCCTAATATGATTGAGTGGAGATAAGAATGAAGCCTATAAATTGATTATCATCCGAATTGTATTTTAACATAAAGGTTGTCAATTGTTTATATTTATATCGTAATGAAGTTACATTACAATTCCTACAACGAATAATTGCCTTAAGACCAATTAGGTAAAAGTGTTCCTGTGACTTCTGTGATAACCATACAAATTGATCATCACATCCGAATTGTATCTCACCATAAATGTTGTTGATTTTTTATATTTGTACCGTATATAATGAAGTCACATAACAATTCCAATGTATGCTGACACTTTGAACAATTTATTGTCTGAATACAAGATTTGGCCCAGCCACCTTGCCAGCTAAACACCTCTTTGGTAGATTGTGAAGATTCCATTAGATCCTGTGTGGATCTCATGGAATTAAATCATCCCTAGACTGACGAGGGCCATTAGCCCGAAACCATAGTCTCTAGGTGGACGCTTCTCAGTTTGCCAAAGTTGGTGTTGTGGCTTTGTCACCGACCTGAGGCCGCTAGTTGCGGCGACGGTCAATAGACGGCGTCAGGTTTGACGTTTATTTTGACGAGAGAGGCGCCCTATGCTTCTATGGATCAATTTCCTCCCGGAAAATTTTCCATCTCTCTCTCTATATATATATATATGTATAAGTGCTTCTGTGAATACTGTGATAGCCATATATAAATTTATCATAATCCAAATAGTATCTCAACATAAATGTTGTCAATTGTTTCTATTTGTATCATATAATGAAACTATCCATTGTTACATTCCAATTTGCTCTATGCTTATACACACTTGAAACCTATTTACTGTCTAAAAACCAATTACATACATAAACATAGGTATTTCTGTGATTGTTATCTAGCTTGCCAAACAAACATAAAGGATTCCTAAAGACCTCATAAATTTCCAACAGGATTTAGAATGGAATTAATCGACTGCTTATTTATTTCTCGAATGGAATATTAAATCCCTCCATGTTCGTCTGCATTATTAATTCACTGGTGATAAATTATCGTTTGGGGTTAAATATACAAACCCCCTTTTTTTAGAATAATACATTTGTGAAGATGTTCTCTCTCCCTCAAATAACGTTTTTTTTTATTTATTTTAAAACTCTATATTATAGATTAAAATGGCTTTTCTCTCAGAATGATTAACGATCAAGGAAGATGAATGCATTTAATATAATCTTTTGTAAAAATAATTTTAATAGCCAAATAAGACTATCAAAATATTGTGTTGTAGTTCTCTCTCATATTTGAATTATTATATTGTAAGGATAGGGGGTCGATGGAAGTCTAAACCGTTGGTTTTCAACCGCTACGACCCGGGATTGAATTCCGCATTGGGCACTTTTTTATGATTAAAAAATGCTCCGATGGCCCCCGATTCTTTCAAAATTCCAACCCCACCAGAGAGTGCAAGTAACTAAAGAGGCTCTGGCACATTTGTAAGTGCAAATGTCGAACTGCTTTTCACATGTGTAGACATCTGTTGCACTTACAGTAAAACCAGTCGTCCACTTCTACCCACCATGATTATCATAGCCTGTACCACACATGTACACACTAGGGATAATAAGAAAAATCAATGGTGAAAGATTTAAATTCTACCCGACATTTTGAATATGCAAAGTAATCATAATATGAAAGGTTAGTTAATTTCTAACATCCAATTTAAGGCTCTAGAAACCTATATATCTGGACAGATGGCGGGGCAACCAATGATGATCATTATTAAAGTAGAACTTCAATATAGCTTATAATACTAGTTATCGTTCCAAAGCCGTTCTACTAACGAGCATTCCTCTAGCTATCTATAGAGGTAAAATTCTGTCCGGTAGATTGTTAATGTGGGATTAAAAACTTTATTACAGATAATGATTAGAATGAGGAGTTAAATTAACTCAAAATTCAATATATCTATTTGAAATTTGAGAAAAATCTCTATTCTATATACCCTCGGGTAAAATATTGATATATTCTAGGAAAACCCAGGCATTATACGGGTTATTTGCTTAGCTCATATATTTTATTATTCTAGGTGAATCAGTCATAAGACTCGTGTACCTTCTCAATCAAGTTCCTCCAAGATGAACTGTTCATTGCCATTGTCTGGTGGTAGGACTTGGTTGTCTTGGTACATTTGGTATATTCGTTGAGAAATTTAATGAGAAAAATAATGCTGTAGGTTTTCCTCTTTACTATACCCCGGGACGACCAAATAAATCCATGTCGGTAGGTATGACTCAACCATCCCGGCAGCAAGGCGACGAGATCACTAAACGGCCCCACCCCTGAAATTGGTGCTCCACACCGCAATTACCCCCAGTTAGGTATGGAAATAGACGGGGCCACCCTGGAGTGTTACACCGCGCTACAATCCTTCCAATCATCATTATCATGATGGATGACTGACATCTCTTGTTTACAACTTTGTAACACCTCCCAAGTCTACTATACACATGTAGATGGGAACACCTGTCAACAATTCCCCACCTGCCGAGAATAGACAACTTTTAAAGCGGCCATCGAATTTTACCAAACCAACCTTTTCCTAAGCGATTATCTCACTTCTATATGAAAAAAAAAGCTCTTTAATGATGTCCAACGATCTTTACCACTCTAAATAGAAGAAATATACAACAACAAAAATATTTATTAAGACCTTTTGGTCTTATACAGATTCTCCGAGCAGAAATGTAGGATACATGTAGGAATAACAGTATTAGTACCAATAATCGGCAATGTTATTTACATGTATCAAATATGATAGAAAGAAAGGAAGGACTTAGCATAAACATATATACAAGAAGTTAAGAACAATCAGTTCTTTTTCTTAAATAACAATAATTAGTAGAATTGACAGAAATATACATAATTATCAGGTATCTTCATAGTTTTATGCGTTGATGGATCAAGGGTAGAGTGTTATTTAAAGTTGGAATAAAGGGTCTTATGGGTTAAATAATTAGTTCATTCACCCATTTGTTTCCTCTCTTCTGTGACATATTTATATTATTTTCTTGCTTCAAAATGGTAAGGTTTAGAGGAATATTATCAATCCTCATCCTTTGTGGACCCATAGCAGGATATTTATATTTCTGTATTATTAATAATAGTTAAGTACACAGTCCATAATGGATACAGATTAAGCATATCATCCAAAGGTTTAGCACATTCATTTTAAAACTATTTTAAAAAATTGACTCAAATGGAAACAAGTCAAAAGGGTGACAGCGGGGCTCTGAAGTGTTGGAAATGAAGGCGCGATATCGAAGTATTTGTGTTTATTACAGAGAAAACAAACAACAACAAAATCACATTAAAACTTTGGATTAAATATTTACAAATATACATTTATATTAGTCGAAAGAATTCATAAAATTTATATAGACAAAAAAAGTAGTTGATATAAAAGAGATAAATTATTTAGATCAGGAAACAATCGATGTCTCACTTCTACAAAGTTATGACAACCATAGATAAGGTAAGAGCAGTAAATATTAAAAAGATGAAAAGAGTAAAAATTGGAATTATTCGAATTTAGGAAACAGAACGACAGAAAGAATATAGAGACAAATTACCGTGATTTCGTCCGTTCGTTTAACAAAAGACTTTCCTTCATGGCTCTCTTTTACATAACAAAGTCCAATTTAAACTGAACGGAGATAATTTATTTTACATTTTCTTCTACGTCTCTATTTGTTCTTTTCTCTGACTTTATTTTGAAACTTGGGTGATAGGAGGAAATAGAATATACATAGAGAGACTCAATTCCTCTGCAAATATTTTCTATCTCTTCTCATTGATTTGTAAATATTATATCTTTACTTAATCCATGTATTTATATTGTTGCACCAGGTTGCGGCTTGGCAGACTCTTCAACCTTGATTCTCTCCTGTGCCGGGTCATGCATCTTACCAGAGCGTGTTTCAATCATCCTACAAATTTATATAAAGGAATAATGAGATAACTTTACTTTAAGTAGCCTCCAGAATTATTTATTTATTTCTCACATCAAAGAGAGCAGTGAAGTCACATAGTGTACCAAAATACAAATGGTGATTTTATAATACATAAATCTGTTTATAATATATATATAATATATAAAAAAAGATTTTTTTCTGCTTGATTTTTGATTATTTTGAGGATTATGGTAATGGTGATGCAGTCGTGGTTAAAATCTTGAAAGAATAATAATAATAAAAATGGTTTTGATCAGATATTGATTTATTCGAGCTAAAGTAATATATAATAACATAATTTGATTAAAGTACCGCCTGGCTTAAGGCGAGTAGAACAAGGAAAACAAAATATTATTTACATAATGTACAAAGATTTGAGCCGACCAGCGGGGAAGAACAACAATGAGATTTTTATAGGGGAAGCATGACCTCTGGCGGTCGATTTAGCAGAGTATTTGAATCGATGAAATATAATTTTAAATAAATAATACTTTAATATAAAATAATTTCAAATAAAATATTTTAATATAACATATATATATATTCTGTTTAATGATATAAATAAATATGGAATATATATATTTGAATTTAAAATATATGAAAAATAATCTTACAAATTAAAATAGGCGCATTAGCCATGATGCAAAAATATGGTGCAGGATATGGTGATCATAATCATGGTGAGTGACAACATTTACTTTAGGTGCATCACATATCACATGTAGAATGCAGTTCGACTTTTATATTAACAAATATACCAGAGGCCCGTTAATAATACTTAAAATTTGCTTAAAGAAAAGCAAAAATGATGATTTTATCTTTTTGAATAAAATATTCTATGATATTCAAAAATAATTTGCAAATCGATTACCATAATGGAAATACGAAATTATATATAGAATATATTTTGAAAATTATAAAGAGAAATTATTTCGGAATTTGAGAAATCCCCATTAACACAACTATAATAAGAAAAATGCGTTTATTGGATTTTAAATTAGTACAATACATTTATAAACAAAGCTTAAGTAAGTTGTTCCTTTTACCATGTACATCGGGATTCAGACAATAACTCTGAAAGATATTCGATACATAGGGAACTTTATTGAAGATGCGAAATAACCAAGTGTAAACAAAATTCTCTCTCTCTCCTTCAAAATAACAAACGAGCGGTGACATAAAAGACCTTCAACTTTCTTCTCAAGTTTTGACCATAAGTGTATTATAATTATATTTAAAAATATTTGCATTTTCGCCTATAACTTCACTTTAGATAATTTCAAAAAGGACAATTCAAGATTAATAATCTAAATTCGCTTATTGGCTTACTTTTTCACATCAATGTATATACAATTTATATATATGATGCATTATTATTATGATGCACATAGATTAAAATTAATCAGGCATCCAGGGAAAAGTGTCTTTTCAAAATATTTTTATTCTCTTGCCCTCGGGAACGGACTCCCTTTTACAGGAGAAAACTTGTCCGTGCCCGAAAGCAAGGGAATAAAAATGTTTTGAAAAGATACTTTTCCCTGAAGGCCTGATTAATTTTACTCATTATTGATACAAAGGAATATTTTATTCAAAGATTCATAATACATATAAATTATATATTTCTACTGTCCTCAAGGCTTATGTCCATAGTTCAATCAAAATACCTTTTACAAGAGTATAGCATCAGTATCGATATAAAAGGAAAACAGCTATAAATGCAATATTACAGAGGTATGCTAGATTAAACTGGCGAAATCACTGGAAGGGTTACCACTGTTAAGCCAGGCCCTCCCAATATTTTATAATTGCAGTTAGATCAGTAGAAAATGTTTTATTTCGAAAAGAATCATACGCATCAAAAATAGTTCAAAATACTCATATTTGAAAAAAATAAAAATTAATATCAGGTAAAAAGTTTCTTTTTAATTTAAATTTGCTAACTTTCGAGTAAATATACTGCTCTTCAACGGGCTGATATTCTATGTACAAACCCGTTGAAGAACAGTATATTTGCTCGAAAGCTTGCAAATTTAAAATAAAAAGAAACTTTTTACCTGATATTAATTTTTATTTATTCAAATATTTTCTGGGTAACTATTGCTCATATTTATTTATATTAATAAACTACCAATCCACTTAAAAGTGTAAAAAAATTAGTTATGTTGACAGCAAATATAAAAATCTACCAGACGTCTACTTGGTGAGTGTAAAGTAAAATAAAAAGTTGAGGATTGAAGTTTATTGGAAATTGTTTCGAGCCCAATCCAAAATCAATACTGAAAAAAGGAATCTGAAATCGATTCTGTTTACAAATGTAATCGATAGGAAGTGTAGGTAGGGGCCGATTTTGTTTTCAAGAGATTTTTTATATACAAAACTGAATCTATTTTCATGACGGAAGTATTGGACTGTTTAATAGAATTCAGGCAACACCTATATGCAAAAAATCTTTTGATATGTTTAAAATTCATTTACATATGCTCACTTCACTATATTTAATTTATTTTCAACAATATATAACAGAAAATATATATATAACAATTATATATGCTATATATTTTACAATTTGATTTAATTCTAAATTATTAAAATTATTATGCTCTTGCAATAAACATATTTTAATCATAATCTAATTTCATGTATATATATAAAGAGAGAGAGAGAGATATTTAAAATAGGGCCAGATTTTGGATAAAAAAAATTATTAAAATTCAATATTTCGACGAGGCTGTTCGCCTATCTTCTTCTAGGAAAAAATCAAACTCTTTGTAAGCTTATTATCCGCATGATGCGCGCACGAGAAATGTTGGTTTCTATAACATGTTGGTGTGACCAAACCATTTAATTTGAAATATTGTATCTTCAGAAATAAAATCTGTATTTAACATATAAAGATATGTATTTATAACCCAGGTTCCTAGAGCGAAGAGCGCCAACTACCCGGGATATGTTTAGATATATAGATATATATTTTATAGATACTTTTCTTTTACATTTGGTACCTGTGTACTTAACGGGACAGCGTTTTGTTGTTATAGTTCAATAAAGTTGATTTTAATATACACTGCGCGACATTTAAAATTTAACACCAAGAAAGAGTGGCCCGAAAACTATGCAAATTTCAGGGTAGACGGGCCTCACCGAGTTATGCAAATGATGTGAAATGCACAGCTCTCATGTGTAAGTGGAGTAATATACAGTAATCCCTCGTTATCACGAACTCGGATTATACGAACTCTCGGTTTGCGCGAACCGTTTCTTTTCCCCCGTTAAATTTCAATGCTTTCCAAAGAGATTTTGCCGGTTAAGACGAAATATTCGGTTATGACGAAATACGAATTAAATTTAGCCCCCAGCAGAACTAATCAATCGGTTAAAACGAATTCTAATATGTTTTTAAAGGCGAGTTATGAGTAAAACAATAAACTATTAAAACAACAAAAACGCCGTTGATATCAAGTATTGGCTCTCTTTGTCTTTTGTGTAAACATTCGTCCTTTGTTTGTTATGATGACTCATTTTCTATGAAACCATCCCCTTGGGGTCGTTCCATCTACTCAATCAGTGGAAAATTTCGACTCTATTGTGCCAGTATTGCTGTTTTTCTCGACTGATAAATGTAGGGGCCATGGTGACTCCTGCCAGCCAGCAGCCAAGGAGCGCACGCTTTCACAATCCACATTATCAACCATTCTAAAAAACAAAGAAAAAATAGATGCGGCTGTTGCCTCAGGGTCTTCGAGCTCTTCAAAACGACTTCGAAAAGCATCCCATCAAGACGTGGAAGATGAGCTTTTAAAATGGTTTAAAAAAAGGAGACAAAATAATATTCCTGTATCCGGCGCACTTGTCAAAGAAAAGGCTAAAGAAATAAGTGTCTCATTGGGTGTGGAAAAAACAGCTGATTCGTTTTCATTTCCAGAAACAATGCTTGATGAGCCTGAAGAATGGACCAAACTCCTTTCAGCTACAAACCCAGCTGAGACTTTGACTTTCCTGGAGTATGTTGCCCTGGATGAAGGGTTGGAAATTTGTCGTTCACCCGAATTAGAGGAAAAGAAGAAAGAAGAAGAAGAAACAGAAGACGATGAGGTGAAAGAAGAGATAATGATGCCTACTAGAGGGGAAGTAATCGCGGCCCTCGAAACCCTCCAGAAGCTGTCCAAAACCTCTGCGGATATTGATGTTCATTTTGAAGATGATCTGGATAAAATAAGAAGGGAGTGTCTGAAACAGTGCCCAATCAAATACCACCAAAAAACTATAACAGACTTTCTGAAGCCCGCAGAGAAAACCCAGTAATAGGATACTCTATGCATAGTGCATATGCTGCATACACATAAACATTGTATGTACCAAGTATATTATGTAAGTTGTTTCTTTTGTTGTATTTTTTATTTGTGTTTTAAAATAAACTTATATTCTCATGTTATTGCCTTACATTGTGATTATATTATCCATATTGTCTTTTAAAATAAAATACTTTATGTACATACATATACATAATTGTTGTTCCTTAAAATTATAAAATATTTTCATTAATATTGTTTTCAAATAAATTTATTCGTTATTCCTCAGAAATGTAGTTTTCTTACTCATCAGTAGTACATAAGTACAACCCCCGGAAACCACGAATTCAATTCGTCTAATACGAATTCGGTTTATACGAATTCGGTATATATTATTTTAAGACGAAAAGGGTATTTCGTTCTCCCGTTGAGTTCGTCTTAACGAGGGATTACTGTATATGGGAAGGAACTTGAAGAAAGGACAGTATTCTAACCGATATTTCTTCAATAAAAATCATCGTAGAAATGTTGTTCTTATTTCAAAATACACTTGTAATAGCAGATAATGCCAGGCCGTCGCCAAAGGAGGCAGTTTCAGCAGATAGATTGTTTTCCGAGGGGCATGGTGATAGGACTGAAAAGGACAGGTTGGTCCATACGTTAAATCACAGATGACACACACCTGGGTGGGTCCACGGTACACTGACTGTGGAGAAGATGGTTGTAAAAAGAAAATATCTATTTTCGGCTGACAAAAATATTGAATGCCAATTATTTAAATAGATTAAGAAAGGAAAAAAAAAGACATCTTCTTATCGTGCAACTGAAAGTTGCTGATGGCTTGCGCCATCTTTCGGAATAAATATAAACTATTCTGTTGATTTTTAAATATTCTATAATATATAAATAGATATTACATAATCGATAGCTTTGATAAATACTATTTATTCTTAATAGCAATATATCGGCAAAACCTTTCTCCTATCTGCTTTTAGGATTATTCAACTGTAGTAAGGATGTGTATTCACAACGGATTGTAATCTATTCTTAACACAAGTAGATATTTAAAAAAGCCATATCCTGACCGCTTTCATGAGCATTCTTAGATAGCAGAGCGCCATCTAGTGGAACAAATATAAACTAAACGTTGATTTAGGCTTGTTCTATACTATTTGGCTGATTCTCATTTTCTTGATAAGTTAAAAAAGCCAACCACGAAAGCGTTTCAGAATGTTTGGTCGTTGAGGTACAATCTGCACCAGCCTGACGAGGGTCAACAGCCCCAAACGCGTTTGTGGTTGGTTCTTCTTGATTTGTCAAGAAAATGGGTTGGCCAAATATCAGAGAACAGGTTGGTTAACATTTTAAGTGCTTTCTGTTCCACTAGATGGCGCTCTGCAATCTAAAAAGCTCAGGTGAGAGGTCAGGATATGCCAATTTTGTTTTAATATCAATTCCTGAACTTTATATATTATTTAATTTATTTTTCTCATAAGTAGATATACACTGCGTGACATTGAAAATGGAACACCAAGAAATAGTGGCCAGAAAGTGATGAAACTCGGCAGACAGAGAGAGACAGGGACGAACAATAAGTGATCTTCATTTCAAAATGATAGTCATAATACAGAGCGAGAACGGGTCGGCTTAGTAGCAAGTAGGTCCACCGCGGACGGCGATGCACGCAGCAACACGTCTAGGTAGAGAGTCAATCAGAGTACGGATGGCGTCCTGGGGGATGGCTCTCCATTCCCTCTCAACCATTTGCCACAGTTCGTCTTCTGAACGCGGCTGTGGCAAGGCATGCAAACGGCGTCCAATGATGTCCTAGACGTGCTCGATTGGTGAGAGATCAGGAGAGTACGGTGGCCAGGGAAGCATCTGTACATCTTGCAGAGCTTGTTGGCTAATGCGAGCAGTGTGCGGTCGGGCATTATCCTGCTGATAAAGGGCATTGGGTACCCCCTGAAGGTAGGGGAGTGTCACCGGTCGCAGCACATCATCAACGTATCGTTGGGCCGTCATAGTGCCCTGAATACGAAGTAAAGGTGACCTGGAATCATACGCGATTGCGCCCCAAACCATGATTCCACGTTGTCGCACGGTGGGGCGTTCCACAATTGCTGCCGGATTGGACCTTTCTCCACGTCGACGCCACACGCGTACACGGCGACTATCACTGGACAAGCAGAAACGCGACTCATCTGAGAACACGACCCTGTGCCATTCCGTCATCCACGTCGATCTAGCCCGGCACCATTCCAAACGTTGGCGCCTATTCGGTGGGGTCAATGGCAGTCTTCTTAGCGGACGGCATGAGTGCAAGCCATTAGCAACCAATCGACGGGAAATGGTTCTGGTCGAGATGGAATGATCTAGGGTGTCTTGCACATGTTGCAGGATGGCGGTACAAGTGGCTTGTGGGGCCGCCACTGCTTGTCGAAGGATACGCCGATCCACACGTGCTGACGTCACTCTGGTTGCACCGACATTCTTATAAATTGCCACATTTCCTTGTTCCAACCATCTTCTCCACAGTCGGTGCACCGTGGACGCACCAAGGTGTGTATCAGCTGCGATTTGACGTATGGACCAACCTGCCCTTTTCAGCCGATCACCATGCCCCTCGTAAAAGCGTCTGTCTGCTTGAACTGCCTCCGTTTACGATGACCTGGCATTCTCTGTTATTACACGTGTCTTTTGACACAAGAACAAAATTTCTACAATGATTTTCCTTGAAGAAATAACGACACGAATACTGTCCTTTCTGCAAGTTCCTTCCCTTATATCTTACTCCATGTGCGCACGAGAGCTGCGCATTTTACATCATTTGCATAACTCGGTTAGGCGCGTCTACCCTGAAATTTGCATAATTTTCTGGCCACTATTTCTTGGTGTTCCATTTTCAATGTCACGCAGTGTATATAACAAAAGAGGCACCTCATCTTAAAATTTTGCATTAGAACGGTGCATTATGCAACACACTAGTAAAAAAAAACCTTACTAGTGAGAATGAAGAATAAGCTACAACATCAGTTTTGGCAAATTCAAACAAAATACAGTTTGGCTTTTATCTGAATTTGTTAAAAATGGTGTTGTGGTCTTTATCATCACTAGTAAATCTTTATATAAGGGTGATGCACAGTGTGTGCATAGTTCTGATACATAATTAAAGGTAGAGGTGCTTCTTTTGGTTCACCCACACACACAATACATATTATATATATTAAAAACAAAATTAGCGTTTCCTGACCGTTCACATGAGCATTTTAGATGGCATAGCGCCATCTAGTGGAACAAAAACCAACTAAACGTTGATATATCTTGTTGCAAAATCTCATCTGAGCGATCAGGAACTACTAATTTGGTTTTTATTATCAACACATGGCCATTTTTCTATTTTATCTTGATTTATAACATATATATATAGACAAGATGTGAAAAAATGCATTCAAACATGAAACATTATGTGAATTATGAAGATAAATTTCGAGGTTTGTAAGTGCCAAGACGAGAGTTTGATGGAGCTGTATGAGAGTGAAAAGTTGGAAAGCTTCTCTAATGGATTTTGAAGTGGAGTGGAACGGAGATTTAATTGGCTGAAGGCACACAATTAAAATAGGAAATTAACAAATTTCTCTTGAAATAAAGTAAATTTACACTAAGGAATTCTTCTTAATAAACTTTGTATGGTAAAGAGAGAGATGTATTAAAGTTTCAATTTACTGATAAGACATTGTAATTTCATAAACATATTACAGTAGTTTTAATATATATGTCAAACAAATAATATAGTATGGAATTCATTTTGGTAAGGTTGAATATATCTCAACAACCTTCTTTGTTAAATATAATCTTTAATTATAGCACCATCTATCGCTGTAAATTATAAGTAATTTTAAATGATAATTTTTAAAAATACAAAATTGAAAGATATTTCTAGAGAACTTATACTATGATGAAAATTTGAATGAGGAAGAGAATGGCTCATCAGTGGTGAACCCCCTCCCAGTGGTTTCGTTCTTTTAATCTCCAGGTCGCTCCACTATTGTTTTAGACCAAATTTGTTATAGAATTTCTGCTTTTGTTTTATATATGGCGTTTCAGTTATACACTGACTTTCATATCAAGTTAAAATGTGATGAGCATATAGCTTTTGCTTCAAAAAAATGTATACACACTTTGAACTTCCATAGAAAATTTATTTACCGTTCTACAAAGTTAAATTTCAGGAAAATAGAAAACTGAAAGTCCAATATAAATGAAACATAAATAACAAATGTTAATACTGTTCAAATTGGTGACCTGCAGCATCAATACAATTCTGAGTACGAGTCACCACAGATTCTGTACATCGTATCAAAAGGTCCAATGAGATTCCTCTACACACTGCTTGAATCTCATTCCAAAGAATGTCTAGGTTACGTAGTTTACGTTTGTACACCCCATCTTTTACTGTGCCCAACAAGAAGAAATCCAAGCAGTGTGTAGAGAAATCTCATTGGACGTTTTGATACGATATACAGAATCTGTGGTGACTCGTACTCAGAATTGTATTGATGCTGCAGGTCACCAATTTGAACAGTATCAACATTTGTTATTTATGTTCCATTTATATTGGACTTTCAGTTTTCTATTTTCCTGAAATTTAACTTTGTAGAACGGTAAATAAATTTTCTATGGAAGTTCAAAGTGTGTATACATTTTTTTGAAGCACCCTGTATTTGGAAAAAACGAAAGAAGAAACATGTAGCTAGAAAAATAATAAATAAGGATAACAGCCCATATTAGAAGAAAGAACATTCCGAATTCAAGATACCGTACAAGGTATCACCATGTAAATATGCAAATACATTGTATATGTGATGTACATATTTTCATTGTAAATAACAAAGGCTAGGTTGGTCTTTTTGAGTGGTGCTTAATAAAGTTATTCTGAAACTTGGTTAGAGATTTATATATATATAAACTTCACTTGCATCACTTGTTCTAATTAGAACATTTCCTTTGCTATTTTAGATTCTGAACCAACCGTTAAGAGTCTTTCAAATCTGTATTTAGCTCTTCAATATTATATTTATCTATTTGAAAATGGAAGGTTTTTTATTTCGCTAATGTTAAACACTAGAACCTTTTTAGAACCTCGGTTTTAATAATTAGGCGTAAAAATATTATATATATAACATTGATTAAAAAGGCATCTCCTGATCGTGCAACTAAAAGTTGCTTATGGTTTGCGCCATCTATCCGAATTCCGATACATATCTCTCGCATATAAGGGTCTACTAAATGTGGACAAGACTTTGTTAATGACAATCAAGGGTCTGCTAAGGATATCTACTAATGGTAGACAAGGTTCTGCTAACGAGGGAGACAAGGATACACTAACTAGAGAGAGACAAGGGTCTTCTAAAAAGACACAAATTCTGATAATAAGAGACAAGGGTCTACTAAATATAGACAATGCTATGTTAATAAAAGACAAGAGTCTGCTAAGGAGAACTACTAATGGTAGACAAGGGTCTACTAACGAGGAACACAAGGCTCTACTAACTAGAGAGAGACAAGGGTCTTCTAAAAAGACATAAATTCTGCTAACAAGAGACAAGGGTCTACTAAATGTAGACAATGCTATGTTAATAAAAGACAAGAGTCTGCTAAGGAGAACTACTAATGGTAGACAAGGGTCTACTAACGAGGAAGATAAGGCTCTATTAACTGGAGAGAGACAAGGGTCTTTTTATTTGAGCTCTACCTATTGAAGAAGTGAGAGGATCGAAAGCTCGGGATTTTAAAAGGTTAGCGAAATTTTAAAATACATTATCCCACTTTGTATTTCTGCTTTTTTACATGCAACTATAGTGTTGTTCATATTTTACTTGTATATTCAATGTTTGACAGTTCATTCTCTGTGAGATGGGATTTAATGAAACAATAGAAATAAGTTAAGAGAAAGACACAACTTTTGATCGTGCAAATAAAAGTTACTGATAGCTTGCGCCATACCTATGCAAATTTAGTTATACAATCTGGAGATTCCTTTCTTAATTTGTCCACCTGACAACAGTAAAATATCACTCTTATACTATTCATTCGCAATATTAAAAAAAAATTACAGAAATCTTTTGCAGAAGCTTCTCGATTTCTTCACCTTGTCAATACTAAATCATATAACATTGTCTTGTAACATTGCCCAGCATTTCAAGATTATAGAATGAAGAATGAACTAGTTGTTTGTGAACTTAACGATTTGATTTCCGATAAAAAATCATATTTAAAGTTCAATTCATTTTGTAAATACATTCTAAACTTTCTATAAAATCTGGATCTCTAATGTTTTCATGCGTTGAATAATGTAAATAAAAATTTCTCCTTGTTTGGCGCAAGTATCCCTTGCGGGATATAGCGCTTTGGAAGTAAAATAATTGGAATTGTCTTGTAACATTCAAATAGTGATATTTTCATCAGTAGGATTATACAATTCTCCAATTTAATGAGAAAGTTTCGTAATTCAAATTACATTATGTAGAAGTGGAGAATGATTGATTAAACAAAATGTTTTTACAGCACTAAGGCAATTTAATTAAGTTGACAAAATCTAATTTGTTTTGACTCCAGTGAGACGTTATTAATAGAATTGGTTGTGTACTGAGCGAGAACAGCACAATCTAACCAAGTGTGTTCATATTAAGTCGGAATGCTGAAGTATATTGCTGGAGTTGTGTCCTTTATTTCGAATTCACAAGGAATTTATTATGAAAGACGATATTCTGTCCGCTGGAAGTGTAAGGAAGAAATCCCTTTTATCAAAAAGTTGTTTCAATATATACATAGACAACACCTGCTTTTGAAACAAGCAGAGAAGGTTAGTGTGTGGTAGCTTAATGGAGAAGTAAAAAGGATTCTACTAAATATAGACATAGGTCTTCTAATGGGAGAAAATGGTCTTCTAGCGTGGGTCAAGGGTCTGCTAAATGTAGACACTGCTCTGTTAATGACAGATAAGGGTTTGTTAATGGCAGACAAAAGGGTTTTCTAAATATAGACAAGAGTCTACTGAGTCTACTCCAGTGGTCTCTTTTTAACACAAAGAATTCTGTGTATGACAAGAGTTTGCTTATCACAGATAAGGGTGTGCTAGTGAGAGTCAAGGGTCTTCTAATGAGAGACAAGGGTCTACTAAATGTAGACAAAGGTCTGCTAACAAGAGACAAGGTCTACTATAGGTAGACAAGACTTTGTTAATGACAGACAAAAGTCTATTAATAAGAGAAAAGAGTCTACTAAGTGTGAACACAAGGCTCTGTTAATGACAGCAAAGGATCTGATAAGTAGGATCTACTAATGGTAGACAAGGGACTGCTAACGAGGGAGACACGGCTCTACTAACTAGAGAGGGACAAGGGTCTTCTAATAGGGTCTTTGAATGTTACAAGACAATTCCAATTATTAATAAAAAGACAAGAGTCTACTAAGGAGAACTACTAATGGTAGACAAGGTTCTGCTAACGAGGGAGACAAGGCTATACTAACTAGAGAGAGACAAGGGTCTTCTAAAAAGACACAAATTATAATAACAAGAGACAAGGGTCTACTAAATATAGACAATGCTATGTTAATAAAAGGACTACAGTCTGCTAAGGAGAACTACTAATGGTAGACAAGGGTCTGCTGACGAGGAACACAAGGCTCTACTAACTAGAGAGAGACAAGGGTCTTCTAAAAAGACACAAATTATAATAACAAGAGACAAGGGTCTACTAAATATAGACAATGCTATGTTAATAAAAGGACTACAGTCTGCTAAGGAGAACTACTAATGGTAGACAAGGGTCTGCTGACGAGGAACACAAGGCTCTACTAACTAGAGAGAGACAAGGGTCTTCTAAAAAGACACAAATTATAATAACAAGAGACAAGGGTCTACTAAATATAGACAATGCTATGTTAATAAAAGGACTACAGTCTGCTAAGGAGAACTACTAATGGTAGACAAGGGTCTGCTGACGAGGAACACAAGGTTCTACTAACTAGAGAGAGACAAGGGTCTTCTAAAAAGACACAAATTATAATAACAAGAGACAAGGGTCTACTAAATATAGACAATGCTATGTTAATAAAAGGACTACAGTCTGCTAAGGAGAACTACTAATGGTAGACAAGGGTCTGCTGACGAGGAACACAAGGCTCTACTAACTAGAGAGAGACAAGGGTCTTCTAAAAAGACACAAATTATAATAACAAGAGACAAGGGTCTACTAAATATAGACAATGCTATGTTAATAAAAGGACTACAGTCTGCTAAGGAGAACTACTAATGGTAGACAAGGGTCTGCTGACGAGGAACACAAGGCTCTACTAACTAGAGAGAGACAAGGGTCTTCTAAAAAGACACAAATTATAATAACAAGAGACAAGGGTCTACTAAATATAGACAATGCTATGTTAATAAAAGGACTACAGTCTGCTAAGGAGAACTACTAATGGTAGACAAGGGTCTGCTGACGAGGAACACAAGGTTCTACTAACTAGAGAGAGACAAGGGTCTTCTAAAAAGACACAAATTATAATAACAAGAGACAAGGGTCTACTAAATATAGACAATGCTATGTTAATAAAAGGACTACAGTCTGCTAAGGAGAACTACTAATGGTAGACAAGGGTCTGCTGACGAGGAACACAAGGCTCTACTAACTAGAGAGAGACAAGGGTCTTCTAAAAAGACACAAATTATAATAACAAGAGACAAGGGTCTACTAAATATAGACAATGCTATGTTAATAAAAGGACTACAGTCTGCTAAGGAGAACTACTAATGGTAGACAAGGGTCTGCTAACGAGGAAGATAAGGCTCTATTAACTAGAGAGAGACAAGGGTCTTCTAACAAGAGATACAAAGTCTGCTAAGAAAAATAAGGATACATAAGCCTGATCCTACCATTTGCTAACAAGAACCTACCAACAGAGCCTATTCAATAAAAAGATCATCCTTTAGTAACCCGACTCTCCATAAACAACTGTCACGCGAGCATATAAAAACTCAAGAGGACCTATTAGCCACAAGGGAAAGACAGAGAGTGAAAGGTGAAGACACGCTGAAGTAGCAGAAGTATCAAATATCCTCGAGCAGAAGAAAAAAGTGACGAGCACCCAAGCGGTGAGCCAATTTTCTTTCGTCACATCTCATTTGGATGCTAAGGAGGTTGTTCCACTGGACGGGCATTTCGTCAAACAACCGCCTGTTCTTAATGGATGGTCAATGGGCCAACACATTAAGATCGGTTTATTTCTTTCTTATTATATAATCCCACGACTTCCTCCCTTTTGGATAATCTGGTAGAGACTTTCTACGATATATAGACGATTGGTTTAGGTCAAGTAAGATAGGTCATTAGTTTATGATTCTTTCAAATTGTATATGATATATAATAAAGTAGTGTTATATCTATAAAAAATGAAATAAAATTTGTATAAGAGAAGGAGTAAATATAGTTAAAATAAATTAGATAAATATTATATTTTAAGGTATCAAAAATCTTTGTATATTTTGTAACAAATTAGGTCTATAACAAGGTCACACTGTAGCTTCGGCAGTTACGCGTTATATGAGCTGAACATAAGGAAAAAAAAAGGAATAATTGAAGGTATTATGATCATATAGTTGGATAACATGACTCTCTCTTTCCCTTTTTTTCCGTTCCTGATACCTTCAATTATTTATTTTTCCCCCATGTTCCGCTCATATGACGCATAACTGCCGAGGCTACAGCATGAACTTGTTATAGCCCTAATTTGATACAAAAAAACACGAAACCTTTTTGATACCATAAAATATAATATATATCTACTTTCTTTTTTAACTACCTTCATAGTATTCATTCTTTATTATTGTTCAGTAATAGCTTGCTATACTGATATTATACCTTCAATTCGATACCAAATTATTCTAATTTTTAAAAACATTATAAAGCCTATATATATGTGTGTGTGAATATATAAATAAATACAATAGAGAGAAGAAAGCTAGAAGTTTAATTTGCTGAAACGTAAATTCTTCTGACTTATATTTTTATCTTGTAGAATGCATTTTAAAAAAATTGAAATATAAAATATAATGGAGTTAGAAAAAATATACTTAGTTCTTAAAGGTAAACAATCTTTGAAATGATTCATTGTTATATATTTTCCATTTTTAAGGTTAATCTGTCTTGAATTCAAGTAATGATACAATATGAAAACATTGTATATTCTTTTCAAAAGAAAAGTAAATCTTTATTTTTAAATGGTTTAAAAACTACATAGAAATGTATATCAGACTAGAATATTTTGTAAGTAATCTTCATTTCACGGAAATTTCCTTCATATTTAGGTGAATATAAAACTAAATACTTTAAAAGCTGATATATTTAATAAAACGAATGGATGAAAACTCTACACAACAGGAGAGAAATTTTTAAAATGCTAAATTCTAAATGTTAGAGTTTTCAAGTAACCTTTTCACGCAATATATAATACCTAACATTTTTAACTTAAATACATCACTTTTTACTTCATATTAATTTGTTACAATCTGAGATAGATTTCAAGAAGTCCTCTATAAATTAGGTTGATACAAAAATAATGGCCGATTTCATAAATCCAAATTCAATCGTTGATAATTTTGCAATTATTTTTAAATATTTGTAGGTAATATATCATAATAAAGCTTATATCTTGCTCTGTCACTATATCTACCAATATATCTCATTTTATGGGTGGGAATATCTAGGTATTAATGACATACCTCTTTTCAACAAAAACTCCTTAATGTTAAACTAAAGAGAAAAACAATTGACAGTGATTCTTGTGTATTTTTGTTCACTTATTCAATACCTTATATGTTTTGTATATTATTCTTTTTTTCTACTTCGTGCAAGTATGGGCAAAATCGTACTACTTTCTACCTGTGTAGACATGTGATGCACTTAGTAAAATATTTCCTAAACCTTTTATCCATCATATTTGCATATAGCCTGTGTTATATATACTATGGATGAGTATAATAAAACACTCCTTGACCTACATATTATTTACCTATTGGGTACTTCTCCTATATTTTGAAAAGTTATGAATTGAAAAGGAAAATTTATAAACTATTACAGTAAAACTTACCTGCAAAGGATGCCTAATTGCATAGCCAAAGTTTCCTTTAAAGAGATGTGTCCTTTTACTAGAGAGTTTCTTAATAGTAAAAATGGTAATTTTGGATATGAAAACTGTCTTTGTAGAGAGGCATCCTCTAGCACGAGTTCCTCTCATGGAGGTTCTAATGTACAATCAAATATTACTTACAATAAGTGTTCGCGCCTATTATGTAAATTTTGTTACTTTAGTTAAATATGCAAATTTTGATTATATATAAAACCGCCAGCTGGTCAATAAAACCAGTGTGTTTGTAGTCAGTCATAGAATCGGTCTAGTTCTTTGAGTCTGTGCTCCAATTAATTAGCGTTAGAAGATTCACCTAGTCGAAGAGGCCTGATGTTTCTAATGTAGTCAGAAGGTTTTATAAAGAATATAACGGCTCTAATTCAAGGTTATTAAGCAGCTGAAAAGGCCTGGCATATCTACAGTCCACCAAACCAAAACATAAAGTACTATCCAGGCTTATAGACAAAGGAAGTGGCAAGGATTCCTAGCTATCGTTGCTAGGCCCCCCCCCCCCCCCCCTCATCCGATACCGCCTGTTTAACTTTGTCTTACAACATAAACCTTAGATTATTAAAACATTGGATCAGTAAACATGAGGGCAACCACTTCCTTAAATTACATTACTTTATTTTTCATATAACATTTTTGTAAACAAAAAAGGTGATGATGATAAATTCAATGAATATTTACACAATCATAGAAAAATTATATTAAACCTTTATATAAACATAAATATTCTAACTAAATTAAACACCGCCCAATAAGTTTATTACATCTTTAAATGGCAAGCTTAATAAAACTATCTGAAGAGAAGAGATTAAACATTTTATTTGTTCCCTTTTTATCGT
Organism: Cordylochernes scorpioides; assembly: GCA_030710605.1. Taxonomy (NCBI): domain Eukaryota; kingdom Metazoa; phylum Arthropoda; class Arachnida; order Pseudoscorpiones; family Chernetidae; genus Cordylochernes; species Cordylochernes scorpioides. Next base: position 200,869,201 of record CP092863.1, on the reverse strand, counting down.
TTAATTCGTAATCCATATTTGAAATTATTGTTGGAGACCACTGACCAATATCCTCCCATTCCCTTTTGAATACTAGAAAGCATCCAGTCTTGCTCTAGATGGACCCATCTTTGATATAACGAAAGGTAAGAGGGCTATCAAAAGAATGTCTGAAGAGAGAGAGAGAGAGAGCTAAATAAATTTCCTTCCTTGATACTATCTACCTGTACTACAGTATCTACACACTATCTAGCTAAGGTGTGCTTATGATAAATCATCGCTACGTCTTCTCACATTGAGGTCAAGAAAGTAGATTCTGTCAGGGCAGGGTGAACTCTCAGTAGATTGCTATCTTCCAAGCGGCTTCCTTGTGTGATGGGGATCTGGTATAATGATGATAATTGATGATGATATCATCTGATAGCCCCATATATGGTGCGAGGGAGTAGTTCTCCCTTTAGACAACTTCATCTCTTAGAAACCCACAATCAAAGCATTTTATTTCATATATCACATTATAGGATATTATTATAAATTAGCGCGCCATCAGTTATGAAAATTCGAAACTATTATCTTTCAACTGAAAGTTGCTGATGGCTTGCGCCATCTATCGGAATAAATATCAAGGAATATCAATAAGGAGATGCCTTTTTCTTAATTTATGCACCTTATCCCAGTACAATATTACATTTGTGCTCTTTTTTCACATTGTGCTGCGGTGTCACGCAATTCTGGCCCTAACTACCCGTTTTATGATTTTTCAGGATGCCTGAATGACCAATTATTTGGTCGTTGAGGTACAGCTTGCACCACGCTGATGAGGGCCAACAGCCTGAAACGCGTCCGTGGTTAGCTTTTCTTGATTAATCAAGAATGGGTATTTGGCCAATTCTGGAATAATTAAAAATCAACGAGAATAGTTGATATTTATTCCGATCAGCAACTTTCAGTATATATATATATAATAAAGTAGGCATATCCTGACCAAACGCACATGTTCCTTTTAAATGGCAGAGCGCCATCTAGTGGAACAGAAATCAACTAAACATTGATATAACTTGTTCCCTGATATTTGGCCAACACAATTTCTTGATAATTCAATAAAAACCACCAACGAACGCGTTTCCCGCTGTTGGCGCTCGTCAGCGTGGATCAGGCTGTACTACTGCGACCAAAAATATTTTTGGTCTCAGAGGCTTCTTGAGAAATCAAGAAATGGGTATCTATATGTTATAATATATACTCTTCAAGGAATAATAAAGCAAGCCTACAGACAACCCAGAGAGAGACGGGAATGTATAGTCCGGTCATTTCAGATACCAGCAAGATTCCAAGGGGCCCGTCAGTTAACACCTCGGGACTTTTAAGACAGTTGGGGATTGTGTGTGCCACGAACGGCCGCCCGGCTGTGCCGGTCCCGTCTCTCTCTCGCCTGGTTGTCTAGGTCCCTCTTTCAAATTGGGATGTGATTATTTCTCTTCCCACCTTATAATATCATATATATAAAAATATATATATGCAAATCAGATTGTTTTCGGACTTATAAACATATTCCGCGGTGGTAACTATGACAGTTACTAGGTTCCTAATTTTTCAACCTTATATCATAGCAATATCTCATAGAATACGTTAAATATGGTTGATATAGCGTACTGAACACACAAAACCGCATTTCTATCTCTTTATATAGTCTATAAACCAACTAAAACCATTTATGAAAATTCGAAACTATTATAGACGCGTATGACTCTTTTGAAAATAAACAATTTCTAATGCCCTTACTACAATGGAAAAATTAATGGGAGGGCCTGGCTCATCAGTGGTGAACCCTTCCAGCGGTTCGTCAGTTCAATCTACCATACCGCTGTTATATAAGGAAGATCGAAAAATGCAATATGACAGCGGTATGGTAATTTAAACTGACAAACCGCTGGGAGGGTTCACCACTGATGAGCAAGGCCCTCCCATTAATTTTTCCATTGCAGTAAGGGCAGTAGAAATTGTTTAATTTTTAAAAGAATCATACGCGTCTATAAAAGTTTCGAATTTTCATAATAGATGGCGCGCTAATGCATCATAATAAAAGATCATTCAAAAATGTGTCCTTTTAAATTTCCCAAGAGACTGGCGGACAGAGGAAATTAAGTGTCAGCGTTATAAATGTGACATGAGTGAGATATCGTATAAACGATATGCAAATAGGTTGACATTACAATAATGTCGTCGTAACAATGAGATACGGTGAGAAATTAAGGGGAAACAATGGTCATAACTTTACAACAATGACCCAATAACATTCGCAAACATGTTGATTAGTTTTTCCCCATTGTTGATGGTTAAACGATTCTTTTATACTAATGATAATAAAATGGATTTCTTCACAGCGCAAGAGAGAGATACACAATAAAAATAATTCTAAAATATAAAACATCAATTATATTTAACAGTATAGAACACATACATAAATTTTAAACCATTTTGAAAAGCATACCAAATATATATATATATATTTATTCTTTTGGTTACTCAATTTTTTACTTTTATTATTATTATATATATTTTGACCAATGACAAACACAAGGTATAAGAAAAAAGAATTCCAAAATATTTCAAAAGGTTTTTTTCCTCTTTATCAATCTATTGAACGATAAACTTAAAGGTAATTTATACAAATTATTGTAGATCACATTGAAATAACTTTGTCATTGGTCGATAATGCACAATTTGGATTATAAATTATATACACAAGGTAATAAGACCAAATCCAAATAAATAAATAGTGTGTGACGATTCGGTAACAGCGTTATTACCATTTATAGACAAAAGTGCTGAATGGAGATGCTGAATTTGGATTTGGCCTTATTACTTTGTGTTTATAATTTACTAGCCGAATGACCCGGGCAACGCCCGTGTTTTACCCGATTGAATGTTTTTATTCAAATACTATTTGTTACAATTATAAATTGGCGCCTTAAATAAATGCATATCCTAATCCTAATCAATCAGTCATAGGCCGCCTCTGTCACGGATAGCCGGCGCCCTCCTATTGGAAGGCTACGATCAAGTGTCATCGTTGGCGCGTAGGTGACCTTGAGTGCCGTAATGCCCCCCCCCCCCCCCCCGCCGGCGGCGCGCGCCCGTTGGCTGCCAGCGAGCACGTGACCTCCCTCTGCGCGCGCATCCGTGACAGAGGCGGCCGATGACGGTGGAAAGACGCTCGTGACTATATATAGGATATAGAAATATGTAGAAATAGGATTAGTTGACTTTATAAGGTAAACTTATTCATACAGTTTGTATCCTTCGATAGCTCAGTTGGCAGAGCGGAGGACTGTAGATGTTACAACGGCCGTGACAGAGGCCGATGAGGAAAGACGGTCGTGACTATATATAGGGATAAATAATTCAAATTGTGCCTTATCATGGATGTGGTCTTATTACCTTGTGTTTATAATCTATAATCCAAACTGTACCTTATCATGGATGTTGTCTTATTACCTTGTGTTTATAATCTATAATCCAAACTGTACCTTATCATGGATGTGGTCTTATTGTGTTTATAATCTGCAACGCCCGGGGTTTACCCGATTAAATGCTTTTATTCAAATACTATTCGTTACAATTATAAATTGGCGCCGTGGATGTCATTCTTGTATAATATATAAATGAGTTTTTAAAATTGTAAAAAAAAAAATGCATCGGCCGGGAATCGAACCCGGGGCGCCCGCGTGGCAGGCGAGCATTCTACCACTGAACCAAAAGCAAACCGTGACAGAATTAAGAACGCATGACGATGATAACTGTATATTATCCGTGACAGAGGCCACGACAGACGGTCGTGACTATATATATTAATAATCCAAATTGTGCTTTATCGACCAATGAAAAAGTTATTTCCATATGTTCTACAATAATTTATATAAATTACTTTTAAGTTTATTGTTCAGTAAATTGATTAAGAGGGAAAAAACCTATCGAAATATTTTGGGAAAAAATTATTTTTCCTATATACAGATCCAGATAAGCTCCCTTTTTATATAATTGTATTAATGATCGGTGTATTAAAAATGGCGTTATTTGTATTCTATGTTTTCTAATAAATTAATTTTCTATTAATATATATTGTTACATCATGATTAATGGCGTATTTCTTATATTATTTTTAATATATTTGAAATTTAAATTATATATTTATTTATTTTTATATTCTATGATATTTATTTAAAACAGATTATTTAGATTATCATCATTTGTATTTAGGTACACGTGTGACTTCACTGCCCTCTTTGATGTGAGAAAATAAATAGAGGATTCTGGAGGCTACTTAAAGAAGACTTATCTCGTTATTCCCTTTTATAAAGTTGTAGGATGGTTGAAACACGCTCTGGTAAGATGCAAGACCCAGCACAGGAGAGAATCAAGGCTGAAGAGTCTGCCAAGCCGCAACTTGGTGCAACAATTGGTGGAGATGCTAGTTCCGACCCAGTTGTCCTGAATCCCAACATCGACATCCCCAAGTATGATGGAACAGAAGACCCTCGCCCATGGATAGAATCCCTCGAAGAGATTGGTTTCCTCTATCATTGGGCAGACTACATAATTGCCCGTTATGCCGCCATGAACATGACGGGAAGTGCTAAAACCTGGTTGAATTTACACAAAGCGAGTTTCACGAGCTGGGAAAATATTAAAATCCGCCTCATTCAGGATTTTTCTCTGGACGCCAATAAAGAAGAACTAAGAATGAAGCTCAACAGAATGCAACACTGGAATGAACCAGCAATCAGGTTTGCGGAAGAAATCCTAGTGTTGTGCAACAAGGTTGACCCCGCAATGGAAGAAGAAACAAAAATCGATCATGTTATTGGAGGGTTGAAGAAAGAATACTCTTTTGCCCTCTACTTAAACCCTCCTAAGAATACCAACGAACTCCTAAGATTGTGTAAAAAGATGGATTTGTTTGAATATAATTATCAAGAACGTGTAGAAAAGTCAAAGGCTCTACATAATGTACCATGCTCTCCTCGTCCCCATCATCAAGAGCAATGGAAGAACGCTCCGTCGTTCAGAAGACCACACCAGAACACTTTCAAGCCCCAGGTTCCTGCTCCCAGACAATACCAGGCCAACCCCTCGCCCCATGTCTCTGCCGCTGGACGACCTGCCTATGCAAATTCAAGTTTCACGCAGAGACAGACCCACCAAAATAAAGTCTACAACAAGAGTCCAGCTACAAACAAAAGCAGGACGGAAGACCTATATGCTTTAAGTGCAATATTCCAGGACACATTGCGCGTTATTGTAGGGTCAAGTTTGTGAGGATCGTAGAAGAGGACCCCTCAGTTTCCCAAGACAAGAGTCAAGAAAATCTTCAAACGGACGAAAGAAAAGATTATACACGGCCTCGCCTCTATGCGGATGTTTGTAATGACACACGAACGAATATTCCTACACGGAATAGATATTCCGTGTTGGAAGATTTAAACTAAGTGTCGCGCCTGATTCCTTCAATCAAAGCAAGTCGACCATAAATGGAATTAGAAAGTTGGACCCTAGGTACAAAATTAATATTAATGTGGATAAGATAGGGTTATGCGAAGCTTTGATTGATACAGGCGCCGATCTTTCAGTGGTCGACCTAAGAACAGCACTTTTTGCTGGCCGTGAAATAAATAGTCTCACTAAAACGTGTTCAGGACCCGATGGGAAAAAATTAGATATGTAATGGACGCGCAGCTACGAACCAGGAGAATTAGTAGCAGTTTGGACACCAATTAGGAAAATAGGAAAGTGTGAGAAACTACTGAGAAAATATTTTGGCCCATATAGAATATTAAAGAAGCTCTCCAACGTAAATTGCTTAATTGAACCAAAAGATAATCCTGGCCAAGACCCATTGATTGTCCATGTCTCAAGAATCAAACCCTATTTTGAAAGAATTGATGAGGTCAATCACGAGGACGTGACGACCTCTGGAGAGGGGGAAGTGTTACATCATGATTAATGGCGTATTTCTTATATTATTTTTAATATATTTGAAATTTAAATTATATATTTATTTATTTTTATACTCTATGATATTTATTTAAAACAGATTATTTAGATTATCATCATTTGTATTTAGGTACACGTGTGACTTCACTGCTCTCTTTGATGTGAGAAAATAAATAGAGGATTCTGGAGGCTACTTAAAGAAGACTTATCTCGTTATTCCCTTTTATAAAGTTGTAGGATGGTTGAAACACGCTCTGGTAAGATGCAAGACCCAGCACAGGAGAGAATCAAGGCTGAAGAGTCTGCCAAGCCGCAACTTGGTGCAACAATATCATATAATATTTATTTAATATGAATAGAGATTTCACTCTATTACTTTATAATAACAATATGTATTTATTTAGGCAGATGCATATTTACCATTCTATATATTTATTTAATTGAACAAATATATTATTATTATATTTACTATTCTCTCTTTTTTTAAATTTATTTTGGTTATACAGTTAAACCTGTCTATAGCCCCCCCCTCCCCCCCCCCCCTATAAATAACGCCTTCCTCTCTATAGCGCCCGATTTTAAACATTAAAATGTAAATATTTTGCATCAAAAGTGACCTGTCTATAGCACCCCCTATCTATAGCACCCTATTTTGGCGAGTCCCAAGAGGAGGCGCTACAGACAGGTTTAACTGTATTAATGTTTTTCTACTCTGTGAATAGATGGACCAAGACAATGTCCTATCATTACACTATGACTATGGATTGATCACCTTGGAGGAACATGGTTTAAGAGACATGTGAATCTTAGGAATTATTGTCTTGGAATACATTATTCTAAATGTTACTTATTGTTGCATAATACCGCTGATAGATGAAACCGCTGTAAGGGTCACCGCTGACGAGCCAGGCCCTTCAATATATACACAATGCAGTAAAAAGCGCTAGAAAATCGTTTTATTTGTAATACATTAAAAATAAATGGTCTTGTTATGAATGATACTATAATTATAATATTTACCATAAATATCCTAATCCAAAATAATTATATTTGTTAGTCGAGAAATCTGGTAATATTCACATTTTACAACATACATAATTTTACATACTTAGGCACATTAACTACTTTTATAACGATTTTTAATCCAGTTTATAGTCAGTGGTCTATTGACGTGCATACAGTCGAGCCCAAATACCAAATTATATTTGTTAGGGGAAAAATATGGTTATATTCACATTTTACATATTCAATTTAGCCTAATTTTACATACTTAGGCATATAAACTACTTTTATAACGATTTCTCATCCAGTTTATAGTCAGTGTTCTATTGACGTGCATACAGTCGAGCCCAAATACCAAATTATATTTGTTAGGGGAAAAATATGGTTATATTCACATTTTACATAATCATTATAGCGTAATATTACATAATTAGGCACATATTAACTACTTTTATAACGATTTCTCATCCAGTTTATAGTCAGTGGTCTATTGACTTGCATACAGCCTATACCTAATTACATTTGCTAGGGGGGAAACATAGTTATATTCACATTTTACATAATCAATTTAGCGTAATATTACATATTTAGGCACTTTAACTACTCTTCAAACGATTTTCATCCAGTTCAAACGAATCCATTAAAATGCATACAGGCTATACCAAATTCGACGGTAAAGAACAATTAACCTGACACAGGTTCGTGGTTAGATTTTCTAGAATTATCACAGAACAAAAAAGTTATTTGGAAGTTATTTTTCAACTTCTCATAATTTAATAAAAAGATAGAAGTTTAGGGTTAAGAAGAAAACAAATACAGTAGAACTTGGATAATTCGAACTTCTTTAATTCGAAAACCTCTTTAATTCGAATATTTATCTTGGTCCCTAGAATTTCCTATAAATAGAATTTCCGTTTTTAATTCGAATTTTTGGATAATTCGAATTTTTTATGGTCCCTTGGGGTTCGAATTATCCAAGTTCGACTGTATCTCCTTTAATCACATACAAAAGAAAGTTACTGATGGCTTTGCACGATGCAATTGCACAATCAAAAGAAGTTTTATCTTAGTTCCATTACCTCTTTCTTTATCTTCGATAGACGTAGAGTCAATATAGGATTAACAAATGTACATATCTTATATTGAGTTACACGAACAGATATATCATTCTAATATAGAGTATGCTCGAAAGATAAAAAAATCCTCTAAATAATAATAATAAAAAAACAGTTTCCAAGGATAGGTTTCTTACTTTATTCATACATTCTCTCAAGCTCCTCAAGCTTTGTATGACAATATTTAGTTGAGAGAATATATATAAAAAAGAAAGAAACATATCCTATGAACACCATTTGATTATTAAATATAAAGTAGCTTTATATAAATAATTGTCGCCTCTCCAATCAAAATGGACGCAAAAACTAGATGGCATCTATTAAATCAATATCCTTCTAGAAATTTCCATGAATATTTTAGATATAGAACTTATCAAGTTACGTTACCAACTAAAACATAATCTTCAGATTGTGAATATTTCATTTGATCCTTTGTTTAAGTCACGGAGTTTGTTATAGACTGACGATAACCATGGTCTCAGGTTAGATATTTTTCTCAGTGTGCCAAATGTGGTTTTGTAGCTTTGTCCCCCGAGTCTGCTAGCGTGCAGAGATTGTAATCGATGGCGCGTAGTTTTAGGCGTCTATTTTGACGAAGACAGGCGACCTTTTTTAGTAAGTTTTAACAGTGGTGATAAGGAATAAAAGCCATAATACCAGTTTAACAAATTTTTCAAAGAGTCAACCTGTATACCATAGTCTCGGGCTTTGGTCCTCATTAGTACAGAGACGGCTTCGATACCATCCTTCGAGAGTTATGAAATAAGTCGAATTTACTAAAAAGATGCTTAAGCTGGTGAAGTAGCAGAGGCCGATTTTCAGGCTATAATAATATATAGTTATCAGCGTCATAATCAAGTAACAATTCTTAATTCTGTCACCGTTTGCTTTTGTGAATGGAATAAATACCCAAATAAGGCCATTTCTCATAACCATCGGTGGTGCAGTGGTAGAATGCTCGCCTGCCACGCGGGCGGCCCGGGTTCGATTCCCGGCCAATGCATTTTTTTTTTTTTACAATTTTTAAAACTCATTTATCTATATTAATAAAATGCAAATTTCATAAGTGTACATCACTAAAAACTTTCGTTACAATGCATCAATTTCAACCAAATTTTCAACATTTATGTAAAACGAGATGGAGCAGGTTTTGCTTAACATCAAAATATTTTTCCCTAACATTAACATGCGTAACTTCGCTGTTATCGATTAAATACAAAAAAATCAACAGAGTTAATTTTATTTATATATAAATACAAAATTAAATTTCAACAGAGTTAATTTTTTTACATACTAGCTAATAATCTCAATCTAAAAAAATATTCAAAACAAGCAATTTTAAGATAACACCATATGTAAAACAGTCGGCCAAGAAAACAAATAACATGTAATATATATATAATATAATATATATATAATAAAATCTTAAATATTATTTATCAAAAGTAAGATTATCTCAGGATGACACGGCAATTTATTTGAGACAAGAATAATGATACAATTCCAAGGCGAAGATACTATTCCTTTAACTTCCAATTACCGAGGGAACCAATTAATATTGATTTTATTCAACTTATCGAGTATTTTTCAAGGGACCGGAAAAAAATGTTCACTAGATAAAACGATGATTTTGTAATGTAGAAAATTAGGAAAGACAAAATTCAGGATGACACGGCACACAGGGACCGGGAAAAAATGTTCACTTTATCGAGAGATTCAAATTTACAAGTTTCAAATTATCAAAATATATCTTCTTTTTTAAATAAGTTTATAGAGAATTGTTTTAACAAATGTTCGTTAGACAAACCTTTACTCGGGTAAAAACCCGGGCGAAGCCGGGCACATCCGCTAGTATATTATACAAGAATGACATCCACGGCGCCAATTTATAATTGTAACGAATAGTATTTGAATAAAAGCATTTAATCGGGTAAAACCCGGGCGTTGCCCGGGTCATTCGGCTAGTGCTGTATACATACCCGAATCAAATTCTAGAGGTAAGATATTTCTACGTACCTTATACTATATGTATTAATATTTCGGACTTTATTCATAATTTACCTTTTTAAAGAAATATTTTAAGATGTGAGAGTTTAAAAGATCATTAAAAAAAATATTACTTCTCTCTAAGCTTCTAATGAATTTATATTATCACAAATGGCATGGACCTATGTAAATATTTTCATTATCAATTCATTTTAAAGTTTTATAAGTAGATTAGTTTTGATTTTATAATATTAACAAGTATGGTTATTTTGTCAGATCTGAATTGTTTTCTATTCCTGTTCACAATTCCACTTCTTCCTCACTTTGCTGATAAAGCTCATCCTTGAATGAGAACTTGATCTTGTTTGTCCTACAGAAACATGGAGACCTTTGAACAAAATCCATTTATATATCAAGATGGTGTACCAATGTAAGAAGCTATTAATTGTTTGATTTTTCGAGTTTATTCCTTTAAGAATGCTTTAAAATATTATAAATATGTTCTCATAAGAAATCAAATACTAAAATGTCGAGTTATTATAAGAAATTTGATGCAAATGCGCATAAAAAAGTTAAAATTTGGTTACTTGTCTCAGTTTTTTCAACTAAAAACTATCTCTTCAAGAAAATACATATTTGAAACTATTATAGACGCGTATGATTCTTTTGAAAATAAACAATTTCTACTGTCCTTACTGCAATGGAAAAATTAATGGGAGGGCCTGGTTCATCTGTGGTGAAGTCAGGGGCCCTCTCATTAATTTTTCCATTGCAGTAAGGACAGTAGAAATTGTTTATTTTCAAAAGAATCATACGCGTCTATAATAGTTTCGAATATACATAACAGATGGCGAGCTAATGCATCATAATAAAATAATTATAAATCATAAAAGAAGAAAAAGGCATCTCCGTATCATGATAAAGAGATGCCTTTTTCCTGATTCATCCACTATGTCCCAGTGTAATTTATAATTTGTACTATTTTTTTAAATGATAAAAGTTCTTATTTGAGGCAAATTCAAATATTTTCTTTAGATTAAGGATGCATTGTGGTTCGCATTTATATATAAAACTCAAGAAAATCATTAAAAATGATGAAAAACCTTATTTAATAAAAATTAAAATATTTTCCTTAGATTAAAGAATGCATTGGTTCGCGTCTATACAAAACGCAAAGTTTCGCACATTTCTAAAGTGTCCCACATTGAAATAGAATGAAGCAAAGTTCGGAGATGTCATCTCTAAGGACGCGGGACTATCGTCAACTTGACAGATGGAAGCCGTTGATAGAGAAGACGACCTGGAAGAGTCCATTGTTAGGACCACCGAGGGACTCTCATTATCTCCACCGGCAGTCAGTCCATGGCTCCAGGCCAAGGACTCCAAACGACATTATTTTCTTCGAGGAATCGTCAAATTGAAAAGTCCTCAAGGCGAGGAAAACTTTTTGGATCCCAGATTTCTCGTGTCTTTTAAGAAATAGCACTCATCTCTCTTTTATCTCAGCTAGTCGACGAGCTATATTCTATTTGCTTTTTGTATCGTTTAACTTGTTAAAACATAACGTTAAAATACAATAAAGAATTCTCTTTACGACCACTTTTTATTTGTTAATTTATAATACAATTTAATGCGGCTTATGATTGTAAAACGACATTTGAAAATTATCCAGCATGTATTTCTTCGAAAAGAAAAACCGAAATTTATTTTTAAGGAGAAATAACGATTATTTCTAACATTTAGGGATGAAGTATGAAAAGATGAATTGTGAAGAGTAATGATAAACGGGAAAAAAAAGTGTCCAAGGATGGGAATCCTTTATTTGCTTCCCTCAAGTACACGTGGTAAAGTCCATGATAATAATGGCAAGTGATTAGCGACTGATTTTTACTTTAAGTGTACCACACGTCTTCACACTTATAAAGCAGTTCGACTTTTTAACTTACAAATGTGATGCATTAGAACGTCATCTGTTTATAAGAAATTTAAACTATTTTTGATGCGTATGTTTCCTTTCTAAATAAATCCCTTTTCTACTGCCTTTACTGCAATGATAAAATAATGGTAGGGCCTAATTCATCAGTGGTGAACCCTCCCAGCGGTTTCGCCAGTTATGTTTAGGTACTTTAAATGTCTGTACTAAATTTAGGAGGGTAAAGAGTCAACAAACTGTGTTTACATCATGAAAATAGTACAAAAATACAATTGTTCCTGGACCAGGTGGATAAATTAAGAAAAAAGGACATAACCTGATCGTGCAAATTAAAAGTTGCTGAAGATTTGCACCATCTATTGGAATAAAAATCAACTAATCGGTTGTGAACCATGTTCAGTTTAGTTACTTGCATTCACTGGCGAGGTTAGACTTTTGAAAATTCAGGCATCATTAAAACGATTTCTCTGTTTATTTTATTTTTAAAAATAGTGTCTAAAGCGGGATTCGATCCCGGGTCATAGCTATCGAGAAACCATTTATACCAATCCCCCACCAAAACCAGTTTTAAGAATTCCAAATCTCTTATATCAATATAACAATTCAATGTGTATTTAAATAAACATACAAAGAGCAAACAATTGAGTTACAGTATAGACAATTTGACAATTAAAATATTTTTTTTTTACATCTTGTCAATACATTCAAAGTGCACAGTCTGCACTATTTAAAAAAAGATAATATGGATTATATATACTATGTACAATGAATATGGCGCCTCTGCCACCGCTGCAGAGTTTGGTGGAGAATCGCCAGCGGGTCTCTCCAGCGACATCACGCATTTCGCGATCTACGAAGAATACGTAGATCGCGTACTTACGCGATATCGCGTTACAGTATAGAACGAAGGCTGAGAATTTGCTTAACTCGATATATATGACTCGGCTTCGCCAGAGTTCTGCGTGAGTTAATTTTTAACCAACCAACATTATTATTCTAAACTATAAATACAGAGAGGAATCATTTCTTTTATTCAGTTATCATACATTACAAGCTTTCGTGCACATGTCTGTGCTCTTCCACACATGCATAGAATACAAGTTACATGAAGTGCATTTTAATTCTACTCGCATATATCTCAAATCTTGAGGATATATGTAACTAAGTAATAGAAACGTTTTTCCTCTTTTCGTTTTAACGTAGGGGGATTATATCATCTAATACAGGAGTTGGTAAACTGCAGCTCGAGAGCTACATGCGGCTCTTTGAATGTGAACTTGCGGCTCTTTATATAGTTCTATACGCAAATATTATTTATGTGAGTACTATTTATTGTTGGCAAGAAAAAAGCGTAGCTCTTTACAAAACTTTGAAATTTTATAAATTATAATTTTTGACTCTTTCGACTCAAATTTGCCGACCCCTGGTTTAACTTATCAAAATTGCGAGAAAAAAGTACAGATGTGACTTGTACTGGGATGAGGTACATGAATTAAGAAAAAATAAGGTGGCATCTTCTTATCGTGCAACTGAAATTTGCCAATAGCCATCAGCAACTTTCAGATGCCCATTTCTTTTTTTTTTATCATTTTTTTAAACAAAAATGTTATCATCAACAGTAATAGTATACAAGTCGTGGGAATAGTAATGAAGATAAGTATTCGATAATCTATCTTATCCATATCACCTTTTTAATACCTGGAATAGTCAAAATAGCCAGTAATCGTATTGATTGGCATAAGAGCTTCGAAACTTTGATAAATACTCCAGCTAGGCCATCTCCATATCCATTCAGTCTTTCTTTATTACGGCGTTTCGAAAACAGAACACAACAGCAGAAAGCTTTATTTATAACTTTTAGTCTTATACAGATTCTCCTAGCAGAAATGTAGTGATCATACAGGAAAAACACTAATAATACCAGTAATAAGCATTGCTATTATTGTAAATTTTAAAGCTAATCACATATGGTAGTAATATGAAATTTATATACAGGAAAACTTGAGACAATCAAGCTAATAAATATATTATTCTAGGTAAATTGGAGAAAAATAAATTTCTTTGACCTGGATTTACCACGGAGTCTTCGAAAACAGAATAAGAAAGGTTGGAAAGTGACTTTTTACTACTATATTTATAAACCGAATAATCGCAAAGATGTTATTCCTACAACTCTATATAAAAGATGTGAGACAGAAGGCGTGACTATGGTCGCAGGTATGTGACATAGAATCCGGGTATGGCGACACCCTGGAGACTTCCTAAATTAGGGAATTAACAGTTCTCTCTCACCTCTAATTAGATCATAAAATTTACTTCTCTAGCGACACCTCACTACAGTGTTGGTGACAACACCTAGAACACCTCTTTGGCGAATTACACAACTCCTCCTGTAGGATGTTAGGAAATACTAACGGCCACTGTACTAATGAGGAACAGAGCCCAAAACCAGAGTATAAAAGTTGTCTATTTGTCTGAATTCGCTAAATCTGAAGTTTTAGCCCATTCTTTAATATCTTTATTACGTTTTCTACTAAAGTGGTAAACAAAATTCATTGTTTTTGATACATATTCATGTAGATAAAGGGAGAGGCGCCTCTTTTGATACATTAATAAATTCCTCCTGTAAATTTTCGAATATATTATATATGTACTATTATATACAGTTAAACCTGTCTATAGTGCCCCCTCTTGGGACTCACCAAAATTAGTGCTATAGAGAGGGGGTGCTATAGACAGGTCACTTTTATTGTAAAAATCGCATCGTACTACGTATTTAAAACCGGGCGTTATAGAGAGGGAGGCGCTATTTAGTGGGGGTGCTATAGACAGGTCACTTTTTATTGTAAATCGCATCGTACTACGTATTTAAAATCGGGCGTTATAGAGAGGGAGGCGCTATTTAGTGGGGGTGCTATAGACAGGTCACTTTTTATTGTAAATCGCATCGTACTACGTATTTAAAACCGGGCGTTATAGAGAGGGAGGCGCTATTTAGTGGGGGTGCTATAGACAGGTCACTTTTTATTGTAAATCGCATCGTACTACGTATTTAAAACCGGGCGCTATAGAGAGGGAGGCGCTATTTAGAGGGGGCGCTATAGACAGGTTTAACTGTATATAAACCTCTCTTTGACACACAACATTAATATAATGCATTAACGTACCATCTGTTATATGAAATGTAAACTATTTTTGAATCGTATGGTTCTTTTCGAAATAAAACAATTTTCTACTGTCCTTACTGCAATGGTAAAATAATGGGAGGGCCTGGCTATCAGTGGTGGATTACACTGGCTGAGAGGGTTCACGACTGGTGAGTCAGGCCCTCCCAATATGTTTTCATTGCAGTAAGGGCAGTAAATGTCATCAACAATCAATTCTGTCATCGTTGCTTTTGTGAATGGAATAAATACCCAAATATGGCCATTTCTTATAAGCAGTTCGATTCCCGGCCGATGCATTTTTTTTTACAATTTTTAAAACTCATTTATATTATTAATATCGAAACAACTAAATGGATTGCAAAATATAATTAAATCAAATACCTAAACACTAATATAATACAATTTTTTACATTACACACTTTCTTTCCTGTAGTTTATGTGTTTCTTCTGTATTGCTATTCTGTGGCACTTCTACTATTTATTATTGATGTACTTTCAGGATAAAGGATACTTCACTCGGGGGATTTCTCGGGCGAAGCCGGGTCATTCTTCTAGTTGTTTTATATTGAAAAGAATAATACGCGTCAAAAATATAGTTTAAATTTTCATATTATAAAGCTACTAATTGTCTGTCTATATAAGATCATGATAAATTTTCGTATTCAAATTTTAGTGCTAGAGGTAACCTAACCTGAATTCTTTTATCTGATCGTATATGTTTAATCTCTGCGTAAAGATAAAGAAACTGTACGTTTTATAAAACATAATTAAATTGGGAGAAATGTAGATGAGATTTACCGTGAACCAAATATTACCACAATAAAGAATTCAAAGCTATATGAGATTGTGTATAATAAATTTTAATTGAAAGAGTAAATTTGGGATAAAGACATCAAATATCGGCAAGATTCTGAACAAAGAACGTGTAACCACATACAGAACTAAGATATTGACGATGTCCTTTTGTAAAGAAATAGTAGAAGTTGAGGTCTTCTAATTATGTCCTCTCTCCAGCGAATTTTACATCGTAAATGTAAATTATCAAATTTCCAATTTTTCCTTATTTTAACAAGCGCTCGATGGAATCTTTCATTAAGGAGTTCCGATAATTATTTGAAAGTTGGAGAATGGAAGCCTCGTTAAATTATTCCTTTGACCTTCCATCTTAATGTTTCTTTGTGTTTTCTTTTATGCCTTTCACATAGAGCTTTGTGACATTTGTGCTAACCTAGAGTAGCTGGTCACTGTCAGTTGTTGTGGTTATCTGAGTTTGGCCTTACAACTGAATTTTTCTTTGTGTTTCCTTTTATTTCTCTCACACAGAGTTCTGTGACAATTGTGTTGACATGGTGTAGCTGGTCTCTACTCTGTCAGTTGTCGTGATTATCTGAGTTTGACCTTACAACTGAAGATTTCTTTGTGTTTTCCTTCATACGATAAATTCTTATACAGAAACCTTTTCTTTTATGCCTCTCACACAGGGCTTTATGAAATTTGTGTTGACATAGTGTAGCTGTTCAGTGATTGGCCAATAGTTGGTCATTAGTTGCCTAGTGGTTGTTTAATGAATTTGATTTTCCACTCAAATATTTTTGGTTGACGCTGTCCACTTGGAAGAGTGACGTAGACGGTCATTCTGCAGTTGGTTAATGATTAGAAAGAGGTCAGTCGCTGGTCAAGAGGTTAATGATCAATCCATTTTCCATCTCTCCCATCATTTATATTGTCTGTACCATAACATAGCTCTTCCGTAGACATTTGTTGGTTGGAAATAATTTCAGAAAATAAACACAGCCATATCAACCAAATAAGGTATGTAACTCCCGACGTTTCAGTAACCTGCTGTCACTCTCCACATGGGGTATTGAGTAAAATTTCAACCAGCAATAATCGCGCCTCGGAAGTTCCTCACTAGCTATGATTGTTAAAGTACCATCTTCCAATGCTTGTCGTTTTTATCATTAATAAAAATAAATTATTTCTGTGGGAATTTTAATTGATTCAGAAAGTTATTCTTGATGCAAATCTAACAGATCAAAAATTGCAGGAATGTCTTCGAAGGACATCATATATGTTACATCTTTCTGTATAGACAGCATTCTGCGTTCATGAAGTCCTAAATAAATAATCAATTAATAGTTAAAATAGTTTTTCTGTGGGAATCTTAAATAATTCAGAAAGTATTTCTTCATGCAAATCTAACAGATAAAATTGCATGAATATCTTTGAAGGACATCATATATGTTACACTTTCTGGATAGACCTCATTCTGCGTTTATGAAATCCTAAAAAATAAACAATTAATAGTTGAAATAGTTTTTCTGTGGGAATCTTAAATAATTCAGAAAGTATTTCTTCATGCAAATCTAACAGATACAAAATTGTATGAATATCTTTGAAGGACATCATATATGTTACACTTTCTGTATAGACAGCATTCTGCGTTTATGAAATCCTAAATAAACAAACAAATAATAGTTAAAATAGTTTATATTTAGTATATAATACTCTAAATTACATGTTTCATCATGTTAATTAACACATACCGTTTAACAATGTAATTAAATTTTTTGAGCAATGGGTAGAGAGAGGATATTGAAGAAACCATTAATTATCAGAGTACCGATTAAATTGATGAAAAATCATTCCGGCTTAATTAATTTTTTAATCTTCTCTTTGGGTAGGTATCGGAATTCGAACATGATGCGTGTTGTTTAGTGATCTATTGTTGAGTGTTCTTCTTAACAAATCGCATTGAATATTTAGGGTATTATTAATAGAAAATACTCTAAATATATGTTTTCTATATATGATTAGCATATTTAAATATGTGAAAATATAGTACAAATGTGAAATTATACAGAGATAAGGTGGATAAAGTAAGAAAAAGGCATCTCCTTATCGTGTAACTGAAAGTTGCTGATGGCTTGCGCAAGCCATTAGTATACAGGAGGGGTCGGTGGAAGGATGGTCTAAACCGACCCGCGTTCAATTCCCGCATTGGACACTTTTTTTTTTATGTTTAAAAAAATGCTCCAATGGCCCCCGATTTTTGCAAAAGTACAACCCTACCAGCGAGTGCAAGTAACCAAACGGGGCTCTGGCACATTTGTGAGTGCAAAGTCGAACTGCTTTTCACATGTGTAGACATGTGGTGAACTTACAGTAAAAGCAGTCGCTAACTACCCACCATGATTATCATGGCCTGTACTACGTGTAATAGGGATAAGCAATATATATATATATATATATATATAGCATACAGTTGGGCGTACATGACAGGAGTTTATTTACACTTGGTATGTTTAGCCATATTCAAGTATTGGTAGATTATTGAAGAAAGCTAGTTTTCTAAACCTTCTCATTGCTGTTTTGTGAAAAAAGCCATTAGTTGATAAAAAATAAACGTTTTTGTCCATCAAAGTATATATATTAACATTTTCTAAACTATTTAATAGCAAAACAAGGTTACATTTTCCTCATATTAAGGCATAATACATATTTTATCAAGGTTTTTATTTAAATTCGATTATTTATTTGATAAAATTGCATAAAATTGACAAAGTTATCCTTTAAAAGCGAGTTTTTCTATGAGGTTGTCATCAGATAAATTGTACATCGAGAAACAAACATTATAAATGTGATATCTAAATATTTAATGTCGTTAGCAAGATAAACAAATTCCTTTATTTCTCCTTGTAATTAAATAATTAGAGATAATTATTGGGTCAACATACAATTATATATGGAAATTGCATCAAATAATTGTTCCAATAACACAGCCAATTAGAAACGTTTTTTTTCAAGATAACAGGTGGTCATGACATCCAATCACAAGGGCTGGGTTTTTGACAGTAGAATAACAAAAACTTTGTGGACGCTTTTCATTATACGGGAAATTTCAATGTTTTTTTGATGGAAAAAATAGATTGGAGAAAATAAATATATATTGAAGGTGATCCTCTGATACTGTACTTAACTTAAATATTTAAAATAATAGAGATAATCTATAATTTTTTTAAATAAAAGATAAAATATTCAATAATTGTTTATAACACACAAAGAATGTAATATATATTTTCTCTCCCTTTTAATATAATTAATATTTAAAACATTTAAAAATTTATTTGTATATAAAATAGTATATATCATCAATTTATTATCGTGATACTCCTGTTGAAGGACTGACAAGTCCGAAAGCTTAAAAATGAAAATTTGAACAAGAAACTTAACCCTGGAAGCTTTATTCATTTTATAATAAAATATTCAATATATAGGTGTGTGATAGGGTTATATATTTATAAAATTTCTTTTAAAATCATTTATTTCTATCAATTTTTATAATGTATTGATAACACATATATATAAAAGTAAACGTTCTTCCCTAATTTATAATATTATAAAATAAATAAAGCTTCCAGGGCTGAGTTTCTTGTTCAACTTTTATAAATTTATTAACGTGATACTCCTGTTGAAGGACTGACAAGTCCGAATGCTTGAAAATAAAAATTTGAACAAGAAACTTAACCCTGGAAGCTTTATGTTGTGTATTTAAAATTACCTCGTCGTTCTTTAAGCAAATTATTCCAACTCACCTTTATGCTTCTATTCTTGTATTCATTTAGACAACATTCCTTAGGATTAATAAATTATTTATTTCAGTATTACATTTAATACAGCAGTTAATAATAAACAACTTAATTATATAAAAAGTTTAACAAAAGAAAAACGCGGTCATTTGTTTACCGCCAACCAGAAAAACTATAAAATATCAGGATATGATGATAAATCAAATAATTATATTTGACCGGTCAATATTCAAAATTAAATATAATATTGACTAGTCATACGAAATATACATCATTTCCTCTCCTCTTCGGAAGAGCGGAACTCTTCACAGGTTCAATCTCATAGGTGGTCTTCGGATCCTACTAGATCTCCGGAGGGGAATCACTGGAGGGGATTTAGGATCCGGTGGTGTACTAGTCCGGGGACTCTGGGCTGGTTCAGTAGAAGACTGCGGCTCCGATGTCACTTCCTGGTGTTGAGGAATCAGTTCTTCTGACTCAGTGTTGAGATCAGGCTCGGAGACTCCGGCGTGGTCTTCGGTAGCTTCACCTCTCTTGTCAGGAATGTGAGATCTCCGCACTTGGTCCCAATGCCTTCTAGCTTGTCCTCTGGCTGTTTGTAAAGTCACTAGACGGTTTCCCGTAGTGTTTTGGATGCTCGCTTGGTCCCATTTTGGCTCTGATTTGTAGGTTCGGTACCAAACCGACTCTCCTACCTTAAAGCCTGGTTCCTCCGATTTACCAGGATTTGGTAAAATCAGATCCAAGCGACTCCGAATGTTACGGCCAAACATCATTTCGGAGGGAGACTTTCCGATGCTGGTATTGGGGGTCCTTCTATAGCCCAAAAGTATCTCAGCTAGGCGTTGAGATATGCTTCCTTGTTGTACTTTCTTAAGACCAGTTTTAATGGTTTGCACGGCACGTTCAGCTAAGCCATTGGAACTTGGGTGGAAGGGTGCAGTCCGTAGGTGACGGATACCATTTCTGGTCATGAACTGTCTGAATTCTTCGGAAGTGAACCCGGTACCATTATCAGATACTAGTGTTCTTGGAATGCCAAACCTGGCAAATAGACAGCGTAGTTGTTCGATGGTTTCTCTGGTGGAAGTGTTAGGAACAGGAATGGCTTCTATCCACTTGGTACGAGCGTCCACTACAATCAGGTACAGGTTTTGTTCAAATGGCCCCAGATGATCAATATGAACTCTATCCCAGGGTTGGTTGGTGGGCGGCCAATTTACTGGTGTAGCTCGGGGTGGCATGCAGGCATGGCTTTGGCAGCAGTTACACCGTCTAACGGTCTCTTCAATATCCTTGTCCAAACCAGGCCACCAAAACAAAGTTCGGGCGACACTTTTTAAACCAACAATGCCTTGATGACTATTATGTAATTCATCCAACATTTTGGCTCTTAAATTTGTAGGAATGATGACACGATTTCCCTAGAACAACAGACCCTCACAGGCTCCCAGCTCACATCTACGGCTCCAGTAAGGCATGAGTTCTATTTCCTTTGGTGTCTCTTCACTCCAACCTTGAAGAGTATGATCCAAGGCTTGTCTTAAAGCAGGATCTCCTGGTAAGCTTGCCCGAATATCATCAGATGTAACTGGTGAACTGTCTAAAGCGTCCATCAATAATACCAATTCCACAGGTTCTGAATCCGGTTCCTTTGAATCTGGTTCAGGAGTGAACATGGGAAGTCGGCTTCCAGTCGGTTTCACTTCAGGATCAACTAGCAATCTAGCTCTTACACCCTTGAACACACCGTAGCCAGGACTGAACAGTTCTCTAAATCTATGTAGCTGTGTTGGCAGGTTGTTTTCAGTTACTTTAATCATGTCAACCTTGTATGGCTGGGTTGGTAGTATTCCCAATGCTTCCATCCAATTCCGACCACAAAGGCTAGGACCTTCACCTCCAACAACCATCAGTGGTAGGGTCTGAGTACTATTCTGGTATTGTACGGGCACATCCAATGTACCTAACACTGGCAAGGGTTGGCCACTGTAGGTTGCCAACTTAACTCTTAATGGATCGGCAGGACATGGATTAGGTAGTTTAAAGAACCTTCGAGTGGATTCGGATATGAGGCTGTAGGCAGAACCGGTATCATATTCAAATGACAGTATCTTATCATTGATTTGTACTTCAATCTTAATTGGATCGGTTGTTCTCCATAAATTTACGATTTTGAAGATTTGACTGCTGATTTCCGTCTCTGCGATGGCGTGTACTTTATTTCCATCCTTATTTGCAGTATAATTGCGTTGTGGCTTTCTTTTTAGACAACTTCTCCCCAAATGTCCAATTTTACCACAGTTGAAACATTTGGCTTTCAGATGAGGGCATTTATCTTGCTTATGATCCTTAGATCCACATCTTATGCATGTATAGCTTTCTGACCTGGTAAACTTTCCTGTAGTAGATGGCTTAAATCTCCAATTGCAATGCTTAATTTTCTTAACAACCTCTGGAGCAATTTCAATAGCTCTATGCAAGGTCAAACTATCACCTTCCCCTAACAGTTTTCTTTGAATGTTGTCATCCTCGATTCCAGCTATGAGTCTATTACGGATAGCTTCATCTATTGTAGACCCAAATTTGCAATATTCTGCCATCTTCTTTAATTCAGCAATGTATATTGAATTTTTTTCACCTGGCCTCCTTGCTCTATTTGAAAACTTTGAACGTTCAACGATAGCAGATGGGGTGGGGTTGAAATGGTTTTTTAATTTGCTCACTAGAACTGGGTAAGTATTTTCTACATCAGATAATTTTTTTGGTATGCAAAGATCATATAAAAGGTTGTACACAGTTGGTGTTAACAAGGTCATGAAAATAGCTTTCTTTTTATTTTGATCAATGTTATTTGCCTCAAAAAAATATTCCAATCTTTCGGTGTATCTTTCCCAACTTTCTGTAGTCTCATCAAATTTTTCAATTGTAAAAAGAGACATTTTGAACTAATTTGTTTACTTATCTTTAATGGGAAGATCCCTAATTTGTTTACTTATCTTCAATTGGAATATCCCGTGCTCGTCGCCAATTTACTGTTGTGTATTTAAAATTACCTCGTCGTTCTTTAAGCAAATTATTCCAACTCACCTTTATGCTTCTATTCTTGTATTCATTTAGACAACATTCCTTAGGATTAATAAATTATTTATTTCAGTATTATATTTAATACAGCAGTTAATAATAAACAACTTAATTATATAAAAAGTTTACAAAAGAAAAACGCGGTCATTTGTTTACCGCCAACCAGAAAAACTATAAAATATCAGGAGATGATGATAAATCAAATAATTATATTTGACCGGTCAATATTCAAAATTAAATATAATATTGACTAGTCATACGAAATATACATCACTTTATTTATTTTATAAGAATTATATAGAGTTCAATTTAAACAATATAGAAATATGGTATGCTAATCGCCTATGTAAATTTCTTAATTGATGTCAAATGTGACAATATGTATTTGCATTACATTGTGTGAAAATATTTTGTTTACATATACACAACGAATTTCCAATATTTTTCCATATAATATTTATATTGTAACAAAGTATTTATTGGTTTTATTATTTTTATTAACAGAGTGGTCATTTTTATGTTTATTATTTGCTACTCTGTAAATTCCCCTTGTGGCTTATTTTTTGTTTACCATTCATAGTTTGTTCTTGCCATGAAATAAATTGCTGTTTCATCCCGAAGTTGGTCTTCCCTAATTTTCCATGTGGCAATATATTAATCAGTTTTGGTTAAGTTTAATTTGGATTATATATTAGAAACACAAGAGATAATAACACCATCCTAAAATAAATAGTGAATGATATTTCGCTAATAAATTTGTTTCCGAAACATCGCACACTATTTATTTGAATTTAGTGTTATATTGCTATGTAAAATATTAGTTTTATACTAGAGATGTCATGTATTAAGATGTTATCTGTAAATTATAATTAAATTATTTATCAGAGTTGTTTCTTCTTTATTTTTACAATTAAACAACTCTTGCCTACTATCCTTACTGCGATAAAACATATTAGTAAGGCTTGGCTAAGAGGGAGGGGTTCAATACTGATGAGTCCTTGCAGAGAAACCGAACAAACTGCTCTTCACCTTATCTACGACTGTCCGAATTTACAGAAGTGAGACATGGTTTGTTCCCTGATTTAAATGATCTAACTCTTTTACCTCAGCCACTTTGTCTATGTAATTTTATGAACTCTGTAGAATAATACATGTAAATTTGTAAATATTTAATTCTAAGTTCTAATTTGTTTGTTGCTTTGTTTCCTCTGTATTAGGCGCAAATATTTCAATATCGCGCTTGGTTGATTAATAAATTAAATTAAATGATGATGAGCCAAGCCCTCCCAGTATTTTTACATCACAGTAAGAACAGTACAAGTTTGTTTTATGTGTAAAAGAAACATTTGTGTTTTAATGCTTTCAATTCCTATATATAGATAACGCGTTATTGCTTTATACTGATTTATGTTTAACTGGCCTTGTCCTTATTGTTTGCGAAAGAGCATTGCTCGATGCATATTTCTAAAATACCATCTTTATACAATTACACGGCATATATAGATGCCATTGATGATGCCACCTCATGTATTGATTCATTTAAATTACCTTTTGGAGGATATAGCATTACATTTGAATATCATATTGAGTAAAATTGTTAATAGCAATATAGAATTGTTGGTGGAAGATCATTGCTCGATGCAAATATTTATATGTAATTCTACTGTTCTAAATACTTGTTTGCTTGAATACCATTTTTAAGAGATTCCACCGTTCCTTGTAGCATTAAATTAAAGGATTAATTTACTGAAAAAGAATACTAATCAAACATTTCAAAGTTTCTTTCCTTATGCAATTCCGAAATATTTTTGACCAAACTATTATAATTCACAATTTATAACGAACCATGGAAATTTTAAGGGATTTTTATCAAAAATTGGCGCGAGTGAAGGCTCTAGCTGTCATTGTGGCAACGAATTCCAGGACTCGAGACACCTACTGCTGGAATGGCCACTCTTTTTCACCGCTAGACAACAGACAATAAATAATGTTGTAGATCTATATCAATTTGTAAATAGCAGAGAGAATTATCATAAGTTTAATTATTTTTGTAAATATATTCATGATTTTCTTTCAAAACTGAAAGGTTCAGGTTCCTAATATATATATATTTTTTTTCTCTTTTTATTTCGATTACTTTTTTTTTTTTTTGTAAAAAATTTATAACTGTTTCTGTTTAAAAGATGTGGGTCGACGCAATTATCCCTAGCCGGGATATCGCGTTTGTGTGTTGAAATAAATAAATAAATAAATTTGAAAGCAGAATCGTCTAATACAGTATAAAAGCTCTAAGTAGCGGTCTGCTAGATTGAATTGATGAAACCACTGGGAGGGTTTGCCACTGATGAACCAAGCACTCCCAATATATTTTTCATCACAGTAAGGACAGTAGAACTTTGTTATATGTGTAAAAGAAACATTCGTGGTTTGAGAGATGCATTATTTTCCCATATATAGATGGCGCGTTATTTATTCATATACTCTTTTAGTATTTATCACTCTGAACTTCTCTATTTTTATTGATTTTTTTATCAGTGCAAAGAACTTGTTATGAAAATCCATATATAGTGTGATTTCCCGGTATTGTTTCTATATAAAAGTCTCGTGTGACCTTTTAAAAAGATATATATATATTTAATATTATAGAAATGTTATATTTAATAAAATTACTGTCAAAATCACTGTCAAGAAAATATCTAAACTTATAGCCCTACGCCTCGAAACAAATATCAATCATCATCGATTACAAAACTAACAAACAGATAAAAGGTTCTTCCATGGGTAGCTCAGAAATGTTATATATTAGATAATATTTTGTCTATTCCATGCCTATATCTTGTTACTTATATTCACGGATGGGTTCATTTATGGAGGAATTAGGGATGTTATGGCTTTAGGATAAAAATCCATAAAAAGATAATTCAATTAAAAATCAAAATTTATAAGTCGATGCACTTAGATGCTGCAAGCCTCCCTATTAAAACATCCCATAATATGTATTTAAAATGATTCTTATAGGGGAGAATAGAAGATAATGTTAACAGCGAAGTTATTCAAAAGGTAGATGTTGTGTTACATTAACCTTTTAAAAAGTTCGAAGCTCTGAGAGCAACAACAACATAAAACACTTAACGATAATTATTTAATCAATTTCCATTGTTTAATCGCCCAACACTAATCTGCCGAGAATGGAAAAAATAATTAAATCATCGATTTCCTGAGTTTAAAAATAATGGAATAATAACTCTATTTGGGATCCAAAAACCTATATATATATTCATTAAGTCACATATAAATGGCCGTAAATATATGCAAACAGAACATAAAGGCAGTAAATTTTATAACATTATAGTCTATTTAGCATTTAAAAAGTAGGCACCATTTAATTAATTAATTGATTGACTTATTGCAAATGAATTATATAGACAGTAATTTTGTTTGGCTAAATATTAAACCTTTTTGTTAGGTTGTTGCATTACTGAAGAAAAGTAATATTTGAAAATTGAATAACCGAGGTAAAAGAATAAACGTAGTTTATATAAATCTTACGCGAATTTTGGCACACTTATGTTTATTATTATATAAATAATCAAAGCGCTACTTCTGAAGACTTTGTTGCGATGATAGAATAATTATATGTGAGGGCTTGACCTTTTTCGGAAGTAAATTGATCAATAAAATAAAGGACGCTTCTCACGTCAAAATAGACGCTAAAACTGTGCTCCGTCTATTGACCGTCTCTGCAAACCAGTGAACTCAGGTAGGTGATAAAGTCACAACAACAGCTTTGGTAAACTGATAATTTATCATGGCTATCATCTATATTTTGGTCATATATTTGGCCTAGCGACACTACCAGCTAAACACCTCTTTCATAGATTGTGAAGATTTTATTTTATCACTTGTGGATCTCATGGAATAAAGTCCGCCTTAGACTGAAAAGAGCCATTAGCCCGTAACTATGGTCTCCAGGTGGATGCTTCTCAGTTTTCCAAAGCTGGTGTTGTGGCTTTGTCATCGGCTTGAGTCCGCTAGTTTACGGTGACGGTCAATAGATGGAACATATTTTTAGTCTCGTAAGATAGAATCCTCTGATGTATAAGTTGCAGTAACACATGAAAACTCCGAGGATAAGTTTCTTTTTTTCACAAATGATATCTCGAGCTTTCGGGTATCGTAAACCCTTCGACATATTTTTAGTCTATCTTGACGCGAGAGGCGACCACTATTTTTTATAGATAAATTTTCTCTCGGCAAAAATATCCATATGTATATATGTGAAAAAATGAGAAAAATAGAGAAAAGGTCAGGTGTTGATATTAAAAAAATAAAAAGGCTTAACCCGACCATGAGCTTGTTTAGTGAATCTCTGGTATCTGAAATGCTTACATGAGCGGTCAAGTTATGTCTTTTTATTGTTAATATGTATATAAATAAATTTTTGACCATCGTATTTTTTCATGGTATATCTTTTCTGCGAATATTTTAAATGTTCTTTACTGACAAACCTATTTTCCTTCGTGTTTATTTCTTCTTCTTCTTTTTTTTTTTGCTTATCCCTAGTACACGTGGTACCGACAATGATAATCATGGTGGATAGAAATAGGCGATTGCTTTTAATCTAGGTGCACCACATGTCTACATATGTGAAAAGCAGTTCGACTTTGCACTTACAAATATGATAGAGTCCCGTGTTTATTTCTTATTTGGTGTAGATAGAAAAGATCATTTGGGAACAAATCTGTGGAAAAGAGGATTGAGGATGTAAATAATTTGTTGAAATTTGGCGGCATGTGGTCTTTAGTCTATGCTATGATTTCGCCACTTTCCAATAATAAATATTTATATATTTAGGTATTTCAAAAAGGACAGATCCTCTGGCATGAATCACGGAGAAGATGCTCTCTATCATCAAAGAATGTGTTTAGCACGCGAAACACCATTTTCAAGCACCTCTCCAATCCTAAATAAACCTCTTCATCTATCCAACGTCATCCTTCTTTTAATAACATCGTTGCTTTTTTATTAAATAAAAAACTTTATATCGCTTGTTTTCCTAATTTGAAACAAAGTTTTAAACATAGATTATTCTCAATGTAAGAATCCATTTACAAATTCACAAAACGTGTTAGACACTACATTCATTTCAAATAGAATTTTATCGAATAATAGATTACACTACGTGACTGATTCTTTTAAATCATGTTGCATATTATTGTATGTGGATCATATTTGCATAGTTTTGATTAATAATTAGTTCTATTGTGACGTGGGTCCAATGCTGCTTCTCGAAGTGGACGCTCAACTCCAGCCAACTGATGGAGAATTCCAGATTTCCCCTCGAGATATGGACTCTGGTCCTGATCATCTCTGGACCCTGGGATCATTGCTTCTGTTGGAGCGTGAAGCAGAAACTCAACTGAATGCAATCTTTATAATAAAACGGTTAAATGACGCTTATCAAAACATAAAATTCTAAGAAGGTCTATTGGAACATGTTTTAATTATTTTTTAGTTTTTTAAGACAAGCCCCCCACAAGTACCTTCAATTACCACTTTATAATTGTTGAGAGATTTTACATTCAATTCAGTAATTAAAATTATAATTGGTAATATGAATAACCATTCATTAGAATAATATCGTTTATTCACAACTTTCAATCAAATAAAAGAAAACCCTAGTGGTTTTAAACAACCGAAGCAATATAAGCACTACGCATAAAAATACATTTTGAAAATAGAGCAATCCATAAATAAATCTTTAATTAAAAAGGCATTTATTGGATCAAAATATCATTTATTTTACCAATATTTCAGTTGGCTGTACGCCAAACTTTATCAAGGTATTAAAACACCTTGTTATAAATGTTATAATACCTTGATAAAGGGTGGCGTTCAGCCAACTGATATATTGGTAAAATAATTGATATTTTGATCCAATATATGCCTTTTTAATTAAATAAAAATAAATATAAATCAGGGAAGCTATTTTGATTCAAGAGACCTTAAACTTTTAACCAATTCGATTCTCTATTTCGGTAAAACTGGAACAAAAATATCCACTTTTTCGAATAAAGAAATGTCCTTTTATAAGTTTGAGTTACCTTGATATAAAAACTTCACATAATTCCATGTGCCATCAATAAAAAAAGTAGTTCCTAAGGCTCGAACTAACGTATAAGTCAGCACACTTGGAAATTTCCATAATCCAATTTTCTCTGGTGCTTCACGCTTTGTTTTTCCACGCCCTTGTTTGTGCCCCAACTCGCGGAATTCTGCAGACATAATGGGATTACAGCGTCGATGTTTGAAAACCTTCTTTGTTCGTGTAAATAAAGTTGCATACCTATATATAGTGTAAAAAACACGATTCCCTTATAAATATTGAAAAATAATCTTGTTAATCATACTGAAGAGCTAGTTGTCCTTATTTTTATCAGCGTGTTTCATATCCAAGCGCTATTCCAGCTTTTTCAGCTCTTTACACATGTTGATATACAGAAAAACCTTATATAAAAAGCTTCAAAGTAAAATTGAAATTGTTAAAAAGTATGAAAAAAGGGGCATCTCCTTATCGTTCAACTGAAAGTTGCTGATGGCTTGCGCCATCTATCGGAATAAATATCAACTATTCTCGTTGATTTTTAATTCTTCCAGAATATTATATAGCTTTTTAAATCTTTCGAAAATATAAAATTATTTTCTTTAACATGAAACAAACCATTTTAAAGTATAATTTGCAGGTAATCTCTATAAAATTCAATATATAGTCCATTATATAAGAACAGTTTTTATGAACTCAAGAGTCAAGACTCAATCAATATTTTTATAGAAGTTTATTGTTCTTTGACGTTTTGTCGACCCACTGTCATGCTTTAAAAAAAAGGTGGAAAGCTTATTAGTGATACGTTCAAAGACAATAAACGTTTATAAAAAGGTATTGATGAAATCTTGAATTGATCAAAATTCAGACTATAATTCTGTTTAACTCTAAGTTTTGATGAATCCTATTTGATCATATATTATCCGACAGAAAGAAAGATATGATACATCGAATAAAACATGATTGTCACGTGTAGGGTCGAAGTCCAGGTTGTTGACATCTTGCAGTGATATAGCTGGCTGTGATATCTCCATCCGTCAGTTGATTCGTGTTGGACGAGCTTTCAGACATCGTTTAACTCTTTTTTTATCCCTAGTACACGTGGTACAGGCCATGATAATCATGGTGGGTAGTAGTTGTCGACTGCTTTTACTGTGAATGAACCACATATCTAAACAGGTAGAAAGCAATATGATATTTGCACTTACAAGTATGCAAGGCTCCGTTTGGTTACTTGCACTCACTGACGGGGTTGGACCTTTGAAGAAATTGGAAGCCATTGGAGCAATTTCTACTTAGAAAAAGGGCTTAATGCGGGAATCAATCCCAGGTCGTGACTGTCGAAAATCGACGATTTATATCCCTCGTCCAACGACCCCTCGTATAACGAAACAACGTTTAGTGTGTTTATACTTACTTATAAATATGCACTATCTTTCTCTAAAAGAGAAAGACACCTCTTCCTTTAATTATGCATTATAACAATACATTATATTTATCACTATTGAGTAAAAAAACTTACTAGTGGTGTTAAAGAATGAGCTACAACACCAGTTTTCATAATTTCATACAAAAAGCCAACAACCTGTATATCACGGCTTCAGGCTATGATCCTAATCAGTACAGGAGCATCTTCGATTTCATAACATTCTACGGGAGAAGTAATGGAATCGGTCGAAATTTAACAAAAAGGTGTTGAAGTTGGTGAAATGGCAAATTGGTACGTCCCGATTTTGTATATATTCAAATCAGTATAGGTATATCTTCATAATGTTGAACCTATCAATTTACTGAATGTAAAATAAGCCATTTCAGAAATAAAAATACCCATTTTTTAAAAACTCTTAGATAAAGCTGAATGCTTAATGAAACGGCCGTTTGGGTAGCTACATCTATGGGTACGGAATGTTGTTAACTGGGACCCTATGAATAAATAATTGTCAAGCAACCTTGTCTCAACGAGGGGACATTTCGAAAGAATGACGAGTATAAAAATCCATCCAAAGCTTGTTTAACCCCTGAATGATTCAATTTTATGGCCCCGAAGAAGACCAATTTAGTAAAATCCGGGATTATTATTTTAGCAAGAGACTAAGCAGATGGTGTAACGGCTCCTAAAAATGTCAAGAGGGTCGTATGTCACGGGGTTGTTATGCAGACTCTCGTCATGGTGTGTCGTCTGGAGATTGATGGTTCCCACTTCTAATTAATTGCCCGCACGTGCGTCCTTTCACACCTTGGCCTGGGATTTGGGTTTGGTACGTTAGGTCGTTGATTGTGTCTTAAGTCTTTGGTTATTGAATGTAAAGTCCTTGGTTTTTATAAAA
Organism: Cordylochernes scorpioides; assembly: GCA_030710605.1. Taxonomy (NCBI): domain Eukaryota; kingdom Metazoa; phylum Arthropoda; class Arachnida; order Pseudoscorpiones; family Chernetidae; genus Cordylochernes; species Cordylochernes scorpioides. The sequence continues at coordinate 200,837,922 of CP092863.1, read as the reverse complement.
GTTGATTGGTTGATTTATGTTACGTTAAGTCGTTAGTTTTAGTAATTAAGTTCTTGATTATTGTATGCTATGTCGATAATTTTGGGTATTCAAGTTTTTTCTACGTTAAATTGTTGGTTATTGTGTGTGTTAGGTCGTTGGTTATTGGTGCGTTAAGTCGTTGGTTATTGTGTGTGTTAGGTCGTTGGTTATTGGTGCGTTAGGTCGTTGGTTATTGTGCGTTAAGTCGTTGGTTATTGTGTGTGTTAGGTCGTTGGTTATTGGTGCGTTAAGTCGTTGGTTATTGTGTGTGTTAGGTCGTTGGTTATTGGTGCGTTAAGTCGTTGGTTATTGTGTGTGTTAGGTCGTTGGTTATCGAATGTAAAGTCTTTGGTTATTGGATGTGAAGTTCTTGGTTTTTGAGTGTTAATTCGTTGGTTATTGGTGCGTTAAGTCGTTGGTTATTGTGCGTTAAGTCGTTGGTTATCGAATGTAAAATCCTTGGTTATTTGATGTAAAGTTATTGGTTATTTGATGTAAAGTTCTTGTGGTTTATGTGTGTTAATTCGTTGGTTTTTGTGTGTAATTCGTTTTTTATTGTGCGTTAAGTCGTTGGTCATCGAATGTAAATTCCTTGGTTATTTAATGTAAAGATCTTGGTGTTTGTGTGTTAATTCGTTGGTTATTGGTTTATAAAGTCTTTGTTTTTTTTATAACGTTAAAGTCAATGGTGTTTTTACGTCAAGTCCTTTGATTAGTATATGCTAAGTCATTGTCTCTTGTTACTATAGTATGGATACCATGTGAAGGTTCTAAATTATCCTATTATGATGATTGGGACCCAGTCTGCTAGGTTGCAGAAAGGGTCAATAGATGGGCGTATCTATTTTGCATCATTTTTGATGGGAGAGATGCTCTTCTTTTTATTGATCAGTATCTTTTCGGCAAAATATCTATATCTAGTGTTTTAAATATAATTTTGAATATAAAATCATAAAGCTATATAATGTTTATCCATATGTATCAAAAGAGGCATCTATCCTTTTGATATGTATTAAAAGAATGCATTTTTATTACAATATCAAAGTAATTGTGGTGATAAAGAATAAACCACAACACCAGTTTGGGCAAATTTAGACAAAAAGTCAACCTCTATATCATGGTTTGGAGCTATGGCCCTCATCAGTACAGGGGTGACTTCGATTTCAGGGTACCAGGTATTCGTAGGGTACTACGAAAGAGGTTATGAAATCGGCCAAATTTTCCAAAAGATGTTTAGAATGGTGAAGTGGACGAGCCGATTTTAAGGCCAGAATATAACATAAAGTTACGGAAGGATGCTATTCATGTACCAAAAGAGACACGCCTCCCTTTAAAATACATTAAAACAATGTACATTGTTTATTGCCCTAGTACATACGTAATGGTGGTGAGAAGGTATTTTCAAAGAGTGGCCTATTATGGTACATGAATACCATCTCCCGCAACCACAAGCACATGTGCTTTTGAGAAAAGCCATCCACATTCTTGATTTATCAGGAAATTGGGTTGGCCAAATATCAAGGAACAGGTTAAATCAACGTTTAGTTGATTTCTGTTCCACTAGATGGCGCTCTGCCATCTAAAAAGCACATGTGCTCCTGGTCTGGGTATGCTTTCTTTATTTTTAATATCAACACCTGACCCACTTATTATTTTTTTTATTATTTTTCTATTGTTTTTCCTATATATTGATTCTAAAACAGTTTAAATCGAGCAGATCTATTCAAACCTGCTATATAAATAAAATCATCAGAAATACATTCACATGTTTATAGGAAATCCTAATTTATCCTCCCAACTTATGCAAATATCTGGTCGAATTAAAAATACAATATCCTGGAGAGAAATATTAATTAATTTAAAATAAAATTTGCGCAGGGGGAAGAAGGGGGCTAGAAATAGAAGGGAGCTTGATGAAAAGCTTATATGGATAATAAATTAAAATTTATTTTCAAAATTAATCTTAGATGTTGTGCGCCCTGAATATTTAATGGAATAACAAAATTCAGAAGTGGATGACATATACTTCGTCTGCATTTACAATCTCAGCATCTTTTATTATTAATGGAGTTGTGCCTTCTATTGTCTGTTTGTCTGTTTTAATCTAATATGTATATATGTAAGTAGATATGTATATATCTCTCTCTTTAAAGGTTTATGCATCAGAAGACATTGCTCACGACAACAAAGATATTCGATAATATATCTTGAAAATAATATTTTGCAACCTTAGCTTATTCACTGATTGAACCTAATATCTTTCATTTTTTATATATATGAATATTTTTAAATAGAGCAATCCATAAATAGATCTTTAATTAAAAAAGCGTATATTTGATGGTAAATAAATTATATTTTGATCCAATACATACCTTTTCAATTATATATAATTTTTAAAAAGGCGCATATCCTGACCAGATGAGCATTTTTAGATGGCAGATCGCCATCTAGTGGCACAAAAATGAACTAAACGTTGATTTATTTATTTTTCTTATTTTATATATATATATAAATATTATTTTATCATTTTTTATAATTGTTATAAATTTAATTATTAATTTACGATTTTATCTAAATATAACAATTTATATATATATATATATATATATATATATATATATATATATATATATATATATGTCATAATTTGTATATAATTGTATGCACCTCCGACCCACTATGCATGTACAATGTATGATTTTCAAAGATTTAATAAAGAACAAGGTAACTGGAGGAAAGAAAGTAGCAACAAAACATAGGAAATAGGTTTAAAGCGGGCACAATTATAAATAACTTGTACAGTCAATACTTCCTGACAGAAGGCCGGACGTATTTGGTGACTGCAGAAGTTATATTAGTCGAGAAGCACTCAATACTTCCTGGCAAAGCAGGACGTATCTGGTGACCAGAAGTTATAAAAGTAGAGAGACACCCCATACTTCCGGACCAAGACCGGACGTATTTGATAACGCGGAAGTAAATAGAGTCGAAATAACATCCGACACTCCCTGACAAGATCGGCGGTATCTTCCATCAAAGCAGCCGCAGATCCAATTAGAAAGATCCACTAAGTAGGTCAACCAATAGGAAAACGGGCACGTTCCATCCTTCGACCAATGGGAAGGAAGACAACTCGTGGTGTTAAATCGAAAGACAAGAATTGTCAGTAGTGATTTGGCTCTCATAGGAACAACACCTACAGTTGTGATTCCGCTTCCAACAAAGTGACATCTACTCTCGAGACCTCTCTCCCTCTGCTCATCCCACAGCTAAGTTCAATCACCGCCATGTGATCAGATAAGGAACAATCAAAACCCGCTCCACTCTTCTCAAGCTTTCTTCCCTCCAACCCAGTTGCCTTTTATTTTCAAACCCCATCACGTGTCCTGATTATTCCTAACTGTATGCTTAAACTTCCACTCAAACGACTGCGTTTCAACCAATCCTCACCATTCAAATCGAACAACAAGAAATTCCGCAACGATATTGTCACATATATATATATATATATATATATATATATATGGAAGAATTGCCGGGAGGAAATTGATCCATAGAAGCATAGGGCGCTTCTCCCGTCAAAATAAACGTCAAAAACTGACGCCATCTATTGACCGTCGCCGCAAACTAGCGGCTTCGGGTCGGTGACAAAGCCACAACACCAGCTTTGGCAAATTGAGAAGCGTCCACCTAGAGACCATGGTTTCGGGCTAATGGCCCTCGTCAGTCTAGGGCGGACTGACCCGAAGCCGCTAGTTTGCGGCGACGGTCAATAGATGGCGTCAGTTTTTGACGTTTATTTTGACGGGAGAAGCGCCCTATGCTTCTATGGATCAATTTCCTCCCGGCAATTTTTCCATCTATATTCTAGCCATAGATTTGGCCCAGCTACATTGCCAGCAAAACACCTCTTTGGTAGATTGTGAAGATTCCATTAGATCCCGTGTGGATCTCATGGAATAAAGTCCGCCCTAGACTGACGAGGGCCATTAGCCCGAAACCATGGTCTCTAGGTGGACGCTTCTCAATTTGCCAAAGCTGGTGTTGTGGCTTTGTCACCGACCCGAAGCCGCTAGTTTGCGGGGACGGTCAATAGATGGCGTCAGTTTTTGACGTTTATTTTGACGGAAGAAGCGCCTTATGCTTCTATATATATATATATGGTAATTTAAACCAACAACCCCATACTGTGTATATAACTTATAATAAGATTGTCATGTTGTATATAGAGACACATCTATAAATAATTATGCGCATGATTAATCTGTGTCATCGCATCGCCCTATGTAATGTAATTTGTACAAAGTGGATAAATAAATAAAATCTGTAATAGATTTAAGAGTTGAGCTAGGGCAGAGATCGAACATATAGTATTGCCAAAACAACAGAGTCTAAAGATGGAAGTCATAAATCAGGTAGATTCACAGTTCCCACGACAGGCCACCCACACTGTCACATGTGGTGGAATGCAGAGACCCCTCTCACACCTGGACAGGTAAAGGCGCCCTTTCTCAAACGCCCCTGTCACATAAGGTCGCCCCGTCTTTAACCTATAAATCATCACCTTACAGTCTCTTGACAGCTCAGTACAGTTCCGTTCAGTTTAGTTTAGTTCACCCTTAGTGCAAGCCGCGTCGGTCGTATGTTATGTCGATCTCATCCAACATGTAGTTAGGAAGAACTCGTCTATCTCCATCTTTTCGCTCCTTAGCTCAACTTTTATCTGTTAACGGAACTTTCTTAGTGCAACTGTGTCTTCGTTTTTTGTGTATGGATATCCCCAGCTTTCTACTCTGCCTCGACCACGACTGCCTGTATTTTGTGAGAACTTTTAAAGGTCTTCCAAGGTGCAGAGAGGTACTGGAAAACTCTACATCCTGACTGTTCCTCTCGGTCAACACAGTACAACAAGAGCTACCAGGACTTCAACTTATTTCAGTAGTCGACATCAAACTCAACAACTTATTACATGAGTCGACAGGATTCTACAAGAGTCAACAGGATCTCAAATTATTACATGAGTCGACAGGATCTTTTATTTCAGTAGCCGACAGGATGACCAAAACGAAGGATGACACAACGAAGAGGTAAGAAGACTGTTCAGATAGGAAGCGAGAAAGAGCGAAGATGGAGGAACAAACCCGCCAGTCCAACGAAACAACCAAGCAATCTCTCCCCCCAACAAGAGACGATATTTACGGAAGAAACGCCGCCCCAACGGACTTCCGCATACCCGCTAACCGATCGCCAACGCCGGGAGCAAGCTGACCGCGCCAACGACAGCCGAACTTCCCACACGACATGGAAACCGAGCAGCGATGTGGCCCGAACCCTGTGACAAGTTCCACACCTTCGACCTGACTTCGTCGAGACAATGATCAAGGCAACAAGCTGCAAATCAACTTCACAAAATCTACAAGCTTCTACAAGTCCAACATGGAGCGACTTCCACGACAGCAGGACGACCACCAAAGACCAATTCTCCTGACTGAACTTTCATCCAAATTGTAAGTTAAAAAAAAAAAAAAAAAAACCTACCTTAACTTTATCCTCAAGTTCACAACTTGATTCACCATTAATTTTTATTTATGCTTATGAGGTGATACAGCAACGTATTTACAATTAGAGAGGAGACAAAATGAATCAAATCTAGAAAAAAGAAGTGAGGACATCTCGGTCATTAAAGTCTGAGAGGCAAGGCCTTCAGCCAGTTCAGGGCTTCCGGGGTGACTGAGTGGAGATTGGAGATTCCTCCATTGAATTTGTACAGCGGACAATTTATATTTTGACTTTAAGCATTTTAAATTCAATTTTTACCTTTTTTATATCATTTTTTATTCAATTTTTAAAACTTTCACACTCTCACATTTATAAAATTTATTTTAAATTTTAATCAGATTATAAATTTCCAGTTATTACTCTCAATTTTACTTAAAAAAAAAAAATTCGCCCATCACGCATTTTTACTAATTTACTAATCTTACATGCCTTTCCTAAATTTACCTAAAATGGCATTATCCAAAGCTACGACTTGAAAAAAAAAAAAAATCATTATTATTATTTTTTAAAAATCTCATTCATCATAATTCTCAACTTATTTTTGTTTTACTTATTAGTTATCTTTATATCAAAAGACCAATATCTTTATCAATTCTTAAAATTTGGTAATGTTCACCATTGTAAGTAAGCGCCCAATTCAAATTATTTGTAACTCTCACGACATTGCCCTTTTATAAGAATCATTTTAATTATCATAATCAACAATTTAAAAAGTATATTCAAATTTTAAAATATAAATTAACATAGGTGAAACGCATTTTTTTTTTAATTGTAAAAATCGGAAGATACAATATCTTCAAAAACACCACTAGGGAAAACAACTATCTTTCCCAAAACAAGTTAGGAATAAAGATTCACTCCACTTCACCGCCAGTAGCTAATTTAAGTCACAGCCTTCCAAAACGATTACAATCGTTAATATTCGAGGATAAATACACTCCCTCGTCTTTTCCTTTTTACATGCATGATTGGTCATCAACACATTTCTTTCGAAAAACCTTACAACACCCTCGCATCACTATCTCAAATTGGCAACAATTATTAGTGCGCGACTCAACACACAAATCCAATTTCGAGCTCCACTTAGCTCTATATCGTCGTAACAATAAAATAATTTCACATTAAGCGTGCCACATCCACTAACAGTCAAATATTCTCTCGATGTGTTTCATACAACAACCACCCATGACTTTATTAAATTTGTTATTCATGGTGAAACAGGTTAGATTTTGTGCCAAACTAAGACTTCACGTGACACCTTTTTATTCACATTTCTCACTTCGTGTCACAGTGCCACACCACAAAACTTTTTCACTTTTCAGGCCATAGACGCCCTTCACGCCTGTGACACCACAATTCACCCCAAAGCGTGTCTACGTCGAAAGTCATATCTTTCACTCACTTCTAGCCTGAAATCATCGTATAACAATTTTACTAAGTCTAAACTGATTTCGAGACACAACACTTACGAACATCGAGAAAACTATATTTTCAAATAGGCAAGAAAATTGCCAAACTTCAACAAAAGAAGAGAGAGAAAGTCAGTTTCAAGTAAGACAGAAAATAAACACCCCGCACGTGTGACCACCCCAAAAATAGAATTTCCGTGAAAAAAGGAAGTGGACGCCCTTTTTGACGCCACTCCCTTGGTCACTACTATCTTTTGAGAATATCTTTGGACATGCCCTCTCTTCCCCCTCAAGGCAGATCTTCTTGACCGCTAGCTTCATGACGCCATTTTGAACACATGTGTCACACTACTCATTTAGATTTCCTCGAGAATCTCACAAATCTCACCAACGAGATATCACAACATAACATACTTTAAACATTTTACATGTTAATTGATAACACCAATTAAAACAATTTGGTTAAGTCTTATATAGACTTTTTAACGCGAAAGAGAAATCATTCTCTACATACCAGCATTGAGGACAAACGAAAAGATCATTTCACATATTCCCAGTTTCAGAGTCATAGAAACACCGATGTTACCAAAGGGATATAATCTAGTCACACACCACAACTGTAACTTTTCGTCAAAAGAGACAATTTTTGTTCAATTTTACACTACTTAAAATTTATCCAATCATTAATAACCTTCAATTATATTATAAATTTTGTATAAAATCTTGAATAATTATTCTTATTCCTACCTTTCAATTATATAAACAAATTTTTTAATCCAACATTAAAAAAAAAAAAAAAAAAAAACCTTTAATCAAATTTACTTTTATTTTTCATGATATTATTTTAGTATTGTAAAACATCTAATTGTTTCAAAAATTATTTTTATTTTATTATTTATTATATATTTTATATATTACAGGTTTAATTTTGTCCACTTACACTTTTTGTACCCGCAATCATATTTCTATATTTCTATTCACTATATTTTATTTGTTTAAATACCTTTATTATCTGACAAAGTTTATCATCCACTATCGGGCATCTACAACAATCGTTTTCAACAATCATATTCTTTAACCAATCCCCTATATTTTTCATCACTATCTTTTCAGTCATTGCGTCACATCAATGTAGAAAAACGACAGCACTGCTTGACAATTTATTTTTTGATTTCGTAATTCAACAAACGCCTTGAACACAGTTCCCCAGACTTACAAATCCAAACTTCTGGTCTGAACAAGCTTCAAGAGTTTATTTCATTTCATCCGCAGAGCAAATCACCAACGCATACACAAAGCGTTCACTTTTTTCAACTTTCAACTTTTTTTTTCAGCTCTAGCGGACCACATTCAACCTTTGATTTCGAGTCAAGTCAGATCACCTACTGTCGCTACAATTCTACTTATCGCATGGCTCTATTTCACTCCTTTCTCAATCATATTAATAAGCAACTTTTCTTCAACAACTTTTAACCCAATAATCCTAAAATTGTGACAAAACACTGTAACCCTTATATAGGATCGCAAGTGAAACATTGCCATGGAAGACAGCTCAAGTCTATATCCTCGCTTTGCACCTGGATCTGAGTATTTGGTTTACATGAGCACTTCTAACAATTACATATTCTTCAACAACTTTTCAACCCAATAACACTACAATTGTGACAAAGCACTGTTACCCTATACAGGATCACAGGTGAAACATTGCCTAGGAAGACGCTCAAGTCCATATCCTCACTTTGCACCTGGACCTAAGTATTTGATTGCATGTGTAAATCTCACAATTGCTTATTCTTTAACTACTAACCCTGTCCAACGCCCACCAATATTCTCTTAGAATGTGAATTTTTATGTCATCATTTTATTTTAATCATCTTTTTTGTTAATCAAACACAATGTCATTTTTATTTCACTTTTATATATCCAACAAATATCATCTTGTTATAGCCCTTTTTAACCCTCACAGTTTAAATTAATTAAAAGAAATTTTAATTACTTACCTGTGTTAGAGAGGCTTTACCCGCCTAAACCCGGATAAACCCTTTCACTCCCGGGGCCCATCTATGGTAATTTAAACCAACAACCCCATACTGTGTATATAACTTATAATAAGATTGTCATGTTGTATATAGAGACACATCTATAAATAATTATGCGCATGATTAATCTGTGTCATCGCATCGCCCTATGTAATGTAATTTGTACAAAGTGGATAAATAAATAAAATCTGTAATAGATTTAAGAGTTGAGCTAGGGCAGAGATCGAACATATAGTATTGCCAAAACAACAGAGTCTAAAGATGGAAGTCATAAATCAGGTAGATTCACAGTTCCCACGACAGGCCACCCACACTGTCACATGTGGTGGAATGCAGGACCCCTCTCACACCTGGACAGGTAAAGGCGCCCTTTCTCAAACGCCCCTGTCACATAAGGTCGCCCCGTCTTTAACCTATAAATCATCACCTTACAGTCTCTTGACAGCTCAGTACAGTTCAGTTCAGTTTAGTTTAGTTCACCCTTAGTGCAAGCCGCGTCGGTCGTATGTTATGTCGATCTCATCCAACATGTAGTTAGGAAGAACTCGTCTATCTCCATCTTTTCGCTCCTTAGCTCAACTTTTATCTGTTAACGGAACTTTCTTAGTGCAACTGTGTCTTCGTTTTTTGTGTATGGATATCCCCAGCTTTCCACTCTGCCTCGACCACGACTGCCTGTATTTTGTGAGAACTTTTAAAGGTCTTCCAAGGTGCAGAGAGGTACTGGAAAACTCTACATCCTGACTGTTCCTCTCGGTCAACACAGTACAACAAGAGCTACCAGGACTTCAACTTATTTCAGTAGTCGACATCAAACTCAACAACTTATTACATGAGTCGACAGGATTCTACAAGAGTCAACAGGATCTCAAATTATTACATATATATATATTATAATTTAAAAGCTCAAATATTCTGTATTTTAAAAAATATATATTACAATGTTATTCATTGATAATTCTACTTTTTTATCATCGTTTTTAGAGTGACTTTCAGTTTTGTTGTAAATATGCGTAGTTAACATATCTATCTTTTTGAATCACTAATATAGGATTAACTTCATAAATTCTATATAATTGTGAAAATACCTGATTTGTAATATTTCTTCAAGTAATTGAAAATAAAAAAAACTACTTGATGGTAAATAATGATCTTCCTTTTATCATGACTGCACCTTCAATCCTTTATCTAACAAAAAACAAATTATTCACAACATATATATGTGCATTATGCATTTTTAAAGGGAGAAAGTGTGTCTCTTTTGAAACACGATATATATCTCAAAAATTCTTAGAAAACTGATAAAGGTTTCTTTTATATATTACTAGCCGAATGACCCGGGCAACGCCCGTGTTTTACCCGATTGAATGTTTTGAATTCAAATACTATTTGTTACAATTATAAATTGGCGCCTTAAATAAATGCATATTTTAGTTAATAACTATAGCCTATATGCTTTATCTGTCTATGTACTGTTGGCTTCCGTAGGCGTCTCTTACTGGGAAAAAGAAAGAGAGGATTCCATTTGGTTATTAACTAATATATGCATTTATTTAAGGAGCGACCCGCTCCAACACAATAGTTACAGAAAGGTGGGCGAAGGTGGCGTGATCGTAGCCGACCAATAGGAGGGCGCCATTCCAAAAAAAAAAAAAAAAGCAAACCGTGACAGAGGCCATGACGCTCGTAACTGTATATAGAATTATAGCCACAAATCACGAGATTATATAAAATTGCAGAAGGCTGGCATTTATTCATCAAAAGAGACACCTCTCCTTTCAAAAATTTTCTTTATCATCCTTATTTTTGTGAGTAATACTGTCTTATGAAGAGTTTCTACGATTGAATGAGCTCTTGCGGGAAGATTTTATTACCTTGTTAGTACAGTAATAATTAATTAGATTTTATAAAATCGTCAAAAATATTTTGAATGTATCATATTAATTACAAAGGGGTCGGTGAGAGGATGGTCTAAACCGTTGGTTTTCGACTGCTACGACCCGGGTTCGATTCCCGTATTGGGCACTTTTTTATGATTAAAAAAAAAAATGCTCCATGGCCCCCGACTCTTGCAAAAGTCCAACCCTATCAGCGTGTTCGAGTAACTAAACGGGGCTCTGGCACATTTGTAAGTGCAAAGCAGTCGCCTACTTCTACTCAACATGATTATTACGGCCTGTACCATGTGTACTAAGGATAAGCAAAAGACGCAGCGATCTTCAACAAACTATGATCAAAATACAGGGTATCTTTCATGTAAACAGACTCTCTTCAGGAAGCTGTAAGTATGCAAAGATGTTCTATTAGCTGTTTATCACAGTGTAAGGGCGTGAAGATTTTCATTGACTTAGAAACTTTTTCAAGAATCAAGTCTTTTACAAAGACAATCACGTTATAGTAGTTAGGGACAATAGTAGTCCCCTTGATAATTGATGAGCTAATTGTTATGAAACTTAATGAATTTAGATAGTATATCGTTTGATATAGTTATATTAACCAAGATAACAAATTTTTAAATTTAAATTCTATGAAAATTCACCTGTAATAGGTGGAAGTTGAAAAATCAATTTTACAAATCGGTAAATAAAGTTTAAGTGTAAGTTATACTTCATAATTAAGCTTCATTAATTATTCTATTCGAGAATATTCAAAATTAGTTTATAATTTATTAAACCGTTTTAACTTTCGAGTTGAATTGTAATGCACTTTAACACTTTAAATTTTCACTTATTTACAAAATAATCTGATACAATTTTAAATGCTTTATATTTATTCTATTGCCGTATATATACTAAATGTTATATAACAGCACAATACCCAGGATATAAAATACTAAATATTATATATACTAGTTTAGAATATTATTAGTCTAGAATAGTACATTTAGTAACAAGAAGCTAAAATAACCCGTTGTACATACTATGAAAATTTTCAAGAACAATTAACCCAAATATGCCTCTTTTTTGGAAAAAAAATATTATTATAAAAATGAGGGATAAATACAGTACTATTATATGAATCATAAATACATCCCTGAAAATGTTTATATGTATAAATAAAATAGCAACATTCTATATAAACAGTTTGAATATAAAGTTATTTAAAATATTAATATTAAAAACACTTTTTATTTTTCTATTTTTGTACATAAAACAATTCAGAAGAGCAATATCCAGAAAATACTAAATATTATATATATATAAATTGAAAATATTTTGAAACTACAATTTTATCTAGAATAATAATTCAGTAACTAGAATAAATTACCCTGAATATAGAGGTTGTCTGGCCGGCGCATTCATATTTCTATGAAAAATAGACACTTCGGCCAGTTAGAGTTTTATTTATTTTTTCTCTCAACGTTTCGACAAAACTCTAACTGGCCGAAGTGTCTATTTTTCATAGAAATGTTGAGAAAAAAAAAACGTTGAGAAAAATAAAAAACTCAAACCTTCCAAGTGTCTATTTTTTCATAGAATAAATTAGCTTGTTTTACATACTATGCATTTTACATATTATGGTTCGATTCCCGCATTGGACACTTTTTTCTGTTAAAAAAAATGCTCCAATGGCCCCCGATTCTTGCAAAAGTCCTACCCCACCAGCGAGTGCAAGTAACTAAACGGGGCTCTGGCACATTTGTAAGTGCAAAGTCGAACTGCTTTCACATGTGTAGACATGTGGTGCGCTTACAGTAAAAAAGCAGTCGCTAACTACTCACCATGATTATCATGGCCTGTACCACGTGTACTAGGGATAAGCAAAAAAAAAAACATACTATGCAAATTTTCAAGAACAATTAACCCCAAAATACACTTTTTCGTAATAAAAAAAAAGATAATTATTATAAAATGAAGGACATAATATGATACTAATATAAATCATAAATACAGCCCTCCCTGCCCCCGCTCTAGAAGCATAGACTCAGGGAGTTTGTGTAATCTTTGCACAAAGGGATGTACAACCCTTAAAAAATTATTGTTTCTATGTGTATAAATAAAATAACAATTAAACAATATATAGAAACAGTTTGATTATATAGCTACTAAAAATAAGATTGATTCGAATTCATGTTAGAATATATTAAATGTCATTTTGATCAACTGTTTTGAAAAAGCATACTGATTGGCTGATTAAATCAACGCTGATTGGTAGATTGAAAACACGTGACAGGAAAGAATCAATTAGCGTACAAGCAAAAAACGGACATCCTTTATGCATATGAATAAATTCAGTAGTAAATTATAGATATATTTTTAAACGGAAAGAAAAATAATTAATTAACTAAACATAAAGTTAAGTTAAAAAAGTCTTAGAAGAAAGTTTTATCTCTTAATTTAAAAACAATGCATAGCTATACTAATGTACACAAAGAAATATGGATAAAAGAGAAATGTATGAAAGAATACATAGCATAATATATATTCCAGCTATGGAGGCGAGACACAGTTATATGATTGATCACACACAACATCATCCCATTGCAAATTCAAGTCGCGGCTGAATTTTAAATTAGGAATCGAAGCAATCTTTTCTCACTTTTTCTCGGAGTATGTCTACCCCTTCTCATGTTTCGTCCTGAGATAGACTTTCATCGTGTCGACTTACTGCATAGATTGTCTTGTTGTTGTTGGTGGAGGTGTCGCGATGTGATTCTATATTGGCACACATATATATGTTTATAACATTAGGTTCTGAGAGGATTATAATAATGCAACAAAATATACATCTATTCTTTTAAACAATGTAATTACTGGTATTGTGACACACTCCTTATCATCTCTTACACGGTCTGTACTGAGGTGATAAATAATATTTCAGTTTAAAAGAGAGTGGTGCCTCTTTTGATATACAAACAGACACACACATATGTGAAAAAATAATTTTAAAATAGAAAAAGGTCAGGTGCTAATATTAAAAAACAAAATAAGCACATCCTGACCGTTCACATGAACATTTTAGATGGCAGAACGCAGGTTAAATCAACGTTCAGTTAATTTCTATTCCACTAGATGGAGCTCTGCCATCGAAAAAGCTTATGTGACCGGTCAAGATATACATATATATTATTTTAAAATATTATTTTATTTAAAATTATATTTCATAGATTCAAATACTCTGTTAAATCGACCGCCAGAGGTGTCACGCTTCCCCTATAAAAATTCATTGTTGTTTCCCGATTACCGGCTCAAATCTTTTGTACATTGTGTAAATAGGTTTTTAATTTTTTCATTCTTACGCCTTAAGTAAGGCAGTACTTTTGTCAAATTATGTTTATTCATATATTTCTTAGTTCAATCAAAGAAATCTCTGATCAAAACTATTTTTAGTATTATTCTTTCGGGATTTTAACCACGAGTTCATTACCATAACATAATCCTCAAGATAATCAAAAATCAACAGAAATTACATTATTTATTTTATAACATATATGTGCTAAAGGTTACACATCTTCCTTTAAAAATGTATCAAATTTGGCCAATTCGACCAATTTCAGAAATACTATCACATCCTCGTAGCATGTTATGATATCGAAGCCACCCCTGTATTAATGAGAGCTCGAAACCATGGTATACAAGTTGACTTTGCGTTGTGGCTTATTCTTTCATACCATTATTATGTTTTGTACGACATTGTTTTAATGACATTTTACAAAGGGCGATAAATGTTCGAGGTATATTCTGTGTTATATATGACATTCTAATAGTGACATGCACGTCCAAAAATCCCTGATATATATACCTACTGTGGAGAAGTATAGATTACTATAGTAAAATCCACCTGATTATTTAGGTCAAATTCACTAACCATCTTTCAGGTTAATGAATAAAATGGTTTATTAGCAATATAAATATAAAATACCAATCATATAAATACCTTTCCACACAAGTAAAATCTACTTTCCACATGAGGGGGTCGGAGGAAGGATGGTCTAAACCTTTGGTTTTCGACCGCTACGACCCGTGTTCGATTCCCGCATTGGGCACTTTTTTTCTGATTTAAAAAATGCTTCAATGGCCCTCGATTCTTGCAAAAATCCAACCCCACCAGCGAGTTCAAGTAAACAAACGGAGCTCTGGCACATTTAAAGTGAAAAGTCGAATTGATTTTCACATATGTAAACATGTGGTGCACTTATAGTAAAAGCAGTCGCCTACTACCTACCATGATTATCACAGCCTGTAGCACCTGTACAAGGGATAAGCAAAAAAAAACTTTCCACGATTATATTTTCAAACCTATATAATTGAGGGATATAGAGAGTGAATAGAATTCATTGAATATGTATTCTAAATAAATATAGTACAATTCATCAAATTAGAACATCTTAAAGTACTAATTTGTGAATTTATTTTTAAATTGTTGAAGATACTGTGGACTAAATGACACAGTTTGGTATATAATAGAGATCTAAGGTTTCTTTTTAAGTTTAAAATGATGGTCGGAATGACCATAATCAGGATGACCTCCTTGTGTAATTACATCTTCAATTTGTTCACTCGTAGACCTGGTGATCTGTCATTATAAGACCCTGATGGATCTTCATCAACACACGGAAAGTTACCAATTAACTTTACAAATTCACCCTTTAGGATAGAATAATTACTCGGGTTGAATTTTAAAGTGTCGTCTTCAGTAATTCACTCACGGGTTTGAAATCTTTCTTGAAGTTTTCTCTTTGTAATTATCATTATAGAGCGCACATTGAAAATTGTCAGTTTTACATACCTATATCAATGTAACTATAGTCAAAGATTTAGAAACTTTTCTCTTATTCATTTACCTATGAGAGATTTGTATTCTTGTATTTATGACTATTTCTTCAGTTCAGGAGAACATCTGAGGAATATCATTGGAAAAATGAAGTTTAAAATAACAAACATACAGTGGCTGCTATGTTTCATTATTAAGAATCTCTACAAAATTCATTTATATATATGTATTTCAACTTCGGAGGGGGTCAAAATGCAATGATAAGTCTAAAATAGAAGACTTGATGTACGTACCGCATTCTGCATATTGTGGATGACAATTAGTCTGCCTTTTTTTCTTTTTAATCTATAGAACGAATTTCTACAATTTGTAAACTGAAGATGAAAAAGATTTGTGAATGTTTGACCCATCAGAAATGAAACTTTCAAGAGATTTCGCCTATTTAATCTTCCAGATTGCTATAGATAGTATTATTTACTAATTAAGGTAAAAACATCAGGCATCAAGAGATAAACTTCTTTTTAGAAATTTTATTTCAAATATCTAACTTTCAGGCAGGATAGCCTTTCTACAGGAAAAAACAGAATATATTTTTATGAAACACAATATACAATATAAAAACCTTATCCCTGATGTTTTCACCTTAATATGGTATAACAAGGAATTATTTTATTGAATTCTTTACTAATGTTTGTTCAGGCTTCTTGTGATCTTTGATCTTCTCTTGTCCTTTGCCTGAAGAGCTCGAAGTATAAAAATATCTTTGAAATTTCCATAATTAAAGAAATCCTATTTTTTCATAATTTTGTTAAACATCATCAGTAAGAATAAACTCTAAATGCAAACACTATAAGCAGATTGAACAATAGACACAATAGAGAGAGAGAGAGAGAAATAAAGAAAACATTTCGAAAGATATCCATCTACAGTGAATTTGAACCCATCTGAAATGTTAAGAGATACGATCAATTCTTAACGAGATAAAATTTTCAAGATATTTTAAAACTGGAATCTGGGAATATATATATATTAGTATATCTAAACTCATGGACAAAACTTAATGAAATGGAAGGAATTTGATTTGCTGGTCATATATATATATATATATATATAATTATTTTTTTTTTGGAGGAGACAGAGGAAATTTGTTCACACTTGGTTATCTCATGTGTCTTCAATAAAGGTCGCTGTAATATCTTTCAGAGTTATTGTCGTATAATCCCGATATACATGCTAAAAGGTACAACTTTCTTGAGTGTAGTCAATGTATGTAACTACAAGGTATAACAGAGCGCTCCATCTATATTCATAAATAGGAACTATTTAGAGCTAATGGCTCTCTTTTTTTTTTAAAGCCAACAATTTCCTACTGCCTTCACTTTATCATTTCAGGAATTGTGTTCGTTTGAGAAGAGACACACTCACTCTAAAATTTGAATTATAAAAATATATATGTATATGTTAAAAACAAAAAAGGCCTAGATTTCAGAGAGCCATCTATAAATGCTCATGTGAACCTGGTCAGGACATGCCTTTTTTGTTTTTAATATCAACACCTGACCTTTTTTATATATTTTTTGTTTTTTCATATGTATATGTGTATAAAAAAAAATAATGTGCCATTAACCCAAGATAGAGGACATTGCGACTTTTGAGATAGAGATGCATGGAGACATCTGAGGCTCTTCATTAAACACGACAACAACAACAATAATGCCATTTGCTATCTAAAAAAAGCTCATGTTTGTGATCAGGATATGCCTAATTTGCTTTATATATATAAAGCTATATGTAAATAAAGTTTATAATATAGTAAACAAGACCGGTGACCCGGGCTTCGCCCCGGGATTGACCCGTGTGCATATCTAACCGAGTGATATATATTTTGATAAGAATTTTTTAATAATTGTTTGTTATTAGCATTATCTATTTGTTTGCATTAGCATAATTTCATCTAATCTTTGATAGAGGGCGCTGTTCGTGAGCTAAGTAGAATAATTTGAATATATAGTTTTAATAATTGATTTATATATTTTTTTAAAATAGCCTATCGTCTTCCCCGTATTTCTTTACCTATGTATGGAAATTTTGGTTTGAATTAGTGAACTACTGCGAATTTGTATACCGGACATACGAACAAACAAACATACAAACATTGATTTTTATATATATAGATATTTACTATTAAAAATCGATCGTATTTAACTCATTATATATTCTATAGTTGCATAAAAAATTAGTTATGATTAATGAAGAATTTGTACAACACAGCTTTTGAATGCTAAACAATTTGATTCTGGAAAGTTATTCTAAACTAATGGAACTCTAGCAATTTATCAAAGCAACTAATGTTGTCAAACAATAGAGGAGGAAGTAAATGTAAATTGGTTCTAATGATAAAATCCAAAATTATCTGGAAATTACATTTCTCAAGAGAGGACAAATACAAAAATAAACGTGCTGAATTAAAGTCCATTTAGTAGTTATTTGGTATGTTTACAATGGCTTTAAATTGGTCTCCTAAATTGTGTTTTAGAATTAAATAGAAGACAATTTGTAGATATTTATTGAGTTTACTCAGTGATTGTTGAAATATATGTTGGGAATTATTGCAACGGGGTCTGAATGTGCGTTGTTTATTGGAATTAAATAGCTATATATAATTAGCGAGTTATTTTAACAATCTACACAATAAAAATCTAGTTTTTATAATAAAATATCGTTTTAGTATTGAAGAATAATGACATTTTATGTTGGAATTATTGTGAATGGAAGAAATTACATTAATATACACTCTATTATATATTTAGAATTGTTCTAAAGAGACAAAGGGCGCCTCTCCCATCAAAATAGACGTCAAAACTAGACGCCATCTATTGACCGTCGCCGCAAACTAGCGGCCTCGGTTCGGTGACAAAGCCACAACACCAGCTTTGTTAAACTGAAAAGCGTTCACCTAGAAACCATGGTTTCCGGCTAATGGCTCTAGTCAGCCTAGGGCGGAATTTATTCCATGAGACGTCCATTTGACGTCTATTTTGACGGGAGAGGCGACCTTTGTCTCTTTAGATCAATATCCTCCCGGCAAAATTTCCATCTTTTTAGAATTGTATGTATTTCTACTGTCCTCAAAGCTTAGGTCGATAGTTAATTTCAAAATACCCATTTCAAGAGTCTAGTATCAGTACTACTATAAAAGATAAATCGAAAAATGAAATATAACAGCGGTATGGTAGATTAAACTGGGGAAACCGCTGGAAGGGTTCACCACTGATGAGCCAGGCCCTTCCATTAATTTTTTCAGTTCAGTAAGGACAGTAGAGAGAGAAAATTGTTTAATTTTTGAAAGAATGATACACGTCTATATTAGTTTCGAATCCTCTTAACAGATGGCGCGCTAATGTATCATATTATACACTCTGTAAAAAATCGACGCACCAAGAAGGAATTGTCCGATTTGTGTGAATATACGCATAGAAAGACGTTTCCACCAAACATGCAAATGATTGAAATTTGGTGTCTAATAAGACCAAACAAAAGAACTTAAAAGTGATCCAAAGGCTCCCGATTCTTGCAAAAGTCCAACCCCACCAGCGAGTGCTAGTAACCAAACGAGGCTTTGAAACACTTGAAAGTGAAAAAGTCAAACTGCTTTCTACCTGTATAGACATGAGGTACACTTACAGTAAAAGACGTCTCTAAATACTCACCATGATTATCATCGTCAGTTTAATGTATTTTGGGAATAATTTAATAGGAATCTTGTTCAACCCCCACCAGTGAGTGCTAGTAAACAAACGAGGCTTTGGGACACTTGAAAGTGAAAAAGTCAAACTGATGACGTGATGCACTTACAGTAAAGGACGTCGTTAAATACTCACCATGATTATCATGGCCTGTATCATGTATTTTGGGAATAATTTAATAGGAATCTTGTTCAACCCCCACCAGTGAGTGCTAGTAAACAAACGAGGCTTTGAAACACTTGAAAGTGAAAAAGTCAAACTGCTTTCTACCTGTATAGACATGAGGTACACTTACAGTAAAAGACGTCTCTAAATACTCACCATGATTATCATCGTCAGTTTAATGTATTTTGGGAATAATTTAATAGGAATCTTGTTCAACCCCCACCAGTGAGTGCTAGTAAACAAACGAGGCTTTGGGACACTTGAAAGTGAAAAAGTCAAACTGCTTTCTACATGTATATACATGAGGTCCACTTACAATTAAGGAAGTCGCTAAATACTCACCATGATTATCATGGCCTGTATCATGTATTTTGGAAATAATTTAATAGGAATCATGTTCAACCCCAACCCCCACCAGTGAGTGTGAGTAACCAAATGGGGCTCTGGCACACTTGTAAGTGCATAGGTCAACTGATTTCTACATGTATAGACATGTGGTGCACTTACAGTAAAAGACGTCGATAAATATTCACCATGATTATCATCGCCTTCTATATTATCATACAAAAACCCCTACTGATAAGACTTTGATTGACAATCTTTTTGAAGCAACGTTCACAAATGGTTGTCAATCTAACATTTGTTCGAGCTAAGTGCAATGACAATCTATGGACCCCCAATAAATAGAAACGACAGAACATTTACACAGCTGTGTGGCTTCAAGTATTTATAAACCTCAGTGATTCACACTCTGTGATATTTAATGGGTCTATTGTTTTGGACTATTGACCTTCTCTCATATTCTCTACAACATATGAGAGTCATTTAGTTACAACTATTCCAATTGTACTTGGAGAACATTTCTGAATTATAAATATTAACAGTTAGGTTTGTGTGTGTAGTAGTATTTTCTTACGATACAAGACCTTTTATTCAGCATATCTTCAGATTTCCGACATTTACATTATATATATTCAGCTTTTATTTAATTTTTTCAACTTGATGTTTGATTATGAAAATTCCCGAAGGTCCAACTAAAAGTTGGTCACTACACATATTGGAATAAATATTAATGAGTAAATTTTTATTACGATTAAATTTTACGATATATAAACAATTATTTTGTGAAAATGAGCAATACATAAATAAATCTTTAATAAAAAAGACATATATTGGATCAAAATATCATTTATTTTACCAATATTTCAGTTGGCTGAACGCCAACCTTTATCAAGGTATTATAACATATTAATGTGGCGCTGAGGTTGTTGTTGACACACATTAATATGTTATAATACCTTGATAAAGTTTGGCGTTCAGCCAACTGAAATATTGGTAAAATAAATGATATTTTTGATCCAATATATGTATTTTTAATTGAATAAACAATTATACAATTTATATAGCTTGTACACTAACAATAAATACAAAAATCTGAATATTTGAAATGGAGAAACACATTTGACACCACAATAACAATCCTATCAACAATATAGATGAATAAGCATATATGTGTGAAATATCTTATTTAGAATACCAACAATAATTTTAGTCATCCAAATATCTGTTGTGAAACAATATAAACAATAACCAGAAGATATAAATAATGGTACCTCATCTACATCAATATAAAAATATGCAATTACAATAAATAAATATACAATGTCTTTTGCTATAGTCGATCTAAAACCCAGTATAAAAATCATTCAAACCGATCAAAATATGCTATAGCCCATTAGAAACAATGACTTGACAAAGGAAAAGCAAATAATTACTTATAACTATTCTTTACGGTCTAAAATATTGTGAAAATGTATAGACAATTATAGAAACATACATGTATGTCAGCCTAAGTGTCCCTAGGGGGACATAGCGCTTTAAATTGAATTAAAAATAATGGAAAAACCAACAAAACTCTACAATGGCAATCTTTATCTCTTTCATTTATTTGATAGATATAAATATATAAAATGAACTTTTCGTGAATATAGCACAATCATTCTATAACTGTTCAAATATAATATAAAGCTATAGAAACACAAAAACGGTAGAAGCACCAATAACTCTACAATATCAACCATTTTTACATAAATACAAATAAGTATACACAATATACCATTCATGTATTATAGCAATAATTCTAACGATACAAGTATGATATATGCACAATATACTTTTCATATATTGTGGCAGTCGCGATATAAAACAATAGAAACAAGAGCCAACACAGAGAGAAACAACGATAACTCTACAATAACACACCATTAGAGGCTCTCTAACAAATGATGGTGGATCATTTATCAAACAGCCACTTGGAAGAGCACCTATTAGGTGCCGGAGATTCCCCTTCTTTGCCGAGAAACACCCCACTACAGCTTATGTGGCCGTTTTACTCTTCATTTTCTTAGACAAAATATTGCCCTCTTTTATTTAGTATGATAAAAAGTCATTTTTGAAAATAACGTAAAATTTAAAATTCAAAGATATCACTAAAATTAATAAAACTTGACATAACTCTTTGGCATTAGTCGAAAAAAATACGCTTATTTATATAACAAAAGAGTGTTTAAATTATAGTGATTACAAATGATGGTTTGTTCCCTTTTTTTCAAGATGAAAAATGCAGTAAATATGTATGTGATGGATAAGAGAAAACAAAAAAATATATAAATATAAAAGGGGGTAGCGATAAGTTGTTGTTGTGTGGTAAAGTTGTTGAGAATTTGATAAAATAAAAGGTTATCTTTCATGGTGTCTGAGATTTGAGGCAACCAATAGGTAGACAACATCAATGTCATCAATTAAATTATTTTAAAATGCGCATCTCGTTATTAATTGTATATTTTAACCAATAGAGATTGTGCGTAATGTTCCTCGAGATATATCACTCTGTGTTAGATTAAAGATGAGAATGTTACATTCTCTATATATTCATATTATTAAATTGAGATCACAACAAGAAGTAAATCTTTATTCCCATCGACAACTCGATATTATTGCTAGTGAATGTTATTGACCAATACGTCGATAACAATAAAATATTTTCTTCTAGCCTAAGTGGCTATTTATTGATGACTCCTTTAGGTTCAACTTTCGTATCCATATCATTGCTCTATCGTGCAGTCTACAGATTAAACCATAACATCAATCCACTGATATATCAAATTATGTTCTAATAGAGGCACCTCTCCCTTCAATTGTGCATCAGAACGTTGCAACATACATGTATAATTATTCTCAATGTATAATTTTCTTACAACATAAACCTTAGATTATTAAAACATTGGATCAGTAAACATGAGGGCAACCATTTCGTTCTTTTACATTACTTTATTTTTCATATAACCATTTTGTAAACAAAAAAGGTGATGATGATAAATTCAATGAATATTTACACAATCATAGAAAAATTATATTAAACCTTTATATAAACATAAATATTCTAACTAAATTAAACAATACATAACCCTAGTAAAAAACCTTTAATAGTGATCACATAAAGAATGAGCCACAACAACACGATTGTCAAATTCAGACAAAAAGCTAGATTATATACCTTAATTTTCCAAAACTAGTGCTGTGGCTTAATCTTTATCATCACTAGTAGATATTTTTACTTGTAGGATTTTTTTTTATATTTCAATTTGAAGCGCTATGTGCCCCTAGAAACACTTGCGCTTTCATAAATTTATGTCTTTACATTTATCTATACATATATATACAATTATTCTAGGCCGTGAATATAATAGTTATATGATATTAACAAGGAGAAAGAGAGAGAAAAATGATTAAAAAGAACTATGTACAAAAGAAAGAAATGTCTGTCAATATGTACAATAAGCATAATATAAATTATCAGTTTCTTAAAAGATATTTGTTGCTATATAATTCATAATACATCTACAATATAGGGTGATTCAGAGCGTATAGTTTTGATGCACAATTAAAGAGAGAGGTGTCTCCTTTGGTACATGAATATCATCCTTCCGCAACCTCGTGTTATAAACCATATTAATTATATAAAAATTTAAATGCTAATATATATTATGAATATTAATTAGGGTCTGTGACTAAACCTAACCCTTCAGTAGCGCTATAGAAGGCTCGAGGTAAAGAATGAGGAGGTTACAAAGGCAGACAATGTGCCAACACGGTCGTAGAGCTCGGCACAAAAAGAAGACTCACACGGCGGCACCACGGGGATGGAATCTCATCCCCCTCTGCACGAAGGAAAAAAAAAAACGCCGACCCCTCTTTCCAATGAATAAGTGCTAATATACAAGATCTCTTTTCACCTCGACAATTAGCTGCGTTTTTTGAGGGCAACCCTTTCTACAAGGAGTTGGTTCCTAATTTAACCACGACCCTAATTTTTTTTTTTACTGTCTGGTTGGTTGGTTGGGTACTGAGGCGGGATAATCCGACAGCCTGTGTCGTCTTGAGGGACAGGTTTGGTGACTAACACTTACTGGATATGGAAAACTTGTTCTTGTGACTAACATCTTGCTTATTTGTTTAAACTATCATTGTTGGGTAGCGTTGTTTTGGAACCTAAAGTATTCTTAAAGATATTTTTGATTTTTTTTTTAAATTTCATTTGTTATAAAACTATATGAATGTATTTGTGTCTGTTTCGCATAGGTTTGATTTATCACGACAATATATGCATAATGACACTATGTGGCGCTGATATGTTGTAATGCCTTGACATAGGTTGGCTTTCAGCCAATTGAAATAGTGTCAAATAAATCTTTTTATTCAATCCAATATATGCCTTTTTTATCTATATTTTAATGTGTGTATATAAATATATATATGTCGTATCTGTCGTGGTCGAATGGAAGGGCGCAGCCGTTGTGCATGTAAGCTTCGAAAAGAATTTGTTCCACACTTGTGTGAGTGCGCGCCACGATTCTAATTATGACGAATATAAATTATTTCTCTTGGGCATTAGGCAAATTATGACATATATATATATCAAGAAAAAGGCATCTCCTTATCGTGAAACCGAAATTTGCTAATGCCATCTTTTGGAATAAATATTAACTAATCGTAAACCTTCGAGCCAAAATTCTTTAAAATTAGTCAACGATAAGTTGTTAACAATTCCGAAATTATCAGAAAAAACTGTTTCAGAATTAAATTCTTTTTTCTTATCAAATATAGAATTATAAATGCACATTTGCAAATTCTGTTGGTTCTGCATTTTTGGACGAACCTTTGATACCATAGCGAAATAGGTCTGGAAGGAGAATCACTAAATCTGGTATATGTAGATTAGTCAGGTAAGAGACAAATTTGCATATTTACCGTTTGTCCCGCATATCCGGGGGAAGCCGGGGCATTAGTCTGATGGAAAATTATTTTAAAGCGCATCGTACAGAAGCTTCATCCTTTTAAACATTTTAAAAACACGTTTAAGTTTATTTTAGACAGACTTACAAATACAACACTCAACGATCTAAATTGTTTGGTAAATACACTTTTAAATACAAACTTGTTTAGTGAACTTTATCCTTTTCATAGAGGAAAATTTGATGGAATAGTATTTAAAGCATTTAAGAGTATCCATTAGTGTATGTTTAAGTTTAGAGAAATTTTGTTTCACTTCCACTCTATAAAGTGGAATTTGGCGAAAGTGCAAAGAGGAATAAAAGGCTTACATTGTGTACACAGGGAATTGGGTAAGTAGCGTTAAAGTGGTGTACTTTTGTTGAACATATATATCTAACCATTTCTACAACAGTTTTTTATATAAAACTATATTCTGTTATTAAAAACATTTTAACGGAAGGATATGATTTGTCCGAACCAATTTGCAAGATAAAAACCTCTTTGGAAGATGGTTTCATCAATTTAATCATCACACCGCTTCTTAGAGCTCTAATACTGTATTGGAAAATTCTGCTTATATAGGCTACAATGAAGGGTCGAATCTTAGAAATTGCATTTAAACAAACTACAAAAATAAGAATTCAGGACATCAGATTATATATAATCATTTAATTAAAAAGGCATATATTGGATCAAATATATTAATATATTATATTAATATATAATTATATATTATATATATTTTAATTAAAAAAGCATATATTGGACAAAATATATTTTATTTTACATTAATATTTTATAATACCTTGATAACGGCTGGCGTTCAGCCAACTGAAATTTTGATAAAATAAATGATATTTTGATCCAATATATATATTTTTAAATTAAATATTTATTTATGGATTGCTCTATTTTCAAAATATATCATATATATATTTAAATGAATTAGTTTGACGTTAGATAAATAATTATCATAAAATTCATTTTCTGAAATATAATACACGCTGTATGGTGTGTGATAAAATAAATATAACAAGAAAAATAACAACTTATAATTATTTTGTTTTCATTGTTATGTATATATCACCAGACGATAGATCCGCCAAAAGTTTCCAAAAGATATAATCGATAATATATGGAAATCCCAATTACCGTGGGTTTCTCAACTTTTCTTTTTAAATATTTAAGCCCCAATTCATATTTATAAACGAATTTCTCACCATCCTTATGTATTCAGATTGGCTTAGATGTACATAAATATTTATAGGGAAATTTTAAAATATATATTTATATATGGATCTTGCCAAATATTTATGAAATTTTCTGAATATGCAACAAAATATTATATATATATATATATATATTATATAATCGAAAAATATTATATAATCTAAAAACCTCAAATATTTCTATATTTTAAAAAATATATACTTTATTTTATTCATTGATAATTTTATTTTTTGTTATCATCGTTTTTAGAAAGACTTTTAGTTTAGTTGTTTAGTTTTAGTTATTTAATTTTGTTGTAAATATGCGTAGTTAACCAATCAATCCTTTTAAATCACTAATATAGGATTAAATTATAAATTCTATATAATGTGAAACTAACAAATGTGTAATCTTTCCTCAAGTAATTGAAAATAAAAGCTACTTGACGGTAAATATTTATCTTTTTTTATCACGACTGCACCTCAACCCTTTATCTTATCGATCCTTTGTCTTATCAAGCCTAATCTAACAACAACACAAAATATTCATAACAATAAGTCGACAGGATTACCTGATTTTTCAACCTAATTGCTCTATAAATTATTCAAATTTTATAAAACTACTTTTACAAAATGTCTCGCAAACAAAGGAATGTAGAACACGCCATGACGCCAAATCCAAATACTATAGAAATACCGAAATTTAATGGTCAAAATTTAGACATAATATCTTGGCTCAAATTCTTTAACAAAAAATGTTTACAGAAACACCTTGATGAAGATTTTAAACTAAATAATATTTCAAATTATCTCGAGGGAGAAGCATTTAGTTATTACATAGAAGAACTACAAGATATATATAATTGGGGGGAAATTGAACAAAAATTAACATCATATTTCACAATTAAAGATTCAAATTTATTCAGTAGGTTTCTAAATTTAAAATATATTGATAAAGATGATCTGGAACAATATTTTAAGGAAAAATCTGCTTTAGCCAAAAAACTAAACCTAGATAAAACACTTTTATTAGAGGCACTTACAGATGGAATGCCAGATTACCTAAAAAAATATCTAATAGCTGCAAGAGTACAAGAACCTTCAGAATGGTATAAAATCACAACCCAATTAAAATTATCAACAAATAAAGAAGAAGAACCCCAACAACCCTCTACCAGTACAAGCACTCCAGTAAAAAATTTTAACTCCAACTCCTCCAAAGCTCATCAATACCAGCCTTTTCCCAGGACAGCAGCAGCAACTCATCACCAACAAGAACCCCACAAATCCATAAACCAGCCTCCATACCCCTGCAAGATATGTGCATCTCACCAGCTACCCAACCAGATCCATTTCCATAGAGACTGCCCACTTAAGAACAATAATCATCCGAAGCGCATCAATCCAGGAAGGCCATATTTTGGACATGGACAATAAAGAACAAATATCAGCACCAATTCTTAAGCCTTCACAAATAACTTAATGTCACTCCATACATCTATTAGCGTTTCATTACTCAACCATGTAAAAATAACATTTTCTACGCTTTTGATATTTTGAAGTGTACCTAGCATAATGTAACAATTACTCAAATTTAAATACCTTTTTTGCTTCATATACATTTTTGATATATTTCGCTCATTAATATTTCTTATATATACTTTTATTATAATTTCATAATTATATAAATTATTTGTAAACAAACTTTCTTTTGTTTATTATGAAAAAATGTGCGTATTGATTTTTATTGTTTCATTTTTAATTATTTCTAAAGATTTATTGATTTCGTTTAATTAATTATTTTAATTACCAATTTTATTTTAAAATTTTATTTTTTTAGAATCTTTTCACAGGGGGGAAATATTATATAATCTAAAAATATTATATAATCTAAAAACCTCAAATATTTCTATATTTTAAAAAATATATACTTTATTTTATTCATTGATAATTTTATTTTTTGTTATCATCGTTTTTAGAAAGACTTTTAGTTTAGTTGTTTAGTTTTAGTTATTTAATTTTGTTGTAAATATGCGTAGTTAACCAATCAATCCTTTTAAATCACTAATATAGGATTAAATTATAAATTCTATATAATGTGAAACTAACAAATGTGTAATCTTTCCTCAAGTAATTGAAAATAAAAGCTACTTGACGGTAAATATTTATCTTTTTTTATCACGACTGCACCTCAACCCTTTATCTTATCGATCCTTTGTCTTATCAAGCCTAATCTAACAACAACACAAAATATTCATAACATATATGTGGTATATATATTATTATATATTTATATATGTGCATGTGTTTACTTTGTTTCACAAATATATAATTGGAAAATTGATGATGAAGATATATTTATTCATTATGGAAAATATTTTAACAGAATTTATGTGTATATATATATATTAAAATACAAATAGGCATATCCTGACCACGATATTTGGCCTATTCACTTTCTTGATAAATAAAAAAAAGCCAACCACAAATGCGTTTCGGGCTGTTGGCGCTCGTCAGAATGGTGTAGGCTTAATATAAATATAAATTAAAAGTATAAGGAATAAACAGTAGAAATAAAAGGGTTAAATTTATATATATGTTATATAATTTTTAAAAAATTAATAGAAATATAATAGAGATAAATGCATGTAAATATTATTTTATTTTATTAATCTGTTTAAAATAACTCTGTTGTTCTTGGCCACTAGATGGCGCCACCTTAAATATAAATAGATTGTTTTGTTTTTTTTAGTGTTGGTTAGGTAAGTTAGATTTTATTTTATATAGGTATGTAAATGGTGATATAGAATTAATTGTTAAAATTCTATATTTACTTAATTTAAAATATATACTTTTGCTCAAAGAGTTCAAAATAAACTACTTGAGACTGATTTTCTCTTTTTTAATTAAATTCAAGACGACTGCACCTTCAATTTTAACAAATCATTTTTTGGATTTACATAATTATAGAACATATATATAGTGTAAAAACTGTATAATAAAAATATAATAGTGATTCTATATTTAAAATTTAAATAGTAAACTGATAAGAATGATAATTTATATCAAGTAGGTTTGATTAGATTAGCAAGCTAAATCTAAATTAATTATAAAAATAAATGGTTTTTTAGTTTTATAGTTTAGTTTTGTATTAAAATTATCTTTATTACATTGATTATTTAAATTCAAATTATAAAATTTGTAAATTGTTATTATTTAATAGAGAGAGAGAGAGAAAAAAAAAATTCTTTACTTCTTACACACATCATCCATATATATTTATAATTAATAACAATAAAATTTAACAACGTAACGTCTTTTGCAGTCGGCTTTTACACGTCATTTAGACATACTCTAATTTGTATATAGAATAATAGAAGTGAGAATATATTTAATAGTATAAATTTTAGTAGTTAGAGAGAGAGAGAGAAAATAGAGAAAGACAGAACCATGCACTTTTATTCAAACTAATAATAAGAAAAAAAATAAATTGTAAAGAAGGTAGATAAGATTGTTAGTATATATATATATTTTTATAATTTTATATTTTATCCTTTTTTTTATATGATTTTTTAATTTTTTTTTATTTTATAATATGAATATATCTAGTTGTATTTAGTAATAAATCTATAATATGAATTAACTTTTGTTATAAGTTTGGTTATTATGTTTTGAAACCCTAATGGTAGACCAGACATATACAAAAAGATTTTTAAACTGAATTAATTAGTGGAAAGAGAGATCTGCTGGACCGGAGATTTTCAAATAGAAATCCAGCGACATTTCACTCCTGCTCTATTATGTCATAGATATCTCTTAGACCGGATTTTATGTGTTAATATTAAGTTGTTTTAGTGAAACATTTATATGCACAGATTTAACAAGTACAAGTGTTAAGAAATTCTAACTGTAACCTACCTCGTCTGTGACGCCTTCCTCTGTAAACAGCTATTTCTGGCTGACATCTGTTGGGGGGGGGGGGACACATGTTCGTCCCTTCAAAATTAGACTGCTTTCTCAGAAATTCCAGAAAATCAAACCCCGCGAACAGAACTATAACCAGAAGACTTAGAGATAAAAGCGAAATAGTCATAACTAGATCCGACAAAGGCGCCCAAACAGTCATTATGGATACAACAGAGTATATCGAGAAGATGCACACCACCCTGAATGATCATAGATATTACGAACCAGCTTCTGAATTAGAAAAAATAGAAATTTACAACAGATTCAAAAAGGAACTAAGAAACCTGCAAAGACAAAAAAACAATAACTGATGAAGAACTTAAGAACTTCATATCCAAGATGAATACCGAAGCATACATATACGGATTACCAAAACTCCACAAACCGGGCATACCATTAAGGACAATAGTCGCCTTTTATCTCTCCCCAGCAGCTCTTTTGGCGAAATTCCTAAATTTGTTCCTAACGCCCATACTCAGAGATAGCAATAACCACACTACTATTAATTCCATTCCAACATTCATACAAGAAATATGGCATACCCCCTACAAGGATAATCATACTATGGTTTCTTTTGACGTTGTAAACTTATACCCCAGCTTGCCCCACCCCTTAATTATCGAATCCACCAAAAACCTCCTCTCACAACACGGCATCGACAATAGCACCTCCGACAAAATCACAAAATTGATAAATCTAAGGTTAAAAATAAACATATTCACCTTTAACTCTAAACACTACAAACAGACCAATGGCTCCCCTATGGGAAGTCCTTTATCCTCCCCACTAGCCGAAATAGTCATGAGACACATAGACCAAACAATAATCAGTCGTTTCCCTAATATAATACAAACCTGGAAAAGATATATAGATGACATTTTTTGCATTTGCCAAACAGATAAAATCAATAACATATTAACTGAAATAAATAGCCTCCATAATGAATTAAACTTTACCATAGAAAAAGAAAACAATAATTCCTTACCATTCCTTGACATCCTCATTACTAAAAACAACTCACAGTACAATTCTACAGTATATTACAAACCTACATTCCAACCCAATTTCATACAATACTCATCATACTGCCCACTAAGTCACAAAATCAACACAGTAAAAACCCTAACAAAACGGATACACACACACTGCTCCAACAACACAAGTAAAGAAATAGAAACTAAAAATATAATTCAATATCTTACCACAGCCGGATACCCAAAAAATTTCATATTAAGGCATTTTTATAACCCCAATAACACAAACAATAGTCAAACATATAAATCTATTTGCATCATACCGTACTCCCCTAATTGCGTAACAATAGCCCGAGAAATTATAAAATACGGTATAAAAACATATTACGAAAACACACCCAACATAGGCGCAATAGTCAGAAATCCCATAACAAAAAACAATAGCCATAACTCACCAATATACAACAGCCAAGCGATATACTCAATAGAATGCAACCAATGCAATTGTATGTACATAGGCGAAACCAGCAGACAAGTAATAGACAGGATAAACGAGCACACCAGATCCATAAATAAAAAAGATAAAAAATCTCTTTTATACCAACACACTCAAAATACAGGTCACACCTTCAACCTAAATAACCCAAAAACTTTCTACACCAACATAAACAACAAACAGAAAAGACTGTATTTAGAAGCTTTTTTATCATTAAAACACGCAAGCATCAATAGACACATTGAAATTCCAGAATCATACACAGAACTCATAAATAGCAATTAAAAAATGTACACTTCCCCATATTTAATGCAATAGCTCCTATTTCGTAACACTTTTCCATAGCTAATTCAAATCTCATATGTTAAATTATTACATAATAGTTTTTACCTTAAGTTTAGAAAGATGTAAATATTTTGATTAACCATTAATAATATTTCAATACTTAGCATATATCAAGAAATTAATAGTTCTCTTATAAATTTTTTTTGTGAATATATAAACATATTAGGTAAATATATAACAGCTGCTGTCGATTCACTACCATTTGCGTTGCTCCTGTAGAAGGGCCACCATACCCGAAAGCTTGAGCTTTATTAAACTTTTTAAAGAAAGAAACGCAACCTCGGAGGCTATATTATTTTGTCCTAAAGATTTTACAGAGGTTATAATATTGGGATATCTTATGTGTGCACAAAAATTATATTCACAAGGCTTAATTTTTAGGCGTAGTTATTTTTGGTATTGTCTTAGTTATGTTAAGATTTCCCTACCATTATTTAGTAAGAAGAGGGATTCTACTTTTCATTACCTTAGGTGCCACTTGTTGGTTTGGTTTTTTTGTATTTACAAAATACAAAATAGTATTTTGTTATTGTCATTTTTATATTTTTAGGTTCTTTATACTTTTAAAATTTAATTAAAATGCCAGGACAGGGCGGGAATCAGCTTGCCAAAAAGAAAAATAAATCAAAGAGAAAAAGACAAGATGAAGAGAAAGGAGACCTAGGAGTTTCTCCTGCAAATAAGAAACCTAAACTTGACCAATCTCCACAGAAAGGAGCCCTTGGAGTTTCTCCTGCACTTAAGAAACCTAAACTTTACAAATCTCCACAGAAAGGAGCCCTTGGAGTTTCTCCTGCACCTAAGAAACCTAAACTTGACAAATCTCCACAGAAAGGAGCCCTTGGAGTTTCTCCTGCACCTGAGAAACCTAAACTTGACAAATCTCCACAGAAAGGAGCCCTTGGAGTTTCTCCTGCACATAAGAAACCTAAACTTGACAAATCTCCACAGAAAGGAGCCCTTGGAGTTTCTCCTGCACCTAAGAAACCTAAACTTGACCAATCTCCGAAGCTAAATCCAGGAAGTACAAAAGCCAAGAAGAAAAAGAAGAAAAACCAGCTGGTACCAAGTCCTCCAAAAAGATGCCAGGTCCCAACAGAAGAGGTCCACCTGACTAAATCCAAGAAGAAGAAGATCAAAAAGAAGCAGGAATCAAAGAAAGATGAGGAAGATCACCAGTTCCCCATGATCACCCCAGAGGAACTGGCCTTCTTGGAGAGCCAACAGGAAAACCTCCAGGACAGTCTACTTTCAGAACAAAGCCTTGTATCCTCAAAAAAGAAAAAGAAGAAAAAGCTCTTAGACAAAATACTACTGGGAGATAATCTTTTGTTGGATCTCTCGTTCCCTTCCATAGATGTTTCTATAGAAAACCATATCGAGAAAGTACGCCCTAAACCAAAGAAGCAAAATAAAAAACAACAAAAGCTCCTTGAAAATGAAACTCTTCAAAATTCAGAGATGGATGAAAGGAATCAAGACTCGATGGATGTACCTCTTCAAGAGACAGCTCTGCCTCCATATCCTATTGAGGAAACAGCTACATCAAGGAAGAAAAAGAAGAAAAACCAAAAAGATCTACAAACTGAAGGTTGCCTTCAAATCTCTGCAGTAGATAGAATTGAGGTCTTCCCCCAGTCACCAAAAAAGATTGAGGATGATCCACAGCAAGTACCCATGGAACAGACTCCTCTGCCATCCAAGAAAAAGAAGAAAGGAAAGAGACAAGAAGTTCGGGAGATATTGGATGAAATGTCAAAGATGGAATCTTCAATCTCTGAGCAACAGGATGATACTGTTGAGAAAGAAGTCTGCTCCAAGTCACAAAAGAAGATTGAGGATGAACCTCAGCCAGTACAAGTTGAACTAGATCCTCTGCCATCCAAGAAGAAGAAAAAGAAGGAAAGAAACCGCAGGAGGAAGTTTCTGAGTTATTGGATGAAATGACAAAGATGGACCCACCAATCTCTGAAGAACAGAGTGATGCCCTTGAAAAAGAAGCCTTTCCCCAGTCACCAAAGATGGTTGAAGATGATCCACAGCCAGTACCTGTGGAACAGTCTCCTCTGCCATCCAAGAAGAAGAAAGAGAAGAAAGGAAAGAAACCACAGGAGGAAGTTTCTGAGTTATTGGATGAAATGACAAAGTTGGAGCTGCCAATCTCTGAAGAACAGGGTGATACCCTTGAGAGCAAGAAGCCTCTACCCATTCACCAAAGATGGTTGAAGATGATCCACAACCAGTACCCATGGAACAAGACTCTCTGTCATCCAAGAAGAAGAAAAATAAGAAAGAAAGAATGATGATGGATCCAGAGCCTAGTGACAAACCCCAGCAAGATTTGGTGGAAGAAGAAATTGCTCCTTTGAAAAATAAGAAGAAAAAGAAACGGAAGAAACCAGAAAATGATGAGGAAAATATTTTGCAGGATACAGATGGAATATCAACAGTGTCTCAACTAGATGGAGTTTGTCAGGAGGAGCCACAACTAGACCTTGAGCCACCACCAAAAAAGAAAACATTCCAAGGTCTCAATAGAAACTGAGGAGTTGAGGGTTGACGACGAGGTTCAAAAAACTGATATTGATAATAACAAGACAAATGAGGAAACAGCACAACCTGAAGACCTTGATCCACCAAAGAAGAAAAAGAAAATAAAACATTCCAAGGTGCCATCAGAGATTGTGCTTGAAGAGGTTCAAGAAAGTCAGGAGTCAAATCAGCTGCCAGGAGATGCTACAGAATTATCATCAAGCAAGAGAAAAACTCAGGAGGAACAATCTTCTACAATGGATAAGGTTCCAATCATCTCAACCAGCTCAAGGAAGAAGCAGCAAAGGTCTCACCAAATCTCTCCATCCCCAGAACCTGTCCAGAGAATTGAGACAGACTCCTCCGATGCTGAATACAGAAGCAGAAAATTTGCACGCTTCCATCCCCCTCCCTACAGCAACCTCTCTCAGTTCATGGGGAAAGTGTTAAACCAATTGGAAGAAATGCCTTGGGATACAAGGTCTGGAGAAAGTGTCAGTGAAAATGGCTACAGCGTGTTCTCCGCGAGAGACTCCGAGACAAGAGACAGCTTCCACTGTGTGGATCTGTTCTCTGTTGAGGAGAGTGAAGTCACACAACTGAATCTTCCTGACTTCACAGATAGGAAATCACACAACCAACAGCAATCTCAACCCATCACTGAAATGGCCGAAACATCCACTAAAGATGTCACAGATGACTCAAGCGATTCAAAATCTGATGAAATGACAAATATTTCAAAAACAGTTATCCACAAAAGTCCTCCTGCACTGGAAAAATATAGCTGAGACACAGGATATCAAAAGAGGTAGAAGATATCTTGAAGGATTCCTCAGAAAAAGAAGCAGAGAAAGATAAACCAATTGAGAAAGTAACACCAACAGAAGATTCTGAGAAGGAATCTAGTACAGAAAATGTCATTCCTTCCACAGAGTCTGCGTTTCCTGAAGATGAACCATCCATTTTTGATGAGGATCCCAGTCAGAGCCTTCTCTCTCCTCACCTTTCCTCCCTCAATAGCCAAGATGGAGGCTACTTCTCTGGGAAGAGGACCCCACCTTCTGAAGTTCCAAAGGAAACACCTAGTGGAGTCCAGCCTCAACCTGGAGTCCCAGATAGGGAATCTGCAGTACGGACTAATGAGCCCAAAACTTCTGACCTACTAACCCAGACAGAAATGGAAACCCTACTTCCAAGTGAGGAGAGTATTGAAGCCAAATCTATTGACAATCAACAAATCTCACCAGAACAGAACACAACTGCCATCCTTGCTAATTTTTACTCTACAAAAAATACACCTGACAAGTCAAAACCAAGCATTCCTAATGTTATGGAGATCTCTAAAGAGGTCATTGATCTATCCCTAGTCTCTTCAGAAAATTCTTATGGGGCAGAATCTGAAAACCATGCTGAGAACATACATGGTACTGGTAACAACAAGGACCTTGAGCCAGAAGAAGTAGCAAATTCAGATACAAATGATCCTATTGAGGAATGGACAAATGAAACTAATGAATATGTCACCCTGATATCTGAAGCTATTCTGAAAGAGATAGAGAGCCATTCAAGTGAAACTGATACAAATGGAAGAATGTCAATGGATGATAATGGAGATATTCGTATTGAAATTGTGTTTGAAGAAAATTCAAATGATGACAACAGGAGTGTCATCCTCGTGTATAAAGTCACAGCAAGAGACTTTGAGTTACTCATGGAACAGACAAGTGAGATGATGAAGAAGAAAGACTCACTTATCATGGAGGAAGGACTTGAGGAAGAGAAGAGAGATGAAGACAAAGAGACAGATAAGATGCCTCAAAATTCTGATTTACTTGTCCCCTGCACCCCCAGCCAAGGACCTACCCAAGTTTTGGAGAGCCAGGCTAAAGAGGAAGGTTTTGAATGTTTCCAAATACTGAATGCTCTAGTCTCAGAGACCCCAGAGGATGAATTACAAATGCCAGAAGATGAACTGTCTAAAGCTATTTATCTAACAGACGAACAGAACATTTTCACTCAAATTATTCGCGATTCTCAGAATTGTTATGAAGAAGATTTGACCCAGGACCAAGGAACTTCTTCCCATAACTCCATTGAGGTGGACAGTTTGGACAGCGATGAGGAGGTCCTTCCTGTCCCCACATCTGACAACACCCCACCCACCACCTTCTCTGACAGTTCTGTTACATCCTGCACAGTATATCTACCAGCCCTAGCTGCTAAATCCCCCAATTATTCCCCAACCTACAACAGCCCGGAGCATACCCTCGATGTTGTCCAAGAAGGAGATGTTACCTCAAGTTGTGTAACTGCTAATAAAGCCATGGGTCCTGGACAACCGGCCACTGCTCTGCCTACCAGTGATGCGGAAGATTCTGAAGAAGAGGAAGTCAAGGATGTTAAACCTGTAGTTGCTCCTCTACAAGTTCTAGATAAGACCACAGCTCCCAAGAAAAAAATGTCCAAATGGTCCAACAAGGAAATTAACCAGCTGAGGACAAATTGGATAGAGTTCTGCAAGATCTATGAAGAAGCCACCTACGACCTGCTTTTCAATGCTATCACAAAGAAGGAAAAGGCCCTGAGCAACGAGTTTAAAGAGGAAACCAATTTTGTCAACTTTCTTGGCCAAGGAATTGACCGCACAGAAACAGGACTTCTCCGCAAGGCCAAGACAATCCTCAACTCTGCTGACATGGAAGCCTCCAAGATCCAGAATGTTGTTGATAATATGACCAAAGCCTTAACAGATATGGACACTGCAATGAACAAACTAAAAGATTCCAAGTTCCGACTCTGTGAGTCCATCTTCTCTGTGTGCCAAGCCAGCCTCTGCACTCCTCTGAAAATGATGAGAGTGGGCCTCAGAGAATTAGCTCCAGTTCTAAACAAGTTCCAGTCTTCCTGAGAACTGTTGGTGGATGAAATACACACTTGTTATCACCATTTTACACACATGTAAATATTTGTACAAATAAATATATTTTGTTGATTAATTTCAAAAAAAGAAAAAAAAGAATGTTCGAATATGAAATGTTCCATATAAAATTTGTGAGGGAAAAATATATAGAATCATATGAGTGAATTTCTCAACAAATAAAATCAGAATGTAAAATATTTACAACAATTGAAAAGAAAAGTGTCAAGTTATATCTAATATATAATTGAAAAAATATATAGTCTTCCATAGTCCTTGAGTGTTTTTTAAAAACTCAGTTTTATATTGAAATAGTATATCTTATGTGTTTAGGACAAACAGCAGCCAAAAATCGTCAACCTATCCAGCACCGAACTTACAGAGGATGAAATTAAATTCTTATCAAAAGGATTGAAGCATAGAAACATGAGAGCAAGTGATAATCTAAAAATCATCGCCGGTTTAGAGGCCTCTATGACCGGGCTGAACCATCAGGAAAAAGCCAAAATCAGGAATATCGTAACAACCACATTGAGCAGGACCCCAAATTGTCCAAAATCAAACCCCGCGAACAGAACTATAGCCAGAAGACTTAGAGATAAAAGCGAAATAGTCATAACTAGATCCGACAAAGGCGCCCAAACAGTCATTATGGATACAACAGAGTATATCGAGAAGATGCACACCACCCTGAATGATCATAGATATTACGAACCAGCTTCTGAATTAGAAAAAATAGAAATTTACAACAGATTCAAAAAGGAACTAAGAAACCTGCAAAGACAAAAACAATAACTGATGAAGAACTTAAGAACTTCATATCCAAGATGAATACCGAAGCATACATATACGGATTACCAAAACTCCACAAACCGGGCATACCATTAAGGACAATAGTCGCCTTTTATCTCTCCCCAGCAGCTCTTTTGGCGAAATTCCTAAATTTGTTCCTAACGCCCATACTCAGAGATAGCTATAACCACACTACTATTAATTCCATTCCAACATTCATACAAGAAATATGGCATACCCCCTACAAGGATAATCATACTATGGTTTCTTTTGACGTTGTAAACTTATACCCCAGCTTGCCCCACCCCTTAATTATCGAATCCACCAAAAACCTCCTCTCACAACACGGCATCGACAATAGCACCTCCGACAAAATCACAAAATTGATAAATCTAAGGTTAAAAATAAACATATTCACCTTTAACTCTAAACACTACAAACAGACCAATGGCTCCCCTATGGGAAGTCCTTTATCCTCCCCACTAGCCGAAATAGTCATGAGACACATAGACCAAACAATAATCAGTCGTTTCCCTAATATAATACAAACCTGGAAAAGATATATAGATGACATTTTTTGCATTTGCCAAACAGATAAAATCAATAACATATTAACTGAAATAAATAGCCTCCATAATGAATTAAACTTTACCATAGAAAAAGAAAACAATAATTCCTTACCATTCCTTGACATCCTCATTACTAAAAACAACTCACAGTACAATTCCACAGTATATTACAAACCTACATTCCAACCCAATTTCATACAATACTCATCATACTGCCCACTAAGTCACAAAATCAACACAGTAAAAACCCTAACAAAACGGATACACACACACTGCTCCAACAACACAAGTAAAGAAATAGAAACTAAAAATATAATTCAATATCTTACCACAGCCGGATACCCAAAAAATTTCATATTAAGGCATTTTTATAACCCCAATAACACAAACAATAGTCAAACATATAAATCTATTTGCATCATACCGTACTCCCCTAATTGCGTAACAATAGCCCGAGAAATTATAAAATACGGTATAAAAACATATTACGAAAACACACCCAACATAGGCGCAATAGTCAGAAATCCCATAACAAAAAACAATAGCCATAACTCACCAATATACAACAGCCAAGCGATATACTCAATAGAATGCAACCAATGCAATAGTATGTACATAGGCGAAACCAGCAGACAAGTAATAGACAGGATAAACGAGCACACCAGATCCATAAATAAAAAAGATAAAAAATCCCTTTTATACCAACACACTCAAAATACAGGTCACACCTTCAACCTAAATAACCCAAAAACTTTCTACACCAACATAAACAACAAACAGAAAAGACTGTATTTAGAAGCTTTTTTTATCATTAAAACACGCAAGCATCAATAGACACATTGAAATTCCAGAATCATACACAGAACTCATAAATAGCAATTAAAAAATGTACACTTCCCCATATTTAATGCAATAGCTCCTATTTCGTAACACTTTTCCATAGCTAATTCAAATCTCATATGTTAAATTATTACATAATAGTTTTTACCTTAAGTTTAGAAAGATGTAAATATTTTGATTAACCATTAATAATATTTCAATACTTAGCATATATCAAGAAATTAATAGTTCTCTTATAAATTTTTTTTTGTGAATATATAAACATATTAGGTAAATATATAACAGCTGCTGTCGATTCACTACCATTTGCGTTGCTCCTGTAGAAGGGCCACCATACCCGAAAGCTTGAGCTTTATTAAACGTTTTAAAGAAAGAAACGCAACCTCGGAGGCTATAATATTTTGTCCTAAAGATTTTACAGAGGTTATAATATTGGGATATCTTATGTGTGCACAAAAATTATATTCTCAAGGCTTAATTTTTAGGCGTAGTTATTTTTGGTATTGTCTTATTTATTACGATGCACTAGCGCGCCATCTGTTATCAAATTACAAAACTATTTTAGAGGCGTTATATTCTTTTTAAAATAAAACAATTTCTACTGTCCTTACTGCAATGGAAAAATTAAAGGGAGGGCCTGGCTCATCAGTGGTGAACCCTCCCTGCGGTTTCGCCAGTTTAATCTACCATACCGCTGTTATATTGCATTTTTGGAACTTCCTTTTATAGTTGACTGTTGTAAGACTCTTGGAATGGGTATTTTAGAAGAACCATGGACATAAGCTTTTAGGACAGCAGAATTAAATATAATTATAAATATATAATATGCTTCGAGCAATCGCTCTTCCGAAAATATCAAATTGTGTCTTTTATTTGAACAATTATATTACGATGCACTAGCGCGCCATCTGCGGTATGGTAGATTAAACTGGCGAAACCGCTGGGAGGGTTCACCACTGATGAACCAGGCCCTCCCTTTAATTTTTCCATTGCAGTAAGGACAGTAGAAATTGTTTTATTTTAAAAAGAATATTACGCCTCTAAAATAGTTTTGTAATTTGATAACAGATGGCGCGCTAGTGCATCGTAATATAATTGTTCAAATAAAAGACACAATTTGATATTTGCGGAAGAGCGATTGCTCGAAGCATATTATATATTTATAATTATATTTAATTCTGCTGTCCTAAAAGCTTATGCCTATAGTTCTTCTAAAATACCCATTCCAAGAGTCTTACAACAGTCAACTATAAAAGGAAGTTCCAAAAATGCAATATAACAGCGGTATGGTAGATTAAACTGGCGAAACCGCTGGGAGGGTTCACCACTGATGAGCCAGGCCCTCCCTTTAATTTTTCCATTGCAGTAAGGACAGTAGAAATTGTTTTATTTCAAAAAGAATATTACGCCTCTAAAATAGTTTTGTAATTTGTCTTATTTATGTTAAGATTTCCCTACCATTATTTAGTAAGAAGAGGGATTCTACTTTTCACTACCTTAGGTGCCACTTGTTGGTTTGGTTTTTCTCTAAAGTGGGTATTTTACCTTTTATCAGTTTTAATTTAAATCCTTCTTTTGGGTAGTATGGCCTCAATTTGGATGAAAGAATTACCATGGTAGTTTTTCCTAAATTAGATTTTGGCGTTTATCAATTTCATAATTGACTGGGGATATCTGTTTTAAGATTGTAAATGGCCCAGACATTGGAGGCATTAATTTTCGGTTATCTGGATGGTAAAAGGTTTGCAACCAAACTTTATCGCCTACTTTAAAGGTGGAAGGTTGATAATGTTGATCATATCTAATTTTATTTATCTGATGAAATTTTAATGTTTTATTATAGGCATTTGTTCTGGCAGTGTCTATAGGGGGGTAAAATTCTGATTCTTTTAAGGGGGGATCATAAGGGAGTTTACCATACAAAAGGTAAGTAGGAGTATAGCCTGCTATGGAATGGGGAGTATTATTATATTCATTTAGTACTGAATCTAACAATTTCGTCCATGGTATTGATATTCCTTTCAAGTTATTAAATTTACATCTTAACCTGGTTATTATGGTTTGGTTAAGTCGTTCATTTAACCCATTACACTGAGGTCTTGATGATGAAATCAATAATTGTTTAATGTTATTGTTAATCAAATATTTTCTAAATCTTGGTGAAGTAAATGATGGTGCCCTGTCACTTAAAAATTGTTTTGGTTTTTGTATTTGAAATATTTTGTTTAGGCAATTTATATATGAATCAGTAGTTTGACTTTTTGAGGGGAAAGCCCAAATGTATCTAGTAGCATGATCTACGATGATGTGAAGGAATTTCTTTGTGGAATTATAGTAATTTAGTCCACCTACTGTGTCTATAGACACAAGATCAAAAGGATCCTTAGCTGGGGGGAGACTTTCCAACAGACCAAATTTCTTCTGGTGAGATATTTTATTGAGTTGACACACCTCACAGTGTTTTACATAATTAGAAATATCTTGAATTAGGTAGGGCCAATAATAGATTGGGGAAATTAGATTTAACATTTTAGATTCTCCTATATGGCCGTAATCTTGATGAGCTCTTATTAATACTTTTTCTCTTAATGATGGTGGAACAACACTTTTGATTAATCCTTTTTTCTTTATTGTTAAAAG
The DNA here is from genome assembly GCA_030710605.1 of Cordylochernes scorpioides. Classification (NCBI taxonomy): domain Eukaryota; kingdom Metazoa; phylum Arthropoda; class Arachnida; order Pseudoscorpiones; family Chernetidae; genus Cordylochernes; species Cordylochernes scorpioides. The sequence continues at coordinate 200,795,656 of CP092863.1, read as the reverse complement.
TCCATTAAATTTTGTATATTTCCTATCATTAATGTTATCATCAAATTGAGCTTGTTTTAGTTCTGGGTCAGAAACAAAATGAGCTATGGGGTATCTGCTGAGGAAATCAGCTTCTTTATTTTCAGTTCCTCTTATGTGTTTTATCTTAAAATCAAACATTGAGAGCTTTAAGCTCCATCTAAATAAACTTCCTTTTGGGTTCTTTATGTTCTTCAAGTACTTAAGACAAGCATGGTCTGTATGGATGGTGAAATGCACGCCATCTAAGTAGGGTAAAAAGAAATCCACAGCATCAATAACAGCAAGGCATTCTTGCTCAGTTACACAATAGTTTGATTCATAAGATGTCATTCTACGGCTTCTATACGCTATTGGCTTTAAAAGCCCATCGGGTTGTTCTTGTTTTAGGATAGATCCGATCTGTTCTTGGCTAGCATCCGTGTAAAGGTGTATAGGATATTTAGGATTATAGATAGCTAATATAGGTTTTGAGGTCATTATATTTTTTAATTTAGAAAATGCGGTTTCGCGCATTCTTCGTCCCATTTCCATTTTACATCTTTTTTCAACAAATTATTCAAAGGGAGTCTGAGTTTAGCATAATTAGGGATAAATTTCGAGTAAATGTTAATAGATCCTAAAACTCGTTGTAAATCCTTTTTATTCCTTGGGGAATTCAATTTTCTAATCGTTTCTATATTATTAGTGCTGGGTGAAAATTGATGGTTTGATATTTCATATCCTAGAAAAGAAATCTGATAAGTAGCGAATTTACATTTACTTAGTTTTAGCTTAATATTTTCCTTTATGCAAATATCTAAAATTACTTTTAAATGGGTCAAATGTTCCTGAAAATTATTTGAAAATATAATGAAGTCATCGAAGTAATTCATGCAAAAATCAACATCATATTTATTTAAAATTTGCCTTAAAACTCTTTGGAATTGACTTGGACTATTTTTTAATCCAAAAGATAATTTATTAAATTCGTAAAGTCCGTGAGTGGTAGTAAAAGCTGTGTATTCTTTATCATCTGGGTGTATATCTAAATGGTGATAACCTGATAAAAGATCTAGTGTAGTGAAGATATTAGCTTCTGAAAGCTTATCTAATATAAAATCTATTCTTGGTATGGGCTCAGAATCTCTTTTTATTATATCATTTAATTTTCTGTAGTCTATTACTAGTCGAATTTTACCTTCATTTCGCTTATTTACCAACATAGCAGGGGATGCATAGGAGGAATAAGATGGTCTAATTACATTATATTTTAAAAGTTCTTCAATCTGTCTTTTAATTTCAATGTTGTCCGAGAAGGAAGGTCTAAAAGGCTTTAATGAAATAGGTGTTTGTGAGGTAAGTTTAATTCTAATTGGATCTGCTTTTTAATATGTCCTATATCCATTTTATGGGCAGCAAACGCTTCCTTATTTTCCTTAATTAATTTTATTAAATCAGATTTTTCATATGGTGAAAGTTTTTCATCAAATTCTACACTATTAAAATTTCTAAAATCATTTTCATTAGGAGGAATAATAGATTGAAATAAAGGAATTACATTATGATGTGTATAATTATTATTATTAGGGTTATGGTAATTAACATTAAGAATTCTACCAAATTGAGTAATTGTAAAATTTTGAAAATCAATGTCTAATTTAAATAATCTTATATGGTGTAAAGAAAGCAATACATATTGCAAATCAATATCAGAGGAATAAAAATCAATATCTCTAGTAATAGATCCTATAGTTGTATCAATATTAATTTTTGAATTTATATTTAGTATACCGGATGTCTGATTAATAAGAGGCAAATTATTAAAAGCAACATAGTTTGGTTGAATCTTATCTAACATATGTTGAGGAATTATAGAGAAGGTACAGCCAGTATCCATGAGAGCTACAATACTGATATTATTCATATTTAGATTTATATACAGACCTTGGCGTCAGGAGGGTTGAGGCGGAGCTGGTCGGCATTCGCTCGAAGGGGCTGCTGTCTGCGTCAAGGTATCCATGGATAGAGACGGCACGGACATGAAGCTTGCAGCGGGGGAGGCTTGTACGGCCTTCTCCCGAAACCAGCACCTATTCTCAGGATGGAAGCGTCCGGCATGTCCCCGGTTCAGGCAGATTCGGCAGGGACGTCTTTTAGAACTATAGTCCATAGGGCTTCTACCTGGATGTCCCCATTGCTTTTGTTGTACTTCCATTCTTGGGGCTGTTTCCCTTTTAAAAGATGACTCCTCCATTTCCTTATGTCGATCAATCATTTCTAATTTAGATACTTGTGGGTGGCATAGTTTAAAAGTGTGTTTTCTGCAAGAGCATTTTTGATGTTTTGAAAAGCTTCTAATGTGTCTGAAGTCCAATTTAATGATGCATTGGGAGATTTAGTTTTTAAAAGTGAATAAAGCGGAGCTAAAATATGACTTGAATTTTTTATGAACCTGTGATAAAAATTTACAAGACCAATAAATCTTTGGAGTTGACGGGTCGAATTAGGTTGAGGAAAATCTTTAACGATTCTTATTTTCTCAGGAAGAGGTTTTATTCCTTTGTTGTCAATGATGTGTCCAAGAAATTCTAGTGAAGGTTTTCCGAAAACGCTTTTAGATATGTTGACTGTTAATCCATGATCGGAAAGTCTTTTGAAGATTGTATGTAGATGTTGAATGTGATCATTTTCATTTTTACTGGCGATCAAAACGTCATCAATGTAAACGAAGACAAAATCTAGACCTTTTGTTACTTCATCCATGAATCTTTGAAATGTTTGGCCTGCGTTTTTTAAACCAAAGTTCATGCGTGTTAATTCAAATAGACCAAATGGCGTAGTTATTGCCGTTTTGGGTATGTCTTCTTGGTTAATTGGAATATGGTGGTACGCCTTCACGAGATCTATTTTGCTGAAAATTGTACAGCCATGAAGGCTTTGGGTGAAATCCTGAATGTGCGGAATGGGGTAACAATCAGGTTGAGTCACAGCATTTAGTCTTCTGTAGTCGCCACATGGTCTCCAGTCTATAGAATTTTTCTTAGGGACTAGATGTAAAGGTGATGCCCATGCTCCGTCTCCTCTCTTGCATAAACCTAGTTCCATCATGTGCTCAAACTCTGATTTGGCAATTTTAAATTTTTCTGGATTCAGCCGTCTTGGTTTGGAGAATGTTGGTTGCCCTTTTGTAGTAATATGATGAGTGACTGAATGCTTGACTGGTGTGGAATATGATGGAGGCTTAGTTAGAGAGGGATAATAAGAGAGAATGTTCAAAAATTTGTCTTCATAGCTGTTTATTGAGCACTTTGGAGAAAGCGAGTTGAAATTTGTAATTGATGCACGCTTGCGTAGCTTCGTTAAAGAATCAATTATAAACTTTCCTTTGATATCTGGAATTATTCCAAAGTGTTCCATAAAATCAGCTCCTAGAATGGCTTTGTTTGTGTCTGCTATTATGAATCTCCATTTGAAATCTCTACGAAGACCTAGATCAAGATTAAGGAATCTTTCGCCATAAGTCTTGATAGGTGAATTGTTTGCTGCTGTGAGAGTAAATATTGTTGGACCACGCCGTCTATCTTCAGGACGAGGAGGCAGGACACTGATCTCTGCACCTGTGTCAAGGAGAAAACTAATTTTGTTGCGGTAGTCAGTGATAAATAGACGGTGGCTTTTATTATTGCTACAATCAGTAACCACCGGGCTTACTGATTGTTGTTGGAGTTTTCCTGCTGGTTCTTTGCTTTTTTGTTGAAAGTACAAGGTGAGATGCATTTTCTTGCATGGTGATTGAATCGAAAATGATACCAGCACCAAGAGCCATTTGGATTGTACTTTCTATAACTGTTTGGGGAAGATTTTCGAGATGAAGATGAGCTTCTGGATCTTGAACGAGGTATTCTTTCTTCCTTCTTGTTAAGGTCAATTTTAAATGCTGAAATTTCCGCACGCAAAGATGCCAGTTCCTTTTCTAAAGTCGAAGTACTTGAAGATGGTGAAGAAGTAATCTCCGTCACTCTATCAGCTAAATCTGCTAGAGAGTTTAGTGATGCTTGCTCTTGCGTTGTCAGAATTATTTGGATGTTTTTAGGTAAACGTTGCATCCAGAGCATTTTTAATGTTGTGTCACTGACGGCTTTGCTTTCTCCAATCAATTGTCTTAAGTGGCGTAATAATTGGCTAGGCAGTCTGTCTCCAAGTTCTTCTTGAGTCAACAATTGCTGTAGTTTTTTAAATTCGCTGTCAGCGGTACATTTAATTATGGCCTTCTTTAGCGCGTCGTATTTATTGTCTGGTGGAGGTGATATAATGAATTCACGTACCTCTATGGCAGTTGATGGAGGTAAAAGTGAAATTAGATAAGAAAATTTGGTGTCATCATTTGTAATTGGACTTGGTTTGTTCAATAAAAATTGCGATTCCAATGTTATGAACCACAATTCTGGATCGTTTGGCCAAAATTCGGGTGCTTTAATTGAATCCATTTTGAGAATATATTGTATTTAAAAAATTATATGTCCTTAAGAGATATTAAAATTCTGATTATTATAATTATTAAAATTCAGAATTAAAATTTTAAATTTGATAAGAAAAAATATTTGAATATATTATCAAGTTATAATTTTTAAATTGTAAGTTATATATTATTTTTTAAATTGCCAATTTAATATGTATTTGAATTTAATTAATATTTATTTCTTAAAATTATATTTGATAGCGATTTGTTTTTAAGTTGAAAATTTGCCTTGAATTAAATACCAAACGATGTACGTTTTCGTAGTTTTTAAATATTGCGAAATATGTTATAATTTTTGTTTTAAATATAAATATTTATTATGTATTTCTTAAATATTTATAATTTGATATTATGAGTATTTTTATTTTTCACTTTTGATCGAATTGAAATTCTTGTTTGATTGCTTGCAAATATTCGTTAAAGTTTACCGGCTCACCATTTTGTGGGTGGCATGGAATTCTAGGCGGAGTCAGATAACAAATTATTTATTGTAAAATAAACTTTTAATTATATTTATTTAATACAAATTATCAGAAGGGGTTGCATTGTAGTATATTACATGTTGAAGTTATTTTTATGTCTGTATGTGTGGTCAAATATCAATTCTAGATTATATAATATTAGACATATGTGCTTGATATATTATAGATAAATATTTACATTTCATATTATTTATGATTTATATTTAGAATGATGTATAATTATTTTATTATATTGATATGATATTAATGTTAATTCATATAATTTTAATAAAGTATATTTTATAAGCATTATATATTTATAAGATGAATAATTTTAATATTTGAATTGAATAGTTATTAGACAAATTAAAACTTATAATGAAAATAGGAAAAGTTAATATTTGGGAGCCGCTACATACTAACGCTATCCATTCTTCTGGAGTGTCCACTTTTGATGTAATAACTAGTTTTCTAAAATCAGTTGTTAACCCATTTGTCAGGCCTTCTATTAAATTTTCTTTTGTAATCTTTGCTTTAGAAGCTAGGGACGTTTTTTCCTTAAAATAATTTTCAATCCCCTTTTCTGGATCATATTTCAATTCAATAAAAGCTGTGAATGGATTAACTTCTTGTTTATAGAAATGTGACAATTTATTTTCTAGTTCAGCCCAATTTGTGATATCCAAGCAAGTCTCCACATAAAAATCAAAAGCCTCTTCTACTAAAAAAAAATCTCCAACATTTTTCAATTTCCAGGCATCATTTAATTCTTCTAAGAAAGCCTTCTGGTTGAAATATTTGAGCCACGATTTTAGGGCTAGACTTCCGTTAGGGTTAAATTTACATACGTTTAGTTTAGTGTTATCTGACATATTTTTTCTATTTGTAATGTGTTACTTTTACTTCTGTCTTTTAACTTTGGCATTTATATTTAATATATAAAGAATTTTTTTAATTTTCAAGTTGTAATTTTGAATTTTATAGTTGAAAATTTTACATCTTTAAAGCAATTCCATTTTCGTCTTAACGTAAGACATCTTTAAATAATCATCAATTATATTTTTCTATTTCAATTTTCAAATAAGCTTTCTTTTTTTATATGGAATTGAAATCTATTGGAATATTTCTCGTACAGGGTTAAAATACATCCTGTCGACTATTAAATTTTAGTTGTCAAAAAAAAAAAAAGACGTATTCTAAGTACTTTACCATTCATGCAGTCGTGGATGGAAATGAATGGTAACTTTTTTCCAAAAACTATATTTATTTTTTTTATTATATTTCAAAAACAAAAAGTTTACATACATTCAATTTAATAATGTTATTATCTATATATAAACAAAAAAATAAATGGTTGCCTGTAAAGTCGGTTTTACGGGCGAAGATTTTACGTGACAACGGTAGAATATTTATTGATATGAATATAATTAAATTGCACAATAGGAACAAGGAATTGAATGAAAATAAGAATTGCACAAATATTAACTATAGAAATATATTTTGTTTACTAAAACATTGTACAAGTAAACTTAAACTTAACTAATTCCTATTTGAGTGATTTTGTTGAGGATAGGACGATGATAGGAGAAATATGAAATGAAAGGAAGTGTTTCTGCTGTAATGTGTCTTGAGAAAGTCAAGTCGATAGTTGTTCCTTTTAACGTAGTTGACTTAGAAACGTTTGATACGCAATCAAGATTATACGTATTTTTCATGAAATTAAGAAACGAGTTGTCAGGCTTTACGTTTTTGTTAAAATCACCACACAGAAGAATCGGTATACTAGAATCAACTTGCACGAACGGTGGCACGTACTGGCTGTTGTGAATGTACGGACCGAGTCCTTGCCATAGTAACATTCCAATATCCTGCATACTAGCTCCTGGATGAATATATACAGCACCGAGTATAAACTTGAAGCTAGTATTAGCGGCGAAGCAAGTAACTTCAGTCATGCACATGTCACCCTTGGTTTTAATGACACGAGTTACGTCTGTAATCGCAACTTTGAACACTTCCGCCGTAGATGTCGATGATAATTTACGATAGATCGCCACTCCACCAGCCGCGTTGGTATTTGAAAATCAAAACACTTATTCAGATCGAAGGTTCAAATTTTTGCTAAATAAATTTGAAATTAAATTAAATTTGTAATTGTAAATGATGAAGTTGAAAATTAAAACATTTACTTAAATTAGATGTTAAAATTCTTGCTCAACACAGTTTAAATAAAGTTTTCTTATATCTGCCACTTTTTCTTAATATTTGTAATTTTAAAGAATCAATTCGAAAATCAAAACATTTATTCAGATCGAAGGTTCAAATATTTTCTAAATAAATTTGAAACTATTTAAAATTTGTAAAATAATAATTAATTAATTAATTAATTTTAAACTAATAATTTACTTAACACTATCAACATTTATCAATAGTATGACATAACCTATAAACTCAGTTTCTCAACTTTTGTGTCAATCTAACAATTTATCAATCAATCATAGTTTACGATAATGAAATATCAGTGTACAATTATTTACCTTTATTGTTGTAGTTGTTGTAAATGACGAATCTAAGCACTCCACATTTTCACTACAGACACAGCTGACGATACTTTAACCACACGTGTGAACTTGTATTATGCCGCTTTCTTGTTTTTCCAACGCCAAGAACGTTCGAGAAAGACAAAGACAGAGACAAGCATGCGCCGATTCAATGCGCTTAATTCTCTAGCGCTGCGCGCGCAGCACTCTCGTTCGGTGACTCATCGTAACGTTACCGGGCGTTACACTTTTTCATAAGTGACTCCCAGCCGCAACCTAATTTAAGACGTTGTCACGTCAAAAAACTATTTGGTTGTACTCCTTTTGTTAAGGATTTCTTTACATTTTTTAAAAAATTAACTCTGTGTTTAGTTCTTTGATTATTTAAATTATAATTTTAGTTATATTATGAAAACAATATTAATAATTATTATGGTTATGATTATAAAATTTTAATTATATTAATGAATAATAAAAATCATATTTTTATTATGTCATATATTATTCATAAGGGGTGAGATAATTACTAATAAAAAATATATAATTCAATAAAAAGATTGAACAACAGGACTAAGCTTATACATATAACGGCTGTGAGGAAGCCATATACTCTTCTGTCCAGAAAACAAAGAAACAACTGGGGTAACGAACCGATATTCTTCAATAATAAAAATAAAACGGTGTGTTTCACTTTCTCTCGTTGTTTTATTTGATTAGTTTTGTCAGTCTTATATATTACTAGCCGAATGACCCGGGCAACGCCCGTGTTTTAATTTAGACACGTGGACCTGTTGGATCATTAACGCCCGTGTTTTAATTTAGACACGTGGACCTGTTGGATCATTAACGCCCGTGTTCTACCCGATTGAATGTTTTTATTCAAATACTATTTGTTACAATTATAAATTGGCGCCTTAAATAAATGCATATATTAGTTAATAACTATAGCCTATGTGCTTTATCTGTCTATGTACTGTTGGCTTCCGTAGGCGTCTCTTACTGGGAAAAAGAAAGAGAGGATTCCATTTAGCTATTAACTAATATATGCATTTATTCAAGGAGCGACCCGCTCCAACACAATAGTTACAAAAACCAATAAGCGAGTGGGGGGGGGGGGGGTGCAAAGTCAAAAATAAGTGTCTCGCGCAGTGGCGGCGCCATCGTATCGAACCAATAGGAGAGCGCCATTCCAAAAAAAAAAAAGCAAACGGTGACAGAGATGAAGAACGCATGACGCTCGTAACTGTATATAGAATTTGTGTGTAAATATATATAAAATGTATTATAAACATAATCCTTTTTATTAAAATTCGAAACTATTATAAACGCGTATGATTCTTTTAAAAATTAAACAATTTTTACTGCCCTTACTGCAATGGAAATATATTTATAATTGTATGTATTTCTACTGTCATCAAAGCTTATGTCCATAGTTCATCTAAAATACCCATTACAAGAGTCTAGCTTCAGTATCACTATAAAAGGAAAACCGAAAAATGCAATATAACAGCGGTATGGTAGATTAAACTGGCGAAACCGTTGGGAGGGTTCATCACTCATGAGCCAGGCCCTTACATTAAATTTTCCATTGCAGTAAGGGCAGTAAAAACTGTTTTAATTTTTAAAAGAATCATACGTGTCTATAATAGTTTCGAATTTTTATAACAGATGGCGCGCTATTACATTATAATATAATCTTTGTTAACGAGTACAAATTTACATACCTATAATTATAGAGTGAAAGAGAGGCTTATTCTCCGCTAAAATATTGCTTATGAAAACATTTGCCAAATGTTTTATTATCAGTAGTGAAAAGAAGGACCAAGCATTGGCTTTTCACAAATTCTGGAGAACAGCACAGTCAAAAGGCGTAAGGCATCAGAGGGACCCAAATTAAGGAAAGATTGATGTTATTCTCCATTAATGTAGATAACTCTTGCATCAGTGTTTGCTCATTCAGGAGAATCAAGTATGGGACGATTTTCCCTAATAAAGGCTTTTCTGTTCATTAAAAGAGAAGTTTTATTTAACAACACTTTTGGCAAAACTTAAGTATGTTTTACCTTTTAGCAGGAATATAAAGATTCAGACAATAATTCTGAAAGATATTTGATACACAGTGATCTTTATTGAAGACACACTAATGATTAGTTGACAAAATGAATATCTTTCATCAAATTTTGTTATAAAGTATATCGATGAAACAAAAGATCATTCAAATATTTTTTATTAATCACACTAGTCGCCGTGTGAGTGCTGGCGTTGCTTATATTTCCACACTTCAATTATTTATTTGCAATATTTAACCCATAGTATTTTTCAAATTGAAAGTATAAAATACGGCAATCAACCAATCGAAACTCCCTTACAATAACTTTTATAAATATATCACGATTAGCGAGAGTTCATTTCATCGAGTAGGAAATTATTTTTAAAATATTATTAAAATATACATTCCCGTATTCCGCAATAAGTTCGCTATTTTATTAAAAATTTAACAGGATTCCGAGTTAAAACTCTTCCATAAACATTTTGTCTTCATCTCCAACGCCAGTAGAAGATCCATTAACCCGAAAGTTTGCGAACATTGTTGTTGAAAAGTATTGCGAAGTATGTGAATAATTATTTTAATACTATTCGACGTCTATTGAGGAGTTATTGCGAGAGACCTACATACAAAACTTCAGTTTTATAATAAACATATTATTTGTCAGGTAAATGAAAAAATCTATGTATATATTCAAATGTTTTCACGAATTTACTGCTTTTGTGTTTGGGTAGTCTTCAAAATGATAACGTGTTAAACACTAGTTGTAATTATTACACAGTTAATGTTAAAAAACTATTTGCAAAATTTGAACATTTAGCATCATCAATGAAGTCAAATTTATCAAATGAACAAAATTCTGAACAAGCTGAAAGGTTTTATTGTGGCGTTAAAATAAAGAAAACCTCTATCGTTTAAAAATACAACAGATCAATGAATTATGTTTATCATTCCTTCGCACTAAACACAGGTGAAGATGAATGATATAAAACAACCCCAGTTTTGGTAAATTAAGAAAAAAACAATCTGTATGCCATAGTTTTGGGTTATGGCCCTCATCAGTACAAGGGTGGCTTAGATTTCATAATACGAGTGTTCTACTCGTATCCTAGAAGAGTATCCTACAAGAGTATCCTAGAGATTATCCTACGAGAGAAGAATTATGAAATCGATCGAATTTGTCAAAAAGACTTTTAGCAAGTGAAGTTGGTAGGATCTATCTTAGGTCCGAATACATTTTCATTGTGTTTTTCACATTTTATCTTGAAACCTTTCAAACAATATGTAAATTAGCGAAGAGTATGACACGAAATAGAGAGATATTAAGGTGGATGTACCTTCTAAACCGTGAGTTGAAGCAATGGGTTCTAGGTACATGAGGGGCGGTGTTGAGGGGTCAGTGTGTTGCTAGGTGCTATTTCCTGTGTGACAGACAAGAGGGTTGTTGAAGCGTAACATCATTAGCTTCTACATCTGATATGGAGATTAATGGACCCGCCCTTTATCACCGCCCCATTCTTGTACCGGCATTCCTCTAATTGTACCACAACAATTGAGTCGTTCTTCCATCCCTTGTGACACAGTTGTCCCACAATGTCCCCTTCATGTTCACTGACTCAATCGCTTCCGTAACTCTCTCTACACTACCTTTGTTTGTCTTCCAACCTTTTTCTTTTTTTTTTATTTGTAACGTAAATAGATTTGAGAAACGTAAATAAATTTTTACTCTGTGTTAAAAATATATTTATAAGGACATATTTGGGATTGTAAACATTGTCGTAAGGTTTGTTTGTTTTAACTTTGTTGTTTACAATTATTGGTAAGGGACATATTAAGCAGTTATGATGAACATTTATGATAAAAGTTGAAGATATTCAGATGATCAAAAATATGGCGAGATAAACGTGAATTAACACAAAGCAATAACGCGCCACCTATACACATAAAATGAAAAGAATTAAAAGCACGAAAGTTTCTTTTATACATAATACAATCTTCCACTGCCCTTACTGCGATGAAAAAATATATTTTGGGAGGGCTTGGCTCATCAGTGGTGAACCCTCCCAGCGGTTTCGCCAATTTAATCCACCAGACCGCTTCTCAGAGCTCTAATACTGTATTGGACTATTCTGCTTATATACGCAGCACTGAAGGATGGAATTTCAGAAATGGTTTTCAAGAAAACTATGGACATAAGCTTATAGGACAGTAGAATTACATTTAAATATTTGCATCGAGCAATGCTCTTCCGCAAACAATAAAGACAAGGCCAGTTAGGCATAAATTAACACAAAGCAATAACGCGCCACCTATACACATAAAATGAAAAGAATTAAAAGCACGAAAGTTTCTTTTATACATAATACAATCTTCCACTGCCCTTACTGCAATGAAAAAAAAATTCATCGCAGTAAGGGCAGTGGAAGATTGTATTATGTATAAAAGAAACTTTCGTGCTTTTAATTCTTTTCATTTTATATAAACGTGAATGAATATATACATTAGCAAAATATTAAAGATTTGACTCGCTGCTTTGAATATTTCATATGAAAATAAATTTCAAAAATTTGCATAACTAAGTATATTCTATATATCTAGATAAAATATATCCTATATGTTTTAGCTTATATATATTTTTACTTTTATTTAAGTCGTCTTTTAAATATACAATAAGACCACTTTCTTCTATACCAAACAGAATTTTAGCCGAAAATTAAAATTCCAATGAAAACCAAATTACATATCTTTATAACCAAATACCAAATTTGTAGTTGGGGGTTTGTGCAAAGCTAGGCAGACTAAGCTAGTAAATAAGACATCAATATAAACCATAAATCATTACAGATTGTTAGTAACAGAACCTAAATACCACCTTATCATCAAAAATCCATAGAGTGTATTAGTTTTTGTGGGAGATGATCAAATTGCGGTTAGTCACCTAATGACATTTTAATATACAGTGGTCTCTCTTTCTGTCGCATTAAATCCTTGGAGGAAAACATCTTTTTTAAGTCCAGATTGTACATCGAGTCATTGAAATCTTGTGCTATTCCTGAAATATTCTTTAGTTCTTTGAAAATTATCAATCTTTTTCATAAAAATCATTTTTGTTGATTATATTTACATACAAGGTATGTCCCATAAGTTCCCGGACTGGGTCCATAAAAAAATAAATAAATGAAAAATGTAAATGAATTTGACTGTTTATTATAGAAAAAATATCTGGCTACACGGTGGTACCAATATCGAGGCGGTACTTGTGCGCGCGCCAAGGTTATTCTAATTTATTTAAAGGTCACACCTAGCGCTGCGGCGATTTTAGGATGGAACAAAAATTGAAGCAGAGGATTTGCATAGAATTTTGTGTGAAACTTCAAATATCAGCAACCAAAACTTTTGAAATGCTTAATAAAGCATTCCCTTATGACGCCCCAAAGAGAACAACTGTTTTTGAATGGCCTTCTAGATTTAAAGCTGGCAGAATTTCCATTGAAGATGATCCTCGTCAAGGACGCCCAAAATTTCAAAGGACTGATGAAAATGTGCAAAAAATCACCGATTTGATAAAAGAAAATCCTCGAACCACTTTGCTGGAGCTAGAGCAAGACACAGGCATCTCTAAAACAACGATTGGAAGGATCGTAACCGAAGATTTGAAGCTCAAAAAGACTCCTGCAAAATTCATCCCAAGATTCCTCACCAATGAGCAAAAACTGTGTCGGCTCGCAACCTGTGAGGACATGATGGAAATGACAAGAACGGATCCAGAATGGAAAGACTAGATAATCACAGGCGACGGGACATGGGTCTATGGCTATGACCCTGAAACCAAACCTCAAACTGCCGAGTGGAGAGGTTAGGGTGAGCCTAGACCCAAAAAATCCAGAAACAAGGTGTTGCTGGTTGCTTTTTCGGATAACAAGGGCATTGTTCATCACGAGTATCTTCCTGCAGGCCAAACAGTTATTAAGGAAATGTATTTGGGCATTATTCGCCGTCTAAGGGAAGCGATTCGAAAAAAAAGGCCAGAAAAATGGACTAATGGTGGCTGGATCCTACACCATGACAATGCTCGCCCTCACACAGCGCACTTGATGACTAGCTTTTTGGCGAAAAACGGGACACAAATCCTACTTCAACCACCCTATTTCCCAGACATCGCACCAAATGACTTTTTCCTGTTCCCCAAACTTAAAGCAGTTCTAAAAGGAAGACATTTTGACACCAGGGATGACATAATAGAAAAATCGCCGTTAGCATTGAAGAGCATTCCAAAATAGGCTTATAAAAACTGTTTCGACAATTGGGAGAAACGATGGCGCTGGTGCGTTGAAGCAAGGGGGGATTACTTTGAAAAGTTTTAATAAAAAAAATTTTAAAAAATCTTACCTTTTTTTTATGGACCCAGTCCGGGAACTTATGGGACATACCTTGTATATTCAGAGCTCAAATAAAAAACCGGTGGCGGAGTCTTTCCCGCGGTAGGTGCCACCAAGGAAGACCTTGTATATATATATATATTTTAAAATATATATATGCATATTTATCAATTATTTGTATCTATTTATATCTATTTATTCATATATCTATCATTACATAATCATATTAATTCATATTTATATTTATTCTGTATTTAACCTTTTATTATCTTATATGGACTTTGAAATAAAGTAGTTTCAAAATCAATCTCAAATAAAAAAAAGAGAAAAACAATATCTCATATGAAATTTTTTTAAAACCCTTTTACTTGGATTTTTACCTAATTTAGATATATTTTCACACATTTAATCGTTTCAGTTCCATGTTAATATTTGATTTGTGTTCAAAATATCGACTCGCTTTCTACATGTGTTTTACAAACAGATATTTATACTTGTGGAATTTGGTAGCAAATGGCATCTTAATGAGAATTTATCTTTTAATTGAAATAAAGATTGATATAAATATAAAAGATAAAATAATACAAGAGGTTATATAGTCATGTGTTTCTTTAATAGAGCTATCTGTCAGGCGTTTTATAATCCTTTCACAGACCTAGCTATATAATATTGAGAGAAATATAAATATAGTATATACAACAACAGCTTTATTAGGACATTTCCGTCCTGTAAGGACTCGCCATACATCATGTTCATGGAGAAAAGGAAAAAAGAAACATAAACAAAGGAGAGAAGGGAAAATGAAAAGGAAATCAAAGTATTCAACATAACTATACAAATTAACTATGGATGGAAATTGTTCTGTAATTTTAATTCTTAGAGATTACCTTGTTCTCTAACGCTTTATGAAAGTTAAACAATTCTATCGCAATATATTTTTATTCATTATTCTGATTAGCTGAACTGGGTTTACGTAGACTTGGATAATGTTCTTTAAGATCTTATTCCGTTCCTCGTTAACAATAGTGCATTCAGAGCTGTAGTAGGTAATTTCTTCTATGCTCTAAATATAGTATATTTATATAAAAAATATGTATTTACATATTGTACTTATATATTTCTCTTTTAATAATATAGATATATCACCTGTGGAAAAAAGACAATGAATGTCTGAAACCTAGCCCAATTATAATAGATTAACACTTTACTAATCTATATTCTTTTATCTAATGATTTACCTTGTAAAAAACACAATGATGGGAGTGTTTGAATAAAGATAAAGAAAGTTGATGTGAATTATTTTATGTGTCTTTGATGGTTCTCATATTTTACAGCTCTTTAAAATCAATATTCTTTAAAATGTTAAATTTTCTATTTAACAGAATTTTTTAATATAATATATTTATGAGTGAAAGAATAATATAGAATTTATTTATTTATGCAAACATTATTTATTTATACACCTTAAGAAAATAATATTTAAATCCAAAATAAGATATATATATTTAATAAACGAAAATCCCCTTTTTCCTCAATATACAATTATTTCTTATTAAATTGTTCTATTATATAAAGGTTTTAGAATTTGATGAACTAATTAAAATATTTCTGCTGAGTCATTGTTCAATAGTAATTTTAGAATGATAATATTGTAATATCGATGTTTGTTACTACAATAACAACAACAATAATATTTTATTAAGACAACAGGTGTTAAATATTTCTGCTGAATTATTGTTCAATAATAATTCTAGAATGATATAATTGCAATATCGATTCGCTTGCCCCTTTATCATCAACAACAATAGTCTTTTATTAAGACAGCTGGGGTTGGATAGACTTGTCCAAGAATAAAAAGAGGTAAAGAATATAGTAAGGATATCACTATATAAATAAGTAATCAGCTATAGCCAGCCTTATTGGTGAGCTATAACAATAAATATACCTTATATGTTTTTTAAGTGTTAGCTAGTTCCGCGTATCATTGTTTACCAAATTCCTTATTTGTTTCATTGTTATGGAATTCAATGATTGGTATAATTGTTCGGTATCGTTTCTTTAGGAACTCAATTAAAAAAAAAAAACTTATTGTGAAGACAGTATGAAGACTCTAATTTCAACAAAAGACAAATATATAAAATTCAACTCATTTTGCAGATTTATTTTGAATTTTATAAAAAAACTACTCAATTCCATTGGAACGCTTTTATTTAGAAATTAAATCTTTTTAGTATTGTTTTAATTGAATAATTCTCTAATATCTAGCATAATATCATTCTAAAATATTCCTTAAAACCTTTTTTCAATGTAAATTACTTTTCTCGAATACACACAATACTTTACAATTTGATTTCATTTAACTAAATTTGCATACCAACCCTTTGTACATATATCTATTGTGTGAATTATTTTTTATCTTTTCATCTAACTAATTTACATACTAACTCTGTACATATTTAAAATATCTTTCTTTCATTTCTTTCAAAAATTTTGTACATCTTTAAAGTGCAAATGTCCCTAGGGGGGAAGAGCGCTCTAAGTCGAAATAAAGAAATTGTGTATCAATTCCTATATATACATTCTATATAAATACACATTAATGTGAAAATTAATTAGGGAGGAGTATATAAACAAGTAATCAGCTATAGCCGGTGAGCTATAATAACTGCGTGTCTTTTAGCCATTTTATTCTTTTTTCTTTAACAGATATTCTCAGCTTTCCTGCTATATAAACTGTATAACCTGTAGAATCCGCAGACAAGGCTTTCAATAAATTGGAAAAACATGAAAATCATTGACTTGTTACGTTGTTCAGTATAAGTCAAAAACTGCCAATATTTTTCTTTCCCTTTTAAATCTATATCAGTTCCAGTGGAGAGCAATTTGATTGCTCATCTTTTTATTTGATAATATATTTTGAAATAATGGTAGTATCAATGTATTTCGAGGTTTGAACAATATTTTATTACGTATATTTTATTATTGTTATTTTTATTATTATCCCTAGGACACGTGGAGTACAGGCCATGATAATCATGGTGGGTAGAAGTTGGCGACTGCTTTTACTGTAAGTGCACCACATGTTTACACATGTGAAAAGCTGTCGAATTTTGCACTTACAAATGTGACAGAGTCCCGTTTGTTTACTTGCACTCGTTAGTGGGGTTGTACTTTTGCAAGAATCGGGAGGTTATTATTATAAAAAAAAGTGCCCAACGCGGGATTCGATCCCGGGGCGTAGCAGTACAAAACCAATGGTTTAGACCATCCTTCCACCGACCCCCTTATCTTTTACTATAATATGCATATATTAGGTATATAGAGGTATTTAGTTGAATCTATATTATGACTGTCTAAACCTCCATAAAAAGAGGCATTCCCTTCGAAAAATGGTTTAAAAGAATATAGCAATAACTCCTATTTGTATTATTGATATTGATTAAAATATCCCTCATATGTTTATTTTAAGCGTTAGTAAGTTCCGCGTATCATTGTTTATCGAAATTCATTATTTGTTTCATTGTTATGGAATTCAATGTTTGGTTAAATTGTTCGGTATCGTTTCTAAATAAAACGCATTGTTAAAAAACGTATTGTGAAGATAGTTTATCATTGTGTAACAATTCCTATATCTATATTCTATATTGTAGCAAAGTATTTATTATTTTATTGACAGATTATCAATTTTGTTGTTTATATGTTGCTACTCTGTAAACTTCCCTCATTGCTTATATTTTGTTTATCATTCATAGTTTGTTCTTGCCTTAAATAAATTGATGTGTCATCCTGAAGTTTGTCTTTCCTAATTTTCCACGTGGCTATATTAATACGCATTGTGTGTACACATAATGTAAATATTAATTAGGGAGTAATTGTTAGAGAAAATTCCGCATGTGAATACTATTCTGATATATGGATAATATAACTGTGGGAATGATGGGAGAAAAAACAGAATGATGAACAAAAAATGTTTATGAAAAGTGAGGGGAAGAGGTGAGGGGGCGCTAAATAAAGAAAAGTGAAAATCTCTCCACCCGCATGATTGGAATCGATCTCAGGAACTCTGTGAGATCAGCAATACTTGAGTCTCCTTCAATCTTGTTTATATAAGCTACTGATGACATCGTGTTAATTGGAATTTATCGCTTCACAGAACTGAAGTGGTTGTTGTGGAGGATCCTTTCGGAAACTTGTAGCTGGTTGAGGTACAAGAATTATTCGTTAGTAAATATGTTAAATTTTTACTTCACCTCTGGAGATAACATTCAAATTTGTTTAGATTTCATGGAGATTCTTATAGTTCGAGATATTTGATGTGTGATTTGTTATAAAGAGAACTTACAACAGCTGTGAATAACATTTAACTTTGTTTTGGTTTTTTCAGATTCACTTGATTTATATCTCCAAAAAATAAATTAAAATAATAACATGTTTCTGGAAATGAATTTATTTTAAACCTGTTGTATTATTTGATATTTGTGAGATGTATATAGTTTTAAATATTGGACGGGATTTGTTATCAAGAGAAAACGCAAAAAAAAAAAACTTTTATCCATTGACAGACCATCAAAATTTGAACGAATTAAAAAAAAACAATTGCAAAGTGCACTTTTTGTTGTTGAAAAAAAACGACTAGCTTTTCGAGCATTTATCTCTTCATCAGGCTACTTGAATCCGTTATTTATAAAACTTATATAGATATTGCCTCCTATCACACCTAAAATTCAATATAAAAGACACCTTCTGAACACGCAGCTGAATAGTGGCCATATTTTCGTCTCTACACAAACCTCTTCTAGGAGCATATGTTATTAATTAGATTAATTGATTTCAATATGCACATATACATAAAGTTTCAATCTATATATATGCGGGGATTCTTAATATACTTTAAAATTAGTAATGAAAGTAAAATGATGAATAAACCTAAGGAAGAGTGAAAATTTGGAAAGATTGTTGAATTTTAATGCAGAAACATTTCGCGCAATTCGCCGTTTTAATATATAGAGTTCAACTATGATTGATTTAAGAGCTAATCACTCGAAAACTAACGAATTTTTAACAACAACAAAAAAAAAAAAAAACTAGAATACTCGTAAAGTAGTTATAGTGTTTTTTTTTTATTCCAGGTTGCCTTTTGATTTTTAATAAAAAATAAAAATTTCGGGACTTATGGGCCACCCTGTATACTTTTATCTATATACTTATTTATAGCATTGTGAATATTAAAGTTTTATTTATTATTAGAATTTATTTGAAATGAAGAGAAGTTCCTATGTTTGGAGAAATCAGGATGTTTCCACGAAATTCTACAAATATTTTGTGAACAGAAGAAATACGGTGGGGACAGAAAAAGAAGAGATCAACAAAAACCAAAAGATTTTTGCCGCGGTGTTGAAGAGGAGATGTCAAGAAGCGGAAGAAAAAGAAGATTTTTATATAAGGGGACGACAGGAGGGATGTTGTGGCAAAAAAAAGCGAAGGTGGTGACTGGCTGGGTAACAAAGGAAGGTTTGTAGGATTGAAGTATTCTTTGATTTCATGGATTGTTTTATTATTTTTACAGTACAAGTTTAGTACTATCTCATAGATGTAGGCAGTCTTCTATATACCACAATAGTTACCGAATTTATTAAATTTAATTTTAAATCTCGAGATATCATTAAACCTGCACGTATTATTCCCCATGCACGTATTTTTTCAAAATTATTTTATAAAACACAAAGAGTGTACTATATTTTTCTCCCCCTTTTCAATATCATTAATATTTAAAATATGTAAATAATAACTTGTATATGAAAATAGTATTTATCATCAATTTATTAACATGATAATCCTGTTGAAGGACTGGCAAGTCCGAAAGCTTGAAAATAAAAATTTGAACAAGAAACTTATTCCTGGAAGTTTTATTTATTTTATAATAGTAGATGTGTGTGTTATTTAAATAACCTTTTACAAGAGTATACGTTGCCTATTATTGAAAATGTAAATTATTTCACAGTTCGCATGTTTATTTTCAACTTAAACAATGGTGAATTGTTTTTATTTGAATGATAAAAATAATAAGAGGGCCTGGGTTACATCAATGATGAAGCCTCCCAGAGGTTTCACCAGTTAAATCTACCTATACCAATAAACACCAATTTCTTTATTAGATGGATGTTAGTTTACTAAATTCCATAACCATCATCTTTCTATGGGGCAAAGAATGTAACATATATGATCTACTGGAGATGATTGAGTGGAGGATAACCAGCATGTATGTACATCATGTCCGACACTTGGAGTAAATAAATGTATTATTGAAGTAATGTATAAAAGGAAGACCAGGATCTGACCAATTGGCCAGAAGATCCTACGATAGCATCAGAAGACCACTCATATACAGGAGTTCCGAGAAGATAGGATTGCAGAAATGTAACGATAAACCGCTAATGTTTTTTATAGTAATATTTAGACTTATTTTATTTTATTAATATTACTGTGTGATATATATCTGAAATAGAGTTCTGAGAAAACAGAATTACTGAAATATATATGGATGAAACGTTAAATTTTCTTATAGTGATATTTGAACTCGCGTGTTTCTTTTATATGAGATATCTATAACTTATATTTAAAAATGTATTAACTCTCTCTTTTTTAATTTCTAATAGATATACGCACACACACACACTGTATAACAAATTATTATTAATTTCAATATTTGGATAATCGAAACTTTCTTCAACCCTCTTTTGTTCACTCTGAATAGGTTAAAGTTGTTTGGTTAAAAATGAATTTCCATATATATAACATTCTTAGGCTTGTCTTTACTCATTTTCCATACGTGACACTATAAAGAGAATAGAATAGCGAATAAAAATAGGAAAAAGTGAAAAGAAAAAAGAATCAGAAAAGTATAAAGCGCAGTTAGATCTCTACCTGGAACCATATTATAACGTTAAGACCATTATTCATGTCCCACCCACGGGCGGTATAAAGAGACAAATTAAAGAAATAAGAGGAAGCATCACTTGTATGATTATCATTAATCAGAGATAAAGAAGAAAAGCCTCTCTCTGACTCAGTTAACAGATGACTAAGAGATTCCGGGACAAAGACCCCGCTTCCATTCCAGCAGGATGGACCGCCCTATCAATGGACACAGAGAGAGAAGCGGTGAAATTAATTTATCGACTTTTGAAACGTTCTTCAATTAAAATTCTTTAGAGGACGTTGGGCAACACGGGCGCCGTACGTGGGCGACAGATGGATGATAAGCCACGGGGTGAAATGATGAGCCACAGGGTAAAATGATGAGCCACTGGGTAAAATGATGAGCCACTGGGTAAGATGATGAGACACTGGGTGAGATGATGAGCCACTGGGTGAGATGATGAGCCACTGGGTAAGATGATGAGCCACTGGGTGAGATGATGAGCTACTGGGTAAGATGATGAGCCACTAGGTAAAATGATGAGCCACTGGGTAAGATGATGAGCCACTGGGTGAAATGATGAGCCACTGGGTAAGATGATATGTCACTGGGTGAAATGATGAGCCACTGGGTAAGATGATATGTCACTGGGTGAAATGATGAGCCACGGGATAAGATGATGAGCTGAGTCGTTAAAGAGCCGGACACTAGATTCTAGATTACACATCATAATACTTCACGATAATGGTCCTATAAAAATATATGGCTTATACATCAACCATTATTTAATTATCGACGTTCCAGGGACTCGCTGTCATTCACCACAGGAACATGATGCATTTACTTTTATTTTCCCTTCTGGGAATTTTAGAATTTGTTTGATCATTTATGTCGCGAAAATAAAGTTTTCATATTAACAAAACTATTTTAGAACGTTCGTGTATGCATCCAAAATTGAATAATACATTACGCTCCACAAGTTTATTTAAGCAAAATTTCATGTTTTCTTTAACTCCTTCTGGATATAATTGCATATACAGTCGAACTTGGATAATTCGAACCCCAAGGGACCATAAAAAAATTCGAATTATCCAAAAATTCGAATTAAAGATGTTAAATTATTTATATAGGAAATTCTAGGGACCAAGATAAATATTCGAATTAAAAAGGTTTTCGAATTAAAGAAGTTCGAATTATCCAAGTTCTACTGTATAACAATTATTAATTTTTATTATTTATCTTTTGTATGTTTTTGAATAATATACATACTGTTGTTTCTAAATCTTGTTCAAAGATTAGAACTAAATTGGTAAATTTATTGGAAAAATAAATATTATCGGTATCGAATTAGCGACATCTCACTATCGATGAAAACGGATACTAATTTCAACAATAAACGTTCTTCCTCCTAATCTATGATTTAATAAGATAAATAATGGTTCCAGAACCAAGTTTCTTGTATAGCTGTTTAATTTCTCAAGCTTTTGGATTTATCAGCCCTTTGACGGGAGTATTACATTAACTTTATTTATTTATTTTTTATTATCCCATGGGTAAGATTACAAGAGGTAATGAAAATTGAAAGCAATAATTTTTTCTACTATAGTTACATTAACTAATTTATACAAATGCTCATTATTAGTTGCATAATTTAAAAACTATACTTATGATATTTAGATAAATTTTGTAACTAATTTCAACATTATCTTTACATACCTAAATAAAATAGAAGGTTTTCTACAGACTTTATACTTCGAAGAATAAAATTTGAGAGAAGGAAAGCATGGCTTGTCACTGATCAACCCTCCAAGCTTTTTCAATTTTTATTCATTGTAGTTTAATATCTGTAGAGAAATAGCTTCTAATTATATTTATTAAAAGGTAGCATTAAGAATGAGTTAAAACAACGATAATATCTTTATTTTCTATAAAAGAAGAAACACAAGTCAGGGAAAAGAGCTTCTATTATAAGAGGATGATTGTACAAGCTTTCGGGTAAGACACCTTTCTATGGGTACAAAAATGACACGAGTTGGCAATGGTTGAATTATATACATTTTAAATTTATAAATTTAATTGCCATCTATCGTTAATATTTTACACAAATAAATTTACTGGAAATGCGTTTCTTTTAGATAATATTTGATGATATTTAAAAGAAACGCATTGCCAGTATATTTATTTGTGTAAAATATATTCATTTTCATGAAAATTTTTAATAGGGAAGTGTATGTATATAAACCTCTGCCACTCGTGTCATTCTGTACCCGTAGAAGTCGTCTTGCCTTAAAGCTTATGCGATTATCCTCTTAGCACAAGATTTTCTCCTCGACTTTTTTTTTTTTTTTTTTCAATTAAAAATCGGTACTAATTTTATATTAATTTTTTTGTTATTTTTATTTTGGTACTTAACTTTAAGGGTGGAGTGTAAAAAAGCACATAAGAATAGAAACAACAAATCACATCTGTCGTGTGTTTTTTTAAACAAGAGACAAATAGATGGTACATCAATGTGACAGGGGAGGAATGGATTGTGTTCCTTATTCCAGACGGCATGTGCATGTGAAGGATGGAAGGTAGACCTGTGTAATAAGTGCCGAGCTAATTTCTTCCACCTCAGCTTTTTTTCTTCTTCAACCAGGCGGTTTCTTTATTCGGCGTGTTGGAGACTTCTCGAGTTTTTTATATTTGCAGGTCAGCGTCCCAAACACCTCTTCTTCCTTCTTCTTCTTAGGAGGAAGAATGTTCTTTTTTTTTTTCTTTTAGAATGGCCGCGCGTCAAATTTTATTTCTTCTCTCTCGTTAATGATTCTCTTCTTTTTTATATAGGTGAACACACCATGTGAGTAATTTTAGTTAGAAAAAGACAATTTGAAATATTATTTTGTAGTTAAAGTGTTGTGTGTGCGCGCTATAAAAATATTGTACATTTTATTGGATTTTTCAGCTGATTCAGCTGACTTCTCAGTGGTCAATCCTCCCAGCGATTTCGTCAATTCAATTTACCAGAACACCTTTTATAGAGCTTTAATACTGCATTGGATAATTCTGCTTATAGATGCGACAGTGAAAGGTGGAATCTCAGAAGTAAAGTTTATTCCGAAAAATATTAACATGAGCTTTTAAAGGAAGAGATTTAAATATAAATATTTGCATCGAGCAACGCTCTTCCGCAAACAAAAAAGACAAGGCCGGGCATAAATTAATCATAAGGCAATAACGCGCAATCTATACACGAGAAATGAAACCATTAATTACGAATGTTCTTTTACAAATAGAACAAAGTTTCTACTGTTGTTCACCACTAATGAGCCAAGCTCTTTCCCATTATTTCTCTTCAGAACAGTAAAAAGTTTGTTTGATTTGTAAAATAAACATTCGGAGTAAATGTTTACATTTTTTAGCTTCCACAAATAGACGCTCTGCACGTCCACGCGTGCATAGTCAAATATTTATTTTTACAAATAATTCAATTCTTCCACATCCACCTTTGATTTAAGATAAATACGTTGAAGAACAACTTTGCCAGAAAACTTAATCGTTTGTGTTAAATTTCAAAAACCGCTGTCGTTTTTGTTTTTTTTATCGAACGTTTTTATGAAATACTCTTTAAGATTTTTGATCTAATATACAATATACAGTTTGAAATTGATATAATTGGTTTTAAGATAATCTTCAACTTTATAATAGTTCTTCAATTAAAAATATGGAAGAAATTTTCATTTACAATTTTTTATTTTTCAAAAGATAATTCGAAAGTCAAAAGATACAAAGTTGTTTTTTTTATTGTCTTCAAAACTCCAATCACATAAGTAGTTGGTGTCCCCAAATGGTTGACAATTCCATCCTCCCGTTGACAATTATTGGATTAACATCGTCTGTTCAATTAAAGCATCCCCAATTTGCATATTAACAAAATCGGAAAAACATCTATGAATCCAATTATTGATAGAATAACTTTTTTGATGAAACTTTTCAGAGAGAAAATTGGATGAAAACACACACATTCTTTTTCTTTCTTCTTTTAATTCTTTGAAAGAATTAGGTTGATTGTTAAAATTATCAATTTTATGGAAAATGTGTACAACTATTGGAAAGTTATCATCAGTTTAAATAACTAAGACATAGATTATTATGTTTTATGTATAAAATAAAAAACATTCGTGATTTAATGCTTTTATTCTTTATGTATAGATGGCGCGTTATTGATTCATATTTAATTGATCACTATAAACTACATTTAATATGAAAATATAATAATATAAGTCGTTTTTTATTTCTGCACAATTAAAATGAATTAAGTCGAAAAAAGTTTTTTGAATTTCTATATTGATAGCACTTTTTCACATTCTGTGTAGAAACAGTTTTTAATTTTTAAAAAGCTATGCTTTGAAATGTGTTTTGATTTTCAGCTATAGAGAGCGATAGGATGGTATTAAGTTTTAAAATGTTTAAATATTCAAATGTTCTCTCACTGTTATTTTTAAAATTATTATTATCCCAAGTAAAACATGGTATAGGCCATGGTAATCATGGTGGGTAGAAGTTGGCGACTACTTTTACTGTAAGTGCACCACTTGTCTACACATGTGAAAAGCAGTTCGAACTTTTACACTTACAAATGTGCCAGAACCCCGTTTGGTTACTTGCACTCGCTGGTGGGGTTGGACTTTTGCAAGAATCGGGGGTCATTGGAGCATTTTTTTTTAATTAAAAAAAATTGCCCATCGATCCCGAGTCGTAGCGGTCAAAAACCAACGGTATAGACCATCCTTCCACCGACCCCCTATTTTAATTTTTAAATTTGTTTAAGTCAATTTTTCACAATTATTAAATGCATATATAAACATTTCGTAGTAAAAAAAATCGCAATATAAATAGTTTTCAAATTACGAAACTATGCATCGTAATATAAATAGTTTTGTCTATTATTTCTATATGGAATATACTGCTTTACAGCATATATTTTATTAAAAGATACATCCATATTTATCAACTTCTATAAAAAATCTCTTAATATATTTCTAAACTTAATATAAAATATAACAATTTCGTAAAGATATAATCTGGATATTAATATTTTCTTGTTGAAAATATTCTTTATATAGAATGTATATATATTTTCATAAAATAAATTTTCGAAAGTAAAAGAATATAATGGGTTAAAACAAAATTGAAACACCTCATTAATATCTTATTCTATAGGTCTGACAAAATATTAATTAACTCGTGAAAACGGCAAAAACTTTAGTATGCAGACGATATTCTTCACGCCTTATTTATTACGTAAGTCTTTAGGCTTATTAGTCCATCGTTAAAGGTCAACGAAGAAATAAATTTAATTTGACCTCGTAAATTTCAATTAGAAGATGTCAAGCAAAAATTCGTCTAATAAAAAAGGGCATAATTTGCTATAAGTTATTAAGGACTAAGATTCGTCTTTTGGCATTTATATTTTTTATTATGCCTTTGGCGGTTTTAAAATCTCAATCTTGGCTTTTATTATTATGTAAATACGATATAAATGAATAAACTTTCCTTATTTGCCTTTTAAGTGGGTTTAGGCTCTTAAACAAAAACACTTAATTTCCTTATTTTCGTTATAAACAAAACAAAAAATTACAAAATTCTCTGTTTGACATGTTTTTCGTTTATGTATTTATAAATAAGCCTGGATACATTGAATTTTAAAGTATATTTAATTTAAAATGTTGCCGTTAATTAGAATTTTGAGTGGATTATTAATGAAAATTTATTTGATTCATTTTTTTTATCAGAAAGTAAAAATAATTTTCGGAATAAATATATAATATATAAAGAATAAAATATAATCTTTGGAAAAAAAAAATTAATCGTTTAATTTAGTTTTGATTTTTTATCTAAATTATTTCCTTTTGCAACTTATTTAAAATATATATATATATTAAATATAACTATTTTTTAAAATATCGAGAGAAATATATTAATAATTAATATAAATCTATTTTATCTCTTTTACATATAATATGAAGGCAAACTAAAATTTTAAATGGATTTTATTTTTAAATTTGAGTAAAAAATTCAAAGGTTTATTTCTTTTCTATTTCACTCTGATAAATCACAGGTTAAATATTTATTTTATTCACATATCAATAGGATATCAAATTAAATTAAGATGAGCTACCATCTATATATTGAAAATAACCAAAAACTTCAATATAGAAAAATAATCCATAACAGAAAAATAAATAATGAAAATTATTGATTTTTTTTTAAATTTGCTTTTTGCCTCACAACCTTAATTCAACGAAAGTATTCGATATGAACGGTTCAATGAAAATCTTTTGTAAAACCTTTATTGAATGGAATTCACCTGAATGATTAATTCAGCCGATTGGCTCAATTTGAGATTAGTTCCTTCTTTTAATACCCCTCAAATTAAAAATGACCTATTCATCTGTGATGATGCAGAAAATTAAATTTTATAGAATTTTCGAGAAATAGCGTTTATAGTAAATATGGCGCAAGAGTCCCCCTTTTGATTAAAATATCCCAGTAAATTTTATAAATATACATCATAATAAATACAATATTTTGCTGAGAAAATTTCGTTTTATTGATTTTTCTTTTGTATTAAATTTAATAACATTTTCTATCCTTTACCTTTTTACACATTTTATTATAAAAATTTTGACATTTTTCTCTTTAAAATTCATATCGTTATGGATTAATCTATTTGGTGAAAACTAGGAAAAAATGTTTCAAACTTTTTCCCCTTGGTCAATCTAAAAAAAATAATAAAAAAGAGGAGAAAAGAAATAGTTGAGTTTCCAGATTGCATTTATGTTGTGTGAAAATTATGTTTGAGATGAAATGGGTTTTAGAAAAAAAATGGTCCGAGCTTTCATTTTTCCCCTACACTGCAGGATGCTTCCAAAATACCATTGTTTCTGTGTATATATATAAAAAAATAAATCTTTTTAGAATTCTTTAAATACTTATTTTCTTTGTTTTGATATTAAAATACTTCATATTGTAAGATAAAATACATTTTCAAGTAGAGATATCTACTTTTAAAATTTTAAAATATTATCTTTTTTTATATACACACAAAGAACGAAAAATATGTTGACGCTTATTTAAAAAAATAAAATGTTGCTAAATATATTCAACCTAATCTAAAGGGTTTTCTATTTTTTCTTTCATGATTTATTTTTATTATTTTCTCAAAATGTAAAGATAAGTATCTATAAATTCATGTGTAATATAGGTTTTTAACTTTTAATTAGACAATTTTAATTTATATTTAGACATTTTTCATTTTAATTTAGACACTTTCAATTTTAATTTAGACATTTTCAATTTTAATTTAGACATTTTCAATTTTAATTTAGACACATGGACTTTTCAATAAAAAGTCGATGTGTCTAAATTAAAATGAAAAATGTCTAAATTGAAATGGAAAATGTCTAAATAAAATTGAAAATGTCTGAATAAAAATGAAAGTGTCTAAATTAAAATGAAAAATCCCTAAATATAAATTGTCTAATTAAAAGTTTAAAACCTATATATCAATACAATATGTTCTAAAATTAATAAAATAATGTTATGAAATTCAAAAATTTGCGGAAGACCATTGTTCGATGCAATTTCTTGTAATTATATGTATGAACCTCTACAGAGAGCAATAATATTATGTCCATAGTTTCCCTAAACACCCCTAAGATGTTTTCTCTAGTAAATACAAGGTATATAATAAAACCAATCCAATACAATAGTAAAGAGGTCGGGAGATTAATTTGGTGAAACTGCTGAAAGGTCACTACTGATGGACCAAACCTTTTCTCATTCAAAAACTTTTATCATTTCAGTAAGATAAATAAAGATAATATTGATGATATATTTGAAAGGAAGCACATTACCAAAATAATTACTACACATTTTAGAAAGATAAGTAGTTGTAATATGAATATATTTAAAGAATTGAGTATATAGCTCTTTTTGCTAACTTGAATATTTCTTTTTTGGGTCTGTTTAAAGTTTTTTGTAGTGTAGTTCTTTTACGTTTTATAATATATGGGTTGGATATATCTTTAGGATCACTCTATTTGTTTGGGAGACCTTTTTTAATCGATAAACACTAAACATCAATTTTAAATTTAAATTTTGAAAAGGACGATATGGGTGACCGAAGCGTCGAAAAATAAAGTTTGAAGAAAGTTGTGCTGTGTGTCTAAGTTTAACTTATATAATTCCATTCACACACTTAAAAATGCTTTTCTTCAAATTTACGTTTATAATATAATTATAAATCAATAGTTTATTATATTCCTGAATTATATATATAAAATATATGCACATCAAAAATGATGTAACAAAATAAGTTTTTTTTTATCTAAAAATAATCATGAAAATTTCATTAAAATATAATTTATCGAGATATATTTCATAATAAACTATATATTCTGATGTTAAAAGCAATTTCTTTAGAGATCTTTTTGGAATATCAATTTTGTTGGCGAACTTTCCAGACTTTTCAGGGGGAATATTAAAACGGTTCGAGCGGTGGCAGAGAGAAAGAAATAAACATAACCTTGGTTCTTGGAGCGTCGTATCCCAACTACCCAGTGTCAAGTTTCTGTAGGAACTGTATAGCTGAGCTAGTTGACCAGGCGGTTCTAATCTAGCAGCCAGCTTTGTAGGAGGGCTAACGACACAGGGTTGAAACAAGACCTAGCTTTTTGCATCATATGCCTCCGAAAATATCTACAGCTATTTATATATAATACAAAGTTGCGAGGGGTTAATATTCATGTACCAAAAGTGACACCTCTTTCTTTTAAAATGGATTAAAATAAAGAAACAATGCATTTGTGCAATCAACCCAGTACAGAACGTAGAGTTGGTGACAATCAATAATACTCCGGGTGCTCTACTTATATTTAAATTGCCTTTCTGAGGTCATTATCGAATACTTTGGATACTATGTGCTACAAGACTTAAAGATTTATCATCTTGGCTAAGGTATTATCGAACACTCTGGGTACTATGCTATAATATTTGAAATAAAATTATCTTTCCCAAGACATACACACATTATCAAACCCTTTTAGTGCTGAGCTATAAGATTTAAAGTCAAAATTATCTTGCCAGTGATATTTCCTAACACTTTGTGGGCTGTGCTACTAGATTTAAATTATAATGATCTGTCTAAGGCATTATCGAACACTTTGGGGGCTGTGCTACGAGATTTGAGTTATAATGATCTGTCTAAGGCATTATCGAACACTTTGGGGGCTGTGCTACTAGAATTGAATTATAATGATCTGTCTAAGGCATTATCGAACACTTTGGGGGCTGTGCTACTAGATTTGAGTTATAATGATCTGTCTAAGGCATTATCGAACACTTTGGGGGCTGTGCTACTAGATTTGAGTTATAATGATCTGTCTAAGGCATTATCGAACACTTTGGGGGCTGTGCTACTAGATTTGAGTTAGAATGATCTGTCTAAGGCATTATCGAACACTTTGGGGGCTGTGCTACTAAATTTGAGTCAGAATAATCTGTCTAAGGTATTATCAAACACTTTGGATGCTGTTACACCACAGACATGAATGCTGATAACACCTATAGCATACAGCCTTGAAGGACCCTACACAAAGTACTATTGACAAGACCTTCCAATCTGTCTGCAGCAGCAGATGGAATAATTCTGGAGCGACGCCAGCAGACTCTGCTGACCTTCTCTGGCGCCGGGCAACGTGAAGGAAAACCAAATTATCTCTCTTACAATCCAACTGGATTCTTCGTCGGACAACCTTCCAGGAAAATCCCAGCCGATATTAATAGATAACTAGTTTTTTTTTTAATCTTTCATCGTGAGATATAACTAGCACTAGATATCGTGATACTAACTATTAGAACTTCTATTTCGATCAGTTTTCAAATAACGTGATTAGCTAATGAACAAATTTGATTTCAAAACATTATTTCACGAAGCGAATGGCCATCATTTGGATTTAACGAACCATAATAATTTTTACTTTACATTAAGCAATTTTAAGCTAGAAATGTTAGTCACAAATTACACACACAGCATATGTATAAGGCTAAAAAACGTATTCGATTCTGATAATGGGAATAGAAGAGATTCGAAAACCATTTAAAACCCATTACAGATGGATATGATTTATATACAGTTAATATTGATTTTTCTGTAATCATTCTCGTCGATTTAAACCTTATTTCACCAATTTCTATACAGATGTGTTTTTTCTTATATATATATATGTTTGGTCGTTTAACATAATACAATGTTTAGTTGATTTCTGTTCCACTAGATTGCGCTGTACCATCTAAAAAGTACATGTGCCTTTGGTCAGTATATGCTTTCATTATTTATAATATAATGTTTTATTTTGAAAATAGAGCAATCCATAGATGAATCTTTAATTAAAAAGGCATATATTGGATCAAAATATCATTTATTTTACCAATATTTCAGTTGGCTGAACGCCAACCTTTATCAGGGTGTTATTACATTAATTAAATAATGTATTATAGGTGGAAAGGTTTTGCCGGAAGAATCTATAAAACTAAAGGTGGCCTTTCCCGTGTGTCCAAACTAGACATTAATAGATGGCGCTAGGTTTTAAAGTTTATTTTAACAGGAAAGACGATATTTATAAAATAATATGTTGATATACGAGTACACGATACGTATACGATTATACGATATATGTGGATATATGAGAGTAATGGTTATCCAAAAAATATTTAAATAAGGATACATTTTTTAGAGAAAGAAAGCTTTCTTGAGTAGATTTCTTTGTTTACATTTTCAAAGAAGAGAGATAATTGCTCTTTTACGGGCAATTAATAATAAGATATAAATATTATAATACATGGCTAGTGGACATGGCATCTGCCCGGTAAGTGGAACACTGTGGGTTCGATTCCCATCCCTGGACACTTTTATTTTCCCGTTTATCATTACTCTTCACACTTCATCCTTTCATAATTCATCCCTAAGGTTAGAAATAATGGTTATTTCTCCTTGAAATAAATTTTGATTTTTCGTTTAAAAGAAACACATGCGGGATAATTTTCAAAGGTCGTTTTACATGGTTGTTCTCTGGCTTTATTTATTTTTCTACTCTAATGTTCCACCTCTATGACACATAACTGCTGAAGCCTCTGTGTGAATCTTGTTATATTATTATTATTTTTTAATATAAATATACAGTTAAAACCTGTCTATAGCGCCCCCTCTTGGGCCTCACCAAGAGTGTTATTGTAAATCGCATCGTTCTACGTATTTAAAATCGGACGCTATAGAGAGGAAAGCGCTATTTAGAGGATGCGCTATAGACAGGTTTAACTGTATATATATATTTGACACAATCAATAAGAAACCTAGGGTTCGGCTTATTTTCTCATTTCTTTTATTTCTCGAGCTTTCGGGCTGAAATGCCCTTCAACACGGAGATCCAGAAATACTACTGTAGTACTTCTAGATCTACGAATTGAAGGACATGTTAGCCCGGAAGCTCGAGAAATAAAATAAATGAGAAAATAAATCAAACCCTAGATTCTTTATTAATTGTGTCGAAAAAAGCAGAGAAGAATCTTTATTATAAATATTATTGAAATATATACTTGTCTTCTTATATATCATTTTCATTATTCTAAATCTATTACTTAAATCATTAGGTCTCTTAAAAATTATTTTACACACACACATATACATTAGATTATAAAAGGTATATATTGGATTTAATAAAATATTTATTTTGCCAATATTTCGGCTGGCTGAACGCCAAACTTTATCGAGGCATTACATATTTGTATACAAAAACTCAGCGCCGCATAGTGTTATAATATCACAGTTGAAATCATTTAAAATACGAAGTAGGTGGGAGAAACTTCAACTGTGATATTATAACACTATGCGGCGCTGAGTTTGTGTATACAAAAATATAATGCCTCGATAAAGGTTGGCGTTCAGCCAGCCGAAATATTGGCAAAATAAATATTTTATTAAATTCAATATATGCCTTTTATTATCTAATGAATTAAGAATGGATTGCTCTATTTTCAAAACATATATACATATTATAATAATAAAAATTATATATATATATTAGGCGTGTTAATATGAAATCTAAATGTAAACTTCTTTATATAATAATAATAATATAGAACTATTTTCCCATTCTTCGAACTAAATATTATTTGGAAGGGTAGAAAGGCCTCCAGGGCATTCAGTCCAGAAATTTCAAGTAAATAGAAAGTAGCCGAGAAGAAACTTGAATCGATCTCCAAAAGTGAAGAAAGCTAAAACGTGTTAACCAACAAACTCCATTCAAAATGTAGTTTTAAAACAATACGGTTATTCTATGAATTTTATAAATTTATAAAAAGAATTTATATATCATACACACACATGGAGAGACAACAGTTTAGGAAGTGGAAAGTCTTTGATATCGCCTGTGTATGTTTTTTTTTAAGGAGACAGAGGTAATTGTGTTCACAACTTGGTCATTTGGTGTGTCTTCAATAAAGGTCACTGTAATATATTTCAGAGTTATGAAGCGACGTTATATTGAACCTTAATCCTGTAGAAGGGCTCGAAGGCGCGACAGCTTGAGTCAAATAAATTCTATTTTTAAAGAAACTCTTCTCCATCTCTGGATACAATATTTCTCTCAAGTGAGACTATGCAATTATATCCATGAAAGTTCTCTTTGGATGATCGGCCCAAAACGCTGGAATAATTATAGTAAGGTTAATGTGATTTGCTCTGTATATTCAAATAAAATCATTTAAAAGGTTTTTTAAATATAAAAATAGGAAAACACATTCTCTCTATTTGTTTCAAAATTTTAATCACCAGGAAAACAACCTAATTCCAGTATAATCTCACTTTTCACATATACGAGTATATATAAAGATTGCTAGTGAAAGTTATAAAGAGACGAAAGAAAGGAAGATAACAACAACAAGAACGTTACTCACCCCTTACAAACCCCAAGAGGTCATAGGTCACAGGGATTACCAGCCCATAAATCGGGTAGAGACACAAAGGAAAGATCCTCTATGGGATGGTAGAATGGAGTGAGGACAACCGCCGTGATTTGTTCCATTGTGTCTTGGATTGAGCGGGTTTTTGAAAGTGAGTCCCCGCTATAATTGTTATAAGGTCTTTAGGTTAAAGGAACAATTTAGGCATTTCATAGTTTAATGTAAGAATTCGAAATTTTTCGAATATTTTTATTTATAGAAAACTTACCTAATCCAAACAAGTGTAGCAAATTTTCCCTCATAATAAACACAAACTAATACCCAATTCTAATGTAATAATATTATGAACCATAGCTATAATGAACAGAAAGTTCAGTTCCAGTAGCGGTTCTCCATTGCGAGCCTTTACTGTTCACGATTTTCGATTTTATGTCATTTGAGAGAAAAAATCCATCCAAAGAAGAGGTTTTCTTGTAAAAAAGATAATTTAATTCACTCGAGCTTTCGGGCCTTGGAGTCCTTCTGCAGGAGTAGGTTAATTATAATGTTCATATGAAGGATACTAGGCTCCGTGAGACAGCATAACTATTGACAACTATGACAGAAATTCATAATAAAGTACAGTAAAGCTTCGATATATCAAATCGGGGTTAACGGGGCTCAGTCACATTTGTAAGTGCAAAGTCAAACTGCTTTTCACTTGTGTAGACATGTGATGCACTTACAGTAAAAGCAATCGCCAACTTCTACCCACCATGATTATCATGGCCTGTACCATGTGTACTAGGAATGATTAAAAAAAGGAGTTAGAGTAAATTTTACTAAATAACGCGAACCTAATATAAACCTCAGTATTAGTGACATCATATAGAGAACTATGGCTATAATGAAACAAAGGTTCAGTCTCATTGGGATTACCTATAGCGAGGTTTTACTATACATCCTTGTTGATGTAAGATTCTATAATGGTTCTATTTATCAGTCAATACTGAAGAAATATACCTTTTTATTAAGATTGCCGGCAACAGACAACCAGTGACATCAATAATTCTCCACTTCCTTAAGTTTTGTGTTGTGTGTGTGTCAATAAGTGTATTTACAATAAAATGATTGATATATGGAGGTATTATCATGAAACAAGATACTGACAATATAAATGGATTTTTAATAGAGGATGTGTGAACACGAAGAGAGTAATGCAATAAAGTTTATCTTATATTACAAAAAGAGTTTGTAATAAAGAAATCATAGAGCAATCACCCGAGTAAATCAATGTAATAAAGAGATCACGGAAAGTCCTTCAGCAAACAAGATCAATCTCTGAGATGAGGAGTGTCGAATTAATTGAACCTCCAGCCTGATCCATCACAGCCGGCGACAAAGAGGACCGAGGGGTGCAACTCAAAGCCCAGGCCGACAAAGAACTCCCCGACAGATGTCCCCAACAGTCGAACACCTTAGATCCTGGATTACACTCGGACACAATGGACAGTATGCAAATATAGAGCCAGCTGACCTCCGTTTAGAAATTTTCTACCTCTATCTTAAACATACGCTGTTCCACCCATCATACTGAAAATACACCATGTATACATTCCTTCTACTTCCCACTTTTATATCTAATGAAAAAGCTACTTAATTATCATCTTAATCATCATTACCTTAACGCCAACTATCGCTGAATATATATGCAAATTTTTATCGCAACTTTTTTTTTTGAAAAATAATTAAAAAGGCTTTCTACTGAAATTATAGTCGAAAGAGACAAATTAATAAGGGAGAGCATGGTTCATCAGTTACGAACACTCTTTGAGAATTCGCCAGTTAAAATACAGACCGCTCTACAATTGTATATATATTTAGTTGATTTCTTATATACTGTATATTAAGAAATACAACATTTTTATATATTTAACTACCATTAATCTATAAATTTGTAGCAATTAATTTTTGGCAACGTATTTCTTTTCATTAATATCATCAAATTTTATCTATACAGACCTTATAACAATATCCAATACAATAGTAGAGCGGTCTGAAGATTAATTTGGTGAAACCGCTGAGAGGGGTCATTACTGATCATCAAAGCCCTCTCTTTCAATAAATATTATCATTGCAGTAAGGTCTGTAGAGATAATAGTTGATTACATGTTACAAAAAATAAACAAATTACCAAAATACCAATTGTTATAAAAAGTAATACAAGACAAATGGGTTCAAGGAAACTACGGATATAAACTTCAGCAACTATAGATAAAAACATTCCTTAATTAACTATTGAATGCATCGAGCAATGATTTTCTTCAATATTATTCAAACTCAGCACCGCATAGTGTTATAATACCACACAGTTTTGTCACAATATCTGTGTCAATATCTCTGTCACAATATATATGTCATAATATACATAATATCACAACCGAAATATTGGCAAATAAATCTTTTATTCAATCCAATATATGCATTTTTATTATCTAATATTTATATATAACACAACTTTACAACCTAAATATAATTTGACCTTTTACACATTTATGAATGTATAAATATTTTAAAATTTAGAGCAATTCATATAAAATATTTATATGAATCATAAAATAATTCTAAAGGTATATATTAGTGAATAAAACAATTTTAATAATGCAATTTGTGCAATTTATTATATAAATATACATAGAAATATATTTTTTATCAAGTTTCCTTCAGTCTCCAAGAGAGTTGTCAGTATAGAAGTGTGTTCGGGACCATGTGTCCGATATCTGTAAAGTGTCATTGACCTAATGACAGATTCTAATGGTTCTATTTGTGTTTTTGTAAACAGATGTCGCACGTCTTTCCTGTCAATAGGTTCCTAACAGTTCTGTATTTACTCGCCAGGAGAGTAAGTTCTATTGATGTTATTTACAGATGTAATGGCTATATGCGGAGTGAGTATAGATAAATAATAAGTTTCAATAAGTTTCATCAATATGTATATAAAATGACATCTATACGCGCGTACTTCTAAAGGTTAATCGATATACGTGAAGTTTTTAGTGAGGAATCTGAAGTTAAAAAGAGTAATAAACTTATTATACTGAATTAACAATTGTTAATTGCTTTGAAAATTCTGTTAATGATTCTTGAGATGAATATGCTGAAATTGATTATGCAAATACGATCTACCGTTGGTGCTATTCTATTCGTGAGAAATTTTCTTATCATCCCAAGACCATAGTACAGGCCATGATAATCATGGTGGGTAGTTAGCGGCTGCTTTTATTAAAAGTGTACCACATGCCTATACATGTAGAAAGCAGTTCGACTTTTGCACACACAAGTGTGTCAGAGCTCGTTTGACTACTTGCACTCATTGGTGGAATTGGACTTTTGCAAGAATCGGGGGCTATTGAGACAATTTTCAAAATTGGAAAAATAGTTCCCAATGCGGGATTCGATCCCGGGTCAAGGCTGTTGAAATTCGACGGTGTGAACCACTCATCCACCGACTCCCTGTTTATTGAGATATAAAAGACCCTAGTGTGTGTGTGATAGTATATATTATGGATATGGCTTGTTGCATCTGTAAGAATCAACTTATGTTATCTTCCAGGAGTGCATGTGTTATGCAAATTAAACACATTTCATCAGTTTAAATCCCAGAAGTACTGCTCATGTCACTCATCAGTAGTTCTAAAAGGTTTTTAATTGGTACAAGAACCTGCATATTTGCTGCATTCAACGATAAATCGATGATTTGTAGACTAAAATGTATATATAGCTTGTAATTTATATTTTAAATTAAAATTGAAACAATTTGTGAATATATATTTCTGAAGCATGTCAGCTTATTTTGGATATTCACCTAGTAAAGATATATAAGAACATTTCTGATTGAAGTGTCCATTTTTTCGTTATAGAAGTATGTCATTCAGGCAGATAGAGAGTGTGTCTCTATCTCATAAACAACTAAACAGATAAATAGAAAATATATTAAGTAGAAACAATCGGACTTTTCAGACTCTATCCATCCAAATTGCATTAATACTATTTCCAACACAATTCGACATTTGAGAAGGATCTAATTGAATCTTTTCAATATGTCAAATTATACATTTTTGAAAAAAAGAAGCGAAATTTTTTAAAAGAGTTTTCAAAAAATCAATTTTCGCTTAAAAAGGAAGTACCTG
This sequence comes from Cordylochernes scorpioides, assembly GCA_030710605.1. Classification (NCBI taxonomy): domain Eukaryota; kingdom Metazoa; phylum Arthropoda; class Arachnida; order Pseudoscorpiones; family Chernetidae; genus Cordylochernes; species Cordylochernes scorpioides. Next base: position 200,757,617 of record CP092863.1, on the reverse strand, counting down.
GGTCAATTCTATCTTTGAAGGTATTGGAATTGGCGCAGAAATTGGTGTTTTTTATTTCTTAAAGATATATTGATCTTGTGTAACAACTCTTTGGAAGATATTGCATTTGTTCTGCTATTCACTGCCATGGATTCTAATAGTAACAGACACCTTCTCAAATTATAAGAAATTGAATCATTTTTGACGCGTATGATTCTTTTTACAATAAAACGATTTTCTACTGCCCTTACTGCAATGATAAAATAATGGGAGAGCCTGGCTCATCAATGGTGAACCTTCACAATGGTTTAACTAATTTGATATACCAACAGCTTTAATATTGCATTTGACTGTTTTACTTTTATACCAACGCTGAAGCTAAAACCTCTTGGAAAAACCTTTGAATTAACTATAGACATAAACTTTGAGAACATTAGAAATACATATTGCCACGTAGAAAATTAGGAAAGCAAACTTCACGATGACACAGCAATATATTTTAAGAAAAGAACAAACTATGAATGATAAAAAAATAGATAAAGCAATGAGGGGAGTTTACAGAGTAGCAAAATTAAACATAAAAATGATACTCTGTTAATAAAATAATAAATACTTTGCTACAATATAAAATATAAATACATATAATTATATAAAAATATAATGCATCATACTCTTTCAAATTGTAACATAAATCTGTTTAATATACAGATGAAGGATTCCTCTTTTGGAATATAAAATATATGAAATGAATCAGATAAATTAGGAATAACTTTGGAATCCCATAAGACAAATACTAATTTAGATTGAAAATTTATTCTGTAGTTATATCCATTAAAGCATAAAAGAGAATCTCCAAATTATACAAAAAAGTTGTTGATAACAGAATGCAATCTATCCTCGCTCTGCCTCAGAAACACACACATACACACAAGGCTTTATTAAGACCACGGGTCTTATACAGATTCACCACAGGAAGAAATTATAGATGGAGATCCTATACTCCAGGCAGCGCAGCACCCAACAACAGCCTCCAGGTCCGACGCATTTCCAATGGCCACACGTTCCTTTGTGCATACGTCATGGTTAGCGAATCAGTGAACAGGCGAATGTATCTGCCTCAGAAACAGGTTCAAAAGATTCTCTTTTACTATGTTACCAACCCTATCTTTTTCTTTGATCATTTTGACCTTGTTTTAAACTTTCTTTTAACGGTGTTAACGAACATTCGGCCATTAACACTCTTTTTATTCGAATTTAAAAAAGCATGGAACAATTACCACCTTGGTAGGTCATTAGCGTAAAGCCTGTTTGAAAGCTTCATTTTAAAAATATATATGATTAAGATGGAGAAAAACATTTCCTGATCGTGTAACTGGTAGTTGCTGATGATTTGTGCCATCTATCGGATTAAATATCAACTAATTGTTGTTAGTTTAATTTTCCCAGAGAACATTGGTCAAATAACCTTTATTGATAACTCGAGAAATATTATTATGGAATATAATTTATTATTTGATATCGATTTTGATAATTAGCGTCATGAACTTCCGATTTTACGACCATAAAATGGACTTTTAACTACCTGATTCCCATACAATTTTACATTTATACCATTTTAAAATATATATTTATATACAACATGAAGTTGCCTGAGGATGATCTTCATGTACCAAAAAAGATACCTCTCTCTTTAAGTATGCACATCAGAATCATGCACTTGTTCATCACCTTAGTTAAAAAAAACTCTAATTAGCCCTTGCCACTTCACCAGCTTAACCACCTGTTTGGTAAATTTGAACGATTTCATATCCCCTATCTTAGGATGTTATGAAATCAAAGCCGTCCCTGTACTGATGAGGGCCAAAATCCCGAAATTATCGTCTACAGGTTGATTTTGTGCCTGAAATTCCCTAAACAAGTGTTGTGGGTCATTCTTTATCATCATTAGTAATTTCTTTACTAGGGTAATACATGAGTGCATCGTTCTGATGCATAACTTAAGGGATATGGAACGCTTCATGATTTTGCGTGTCATTCTTGCGCGGGGGCCATGCTAATCTTCTCTGTATTTCTCTGTATCGTTCCAATTTTAGTAGTTGTATCGCCGAACAAGCGTGTTTAAGGGATAGATACCTCATTTGGTACATATATTTATATATATATAATGATAAGGCACACAATTTGGATTATACACTATATACACAAGGTAATAAGGCCAGTTCTAAATGAATATTATATTTATTTTTATTTGGTCTTATTACCTTGTGTTTATATTATTTCGTCTATAACGAATGAAGACATTAAGACGCGAATGTTTCTTTTAACAAATAAATCAAACTTTTATTATTCTTACTGCGAATAAATAAATTTTGGGAAGGCTTGGCTCATCAGTGGTAAACCCTCCCAGCGGTTTCGACAATTTGATCCAGCCTTCCCAATATTTTTTCATCGCAGTAAGGACAGTAGAAGTTTGATTTATTTGTGAAAAGAAACATTTGCGTCTTAATGTCTTTATTCGTTATATATAGATGGCGTGTTATTGCTTTGTATTAATTATTTCATCTATTAGAATGTCACAAAGAGAAATATGGGATTGTGAAAATGTATTTATGGCATCATGTTATGATTGGCGAAACATTTAAAGAACAAATAAATGTTTTATGAGTATTAATAGGTACCTTTTGAATGAGTAATGATTGAAACATTACTCTTTAAGAGGGATTTAAACCTCATAAAGTAATTTTTATTACACTAATAAAATAAGTTCAATCTTTCTTATAGAGAACTCAACAACCAAAATCCATCAAAACCTCAATTACATTGTAATAAATTGATTAATTCGGTGGATATATGAATCTCCTACACAATCTAACAAAGCCAAGACAAAATAACAAGCAATAAAACTAATGGGAATTAAGTAGTAAAAAACAATGTTCCATTTAAGGCTCATCTAAAACAGTCGAACAAGGGTACTTAGCAAGCTCAAGGCTAAGAATGAAGGACAATGTTGTTAAGGATCTATTAAGAGGATAAAGAAGCCCATAATTTTCCTAGAGACTAATCCAATCGGCACTCAAGTAGGAAGCTATAACAATAATTCTCAATTATGACACGAGTGGGGACTAAATCAGAGATACAATAGACGCCTTCCGAAGTAAAGGATGGATCCACTTTTCTGCTTTCAGGCGAACATTTGGGGGACAATAAAAACGTTGTTTTAGTGGCAATGAAAGGTCCTACCTGGGTGACCAATGGCCTTGACCTTAGTTCTGACCCTGTAACAAAGGACATGCCGCCCCGTATTTCACATGGCCCTGAAAGCTTTCTCCAATCCCCTTTAAAATAAAACCCGAGATTAATGGTCTCAACTTCTTTCTGGGGATGATGTACTTAATTCAGACGAGTGTAAGAATTCTCTTGAGATTATGGCATGATGACTATTTTATAAAAAGAGGATTTTTTTTTTAAATGAGTGAAAATGAAAATAGAATCGCATTTTGAGCTAATATTTAATTATATTAATAAAGGTTTCACTATAAATTCTATCGCGTTGGTGAAAGAAATTACACAAGATATTTCGAATACTCAATCAAGTACTCCGAAAAGAGTTTATTTTCTAATTTATTAGCATTGGCAAATTTTCGAGTTAAAGAACTCTTCTACGGGCGTTTCTTCTAAAAGAAACTTTTTTGCTGAGTATTTGATTAAGTATTCAAATAAAGGTTTGTTTATGTGGAACCATTCTCACAAGAGCAACAAATAAATCAACATTCATGACGAAAGTTGGAAATGTGTGGAATTAATATTCAAATATATTCACACAATAGGTTCTGATGGCTCCACGTACGGTTTGCAAACATATGGGTCTTCAGAATTATGGGATTTCAAGTTTATACAGATTGAATGAATAACGATGGTTTGAATTGTAGATAAAATCCCGTAATCTGTGTTCGTGCCTCTGGTTTGTAGCTTTCCAGAATGAGGTTCCAATTGCTGAACACGTACAGTAGATAGAAAAAAACATTTTAAGCAATTTTATCTTTTATTATAAAAGGCCGGATTCCTAAAAGAGTAGTAAACGGAAGATTAAAGGTTTGGCTTATCAGTGGTAATGACTCTTCTAATTGGTATGGCGCCTGTTTGATCTACCAGACCGTTTCAACTCTTCTATTTCTGACTAGACTAATGGCCCGAGTATATGTGCGGAATTAAAGGAATATGCATATCAGCTTCTTATCTAGGCAATTTCAATATTCCAGGATTGAAAATATAACGTTGTAGGTTCATAGCCTGATTCTATATAGTATAATGGTTTTGCCTGGAGTGGCAGAATATTGTGGAAACAGACTAACGGATAATCCAAATCAAACCTTTTTGAGGCCAGTAGAAACACTAACGCTCTGAAAGCTGTTTTGTAAACCTTTAATTGACGATGTAGGTTAGTGAAACGTACAGGTGTCGCCACCTATCTAGGCATTCTTCAGTCTTCTGTGTTCTATTCAGTAATATAAAGGCGTCTATAAAAATAAAGGTCACCTCCGCCGTCAAAATAGAAACTAAAACTAAGCTCAATCTAAGAACCTTGTGGATCTCATGAAATCAAAGCCCGCCAGGACTGATGAAGGTAATTAGCTCGAAACCACGGACTCCAAGTGGAGGTTCTCAATTTCTAAAAGCTGGTGTCTCGAGTCTGCTAGAGTGCAGAGACGTTAAATTGATGGTGCTGATATTTAGCGTCTATTTTGACGGAAAAGGAGACCTTTATTTTTATAAATCAATATCCTATCCCGGGAAAATGTCCAACATAACAGCGGTTCAAGTCACAAGAAGATACCAAGCAGATTAATATCTCGAAAGAACATTCGAGAAGGTCCCCTCTACACTGACTAAATAATCAAGAATTTAGCGCAAAGCGCCAATTTCATCTTTGGTGAATAAAGGTTATTGATACAATAACGCAAATTCTTTCATATGAAAACATGTTTTGACGATTTTTTTATAGTCGAAAAAAAAAAACCTTTTTGTTTTGTTTTCATAAAAGATCATTATATAATATACATTTATTACAAGAACAAAAAAGAATGGAAATCCAGTTTCTAAACACGGATCAGGTAATTTATAATTCTGTCAAATGTTTCAACAATATTTTAAATATGATCGTAAAAATGTAGATTCTGTGAGTTAATTGGGTGATTTAGAAATCTGGTCACTCTGAACGGACTGGTCGCCATATTTAGTCTTGGCCAACGGAAGCCGTCTGGCTTATGTCAAAGGTCAGGGTGATTTCTTCCCGGAAGTCGTCTGGTGTGGCGTCTCACCCACATCAACTTCCTTTTCTTCTTTTTCTTCTTCCATGTCTCATCAATAGGCGTGCAGTGGATAATGATTCTCAACCGTCGCAGCATTTCTAGGTCAGTTGAAGATTTATAGACCACAGAAATTTTTCCATATTAGTGCATATATATGTTATATAAAAAAATATGTATAGTTAACCTACCTATTTTTTAAATTCATGAATATAAAATTCATTTTATAAATTCTATTTTACTGTGAAAAATAATAAATGTGTAATTATTTTCAAGTAATTGAAAATAAAAAATACTTGATAAGTAAATAACTATCTTTCCTTTTTCACGACTGCACCTTCAATTCTCTATCATTCCAACATCAAAACATTATAATCATAACATATATATATTATAAATATGATTTGTAATTTCATTTTTATGATATTTTTATTATCAACACCTGACCCACTTCTTTTTCTATTGTTTTTTTTTTTCATTTTTATGAATGTATTTGTATATTTTCTTTTATTTACCCTCTAAAACTACTGTGAAGTTTGCAAACCAGAGATCTTGATGGGGCTATTCTTCAACCTATATTAATTCATTGTTTTTTTCTTGTATGTTTTCTTTTTGTAATTATGTAAATGGGTCAACTTTGATTGACGCCATGACGTAGGTTACATTATTTCTTTGTTTGTATTTTGACAATTAGAAGATATCTGCCTCAAAAATATGTACAAAATAGACCCCCTCCTTGTCTGGAGGAGGAGTCTCTCAAGGTGGGGAATCCTTCCTTGCTGAAGATATTTGTATATATATTCCCTTACACTTTATATGCCCTTTTACTCTTTTATTTTTCCACCTTTGTAAAATTTGATTAAAAGAATCAATAAAATAGTTTAAATTGACAAAAAATATTGTCTACCTCAAAAATAATAGAGGTGTTTGTCCTTTTTCTATTTAAGGTAAACTATCACAGTTAATAAATTCAAATCTAAAAGTAAAACACTTTCGAATACGAAATGCGTGGATGGCAAAAGAGTAAGAGAATAATATTCATGTGCAAAATACATTACCATTGAATATATAGTTCTATACATAATGACTATTTTAAAAATTAATAATGTATGTCTTTTTCCTTTTCAAAATAAGGAAATAATTGAAGAAATACTATTCAAACTGTCAAGGTTTGTACAGTGTTTTTTTTTTTTTAGTTAAGAAAATTTAATCAGAATATAGAAAGAACATTTTCCCTTTCACTAGGAAATATAAAATTATATACAACTAAAGTTACGAGAAGATAATATCCAAGAACCAAAAATAGCACCACTTCCTTTAATTCGACATCAGAACGATGCACTGTGAATCACCATAGTAAAACCTTTACTAGTTATTATAGAAAAGCGATTTTCGCTTTAAAGCTTATATATATATATTTTTTTTAAATCTCTGTGTGAAAAACGTTTATATTATGATGCATTAGCGCGCCATCTGTTATCAAAATTCGAAACTATTATAGACGCGTATGATTCTTTTAAAAAAATAAACAATTTCTATATACTGCCCTTACTGCAATGAAGCCAGATCCTCCTATCAATTTTTTCCATTGCAGTAAGGGCAGTAGAAATTGTTTATTATTAAAAAGAATCATACGCGTCTATAATAGTTTCGAATTTTAAAAACGTTTATAATTTTAATAGAGAGAGATTTTACAATTTTTACCTTCAATACATCTAATATATAGAATATTTTTGACTAAAATAAGCTCTTCGAGTTAAAATAGAAAAATAAAACGGAGATCGGAAAGGAGTTTCTTGTGCGAATTTTATTACGCATGCGTCCGAAAGCTTGCTAATAAAATCGCACAAGATACTTCAATCTCCGTTTTATTTTTCTACAGAATATATTTGTTCATATTTAAACACTTTATTATTAATACTGGAGCTCTAAATGGAAGTTAAATTGCTATTGATATCATACCAGTTCGATACCCGAACGTTAAAACGTCGTGCAAACATATACAAAGGAATATACCTCCGTAACAGCCTTCAATGCATCATATTGGACGAGAATATCCAGAGAAATCGACATCTAAATATCAAATACATTATCCATGAATTTCATCAATACCTCTTTATATGAACCAAATAGGAAATGCATTTGAAAATTATGCGGATCACCTGCTTCTCTGAAAAATCTTTTCTTGTTAAACCTGGAATTTATCTTCAATTGCCTATCTTGGAATATTGACACATTGAAATGCGTATTTAGTATTATTTTGATGCTAAATCGCGTGAATTAAATATTTTAACAAAATCTTGCCAAACTGCAATGATGGGAAAACATTTTTAAAGCTCTTAATAGAAAGACCTCAATACCCCACATAAGAAGCTAAAACCAATTTTTAAATCGTCCATGAAACTATTTCCTACTTAAGATATTTTAGATAAATAGAAATATTTTGGAAATATTCAAAAAACACTGTTTCATCATATAAATGTACAAGTAAGAGGAATTTTCTCTTTACAGAAAATGATCTTATAATGGCAAGTTGTTCCGAGTTCATCTCAGCTCAAATGAATGTCGATAAAGAAACCTCCCTTCTTCTAATAGAAACAAAACTTGTATAAAATAATCAACCCAGAATTAAATATTCAGATTGACGTTTAAATTAATAACGATAAATATAGAACATGAATTCAATAAAAATGAAATTCAAGTAAGATAGCTTGATATCTTTTCATAAATAGCCTATATTTCTATTGTAAACCTAAGTAAATGACAAAAAGATATTTGCAACCTAAATTGAAAGATGCACTGAGATCTTTAAAATTTTGAATATAAAGATTGCAAACTGTTTGTTTATATTATATTTATCATTTTTAATATAGTTAAAAAATATTTTTTAAGCACCGAATATTACTGATCGGTATACAGACATTTGCTCATCTCCAGTAATGTTAGGAGAAATGATGTTTACAATGACCGTAGACATCTGTGGTTTCACCGATATTACTGATAAGTATTTTAAAAGGATATTTCCGTTAAAAAATGAATTTCAATATGATATGATAATAAGGGTTAAAATTTACAATGATATGTTTGTACTCAACTGAGACTTAGAAAAGGACACATTTAAATTTCAGGACCAAATTCCTTCTCTCCAAATGTAGCAAGAGACATTCTTGAGTTACATAAGAAGGCGCCAAATAACTTCCTTATTACACTCCTGCTATCTCTTACTCCTGCCTTACTTTGGTTAGCAGGTAGAACCGTATGTAAATATGTTAGAGCATCCATTGATTCTATGTGGTTAAAAATGCGAGTTGAAATATTGCAGTTATTTAAGAGATAAAAAGGATGTATATTTTCAGTAATGTTTCTTTATTTATATTGACAATGAGCTTATGAGTCTTTTGATTTCATCTGCTCAAAAACAAATAAATAAAAGGTGTTTTGTGTAAAGAAAATTTCTCTATAAAATATTTGATATCAGAAACAACTAGAGCTTTTTCAAAATATAAATATACCTGAAAAATGAGTAATATAAAAGTAAAACGGCTATTTGTAGTATGTTTCTCCATTAGCCTTTATGAAATGGTAGGCGATAGAATCGTCAAAGGCCCCTAAGGAAGAGTTACCACTTGAAGGTTTTCTGAATTTAATAATAAAGAAGCATCTTGCATTCCTTCATTTTACATCTCTTAAAATCTTTTTCAATTAAAGCTTTTCTTATTATATAAACGCGTTTAAACAATCAGAGCGGTTGAGAACTCTAGCTGTCACTGTGGCAAGGAAATCCAGGACTCGAGACATCTACTGCTGGAATGTCCACTTCTCTTTAGAGCTAGACAACAGACAGTTAATAATGTTGTAGATCTATATCAATTTGTAAATACTAGAGATAATTAGCACATATTTAACTATTTTTGTAAATATATTTATGATTATCTTTCTAACCTGGAAGGATCAGGTTCCTAATATATCTTATTGTTTATCTTTTTTATTATTAATATTTTCTTGTATAATATTTTTATAACTGTTTCTGTTTAAAACTGTAAAACGACGCAATTACCCTAAGCTGGGATATCGCGTTTTGTATGTCGAAATAAAAAAAATATATAGACGCGTCTAAGATTCCAAAAGAAGGATTCAAACAAGAGCAATGATATCAAATATAAGCCATCGTATATAGACAGCATTACTGAGAGATAATTTCAAGATAAGTACACTTAAAGCACGATACTAAAGAAAAGATTAGCAACTATGCATTGATCTACTGGAAAAAAATAAAAACACACTTCTAGAGAAAGACAGCTTCAATCGCTAAATTCACCTTGAAACTGACACCAACAAGGAAAGCTCAAACATCAATAGTCTGTTAGAAACAAAGTAATGAAGAATTGTGTATATACAAAACAAAAAGACGTTTCTAAGAATATTTTTTATCTCTCTCATTAAGGTTGTTATTTATATAGTGGGGAAACACTTCTTATCTATTCAAATAAGGAGGAAATACAGGTAGATATTTATTTTTAAAATGATGTTGTTGGCATTGATATTTTGATTAAATTTTGGCTATTTGTTTTGACACCTTGTTCAGTCAATCGGATTGGCTGCGGCTATTACTGGAGGAATGTATGAAAGGAAATCGTGAAGAGGAAGTGCGAGATTGAAATTGATAGACAATCTTTTTATAGAAAGATAGAAGATCTATAAGATTATCAAAAGTTTGGATTTGTAAAAGAATTTCTGTATGGGTAGGAATACTGCCAGTCACCAACCTTTGACTAGTTAGAACGAAATAGAAGATATTAAATACTATTATAATCATAAAGGCATATCCTGACAACGTTCACATCGTTTTTTCACATCGAATACTATGGATTGAGTAAAATTTATCATGCCTCCAGGGAAAAGTATCTCTTTAAAACATTTTTATTCTCTAGCTTTGGGCATGGACGTCCTTCTACAGGAGAAAACATGGTATAATAATTCGCCAATAGAACACGAGTTAAATATAAATCCCTGAAGGCATGATTAATTTTACTCAATATTAATTCAAGGGAATATTTTATTGAAATATATATTCGACCGATTTCATACAACTATCGTAGAATGTTATGATATTAAAGCCCCCCTCCCTGTACTGATGACAGCCATAATCCAAAACCATTGTATACAGTGTGACATTTGTCTGAATTTGTCAAAACTGGTGTTATGGCTCATTATTTATCATCACTAGTAAAGATTTCTTCCACTAGGGTGATAAAAAAATGTATCGTTCTGTTGTATAATTAAAATGATAGGTGCCTCTTTTTTTGGAACATATATGTTAATTTCCAATGCCATCTATCGATAAAATTTGTAATTATTATTTTCATTCTTCATCATCACTAGGTAGGTTTTTACTAGGGTGATGTAGAAAGGTATCGTTCTGGTACATACTTAACGAAATAAGTGACTCTTTTGGCATACATATGTTAATTTACATTGCCATCTATCGATAAAATTTGTAATTATTATTTTCATTCTTCATCATCACTAGGTAGGTTTTTACTAGAGTGATGTAGAAAGGTATCGTTCTGGTACATACTTAACGAAATAAGTGACTCTTTTGGCATACATATGTTAATTTACATTGCCATCTATCGATAAAATTTGTAATTATTATTTTCATTCTTCATCATCATTAGGTAGTTTTTTACTAGGGTGATGTAGAAAGGTATCGTTCTGGCACATACTTAACGAAATAAGTGACTCTTTTGGCATACATATGTTAATTTACATTGCCATCTATCGATAAAATTTGTAATTATTATTTTCATTCTTCATCATCACTAGGTAGGTTTTTACTAGGGTGATGTAGAAAGGTATCGTTCTGGCACATACTTAACGAAATAAGTGACTCTTTTGGCATACATATGTTAATTTACATTGCCATCTATCGTGAAATTTTGTAATTCTTATTTTCAGAAATGTACATTCTTTAGTGCTATCAAATATATTTACAAATAAATAATGACAAATTTTCTCGATAGATGGCAGTAGATTAATAATCTATATCATAAGACACATATTGTCAAAATATTGTTTACAAATATTTCAAGGGTATATATATATGTCTTTTTGAAATTTTAAAATATATAACTTAGTTAAAATTATGAAAGAGTAAATAATCCTCACATAAATAGTTGTTTTTGGTGAAGCAGACAGTAAAATATTATATTTTTGCAATAAATATATATATATTGAAGACATTTTTCTGTTTCTTTATTTCAACTTAGAGCGCTATGTCCCCCTAGGGATACTTGCACTTTAAAAATAAACAAAATTTGAAAGAAAAGAAAGAAAAATATTTTATATATAATTCAGATCATATCATATTTTATATTTCTAGATTCTCCATATAATCCGTAATCAAAGGAACATTTGCCAGAGTATGCACACAACTATAGCTAGTTGTTTTATAAGTTTGTTTACACCATAATAATATTTGATATTGAAGTGAGTTGAATTTGTGTATATAATTTTTACTTATATATTTATACCAGACCTCAGTTCCATAAGTGAGTATTGTTCTAAATATTGTTTTATATAAAATGAGTCTTTTCTTGGTATTTAGTCTTCAAGATTTGCCGCATATCGAAAAAAGTAAATTTTTTAGTCTTTGAGTTCTATTTAGTAGTCAACATATTTATGTTGAAAAAAAATTGTTTTGCTTATTCATAGTACATGTGGTACAGGCCATGTTAATCATGGTGGGTAGAAGTAGGCGACTGCTTTTACTGTAAGTGCACCACATGTCTACATATGTGAAAAGCAGTTCGACTTTGCACTTACAAATGTACCAGAGCCCCGTGAAAAATAATATAGTTTGCATCAATTGTTCTTAAATTTCTTTATTATCTAGATCTTCAGGTGACCCACTGACAGCCTTCTCTTAGGAATAGAATTCTATACACCATTTTCAAAAATACAGGCGAATAGTAAAAGTAAAATAGTTCCCCGAGTTAAATATGAATAAGAATTTGAGTGTTTTCTTTATAAAATAATAAAAATAATGATATATATATATATATTTATAAAAACATGTTAAAAATTCGAAGAAGAATTGTGTATTTATTCCGTATACAATTCCCCAATATATTATCAATTCATTTTTCTTACTTTTTGCTCTTCTATTTTAATAATAATGATAAATGAGAAATTTTGATGTAAATATTTGATGACAATGGATTATTCTCTCTACTCCTTGTTAATATCATATGACTATATGGCCTAAAATTATTGTAAATATGTATAGACACAAATGTAGAGGCATACATGTATGACAGCGTAAGTGTCTCTAGGGGGACATAGCGCTTTAAATTGAAATACATAAATATATAACCAATTCGGATGACATAGATGTTGTAACTGTCAACTATGTGATATATGCTAATTATTCCGTAATAGACATATTTCCATATTCCCTTTGTTGTGAAATGGTCTCTCCAGTATTGTCCTGTGTGTATTAACTATATTTGCATACCAACCCTTTGTACATATTTCAATTGTGTTGATATTTTTTCTCTTTTCATCTAACTAAAACTTGCATACTAATTCTTGTACATATTTCAAATATCTTTCTTTCTTTCCTTTCAATGTTTAGTTTACCTTTGTAGTGCAAGTGTCCCTAGGGGGACATAGCGCTCTAAGTCTAATTAAAAAAATCGATAGGTCTGGGAGAAATTACTATTTACATCTTGAAGCATGGTAATAAAACTTCAAATTAAGTATTGTGTATTTTTATTTTTCACGAATTTTATTTTTATTGTGTTCTTATTTTTTTCTAACTGTAAACAGGAACTACACACACACACACTATCTTAAAAATGGTTTTTAAACTTTGTAATTTCTTAATTGAATATGTAAACTTGATATTGTGAATAGTAATGTTCTTTTATTCAATTATCCCTTGTTGGGATATCGCGTCTGATTTGATCTTAATAAATATATGTATTATGAAAATGAATACGAGAACTTTATAATAATGATTTCATAAATCTAGTAATACTCCTAATAATAGGTTTTGATTATAGAGATCACAATAAAGCATTTTTTCAAAATATTTATATTTAGCCAAACATTCACTTGTGCTGCACCTGGAAGAAGCTTGACAATGTGTCTCAAGTATAATATGTAATATAGACGAAGTATACACTAATGAATAAAACTTAAGGAAGTTGTACCTTTTATCATGTATATCGGTATTCAAACAAAAATTCTGGAAGTTATTTGATACACATTGACCTTTATTGAAGACGAGATAGCCAAGTGTGAACAAAATTGCCTTTGTCTCATTAAAAAACAATGGACCGGCGACATCAAAGACTTTCCACTTTTTAGGCTCTTTTCCATGAGTGTATATGATACGACATGATGTATGCTCATTGATTCTCTTGGGCATTCAATAGGAATAATGAAAATGAGTCTAGATAAGCCCACATAAAGAGGAAAATATAATATAAAGTTTTAATACTTTTTTATTGGAATCAGACAAATTTGCCCAAAATCTATATAGCTATGTGAATATACTACCGCAATCCCCTAAACCTAAGAATATTGGCACATAGGTTACTGAAAAAGTCTCACAATTCAACTTCTCTGTAATACAGCTACGGTACAATTTAAATCCCCTCTCAGCAAAAAAAAATTCATTGCGTATACACAAATCGACAACATTTAAGAAAGTGGAAAGTCTTTAATGTCGCCCTCGTCTGTTTTTTTTTTTTGAAAAAGAAGAAGACTGAGGCAATTTTGATCACACTTGGTTATCTCGTGTGTCTTCAATAAAGGTCACTGTGTATCAAATATCTTTCAGATTTAGTTTCTTAATTTCGGTCAAAGGTACAGCTCGCTCAAGTTTTGTCAAGGAGTGTAGTTTCAATATCTGAATATAACACCATCTATAAGTAAAAGTGTGTAAAATTATTACCAATAATGCTCTATGTATTTTGTTTCCTTAATGATGAAATTCAGCAAGTACTAAATAACAACTGAAAATAATTGGCATTACTTCAATCAAGTATAGCGCTGGAATAAACAACATTTAGAATAATATTTAGTACACAGACTTCCCTTTGATTAAATATTGAATTAATTTTAATGCTCTATTTTACTTTTATATTGTTAATATTTTATATCCAAATAACAGACAAAAAAGAACACTTCCGAAGAGGAAAATAAGAATATTACAAGACGATAAGGAAACGGGTTTAGGGTTTCTGTGAGAAAAACAAAGCGATACATTCGTGTGCAAAAAAAAAAACCTATTAAATGGAAAAATTGTTAATAACGCAGTAAATTGTGTATTGGGCGTGAATCAGTATGAAACGGCCTATGTAGAGAATAGCACAGCAGAGCAGGTTAGCGAAATTACATTGAACGTGGCCACCGTGGGACTTGTAGAGAGAAAGAAAGGGACCATCTACTCAAAGGAAGAAAGAATTGAGAGGGGGGCTCAATGGCGGGAGAGGCTTCCCGAAACAATGAGCGCCCCACACGTCGAGGTGATTTAATAAGAGAAGTATTTGTCCAGCAGGGCTTTTGTTGGGCTCTTCTCACGACATCCTAGCCCGGCCTGGACTTTGTTGGGCTCTTCTCACGACATCCTAGGCCCGGCCTGGACTTTGTTGGGCTCTTCTCACGACATCCTAGCCCGGCCTGGACTTTGTTGGGCTCTTCTCACGACATCCTAGCCCGGCCTGGACTTTGTTGGGCTCTTCTCACGACATCCTAGCCCGGCCTGGACTTTGTTGGGCTCTTCTCACGACATCCTAGGCCCGGCCTGGACTTTGTTGGGCTCTTCTCACGACATCCTAGGCCCGGCCTGGACTTTGTTGGGCTCTTCTCACGACATCCTAGCCCGGCCTGGACTTTGTTGGGCTCTTCTCACGACATCCTAGCCCGGCCTGGACTTTGTTGGGCTCTTCTCACGACATCCTAGCCCGGCCTGGACTTTGTTGGGCTCTTCTCATGACATCCTAGGCCCGGCCTGGACTTGGTTGGGTTCTTCTCACGACATCCTAGCACGGCCTGGACTTTGTTGGGCTCTTCTCACGACATCCTAGGCCCGGCCTGGACTTTGTTGGGCTCTTCTCACGACATCCTAGGCCCGGCCTGGACTTTGTTGGGCTCTTCTCACGACATCCTAGGCCCGGTCTGGACTTCGTTGGGCTCGTCTCACGACATCCTAGCCCGGTCTGGACTTTGTTGGGTTCGTCTCACGACATCCTAGGTTCGGCCTGGACTTTGACAAGATTTTCTTATAAAAGTCTAGGCCCGGCCTGGACATTTTGGATTTTTTCCAACAGCATAAGCCTTTCAAACCCGAAAATATCATGCCTTAGACATTTTATTACCTTTGGTAGTTTCTTGATATTTGTTAACATTCACAAACGAAAATTTATATGTATTTAAAAACACAAAAATACTTTTTCATCTTTAAATATTATTCTAATATATTTGAACCTACATTTATTTTATTTAAAATATTCAAAAGGTTTGAATCCTAATTTGTTTTTCGAGAAAGGAAGAAAGATTTTCTAAACGAGAATACTCAGGAGATAAATAGTTGGCAGCTTATGTACGGTCATGGGAGAAACAAACCAGCAAATAACACAGGGGACACAAATATTTGGTTTGGATTTGACTTAAATGGAGATGTAATATCCAAGATGGCGCTGTGAAGTGTTTGCAAGGCCATGTTGACCCAGTACACAAGCCTCGGGGTCCTTTTGACTTTATTTGGTGACAATTTTGTCTTGGGGGGATATATGCGGCCTAAATGGCAATTACAACCTCTTTTTTTTTTTAACTAAATCCCAAGTAAACATGGCTGTGATAATCCTAACTACAAACGAATCACATACCTACAATTTAAAGATATTTTAAAATTATTACGCATATTTATTTTTACAAGTGTTGTTTAGATAGTGAATTTTTATATATATAAATTCATAGCTTCGTCCTCTGTGTACCAGTTATATTTGATGGATTTCATCATATGCCTTGAATATGAATACATAACCAAAATGTTGGTGTCTTGATTTAAACACGAAGCCTTAGCGTGCCTTCTATATTAAAGAAAAGAAATTTCATCACGATTTTAAATAAAGAACTTTCTTATTAAAACAAGATCATTAAACCTCCAGGGAAAAGTTTCTTTTCTATAGCCCCTTTGAAATTCGGAATTCCCTAATCTATAAATCTATTAAAAGTATTCCCTATTCACCAGTATCTGTTTCTATAGCCCGTCATATGAAGAAATTTGGAATCAAAACCTTTTTCAGCAGTAACTCACCTAATTTAAATTCGTTACTAAGAACCCCCATAACAAAGAACAATACCATTGATTATCCTTCCAATATTAAGAATGCCATATACTCCATAGAATGCAACGAATGCAAAAGCAAATCTGTAGGCGAAACTGGCAGACATTTAAATATAAGAATTCTAAAAGAAACTTTTCCCTGGAGGCTTAATGTTCTTGTTTTAATATTTTCATCGTGTATAAAATATCTTTCAGAGTTATTGTCTGAATCCCGATATACATGTTAAAACGTACAACTTCCTTAAGTCCATGAGTGTATGACAAGTCCCCTCCCCAAGAAGTGAGCGACGGCAGTGATGCTATTGTCAGAGGTCGTTGACAACGACAGATATATCCGGCTGAGATCTTGGCGTCTGCCTGTTCTCGCCTGTTGAACAATTCCAACTGTTGCACGTCCTATCACAAACCGTTCGATATCACCTTACATGTTGTATATACCCCTTTCATTATCATTTTATTTAAATTAATTACAGCACGCTTTCAACATTCATTTTGAGACATGTTTATATTCATATATATTACATAAACTTTCATAAGGATGGAATTCATATACCAAATGAATACATTTACATAATAATAGATGGCGCAAGCCATCAGCAACTTTCAGTTGCACGATAAGGGGATGCCTTTTTTCATATTTATGCACTTTATCCCAGTACAATATCACATTTGTACTATTATTTCATAATAATATGCATTAAAACAATAAATTTTGTTTATAATTCAATGCAAAGGTTAAGGTTTCGAAAAATTCGACCGATTACATAACTCCTCTCATACAATAGTATGAAATCGAGGGCGCCCCTGTACTGATGAGGGCCATTACCCGAAACCATAGTATGCCAATTGACTTTCATCTTAATCTTCCAAAACTGGTGCTGTGCTCATTCTTTATCTTTAATTTTACCTTTTGTACTGGAGTGGTAAGCAAAATGCATTGTTTTAATGTATATTCAAAGAGAAAGGTCTCTTTTGGTACCTATATATAACGTAAAATTGATAGAAGATGGTTTTCATGTACCAGAAATGTACTCTCTCTAAACGTACATTAGAAATGCACTTCGCTTATCACCACTGTTTACAAATTATTTTTTCGTCGCAATAAGAACTGCATAAAAATACCTTAAAATGAGAATAACTAAAAGGTTTTTCTTTACTTAACATAGCATCGAACAAGTAGCCATCAAAAATTAACCAAAATATACCGCGAATAGGCTACAATGCTTATTTCGCCAAAAAATAATTGTTCGATAACTATGATTTACTATTTTAAAATATATATTCAGCTCATAAATATCTTATAAATTGTATGCACTCACTAAAACTTTAGTTATTTCTGTATGATTTTCTAAAGTTTATATATGATCTCTTTAGATAATAATATTATTGATAATAAAAGATAATATATATAGATAATAATGATATGTATTATCAAGACGCTTAATATTTCAAGGCTCTGAAAACATATTTAATGTAGAAAATAAAAGATATTGCTATAGAGTATCTATAAAAGAAGGGCAACTCTTTATGAAACTATACTTTGTGTAGATATACATTTTATTTCCACGATATAAAATGGCATCATTTAACTTGATCTTAGTTCATTAAACATATACCTTATTATTCGAGGCTTCTCGCTTGAGAAATATTGAGGAAAAATTATAAATATTTCTCATTTTAATACGTGCTGAAGTCGGCAAGCAACGCCAATGAAATTCCATATGTATAAAATAAATTGAATATAAAGCGAAATTTCTATTAATTACAAATATAAATGGAGAAATCTATATTCAAAGGAATATTTTATTATTATTTTTTATTATCCCTAGTACACGTGGTACAGGCCATGATAATCATGGTGAGTAGAAGAAGGCGACTGCTTTTACTGTAAGTGTACCACATGTCTACACATGTGAAAAGCAGTTCGACTTTGCACTTACAAATGTGCTCATAGGAATATACGTATAGTATGTATATATTGGTAAAAATATTGAATAGATGGGGTCGAATGGAAAGAAGATTTTATTTGGTATAAAACTTATCTTAGTAAATTAAAGACATTATATATATATTGAATGTTTCACTATACACTGTGATAAAGCAAAAAAAAATTTTTTTGGGGGGGGGGGGGGTTACTTTAAACTTTGTAAATATGAGAAAATCATAGCAGTTTAATAAGAGAATCTGCCTCATGTTTGGTACATATATATAATCGTCTCTTTACAATGTTTAAATCGAAATAGGACCGTAGAATATCTCGAATATTTGAAAGCGTACGATTTTGATTTTTAGGGTAAAATAAAAGAATTTTGTTTGAGGAGGGCAAAGTCTGACTGTAATCTCCACGTGGTAACACCCTGTATAGCAAACTTACGGCACCCCAGTTCACCCATCATGGAGACTTCTAGCAATCTCCATGAACATTTATAATTATACAATGGGATAATTAAATAAAACTTTATGGAGTGAAATAAAGAGATGATGGGGTATAGAGTGGTGTGTGTATTGCCACTTAAGTCCATCACTCAGGTCCTGGAAGAACAAGAATAATCAATCTCAAGGAACTACTAAGAGAACTCAATTCAGCTCACCGCTAATGTCTAGGAATGATACGTCTTAATTGATTCTATTGATTGTATTGATGTGTTCAACCAGTTGGCGCTACTTATTCTGTATCAGAGCATCTTTTCGATACACATAAATGTAAATGATATGTTCTGTACATATTTTAATACTCTACTACATATCTTACTTAGGATTGACAATAAATGTAAGCATAAGCGTTGTTATCTCTATTCCTAAATATGCATTATTCAAGCGCGAATGTGTATATAATTATATATGAAAGCGAAGTTCGCCTCTCCAGTCAAAACTCGACGTCATCTATTGACCATCACCGTAAACTAGCGGCCTCGGGTCGGTGACAAAGCCACAACACCAGCTTTGGCAAATTGAGAAGCGTCCACCCGGAGACCATGTTCAAGCTGTACCTCAACGACCAAAAAATTCAAGAATTGATATTTGGTCAATTCTGGAATAATTAAAAATCAACGATTAATCTATATTTATTCCGACAGATAGCAGGTAATCAGCAACTTTTAGTTACAAGATCAGGAGATGCCTTTTCTCTTAATTTTACGGCCTGATCCCAGTAAAATTTCACTTTTGTACTATTTTTCACAAAAACTCTTCATTACTTCCATTCTCAATGTCGAATTCTAACTGAATAGGCCATCTTATTCTATTTATATTCATTATTCCAGTGATATTTTCCATGTAATCATCTTTCATAGGGATTAAAATTTAGTTATTTCCTTTGGTTTGTAACAAAAGGTAGATTTAATTTCACGTTTTAGAATATAAACTATAAACAAATTAAAACTTAATTTATAAAATAAGGGTGAAGTGATCCATAAAACAGAAGATATTAATCAAGGGACTAAATTGTTCACAGAGGTGGAAATTTCCAATCAGGAAAAATTTCCATCCTAAAACAGAAGAAAAGCTCAAAAAGTCGTTTAATATTTAAAAACTCAATTTTTATGGAGAGGAAATTTAAAATAAATTTATAGTGAACAAAATAAGGTAGGGTAGAGAACAAAATGAATGGCTCTTTGGAATCAATTTATAGCAGTTGCAAAATTCAGTCACTAAGTGAAATATAGGTTTATACTTGATAATATATTTGCATACCTTTATTTTTATATATTCTCTCAAATGCACTTTCAAAATTTAAAGTTTATAGATTGGTATTATATTTGAAGGCAATGATTTTAGTGTCTTTCATTGAAAATTTTTAAATGTGAATCCCAGAATAAGATAGAAAAAACATACATTATAAATAATATTATAATCACTAAAAAGTGAAAAATAAACTATTTATGCCTTTCTTTATCAAAATCTTTGTACGCAATTTCTATGTATATATATTTCTATTAATAATAATGAAAGCATATCCTGACCAGAATATTTTTTCTATTATTTCTATTGTGAAATAAAAACAAAAGAAAAAAAAGAAAAGGTCAGGTGTTGATATTAAAAATAAAAAAGGCATATCCTGACCAAGAGAACATGTGCTTTTCATAGGACAGAGAGCCATCTAGTGGAACAGAAATCAACTAAACATTGATTTATCCTGTTTCCTGATATATTTCTATGTATCATTTTTAAAAAATGCATTTATGTGAGAATTTTTTGTCGGTGTTCTCTAAAAGATAAAATTAATTATTTTTAATCTCCGTTAAATCAGTTACAAGGTAAATTGGAATTGAATGTAAACTATATATATTGAACATGAGCTCCATAGTGGATAGAATATTCAACAAATAATTGTTTCTATAAAAATACAGGTCACCTTTCTTGTAAAAATAAACACAAAAACTAATCGTCATCTATTAACCGTCTCCGCAAACAAGCGGACTGAGGTCGGTGACAAAGAATCAACACCAGTTTTGTAAAATTTAGGGTACCCACGTGTAGACCATGGTTTCGTGAAAACTTCAAAATTTGAAAATTTTGGTGTTGTGGCTTTGTTACCGACTCCAGTCCGCTAGTTTGCGGAAAGGTCAATGGATAGCGTTTAGTTTTAGTGTCTCTCTGTGTGGGTTTTGACTGAAGAGGACACTTTTATTTTTTATATATTAATTATTAATATAAAGAGCAATAACGTGTCATCTATATATAGGAAATGAAAACATTAAAACACGGATGTTTCTTTTACACATAAAATAAACTTTACTGTGATGAAGAGAAATATTGGGAGGCTTTGACTTATCAGTGGTTAACCCTCCCAACGGTTTCGCCAATTTGATATATCAGGACGCTTCTAAGAGATCTAATACTGTATTGGACGATTCTACTTATATATGCTACACTGAAGGGTGGAATCTCAGAAATGGTTTTCAAGCAAACTATAAACATAAAGATTTTAGGACAGTAGAATTACATATAAATATTTGCATCGAGAAATGTTATTTCACAGGACAGTAACTGTGGAAATGTAGTATGCAAATCGAAGTAACCTAGTACTCCAAGAGAAATACATCTTCTGTTTTCGGACTTTGTCCTTTGTGAGGAACAAAAAGTATTTTTTTCCGTTTGATCAAAGTGATAATATTTGACGCTAGGAGATCTTACATGTAATAGAGGGCATGCGGTTAAAGTTTATTAAAAAATATTGAGATAGTTTCAATTATATTCACATATGTCTTATAGGGCAATACTATTTTTCAAGATCAATATTTTTGAAAATAAAATCTAACAGCCTACATGCAATCCTGTATGGCTAATATAATCAAATTGGCTATTGTACGAACTAAACACCACTATGGTAAATTCTGAAGATTTTAGGTATCCCTTGTGCATCTCATTGTCTCAAAACCCGACTTGGACTAACGAGACCCATTGCCTAAAACTATAGTCTCCAGGTGGGCGTCTGGAATTTTCCAAAGATGGTGTCTTTGGTGGGCACACTCTTCATATCTTAACCTTTTTATAAAGGTTTATTGTATTTTTTGACGTTTCGGAGACCCGCTGTCGCCCTTTTTAAAAGTGGAAAGTTTATCAGTAAAATATTGTCTTTAAACAGTAAATATTTATTAAAAGTTTCAATCCGAATTAAAATAGGAGGTGAATCGCCAGATATCATTTTTCTAGAAAAGCTAAAACCTGCCGCAACGAGTTTCTTCATTCGCCAAGCTTACACCTTTTCAATAAAGAAATTTGTCGCCATCATCTTTTATCTATTTTTAGATTCAGAAAAATATTGATGAAGTCTTCAACTTGAATTGATAAAATTCCAACTCACAATAATGGTATTCTCTATTTGATGGACTTGACCTCGAATCCAGTCTGCTAGATTGTAGAGACGGTCAATATCTGGCGTACAGTTTGTGTTTATTTTCACGGTATAGGTAGTTTATTATTTTCTACAAATATATAATTTGTTTTATATTTAATTTCGTCATTTATGCTTGTTCCATGGAAATATTAATTAACGGAGTTTCACTGCCTATGTGAAGATGGTAAATCGAAAGTATAATCAAACCGAAAACGACCCAATTCCCTATAAATTGCCAAAGATTGACGATCAAAAAGACGCAAAAACAAAGCGTCATCTATTGACCCTCTCCGAAAACTAACAATTCAGTTATAAAGCCACAACACCAGCTTTGGCAAACTGAGAGGCGCCCACCTAGAGACCATGGTTTCGGGCTAATGGCCCTCGTCAATCTAGGGCAGACTTTATCCCATGAGAACTGACGAGGGCCATTAAACCAATACCATAGTCTCTAGGTGGACGCTTCTCAGTTTGCCAAACCTTTGTGGCTTTGTCACCGACCTGAGTACTCTAGTTTGCTCAGGCGTCTATTTTTAACGTCTGTTTTGAAGGGAAAGGCGACCTTCATTTTTAAAAATCACTCTCCTCCCGGCAAAATTTCCATTTATATATAAATATATTGAAGAAACTAATTTACTTTTTAAGTGAATTAAAAATAGTCGGAGGAGTGAATTTCTTTCTTTATATAAATATAAACACGCTGACGAGCGCCAAAAGCACGAAACGCGTTCGTGGATGGCTTTTCTTTGATTTATCAAGAAATTGGGTTGGCTAAATATCAGGGAACAGGCTAAATCAATTGATTTCTGTTCCACCAGATGGTGCTCTGCATTCTGTAAAGCACATGTGCTCCTGGTTAGGATATGCCATTTTTATTTTTGATTTCAACACCTGACCTTTTTATCTTTTCTTTTTTCTTTCAATTTTTCATATAAATATGTTTGTGAAAATGTTAACAAACAAAGGTTAACATCAGAATTTGGCTCGAAATTTGGCCTTTAGGACGTTATATTTATTTATTATTTATATAATTTACAAAGCACGCGATATCCGTCTTGGATATTTGCATGCATACACAAGTTTGGGAGCTTTTATATGCTTTGTTCGTTTTTTCTCCTATCCATACAAATTTTTATTTTATTATAAATCTATTACATTTTAAAAAATATATTGAATTTTATTTATTAGTAATTACAATTTTTTTTCGATCATTGTTTTTATGACGCTATTGTCTTCTTTTAAATTAATATATGTGTTTATTTTTTAGTTATTTCTTAAAAACAATGTGAACATTGTGAATAATTATCCTTATATTTTTATCCATCATAAAAATATAGAATTAATTTAAGAAATTCTATATTAGCTATGGGGTATTTTATTGTGTATTTTATTCAAGAATTAAAAATAGCCTTTCTGATTTTTTTCTTTTTCAATTTTTACCAAAACGACTGTACTGAGAGAGAGAGAGAGAGAGAGAGAGAGAGAGTAAGAAAAACCTTTCTACAAATAATCATTTAATCATTTTAATTATAATAATGAAATTAATTATTTAAGGAAGTTATTAGATAATCTAACACATGATACTCAATCAGCACTACAGTAATGTACAGAACATTATGTATGAGTAAGTGACCCAAAGAAATCAATGGTAGGAATTGAGATGGAGTCCCCCGTGCTCTGCATTATGCAACGGCGTGAACGGGCGAATAATCGATGAGCCACTACCACCAAATTTGGCACAGGTGATAATTAGGAACACTTAGTGCATAATTAGTTGTTCTTTTAATTAAGGTAAATATTGATGAGTTCCCCCCGTGATGTGACAAACTACCGTTATTTAAAGGAAAGGATTAGAGTTTATTAAAGAGAAGGCATTCATGTATTCAATTTTATGTTATTAGAACGTTGACCTCGGTAGAGAAAATATGGAAAACTGGAACAGATCCACGTACATAAGAAATTCATTCATTATAAAAAATTTGAAATATGAGAATAAATGTATTTAGACTATACTCAAAATAATTTATATATCATATATATATTGACGTACCTTTAGTCATATAGTTTTCGAAAGAGGTAGACGCATTTCCTAATATAAAAACATGTATTGTGGATACATATTATTTTGAAGATCACATTTTTCTAAAGTTCAAAATTAATAATAAATTTTAAGAAGAGGCCAAAGAGGTAAAAATCTACGAATTTATTTATTTGAAGATGTACAAGCTTTCGAACAATGATGTCCTTCAACAGGCTGTAACGCGAATACAAGAAACTAGAGAATAAATAAATCATATATATTTTAAAATTGCAAAATATTTTATCACAATGAGTTTCTTTTTATTACAAAACGCTAGCTTTCAAGGGATAATCGCTCTTCAACGGGCTTAATAAAACATCGACTATATCTTACTTAAGTTTTTTTAGGTAAGATATAGTCGATGTTTTATTAAGCCCGTTGAAGAGCGATTATCGCTTGAAAGCTAGCGTTTTGAAATAAAAAGAATCTCATTGTGAGAAAATATTTTGCAATTTTAAAACGTTTTCACAAATTTTATCATGAATAGAGATAAATGATATATATACATGTGGTAAGCAGGTTGATGCAGTCATGGGGCCTCGTGGTCAGGCGTCAATGGGTAACACAAAAGGACGAGACAGGTTGGATGTCACCTCAGAGAGGCCAGCGCCGAAGACGCGGAAAAGGTCCAGAAGAGTGTGATCTACATGAGAGGCAGAGATGAACTGTTGTTATCTGACTATGTTTTTCGCTCCGACCGTGTAATCGGAGACCCTTTGTCCTGTCTGGGCGCCGGCGGACTCTCAAACAAATTTTATTATCCTGTTTTGTTTTACATGATGGTCAATTAGCGAGTTGGATTATATCTACATTTTGGGGCTTTCACACCATAATTATGTTATATATGAAAATCTAGTTTATATTGAAACATATTACTACATACATATAGTTTCTTGTATTCTCTTTAAAACCTGTTGAAGGAAGTTATTATCCGAAAGCTCGTTCCGCTTCAAGAAATAAACTTGTCGCTTCTACCATTTGTCACTTCTTAACAATGACATCCTGGGGTTTCTTCTATTGTAATATTGAATTCATCACCTCTGAAATTTTAGGAAATCGAAGTAATTATCGGATTTTTCATTGGTATATATCTTTTGCTTGTAATATCATATCTATTTATAAGAATAATATTTCTCTCAGTAGACATGTGGTGCACTTATAGTAAAAGCAGTTGCCTACTTCTAACCACCATTATTCTCATGGCCTGTACCACCTGTACTAGTGATAAGCAAAAAAATAAAATATTTATCTAAAATTTAAAGGAAACATTTAATTATTTTTAAAAAAATATATTTTTATTCAGTAATAATATAATAAAAGGTTTAGAGAAAAATGTGATTGAAAAAAAAAGTGTGTAAAGTGGACCGAATATATGACCCAAATGACGACTTCAAAGATGTGAAAAAAAAGAAGATGTACATGTAAATGAATAAAAAAAGTGCTAAATGCATATGACGAGGTCTTCTACGTGGAAAAAGTTAATTAAGGACTTTTTATAGAGGTGTCCTATTTTTAAGATTACAAATTACATCCTGTAAAAATGCTTAAAGGTTGAAAAACAAGTTAATGTAAAAAAAAAAAAACCTTTCACCATATATAGTGCAATAGTTTGAATTAGGTTATAATATAGTATCTTATATATTATTGGAAAAAAAAAATTTACACAATTTATATAATATATCTTCAATTATCTATCTCTATCTTTATTTATCCAAATTATTTATCATTATATAATCATATTTATTCATATTTATATTTATTCTGTATTTAAAACCTTATATAATCTTATATGGACTTTGTGATAAAATAATTTCAATCTCAAATATCTTTCTTTCTATCTAATATATATTTATTTTATATATTTTAAATATGTAAACAACTTAATTTATAATATATCAAATATTCAAACATTAAAAGTTAATCTATCTTTAAAACTATCTTCTGATATTTTTTAGAAAGTCAATAAGACGAAAAAAAAAAAAAGATTCTTGTCAATTTTTCTTCCAAACTAAAACGATTTTATCTAAGCCTTTTATGATAGTAGATTTATAAGAAATACTGGAAATATATCTTTCGTGAATGATTTTAAAATCCCTAGTCCAACAAAAGGGGCTATAACAACAATGATAGGTCCATTTGTTAAATGGCACATTGTTACGACGTCTGGAAGACGTGATCCATTTTGACACTGTCGTCCTTCCATTTTAGCAAGTCCTGTCACCTCATGTTTGTGTTAAAGATCAAGGTTAAAGGTAAAAATGGATTCTTTTCACTGTGTTGAAATTTTAAATCGCATTATTTTCTCTTTTATATTTATTTTGAGGATTTCTTCTATATTACACATTCTTCCTTTCACTTGGTGTTTTATTAGATATATGTTTTCAGCCTTTAATGAAATATTTTTTAGCAATTTTATATTATCTGAATACTTAGCGTATTACATTTTAGATGGGTTAGTAACACTGTGTATATGTTGATATAACCATTAAAATATAATCTAGATGATGATGCTTTATATGTAATTTATTAACAATTTATCAAACTCCTATTTAGTATATTTTTAAATCAACGATTTCCTTTATTTGTGTCGACTAAATGACCTCAAGTATAAGATGTATTTCTTAGATTTAACAACAATCATACCAGTTGGCATAGAATTTTAGGGGGCAAAAAATAATATGCCACCGATTGTAATTAAATCGACGATCGGACCAACCGGCGAGAAACTATGCATAATCGAAGCCTCCTTAATAACGAAGATCCTAGACAAATGTGGAATCGAGTATAAACTTGAGGAAACGGTTCAATCAAAGAAGAGAATTCGCGGCTCCCAATCGGATGACTCAAGATCGCCAACTAGGAGCGAGCGTAATCTGAAGACGCCTAGAATGGACATCGACGAACAAAGTCCCGCCACTGGAGTTTCTCAACAAATGAACGCAGCTCACCCACCGCAAGACGATGAAGAAAATAGCGACAACGATGGCCCATGGACCACAGTCACTAACGTGAAAAAACCGAGAATTCCTCCTGTTATTGCAGAAAATGTAGCAGATTGGAAGCTTCTTTGCCAAGAACTAAAAGGCTTGTGCACGGAACCATTCCAAGTCACGATTTCTGGCAAAAAGCACATAATTAAATCGAAAAACATCGGCGATTTCAAAAAAATCAGGGAGTATGTACAGAAAAATAATGGAGGATATTCTTACAGACTACAGGAGGAAAAACCACTGAAAGTGGTATTGAAGAGGGTATCAACAGCCTTCAAAGAAGAAGACGTCGTAATTGAACTGATCTCAATGGGCTTCACTGAGGTCATTGTCAAAAGACTCCATAGACAATCGACCAAAATACCGATGAATATAGTCCTAGTAGAGCTACCGAAAAATGAACAAAATAAACGAATCTATGGAATAACCGAAATACTTTACCAAAAAATAGTCGTGGAATCATTCAGGACTACAAAACGAGTGACCCAATGCTTTAACTGCCAGGGTTTTGGGCATGGCCAGCTAAACTGCTTTTTGAAGCCCAAATGCGTCAAGTGTGCTGAAGAACACCATTCGAAGGATTGTCCAAGAAAGTCGAAACAGCTCCCACCAAAGTGCGCTAACTGCGGAGAGGCGCACACAGCCAATTACCGCGGATGCCCAAATTTTCCGAAGCCACAACAACAGCAGCTAAAGCCTCCCAGACAAAACTCCCCTAACACCATACCTCAAGCAAGCTCCACTAAAACAGAAGAAGCAATTGTTGAAAAACAAAAGGCAAGTTACGCTGAAACTGCAAAAAAGAAAACTACTCATTCTGACACCAGGGAACTGTGCGAAAAGTTATTAGAAATTATCAAAACTTTCTTACAATGAAAGGCAAATTACCTTTAAAAATCGTTTTCTGGAATTGCAACGGAATCAAACTCAAAAAAGAAGAATTCCTACAGTTGGTGACCTCAGCCACCGAATCCGACGACCTGGACCCAATGGCTAGCTGACAGCCAAACACCCAACAACTGCCCTCCTGTAAGGTTCGGGGGGCCACTCCAGCATTACAACTCGCCATGTGTAAATAATCTGGACAAGGTGACTCGTGAGCTGTGCTCGAATGTAACACCTGTAAATTGAGATGAAATAAATAAATAAATAACAACAATCGCATCTCCTATCGCATATAAAATAGGGAGAGGGGGGGATTAGCAGAATATTCGATTATCTTCATTTATTAAGATATATTATTAAGATTATTAATCATTTTATATAACTATCTTTATGGGTTTTTTTTTTGTACCTATTTAAATAAAAATATAAATTCCAATGTTGCTTCGCGTAGTGCGGTAATATGATATTCATATGTGTTATAAAGACATCTTTCTTTCGATAAACATATTGTAAACAAGTATTTATTAATTTTATTATTTTTATTAACAGAGTGGTTATTTTTATGTTTATATTTTGCTAGTCTGTAAATTTCCCTCGTGGCTTATCTTTTGTTTACCATTCATAATTCGTCCTTGCCTGAAATAAATTGTTGTCTCATCCCGAAGTTGGTCTTGCCTAATTTTCCAGGTGGCAAAATTATTGCAATGAATTTGGTTGATAATCTTTGTATAGAGCCTGCCAATTCAGATTTGAATATACACCAGTTTTGGCAAATTCTAAAATCCTCCATCTCTCTACCGTGGTTTCGTGTTATGACCTCATTGAGATTTTTTTTTTTTTGCGAATAGGATCTTTTCTACGTTAAAGTCCTCCTCCAGACAATTAGGGATTTTTTAAATCGAATTTAATTACCTCTAGACTCAAGGTGAATCTAAGCAAGAAACTTATTCTCGGAAGTCGTTTTCTTTTATTACGAATCTGTTATGCGCGACATAATGGAAGCGAAGATGACATGAGTAGGATCCTTCAGACATTGATCGAAGAACAAGCCCTACTGGTCAAGAAAGTGGGAGACATTCCGCCATTGAGAATTCTTTCCTACAGAGTGAGCAGATCGATGAAATGGCTGTTGTAACCAACTTCAAGACCAAGTTGGTGCATGTAGATGGTCTTGGCATCGGTATTTTCTCCAATGCCTCAGGATGAACCAATGAGAGAACAGAGAGAGACAAGTGAAGTCAAGAGAAACGACGTCAATAACCGCGGCACGCGACAGCTGTCGTCCATTAAGTGGAGTTTGAGTGTCCCATGCCGTGACCATCCGCCCCGCTCCATAAAAATCTCCTCGGATATGCAAATTGACGCCCGTCATTGCTCCTATTTGAATAATAAAGCCGTTTAAAAGATTGGAGTCTTGTTGAGAGAGGAATTTATATTACTGCCTCGGCTTGTTGCTGCGGTTGTTTTGTTGTTTAGACGACCACAACATTTGGGCAAATTCGACGTAATTATTGGCTTTCCTTTCTTCTTTTTAGTAGTTTTTAATATATTATTTATTATCATTTTTATTGCACGGATGTATATACACACTAGATTTTGAAATAAAAAGGAAACAAATTCAATCAATACGACGGACAAAATCAATTTCAAATTCCAATAGCTTTCCTAACCCAGCGGACCATTATGTTGTGAGATTCAATTTGAAATCCATCGCCTGGGGGACGATACATCACAGAAAGAAACAGAGGCAATTACAGCCCCCCGCCACCGTGAGGCCAACACATGGGTTAGCAGGGGCCCTGGGCTCTACGCTCAATTAAAAATTATGGCAAGTATTTCATGACACGCCGCCATGGGATTGAAACTATTCTCAAAGGCTTCCTCCTTTCCACCTTTCACTTTACCTTCATAAGATAAGTGTGCCAAGATTCTCGTGTAAGACAATACATATTTTACATTATTTCGATATCATGAATCATATAATGAAATTGTTCAAATATTTTCATCATTTTGAATAAGTGTATATCATTTATTTCGTACAATTATTCTTTCAAAGAGACATATATAAAACCTTGCGTAAAACGTTTTTTTTTTAAATAAAATCACGGCGATGATTCGAAAGTTCTTCAATAATACTAAAAAGAATCGTTTTGTGAAATCTATTTCGACTAATATCATTCTATTAATGCCATACCTATGAAAATTCTAGGAAAACAGTAGATTTTATTTTTTAATTACAAAAGGTTTAAATCGAATGTTGCAAAAAATTGACTTATTGGCTAATATTTCGATCAGAAGGTCGCCTGTTAAAAGAATAGCCATATACATGAGCTCTTGCAGAAAAAATACTTGATTCAAATACAATACGTAATATAATCTTGATAAAGATTGGGTTTTCTCTCTCAATATAAATATTAATAATTATTTTTTAGAGCGGATTAATGCAAAATCATCTGTCTTATGCATATCTTGTATTAATCAGAAACGCTGATGTATAAGGATAAAATCACATAGTTCCATAAATACCTAGTACATGTTCTTGGACATGTGTTAAGTGGCAACCTGTGTTAGACGACCATTTTAGCTTTTGTGGCCGCTTAAGACAGGGTATCCTGTAGTTTATATTCTCTCTGTCTGAAGAGAAAATATAATTTACCTAGAAAACAGTGTAAATAAGGTTCTATTATAAGTTGTTGTCGTTCCAATGAAGTGTCTCAGATGTCTCCATGCTTCGCTATCACAGCAGTTGCAATGTCCTTTATCTTGGGTGTGTGAAGCTGCTGCTCTGGGTCCATGTCAATTATAAGTTGTTGTTGTCGCGTCCAATGAAGAGCCTCAGATGTCTCCATACATCTCTATCACAGCAGTCGCAATGTCCTTTATCTTGGGTGTGTGAAGCTTCTGCTCTATGTCTATAATAAGTTGTTGCTCTCGTGTCCAGTGAAGAGCCTCAGATGTCTCCATACATCTCTATCACAGCAGTTGCAATGTCCTCTATCTTGGGTGTGTGAAGCTGCATCTCTATGTCTATAATAAGTTGTTGCTCTCGTGTCCAGTGAAGAGCCTCAGATGTATCCATGCCTCTATATCACAACAGTCGCAATCTCTTATATCTTGGATGTGTGAAGCTGCTGCTCTATGTCTATTATAAGTTAATCCAGTAATGAGAGCGCCGTATGGGGGGAGGTGCCGGGCGGGGCTGGCATACCGCCAGTCAAGGAGAGAACAATGGACAAAGAACATATGGGGATATTAGGACCTAAAATACCATCAGCACCTACCCCCGTGTGACATTCCCCACTGGGGGGTAGCCAATTCGGCTACTTGGGGGATCCTTTCTAATTGTAACAATGGTGATCATCCTTATTTTACGGCTATATTTTCACCTAGCATCGTGGAATTCCATCATAATCCATAAATTATTAGTATAAATTGTATATTTATATTGAAAGGATGTTAATAAAATGTTTTTTTTTTGTTAAATTGTTTCCTTTTCTGTTCACCCGCTGTGAGGTATCTTGGATCTTTATGGCTGGTTCTTCAGGAAGGCCTCTATATCGAGTTAATGAAGACAACAGCAATGGCGAAGGCGGCCATCTTGGGCTTGAGTTGGCAATGCCAGCTACCAACCATATGAAGCTTTCTACACTGTGACAAATAACTCTCGCAGTTCATGGACGCTATAAGCCGAGAAAACTATAATATCAAGAACAGAATTATTAAAATAAATACGAGATCCATTTTCGGACATTCCTCATCATTTTGAAACCGAGATGTTGAAAGGAAATAAAATATCTGAGGAAGGCTTTTTACATTCCAAAAGAGTTCATGAATTTATCCAAGTTCGCTAAGTTGATTTATCGATTAGTCTGGATATCAGATTAAAGAAATTAGATGAATATCATATACAGATATATCTATATAGAGGAAGAATTTGAATCGCACGAATCAGACGATGAATCGGTGTACGATTATATTTAGGAAAGTCAAGAAAGTTTTGAAGAGGATTATTATATATATATATATATGTTTTAATCACTATGTATATAGAATTTATATAAATTAACTCATAGGTTTTGTTTAATTTTATTTAATGTAGAACATATCCATTTATTAATCTATTTTTATTCAATATATAGGTAATTATTTAAATAAAAAGACATATATTGGATCAAAATATCATTTATTTTACCAATATTTCAGTTGGCTGAACGCCAACCTTTTTCAAGGTGTTAAAGGTTTTCAAGGTTTTTCAAGGTGTAACACATATTAAGTATTTTAATATAACATATTGATATATATCGTAAAGATAGAGGCTGCCTGGCCGGCATTCATATTTATATGAAAAATAGACACTTCGGCCAGTTGGAGTTTTGTCGAAACGTTGAGAAAATATAAAACTTCAACTGGCCGAAGTGTGTCTATTTTTCATATAAATATTAATATATAATTATATAAACAGAGGAGAGAATATATTCTGGAATCAGAGATGTCGGAATATAGGATAGTTAAAATATATAGATGGACACAAAGCAAGAATGGGGAAAAACTCTTTCAACTATAAGATTCACTAACTGATATCCAATATATGTGGTAAGAAAACTTGGGATTCCATCTGTAAGATGGGAAGATCCCATGACAAAAACTTGTGATAGTTCTTAGAAATTTTCGATTTACACCCAATGGTGAAAAAATACATATATATATGGATTCTTTTTTTCAAATAACTCGAACACTATTAGCCTATTTTTTAACAACCCACATATTATAGCTGCGAGTTTATTGCTACTTTTCGAATGAAATTTTCACATAGGATAATATTAGATAATAAAAGGCATATATTGGATTTTATAAAATATTTATTTTGCCAATATTTCGGCTGGCTGAACGCCAACCTTTATCGAGGCATTACATTTTTGTATACACAAACTCAGCGCCGCATAGTGTTATAATATCACAGTTGAAATCAATTAAAATACAGAGTAGGTGGGAGAAATTTGTGCATGAAAAAAAAAATATTATAAAAAATGCAATCAAAAATGTAAAATATCTTAAAATATAAAAGGATTTTCTATCCTTTTATATTTTAAGATATTTTACATTTTTGATTGCATTTTTTATAATATTTTTTTTTTCATGCACAAATTTCTCCCACCTACTCTGTATTTTAATTGATTTCAACTGTGATATTATAACACTATGCGGCGCTGAGTTTGTGTATACAAAAATGTAATGCCTCGATAAAGGTTGGCGTTCAGCCAGCCGAAATATTGGCAAAATAAATATTTTATAAAACCCAATATATGCCTTTTATTATCTAATGAATTAAATATGGATTGCTCTATTTTCAATAGGATAATATATATATATATATCACTGATAGGTGAATAGGTTAAATTAGAAATGATTTCTTAATAGAAGGAAGTAACATGATTACCGATTAATGTTTCTGCAATTTGAGAAACGGAGGTTTGATAATCCAAGTAGTGGAAACCTAAGACTGATGTTTATTTAGTTGACTCGTGCGCATCTACATATATCTTTGGGTGTAATAATCGTCCAGTAATAAGTTTATTGTGTCAGCATGTATAACGGGATTCAGGCAATAACTTTGAAAGATAGTACAGTGACCTTTATTGAAGGCGTACGAGATAACCAGATGTGAACAAAATTGCCTTTGTGTTCTTAAAAAAAAAACGACCGGCGACATGAATAAGTTTCTTGCTTTAGCATGTATATAAGGATTCAGACAATAACACTGAAAGATATTTGAAACATAGTGACCTTTATTGAATACAAGATAACCAAGTGTGAACAATATTGCCTCTGTCTCCTTAAAAAAAAAAAGACCAGCGACATGAATAGGTTATTTGCTTTATCATGTATATCGGGATTCAGACAATAACTCTGAAAGATATTTGAAACACAGTGACCTTTATTGAAGACAAGATAACCAAGTGTGAACAAAATTGCCTCTGTCTCCTTAAAAGAAAAAACCGGCGATATGAAAGACTTTCCACTTTCTTAAGTTTTGTCCATGAGTGTAGGTTATAAACTTTGCTCGATCAAACGGAGATATCCATATGATCGATTGTTGTATTGTAACCAGGTTCCTATAATTGGAGGGACACAGATATGATTAACATCTTAATTAATGCCAGACCATCTGCTTCTGTTCCCGTAAGGATTGATGTGTTCCAATATTGAACTGTGGATTTTCTAAATATTTGTCACTAATCAGGAAGGATCATTATCTCTTTTCCAGAGGTTCTTATAACCTCAACTGTTGATTGTTAGACGTTGATCAACTTCAGGATTAACCTGAGTAATCTTCAATTTTTTTTCTTATTCGTTTAGCAAATTTAATCCTAAATCTGAATTCTCTAGTGAATGAGAGAGAGAATAAAGAAAATATCGAGGGCCATCCAATAAATAAGTTTCCCTATTTTTTTTTTTTTTTGCGAACGAAACGTTGTAAAAATTAGTTAGTATAGAAGAAATGGTCACTAGGATGCGTTGGAAGCTGGTGACCTCCAAAATCACGCTACTCGTACGCGCAAGTCCGTAGCGCTTCAGTTTCCATGGAGCTACCACTGGTGAACGTGTCCACTTGCGAACTCCGTTCTGTAATTCGTTTTTTCACGGCGAAAAATTAAACTGCGGTCAATATTCATCGCAATTCAGTGTCAGTGTATGGTGAAGAATGTATGATCATCCAAATGGTTCGCCGATGGCGTTCATGGTTCTTAGAAGGACGGCAAAACGTGCATGATGACGAGCGAAGCGGCAGCCCCGTTACTGCTACGGACAATGCAGCTGTTGCTGCTGTTCGGAATGTGGTGGAAGCAGATCGCCGCGTCACCATTGACGAAATAATGATTCGACTGCCTCCTGGAATCGAAATTAGACGCTCTTCGATTGGAACAATCATGTCTGATGTTTTGAATTTTCTCAAAGTCTGCGCAAGATGGGTCCCGCGTTTGCTCTTGGAAAATCACAAGCAACAACAGATGGAGGCAGCCAGAGCTTTCCTGGAAATGCATCAAAGAGATGGAGATCAACTGTTTTACCGTATTGTCACTGGAGATGAAAGCTGGGTGCATCATTCAACTCCAGAAACAAAACGACAAAGCATGGTTTGGAAGAAGCCTGAGGAAAGTGCACCAAAAAAGGCGAAGGTCACAATCTCTGCAGGCAAAGTTATGGCTATGGAAAACTTCAAATGGGAAATTTTCACACATCCACCTTATTCTCCGGAACTTGCCCCAAGCGACTTCCATCTTTATCCAGCACTCAAGTGGCACCTTGGAGGCAAGCACTTTGCGAATGATGACGAAGTGCAGGCGGAGGCGAACCACTGGCTACGAAGACAGGACACGGCTTGGTACAACAGTGGTATCTAAAAATTGCTACAACGGTACCAAAAATGTTTGGACAGAAATGGTGATTATTTAGAGAAGTAGTCTATGAGTTGTATAATGAAAATAAAATAACTGCATAATTGAAAATAATGTGGTTTATTTGTTAAAAAATAGGGAAACTTATTTATTGGATGGCCCTCGTATATCCTTACTACTCGAATATTTTTATTATGGGTAAGTAATCAAACAGGGTTCTGGCACCATGTAGTGTAACATTTTAAACGTATTCCTATATATGTGTTTGTAGGTATGTGGTGCACTTACAGTAAATGAAGTCACACCTAAAATGATTATTATGGTTTGTACTATGTGTATTCAACTAAAATACAATACACACATAGACAAAACTTAGGAAAATTGTACCTTTTAGCATCTATATTGGGTTGCAATTATAACTCTGAAAGATATTTGCTATACATTGATCTTTTTTAAGACACACGAGATAACCAGATGCGAACAAAATTGTCTTTGTCTCCAAAAAAAAAAAAAAGACAACCAGCGATTTTAATGACTTTGCACTTCTTTATGTTTTGTCCATGAGTGTATAGTG
The DNA here is from genome assembly GCA_030710605.1 of Cordylochernes scorpioides. NCBI lineage: Eukaryota > Metazoa > Arthropoda > Arachnida > Pseudoscorpiones > Chernetidae > Cordylochernes > Cordylochernes scorpioides. The sequence continues at coordinate 200,721,208 of CP092863.1, read as the reverse complement.
TCTAATCAGTGGTGACATGCTGCAGTGTTTTCGCCAGTTTAATCTATACCAGACCGCTTTAGTATTGTATTCACCATCATCAGGCGGCTCCTGACCTGCAGGGATGGGTCTTTGGGCGATGTTTGGATGACGACTCTATCTTGGCGTCTGCCAAGGCGTGTCTCTATAAGTTACATCTCAACATTGAACTGAGAGATCCTGCCCTTGTCTGGAGGAGGACTCTCAAGGTGGAGGAGCCTTCCTTCCTGAGAGAACAGCTGTATATATTTTATCACCAAAAATAGTGAATAATATCATTTATCTTCTTTTAATATCTCATTAATTATTATAACAATTGACTAAATGTCAATAAAATATTGTAACATTTAATTTATTCATCGCCTGAGCGCGGGTCGCGAGGAGCTCTTGTACGTTTTGTTTTGGTAAATGAATGTGATTAGCTTTTCTTTCAGATTTTGATCTTTAGATTCATAAATAAAATATTCTATCTTATCGATAAATTTAATTTGTCTAATTAATTACCTTACAATATGTTGATTTGTCAAATTGTTTAGTATTGTATTGAGGTTTTCATGCCTATACAATATCATATGTCAGTTTCGGGTTAGTTCCAAGCTTCCAATATATTTCTGAAGCGATTCATTATGCCTCTATTTAAACAAAGGTTTGTAGAGAGGCCTCGAGGAGACGTGAAACTGACTCTAATTAGATCGACAAAAAGGAAAAGACAAAAACCTAATTGTTATGTAAATCCAAGTGTCGTTTTTATTGTCACCACTCGAGTTTTTCACCGGCGAGTGAATGAACCTGCTGTCATTGAATGCCGGAAAAACTATATTTCCCTTGGCTTGGCCGCTTCTCATTAAAGCTGAGGACTCCAATTTTGTCCCAAAGGAGGAGAATCTGTTTGGAGTCAATTTTGTGCCAACCTAATGAAGGCGGAAGTCTTTGAGAGGTTGGGTGAAACATTTTGGCAATTAGCGGTTTGTTAGTGGGTTAGTCCTTTTCTGGACACTTTAATTCTAATTACTCTATTAATATAATTAACATCCTTTAAAAAATATATTTTTAGAGTTGACATAAATTATTATTATACCGTTCTTTTTATATACTTTCCATAAATAGATATAAGTTCTTATTATTATCTGTTTCCTAGATATATCTTTCCCTTTTCAATATGTTTATAAGTGTTTAGGAATATAAAATTGATCAATGGAATGTAAATAATTTTTCATTCATTTATTGAAAGCCTTTGTTTACATTCATTGACAAAAATTAAGGATGTTGTACCTTTTAGCATCTATATCGGTATTCAGACAATAACTCTGAAAGATATTTGATACACAGTGAACGTTATTGAAGGCACATGAGATAACCAAGTGTGAACAAAATTGTCTCTGTCTTCTTAAAAAAAAAAAAAAACAGACAACCAGTTTTATCAAAATATGAAACTCCTTAAGTCCATGAGTTTAATGTCAAGTCCTGGTAGAGGTGGATTTGGTCAAGGAGAATATAATGATTAAATTATGAAGCGTGTGTGTGTCTCTTCAAATGTTCACTTAGCTTAGAATTTTTAATGAAACTGATTCCAAAAATTATTAATTAAACATTATATTTATTGATTTACAAGAGAGAGAACAAAATATAAAAGGGAAACTAATATTGAACAAAGGAACTTTTTTTCTTTTCGGTTAGCGCCTATTTACCTGTGAGCTTACACAACTCTGGTAGCAATTAATTGATATATATATAACATCAAAACCACCAATATTCTGATATAATCCATCAATAGGAATATGGTATTCAGTAGTGAACAACCTATATAACAAATGACGAAAAGAACCAAAATGCATTAACAAAAAATGTTGTTGATTTTGTAAAATTTTAATGGCAGGGATGAATATATGTAAAATAATTAGCATATATATATGTATGTCATATTAAAATATTATTTTATTTAAAAATATATATTTCATAGATATAAATATTCTGTTTAAATCTACCACCTGATGTCGGGACTTTCCCTATATAAAACCGATTGTTGTTGTTTCCCGCTGGCCGGCTCAAACCTTTTGTACATTATGTAAATAAGCTTTTAATTTTTTAATTCTTAAGCCAGGCAGTACCTTTCTCAAATTATGTTTCGAATATCCCATAAGCCCAATTAAAGCTGTTTCTAATCTTTATTATTTTATTATATTTTCAAGAATTTTGTCACGACTGCATACCAATACCATTGACTTAATACTTATATATTCCAAAATATATCAAATCTCAAGATCATAATCTAAATCTTGAAAATTATCAAAAGCAACAGAAATCTCATTTTATTTATAATATATATATATATATATATATATATATATATATAGTAAGGTAGTCGATCCTGTAGGATGACTGTAGTGTGTTGGTTAAATGCAGTCGTTATGGCCTCAATGTTAGAGTGGGTTCAGGCGTGAATGTATTGTACCAAAGAACGAGACATGGTAGATGTCACCACGGAGATGGCGAGAGAGTGAGTGTAGCCGACGCCGGTCAGGGGAGAACTGTCAATCCTGTCTCAAAGCGGACTAATCTGTTTGCGTAAGAAGAGGCATACCCGACTTGTTTTTCGGACCCTTTTCCGGCTTTCCGGCGCCGACTGTAACTCACTCGATTTTATTTGGCACTTTGGCAATTACATATACATCTATACAATACATGGAGACATAGATATATATTGGAATATATTACAACATATATATTTAGATCCTTTTTTCGGCGTGTATAGTTAACTGGAAGTCATACTTCTAGGTCTCCTGTTGATGAGTATGTTGCCCCGAAAGCTAGAGAAATTTGAAAAGATTAGTTAAAGGAACCTGGCCCTGGATTGCTTGTTGATTTTGTAAAATTGTATAGGCAGGGATGAACATTCTATATACAGTTACGAGCGTCATCAATTCTTTTTAATCTCTGTCACCGTTTGCTTTTTTTTTTTTGGAATGGCGCTCTCCAATTGGTTGGCTACGAACACGCCACCTTTGCCCCCCCCCCCCCCCACACTCGCTTTGTTGTTTTTGTAACTATTGTGTTGGAGCGGGTCGCTCCTTAAATAAATGCATATATTAGTTAATAACCAAATGGAATCCTCTCTTTCTTTTACCCAGTAAGAGACGCCTACGGAAGCCAACAGTACATAGACAGATAAAGCACATAGGCTATAGTTATTAACTAATATATGCATTTATTTAAGGCGCCAATTTATAATTGTAACAAATAATATTTAAATAAAAACATTCAATCGGGTGAAACACGGGCGTTGCCCGGGTCATTCGGCTAGTGTTCTATATTAATAAAATATACTTTCTTTTTTGGAAACTCTCAACTTTCGCGTTTAAATACTCTTCCTCAGATGATTGAGGTAGAAAAGGTGAAAATTTCACTCCGCACAGTTTTCAGATATATTCTTGATGATAATATTCTAAGTTAATTTCATTAATTAAGAAACATCAATAGAGAGAGAATTCTCGTGTCACCCAGTAACAGGTCTCATGTCGTATCAAGAACCAACTACCAAAACACGGCCGTAAATCTCCCAGAGAAAATGTCTCGAAATTCATAATAGATGGAACACTTGGAAATGAAGACATTAAATAAAATATTCAGGAGTTGAATCACACGAGAGGGATTTAAATATTTCCTCTTAGAGAAGTTTGTTGAATAATTTAGAGAGGGATTGTGTAAAATTTGCTGAATTAGGGGGCAAGTGCGATTAGCATTTTTCTCTTCGCGTTAAAATCATTTAGCTTTTCCTAGGACATTTATTCTTAAGGCTTTCTTTCGTATGGAGTCCATGTTGGGACGAGGTTGGGACCTCGTGTTGTCACACGAAGGACTTTCATAATCCGGAAGTGGACCCAATAAGCTAATTTATCCTGTCGGTAGAAGTTAAAGAAGTCCCTGTCAATCTTCATTCATGCGACAACCAATAGACATTGGTCGTTGATAACAGTTCTGGGTTCATAAACCTTCAACTTCCTGATGTCGAAAAAACCTCTTTCACGCCAAAGTCTTGTAGAAAAATATTTTAAACCGAATACCTCTCAAAATAGTCAATTTTGAAAATTACCATTTGTAATATATATTTTATATAAATATAAACACCATTATAAAAACATGGTATCTTTACCAGGACTCGAGACACCTATTGCTGGAATGCCCACTCTTCTTCACCGCTAGACAACAGATAATAAATAATGTTGTAGATCTATATCAATTTGTAAATAGCAGAGAGAATTATCATAAGTTCAACTATTTTTGTAAATATATTTATGATTATTTTTCAAACCTGAAAGGTTCAGGTTCCTAATATATATTATTGTTTCTCTTTTTTATCTTTGATTACTTTTTCTTGTATGTTTATAACTGTTTCTGTTTATAAAAATGTAAATCAACGCAATTATCCCTAGCCGGGATATCGCGTTTTGTGTGTTGAAATAAAATAAATGTTGTAAATAAAGTGTTTAGTATTATTTGGGATATATTTGAGAATATATATATAATACATTTCTACAAATATATCAATACAAATTTTAAAAATCGGCAGAAAGGTAGTGTGACCTGTTATATATCAATTTGCCAGCTCAATCTTTATATACCGCTATTAAAATAATAAATGAATAACTAGAATAAATTTGAAAATAAAAAAACGAAAATATTTCTTTTTTAAGGAAATATTTATACGATGCGTTAGCGCGTCATTTGTTATAAGATAACGGTCGAACACTGAGCAAAGGTTTTCCAATAGACTTTGGCTACAACTACAAACGTTCTCAATGAATTGATTTTCACGTTGTGTTATTTAAGATGCCTGGTAGATTTAGTTAGTCACAATTCATTTTGTTGATTTTTCACATCTTAGTATTAAAATGAAAGAGTTAACATCACATCGCAACTTTCAATTATCGCTATCGTTTTATTACCATGTGAAATCATCGAGCAATGTATATGGATATTATACTTATTTCTTTATAATACAATATAATGCGGCTTGTGATTGTAAAACGACATTTGAAAATTATCCCGCATGTGTTTCTTTTGAACGAAAAATCAAAATTTATTTTAAGGAGAAGGTAAGCGGAACACTGTGGGTTCGATTCCCATCCCTGGACACTTTTATTTTTCCGTTTATCACAATTCATCCTTTCATACCTCATGCCTAAGGTTAGAAATAATCGTTATTTATCCTTAAAATAAATTCTGATTTTTCGTTCAAAAGAAACACATGCGGGATGATTTTCAAATGTCGTTTTACTTATTTTTTAGCTGTCCTTTTCAGGTCTTCACAGATTCCATCATTTTCAGACATATACTTGGAAGGTTTGATGAGGTGGGTAGTTTCCCCTATTACCTTCTAATAACTCAATATTGGAACCGTTAATAACTAATGACAAGATGCATACCTAGATTTGCATGAAAAATAAAAGGCTAGAACTTGAAATCTGTCGAAATTTTTTTTTTCATACTGAAAAATGAAGGTTTACTTTATTATCCATAGATCTAATGGATTACTCTGATTATATAATTCTCAAATACAGATAATTGAACTGTTTAAGTCCTATTTACAAATTTCTGGATAGAAACCATTTGTTTGTCCTTCATCTCTTTCAGTACAGGTAGTTACTGAGGTCACTACTTGGGAGGGATCTTTATCGATGTTTCACTCTTTCTTTTTGGTTAAGTCTCAAAGCCATGCCTGGAAGAGGTTGGTAAAAATCTCTTTTAGACCAACTTATATAAAGGTATTTAATTCCAATAAGATTTCAAAATTCGCGTGAGAATGCCCTTGCAATCTCAGAACAATTTTTAACGCCTTGCCAAATGCTTTATTTTTTGATATGTTGAGAAAATAAACTTTCAATGGCCGAAGTGTCTAATTTATAAAGAAATAGGAATGCTGCCCAGGCAACCTTTATTTTCAAGAAGAAGATTTCAGTTTCATTGATATTATTTTCTATATGTTAACAGTTGATATAAATGGATATATTGTTCCTTTATGAGACAAAAAAGCCAAGATCTTTTAACAAGTATTTTCACACATATCTCTATGAGTTGACTAGGTGGAATATTTCAAGGTGTTGTGTTATTTTGTATTGTAAGGCTGAATATTGGGACGTGGGTATAACAGGATTCTCCATTCCTATAACTAGATTCATCTTGAAGAAGGTTCAGGTATGTTAAGAAGAAGATTTTTCTGGAATTGTTAATTTGGGGCAGACATGGTGTGAAGTCCAAATTACCGAAATCATTCATTGGGGTCACAGTTCCGGTCAGCCTTCCATGAACCTGATCCAAGGACACACCCCATATCTTCCTCACTGCGTTTTAAGATTGCGCTATTGAACTTGTTTGTTCAACCATTCCTTTTTTTATTTATTAGCAAGAGAGAATATCAAAGATAACATTCATTTTTCATATGTAAAAAATCACAGGATATTACAAGTTTAACCGTATTCTCGTTTATTCTCAGATTCAAGGTGAAAGACAAAAATTGCCAGTTTCTCTCATGCTTATCAACGCATCATTTAGAAGATTTGGAAGCTTTTCTATGTTTCATTGGCTGATGCGAGCTTTGTCTATATAAATGACCTGTTCTACAGTTCAACAGATGTGTGAGCCTGCGTGCGTGTGTGTGTCCTTGCGTGTGTGTGCGTGTATGAAGCGGGTCGACAAAGTTCAAGAATTTCTTATAAAACCACCGATTTATATATGTTTCAAGAACAGAAAACGCTCTGCAAGAAAGTGCCTTGATTTCTGTTCTTTAGTCAGTTGAAGAAATTTCCTACTAGAAAGCTCGCGTTTCGTTAGAAAGTATAAAATAAAGATTTCGCCTCACAATCTACGTAAAAATACGAAGCAAATAATACTTTCTTAAGCTTTTTTCCCTCAAGAAATCCCTGAATACTTTCGTCCAAATTTTTATAATACTCAATTTGTTACAAACCACGGAAATTTCAAAAGTTTTTTAAATAGAATAAAGGCAGTGGAGGATTCAAGTTGCTTTCCGATAAAAAAAATCATATTTAAAGCGTCCTTCTACAGAATTTTTACGATAACTAAACAGAAAACGAGATAAGTTTTAATAAGATATTTTTGCATACGAGAGAAAAAATATATAGTATTTATAAAAATGAAGAAAAAGAAAAGTGATAACGTAAATTTCGTATGTACAGAATTGATGTACGACACACCAAGACTAGTCCATATATCCCAGCACCATGGTATATTGCTAAAAATGGAAGGTTATTTATTAATGCCTTATAGGTGATTGTACATATGAAGGGAAAGCAAGCCATTGAATATACTTATAATAAAAAAAGGCGAACTTGGATCTGTGAAAGAAAAGCAATTTGTTCTCAAAATATTTCGAACGATAGGTCCCTCTTTAACAATTTATCGTAAAAATAAACTAAATTTGAACAAGTTTATTGTTCAATAAATTTATAAAGAGGATTCAATCTCTTTGGATAATTCGAGAAAATTTTGTTTTACACAAATCCAAGTACGTCTTTTTTATATTAAAAACATGTGAAATCTTGATTCAAGGTTAGCGAGATATACCTTTCTTAGCTTTCCCAACATGATCAAAAAGTGGATAAGACGCAATTTCTTTCTATTTATTAGATTGAGGCTTGCAAGGAGTATGTGATTAGATCTCGCCGTATGGATCGGTAAAATGGTCAATTAAAAGAACATAAGAAAAAGAGAATAAGAAATGTTGATCAGTGAGATTCAAATGAATAAGATATATCGATAATATTAAGAATCACAACCTGAAGATATTGAAAAAAAGAACGAACAATGTTTAAGATAACCACAAAAAAAAAATTAAAATGGTACATACACACTCATTTACAAAACTTAAGGAAGTTGTACCTTTTAGCATCTATATCAGGATTCAGACAATAACTCTGAAAGATATTACAGTGACCTTTATTGAAGACACACAAGATAACTAAGCTGTTGACCTTTTCACGAAATTATTTCCAATATCTGCTAATTAATTATCAAAATATATTAAATATTAAACAATTATTTTATTCAATTGAGAGAGATAAAAACACACACAATTGTATAATTTCTAAATTTCCATATTACCTTCCAGAGAATATTTCTACATTATTTTAAATTTTATTTCCATATATTTTGTAACAGAATGAACACTAAGTAGCCTATCGTAAATATATGAAAAATCAATATAGACTAATGACAAGTATATTTTCCAATTTTAGATTAAACAAATTTTATTGGAAACTTTTAACATTATAGATTTCACTTGTATATACTAAAATAAGTATACAAGAGAGAAATGAGATTATATATGCAAATATAATACATCATTAAGGAATCAGGATATGCTTTTACCTATTTCTTGCCATTTTTTTTAGCTCTATAAAGGATTCTTTCTTCTCTTTTCTGATTCGAATAATTTCATTTCGAATTGTATTTCTAAGCCTATTTATATCAAACGAATTTGCCCATTTGTCGAGATAAAAGTCACTTTTTAAATAAATTTTATTCACATTATATCTAGAAAGTTCTTCGTCTTCTTCTAAATTGTCATTTGCCTCTGTAGCTTTCTCTTCTTCCATCTCTTGTGTTATGCTCTCTTCTTCAGACGACAGCATACTGCTTTCTTGTACAACTTCCATATCACATTCAGTATACTTTTCACTCATTTTACTGGTAGAATTTGATGCTCAAAGAAACAAATTGTAGATTCTCTGTGATTAACTAGTGTGCCGATTTATAGCTGTTTACAAAACATTCGTTTGGTAAATAACTAAATCGTCTGCTTTATAAAATCTTTATATAGATATATAAAAATTTACATAATTTGATTTAATATCAGTAAAAAAATGTAATATTATCAGAATTTATACAAATTTATCAATTTTTAAATTGTTATTTTTGGTAAATTAAAATACATTTTAATTATAGTTTTATATCAGAGATTTCGTATCTTTAGAAAGGTTTATCAAAGAATGAAGAATGAACTAGTTGTTTGTAAACTTAACGATTTGATTTCAGATAAAAACATCATATTTAAGTTCAATTCATTTTGTAAATACATTCTAAACTTTCTACAAAATCTGGATTTCTAATGTTTTCATGCTTTGAATAATGTAAATAACTTATGTAAATAAACATTTCTCCTTGTTTGGCGCAAGTATCCCTTGCGGAATATAGCGCTTTGGAAATAAAATAATTGTAATTGTAATCTACCACTCGTTTTACTAAAGAAATAATGACCGATTATTCCTCACACCAGATCTCTCTGTATCGTCTTGATGGAATCTAATTCCAATAATATGAAAAATTATTTTCAACACCGCGTCCCAAAAATAATTATCTGTTTCAGTTTTATTTTTCAATGTTATCACAATTTATATAGAAATACCAATCAACCTCGCTATAGTGAAACCCAATGGAACTGAACATTTGTTCCACTAGAGCTGTAGTTCACGGTATTGTATCACTAACATATTGGGAATATGTGTGATTTTTTATAAAATAAGGTTGCCTATATCTTCGGATTGTTTAAGCAAAGTTTTAATAGATGAAGAAACTAATAGGTTATTAGAGATAACGAATTTGTAAACTCGATTGAAAATCAAGCGAACGTTGTGTTACCATATATTTAAAATTAAATAGGATTGGTACACACACACACACACACGCATCTATGTGCTCACAGACACAAACGTACATCACCAAGTTTAACATGCACATAGAGGAAATAGAATATAAAGAGCCTTGAACCAATGCAGGATGCCAGTCACCGGATGGGATGATTCACTAAGGCAATGAACAAAAGAAGCGCGACAGAATCTATAAAAAAGAATAACTTAGGAGCTTGGAATAAGGAAGTACTTCGTTAAAGATGGCTATAAAGTACATTCTTTGGCAGAAAGACATAGTATCACATTGGTAAGTAGAACAATTTATTAAATGAGTATAAAAAAGGGAGAAGTACCCCCGTTTTTTGTTGTTTTTAAATGGCGGCACATAAATACCGACGTTTTATAGGGTCCCTTTGTCCAGCTTAGACATGGCTACTGGAATGGGCAATCTCCAAGATTGTTGGTCCCCTCGTCTGGAATTGTCGTGTGTATCATATTCCTTCACAGTAATATAACATTCTACAGTGTTATTTAGTGATAAATTATAAATTTCAACGATATTTAGTTATCATATACATATATTTCTTTATAATATGGAATAGGATCAGCAGAGATATGTGATGTCGTGTCTATCATAATTCTTCATATAAATATAACATTCTACAGCGTTATTGAGTAATCAATTCTAGATTTCAACGATATTCAGTTATCATATATAGATACAATCTATACAATCTGGAATTTAAATGGTAGAGATGTCGTGTCCACACACATCATATTTCTTCACAGTAATATAACATCGTACAGTATTATTTAGTGACCAATCATAGATTTCAACGATATTTAGCTATCATAAATAGATGCAACATAAGGCAATAACTTTCCATCTATACATACGAATTGAAACTATTAGGAGTCAATTTTCATTTTTTCAATTAAAACTAACTTCCAACTATCCTTACCGCGATGAAAATATTTTGGTAGGGTCTTGCTTCTCAACAATTTTACTATTTAATCTGCCATGCCATTCTTTAGAATTTTATCTATGTATTGGACAATTGAAAAAAATATATATAGGTGCTTATAATAGTTTAATTTTGTATATATAGATTCCCTCAAACGATCATCAGTTATTAAATACCAATGCAAACATACAGTTTAGTAGTGAATAATCAACAATGATCAGTGATGAACTATCGTTTCAAAGCACAATATATATTGCGATCAGAATATTGATTTAAACGTAATAATCGCAATCATATATCGAGCTCAACATGATAATTAAATTATTCAAAGTATATATTCAAACACTATATCCGCCCACGATTATTAATGATCAAATAATATGTTTATCTTTAATCTTGAAGTCTCCAGTCGTTTAAGTGATCAAAATATAGAGATTGACATACTACAATTTGAGATCAAAACTAATGTATACATTAACGGTATTCATTGAGCCAATAGCGAAACAATATAGGAAAGAAAATTTGGTGGCATCGGACAGCTACATGAATTTGTAGATGAGAAAATAACATACAAATATTTTAATCAATTTTCTCCTTGTATATAGTCAAATTGATATGATGTAAAAATGTATTAACGCAAATATCCCTGAGTTTGGTAAATATCGCTTTATAGGATGTTAATAAAGTTAAAGTTTAAAGTTAATAGCGAAGCCATACTTTTGTGATCAAAACTATAAATTCGTAAACGATCATTAATGACCCAAAGCAGATATACACAACATAATCAGTGATTATATACACTGGTGTCCTAAAAATTAGAAACTTTTGTTTTTTAATGATATGTTTTAAAATATACAACGCTAAAAGCTAAAAAGTAATTTAATTAGGTATTTCAAGTCGTAGAATTTATTTATCGCAACCATTCGATTCGGTAAAATTGAAAATATGCAAATTTTTGCTTGTGTTTATAAGTGTGCTATTTGGCGTGTCGTTAACCCCATCTAAGAATTGTCCAATTATAATTTTATTAAATTCTTAGTTAATTATGAGTTTACGAAATATTTTAGCAGATGATTTAAAATGGAGAGCTGTTGGAAGAATGGAGGCAGGGCAATCACAAGTTGAAGTAGCAAAATGGCAAAATGTGAATAAATCTGTGGTCAGCAAAATATGGAAACAGTTCATTGAGACAGGAACCATCAAAAGAAAAGAAGGTTCTGGTAGAAAAAGAAAAACAGCTACCTCTGAAGACCGTTATCTGGTCGTAACTGCCAAGCGCCATAGGGAGATGACAGCTATTCAACTCTCTAATGAACTCTCAAGTGCTACTGGAACGAGAATTTCAAGACAAACTGTTTGACATGAAATAAAGTAAATAGAGGAGCTTCTTGATACTATTTATTATCGCTAGCTTTCGAACCTACAAGGTCCTTCATCTGGCATGGATAGCTGTTAAGCTAACAAGTGTACTGCAACATAGAGACTTTATATACACTCAGGCGGACATTTGCATACTTAAACTATATGGATTAAAAGAGAATATATGACGCAGACGTTAAAATTAGGATATTTACATATGAAATTCGAAAACTATATTTATAAAATTATGAATATATGTAAAACGAGACAGCCATTGTTACGACAAATGAGTAACCACCCAAGGACACAACCAGGGGCCCCACTCAATGTCAAAACCATGGGTAGGAAATAGGGGGGGTTTGGGTGGGAGGTGTATTTTCTTCTATTAATAAAGGACTTTATATATGTCAGGAAGATCTATTTTGCGATTAATGCTGTTGGTTTGTGTGGAAATGATGGATTCTAAGCATAGTCTATTGTATTTGTGGTTGATATGTTTGTATTTAATGTGTGGATGTTCAAGATCGAAACTATGGCCTGTTTGTGCTATATGGGTGTAGACCAGGGATTTTGTATCTTTGTTATGGATATTGCGATTATGTTCCGAGATTCTGATGCGTGTGGTTCTGCCTGTAAACAAACTGTTTACCGAAGGCTTCACGAAGGTGCTCTTTATGCAAGATGACCAATGGTATGTATCCCTTTAACCTCTGCTCACAGGAGAGCCCGCTTGAATTGGTTCTTGGAACATCACGCCTGGACTCATGATCAGTGGGCCAATGTTCTCTTCAGTGACGAGTCAAGATTTAGTTTAAACACAGATTCTCGGTGAGTTTTCATCTGGAGGGAGCCTGGAACCCGCTATCATCCCAGTAACATCAGGGAAATAGACAGTTTTAGAGGGGGCAGTCTCTTAGTCTGGGCTGGCATCAGTTCTAGCAGACGCACACCCTTTCACATTTTTTCTGGGGGCACTTTAACTGCCCAAAGGTACAGGGACGAGATCCTTGAGCCCTATCTAAGACCTTATAGAGATCAAATTGGTCACAATTTAATTTTTATGGACGATAATGCTCGTCCGCATAGGGCTAGGCTAGTCAATGAATATCTCCAGAGTGAGAATATTCTAAGGATGGATTGGCCAGTCAGATCTCCGGACCTGAATCCAATAGAGCATGTGTGGGATGCTCTAGGGAGGCGTATTGAAGCTCGTCACCCCTCTCCCAGAACCCTCGTTGAGCTAAGAACTGCTCTATTGGAGGAGTGGGGTTTACTACCCCTGGACCTCCTCCAAAGCCTGGTAAACAGTATGAGGGCTCGCTGTGAGACCTTGATAGCTGTTATAGGTGATCATACTCCCTATTGATATCTTATTTATTTAAGATCTGGAACCTTAGCTTTGAGTATGTTGGTAATAATTTGCATATTTCGTAATTTCAAATATATATTTTTTTAATTTTCATATAGCTAGTCAAATTCTCCATAGTTTAAACTATTTGTATACTAGATTTCAAATTTGTTAATAAATAAGCTTTTGAGAAATTTCAATATTGGTTAAGTTTCTTATATTTTGGACACCAGTGTAGATATGAACAAACTATAATTGGTTATTTAAAAATGTATTTTCAGTCTATTGAAATGAATATTCATTAAAAATCATACATGATATTCAGTGATCAATATTGTCACTTGATGATCAACTAATTCGGCTGTATTCATAGAAAAATTATTAGATATCAAATCCAAGTGTAATTACATATTTACATATATCTACCAAAATTACAAATTTTCCAAATTACTACAGTGAACAAAAAATAAATAAATAATTTTGTGTAATTACATATTTACATATATCTACCAAAATTACAAATTTTCCAAATTACTCCAGTGAACAAAAAATAAATAAATTAGGCTTTTAAAATTCAAATCTATTCGATCAGACTAAATAATATGTTATTTATAAAAGAGGTAAATGTTTTATTCAAAAATTATTATATCAATTCCATTCTTCTAATTATTGGAAAGCAATATCTAAAGGTCTGGATAGAAATATCAATGCTCCATTTATTGTTTTTATATATAAAAATATGATTGCAACTCTCTCTTTTATATATTTAAGTTATAATTGAATTGAATATTCCAGTCCAACTTTGAATATTCATTGCTTAATAAAGAATTTGGTTATTTCTTAAATAAATATTGAGAAAGAATAGAATCTACTTGGAAGTTATTGTGATAGTATAAAACCTCTCCATATCTTTAGTAATTATTTGTAGGATTAAACAATTTGAACCATCATTCTACGCCCCGATTTCTTTCTATATTTGCTTCTTTCCACACTCTTTACTCTTTTTAACTCTATTAATTTTATAGGCAAGAATTTGTGATACACTAAATTTTAAGTTTACCAATTTCCTCTAACCATGCCCTCTAAAGTAAATCAATATATTTTACCCTCCAAGCGGTTTCGCCAATTTAATCTACCAGACCGTTTCTTAGATCTCTAATACTGTATTAGACGATTCTGTTTATATATGTTACACTGAAGAGTGGAATCTTAGAAATAGTATCCAATGAAACTATAGACATAAGCTTTTCGAACAGTAGAATTACATATAAATATTCACATTGAGTCGGCTCTTTGCTTATTTGCTCTTTCACAAACCATTGGAAGAGTTCACCACCAATGAACCAAGCCCTCCCAATATTTTTTTGTCCCAGTAAGGACAGTATAAGTTTATAATATGATGCACTAGCACGCCATCTGTTATCAAAATTCGAAACTATTTTAAACGCGTAAGATTCTTTTTCAAATTAAACAATTTCAACGGAGTGCCACTGATGAGCCAGGCCCTCCCTTTAATTTTTCCATTGCAGTAAGTACCGTTGAAATTGTTTAATTTGAAAAAGAATCTTACGCGTTCGAATTTTGATAACAGTATAAGTTTGTTTGTAGGTAAAAGAAACATTGGTGCTTAAATTATCTCATTTCCTAAGAAACATATTTATGGGGGAAACAAGTAATATTACAGAATTATGTAAGCTAAACGTTACTCCCCCAGTTGAATACAACACAAATAGCTGGGAACCCAGTAAAATACCCAGCGGAATAAATAGAAGAACTGCGGTACGAGAAATATGTTCGGCGCCAGAAAGAAAACAAGATGGATTGCAAAATGTCGAGCCGAGCGTTTTATTGCGGGTAACAAATGGTGGTCTGGAATTACAGGTGGGCTGTTCTGGCGGATATTCCATATAGACTGCTACATATCAACTTACAACCACTGTTCAATATATTATTAATAATACTCTATGATGTTTATTTATTGATTTTTGACTGACGTATATGCATTCATGTGTTTATATATAGCGTTGTTGTTTTATTTAGTTCCTGCTCCGCGGACCCAATCCGGCCTAACCTGCCTCTTCCCTAACGGTGATCCTGTCCCTAGCCTCTCCAGCCTGGTCATAGTGGTTTTATATATTCCGCTTTACGCGGCCATTGGGGCTCAAAAATCATTTTATTTTGGTTAGCAGCCCCGTAAATAAAGATATTTTCTCTTTAGTTCCTGAGATAACTGGTGACTTTAGTACGCTTCAGAAATCCGGGTTATACCTCGAAAAAGAGTTTTATTTAGTTAATTGGAAGTTCGATGCGTTTTCATAGTATACGCAGAGCTCCAGTTCACTATTATTCGTCGTTATAGGAAGTTTATCCTTGTTCTCTAGCTATCGTTAGACCTGAGTGAGAGTAAAGTTCAGGTGATAGTTAGCCTGATATCGATTAACGAAATATTGGATGGATAACATTCTTATCCTATATCCAGTGTAACGTTAACTATATATTTCGATTAGTTGTTTTTATAAGCCATCAACTTAAAATTCAACTTTATGTTGTTATCATGTTGTTAAGGTAAAAATACGCCACTATATTTAGAAATACAAACTATTTAGCGCGATCTTTTTTTTTTAAATTTTTATAAGACAATTTTCTACTATCCCCTAACTGCAATCGGAAAAACTAGTAAAACCTTTTATCATTACAGTAAGAGAAGTAGAAAATTGAATTATTTGAAAAATAGAAAGGATAGTTTATATTTCTAGCTATGTAGATGTAAAATTTGTAATATTTTTTTTGGCAATGTGTTTATTACGATATATTATCAAATATTATCTCTACAGACTTTACTGCAATGTGATATAATTTATTGAATGAGAGGACTTGGCTCATCAGTGGTGAACCCTCTCAGCAGTTTCACTCAATTAATCTCCAGAACACTCTGCACTACTCTTGTATTGAGTTAGTTTTCTTATATACCCTGTATTTACTAAGGAAGGCTGCTTAGGTATGTTCACGGAACCAATAGATATAAGCTTATAGTTCTGTAGAGGTGCATTGATATAATTACAAGAAATTGCATTGAACAATGCTCTTCTGCGAATAGTAGCTATAATAAAGCTATTGTTATCAAATTACAATTATAAATTCATTTGGCATCTATCGATGAAATTTGCTATAATTATTTCTGGCAATAAATTCAATATGTTATATAGCATATATAACATATAGATTTATCATAGCAGTAAGGTCTGTCGAGATAATATTTGATAGCATAAGAAACACATTATCAAAAATAATTATCACACATTTTATCGATAGATGGAATATTGATTTGTAATATGCATTTGTAAAAATAATTATAGTATTTCTTTTATTTTTAATATCCAAAATTGACATAAAACATAACGTGATATAGATATTAACTTAAGATATTATTTACATACCTACTTTATCTAAATTATGCGAGCATATATAAGATAACATATATTAGCAACTAACTCATTATTTGCATATTTCCAATATATAGTAAAAGAGAATAACACTAAAGAGAAGAGAGGGGTTCACACTACATCCAATAATTCAAGAAATTACTTTCTTTCGAAAAGAGGGTTGGAATTACACTTCCACAACACCAATTTGTTTCAGCTGTCTGTTTCTTCCTGACACTTTCTTCAAAATGTTTTCTTTTGACTGAGGACCCGGATTTTGTGGAGGTTTTTACGGCCGGGACTGAGTGACGGACTATAAATAGGGGGCGGGGGTCCGAGAATACCCAGTCAGTCCATTGTCCCGTCATTACTCCACCTCCTTCTGTTCACCATTACCTGGCCATAGGTAGATTTACTCTTAATTACTCTTTCTATGGAATCTAGGTCAAAACGCTTTGTTGATTTTGACAAAGAAAGCTGATACATACACAGAACACCTCTCCATTTTAAAATGCATCGAAACAATCATGCTGATATTTGAGGCTACCTGAAAAATCGAGGAATGAGTATTCAGGACGTGGGAGCGCCAAACTATATGAAAAAATAGTAAAAAAAAGTGAAATTTTACTGAGATCAAGTTGATATATTAAAAGAAAGTCATATCTCATCGTGCATCTATTTAAAGAACAACTTCTTTGATCTTTGAAGTACAGCTTGCACCACGCTGACGAAGGCCAAGAGCCGCGTACGTGATTAGCTTTTCTTGATATATAAAGAAATAGTATTTGGCTAATTTTGTAATAACTAAAAATCAACGATTAGTAGATATGTATTTCGAAAGATGGCGCAAGCCATCAACAACTTTTAGTGCATAAACAGGAAATGCTTTTCTCAGCTGTAATTCTTATTTTATCAGCCTGATCCCAGCGCAATTTCACTATTATACTATTTTTCCAATACATTTTCTGTCATCACCCCATTATGGAACGTACTCTTGGGATTTAAAAAAATGGCTCAGCACAAACTTTGGAAAATTCAGACCCAACCCAAACAGTATATCATGATTTCAGACTATAGCTCTTATCAGTACAGGGGCGGCTTCGATTTCACAACTTTTTACGAAAGGAATTATGAAATCGGTCGAATTTGTTTAAAAGGTGTTTAAGTTAATGATATGGTATATATGAATAAATATCTGTCCGGTGGTTGTGTTTGTAGATGGAAAAAAGCCTATCACATATTATAATGATAAGGTATAAATCAAAATTCAATCTTCCTATTAGAAATTTAATTACGAAAAAAAAAGCTCTTTATTAAGAGACATTAGCCTGGTATCTCATTCATCTAGTTAAAAATAAAATGAATATGTATCTTAGTTATATTGGGAACAAAGATGACAATTTGAAATTTCCTCTCTAGACAAAGTATATCGAAACAATACCATCCCTTTATTAATTCATATTTAGAATTTAATTATGAAAAGAGCTCTCTCTCTTCATTTAGACATTTGCCCGTGTGTCATTTACCTAACTAAAAATATAAATATCTTAGGTAGATTGTGGACAAAAGATGACAAACGTCCCCTGTAGACAAGGTATGCTGTCACAATGTCATATCTACAACCCAACTAAATCTACCCGTTGTCATATGGAAATGATTCCATTGTAATTCCCTCCATTGTCGACAACCTTTCACCTCGAAATATTTTCCATTTTCCGCTAATTATTGTGGAACGGATTGAGTGAAATTTTAAACGAGATTATTGGGCTATTGTCCACTAAATCATCCCGGACACAATCAAAGACAATGTATACCTTAATTAATGTAATTAAAAACTAGAGTTTTATTAGAAACATTATTTTTAAGCTTTCCTCGATCATATTATATCAATTTTAGTTATTCAATAAAGTGTATCTTAAAGCAAAGTTGAATGTGCCAGAACGCTATATGTGTCCTTTCAATATATTGGTCATACTATATTGTTATATATACTAAATACTTATATTAATGTTTTGGAGGAAGAATGACTACAATAAAAGAATCCAGGTTGTGCATACAAGAACGGGGTTTGTTGAAAGTCATCAGAAAAACAGAAAATAATTTAATGGAACGTATATTAAGACGAAATAAATTGACTAACGTTCTGTAGGGTGAAATCAATTGAAATAAAATGGTAGAAATAAGAATCGGACGGATGGACTGGATGGGAAGTGCTGATGAAATAAAGAGCAGTTAGAGAAGCATCGCTCTTCTGGGGAGTAGATAGAAACTTAAGAGGAAGAATTCACACTTAATGAGAAGGCATAAAACAAAACCTCAATACAAAAATTGATGTTAGGTTGATATATAGATGTATGCATATTTTACGAATGATAAGCCAAGCCCTCTCAAACCTACTATTCAGTAGTGGAATTTGTCTTCTAAAATACTATTTGTAATCTTATTTTACTAACATTATACATCTTTGTGTACTTGATTAGGCGAACCGTATTTAGTAATTTACAATATAAGGGCAGTATTTACATAACCTTTAAATTTACATGGTTAAAAAATATATCGATTCAATATTTACCCGTTAACTAGTTTTGTGAATAAAACTGTTCTTTGTTAATTACTCTCCTTTACTACTTAGAATCCTTGAGTCAGGAAAATTTGACTAAAAATGATATACACTCATGGACAAAACTTAAAGAAGTTGTACCTTTTAGCATGTATATCGGGATTCAGACAATAAATTTGGAAGGTATTAGATACACAGTGATCTTTATTTAAGACACACGAGATAACCAAGTGTGAACTAAATTCCTTCTGTCTCCTTAAAAAAAAAAAAAAGGACGACCGGCGACATTCCACTTCCTTGAGTTTTGTCCATGTGTGGAGTTACTCTTCAGTCATTCTTGATTTATTCACTTCCCGACATTTCGGCCACTCCCTGCCACCTTCCTCAGGGAAATAAAATCTTGAATCATCAATTTTTTAAATGTACTTCCAACCATCAAATGATTTTAAAAACAAAAAAAAAGGGTTTACGAAACTACAAAATAACATTCGGGTTTCTCGATTCTGCTCAGCTTTCTTAAATGCGCCATTATTTAGTTTATTAGCGTACGTCATTGACGTCTTTCATCAACACAGATTATCTGGAAAGTTCTTTGTGTGAACTGAGGAATAAGCAGTTTTAATGGTTTCTATCCAGCTGATTTTAGGTCTTCCTCTTTTCTTAATCAGGTCTATTCTGTAATATAAAGCTTTGTGTGCGGAAGTTAATCCGTTTTCATTCTGGAATACTTAACCATTGTAGCTGTTCTTCCAATCGCTATTTGCTATCAAAGACTTTGGAGCGAATAAAAAAAAAGAACTTTGATCCGAGTGAGAATAGAGAACTATGTAATCTTCTGACTTACACGGACAAGAGGTAGGTTCCACACATATTCAAATCTTTCTCAAAGGGTCCCTTTCCTTGGCGGTATAAAGGGACAGGGGGCAGGGGCCAGCTGCGGGGACATCTGCCCCCCCCCCCCCCTGTGAATTGACGGCCAGCAAGTGGGCAGATTAGCTCTGCTTGCTCCAAACGCCTCGTTCCATTTTTCTTCCAAGTACCTAACTGCGCATGTCTTTTGTTATGTCTCTCATGGTTTCCATTCTAGGTGTTATTTCACCTTCTCACTTTACCACGGCCGTTTATCATCGTTAATATGACGTCCTCTCATTCAATAGATGCTCAGATTTATTAGCTTGTTGCTCTTCTCCTGACGGCTGAAAATATCCCATTTCTTTTGGATGGGTGATAAATGATGGAGGGATTTTTACTTTTCCGTTTGTTGAGGATGGATTTATTCAAAAGAGAAGGCACTATTTATTTTTATATATATAATTATCTATGACCAATTTCAACAATTAGTGAACAGAAGTTGAATAAATAATTGGGAAGGCTTGGCTCATCAGTAGTAAACCTTTTCAGAAATTTCCCAAATTTAATCCAACAGATCTCGTTACATCTATTGTAATCATTACCACAGAATTTCGATAAATTACAACAAAAAAACAACTCATAAGATGCCGCGCAAATCTTTTTATTCACCCGATTAAAGGAAGTTTTCGGGTAAGCCCATCTTTAGCTAACTAAAACTTATCTTTTAAATATGCCTTGGAAAAGATGTATTTCGGTTTATCCCTCCAGTAAAAAACGCGAAAGTGGTGATAAAGAATAAGCCACAAAACTAGTTTTGGCAAATTCAGACAAAAAAGGTAAATTATGTTATACAGGTTGATTTTTTGTCTGAATTTACCAAAACTGGTTTTGCAGCTTATTCTTTATCAACACCCTTATGCTTTCTACTAGGCTTTAGTGCAATAACATCTTTTAGCGCTCTAAAAACACATTTCCCTTAACGATTGACTGCCTTTATTCAATTTAAACTTGAGAATTCATTAATTCTAATATGATATTTGAACGATATCGAAAATTTAAGACCTGATTGGATTTCAAACCGATAAATTCTGGTTATCTGGAATAGTCTTGACACATTAATCAGGTGTAGGTCAATTTTGATTAACAATAAGATGAACAGTAATAAACAGGCTACATAATAATAATCCAAAAATTTTAACTTTTAAAATATTCAGGATAATCCTTCGGGGGTTGGTTGGTGGAGAGGCGGTTCATACCTCTCTCTGATTATCGATAACGACATCACAATACAGCATTGGTAACCTTTTCTTATTCTTCAAAATCCCCGAATTTTGCACAAGTTCAATCCCACCAGTGAGTACAAGTAAACAAACGGGTTTCTGTCATACTTGTAATTGCAAATTTCAAAATACTTTCGACATGTGTCGACATGTGAGGCTTTTAGAATAAAATGTAATTACTAACTAGCCCCACAATGATTATCATAATCTTGAATCAGTTATACGCTAACCTATACATGGTAGATTCTGTGGCCACTGGAACATACGTCGGACCTGGAGGCTGTTAGGCTCTGCACTGCCTGGAGTATAGGATCTCTATCTATCCTTCCTTCCTATGGTGAATCTGAATAAGACTGGTGGTCTTAATAAAGCTGTATGTGTGTGATTCAAGAGAAAATTGTTAAAAGCGTTTAAAAACTACAAATATTTCTCAAAATGAGTTTCTTTTGAATTCTATCTTTCAAGAAACTCGTTGTGATAAATATTATCATAATCTGTACAAGGAATACTTGTTATAAGTAAAATAAAAGGTGAGGAGGGAGACACAAATCAAAATACATTGAAAGATGTTAAACCTAGCACTAAATTATATTACAAAAGCAAATTTTATAAAGCTTTAATGTCGAATAAATGAGAGAAGATAAAATATCAGACCATTATAAATATTAAAAATATCTTTAAAATATTCTTTGCTTTCAAAAATCCATTTTTATCTTTCTAACTTACGATAGGATAAAATAATAGTTTCCATAATTCTTCTTCCAATACTGCAGAATATTGGAATCGACAAGTGCTTTGCTCTCTCCTTATAACAATACCAAAAAGAAATCCACCCATATATCCATATGTAAAAAGCAATTGGAGTTTCTTCCAGAAATTCGCTGCCTCCCGTTATTTGGTCGCATTCACAGCCTGGAGTCTTGTAAATAAAACTCCTATTACGAATGCGCATATAAAGTAGAATTTAGAAGTGGCATATTTATTAAATCGCTCCTAACCACACGTAAATATGATGTAAACCTCCTTTTTTATATATTACCATACAAGCACGTTTCATTAATAGTTATATATCTTGAGATACACGAATACTGCTATATATGTATAATCTTACAATTTAAGAGATGTAAAACAAGAAGGGGGCTGTTTGGTATCAACTGCAAGGATGTTACACATTGTACAATATTCTGTGAAGAAAAACAATTTTTTCTTCACAGATTCAGTTTTGTTTTATATAAATATATTTAATGGACCACCTTTTGACTCACACCATAGAAGACATAGTGATATTGTAGCCATCATTACCCCCCATGGTATACAGGTTTCTGCGAATTTTCCGAAGCTTGTGTTGGGCTTACATTAAACTTTCTATGCTTGTACAGCTTGAGTAGTGAAAATCTATAATTTTCTTATTCAAATGCATTTTTTTAAAGGGAGATGTGCCCCTTTTTGCACATGAATACCATCCTCACACAAAATTACATTCTTCATTTGTTATTTGATTAAAATAAAAAAATAAGATGATATTTTAATACGTTATTTTATGACAAATCTTCGAACACAAATTAACGAGGGTGAAAAATTGCACGTTTTGCAAAGCTATGAAGGTAAATGAGGAAATAAACTGTGTAGCAATGACCTAGGATATAAAGTAAGAAATATTGCCTGCAGGATATCAATATGGTAAAATAAAGCTCAAATCTCAGTCAAAATAAACACAAACTATTGGCCATTACTATAATAGGCCGAGATGCAATTTTTCTTCTAGATGGCGTCAATTTTATTCCCATATAGTTCCCCGCTCATAACCTTCGGCCATTTTCTTTATGGCTTCTTTTTAAATGTTTTCTTTATTGATTTTTATATCATTTTTCGAATATTTATAATTAAATAAATATACATTAGGAAGGGTTTATCTTAAAACAAAAAAATTATTGAAACCTTCCAATGTTCTCTCAACGTAGCTGATTTTCAGCCAAGGATAGAACTTTCTAGGAACAAGTGGATGATAGAGTGTTTCTGTATTGTTTTCTGTATATTACAACAGTGGTCGCTTATTGGAGATTCCACTGTACAAGTATCAAATAATTAAGCAAATATATTTGAATAATTGTATACCTTTCTATTCAGGTTTTTTTTATTGCCAAACTTAAATATATATAATATATTATATTCGAAACTATTTTAAACGCGTAAGATTCTTTTTGAAATTAAACAATTTCTACTGCCCTTACTGCATTGGAAAAATTTATGGGAGGGCCTGGCTCATCAGTGGTGAACCCTCCCAGCGGTTTCGCCAGTTTAATCTACCATACCTCTGTTATATTGCATTTTTCGATCTTCCTTTTATAGTGATACTGATGCTAGATTCTTGGAATGGGTATTTTAGATTAACTATGGACAAAGGCTTTGAGGACAGTAGAATTACATATAATTATAAATATATTGTTGTTTAATTTCAAAAAGAATCTTACGCGTCTGAAATAGTTTCGAATTTTCATAACAGATGGCGCGCTAATGCATCATAATATATTATATAATTATATATAATTAAAATAATACAACAGGTTTCTGTGGAGGTGAGTTTCTTTTCATTTATTAGTGCAGTCAGATATCAGATATCAGCAAATTAAATGTACAAACACTTCACCCTACGTATTGCTTTCCAAAATATCAGCAAACAAATCTAAGGCAATAGCTTATTATAAATGTTTTAGATCATCATTATGTAAGGACCAGTCAACAAGTGGATGACTTTGAGACGAAGAGTAAAGCCAGTTCAATTTCCATCTCACTACCTTTGTAATAACACAAGATGATTGTTACCTTACCTAATTGGGAGAATCTGTATGGGGCATGTCCCTAATAAAGGCTTTGTGTGTGTATTCATTAGTGCAGTCTCAAGCTTTCGGAAATTTCCCATCTTCTACAGGAGTACAAAATGAACAACAATGGCTAACGATTATTCATTGTTGTTCATTTTGTACACTTGTAAAAGGGCGGATATGACTAAAAGCTTGAGAATGCTTTAACAAAATAAAAATAAACTCATCTACAGAGGAATCTGTTGTATTATTTGGATTTAAAGTTTAACCACGTTTAAAATTTTAGTTTCGATATTTCAATTTCATAACCACAAGTAGAAACCTATATAAAATGCATAATATTGTATGGGAATATGTTTTAGAGAAAATAATTTTTAATTAAAAAGGCATATATTGGATCAAAATATCATTTATTTTACCAATATTTCAGTTGGCTGAAAGCCACCCTTTATCAAGGTGTTATAACATTTTAAAGTGTGTCAACAACAAACCAAACAAAACAACAAAGAGTTTGTTGTTGACACACTTTAAAATGTTATAACACCTTGATAAAGGTTGGCGTTCAGCCAACTGATATTTTGGTAAAATAAATGATATTTTGATCCAATATATGCCTTTTAAATTAAAGATTTACCTATGGATTGCTCTATTTTCAAAAAGAGAAAAGAATATTTCATAGTTTCTTTAAAGTAATCAATTTATATTCTTAATTTATATCCATCTAATCCCAAGGAAATTTCACATTTGTACTAATTTTCACATTAAATTGAAATGTTCACTCTCTTATAAATAGTATTAATTTGTGTAAATTTTATCGATTGTATGACATATATTCTGGTATATCAGTGTGCAATATGTAATGTCTTAAGGTTCCTTTGTCCTTAACGAATTAAAAGCCGTACTTTAGAGGACTGTATAGGCTTTCAACTACCCAGGCGACACCCCAATGGTGATTCCAATGCCCAGGCGACACCCAATGGTGATTCCAATGCCCAGGCGACACCCCAATGGTGATTCCAATGTCCAGGCGACACCCCAATGGTGATTCCAATGTCCAGGCGACACCCCAATGGTGATTCCAATGTCCAGGCGACACCCCAATGGTGGTTCTAATGCCCAGGCGACACCCCAATGGTGATTCCAATGTCCAGGCGACACCCCAATGGTGATTCCAATGCCCAGGCGACACCCCAATGGTGATTCCAATGTCCAGGCGACACCCCAATGGTGATTCCAATGCCCAGGCGACACCCCAATGGTGGTTCTAATGCCCAGGCGACACCCCAATGGTGATTCCAATGTCCAGGCGACACCCCAATGGTGATTCCAATGCCCAGGCGACACCCCAATGGTGGTTCTAATGCCCAGGCGACACCCCAATGGTGATTCCAATGACTCAACCAAAGAGAGAATAAAGCACGACCAAATTGCTATTCACACTAACTCTTTATTTAAAAAACTCAATTATATACAAAGATAGTCAGCGGTCAATATTTACATAATCACAGAAAAATTAATAAATAAAATCCTAGAAAACTCAACAGTTAAAAAGAATATTACATAGTTTCTCTTTAAAGTCATCAATTTATATTCTAAACTGATCCCAGGGAAATTTCACATTTGTACTAATTTTCACATTAAAACGAAATGTCCACTCTCTTATAAATAGTATTAATTTATGTAAATTTCATCGATTGTAAGACATATATTTCTGGTATATCAGTCTGTAATGTGTTCCTCTAATATATAATTGAAGTGTCTTTCGAAATTGCCTTAAAGTGAATCTCTAATGGGGAAATATGTAAATGACAGGATTTAGTAGAAACTGTGATGGCCAAATGGCGTGCGCTCCTTAACGCGAGAATTTACATATAAACCTTTATATTAATGGAGATATACACTTTGATCTCAGTCAGATAGCCGAGATATTAATGGAGAAATATTACATTGTAACAAAGTATTTATTAACATATCATTAATGTTAATATTTATATTTTCCACTATGTAAACTTGTCTCAATGCTTCTCTTATATTTCATAAATTGATTTGCTCTAGTGTCTTAAATAAATTGTTCTGTTATCCTGAATGTTGTATTTCGTAATTTTCACTGTTACAATATGCTATATATCAAAGAGCGATATATTCCAGCTCTATATAGGATGATACAATAGAACATTACCCACAGTCGCACATGGGACGGGGAATATTCAGAACTAATTAAGCCTAAAAATGTATTGATATTGTAACAAAGTTTTTTTTTTTATTTTATTATTTTTTTATTAACAGAGTGGTCGTTTTTATGATTATATTTTGCTACTCTGTAAATTTCCCTCGTGGCTTATCTTTTGTTTACCATTCATAGTTTTGTCCTTGCCTGAAATAAATTGTTGTCACCTTTTGAAATTTTGTCTTCCCTATTTTTCCACGTGGCAATATTATAAAATCGAACTAGTTTCGCCCCTAATAAAATTTTCCCTAACCTAAAAGATGATCAAATTTCATCTTTATAATGCAAAAATAAATAAGCTCAATATAAAAATTTATATATATATATATATAATATGCATAAGTACAACTCTGAAATAAATTTATTTAAAAGTATATACAGTTAGAATAACAACGAATATATATAACTAAGTGTCATCTATTGACCGTCTACGCAAACTAGCGAACTCGGGTCGGTGATAAATACACAACACCAGCTTTGGAAGACTGAGGAGGGTCTACCTAGAGACCATGGACCAAGCGTCCAGATGGAGGTTTTTCTGTTTTCCAAAGCTGGTTTAGTGGCTTTGGCTCCGACCTAAATATGCTAGTTTGCGTAGACGGTCAATAGATGGCGCTTAGTTTTACATCTATTTTGACGGAAGAGGCGACCATTGTTTTTTCAAATATCAAATGGAAACATGTTCTAAGCAGATTAGATGTATACAAAAATTGATCAATAAATATATTGACCAGAAATCCATATTACCCAAAATGTACCATATAAATATAATAAAATCAAGGCAGTGGGTTTTGGTTTTAAACCTTTTCATCAAATACAATGAAAGTAGAACTCAAAACCAGACACATTCTATGTGATGTGAATTGGATTTCCCATGACTAATTTTTGGCAAACAGATGATTGCCGTGAATATGAACAGTTTTATCTCATGTCTATCGACTTTTATTTTATATTTTTATTTATAAACTTTACATTTTTGACGATAGTAGAATCAGTCATATTTCAATTATACGTCTTTTAAAAGTTCGTATACATTTTAAATATATTTACCTCATTAATTTTAATCAATATCTATTTTTTCTTTTATAAATATATCGAAAATTTTACTTTTTTGTATATACAAGTGTATATTCTTATAACTATACTTGTTATTGTATCTATTGTATAGTACTTTGTATCATATATCATGTATTGCATCTATACTTGTATCTTCGGAATATTTTAAATAAACAAAATATCGACTTAGTTTAACCTTGAAAAATGTGTGTCGCCTTCTGTCAGTAAAATCTTACTACACTTAGGATTGACGAGTGTTCATCAATATAATTTATTTTAATACGAAGCAATAACGCGCCATCTATATATATAAAATGAAAGGATTTAAAACCACGAATGTTTATTTTATACACAATACAAACTTATACTGTCTTTACTGCGATGAAAAAATATATTGGGAGGGCTTGGCTCATCAGTGGTGAACCCTCCCAGTGCTGCGTATATAAGTAGAATCGTCCAATACAGTATTAGAACTCTGAGAAGCGGTCTGGTGGATTAAATTGGCGAAACCGCTGGAAGGGTTCACCACTGATGAGCCAAGCCCTTCCAATATATTTTTTAATCCTTTCATTTTATATAATTTCTTTTATTAGATGTTCGAATTGAGTCTCTCTCTCTCAACTCTCAATATTATGAAAAAGGCATCTCCTCATCGTGCAACTGAAAGTTGCTGATGGCTTGCGCCATCTTTCGGAATAAATATCAACTATTCTCGTTGATTTTTAATTATTCCAGAACTGGCGATACGATATATATCGTAATTAAATTAATACACTATTCTTGACCTAGCATATATGATATTGAGATAGATTAGATAAAAATTATTTGAAGATTTTTAATACATAAGTATTTTTGTCAATGTTATACAGACCTGAACCTTTTTTTTTTTAAATACAATCATTTTAGATCACTATTGCTCCAATTGAGTTTATAGAAATTTATATAATCAAGTAATTATAAGGATTTGAAGAATAATGACAATAGATCATTTCGCTCTTTTTAGATATAAGATAATTTAAGAAAGAAATACCTTAGTTGACACGTGAAGAAGAATAAAAAAGAATTGATTACGTATTTAGATATTTACAAACTGTTTTGTGCTAACCAAAAGAAAACAAAAACAATGAATTTATATAATATAAATATAAATCCGCGCTATCTGCCAATTGAATTCAGAGAGTTTGTGTGTGTATGCTTTATAAAATATAATTTAAATTATTTATATACAACATATATATATATATATATATATATATATATATACAAAGTTTTCCCCCATATAGAAAGACACATTGAGAGATAGAGTTGTGCCAGAAACAATAAAAACTCCCGCCATACATTGAAACAAGCATCCTGCAAGGTTAATAACAACCTGGCGCCTGTGAAATGACGGGAGGTCGCCTTGGTTGCGTAGCTAGACGTGGTGTAGGAGATATGCAAATAGTAATTTATGCAAATTTCCAGATATGCAATCTGTGAAGATTCAAAATGATGGATAAATAAGCTTTAGTATAGGCTAAATGTACAATGTGTAAGCTGTTGTATATGCAAAATTCAGAATATATAAGCTTTAGTATAGGCTAAAGGTACAATATGCAAGCTGTGGAATACGCAAAATGATGAATATGCAAGAAGTAAAATAGACTAAATTGATATATGTTTAAAATGTAGTATATTTAAAGAATGTAGGATATAAAAACTTTAAAGTATACAAAATGAAAGATATACAAAATGGAGGATACACAAAATAGCCAAAATGCAAGCTGTAAGATAAACAAAATGCCGGTAGCTATCCGTTGTCAAACCTACCTCTGCCCCAGGCGGTACGGCGTCCATTGTCTTCATTCATTCCAACTTCCTTTATCTCCATCGCCCGACATGATTTTATCATAATTGGATTAAACTTGTTACATTGTTATCCTTATTTATAATTATATTTTATTATTTTTCTAGAAATATCGCAATCTTCATAAGATTCGAAATTTAAATAATAAACGGCACATCTCTTGGATCAAAAATACCGTTTTTATTGCATGATATTTTCGACGTTCAGTACGTTCTTCTTTTTAAAAAGCTTCTGAAAAAGAAGAACCACGAAATACCATGCAATAAAAACACTGTTTATTTTTTTATCTAAGATGTGCTGTTTTTATTTGAATATTATGTCGTTTACTTAGTGGTTAAATAAACAAATACAAACTTATACGAATATAATTGTATTGTTATTAGATATGGTTTCTTAGCCTTAAGTACAGATGGTAAACATAATAGAACATAACTACGTCTTTCAATTTTATGCTTTACAATCTCTTACACACACAAAAATGATCATCATCTTCGTTTTATATTATTGTTTCGTTCAACAAGTTATTAATTTTAAAAAAGCATTCTCCAGCGAGCCCAGAACACATCACATCAGGCATTGCCGAACAGACATCTACACCGACCCAGCTGTGGTCATCGAGGCGATAAAGAGGCCTTCAGGATCTGGTCTAGACCAGACCTGGGACAAGAAAAAAAAAAAAAAACATAAGACGCTCACAATAAATAAAACACATATAAATAAATGAATAAAAATAGATAAATAAAAAGATTTGCGGCGTCTTATTCCTTTTTTTTTATTTGTCATAAATCGCAAACCTGTGATAATGTTATGATGATATTGTGTGTTATTGATTGTTAATTAGAGAAAATTTATTTAGAGACCCACAAATTATAACTATAGTGATAACTCAATGGAATTCAACAGACAAATATCGATACATAACTTTCTTGCGCTAAGCACTAAAAAAAAAACGCTATAAAGAATTTCTTTATAAAATTTTTGCTATGAAGTAGTTCTGTTTATTGAAATGGTGCTATAGTGTTTCGCTATGAAGAATATATCGTTAAAAAGCTTTATTATAGCAAACTTCACACATAGTAAAAACCAAGCTCTATCTTTCAAACACACTTTTATAATATTATATTGTGAAGATTGGCCCAGTAACTATGATCACAAACTACCCTCGTTTAAAATATACATGAAGAGTTGTTGTTTTTTCTAATCATCTTATGTAAAGATTACACGATTTCCATGAGTTCATGCTCCTCGAGCTGTTTTATAATAAGCAGCAGCCTCTCTCAAAGGTCATACATGAAGAGTAAATAGCATATACATACTAAATATGCTACCAAGGTCCAACTGCTTCTTGTATAGGTTCAACTTTACCAGAGAGAGTGCAATTAACCGAATTAAGCACATTTCTTTGAAAATAAAAAGACGAATTTCTCTCAACCTATGTATGAACTATGTAGACAATATGGTATACTTAGAAAGTACAAGTATTCTCAACCTTCCATCCAACAAGATAACCTGTACACCACATGTCCTATACATCAACTACCTGCAGCGCTGTAATACTACACCAGCCATAGAATACTGCACGTCCAGAGTACCAAGGGTCGGCCAAGTAACATATACACACTAAAGATGTTACCAAGGTCCCTATCTGCCTCTGGTACAGGTTCAAATTTACAAGGGAATGCTATTAACCGAATTGAGCACAGTTCTTTGTAAACACAAATACTCTCAACTGTTGTATAAACTATGTAGACAATGTGGTGTACTTATGGAGTGCAAGTATTCTCAACCTTCTATCCAACAAGATAACCTGTACACCACATGTCCTATACATTAACTACCTGCAGCGCTGTAATACTACACCAGCCATAGAGTACTGCACGTCCAGAGTACCAAGGGTCGACCAAGTACAAAGGAGCCGCCGAGATTAGAATGCCGGAAGTTGACACTGTGACGTGCCCACTCTACTGTAGACACCAATAAATCACAGGTCCACCCCACTGAGTCCCCCGTTACATACCATTTTGTAGAGAAGTTTTCTTTTTCATTTTATTAATCAACCAGGCGCGATATTGAAATATTTGCGCCTTTTACAGAGGAAACAAACAAATTAGAACTAAGAAATAAATATTACAAATATACATGTATTATTCGACAGAGTTCATAAATTTTATATAGACAAAGTGGTAGATATAAGAGAGCTAAATGATTTAGATCAGGGAACAAACGATGTCTCATTTCTGCAAAGTTCGAACAGTCATAGATAAGGTGAAGAACAGTATTTGTAGAGCAGTTCAACCTAGTCATGAATTATAGAATGTTCTCTCCAACATAGGGACGAAAGGTAAAAGATGCAGCTAGAATTGAAGAGAACGATAAATACGAGTTATTAATTGATGTATATGAAATGATAAAGAGGTGCACCAAAGAAATGAAAGGACGAAAGTGAAATGAGCAAACCTAAGAGCAAAGTAGTGACACAAAATGCATCTTGAACTTAAATGCTAAGATTTATTTCAATTAGCTAGTGCCTAAAATAAAAAGGCAGCTGTGTTCTAAATTAGATGTTTTTTAGTTTTATAAAATATAATTTAATATTAAAATAAAATGTGAATACGTTTAAATTTAAATGCTATCTTAATTCTTACTTAGGTGTGTAATCTCTATTAAATGGAACTTTGTTTTTGAGAATTTCAGGATTAAACTGTACCATTTGTTCAGTGAGCAATATTTCTTTGATGGTGGATATCTGTTTGATGATTGTTCTCTTGTTAAAATTAAAACGTACATCTTCACTTGTAAAAGTTCGAAATGTATATCACTCCTAAAGGTAAATGCTAATTGAAGAAGAAAATAAATTATCAATTGAAACAACCATGTAAATTATACATTATAATATTAATGTCTTTCTACTTCAGGTTAGACACTAATCCCAATGTTAAGCAATCAAAACTTATTTACATATTTCAAGATAAATATATATATTAGGTTATTTGCATATTGACTGTAGTCTATACACTATGATTATTATTGACTTGTAAACAATGGATTTATATTTACATATTTCAAGATAAAACTATATATTAGGTTATTTGCATATTGACTGTAGTCTATACACTATGATTATTATTGATTTGTAAACAATGGATTTATATTTACATATTTCAAGATAAACCTATATATTAGGTTATTTGCATATTGACTGTAGTCTATACACTATGATTATTATTGACTTGCAAACAATGGATTTATATCTACATACACCATTTTATCAGATAAATTGGATTTAATAAGAAATATGAGATAGCTTTTATTGACTAGCATGGTATAATCTGATGGTAAAACAAGAAATTAATTTATTAAAAGGAAATATAAAATGCTTTATAAATTATTTTTATTTTTAGGCTTCTAGAGAAATTTGCTTTCAAAATACGAAAATACTCAAAAAAACTTTAATTATGGTGAGAAATATGCATTCTTTTTCGAATTTAATTTATTATATAATAAAATATATTTATTAGATATATATTACCATCAAAAAATATATAAGAAAAAAAAAACATACATATTTACTGTTATAATTAAATTTATATAATTGTTAAATTAATGAATTTTCCGGCTATCTTTTGAATAAATTACGCAAGAGATTTTTATTATTATATATAATGGATGAACAATAATGGAGAAAGTGTTCCAATGTGTATATTTAATGCATTCTTTGTGTATGTGCTGTGCAATTTAACCATAGGCCTAGTCTTTGTATTCCAAACAATGCATCTTAATTGGGGTGTAGCCCATGAATAACAACAGCCAACCTTACAATTACGTCAACTGCAATATGAGAATCCTCATTATCATGGTACAATGTCACAAGAACAAAGATCTTCTGCCATTCTTTCTTTTTAACCCTAGTTTGGCGCGCTAATTTTAGCTTTAGCTTACAACTTTAAAAATGGCGGATCTCCTTACCCTAACTTTGGTTAAAATAGTCAATTTTTCTTTTTTCGATTTTAACAATTCTTCTATAAAATTTGCAAGTTAAAATTAATTTTAAAATTCAAAATAAATTAGATTTTTTTTACTTTTTATTGCCTTGATTCTAAAGAATATTATCTTCAAAATTATTCACGATATTTTTTTTTGCTTCTGAATTTTTTATTTAAAATATCTTCTGCTACTTTATTTTGCAATTTATATTAAGTAATGTTCATTGAATATTCAATATATTTATTTTCCATCAAATTTATATAAAATTGAATAAAAAGAAAGGAGGAATGAAGTTACTATAAAAGAATATTTTGAAAAGTTTAGAAAGTTTTGTAGGTTAATGATAGCGTGGTATAAAATTAATAGTTGCAACGCCATTTGTGAGAAAAAGCTTCAAATTCAAAATCAATATATTTCATCTATATATTGTGTATATTATTTATAATATTTTATAGATTAATATATTTCTCTCTAATATTAAATTAAATATCTATTTTATCATCGCTTTTTTCAATTGCTATAATATAGACTATATTTATACAAGTTGTTCGTGTTCGTTTAAAAAAAAACAAAAAAAGGGTGATCGACTGAAAGGAAAAACAATGGGGGAAATAAATGCACAGAAACACAGTATAATAAAAAAGGATTTATTTTAAAAAATTAAAAACAAAAGGGATAAAAACTATTATACTATTATTATGGGTAAAAACAAGAAAAATGGTTAAGCTAAATTATACTTATATCTAAGGGATTATGTATAAAAAACAATAAACAAGGTTAAGCAAAAGAGAAAGTAAAAAAATTAACTAATCTCAGGGAAGGGAGATAAAAATTAATGGCGGGGGGGTGTCGAGCGTTTGTTTACACAGTACCTCTGGAGTGGCAGCACCGTCGCAGGCTTTTCTTGTCTTGTGCGATGTCCAATTGTCGCGCGTTGGTTGTCTAATTGTCACGACTCGTTGGTTGTCTAAGACGTCCTTTTCCGTCCTCAAGTTGCTGCTTGAGGGATACTCCAATGCGTCCTTTCCCGTCCACGAAACTCTGCTCGTGGGATTTTCTTCGACGTCTTTCCGTCCACGTGACTCTGCTCGTGGGATTTTCTTCGACGTCGTTCCGTCTACAAGACGCTGCTTGTAGGATTTTCTTGGCGTGTCTGCTCCGCCTGGCAAGGGAACTCAACTTTCCCCTCCGCTTCTAACAAGGGAATCCTGCCAACTGACCAAAAAAAGAATGTAACATGACGCTCCGTCGTCTCCGCCCACGCCGACCTTTGCCCTCGGTCGGTCCAAGCTGGGGCTATCTATAGATATAGATGTCTTGCTCGTTGTCTCCCTTCACCTAAGATCTTCATTCTATGTACAAAGTAAAAGAACGGTAAAATAGTTTTAACATTCTCCCACAAAATTTTGCTCTGAAAGAAGTCAAAATTAAGTATAAGACAAAAGAGCATATATATACACAATACACACAAGAGTAGATATGCCTATTACGTTACATAAAATACACATAAAAGAATACACATATTACACCTTTTTTTTTTCTACAGGTACTTTCACTAGTCCTTCGAGTCATACCTTGCAGGCTTTCTGATTACCCTACCATATCTATTTCTAGAGTCCCTGGATTCAATATTGGGCCTATTTCCTAAAAATGCATCAGATTGGGGTTCGGTATCTGAATTGTCCATTTGAATCGTCTCAACATTCGAGGATATTTCAAGAGGGTGTAAGCGTTGTAGAGCCCTGATCAAGGTTCCTGTGGATGTTTTAACATGGGCCACTCTCACCATTCCATCTTTTCCTGGTATGAGATTTACTATTCGCCCTTTAGGCCAAAACATTCTTTTAAGATTTTCTTGCCCGATCAGTACAACGTCTCCTACTTTCAACTGTCTTCTATCAATATTTTCGGATTTCTGAACCAGCGCGCCTAAATATTCCTTTAAGAATCTCTGCTTCAATTCTCTCTTCAGTTGACCTAACTCTCTGTATCTAGTGTGCAACATTTCTGGCTTTAAATTTTCAAATTCAGGAAAGCTAGACTCTGGACCATTTTGTAAGAACTCATTAGGAGTTAACGGTTTTAGATCATTGTTGGTTTTCATAATGTTTTCTTCAACCTTTATTTCTTTTGGATTTATCGAGAACTCTGAATTGGGCCAGAATTCTTTAGGTTTTTTCAACCATTTGGGGCCCTCCCACCATCTGCTTTGCACAAACTGGCTTGGAGGGCAACCTCGAGACAGAAGATCGGCCGGGTTCAACTGACTAGGAACGAACCTCCAATCGTTCAAATTGGTAGTGGCCTGTATTTCTCTGACTCGGTTTCTCACGAAAACTCTCCACTCAATTTCTCTCTTTATCCAACTTAGCGCGGTAGTAGAGTCAGACCAAAGAGTTGTTTCACATTTTCTCTTCAAGGCAGCTTGGATTGCATTGGCTAGTCTAGCTCCTAGTACCATGGCCATTAATTCCAAGCGAGGGATCGTAATACTCTTCATAGGAGCTAATCTGACTTTGCTCCAAATCAAAGTTAGAGTATTTTCTCGTCCCGTTTCGCTCCTTAAATAGGCTACAGCTCCATAGCCTATTTGACTAGCGTCACAAAAGATATGAACTTCTGTAGGGAAAATGAGATCATTCCACATATATCTCGGTATCTTTATTAACTCTATTAATTTTATCTGATCCAACCAGGTTCGAAACCCCTGGGCCATACCCTCGGGCAGAGGTGTATCCCAACCCAGTTTCAGCCCCCATGATCGCTGTAGTAACAACTTTGGTGGCAAGAATACTGGAGCGCAAAATCCAAGTGGATCAAATATCCGCTGAACCATGGACAGTACCAACCTTTTCGTTAATTTGGGTTGAATACTCAAATTGTCAGGGAGTTCGCATTTTAATGAATCTTCCATTTTATTCCAAACAACACCCAATATTTTTGTACAAGTCCCCTTTTCAGGGTTTTCCTCCAGAGAATATTCCCACTCTCGTAAGTCCATTTTAGCCCTGTCCATAATTTCAATTGCGGCCTTTTGAAATTCCTGCACTTCCTGCTTTGTTTCCAGCGAGGTAATACAATTGTCCATGTAGAAGGATTGAGCTAAAATCTTTGCCCATTGAACAAGTGGGCCTCTTATTGATTGAAGATGGTATTCTATTACGGCTTTCAGCACAAAAGGACTACAGTTTAAGCCAAATACAAGTCTCTTATGCCTGTAAGCTATTAGTTCTCTATCGCTCTCCTCTTCCCACCAAAGGAATCTAAGGTAGTTCCGTTCAGATTCTTCAATCGCCACCATCTGGAATGCTTTTCTTATATCTGCCGTGACTCCAAATTTATTTTCCCGAAATCTTATCATCATTTCAGGGATTCTTTCCAATAAATTCGGTCCCTTTTCTAAACATTGATTCAAAGATAGTCCATTATGACCTAGACAAGAAGCATCGAAAACCGGACGTATGGGCGTCGTTTTAGATTCCATCTTGTACACAGGGCGGTGAGGTAAATAGTAGCCTCTTCTCTCGAGAGGATTTTCCTCGACTCTTTCAATGAGTCCTTCAGTCAGCCAGTCTCTAAAGATCTGACTATATTCGGTCAACTTATTCTGTGAGGTCATTTTCTTAGTGCTTATATCTAACCTTTTTATCGCTATGTCAAGATTGCTGGGGATAGACTCCTTTTCTACCTTCCAAGGTAGACCTACAGAATATCTCTGATCACTTTGTCTTTGAATTTTTGTTTTAAACTTTTCTTTTATTTCCTGATATCTGGTCTCTTTGGAGCAAGTTTCAACAGGATCCCTAATGCCTAGTACTTCTAGATCCCACAAATCCTTTAAATCGCATCGCGTTGTTAGCAGATTCAAAGTCTGCTGCACATTGTCATTGCTATCAATAATAGGCGAATTGCCCATTAGTGTCCAACCTAATTTCGTTTCCACCGCAGTTAAATCTGCTTCAACTTGAACTATTTTTCCTGTCAAAATCATACCTAGATAGTTAGCACCAATCAATATGTCAATCTCTTGTCCTTTAAAATTGTCCTGAGACAATATTATGCCCTTAATCTTCAATTTTTCTAACCAATCTCCTTTTGGCAAAGGTGGTATGGCGTCGCAAATTTTACGTTGATCCAGCGCCTCAATATGGATCACATCTCTTTTATTACCTAAATTCTCCAATTCTAACATAAATTTACCGTGCTTTTCTTCACCAATCTTATTACCTCCAAAAAGACTTTTAGCTATAGTTATTTCGCCTTTTCTTTCTATTCCTACACTCCAGACTAACGACTGTTTGATATACGAAAACTGACTTCCACTGTCGAGGAGAATTCTAACCCTTCTAGAGGCATTTGGGCCTCTTAACAGTGCTACCGTGGTCATCAGCAAGACCTGACCTGTGCAGGCTTGACTAGAAAGCGATGCAATGGGTTCAGGTGCATTTTCCTTTAGATTTTCTCTTCCCGGTTTCGTTAACCGGTTAGAAGAATTTCCTTCACATAAAACTTCTAAGTGGTTTCTCCCACAGTTTTTGCACTCCAATTGTTCTCGGCACTGACTCTGTATGTGTCCCTTTCTTAAGCATTTGAAACAAAGATGGGCACTACGTATTTTATCATTTCTCTCTCCCGGAGACATTTTCATTATGGAGCGGCATTGATGACTCGCATGATTTGTTCTTTCACAAAAGAAGCATTTTATATTAGTTCGCCCTCCGAACAGACTAGACACAGTGGCGGGTCTGAAATTGTTCCTTGTTCTGGTCCCATCATTGTAAGACCTTTTATAGGGTTCCTCCTGCTTAAAGCCTTTTTCCACAAATTTCAGACGTTGAGCACTCCTTACTTCGGCTTTTAGAAAGTCCAATAATAACCTGAGCCTTTCTTGAGCTCCTCCAACCCCTTTATCTGACTCTTCCCGTTTTGCTAACTCCAGACCATAACCCGAAGAAGGATGCCTGTGCCATATTTTCAAAATATCCGAAGGTAATGAAGACTCGACAAGAGGGTATAAAAAAATACCCGACAACTGGGGATCAATGCCCAATGTCTCTAACGACCGGAGGTGACTGCTCAGTTCGTCGTACAGACTGCTTAAATTTCTATTTTCTTTCTT
Organism: Cordylochernes scorpioides; assembly: GCA_030710605.1. Taxonomy (NCBI): domain Eukaryota; kingdom Metazoa; phylum Arthropoda; class Arachnida; order Pseudoscorpiones; family Chernetidae; genus Cordylochernes; species Cordylochernes scorpioides. The sequence continues at coordinate 200,682,706 of CP092863.1, read as the reverse complement.
TACATTAGATATAACCGAATTCAATAGACGTCTGACATACAGTTCTGTCAGTATATTCGGGTCACCGAATCGCTCCTGTAGGGCTTGTACTGCCAAAGCATAGTTGGCGCCTGTAACGGGATAGCTTGCTACAACACGATAGGCTTCTGAATTTGGTACAATTGCTTGACGCAAATATAAAAACCGGTCGCTATCGGATAAATTCTTATTTTCGTGAATTTTCGAAAACTGCGCCCACCAGGGCAACCAACCTTCCGTCATAGCTTTTTAGGGCTAACTCTGGTAATTTCACATTTATTACAGTGTCCTCGCTAGCAATCGGGATTGTTTCTTCTTTATCGGGATTCCGTAATACACTGACTTTCTGTTGAATATCAAACTTTTCCTCTTCATATTTATCGCATTCTTGCCATTCCCTATCAATACTTTCCTCTGTAATCCCTTCTTTCACTACCAATAAAGCCTGATATTTTTCGTTTAGATCTACAAGTTTCGTGTAATAAGACTCTAGTCTATTAAACTTAGAATAAATATCATTCCTATCAATTTAAGACTTTTCAAATTCTCCATTTATTTCATTAATAATTCTAGTGAAAGTACCTCTTATGGCTTTTCTGCGCTTTTTAATTGCATCCATTTCCTCCATATTTCCCTTAAATCGATCACGTCCGGCTCACCAAAATGTTCGTGTTCGTTTAAAAAAAAAACAAAAAAAGGGTGATCGACTGAAAGGAAAAACAATGGGGGAAATAAATGCACAGAAACACAGTATAATAAAAAAGGATTTATTTTAAAAAATTAAAAACAAAAGGGATAAAAACTATTATACTATTATTATGGGTAAAAACAAGAAAAATGGTTAAGCTAAATTATACTTATATCTAAGGGATTATGTATAAAAAACAATAAACAAGGTTAAGCAAAAGAGAAAGTAAAAAAATTAACTAATCTCAGGGAAGGGAGATAAAAATTAATGGCGGGGGGGTGTCGAGCGTTTGTTTACACAGTACCTCTGGAGTGGCAGCACCGTCGCAGGCTTTTCTTGTCTTGTGCGATGTCCAATTGTCGCGCGTTGGTTGTCTAATTGTCACGACTCGTTGGTTGTCTAAGACGTCCTTTTCCGTCCTCAAGTTGCTGCTTGAGGGATACTCCAATGCGTCCTTTCCCGTCCACGAAACTCTGCTCGTGGGATTTTCTTCGACGTCTTTCCGTCCACGTGACTCTGCTCGTGGGATTTTCTTCGACGTCGTTCCGTCTACAAGACGCTGCTTGTAGGATTTTCTTGGCGTGTCTGCTCCGCCTGGCAAGGGAACTCAACTTTCCCCTCCGCTTCTAACAAGGGAATCCTGCCAACTGACCAAAAAAAGAATGTAACATGACGCTCCGTCGTCTCCGCCCACGCCGACCTTTGCCCTCGGTCGGTCCAAGCTGGGGCTATCTATAGATATAGATGTCTTGCTCGTTGTCTCCCTTCACCTAAGATCTTCATTCTATGTACAAAGTAAAAGAACGGTAAAATAGTTTTAACACAAGTATTTTAAATAAAATAAAAATATTTAGTAAATGAATTAAAAATGAATTAAGAGATATATTTATTTGGTTTATTTCACAAAGATATGAATATATTTTTAGATGAGGTATAGAAATTGATTCCAGCCTAAAATGTTCCTTCAGCATGAATTTTGGTTGGCTTACTGAAGACTCATTTTCGCTTAAGATTATCAGCTCTTAGATATAAAGTCTAAGAATTTATGTGGCTACAGTAAACTTTAATGGGGTAGATTGGGAAGATTCTACGAAAGTTACCGTTTAAAGAAAATAAAATGATTTGACGTAATCCAAACCCATGTCCTTAATTATAGATTTGACTTGAAATTTTCACCTTCCACGTTTTGGAAAATTAACAACAGTCAGATATGTTCACTTTGAAGTTTCAATTCTATTATCGTCGTTTAGAAATGATTGACTCACTTTGATGGCTAAAAAATTAAATCTCTGCCATAGAAAGTTTGAACTTGACTAACAAGTTAAATAGAGTATCAAACTTTAACCTTTCATTTCGGTGAAGAGAGAAGGAATAAATTTTACACCTCAAGACCATTCACCATTAATGAAAACTCACACAAAAAGGGTCAAAAAAATGGTATAAGAAAGGTTTGTAGGCTTTCTATCTATATAAATAGAGAGGAAATGTTTTATTTTGTTATGACAACGCATTAAATACAGAATAGGCGTCATTATAAAAGGTTGAACCTTGAAATATGCTATTCAATTTGATATTGGGCTGATTTACATAATCTAGGGTCGCGGAAAATAATAATAATAATAACGTTAATATATTTAAGGCAACGATATTCTCCCTAGTCACTATAGAAGAACGGGGAAGGACGTCTTGCCAGAAAACTTGAACGATCGTTTTGTTATATAAAGAAGCTCTTCTCCCCGTCTTGTGTGTTTCTTCTGCGACATAATATTTATAATTTATAAACCGGGTTCGATTCCCGCATTGGACACTTTTTTCTGTTTAGAAAAAATGCTCCAATGGCCCCCGATTCTTGCAAATGTCCAACCCCACCAGCGAGTGCAAGTAACCAAACGGGGCTCTGGCATTTGTAAGTGCAAAGTCGAACTGCTTTACACATGTGTAGACATGTGGTGCGCTTACAGTAAAAGCAGTCGCTAACTACCCACCATGATTATCATGGCCTGTACCACGTGTACTAGGGATAAGCAAAAAAAAAAAAATTATAAACTCCTATCTTTACTACGGACATTATTACTACTAGTAATAAACCTTTGTTAAGACAAAGTAGTTAATCAAATTTGCACGCTCAGGTAGAACCTTGATGAAGCAAAATTATTTTCAAATATTTATTATATCAAACTGCGAGTAAATAAAGTTTGAATACTCGACTTGGCATATAGTCTACCTCTATATACATTTTGGAATAATTCTGATAGGAGTTTAGTTGCACACACACTTTTAAAATATATAAATACTTTCGATATATGAATCATTTTATTTATTTCAAATACTATCCTTGAACATCAAGCATTTCAAAACATGTAAATGCGATTAAAATACTTGAACATAAATGGTATATATTATCCGTGTACTTATGCACAAATCATTTATAATATTAATTTTTTACTCTAAGATCAAAATGTAAAGGATAGTACAGTTAAACCTGTCTATAGCGCCCCCTCTTGGGACTCACCAAAATAGGGTGCTATAGAGAAGGGGTGCTATAGACAGGTCACTTTTAATGTAAATTGCATCGTACTACGTATTTAAATCGGGCGCTATAGAGAGGGAGGCGCTATTTAGAGGGACGCTATAGACAGGTTTAACTGTATATACCATTTCATGATCTATTCTATCTTTAGATAACTACTAGATTATCCTTTTATGATCCCACCCCTAAAAAAAGAAAGGACAGATATAAAAATTATGGTCACCACACGCTAGATCATAAATCTCAGAGCGTTCTAATTTTAAAAGGAGTTTGTCTTTCTCATGACGTTTGAGAAAGATTGGGACGATGAAGAAATCCGCTATCTTTAGGTCGGATCCTTTTTACTACCTCAGCGGTCTTATTTTAAACCTCCTCCTTTAGGTCTTGAGGAATGAAGGCAGCGAGATAAACAAACAATTTATATTTAACAAAAAAACAATCCTCCAAAATTAATATGGGTAAAATACATGCCCGTGTTGTGCCAGAGGGTATATTGTCCTACATACATTGTTTCCACAGAAGGTTCATTTTTAATTATTTTTATTATTATTATTAGAAATAGTAGTAGTTGTTGTAGTAATAGTATAGAGTAATGATATACAATAATAAATACAGTTAAACCAGTTTATAGCACCCCCTCTCTATAGCACCCTATTTTGGTGAGTACCAAGAGGGGGCGCTATAGGCAGGTTTAATTGTATATCAATATCTTTCGAATCATTTGTAGACTCCAAATATTAAAATCAGTCTGTTATTTTTATGATTTGCATATTCTTATGTAGAAAGACTGACAGTGACTTCCAGACCTAATGATATAATATATGGTGAGAATTTCATTTATAGATAGGGCAACTATTCTAGATTTTTTTAATATGAGACACAATAATATAGGATATTATATATATATTTATGTTTGAGCAATCTATTTTGAGATATAACTATAGATATCCAATATAGATTTCTTCAACAAAGAAAATTACAACTTCTCCTGTTCTTACTACGATGAATAAATATTGGAAGGGCTCGGCTCCTCAGTATTAGAGCTCTAAGAAACGGTCTGGTAGACAATTGACAATTAAAATAATTTGATTGTCATCTTGTCAATACATGCAAAGTGCACAGTCTGTACTATTTAAAAAAAAAGATAATTTGTATTATATACAATATGTACAATGAATATGGCGCCTCTGTCAGCGCTGTAGAGTTTGGTGGAGAATCGCCAGTGGGTCTCCAGCGACACCACGCATTTCGCGATCTACGAAGAATACGTTCTGGTAGATTAAATTGGTGAAACCGCTGGGAGGGTTTACCACTGATGAGCCAAGCCCTTCCAATATTTTTCCTCGCAGTAAGGATAGTAGAAGTTCGTTTTATATGTAAAAGAAACATTCATGCCTTAATCCTTTCATTTCTTATATATAGATGGAGCGTTATTGCTTTATTATTAACGGGTTATATATACTCGTATATATATATATATAATTTGACGTTTATTCATAAATATTTCGATAATCATGCCACAGCAGTCAGTTTCTAATAAACATCTGCACATAGATAGTCCACATAAGTCTATGTGTGATGCTTGTTTACAGCAATTTCACCATTATTGTGTCAGAGTCCAAGGTAATTTGGTAACACTATTAGAGATTCTCTCAAACATTCTTTACGTATTTGGATGTAATTCGTTCTTGCAATTGATTCCTATCCACATTTTGACAATCTATTCATACATTTATTCTATACTCAAATAAAATCATGGACGCGCACATTAAGCTATCTATGATATTGGGGGTCGGTGGAAGGGTGGTCTAAACCGTTGGTTTTCGACCGCTACGACCCAGGATCGAATCCCATATTGGGCACTTTTTTCTGATTAAAAATAAATTCTCCAATGGCCCCCGATTCTTGTAAAAGTCCAACCCCACCAGCAAGTGCAAGTAACCAAACGGTGTCTGGCAAATTTGTAAGTGCACAGTCGAACTGATTTTCACATGTTTAGATATGTGGTGCACTTACAGTAAAAGCAGTCGCCAACTTCTACCCACCATGATTAGCATGACCTGTACCACGTGTACTTGGGATAAGCAAAATAAAATGATATGGTACCCATAGAATAAAATCAGAGCTTCACATTAGAAACTGAAAACGTACAATGTGATTATTATTTCATGTGAACCAGAGAGAGTTCTATGAATAGTGTGTTTAAAACAAGCATATAATAATTATAAACTTTCCATCAAATTTCTGAAAATCTTGAGAAAAAAAAGAGATCATATTTATATTTAATGTATAATTTCTAAAATGAATCAAAATTGCTTTTGAAACGTATTCCAAAAATGTATTCATATTCAGAATTAATTACATACAAGTTTCTATATATATATCCATATAGTCCAATTACAAAAGAATTAATCCACAATTCATTGTAGAAATATTTTGTTTCCCCTCTCCAACTAATTGAAATACCACCACTATTGTTTAAAATCGTCTTGAAAATAGAGAGAGCAAACCATATTTAAATCTTTTACAATACACAATGTAATGTCTTGACATGTAATGTCTTTTAATATCCATATAAGATTATATTAAAAATATAAGATTATATAAGGTTAAATACAGAATAAATTTAAATATGAATTAATAAGATTATATAATGATAAATATATGAATAAATAGACAGAGAGAGAGAGAATGATATTCGCATACAAAAGGAGCATATGTCTTCCGTTTTTTTAAACTTCATTGAAACAACTAATTAAATATAATAATTAATTAATAGCTTCTCTATTTCACAAAGCATATATTAATATAGAAAATTATATAATTGAAATTAAAGAACCGTGATACAGCGTATACGGAGATTTTTAATTAAAAGGTGTCAAATTGTATAAAAAAAATAAATTTAGTTTGGACAAACTTTACCAATATAGTAGAAAGTTTTTACCAGAAAAAGGTAGAAGATATTGTTTCTTTATTAACATGGCCTTTTAGAGGTGAACACAGGATTCCTAACATCAAGGACACAAGTACATTAGGGTTAAGAAGAAACATCTTCGATTTTCTATTCGTTTGTTCCTGATCTTTATCCTTGTAATTGGGGATCAGCAAAAACCTCTTTTCTTTATTGACCTTTTACTTCAAATGACCGGTAAATTTATTTCTTTGAGAAAAATCGCCAATTTACTTAAAGGGAATGGTTGAAAAGATCTTACTTATTTTTAAAAGGTCCGATATTTGATAAAACTGTGTTTGTATGGGTTTTAGTTGTTAAATTAAAAAATATATTGAAAAATATGTTTCTTTAATTTACATTTTTTAATTGAAAAAAGGTAGTTGTACAAAAGTGTCGTAGTTGTTTTAATAAAAAATTTGGTGAAAATAGAGAGCGATTTTTATAGAGGGTGGAGTTCTGCGTATACCTTATTGGTGTTTGAAGTATGACGTTATTTGACGCGAGCTTGACAAGAACTAGTGGGATCCGATTTGGTTCTATAAGAAATTTAAAGTAAAATATTCATAAAATAAATACGAACATTGAGAATGATTTACTATTTTCTGAAATTATTTTTTTAAATAAAAATTTAAAATCTTCAAGATAGAGATTTTCCTTAGCCTGACCACAGCATTCATTGTTCTTGAAGTAAGAGACATTTCGGCCAGCTGTTTTTTTTTTTGACATTTAGACAAAAATATTTTGTCTTTTTTAAGAAAAAAAAATTGAAAGACCGCGTAAGAACGCCCTAATACTCAAATATAAACGCTTTTCCTTAAATTTTATTTTTAATTTTTTCCTGACATGGACAAAAGATTTTTGTCGAAAGGTCGAAAAAATGATAACTCTACTGGCCAAAGTGCCTCTCAAGAACAAGAATTTAAAAATTATAGATAGCAAATGGCTATATGATTAAGAACATATGTCAAGAAAATATGTCATGAAAATGTATCAAAATATTTTGTTGAGGAAGGTACCTCTACATTCATTATAAAAGAGCCTGTTCCAGAAAGGACTCGAACCTGGAACCATCTGATTTGTAGTCAGATACGTTATTCCATAGCGCCATCTTGTTAATTACATTCTATATATACTTCTTTTATATAATTTAGTATAAATTCCATAATAAATGGGAAAATATGCGCTTAGTATTCCAGATGTATTTATGAAGTAGAAAACAAGTATATTAGAACAAGAAATGATGTATATAGGAAGAACACTAAAGGTAAACAAAACAATAGAAGAAATATATTACAAAAAGTTCAGGGAATACAGATCTCAAGGGCCTGTACCATGCTTCATATAAATAGAAGTATTCAGAGGGATCTGCTCTCTTGTGATGGGGCGAATATACAAGGTATGTCCCATAAGTTCCCGGACTGGGTCCATAAAAAAAAAAGGTAAGATTTTTTAAAATTTTTTTTATTAAAACTTTTCGAAGTAATCCCCCTTGCTTCAACGCACCAGCGCCATCGTTTCTCCCAATTGTCGAAACAGTTTTTATAAGCCACTTTTGGAATGTTCTTCAATGCTAACGGCGATTTTTCTATTATGTCATCCCTGGTGTCAAAATGTCTTCCTTTTAGAACTGCTTTAAGTTTGGGGAATAGGAAAAAGTCATTTGGTGCGATGTCTGGGAAATAGGGTGGTTGAAGTAGGATTTGTGTCCCGTTTTTCGCCAAAAAGCTAGTCATCAAGTGCGCTGTGTGAGGGCGAGCATTGTCATGGTGTAGGATCCAGCCACCATTAGTCCATTTTTCTGGCCTTTTTTTTCGAATCGCTTCCCTTAGACGGCGAAGAATGCCCAAATACATTTCCTTAATAACTGTTTGGCCTGCAGGAAGATACTCGTGATGAACAATGCCCTTGTTATCCGAAAAAGCGACCAGCAACACCTTGTTTCTGGATTTTTTGGGTCTAGGCTCACCCTAACCTCTCCAATCGGCAGATTGCGGTTTGGTTTCAGGGTCATAGCCATAGACCCATGTCTCGTCGCCTGTGATTATCTTGTCTTTCCATTCTGGATCCGTTCTTGTCATTTCCATCATGTCCTCACAGGTTGCAAGCCGACACAGTTTTTGCTCATTGGTGAGGAATCTTGGGATGAATTTTGCAGGAGTCTTTTTGAGCTTCAAACCTTCGGTTACGATCCTTCCAATCGTTGTTTTAGAGATGCCTGTGTCTTGCTCTAGCTCCAGCAAAGTGGTTCGAGGATTTTCTTTTATCAAATCGGTGATTTTTTGCACATTTTCATCAGTACTTTGAAATTTTGGGCGTCCTTGACGAGGAGCATCTTCAATGGAAATTCTGCCAGCTTTGAATCTAGAATGCCATTCAAAAACAGTAGTTCTCTTTGGGGCGTCATTGGGGAATGCTTTATTAAGCATTTCGAAAGTTTTGGTTGCTGATATTTGAAGTTTCACACAAAATTCTATGCAAATCCTCTGCTTCAATTTTCGTTCCATCGTAAAATCGCCGCAGCGCTAGGTGTGACCTTTAAATAAATTAGAATTACCTTGGCGCGCGCGCACCTACCGACTCGATATTGGTACCACCGTGTTGCCAGATAATTTTTCTATAATAAACAGTCAAATTTATTTACATTTTTCATTTATTTATTTTTTTATGGACCCAGTCCGGGAACATATGGGACATACCTTGTATAACCAAAACCGTGAAAAATATTGAAGCTGATTGCATTGCAATATTCTCTTCCATATTTCCTCATTGACATGGTGGCTACAAGACCAGAGGTCTTATTTCACAAACCCGCCTTGAGCCACCCTTTTAATAAAGGTATTTCATAGCTCCTGATTATTGTATATACTCGTACGTCCAATTTCACCAATGAGTGCCACTAACCAACTTACATTGCTAGTTATCGCTTCAGCCATTTACAAGTTAATGGCTGGCAGTTTTCTTTTTCTCTAAGGGATTGATTTCCTTGTCCATATCTCTGATAACATTACGGAGTATTCCCCGAAATTGTGTATGAATTCTCAAACCTCCTATTTTCGGTCTTCCCTCAATAGATCCCTCCAATATAGCAGTCAATTATTTAGAGTGCCGGACAAGATGTCCAAACACACCGGTGTTTTCTCCTCCTCTCTATTATTTCCTGAAGGCAGGATCTCTCCGAGATATATTTTAGGATATCTTTGGTATTTAGACTGTCAACACATGGTATTGAATCATTCGGCGCCAGCACCATATTCCATAAGCCTGTAATTTCGCCATATCTTCCTTAGAGCAACCATATCTGCTTTGCCATATCTGACACAGTAAGTGTAGATGTCAAAATTCTCCTACATGTGAAAACATGTAGTGTACTTGCAGTATAATCAAGCCGTCAACATCTACCTAACATGCTTATACACTGCGTGACATTGAAAATGGAACACCAAGAAATAGTGGCCAGAAAATTATGCAAATTTCAGGGTATACGCGCCTAACCGAGTTATGCAAATGATGTAAAATGCGCAGCTCTCGTGCGCACATGGAGTAAGATATAAGGGAAGGAACTTGCAGAAAGGACAGTATTCGAGTCGTTATTTCTTCAAGGAAAATCATTGTAGAAATTTTGTTCTTGTGTCAAAAGACACGTGTAATAACAGAGAATGCCAGGTCATCGTAAACGGAGGCAGTTCAAGCAGACAGACGCTTTTACGAGGGGCATGGTGATCGGACTGAAAAGGGCAGGTTGGTCCATACGTCAAATCGCAGCTGATACACACCTTGGTGCGTCCACGGTGCACCGACTGTGGAGAAGATGGTTGGAACAAGGAAATGTGGCAATTAATAGGAATGTCGGTGCAACCAGAGTGACGTCAGCACGTGTGGATCGGCGTATCCTTCGACAAGCAGTGGCGGCCCCACAAGCCACTTGTACCGCCATCCTGCAACATGTGCAAGACACCCTAGATCATTCCATCTCGACCAGAACCATTTCCCGTCGATTGGTTGCTAATTGCTTGCACTCATGCCGTCCGCTAAGAAGACTGCCATTGACCCCACCGAATAGGCGCCAACGTTTGGAATGGTGCCGGGCTAGATCGACGTGGATGACGGAATGGCACAGGGTCGTGTTCTCAGATGAGTCGCGTTTCTGCTTGTCCAGTGATAGTCGCCGTGTACGCGTGTGGCGTCGACGTGGAGAAAGGTCCAATCCGGCAGCAATTGTGGAACGCCCCACCGTGCGACAACGTGGAATCATGGTTTGGGGCGCAATCGCGTATGATTCCAGGTCACCTTTACTTCGTATTCAGGGCACTATGACGGCCCAACGATACGTTGATGATGTGCTGCGACCGGTGACACTCCCCTACCTTCAGGGGGTACCCAATGCCCTTTATCAACAGTATAACGCCCTAGCCAACAAGCTCTGCAAGATGTACAGATGCTGCCCTGGCCACCGTACTCTCCTGATCTCTCACCAATCGAGCACGTCTGGGACATCATTGGACGCCGTTTGCATGCCTTGCCACAGCCGCGTTCAGAAGACGAACTGTGGCAAATGGTTGAGAGGGAATGGAGAGCCATCCCTCAGGACGCCATCCGTACTCTGATTGACTCTCTACCTAGACGTGTTGCTGCGTGCATCGCCGTCCGCGGTGGTCCTACTTGCTACTAAGCCGACGCCGTTCTCGCTCTGTATTATGACTATCATTTTGAAATAAATATCACTTATTGTTCGTCCCTGTCTCTCTCTGTCTGCCGAGTTTCATCACTTTCTGGCCACTATTTCTTGGTGTTCCATTTTCAATGTCACGCAGTGTATATATATATAAGACGTGTCTAGGATATATAACAACATAATTCCTTAAAATGGTAAATATGTATTATTCCCCCATTTACAAAGTGTACAAACCTCGGCTGATTAGGTAGGATCTATTCATGAGCCAGACCCGCCAAGACTTAATCATTTTCTAAGGAGTTTTATGTCTGGGACCGAATTTTCCTATTTACCTTCCACATCACAAGGTCAGCCGACTGTCCTTTATTATCTGATGGTAATTGATCATTTCAATTAAAATTCCTCCATAATTGGTTCTTTTTATCCAACAATGGACATTTTCCTTCCTATTGGGCTGGAGATTGAATGAAGGCTGCCGATCTTTTTATACTAAAATTTTATGGATAGGCCAATCTAAATTTTCTCCCAACTCTTATGGAATCTATTTAATTTCTTCAAATTACGAAGATATAGCCCAATAAGAAGGCAATCTTGTGTCATCTAGATAAAGTGAGTTCTTGTATATCATATTGAAGATTTTACAAAAAGAAGGGTTCTATCTTCTGTAAAAATAGACGCTGAAACTAAACTCAATCTAATGATGGTTCTCGAGCTAGCGGGACGTTGACAAAGCCACAACACCAGCTTTGGCAAACTCAGAAGGCCAACAAAGAGCCCACGGTTTCGAATTCATAGCCTTCGTCAGTCTAGGGCTGGCCTTGATTCCACGAGATCCGTTAAGGATTTATGAAATTGTCAGAATCTGCCAGAATTGTGGCTATATCACTGACCCGTTAGTTTGCGAGAACCCGCTACGGGTCCGCTAGTTTCGGAGACGGCTAAAAGATGGCGCTTAGTTTTAGTGTATATTTTTACGGAAGAGGTTACCACATATATATATTTATTCTCTCGGAAAAATTCCTATTTATTGAATGGGAACACACTATCATTTCAATCATCTAGCTGATAATAGACAGCGGCCCAATGTTAGGTCAGTAGTGTGAAGTTTCGGACATTTTGGCTTTCACCGATGTCTTCCTGCATCTTGGGACCAGCGATAGAATCAAGCTCTAGACAACGTTTCTTAATAAAAATAATTAAAATATTTTAAAATAATATATATTTTAAAAAATAATAAGAAAGAGCATACAAATGGCAAAACGAATTTCTAATCGTATCAATTTCTGTTATCCAATTTCTGTTGTTACTTCTCTAAAACTAGCATTCGTTACCTTATGACTGCCTGAATCTTGGGCCTAATGAAAATTTCAGTCCAATACGCACGCCAGTCCATGATATTTCGAGGAAGATTCAATCATAAAATTCAGATTAACAATAGAATAATAAACAGAAGTCAAATGGAAAAGCAAAATTCGAACTGTATTTTGGGTCATTACTTTCCGAAACTAGTACTCAGAACCTTGTGATAAGAGATAAACGTTGTTTCAAGAAAGCACGCGGCTTGATACAAACCAGCAAATGTTTAGAAATCTGCATCATCACTTGGAGATAAACACAGCCGGCCACGCTGGAAAAAGCAAGCAGAAGATTATTTTGACCGCTAACATGTTAACAACGAGTTGAAAGATTGAGAGCTTTTTTTTTTCTTGGAGAGGGAGTCCGTTCGTCTGATAAATGTTTCCTTTTGGAAGTATTTGGTAACTGTTTTCTTCAAACCCTCTCAGCTTAAATGGCAACAAGAAAGAATCTCTATGTTTTCTATACCCATGAGATCATAGCAGGCTATAAACGTCACAATTGTACAAGTATTTTACATAGAGATTTTAGTTGATATAAAAGAGTTTTTTTACAGATTGAGGCAGGCCATTTTATATAAACAATTTATGGATCGCCTTTTGACTTGAATAGAGATTTTTGTTTTGTTTTTTTAACGAATAGAAAGGCACAAGATAGACATTATCACTGTCTATACTTCACAAGGGTTTAAAAAGAGAAATCAAGTGTCAGAAATAACTATATTAAAACTATAATAATCGTTAGGTATATTTATATAATCAAAAATAATATTTATTTAGAGTTTAACCAGTGTATAATCCTTTAATTAGAAACACTTTTAGACGCGTAAGATACTTTTTGAAATTAAACAATTTTTACTGTCCTTACTGCAATGGAAAAATTAAAGGGAGGGACTGGCTCATCAGTGGTTGACCCTCCCAGCGGTTTCGCCAGTTTAATCTACCATACCGCTGTTATATTACATTTTTCGATCTTCCTTTTATATAACAGCGGTATGGTAGATTAAACTGGCGAAACCGCTGGGAGGGTTCACCACTGTTGAACCAGGCCCTCCCGTTAATTTTTCAATTGCAGTAAGGGCAGTAGAAATTGTTTAATTTCAAAAAGAATCTTACGCGTCTAAAATGATTTCTAAATTTTCATAACAGACGGCGCGCTAGTGCATCGTAATATAAATCCTTTAATTACAAATGACTATTTCCAGACATAAACCTAATATTGATTTTGACGACGTTTAGGTTACTCTCTAACGTCAATGTGTTTTATTCCATTTCTTAAGTTTATAAAACCAAATTACTAATTCTATACTATAATTCTATACTATATTTGATTTCTGTATAAATATTTAACATAAATATAATCCTAAAAAACCTTGCACAAATTTATTTTCTCAATTATTTTTATTTGTAATTTTTTTTAACTATTGAAGAATACTGTAAAATCTACAATGAGCGACCACCTCTCAAATATAAATCAAACATAACCTCAAGGAGAGACCAGAACTAGTTATGTTTTAGTTTGTGTTGTAATTGAATATATATATATATGTTATATAAAAATTGTATTTAATTTTAAAATTTGAATTCCTAGAATAAAATATTCTGTAAAAGACGACCGCCAGAGGTCACGACTTCCCTATATAAACCTATTGTTGATGTTTCCCGTTGGCCGGCTCAAACCTTCTATAATTATGTAAATAAGTCTTTAATTTCATTTATTCTTACGCCATAAGCCAGGCAGTACTTTTATCAAATTATGTTTTTTATATATATTCCATAACCTCAATTAAAGCTATTTCTAATCTTCACTATTTTTATTATACTTTCAAGATTTTAACCACGACTGCATTACCATAGCATAATCCTCAAGATAATAAAAAAATCAGCATAAAATCATTTATACACAACATATATATAAAATAATTTTAAAATAAATTTTCTCTTTTCTAAACAAGAAAGGAAGCATATCTACATTATTGAAAGTATATTGAGAAAAATGTAAGCGTTTTTTAACTATGCAAATATATACTCTTAAATTTTACATATCTTCACAAATAACAAATATTCTTCTTCAAAAGTATTGATTTGATTATCGATCGTATTGGTCTTTTTTTTTCTTTTTTGGGAAGTTCGACCGATTTAATAAAACTTCTCGTAGCATGTTATGAAATCAAAGCCGCCTTGGTGCTCATAGTATACATTGTAGGATTAAAACTCTTAAAATCACGATCATTAAAAAACAATAATAAACATTAAGAGGAGCCTCTTGTGGCTCCTCTTAATGTTTATTATTGTTTTTTAATGATCATAGTATACATGTTGACGTTTTGTCTGAATTTACTAAAGCTGGTGTTATGGTTCATTCCTTATCACCACCATTATGTTTTGAACTGGGATGATAAACAGAATGATTTGCTTTAACGCGTTTTAAAAGAGAGAGTTGTCAAATTTGGTACAAACGGGATAATGTGTTTCATAAAATGTTAAAGATTTGATTATATTGATATTGTAGGTCTATATGATCCAGTTCTTTGGCTAAATATACCAACTGACATATGAACACAAGCCGTCACAAAATCTTAAAACTAATTACTAATTCTTTATTTCGACTTAGAGCGCTATTTCCCACTAGAAACACTTGCACTTTAAAGATAAACAAATATTTTGAAAGAAAAGAAAGAAAGATATTTTTAATATATACAGAATTAGTATGCAAGTTAGTTAGATGAAAATATTAAAATATATATATATATATATATATATATATATATATATATATATGTATATATATATATCAACACAATTGGTATAAGTACAAAGGGTTGGTATGTAAAATTAAGTTTTTTTTTTATTAATAATTTTAAGAGATAACATTTTGCCTGTTAATGATGAAAATACCATTCTCTATAAAGGTGAAAAAAGTGAAAAAGAATCGCCCAATGGCCTACTCCGCTAGCCAACCATTAGAGTCCAAGTGGAGAAATCCCACCTATTACTGAAGCTCCCTATCTAGATGGTATCTTGCCAAATCTGGTGGGATTAACTTCAGATGGTTGTTTGGCTTGCCTTCAAATTGCTATCTAATACCAACCTATTAACTCTTTTACAGTATTCTTCCTATTTACTTTCCTTGAGATAAAAACACTTTAGTTACTAGCTTACACAGAGCACATGAAGAAACATAGGAATATCCTTTAACTATCTTACTCTTTTTACTAAATACTAATATACGTAAATATCCTGTAAAGGGTAATTTAATTTATGAATGGTGTATACCTTTAGGAAAAGACTATCCTACAAAATTGTGAGATGGCCCGGCAATTGTTTAATAATAAAATTAGACCTTCTAGAATTCGTCGTGAAATCTTAACGATAAAAAATCTTACGCGTTAACTCTGACATAGTGACAATTAGATATATTATAATAAGGCATGTGGTTATTAAATATGCAAATATGGTGAGTAGATAAGAGGAATAGAAGATGTAGACAACAAGCAAAAACGAAATTCATGTAACGCAAAGCAAAAGAAAACGTAATATATTTTATACTCCCAAATGTAGTATGTAAATAGAGGTTTACGATTCCATGTCATGGGGTATGTAAATCGGTTTATTTCCCTTTCAGTTTAAAAGGAATCAACAGCAAGTATACAAGAAATTGCAAGGAATATGGAAATATCATAGTTTTTATCCTAGTACGCATACTACATGCCATGATAATCATGTTGAGTAGTTAGCGACTGTATTTTACTGTAAGTTGTCACGTATATATATATACACTCATGGACAAAACTCAAGGAAGTGGAAAGTCTTTTATGTTGTCGGTCGTCTGTTCTTTTAAGGCGACAGAGGTAATTTTATTCACACTTGGTTATTTCGTGTGTCTCTAATAAAGGTCACAAATAATTTTCAGAGTTATTGTCTGAATCCCGATATACATGATAAAAGGTACAACTTACTTAAGTGTT
The DNA here is from genome assembly GCA_030710605.1 of Cordylochernes scorpioides. Lineage (NCBI taxonomy): Eukaryota > Metazoa > Arthropoda > Arachnida > Pseudoscorpiones > Chernetidae > Cordylochernes > Cordylochernes scorpioides. Next base: position 200,666,522 of record CP092863.1, on the reverse strand, counting down.
GTCTATGAGTGTTCACATATGCAGCAAGCAGTTTAACTTTGCACTTACAAAGTAGCAGAGTCGAATTTGCATACTTAAATTAGTTTGGACTTGTATAAATTAGAATCCATTGAAGTAATTCAGAAGTTTGAGGCTATCGACCCTGTACCACCAGTTCCTAATCAATGACTAATAAGAAGAAAGAACCAACCTCAGCCTCTTCTCCTTTAAATATAAGAGAATGAATGATTCTAAAACAATTAAATAATGAAAGATATTTCAATCATTAAATTTAAATTTTATTTTATAAATATGAAATTGTTCAAGTGCTGTTATAAAGAGATAAGTCCAAGAACAAGAAGGAAGGAGTCTCAAAACTGTCAACTTTTGGAGATTTGAAATTTCCTATAATTTACAAAAGTTGAAAGCTTCATGCACATATATTTATTATGCACTTCAAATAGACGATATTTGGCTTGAAAGCTCGCCCTTTAAAGTGAATAACTAAATTACCTATTGTACAATTTGTTTGCATTTTATAAAAACGCTGTGCAATCCCAATCGTTATATACCAAACATCTATCCTGTATATGATAATAATGATATCAGTAATATAAAGCCTAGCGAGCATTTATATTGTTTTCTAAGTTTGAAAAACAATATTATATTTATTACATTAAAATTCATAGATATTTTTACCTCACAAAAAATTACATTCAATTCACATTCACGAAAACCAAATAGAATAATAGCGTGATCTGTAGATTACATGGCAAAAAAAAAAAAAAAAACTGGCAAAACTTATTGATGATGAATTATGACATATCTATACTTTTGCCGTAGTAATAGAGAAACGTATTAGTATATAAAAACGTGAAAATGTTTAATTTTATTAAAGTACTCATTATTGTAATCTTGTTATTATCTGTATTCAAAGACAAAACTTGTTATTACAATTTATCGTGTATCAATAACAACAGACGAAAACACGAACCAATCGTCTGCATCGAATAGGCTTAAGATTGATTATTGGCGCGGTGTGGCATTATTAGTCAGTGTAGCCGAGCATTATTAAGGATTTATTAAAGATTTAATAAAAGTTGCACATCATATGTTTCTTCTTTATTAAAAGTTTCTTCTCAGATGAGAGGGTTTTTTGCCTTAATCTCTCTCGCTCTTTTTTTTCTTTTTGCTCAAATAAATTTTTGTAAGAATAAATTTTGATATTAATAACAAATATTTACATATTTTGAGATCGAATATATCTGAACATTTTTCAGAATTATTTTAATTTAATTACAACATATATAAGTAATGTAAATGTTAATTAAGAATAATCTATTTATTTGTTTAATTTGAGTGATTTTGAGATTATATTTTTATACTTGTTTTAGAGGGCAATATGCAAATAATGGCTAGGACTCATCAGTAGAGTGAACTCCATGAATTCTTTTTCAAGTTTTTAATATCTAAAAACTAATAATACGTTGTAATTTTCTGGAGATAAACCTAGGTTAGACAATTTTGAAAATTAAAATAATTTTATTGACATCTTGTCAATACATGCAAAGTGCACAGTCTGTACTATGAGCCTCTGCCAGCGCTGCAGAGTTTGGTGGAGAATCGCCAGCCGGTCTCCAGCGACACCACGCATTTCGCGATCTACGAAGAATACGTAGATCGCGTACTTCGCCACTGAGGAGATGGCGTGGTCCTCGAGACCAACTGGAAAGATCCAGGACTACAACCTAGCTTAGATAACCCTAGGAGGATTCACCACTAATGATCCCACGTATCCTAATTTATTCAATGTATGAAAAGGTAATAATTGGTGTGTAAAACAGAGTACACGCGAACATTTTAATTATGATTGATGGGTATCGTGCAAATATTATCTTAATTTGTAATTGCACTAATGAAGATTTGTTATACCTATTCCAAAGAGAGTATATTCAGCGATTAAAGTGCTAAGTTGATAATGAGAGGATTTGACATGTTTTCTAACAGACTTGTTTTACGATTTTATGGATAAGCAATAGGCTCGTTGTATTAAAGCGTTAATTTAACTATTGTTGGAAAATAAGGAAAAGATAGAAAATAAATTGGAGAAATAAATAAATAAATAATTTTGTATCTAACTATTGTATTCACAGTAGCGATGGTGATATTCTGGAGGTAATGAGCGACAAGATTTGATGAATTTAACATGATGAGCTTTATTCTATTATGATATTATAATACATAAAAGTAAACTAATTCAATAGGAGTAATTATCTTGAACTATTATGCTAATGAACAATCTTTTTGCTAACTTTAGCCTCTTCACTTTCTACCACCGGCTTTTTATCAACTATCCTCTTTACTTTCTTCAGTTTCTATAATGGGCTTTTTATCAACTTCTTTATCCTTTTAACTTTCTTCAGTTTCTACAACAGGCTTCTTATCAGCTTCTTTAGCCGTTTCACTTATTCAACTTCTACAACAGGCTTCTTATCAGCTTCTTTAGCCGTTTCACTTATTCAACTTCTATAACAGGCTTCTTATCAACTTATTTAGCCTATGCAGTTTCTACAACAGGCTTCTTATCAACTTCTTTAACCTTTTCACTTTATTCAGCTTCTATAACAGGCTTCTTATCAACTTAATCAACCTCTTCAGTTTCTATAACAGAGGCTTTTTATCAACCTCTTTAGCCTTTTATACTTTTCATCTGAGCTTGAGTTTTTTAACTCCTAGGCTCAGGAACTCCTAACCAACTTTTCCTCTGAGCTTTAGTTCTTTACCTCCTAGGCCCAGGCACTCCTATGTTTGTTGTTCAGCTCATGCTGAATTATTTTTTGCTATTCATATATTCCTACTGTCATAAAAGCAAAGGAGATATTCCTAATTTCTCTAAATAGCTTTGTAGAGAATGTTATTGTCTTTGGCTTGTTATATAATCCCATTGCAACCGATAGAAGTAGGAGTAAATCAACAGATTTTCTGAGAGATATCCCAACTGATGAGCCAGGCCCTTCCAATATTTATCTTTAATCGACCAAATTGGAAACATTGAAGAACCAAGGGGTAGAGAGCAATAAAAGATAGGTTCGACAATTGAAAAGGGAGTTTGGAATTTGAAGATTCGAAAAAAATTGAACAGAAGGGGTTGATATGGCGTTTCATGATGGCCAACCTCCATATTGATATGTATTTAATACATGACGATAATATAGTAGCAAAATATTTATTATTATATTAACTTATCATTAAATTTTATATTTATATATTATTACTCTATAAATTTCTCTCATTGCCTCTTTGATATTTAATAACTTTTGATTTATTTCACAACAAATAAATTGCTACAGATAAATTTTTCTTCTGTTTACTTATCTATGAAAATCCTTTTCTTGTAAAAGTCCAACCCCACCATCGAATGAAAGTAGCCAAAGGGGCTCTGGCACATTTGTGAGTGCAAAAGTTGAACTGCTTTCTATGTGTGTATACATGTGGTGCAATTAGAGTAAAAGCAGTCGCCTACTTCTACTTAGCATGATTATCATGGCCTGTACCACGTGTACTAGGGATAAAAAAATTAAAATCCTTTATGGGACGAGTGTCCCTAATAAAGGCCTTTTGTTGTTGTTATTGTTATACATCAAATAAATTGTTAGATATCATTATGATATTTGTCTTTCCCAAATTTCTACACGACAATGTTCTGTGGAAATTTACTGTCCATCTTTAACATAGGTCTATAAACCCACATTCAAAATTCATATATAATTAAATATTTAAACATTTATTCTATTTAACTATATTAGTTATCCAATCACACAACGGTACAATCTGAAAATACGATTCTATAGCTTGTTTACATTTATCCTCTCAGACATAGGTATAAATTGCATCCCCAAATTTTAAATATAATACAATTAACTATAATTTATATACATTTATCTTATATACAATCATTAAAAAGATTACATTTAGAATGTCAATCTAAAAATTAAATCTGATAAATGAAAGTAACACTGACGCTAATTCAAAAATCAATTCCAATACCATTTTATAAAATATTTAATCGATCATAGAGCAGGTAATCTGTGGAGGTACAGAAATGAGCTCCCATTTCGTTCAATAAATCAGTTGGGGATCACGACCAAGGTGTCACACCCGAGGCAAAAATCTAATTTAATTTGCCAATAAAAAGATCAGGAGAGTTAATTATGGAAGATAAGGATTCTAAATACCAAGGTATTCATCGTGACCATGGGATTTCTTGCAGATGGCTTCTTAGAGTCCCTAAAGGCAAATCCTATGGTTACTTCCTACTTAAAGAATGCATCCATAATATTTTTTATCATCCCATGTTAAAGACATGCCATGTTATCCAGGGTTAAGATCTTTCCTAAGTTAATTAGTTTACAAAAACTTAATTAGAAACTCATTTTAAATCAACAATGGCTAATCAGAAGGTAATAATGGATAAAGAAGAATAAAATTTAATTGAGGCATGATTTATTTTCAAATTAATCCTCTATTATGTATTTTAGCTGCTAATATGTAAATATATAGTTTGGGATGTTCCTAACATTTATCTTTAATAAACTATATATTTTAAAAATTGAATTGGTATCCATTAACAAATTGTGTGCACAAGCGCTAAGATGGGCATCTATTCAAACTATTCATTAGGAGGAATATGATAATCATGGTTAGAAGAGGTTAAAGACTTTATTTTTCGAATTTCGGCATATTTTTCTTTTTCGTATGAAACTATTTCCTACTGTCCTATTGTCCCTGTACTGATGAGGGCCATAGCTCGAAACCATAGTATACAGTTTGTTTATTGTCTGTATTTTCCTAAACTAGTGTTGTAGCACTATCTTCATCACCAACAATACATTCTATACAGGTATGATAAATAAAATTACTTTATTTTTTAATGAATTTTTAATGAGACATATGTCTCTTATCTTTGTATATAAATATAGCGCACAATATCTAAATCAATATACATATGTAACATTCCCATATTAATAATTTGAAATATATTAAACACATACGTCTCTATATCTATATATAAAAGCTCTATAATATAATATAGTGTATGATAAGGAAATTGAATATTTTATTTAAATAAATTATATATATATATGTTCAATAAATATATCTAAATTTAATATAAATATTCTCGGAATTTAATATATAGATATTTATCTGGATATTGGATTATCATCTACATTGGAACATCATTTAATCAGGAATTAGGTGATTTTTACAAATCCAAATTTCTACGCCATATATATATATCTTTATGCATCTGTATTTAACTTTATACAGCCTTATATAGACATTGTCATAATGTACTTTCAATCTCTTTCTTTCCTGCAGTGGGCGCCACCAATGAAGACTTTGTATATATATATATATATATCTTATATTTAATAAATATTTTTTTCTGTTTTGAGATTAATTATTTGTAGAGGAATTATTGGTCATTTGCTTGATTTTGGTATGCAGTCGTGGAAGAGATTATAATAAAATTAGTTATCAAAAATAGCTTTAATTGCGCTAAAATAATATATAAAAAAACATAATTTGGTAAAAGTACTGCCTGGCTTAAGGCGAATAGAACAAGGAAAAACAAAAGATTATTTACATAATGTACAAAAGATTTGAGCCGGCCAACGAGAAACAACAACAACGGGTTATATAAAGAAAAAAGCGCGAGCTCTAGCGGTCGATTTAACAGAGTATTTGTATCTATGAAATATAATTTTAAACAAAATAATATTTTTCTATAACATATATAATAATATTAAAAATAATGAAGGCATATCCTGACCAAAATAGCATGTGCTTTTAGATGGCAGAGCCTCATCTATTGGAACAGAAATCAAATAAACGTTGATTTTAACTGCTCCATGATATTTGGACTACACATTTTCTTGTGATAAATCAAGAAAAGTCAACTACGAACTCGTTTCGGGCTTTTGGCCCTCGTTCCAGAGGCTTCCTGATAAATCAAGAAATAGGTATTTAATTATTTTATTATTATTATTTTTAAATATATATGTATATTTAACATTTTCATATATTTATATTTAATTATCTATCTGTATTTAACCTTATATGAACATTATAATAAACTACATTCAATCTCAATCTCTCTCAAAAGGAATACCATTAATGAACTTGTGTTTACTGAAGGAAACAAAATGGCGAAAATACGTAGCAGACGAAAAGATAAAAAGTCAAACCTCAATAGAAGATGGATCATGCCATTGACCTAATTGATAGAAATGAATGATACAAAAGATAATGTTGGGATAATTGGTTCATTAGTAGATAAAACTATATTTATAGAACTCCCTTTTATATAAACAACTTCATTATATATTTCGGGCTACAATTGGAACCCATCAACAAGTTAATTATTTGTATTTAATATATAATAATTGATACCATATTGTGGTATCGCTATCTAATGTAAAATTATATATATGAAAAAATAATAAAATTAAAATAATAGTAAAGATCAGGTGTTTGTTATTAAAAATCAAAAAAAGCATATCCTGACAACGTTCATATGAACTTTTAGATGGCAGAGCGCCATCTAGTGGAACAGAAATCAACTAAACGTTGATTTATATAATCATATTTCTAACAGCTCCCAACAATAGAAAAAGACATATATTTATTAAATTAAGATAACAACAAAAGGATTTATGGATTATATAGAAAATAAATTTATTGGTGTGTATGTTATTTAGTAAGGCATATATACATATTTGTCCGAAATATATATTTAAAACAAAGGACCAAGTGGCGTAATGTATTCTATTGGAAATTCAATAAAATAATTTTGGAAGGAAAAATTAAATATTTGTGTTTGCAAAAATAGAATTTTAAATTTTTAACCAGGTTATAGATTTTTGGATTAATGCAAATATTTAATGCAGCCTGGAGCGAAAAACATATGGGAAAATCTCTCTTTACTTATTAATAATTATATTTTTTAAATTTCCACGTTAAAAAGTGTTAAAAATAGAAAATATTATCTTTTTAAACCTTTCAGTTATTTAAAATATTATTATAAAGAGAGTATAAAAGGTGAGAAATTCGTTAAGGTTTTTTTCTATCAATTTTTAAAATTAATTAATTGAAAAATCACAAATTTCTGAAATTGAGGCAATTAGAAATTGTGACCTTTTTCTCTTTCAATCTAGTAGAAAATTATTGTCTCCCTTCCACAAGTTGCCTATTTATTGAAAAATGTAATTAATCTTATAATTTCTACACAGGTAATTAATATTGATGAGTTAAATGATGTTTAAATGTGTGTTCATTTTCTTTTTTTCAAACGTCGGTGGAATGCAGGTGCCAGTCTCAGTCAATGTAGATCACAGCACCCATGGCCTCTAGATTTTTACGGCAATCTTCAGTTTGTCTTCCCTAATATGCCCAGCATCTCCACAAAAATGCCACGTGGAAAATTAGGGAAGAAAAACTTCGAGATGAGACAGCAATTTATTTCAGACAATAACAAACTATGAATGATGAACAAAAGATAAGTAATGAGGGAAGTTTACAGATTAACAAAATATAAACATAACAAATTATACTCTGTTAATAAAATAATAAATACTTTGCTACAACATATATATATACACTCATGGACAAAACTTAAGGAAGGGGAGAGTCTTCGTTGACGCCGGGGTTTTTTTTTTTTTTTTTGGAAGGAGACGAAGACAATTTTGTTCACATTTGGTTATTTCGTGTATCTTCAATAAAGGTCACTGTAATATCTTTCAGAGTTATTGTCTGAATCCCGATATACATGTTAAAAGGTACAACTTCCTTAAGTTTTGTCCAAGAGTATAGTCTAATTAAAGATGGAACATTCGACACTCTCAGCTGTCATAGATAAAATAATATTTATATTGTACAAAAATAAGCATATCTAATATAAATAAAATTACATTAAGTTTATTAAATCTTTCCTTGTATTCTTTTTCTGTAAATTTTGTATTTTTGGTTCTGTAAATTAACTGAAAACGGGAATAATTCTTTTGAATGTTTTATAATCTATTATTGATCTTGTAATATTTATTATTTGTTAATTTTTAAAAGTTACAAAGTGATTCAGTTAAAACGTAAATAAGAACTACAATATTCTGGTGTGTGTTTCGATAACTTAATCAGTATTAAAATTACAAATATATTCTCACAATGAGTATATTTTTTATTTATAAAAAACGCTATCTTTCAAGCGTTAATCGCTCTTCAACGGGCTTACTATAATATCGACTTTATCCCACCAGAATCAGTCCATACTAGAAAGAGGGAGATCACCTATGTGAGTGTATGTAATATTTATTATTTTTAAATTTCTACAACATTACAAGAAGTAACAAAATAGTACAAATGTGATATTGTACTGGGATAAGGTGCATAAATTATGAAAAAAGGCATCTTATTGTGCAACTGATCATTGATACATCAGCAAATCTCAGTTGCACAATAAGAAAATGCCTTTTTCATAATTACAAGAAGTGTTTTTGTTGAAACGTATGTAAGAAATAAAACATTCTGGGCAATTTGTTTTATAACTTAATAAATACCTGCTAGAGAGCACCTATCTTATAGATAATATAGATTCAAAGGTTACTAGAAGAAATAACGGGCTCCAGAGATGTATATCATCAAGTCTCCCCGTCTAGATTTCGCCATGGACTTGGCAATTAGAATTCTGGGAGGTCGAGGTCAGCGACTGCTTGAAATTCGTTTGTTTCTCGAGGCGCTAAAACTGAGCAGACGACGCCAGCTGGATGCCAGCTGGTTCGTCTGCCGTAGACCTTTCAATCATCCTGGGAGTATTAACTTCTCCATTGTTCTTCCTTCCTCGCATTACGCTTTGTTTAAGTAGGCCTTTACCCGCTAATTGATTGAATATTATTGCCTCTTTTTGACTAAATAAACCTTGAAAAATAGCTCCCGTTTTTTTTTTTTTTTGATCGAATCCAGAATTATTTAGATTTGGAAAATAGTCGTGGGTTTTAATATTTTATATCTTAATACCGCGCCGCCTCTCTCTTTCTAATTTTCGTCTGCCTTCCCTAAGTTTGGGTTAATTGACGATCTATTCAATCTAAATATTGGAATAGGCATTTACGAATCTAAAATGAATGAAATAAAGCATCATTTTAAATATTTCAAGAGATTGCGTCTTATAGATTATTAATATTTCAAATATTCCATTTTAATCAAAGAATATTTGAGTTATCTTTGTATGGGTTATTTATAAACTGATATATTTTTGAATTTCCTACAGGAAAAACAGCTAATAGTGAGATGAAATCGAATTTTGTTTCTTCCTACAATCAAACTTGTCTTTAGTATTTTTCTGACTAAGTCATTTAGTTTATTATTAACTGGCCATATTTCTCTTAATTTTGACTTTAAACGCATTCGCGTCACCTTTTTTGACATTCCAAAAGACTAAATTTAATTGGAATAATCCTTCCTTCTTAAAATAAGAGACACTTCGATCAGAACAAGTTTTATTTTCTCGACTCTTCGACAAACATATTTTATCCTTATCAAGAAAAATTAAGAAAAAATCATTTATCAAGGCGTAATAAATGTTTCCATACATATTATAAAACGTCGAGAAACCTTTTCTGGCCGAAGTATATCTTATTTTAACAACTATGAATGTCAGCCAGTTAACCTATATCTTTAAGATAGAATAATCTTGTCTTGAACGTCCAGATTTCTATGAATAAAATTGAAATTTCCACAAACATATTTGACTTTATTATAGACGCGTATTTCCATTGCAGTACGGACTATAGAAATTGTTTAATATTTAAAAGAATCATACGTGTCTATAATAGTTTCGAATTTTAACAACAGATGGCACGCTAATGTATCATAATATTTGACTGTATACTTGAACTAGATTAAAAGTGTATCAATGGTTAAGATTTCAATCATACTCTATTCATGTAGACCATAGCAAGTTATAAAAAACCATACCAAGATTCCCGTTATAATTCTCTCTTTTGTACCATCGTATTAAATTAATCAGTTTCTATTTTTTTGTGATTAAATTGTCACGGATTCCATTCCCCAATTGTTATGTTACCTACAACATATAAGGAACTTAATTGTGGGGTTGTGACAAATTGTTTTTGTCAAATTGTAAGTTAATGACGCCGCAAACTGAACATTGTCTATCTTTAATTACACTACGTCACATCTCATCCATATTCTATGGGAAGATGTTCTCAACTTACTTCCGCTTGCTGCTCAGTTTTCCTCTTTGTATTGAAGATTGATGGCTTTTGATGATGGCTTTTGTGAGCCGTATGCAAATTTATTCGCACCTCGTTCATTAATGTCTTCAGGGCTGAGATGCTAAATAGACAGTTCTTGGTGCCACAAGATTTATACATCTTCATTCTTGACACCTGAATGACTAACCTAAGCCGCGATCAAGAGTAAGCTTCAATATATAAATATTTATACATTTGAATATTTAATTATACAATTTGTTATATTAGTGATGTAAAGTGGATATACAAGTTGACTGGATTTAATGAGCAGGAGCTTAATTTTTAGGACTAGTTCCTCGTATCGTTTATGATACCCGTACTTTTCTTGAGTGACCTTCAAATCAGATCGTCTGTCAATTCAAGGTCATTTTAGAAACTTTTTATGTATACCATAAGGTTTCAGGAGAATGGTATTTATGTACCAACTGTGTAGGGCAGGTGTCAGGAATCTTTTGAGTCGGAAGAGTCCAAAATTACAATTTACAAAATTTCAAAATTTTAAAGAGCTACACAATTTTCTCCGTTTCCGTACTTCAATAAAGGCATTATACAATATCTTCAGCTTTTATGCTGGTCTGTAGTACTGGTAGTACGAGTAGGCAAGGCTCTCATCGGCTAATGCATCATAAAGAAGCTCTTACACAATTTTCTTATTGCCAACAATAAATAGTATATTCTCGCATAAATAAGTATTTGCGTATGGAACTAAAGAGCCGCAGCTTTACATCCAAATAACCGTATGTGGCACAGTTTGCCGACCGCTGGGGTAGAGCATAGGTCCCCAATAAAATTATTGTTGTATTATGTACCAAAAGTAGCGCCTATATTTTTAAATATATATAAAATACAGGGGTGATAAACTTAAATGCATGATTTTAAGGTATTTTTAAAAGGTGAGGTGCCACCTTTGGTATTCACGCATACATATCCAAATGGTTTAATTATTTTGTATATTATATCTTTCGGTTTCTCTCTCTCTCTCCATCCTAGAAACTCTCTATACAAAAGCAATTATAGGGAGGAGATAGCTGTTGTCTCCCCTTCTAACAGGGAGGACATCCTCGAGTACCTGTCATCTGAGCAGAGGTCTGTTCTGAAGCTATTCCTCGACATGGCAATAGTCGGGGAGATCTGTCCGACTTCAGGACGTGACATCATACCAGACGACCATCAGTGGGATTCCTATGATTAAAATAATATTTACTTTTACTTTTTTTCTCCTATTAACTCTATATAATCTTATATGGACATTGTAATAAATCAGTTTCAATCTCAGTTTCTCTCTCTCGCAAGAGATTTTAATTTTTTTAATGGTAAAGAATAATATTCATGAAAGAAAAACTAATCGTTTGCACAAAAGGTTAAGGTTAAAGACCATTCTTAACGGTATTACATTAGTGACACGTCAACGTTCTAAATTTATCACCAGACGTTTCGACGACCCGCTGTCGCCCTTTTCAAGATAGAAAATTTAAAACGATGCTGAATTTGTCGATCAGTATAAGATTTTGAAACCTAGATCCATGAACACATACAGCGAATCTCTACGTTGGGTTGTAAATTTAAAAGTTTGTAAACTCTCGAATCATCTTATTCTTCTTCTTTTTTTTTCTACGCTCAACAATCAATTAGGGTATCAAGCTTTTAGAGATTGAGATGATGTTTGTGTGTATATCCATAATTTATTAAAAACTACAATCCTGGTATTCTGACAAACACAGGTTTTGAAAAACTCGACCGATTTTTCATAAAATTCTTTCCGTTGGAGGTTAATCAAAGTCGTTGCTGTACTGATGAAGGCCATATAGCCAGAAACCATCGTATACTAGTTGGTTTTGTCTGAATTTTTCAAAACTTGTGATATGGCCTATTCATTGATAGGAATAATTGCATTCTATGTCGATATGATTAACAAAATGCATTGCTTTTATAATTTTTGAAATTAAAGGTTTTCCTTTTTGCAAGAACGAAACTGTGAAAGATAAAAATTTGACACTATGATATATAAAATGCTATGCAATAGTAGAGTGTTTGTCCTCTGAGAGCCTATAATTTTATAGAAAAGCTCAATATACTTAATTATATTGAAGAAAGCTTATGTAATTAAAAATTTTGTTTCATCAACGAAAAATCGAATATAAGGAAAACAATATGTTAAAAAATATATATATTATGAAATCTGAATATAATTCCATTCAAAATTCTGTATAGTATTAAAAATCAATCCGAATAGGTCAATAAAAATCTTTGAAGAAATTCTTGTTTGTGAATAATTGGGAAGGTATGCAGTTGTGTGTAAGGAGGCGGAAAAAGAAAACTATAAAAGAAAAATACAACTTCCCTCATTAAATAAGGTTATCTAGCAGACAGGTAATGAAGACACTAGCTACCACGATATCAAGGCAACCCAGCAGGCATTCTTGTTCTTGCATAATAGTGGCATGAAGATGTGAGAACGAAAAAAGAGAAGACCTATAAACATATCAATTCTCCCATTTGACTGAAGTTGACAGAATCAGCCAGTAATGTAATAAAGGAACAAGCTACCGAGTAAGCCCATAACATAATTCTCCATTGTCCCATATGACCGATGTTGACAGAATCACTCAGTAATGTAATAAAGGAACAAGCTACCGAGTAGCTTAGAAGACAACATCTCCATTGTCCCATATGACCGATGTTGATTTAATCAGTCAGTAATGTAATAAAGGAACGAGCTACCGAGTAAGCCCATAAGACAACATCTCCATTGTACCATAAGCCAGTAATGTAATAAAGGAACAAACTACCGAGTAGCTTAGAAGACAACATCTCCATTGTCCCATAAACCAGTAATGTAATAAAGGAACGAGCTACCGAGTAGCTTAGAAGACAACATCTCCATTGTCCCATATGACCGATGTTGATTTAATCAGTCAGTAATGTAATAAAGGAACGAGCTACCGAGTAGCTTAGAAGACAACATCTCAATTGTCCCATATGACCGATGTTGATTTAATCAGTCAGTAATGTAATAAAGGAACGAGCTACCGAGTAGCTTAGAAGACAACATCTCCATTGTCCCATATGACCGATGTTGATTTAATCAGTTAGTAATGTAATAAAGGAACAAACTACCGAGTAGCTTAGAAGACAACATCTCCATTGTCCCATAAACCAGTAATGTAATAAAGGAACGAGCTACCGAGTAGCTTAGAAGACAACATCTCAATTGTCCCATATGACCGATGTTGATTTAATCAGTCAGTAATGTAATAAAGGAACGAGCTACCGAGTAGCTTAGAAGACAACATCTCCATTGTCCCATAAACCAGTAATGTAATAAAGGAAAGAGCTACCGAATAGCTTAGAAGACAACATCTCCATTGTCCCATATGACCGATGTTGATTTAATCAGTCAGTAATGTAATAAAGGAACGAGCTACCGAGTAGCTTAGAAGACAACATCTCCATTGTCCCATATGACCGATGTTGATTTAATCAGTTAGTAATGTGATAATTGAAGAGAGGCCAAAACGTTTATTCAACCCAAAAGACTACATCTTCATTATTCTATATGACTGAATTTACTAAATAAGTGAGTAATGTGATAAAGGATGAGCAACCAAGTCATCAGGTCAACCCAGCAAAAAAACATCTCTATCATCTCATATGACCGAAGTTGACAGAATCGGGCAGTAATGTGATAAAGGAACGAGTCAGAAGACATTATTCAATGTCAAACGACGAGGTTCATTAGACCAAACGACGCGATAATGTCAGACGACGACGACCTGGGTGAGTCAAGGCTACCTTACACCTTAATTGTTGCTTAATTGCCGTCTCCTGCTTTTAATTTCGTTCAACTATGTTTAGATATCTTTTCACATCCTTCTGTTTTCATTGCGTACTGATTGAAGATGGATCTCCTGCTTTTATTAACCATATAATTATTACATTTAAATCACCAAAAAGGTTATGGTGTTTACTCTATTCTGTATATTATATATTATAATTTTTGATTACAGTTTCTTTTTGAACGGTTTGTTTTACACACACACACAAAGCCCTTTATTAGGGATCAAGCCCCATACAGGATTCCCCCAGTATAATAATGGTTTTTTAATTGAACATAAATCAAGTGGTTAGCTTTACATTAGGTAAGGTATCGATTTTAAATCAGGAAAATGGATAAAAGGTTCAAACATGAGTGTTAACTACCCTAGGCCTTAACTACCCATTTCATGATTTTTCAGGATGCCTGAATGACCAATTTTTTGGTCGTTGAGGTACAGCTTGCACCACGCTGATGAGGGCCAACAGCCCGAAACGCGTCCGTGGTTAGCTTTTCTTGATTAATCAAGAATGGGTATTTGGTCAATACTGGAATAATTAAATATCAACGAGAATAGTTGATATTTATTCCGATAGATGGCGCAGGCCATCAGCAACTTTCAGTTGAACGATAAGGAGATGCCTTTTTCTTAATTTATGCATCTTTTCCCAGAACAATATCAGATTTGTACTATTTTTTAATAAGGGTTAACATTTTTATTCTACTCATCAATAAATGCATGTTTTATCTAACCAACACTTCAAGTTTATTAACTAATGGACATAAGACAACGCCATCTATGTATAAGGAATAAAACTACAAAATACTGAATGTTTCTTTTAAAATTAAATTTAATAAACTTTCTACTGTCTTTACTGCGTTTAAATATATTGGAAGAGATTGGATCATCAGTGCGGAACCCTTCCAGCGGTTTCGCCAAATATTTTTAATATGTAGATTGCGCGTTGTTGTACCATGTTTTATTTATGCCCAAAAAGCTTTGTCCTTATTGTTTGCAGAAGAGAATTTCTTGATACAAACATTTATATGAAAGCTACTGTCGTAAAAGATTGTGTCCATAGTTTACTTGAATAAAACAACTCTTATTCAGTGTCGATTTATATAAACAGAATCGTCCAATACAATATTAGAGCTCTAAAATTGGTCATGTGGATTGAATTAGCGAACCCACTGGGAAGGTTCCCCAACTGCTGAGCCAAGGCAATTTTGTTCACACTTGGTTATCTTGAGTATCTTCAATAAAGGTCACTGTAATATCTTTCAGAGTTATTGTCTGAATTCCGATATACATGCTAAAAGGTACAATTTCCTTTAGTTTTATCCATGAGTATAGTCTAATTAAAGATGGAACATTCGACACTTTCGGCTGTCATAGATAAAGATAATATTTATCTTGTACAAAAAAAAAGAAGTATATTTAATATATATAAAATTACATTAAGTTTATAAATCTTTCCTTGTATTCTTTTTCTGTAAATTTTGTATTTTGGTTCTGTAAATTAACTGAAAACGGGAATAAATCTTTTGAATGTTTTATAATATATTATTGATCTTGTAATATTTATTATTTGTTAATACCTACCTAGATTTTTCAACGCAGTAAGGACGGTAGAAAGTTTATTTCATTTGTTATCAAGAGAAAAATTCGTATTATATTTGTAAGTTTATATCTTAATTAAATTTTGTAAAGTTCTTGCATCTAACAGAACTCTAACCTATCCCTTTTGTTTTGATTTACATTCTTATTAAAATATATTCTGATTATTATAATTATATTTTTATTTATTGAGGAGAAAGATTTTCATTATTTTAATAGATTTTCTGCAAGTTCAACTACACGACAAATATTTAAAAATATATTAAAAAACAATTGATAAGAAAAAATAGGAATAAAGTATATATATATAAATGTATTCCAAAAAGATGACATTTTCTATTTTTGGTTCTTGACACACGCACAAAATATTTCTCAATGATATCGTTGGAAAAAGACAGCCCTAGGGCAATGGGGCTGGAGTATACCACACAGAATCTATGGAGAGTCTGGATAAATCTGATATATTCCGTATAGGGTATTTTTTGATTGAATCTCTACATATATATGTATTTATAAATGTATATACACTATTTTTTTTTCAACAAGATCGATCTTTATTTAGTCATATAAACCACGATACAGTTTTAAGTGTTAGTAAGGGAGGGGGTACATTTAATCCGCGAGAGAGAATATAGGTTTTTTTAAAACAATTTTCTAATGAAAAAGAACCATTCGCGCAATCAATAGTTTACATTTTAAAATATAGATGGCGCGCTATATCATTGAATAGAAATGTTTATTTGAAAATAGAGCAATCCAAAAATAAATCTCCCTAATTTATAAATTATAAATGATATCATTAAAATTAACATATTATCATTATTTCTATCGACTCAACATCAATCTTTATTTAAATCATTAGATCTATGATGATTGCAGGTCTATCTGAAAATGAAAAGAATAAAAGGTAATATATATATGTGTGTGTGTGTTTTTGGGAAGGTTCTCCAACTGATGAGCCAAGCCCTCCCTATATTTTTCAACGCAGTAAGGACAGAAGAAAGTTTGTTTCATTTATTATATAATAAAAACAATATATATGTTTCTGTGGAAGAAAATTTAATTTCATTAAAAGGAAAATAGGAACGTTCGGTAAAGCCTTTTATCTGTTTAATGTGCCTATAGTAAAAATATTATCAATTAAATATTATATGTAATTCTACTGTATTAAATTCATATGTCCATAGTTTGCTTAAATACCATTTCTAAGATTCCACCCTTCAGTGCTGCATATAAAAGCAGAATGATCCATTACAGTATTAGAGCTCTATAGAAGCGGTCTGGTAGATTAAATTGACGAAATAACTGAGAGGTTTGACTATTGATGAGCCAAGCCCTCCCAATATTTTTTCATCGAAGTAAGGGCAGTAGAAGTTTGATATATGTGTGAAATAAACATTCTCGTCTTAATGTTTTAATTTGCTATTTCTATATGGCGCGTTAATGCTTTATATTAATTAAATATTTGCTTTTATGATGAGCTTACGAGAGTAGAATGACACGCGGGAACTTAGAATGGTAAATCAAGTTTAAAATGGAGGCTTCAAGTGTCTATTGTACGTCTATATATAAATGTCATAAGGGGAATATACCCTAGTAACAGCTAGGTAAATCGATATATAGCTGCAGGTTTCTTCAGGATTTATATTGCTTCATGTATTAGTCTTTAAATCTTGATTGTGGCGTTCTTGTGAAGAATTCTTGATTATGGAAGTCTGGAGTAGGATCTGTTTTATTGATAGGGTCATCATCAGTACAGAGGCAGCTTCTATTTCGTAACATCCTACGAGAAGGTTATAGAATTGGTCGAATGTCCTAAACAGGTGGCTGAACTGGTTAAGTTCTGGTGAACTTCATATTTCACTGATAGAAGACTCTTGGTTTCTCAAGAAGCCACTGGGACCAAAATTCTTTTAGGTCGCAGTGGTACAGTGGATGGCTTTTCTTGATTTATCAAGAAATTAGGTTTGCCAATTATCAGGGAACAGGCTAAATCAATGTTTAGTTGATTTCTGTTCCACCAGATGGCGCTCTGCCTTCTAGAAAGCACATGTGCTCCTGGTCAGGATATGCCTACTTTGTTTTTAATAGAAAACTCTATGTTCAAAGGTGTAGACCTATAGTAAACATACATTCAAAGAAGCCGCAAAGCTCTACCCACCAATATCACCATGGCAGCCATGTGTATATTTAAGATCAAAATAAAAATTTGATGGAACTACGATTCCCACGTCGTCAAGACTCGGAGATTAGAGGGTGAAAAGACTATCCCCCCTCCCTGCAGACATGGGTCAACAAAAAGCATCGGCAAACGTCATAAATCTGACACCCAGGAAGTCCCTCAGCCATTGTGACAGACGGATGAGTAAGGTGACGGGGAAACTCGCGCTGTCACGTGGGTCAAAGACCGATGACACTGTCTGGTGACACTTGGCTAGACCTATCTTTGGGGACGATCGACATTTCAAAACCTTTTACTGAAGCCAATATACAATTAAACACACATATGCAGGTTTAAAACATTTTAAATAAATACAGAATGACCCAACCGATAATACTTAACGACATTTAACGCTGTGGTGGTGGTGTCTTTTCCATGGAGCAGATCAGATCGGTCCGTGCACCCTGAAATTTAACGCAAAAAAATCTTTAAAAATAAAAGTCGCCAATTCCTTCGAACTGAAATCAAAACAAGGTGACATCTCTGCACACCAGCAGACTAGGGTTGGTGACAAACTACAACACCAGCTTTGGTAATTTGAGAAGAGCTTACCAATTGTTTCCAGCTATGAAGAAAGCAGATGGCGAAACTTTATTTTATTATAAGAGATCTTACCCCTCACATATACCTTCCCTTTCAGCGTTAAAATAGAAAATAGGATACAATTTTGACAAATATAACCATTTTTCTCCCTGGCCGTGTATGATATAGTGTTAATAGGAATATTGAAGTGATGTTAAAAATGGGTCTATTTCATTCTTACTAAACACATTGTGGCAATAAATATAATAACAGAAATGTTTATTTCCACGCACGCAAACACAATGGCTACAAGAGATCGGTATTAAAAGAGAGAGAAGCTATGTACACAGCTAATAAAATAATTATTAATTATGATATATTTATATTTTACTACCTTCTGTAAACCTTCCTCATTGCCTCTCTGGTATTTTATAAATTTTGTTATTGCCTTAAATCGGCATGTCATCCTAAGTTTGTCTTTCCTAATTTTCTTGGTGACAATAGAGCAAAGTGTCTATAACAATAAAATATAGTGTGGAAGATGTAAACTATAAAATGACTAGGTATAAGACCAACGATGAAAGATTCATTTGACACAAAAAAAGATGGTCTAAAGCGAACCCGCACATTTTCCTGTCAAAAATTTAAGCAAAATGTATTTTTTCACATTGTGTCGCGCTCTCACGCAATTCTGGACTTAACTACCCGTTTCATGATTTTTCAGGATGTCTGAATGACCAATTATTTGGTCCTTGAGGTACAACTTACACCACGCTGATGAGGGCCAACAGCCCGAAACACGTCCGTGGTTAGCTTTTCTTGATTAATCAAGAATGGGTATTTGACCAATTCTGGAATAATTAAAAATCAACGAGAATAGTTGATATTTAATCCGATAGATGGCGCAAGCCATCAGAAACTTTTAGTTGCACGATAAGCAGATGCCGTTTTCTTAATAGAGGGTCTTTAGTTAGCATGTATTTGGTATTTTCCTGATTGATATAGAAATAAAGCAGATATCCCTATCCTTAAACAAGTATTGACATATAAATTAATTGTTATCTACTTCTTGTATAAACTTTTATTTATTATAATATTTAGAAACTTTCGAGTAATTCTCTTTATCCAATTATATGACACAACTATATATAGTATTTTAAAACATAAAAATACCATATTTATAATCTGAAATCCTAACAAACACTATGTCAGGTTTAAACATGTGGAGAAGAAACAAAGTGAAGCATGAGAAGAGGTTGATGGTGATTAATTGATTTTAAGAAAACATTCTCCGGTCATGCAACCTTCCGTTGATGATGGTTTGAGCCATCTATCAGAATAAATATATAATTTGCATATATGATAATCGACACTTAGTTGCGTGATTAGGCGATCTTTTCCATCATCAATATCTGATTTAATTTGTATCGCGTTTACATGATGGTTAAGTGCTTTGACTTAAATATACAATAAAACATAGTTTTAAAAAAGAAAAAAGGCATTTCCTTATCGGGGAAATGAAAGTTGCTGATGGCTTGCTCCATATATCAGAATAAATATCCACTATTCGTTGGTTTTTAATTATTCCAGAATTGGCCAAATACCCATTCTTGATTAATCAAGAAAACCTAAACACATACACGTTTTGGGCTGTTGGGTTTCGTCAGCGTGGTGCAAGTTGTACCTCAACGACCAAAAAACTGGCCATTCAGGCATCCTGAAAAATCATGAAACGGGTAGTTAAGGCCAGAATTGTGTGAGAACGCGAAACAATTTTTCACATAGTTTTAAAAGTTATTCTGGCATGTTAGCAAGATTTCATATTTTACATATTAAACTTAGATGCATATTTACCGCACTATATAAATATACTTCGATACACTTTTATACTTTAAGATCTATTTTAAAAATTGCAAAATATTTTCTCACAATGAGTTTCTTTTTATTACAAAACGCTAGCTTTCAAGCGATAATCGCTCTTCAACGGGCTTAATAAAATATCGACTATATCTTAAAATAAATATTTACAAAAACATACGCGCGCAGCGTGGATATTTACAACTGAAATTTTCAAATTGGTATGTAATTATACCAATATCTCAGAAGAAAACAATACATCAATTTTATAGGTTCTGAATGCCCTAAATAGACATATTCCATAAAAAAATTGTTAAATTTCATACTAATTTAAAAATTTCAGTTGTAAATATATATACACTGGTGTCCAAAAAATAAGAAACTTTTGTTTTTTAATGATATGTTTTAAAATATACAACGCTAAAAGCTAAAAATTAATTTAATTAGGTATTTTAAGTCGTAGAATTTATTTATCGCAACCATTCGATTCGATAAAGTTGAAAATATGCAAATTTTTGCTTGTCTTTATAAGTGTGCTATTTGGCGTTTCGTTTACCCCATCTAAAAATTGTCCAATTATAATTTTATTTGATCCTTAGTTAATTATGAGTTTACGAATAATTTTAGCAGGTGATTTAAAATGGAGAGCTGTTGAAAGAATGGAGGCAGGGCAATCACAAGTTGAAGTAGCAAAATGGCTAAATGTGAATAAATCTGTGATCAGCAAAATATGGAAACAGTTCATTGAGACAGGAACCATCAAAAGAAAAGAAGGTTCTGGTAGAAAAAGAAAAACAGCTACCTCTGAAGACCGTTATCAGGTCGTAACTGCCAAGCGCCATAGGGAGATGACAGCTATTCACCTCTCTAATGAACTCTCAAGTGCTACTGGAACGAGAATTTCAAGACAAACTGTTTACCGAAGGCTTCACGAAGGTGCTCTTTATGCAAGACGACTAATGGTCTGTATCCCTTTAACCTCTGTTCACAGGAGAGCCCGCTTGAATTGGTGCTTGGAACATCACGCCTGGACTCATGATCAGTGGGTCAATGTTCTCTTCAGTGACGAGTCAAGATTTAGTTTGAACACAGATTCTCGACGAGTTTTCATCTGGAGGGAGCCTGGAACCCGCTATCATCCCAGTAACATCAGGGAAATAGACAGTTTTAGAGGGGGCAGTCTCTTAGTCTGGGCTGGCATCAGTTCTAGCAGACGCACACCCCTCCACATTTTTTCTGGGGGCACTTTAACTGCCCAAAGGTACAGGGACGAGATCCTTGAGCCCTATCTAAGACCTTATAGAGATCAAATTGGTCACAATTTAATTTTTATGGACGATAATGCTCGTCCGCATAGGGCTAGGCTAGTCAATGAATATCTCCAGAGTGAGGATATTCGAAGGATGGATTGGCCAGCCAGATCTCCTGACCTGAATCCAATAGAGCATGTGTGGGATGCTCTAGGGAGGCGTATTGGAGCTCGTCACCCCTCTCCCAGAACCCTCGTTGAGCTAAGAACTGCTCTATTGGAGGAGGTGGGTTTACTACCCCTGGACCTCCTCCAAAGCCTGGTAAACAGTATGAGGGCTCGCTGTGAGAGCTTGATAGCTGTTAGAGGTGATCATACTCCCTATTGATATCTTATTTCTTTAAGATCTGGAACCTTAGCTTTGGGTATGTTGGTAATAATTTGCATATTTCATAATTTCAAATATATTTTTTAATTTTCATATAGCTAGTCAAATTCTCCATAGTTTAAACTATTTGTATACTAAATTTTATATTTGTTAATAAATTAGCTTTTGAGAAATTTCAATATTGGTTAAGTTTCTTATTTTTTGGACACCAGTGTATATCCACGCTGCGCGCGTATGTTTTGTAAATATTTCTTTTAATATATAGTCGATGTTTCATTAAGCCCGTTTTTTATTTATTATTATTATTGTTACAAAAAAGCACGAAGTCCAAGGGACTATTGTGCTGTGCTAGTATTATTTACATATATATGATTAATTATTTACACGATGGATTAATAGTGTTTTGTAAATTATTGTACAAATAGTTCTAAACTTAACAAAGTTCTCATGAGATTGAGTATATACACTGAGACAATTTGGTAATGTTTCAAAGTATTTGCATACAATTTGATTACTCAGAGGGCAAGTCTAAAGAAGATGCTCTGGTGATTCAACATCTAAGCGGCTAGCCCGTTGAAGAGCGATTATCGCTTGAAAGCTAGCGTTTTGTAATAAAAAGGATCTCATTGTGAGAAAATATTTTGTAATTTTAAAACTTTTTTCACCATTTTATCATGAATAGAAACTTTAAGATATCTTACTGATGGATAAAAAACCTCCAAGAAATTATATAATTTTAATTAATCAAATCTACTATGTATATAAGGTAGATGGTTACAGCAGCACTCTCAAACACGCTTATCTCTAGATAAATAAATAAATATACGCCTACATCAAATACAGAAGGTAATAAAGATTTACGGCTTTCAAATAATTACATTCGGAAATTAAATTGCACCATCTGCTAGATTAATCCTAAATGAAAATTATTGATTTAAAATTAAACAAATATTGTTTATTTTTCATTGAGCACGACGATTAAATTTCAATTAAATTCTTCCAGACGATTTTCACGAAAAAAAAAAAAGTATGTGCTTAAAGGATTTAATGGGAAGCAAGATTAACATGCTGCAGAAGATTAGTTAGAATTTTACTGGAATTTTTAAAACTGAATTAGTTTACATTTTATAATTGGATGAACCATATTTTCTTTATAAATCCTTTTCTCGTATGCTATAATTATATAAATTTCGTTTGATACTCTCTTGTAATGAATGTAAATTATATCTTTTTATATAAGAATATTTCGTGTGGATTTAAAATATAATTAGGTTAAGGAATTCAATAAATTCATGCATATTTGATATTCAAATATATTTAAATTCATTTATTAATACTCTATTTTAAATATGAGATGAAAGAATTTTAATTTTTGATATAATAAATTAAGAGTAAATATATTCGACAAATGCGTTTTTTTATTTCGTATGTTTATACTGGATTAATTAATTTTATTTTTAGAAATTTACGTGCTTAATATTGCGATCTTATATAGAATTAATTTTTGAAAAGGTTTTCTTAAATCTATATTCGCAGATTTTGAAATATATATATATTTTTTATTGTAAAAGGGTATTTGGATCTCTAATAATGCACAATTTTGATGTTGGTTATTCTAAATTCAACACGGTGATAAATTTTTAAGGTTCTTTTAGGCGTATATTCAGGAAAATAGATGCATTTATTCATTTAATTAAGAAATAAGGTATTATATATATATATATGTTCTATTAAAATATTATTTTATATAAAATTATATTTCATAGATACAAATATTCTGTTAAATCGACCGCCAGAGGTCACGCTTACCCTATAAAAACTCATTGTTGTTATTTCATGAACTCACCTCTTGACTCGCTCTCCTTACCAGACCCATCTTTTCACTGAACCTTCTTCAGATGAGCTCGGAAAAGTCCCTAGATAGACTTGAGCGGGCGATGTAATTGTAACCTATCCATATTTTGGGCGGATGTTGTTGTTGTTGTTTCACGATGGCCGGCTTAAAACTTTTGTACATTATGTAAATAAGTTTTTCATTTTTTAGATTCTTACGCCTTAAGCCAGGCAGTACTTTATAAAATAATGTTCTTATATATTACTTTAGTTCAATTAAAACAATTTCTGATTAAAACTATTCTTGTTATTATACTTTCAAGATTTTAACCACGAATGCATCAACATAGCATAATCCTTTAGATAATCAAAATCAAAAGGAAATCTCATTTTTTTCTATTTATAACATATATATATCTATATATTATACCGACCCCAGAGGCCGCTATTTTACGGCGACGGTCAATAGATGGCGTCTAGTTTTGATGTTTATTTTGACGGGAGATGCACCCTATGCTTATATATAACAAATGTGACATTGTACTGGGATGAAGTTCATAAATTAAGAAAAAAGGCATCTCCTTATCGCGCAACTGAAAGTTGCTGATGGATTGCGCCATCTATCGGAAAAAATATCGACTATTCATTGATTTTTTTAATTATTCCTGAATTGACCATATACCCATTCTTGATTAATCAAGAAAAGCTAACCACGGACGCGTTTCGCGCATTTTCTTTATTTATGAACCATATCCCCGTACAATATCAAATTTGTACTATTTTTTCACATTGTTTCGCGGTCTCACGCAATTCTAGACTAAATTAACCGTTTCATGATTTTTCAGGAAGCCTCAATGACCAGTGTTGTTGTCGTTGAGGTACAGCTTGACCACGCTGTCGAGGGCCAACAGCTCTAAACACGTACGTAGTTAGCTTTACTTGATTAATCAAGAATGGGTATTTGGCAAATTCTGGAATAATTTAAAAATCAAAGAATAGTTTATATTTATTCCGATAGATGGCGCAGCCATCAGCAACTTTCAGTTTCACGATGAAGAGATGCATTTTTCTTAATATATATATATGTTATATAAGCGTGGCGTTCGGCACTCCAGAAAAAAACACCATATTAGTTCTACTTTCTCTCATTAAACATGAAGACATAACAGATATATAAATACAAATGACTCCTACAATCCTCTCGCGTGCAAGTTGTGTTTAGGAGTGAAGGGCGTTAAAATTCTACTCATTTAAATAACCTCCTTTAATTAGTTATTCGTTAAAAACTCTCCTAATTACTTGTGTGGATTCCACAAAAATCGAATTTTAAATTGGCAAGCTTCCTGCACTTAACAAAAAAATGGGCATTTTATTGCTGTGGTCAAAAAGGAAGAATTCTTTTTTTTTTGTTCTTATGGCTTGAAAAAACGTTAAAATTAAATTTCTAATTGGCAAAATTAATTTTGTAAAAGTAATTAAATATATATAATACTTATAGAGTGTTATAGATAGAATAATTAATTAAAAGCGTTATATTACCTTTTCTTTCATTATTGTCTCTTTTATAATTATTTTATATTTAATTAGCATGGTAGATAAGCTTTTCAGATATATATTAGCATCATAAAATATATTCTTATTTTAATATATAATATTATATATTTATTCCTTTAATATTCAAATCGAATATAAAAATCATGCATTTAATACATTTATATTTTATATGCACATTACTTATGCAAATCAAAACCCTACAAATTTTTGGAAAAAAAAAATATCGTTTTGAATTGGAGCAATTTGTTGAAAAAGAAGTTCTCAAATCTATATAAACGGCAGGTACTTTTTAAAGGCCCTGTCTCTTAATATATGAATTATGAAAAGACAACCAGGTACGTATTTCGGGCTTTTGGCCCTTATCAGCGTGGTGCAGGTTGTATTTCAAATCTCTTGGACATATTTTTATTCGTTGTGGTACAACTTGCATCACACTAATGAGTGCCAAGTGCTCGAGACGTGTACGTGGTTGATTTTCTTGATTAATCAAGAAAATGGGTTGAGTAAATATTATGGAACAAACCTATATCAACGTTTAGTTAATATTTGTTTCTCTAGATGGCGCTCTGACTTTTAATATGTTCATATGAGCAGTCAGGGAATGCCTATATACGTTATATATACGTTCGTGAATGACTTCTTGATTTATTAATAAATTGGATTGGCAAATATCTCTCTCTCTCAGGGAACAGCTTAAATCAACGTTTAGTTGATTTCTGTTCCACTAGATGGCGCTCTGCCATCTAAAAAGCTCATGTGCTTGTAGTAGTCAGGATATGCCTTTTTGATTTTAATATATTTAAATATATATTCTATATTTGCATATCCAATCCAAGTGAATATAAATGAAGAATAAAGTGTGTATAGCTCTTTATTCCATATACATTTCCAAGACTTTCTAATCTATCTCAATAAAACTTTGGAAACAATATCGAGTTCGTTCTGGAAGAAGTTCCAGCCATAGATTGACCTCGGGATATGCAAATTAAAACTATATCGGAAATTTTTCATATTCGGGTTGTTTCTATTACATTTCCACAATATTCGACAAACCCTAATGAACCCTCTTGAAAACAATATAAAGTTGGATCAGGAAGAGTCATTTTCAATATTTAGTTACAGAATATGCAAATTAGAACGATAACCAGTTTAATTTCCATATTCCGATTGTTCCGTTCAGGTCAACTCCACAATTTGGCGCATTATGACGGAACTTTCACACATTTAGAATTAGGAGTGGAGAAGCGACTGTCATTGAATTCAACTACAGAATATGTAAATTGGTTTGATAACAAGATAATTTGTATATTCCTTTTGTTCTTGATACCTTCCACAATATTTAACCTATCCGGATAAAATATTGGTAGAATATAAGTTATTATTATTATCCCTTAGAATATAATCCTTTACTAGCAAGTTTATATAATAAAGTAAACCTTTAAGGATGAGTATCTTTTTATTTAAACGTTTTTCGAGCTTTCGGGATCACGCCCGTCTACAGGAAAAATTTGATATAAAAAAACTATTACTTTCTAAGTAAATATTTCCTGACTGGTTCGACACATTTCAGGAAATGATTTACAATGATGGCAATATCATCCCGCGGGTAATACAGGTGTCAATATGATATGAGGGGAGAGCTGTCATTTCAGAAGAACTTGTTATTTCAACAATGCCTCAAGTGGTTTCCAGAACTAGTTATTCTGTCAAACAATTCTTTTGAGCTGCTGATCTCTTGTAATCCCCTCTCTACGTTTCAAAGAATATTCCAGAAAATTTCAAATCACGTTCTTTTGAAGACAACTAGTGTCAAGAGCATTGGCCTTCAAGGATGACGGGATAAAAATGAAAAGAGATTTTAATCCTTAAAAATATATTTTAAAAGTCAAGTTGAAGTAGGTTTTTAACATTTTGAGAACCCCTATTGCCATTCAAAAATTAAAATCTTTCTCTCTCTCGATTCCGATGTCTATTCAACTATGAACTTTGACAACATTTCTATTTCCAGTAAAACTTCTCCCGAATATGAAAATTCTACTTTAGTGATCAATAAATTGATCAAAATTCTAAATTTTCTCGAGTTAAATATATATTACTTTTCTTGATTTATCAAGAAAATTGGCCAAATATCAGTAAACAGTTAAATCAATAAAAATAAAAAAGGTATATTCTGACCAGGAGCACATGTGCTTTTCAGAAGGCAGAGTGCCATCTGGTGGAACAGAAATCAACTATCCATTGATTTAGCCTGTTCGCTGATATTTGGCCAACCCAATTTCTTGATAAATAAAAAAAGCCATCTACGCACGCGTTTCGCGCTGTTGGCGCTCGTCAGCGTGGAGTAGGCTGTACCACTGCGGCCAAAAATATTTTTGGTCCCAGTGGCTTCTTGAAAAACCGAAAAATGGGTATTTAAGGCCAAACTTGCGTAAATAGTTAAAGTAAGTTAAATCAATGTTTAGTTGATTTCTGTTTCACTAGATAGCGCTCTGCCATCTAAAGGTTTATATGCTCCTGGTCAGGATATACTTTCATTATTTTTATAGATTACTTTATAAAAGTGTTTTCTCTCAGCTTAACTTTGAAGAATGATTTGTTTCTTTATATGGATTGTGATCTTAACAACTTCGACAATGAATCTGTATAATCATTAATGAGATAGGCTAACCTAACACATTTCTATTTCCCAATAGAGAGAGGTATATCTGAAATTTAAATTGAATATAAATCTTGAAAGATAAAATTCTCTTAAATTACTCTGTAAACTGGCGAATCCTTTATAGGAGGAGAGGTCCTCAATAAAGGCTTTTGTTGTTGTTGTTGTAAATTGAATCTAAATCTTGAAAGATAAAATTCTCTTAAATATTTTTACATCGCAGTAAGGTTAGTGTAAGTTTGTGCTGTGTGTAAAATAAACATTCGGACTTTAATGCTTTCATTTTCTAATTATACATAATAGTAAAAACGGCTTCAGTGGATAGGTTTCTTGCTTTTTTTTTATATATTCTATCAAGCTTTCGGGTATTACAAACCTTTCGGTTTCGGGGGGGTCGGTGGAAGGCTGGTTAAACCGTTTGGTTTTCGACAACTACGATCCGGGTTCGATTCCCGCATTGGACACTTTTTTCTGTTTAAAAAAATGCTTCAATGGCCCCCGATTCTTGCAAAAGTCCAATCCCACCAGCGAGTGCAAGTAACCAAACGGGGCTCTGGCACATTTGTAAGTGAAAAGTCGAACTGCTTTTCACATGTGTAGACATGTGGTGCGCTTCAGTAAAAGCAGTCGCTAACTACTCACTATGATTATTACGGCTTTGAGATAAGAAAGAAGAAGAAGAAGAAGACAAACCTTTCTATACTTATACTTATACTTCTATAGAAAGGTTTATAATGCCCGAAAGCTTGAGAGAATATATGAATAAAGCAAGGAACTTATACTCGGAAACCATTTTTTAATATAATTTTTGAATAATTATATTAATTTTAAATTATATTTTAAAATGGTAAACTACTTCAACAGATCCTTTATTGCACTGCAAAAAAAAAAAATAGAGGGGGCTTAATGGTGTCGCACATTGAATCTCCAGAAGGCTTAACTATTTTTTGAGCTCTCTTTTTGGCGAAATAATTAACAAATATCTCTATTTATTTCATTTTTTATTTATATATTATTAGCTTAGAATATATTTGATAAAAATTTTAATGTAGCCTTTCCACATAAATTGAATACTTTTCATATGAATCACTTTTTAAATATAAATTTCAAACAATCGACTCAATATGATATCGAAATAAAAAATAATATTTGAATTAAAAGCGCCGTCATATAAGCTAGAATGCAGGAAATAGCCAAGTCAGACACAGATAACATATAAACCAGCTATTACCTACTACCTATATATATTTATATATATTATAAAAAATGTTATTTTATTTTAAGATTATAATTTCTATAAATAACTACTCTGTTTAGTCGACCGCCAGACGTCGCGGCTTTCTCTATATTAACCCATTGTTGTTGTTTCCCGTTGGCCGACTCAACTCATTTATTTTGTACATATGTAAATAAGTCTTTCATTTTCTTTATTCTTTCGCCTTAAATCAGGCAATACTGTCACAAATTATGTATTTTATATTTTATAAGCTTAATTAAAACAAAATAGCAAATAATGATTTAAACAGTTTTTATTATTTCTACCACGACTGCAATATCATAAAATACTCATGCATCCAAAAATAATCAGCAAGTAACAATTCTATAACTCTAATTCCAAAATCAGCAGAAATATTTTCTGTAAGATATATTACAGTTAAACCTGTCTATAGCGCCCCCTCTTGTGACTCACCAAAATAGGGTATTATAGAGAGGGGGTGCTATAGACAGGTCACTTTTAGTGTAAATCGCATCGTACTAGGTATTTAAAATCGGGCGCTATAGAGAGGAAGGCGCTATTTAGAGGGGGCGCTATAGACAGGTTTAACTGTGCATACTTTTATATATAGATTAAAGTCAATTATATAATACAGGGAACTAATTTTTACGACTATATATAATGTTGTTTTTCTCTATTCCAAAAAACACTACATCTTCCTGTCTTAGAAATAACTCTTGAACTCCATCAGTAGCATAGCTTTAAACGATATATGTCATTAGCTTCCCATTTTTTCACTAAAATTGAAATATTTTACTAAAAAAAAACATTCTTTAAGAGAAGACTAAATATTTTTGACTTTTTATTAACTTCTGTTTTATAGGTCAACAATAAAAAGCGTCATCAACATGAATTTGCATAACAAAAAGTTAATGATATTAAAGATTTTACAAGTTTTTGTCGTCGCTTTTGGCTTCTTTATTAACTACAAGTTTTTCTCTGTGTCTAGATTCTTTTAAAGTTGTTCTCGTGTAGTTAATAGTGTAGTTAATATAGTAATTATAATGTAAACTTTATAGAATATATTCAACAAAAAATTATTTAATGAACACATTATATATAAACTCTTGGAGACCATTTAAATGGTACAAATAAATTACATTGTTTACAAAGCCTAAAGAAAGGTTAAAGTAGGAATTATGTGAATAGAATTTAGATAAGTTATCAAATGTCGATTTAATAAAAAGAAACCTTATTTCTCCTTGAAATAAATTTTGAATTTTCGCTGAAAAGAAACACATGCGGGATAGTATTTCAAATGTCGTTTTACAATCACAAGCCGCGTCATATTATATTGTATTATAAATTACTTTATGTATATTATTTACGAACGGAAAAATATGTCCAGGGTAGCCTAGTGGACATGGCATCTGCCCGGTAAGCGGAACACTGTGGGTTCGATTCTCATCCCTGGACACTTTTATTTTTCCATTTATCATTACTCTTCACAATTAACCCTTTCATACCTCATCCAAAAGGTTATAAATAATCGTTATTTCTCCTTGAAATAAATTTTGAATTTTCGCTGAAAAGAAACACATGCGGGATAATATTTCAAATGTCGTTTTACAAAAATAAACCTATTTAATTTTTTATATTTATTATTATCCCTTGTATATATACGTGACCATGATAATCATGGTGGGTAGTTAGCGACTGTTTTTACGGTAAGTACACCACATGTCTATACACGTAAAGAGCAGTTCGACTTTTGCATTTACAAATGTGCCAGGCCCCTGTTCAGTTACTTGCATTTACCGGTGAGGTTAAGATTTTGCAAGATTCGGGGACCATTGAAGCAACTTTATTTTTAATCAGAAAAAAGAACGCAATGCTGGATTCGCTCCTATGTCGTGGCTGTCGGAAATTAGTACCAATTAGTGTGTGTTGAGAAAGAAATCTCCAACGTACGGACCAAAGGTCGGGGTGTACCATAGATAGACGAGGTAAGAAACCTTCATCAAGGCTGCACCCAAGATTTACGATTTGTTTGTTTGCTCGCTCAGCCCAATTAAATCCCAGATATGGAGAGGAAATCTAAGTATCGGCTGCTTATCTCGACCTTAAAGAAGGTTTTAGAGTTTGTTTCATTCGTAGCTCTTCAGTTTCAAAATGGTTTAGGACAGGGGTCGGCAAACTTTTGATTTGGAAGAGTCGAAAATTAGAATTTACAAAATTTCAAAGTTTTTAAAGAGCCACAAAAGGTTTTCTTGCCAACAATAAATAGTGCTCAAATAAATATTATTTACGTATGGAACTATATAAAGAGCCGCAGCTTCATATCCAAAGAGCCGCAGTTTAGGAGTATAAAGTCATTGTTACATATATATATATAACGTGGTACATTTGTAAGTGCAAAAGTCGAACTGCTTTTCACATGTGTAGACATGTGGTGCACTTACAGTAAAAGCAGTCACCTACTTCTACCCACCATGATTATAATGGTCTGTACCACGTACACTAGGAGAATAATAATTTAAAAATATATCTATATATGTATTAAACATATAATTATTATTTTCTCTCATTTTAATGTATTAAATTAGGCAGTTATTTTTAAATATATATTTTGAAATATAGGCTCTTATATTTAACCCTTTGACTACATCAAATATGTAATTGAAAACTGGTCACACATTATATCTATATTAATAAAATGGAAATTTCATAAGTGGAAATCACTAAAAACTTTCGTTACAATGCATCAATTTCAACCAAATTTTCAACATTTATGTAAAACGAGATGGAGCAGGTTTTGCTTAACATCAAAATATATTTCCTAACATTAACATGCGTAACTTCGCTGTTATCGATTAAATAAAAAAAAATCAACAGAGTTAATTTTATTTATATATAAATACAAAATTAAATTTCAACAAAGTTAATTTTTTTTACATACTAGCTAATAATCTCAATCTAAAAAATATTCAAAACAAGCAATTTTAAGATAACACCATATGTAAAACAGTCGGCCAAGAAAACAACAACGATATTACATCTTTCTCACATATTCACACACAATCTTGATTAATAATTAAAACTAATCTTTAACATTGTTTATTATACTTCAACTTTTATTTCTACATTTGTTTTTAAATACCCAATTGTTTTATCATGTTTCTAATTTCGCCTAACAAATATACAAATTTATAGTGACCAACATATGCAAATTTTATCTTTGTTTTTATTTAACTTGATATCGTAAACATAACATACATTGTAAGCATTTTTCTGTTCACCTTCCGTGGTTTCTCTTTGATAGTTTTTAGGTGTAGTATATTTTCTTATTACTAGACTACAAACATTCCCTCGAGAAAAACCTGGGCGAAGCCGGGTACATCCGCTAGTATTAATGATATGTAAATATGAAGCTTTAAAGATATTAATAAGGTAAATATATATTTTCTATGTTATATCTAACAATTTTAATACATTAGCTGGTTTAAGAGAAAGGTTTTCGAAATCTCTCTCTTTTATTTCGATAAAATAATACATATTCATTTATTTATACCGATAATATTGTATGTGTTAGTCTAATAAAAAGTACTGCAAAATTCTTATATGATTTAAAATTCTGTTTAGTTACTTGTACTTTTTAAAATTTCTTTATTTTTGCCTTATTTTTAAATTTATCATTTATCAAAAGATATTTTAAGTATTCAACTATCAATCCAAAGTGAGTCAAAATCGTTAAAATATTTATATTAAATGAAAAATATAACATTCTGTATTATAAATACATTTTAAAAGAGAGATTATTCAATCAATAAGGAATCAAGGGTTTCTTTTCTTTTATTTTTCGAGCTTTTGGGCTAACATGCCCTTCAAAACGGAATATAATTGTAATATACCTTATAATAAAATTATAATATACTCTGTTTAATTAATTTATTTTTGATTGTTTGGATTTGGCAGCACTGTAATTATTGTGGTTGTTGTTATGAATATATTAAAAAGTGTATATATATAACATTAGAAAGATATATAATTAAAATTTGTTTCTTAATTTGGTAAAGCATATTTATATATTGAATCGAAGAGAGGAACATTACAACAATAAAATATAAGAAATAAGAAAAGAAACGAAACCCTTATTAATTGAATCAAAGTCTAAAAACAAGCAAGAATTTATATAAGTGTATGAAAAACGAAGAGTATATTATAGGTATGTAGCCTTATAATGAGTGAAGAGAGAAAGAATGAAATTATCTGTGTGAGATAATCACAATGTTCATTTTTTGACTCAACACCAGCGTGAAATGAAGATATCAGCAGCGTGAAACTAGAACAATGGGGATTCTAATGTCACGCCTCAATGAACGTTGTTAAGCTTGTGTTTTTTTTTTTTTTTTAATTCCTTAACTTGACCCATTATTTTAGAAGGATTATGTTTTAATCTCTAATCTATGAAACATCAAAATGGTCTTTTAAAATTACTTTGATATTTCCCTTGATATTTTGTCGTATGAAAATTGATATTTGAATAATTATCGTATACATTAATTTTTTTTTTCATATTGTGTGGTAAATTATATAAAAAAAAGGTTAATCTTATATTATTTATAAAATCTGATACAGACTATAATCATTTATATATCTAAATATATATATTTATATAAAATGTGCATTTAAATATATGAATTAATACAAGAGTTCATAAAAATTAAATAGAAATTTATTAAATGGCATATTTTCACATATAAAAATGAAATTGATATTTTAAGTGATAAAAAATGAATGCATATTATGATTTGAAAAGTACATTTAAATTAACGTAATTGTCTATTATTTCTAAGAGCTTAATGTAGCTATATTTTATATTTAAAAGTTCTAAAATTATCTTCATATACCCTCTAATTAAATAGAGATGACAGAGCTATTATATGCCTTAATTTTAAATGTTTATAAAATATTAAAGCATCTTTCAATTTATAAGAAAGTGTGTAATATTTTGTGATTAATTTTGGATAGCTCTAATAGTATTAGATTTATTAATTAAAATCTATATCTCATATAGACAATATTATTTTATTAAAAAATAGAGATCATTAAAAGAAAGAAATCTCTTAATCTTCTTGTTTTTAAAACTTTCCTCTCTGACACAATTTTTGTCGGTGTTAAAATAAATATTTGGACGTCTGTATTTTTTAATTCCAAGTTTCTGCACGCAATTTCGTCTCCTAAGTACTTTCTAGAATTTTTATTTGAGAGTTTAAATAAATAAAAAAAGAATTAGATTTGATAAGGAAGCACGCACAAAATATTAAATGGCTCTATTTTTTGATGGAATATACATACACGTCGTATATCTATATATATACTTAATTATAAAATTAATTCAAAAGAACACATTATAATTTTAACCACTTTATTAAATCAGAATTTACATTCTTAACCTAATTTTACTCTCATACGTACATATTTAACTGATGGATATTTTATTTAATAAAATATTGCCAATATATTTGATTAAATTTATTTAATTTATTCTTAGGTGGGTTTAGAATTAATTTTATTTGATATATTCGAGCATAAAAAAAAATAATTAATTCTAATTTTCAATGAATGTGTGATTTATAAATAATATATTTTCCCCTAACTCATATTTATATAAAATGGTTACCTATATGTGAGCAGAAGAATAATTGATTTATTATCATATATAGATATTGAAACTTATCAAATATACCTATATTGATAAATATACATTTAAAAAATATGTATTGGATTTTAAATGTTTATTTGTCGAATATTCCAAGTGCAAACACGACTCTTATTTTATAAAGAATGTTTGTTCTTGAACTAAAACATGTGAGCAGGTGCGCCACTATCGCATTGCCAAGGGAAAGATAATTTATTTTTGTTAATGACTAAAAATGCTTATTAAATAGTTTCAATTCTGAAAAGAATGCTTGAAAAAATTATTTGCAACGTTTTTCCATCATTGTATCTTGAGGAATACGAATTTTAATGTTTATAATACCATATAATGTGGCTTATGATTGTAGAACGACATTTGAAAATTATCCCGCATGTGTTTCTTTTGAAAGAAAAATCGAAATTCACTTCAAGGAGAAATAACGATTATTTCTAACCTTAGGAATGAAGTATGAAAGGATGAATTGTGAAGAGTACATGGGATCTGTCCGGTAAACGGAACACTGTGGGTTCGATTCCCATCCCTGGACACTTTTATTTTTCCGTTCATCATTACTCTTCAGAATTCAACCTTTCATACTTCATCCCTAAGGTTATAAATAATCGTTATTTCTCCTTGAAGTTAATTTAGATTTTTCGTTCAAAAGAAACATATGCGGAAGAATTTTAATGTACTCTGACACCCATCTTTATAGATGTAGTATGTATCTGATCGTTGTCTTTTAAAAGATTGCTTAGAAATATTTCAGCGTTTTCAAATATTAGAAAAATCTTTGTATATTACTTAAACGTTTTCACATCATCTATTTTCACCGACATACGTTACTTAAGAATGGGAATAGAAACAAAGATAGAGGTCAAGCTATAAGAAAACAGAATAATGTACCTACTTAAATAGACATATACCTATATGCATATTGTTTTAGCATCCTTCCTGACGTAATACTTGGAAGTTTTGCCCACTATGTGGGCGAATTGGGTTCTAGCCCGGTATGTATACGTATATTTACTTGTACGTTGTACCTATACATTAGATGTATTTTGCAAGGTGATTATAAATTTTCAAAATTATTCTTATCCGTTTTAACAATGAAATTAAAAATTGAATATATTTATACAACTATATATTTTTAGAATATATATTGTGAATATTTTAATAGAAACAGTTATATATGACATAATAAAAATATGATTTTTATTATCCATAAAATAATTAAAATTCTATAATCACAGAGTTAAATTTTAAAATGAAAAGGAATCCTTAACAAAAGGAATATAACCTCTTTTTTTTGTAAATAGATAATAATATTGTTAGTTGTAGGTATGCAAAAACTGTTTGCTTTAAAAAAATAATCAAAATAATAAATATCTTTTGGGACAAAAGTTATCATTCATTTCACGACTGCATGAATTGGTAACGTAACTAGAATACGTCTTTTTTTTTTACATATATATATTATATTTTTGTTTTAGAGCTATACTATAAAAGAAACTAAAGAATAAGCTTTAATTGAATTTACTGTTGTTTTTGTTTTTTTTTTTATTGAAGATACTCAATACCTTTCTTGAATTTGTCTGGTAAATTAACTGAACCCGTCGTAAATGCGAACTCGTTGTTAAATGAGACATGGCTAAGAGGAATATTACTGTAATATTAATTCATTAAAGTTAAAAATGATAAAAAGAAAGGATATATTTATAGATCTTCATATTCCACATTAGCGCTCTATTAAAAAAACAATTTCGATTAAAACGTAGATTCAAAGCGAAAAATGTTTTAAATGTTGAATTACTTTTTGAGCCAAGATGATAGATATAAAATATCATTTTGAATATTGAGCAATGCATTTATAGTTTACTTATACACATAAGCATATATACATAAACTCTATATATAAATTTGCAGAATTATAGAAGAAATATTGGGATCAAGATATATTCTATAAATTATTTATAAAATCATTATAATTAATAAAGGATTAAGAACATTATTTAAACGCGTTAACTCCGAAAAGAAATGCTAAAAAAATATAGAATCAATTTTTGAACAAAAATAACTTTAGTTCAAATTTCAAATAGAAATGTTAATATTTAATAAAAATTATTAATTTGGTTATTTTAAATACATGACTTATACTTTAAAACACTTACAAGGTTATCTAGAAATTTTGATAATTTGTTAGTAGAAAACTGGCTTTATTAATGAAAACATTTTTTTACATTTCACAATTTAAAAGTATATTTAGTAAATAGCGAAAACCATTATTTCATATAAAAAACATTTCCATTAATAACAAAAAACCTTTTTAGTAAATGAACATTAGAAATCAATTATATTTTCCATTAATTATTATAAAAATATATTTTTTTAATTAGTGCAGGGTAATTAGCCCTTATGGTTGTGCTATAATTTATATCTCCTTATATTCATACAATTTTTCTTTTTAACACACAGAAATATAATTTTTTTTAATTATTTGACCCTGATTATAATTTGATTAATATATTTGGCTTTTTAAGTGTTAAAATAAAGTCTGTTTAGTTAACTGCTTGGAATATTTTCTCCCTCATTAGGAATTTGAGCGTCTTACCTTGTTTTGTACTATTATATGAGTATCTATTAAGATCAAAATGTTATCAAAAAGTATCTTCCAAACACTGTGTATTGATTCCATAATTTGAATTTATATATGTTTATATTATGAAAAAGGCATCTCCTTATCGTGCAATTGAAAGTTGCTGATGGCTTGCGCCATCTATCGGAATAAATATCGACTATTCTCGTTGATTTTTTATTATTCCAGATTCCATAAAAATCAACGAGAATAGTTAAATCCGATTCTTAAAGGATAGTTCAAAATTTCAGTTGGCAAATGGGACATGACCTATTTATTTTGACGATTCGAAGAACAAATGAAAAAGATTTTTAAAAATCACATACGTTTTGAAATTTAATTATTTTGTGAAATATTAATTTGTTTATATTTTTTATGTGTATTGTTAAGTAATATGTTTATATTTATAGAAAATTGAGATAAATTAGAAATAAAAACATTAACATTCAGAAAGTTTACAATTTGACGTTTCAGCGAGCTACAATCACCTATTTCAAGGAGACAAGTCTAACACGATGTTGTCATCTTTAGGACAAACATCAACATCGTGTTTTACCTTGAATAGGTCGACATTGGGTGTCACTGTGAAACAAAGTATTATAAACCTTTTGAAGGTTAATGTTTTTCTACCTTTATCATAAAATGTCAACCTACACAAATAAAATTCTTTATATAAATTTATAAATATATAGCATTTAAAATGTAGCCCTAATTCCTTAATTTATTTGTAAGTTGTTATATCTTTCATACTTTTCTATTTTACCTCTAGCCTTATTTATTATATCTAATATAGTTACAGCCTCTATATACAGTCGAACTTGGATAATTCGAACCCCAAGGGACCATAAAAAAATTCGAATTATCCAAAAATTCGAATTAAAAACGGAAATTTTATTTATTTCAAATTCTAGGGACCAAGATAAATATTCGAATTAAAGAGGTTTTCGAATTAAAGAAGTTCGAATTATCCAAGTTCTACTGTATATAGCCATTCAATACAGTACCGCGCTAGATGAATTACATATTTATTATGGCTCCATTGCTTATACCAACAGTATTCCTGGAATTTTATATTTATACAGATTATACTATATATGAAATAAGTTTTAAACTTTTAAAGAGGAGATCATACCTTCATCTTATTGTTTAGATAGCATATTTGGAGAATGACCTGTTTGTTTTGCTAATATTGGAAGTAGGAAGATGTGGTGTTTATGCCTCGTCACCCCTAACTTCCATCCTACCCCCAACTTCTGATAGTTCGCGATCTAGAAACAATAAGAAGGACATTAATGATATTATAAAATGTTGGAAGATATCAGAATTTTGGATGTTAAAGACGTTACAGAGGCTCCAGTTGAAAGATTGGACACTGACAACGTACTTTGTCACAAGATCAGCCTCGACTCAGCAATGATGACAGCTTGTAATGTTATGGCACCCTTGCATATGGTGGGTTCACACATTGTACATCTACATTCATTGCATAGTATCTCTATTGATATTTTATTGGTATTTAATGTATAGTTCTGGCTGGTTGCCAGTTTTGGGACTGAATATATTTTCCTTATTTAGTATTGATGTGATTTTAAGAATAATGGCATGATTTATCTTTCTTCGTTGTATCATATATCATTTCAGGTTTGATAACAAATTCACTGCATTTTTTGTCAGCCTGTATGTCTATATGTACATATCTACTTTTCTTATATATGTATGTTTACTATTCTAATATTTTCTTATAATAAATATTATTATAATATTTCCAAAAATATATCTGTCTCTTTATACAGCATGCCGGATATTTGTTTTCTGATGTGTTTAAAAAGAGTTGTGAAGGCTAGGATGATCAGGTGGGATTTTGGTGTTGGATCAAACAAGAGGTGAGGAACCTACCTTGTGTGAAGGTCCGGACGTGGCGTCCCTCCACCTCGAGATGGCCGTGTTGAGGTGGCGAGCTGATGTCGAAGGTGAGACGGTCAGAATCCGGGTCCACGGCGCGGAGGTTTCTGGCACCGATACGGGCCCCCACGCGGCCCCTGGATAGCCTGTCCAGCGAGGTGATCCCTCTGTTGACAGCCAGACGGGGGGCCTCGTCATCCACCGGCGACACCTCCACAACCACCTCCCGGCCCCTGCCCCCCACTGCCACGGTGAACCTGTCTGTGCGGGGTCCCTCGCTGCCGTCGTGCTGGTAGCTGATCCTCCCCGCCACCACATCCTCCATGGAGAACGCCCCGATGGGGTGCATCCCCACATATAGCAGCCGTCCATGCGTTGGAGTTTGGGTCACTATGAATCGTATGGCATCCTTAGGTGTATCTGGGTCGGAGGCCTTCAGTTCGTAGGGTGTCAGCACCACTTGGGCACCTTCCCGCACCCTCAGCGGTTCCCCAGTGGTCAGTTCGGTCTTCTTGTCATCCACTGGTGAGATGGAGATCCTGAAAGTGCGGTAGACCGCATTGTGCCCGTCCGTTACTTCGAACTCGAAACTGTCCGACTTGATCTCATCTAAGCTGGTATGGACGTAGGAGATTTTGCTGCCCGCCAGGTCGAGTTGAGTGAACTCTGAAATTGGTGTTCCTGCTGGCATATCGGAGTTTTCTAGATGCCCTTTTTCTGGGGCGCGGATGATTGTGAATTTGAGGCGCGAGTTGTCGCTGTTAGGATCGCTGGTGAAAAGGACGTCAGTGGTAAGTGTTACGCGGCCTTGCTCCTGAACGCTAATCCCACGGGACACAACGTCTGGGTAGATGGAGTCCAGCTCTTTTATTGTGATCCAGAAGTGGCGGTCGATGAACGGGTTGGTTCCGTCGGTGAGGTCGAACTTGAGGAGATCTCTGCCCCCTGAAGAACCTGTGTGGGTGTACTGCAACATTCCGTTATCAACGTTCTTCTGAAGGAAGCGGTCGCCTTCTGTCAGATTGCGCCGCGTGTCTCCTTCTTGAAGTGTCAGGAAACCGTGTTGAGGAGATTTTCTGATGACATACGCCAGCGTGGAATCCTCAGAGTCGAGGTCGTCGGCTGCCAGGATGTCCCTGGTAATGGCGCGAGTTTGGCCGATGTCGAGGTGGAGGCCATTGTTGACTGCTAGTCTGGGAGTCTCGTCGTCCACGGGTTCGATGGTGACCGACACCATGCGCTGGGCAGAGTGGACGCCGTCGCCCACCTCCAGCTCGAAACTATCCTCAGTGGTCTCGGAGTCGTCGTGGGCGTACATCACTGTGTCCCGAGGCGTGAACGGCGATGTGGGACTAATTGATCCGTACCGTGGTGGGCGCAGGACGCGAACTGTGAGGTTGTCAGCGGGGATGTCCCGGTCCAGTATGGTGATGTCTACACTTGTCTCCTCGCCTTCCTTCAGCGATATGGCCTGGACGAAGATTTCTGGAGGCTCGTCGTTGGCCGGAAGAATACGGATGGTCAGGGAAGGGCCGGGCCAAGCTGTGTTGCCCGCGCCGTCAGCGCACGACAGCCCTATTCTGTCTTCGCGCGGCTCGCGGCCACGGTGGACGCTCTGCACGTAGAAGATGTCTCCGTGTCCTATCTCCGCCAGGCCGAAGCGGGTCTGAGGCACACCAGCGCGGCTACGTTCAGACCCGGGCCCTGGCGCCACGTTCTCCAGCCATCCCACAGTCGGCGGAGTCACCACAGAACACTGTATGCGATCCCAGGGAGAATCGGGATCTGTTCCATTCAGATTCTTCAGGGAGATCACACTTCTCCCGCCTTCTAGAACAATTATTGGGTCTCCTATCGTGATGTTGGGAGCGGAGTTGTCCGAGGGCTGTATGGAGATCTGGACGTGCCGTCGTCCACCCGGGAGGACCATATCGAAGCTGTCAGAGAGGGGGCTCTGGCCGGTCTCAGCGCGGTCGTGGACGTAGAAGACCTGGATGTCGGACTGCCGGATGCGGGTGGTGGCCACTCCCCCCACCTCGATGTATCCGTGGTGAGGACCCGCAGCTATCAGTACCACAAAGTCCGGTGAGTCCGGATCCATCGCTTCCACGGGCAGCTGGACGCGGCCGTTCTCGAGGACAGAGAGCCGCAGAGGTCCATTGGCAGTGAATCTGGCAGGTTCATCGTCGACCGGAGTGACTCTGATCTCGAAGTTGATGACAACGCGGTGCACCCCGTCTGTTAGATCCAGAACCATCCTATCTGACAGATTATCTACGCCGTTGTGACTGTAGCTCATCAATCCTACCATCAGATCAGCCGCCGTGAAGCTATCTCCTTTGCCAAGTTTTTTCATTCCAAGTTGCATTATCCCGTCAGAAGCTTGCTCCAGAATGGTAAATCGCAGCCGCCTGGGCTCGGTATCTGGGTCGGTGGCACTCAGCATTTCGGGCGTTAGAACTGCAAATCCATTTTCCGCAACCTTCAGGCCTTGGTTGACGACAACGGGAGGCTGGTTGTTTACAGGTTGGAGCAAAATGCTGAAGGTCTGATTGCGAAGTACATTTCCTGCTTCATCCTCCACCTCGTAGTCAAATCGGATCAATCTCGGGATGATGCCTAGTTCGATGGAAGGCGGATGGTAGGCAATCTTCCTGTAGTCGATCTCGGCTTGAGAAAACAGGGCAGCCTCAAGAGTGGGATTGTCGGAGTAAACGATCTTTCCGGGATCTAACGCGGTGCGCGTATCCGTGTCATGGGGCGGCCGAAGAATCCTTATTTTAATATTCTCGGGTGTACTATCTAAGTCTTGGTACTTCATAATGATAGGCGTTATCCTGAATTCTTCAACTTCCATATCCAGAGTAGTTCCTGTCGCCAGCTGCGGTGGGACTTTATCAACTGGTAAGATTGAAATCTCAAATTCGAACACTTCTGATTGGTTGGGTGGATCGTTCGAATCAGAAACTTTGAAAATTATTTTTTCTCTCATTAGTTGGTTGACATGCGGGCCTCTATTTCTATAAAAAATATGTCCTTCCTGCAAATCATGCTGGTACCATGCCAAAACTTCACGTTCATACATGCCATTTTGTAGCACCCACCTTTCTGGATCTGGAGGCATATCCTGTTGTTTCATCAGCACGACGCCGTAGGCTGGAGGCGGAGGTTGCAGAGTGAAGAGGATGGAAGCTGTGTCGCTATCCACGTCGCTCGCACTCAGCAGGAAGGGGGAGATCTCGAGGTCCGAACCCTCCCTCAGGGCCGCCCCCGTGTTGACCGTGATGGCAGGCGGCTGGTCATCCTCTG
Source organism: Cordylochernes scorpioides (assembly GCA_030710605.1). NCBI lineage: Eukaryota > Metazoa > Arthropoda > Arachnida > Pseudoscorpiones > Chernetidae > Cordylochernes > Cordylochernes scorpioides. The sequence continues at coordinate 200,623,743 of CP092863.1, read as the reverse complement.
GGATCACCGTGATGAGGAAGAGGAATTCCACTTTGTGCTCGCCGTCTTCCACGCGGAAGATTATGTTGTCACTCGTGACGTCCGAACCGTCGTGCTGGTAAAGAACTTGGTCCAACTCTCGAAGCGTGAAGCGTGAGACCCTTGCGGTGCCCCCGGCGACTAGGCTTCCGCTGCGGAGCCCTCCGGCGACGGTGATGGTGACATGGTCGACCGGGGTGTCCTGATCAGAGATAGCCAGTCCGTCTCGTATCCAGGCGGTCCCGCCCTCGGGCACCACGATGCCCGTGTTGAGCGTGGCGAGCGGAGATCGTGTCTGAGCGGCGTGCAGAACGACCATCAGCGAGAATGGCGGAGATCCGAGTCCCTCGGAGTCCATCACGATGAACTCAGCTTGAAACACGGTCCGGCGGTCCATGCGTAGATTTGGAGGCCGATATCCAATCTTAAACTCTCTCACATCTCTCTGGGTGAAGGTAGTTAGGGGAATTGTTGGGTAATCCGTGTGGAACAACGTGCCATGTTCAAAATTCTTTTGAAGAACAAATACCAAATCGTCAGATGGTGTCTCGACATCTTCGGCACTGAGCACAGTGGGGGAGAGCGCTGTCACGACGAACTGGTTGACATCCATGAGAAGAAGCGCGCTGAACGCAGGTTGCGGAGCGGAGTTAGGCCTTGCCCCTTCTATCGCCACCTCGATCTGGACGTACTCCTGCTGGTGCTGACCTACCTCCACCAAGAGGGGCACGCGGTCTCTGTCCGGGGTCACCAGACTGCCGTTGTGCCTGTAGCGTAGGCCCAATCCCAGGAAAGCATCGCACGGGTAGGAAGCACTTCCTTGCACATCCATCTTGCCATAGCGAGGCCAGCCTTCGAATCCTTCCAACAAGGTGATGCGGCACTGTTCTCCAGGATCGTAAGTAAGCCGTAAGGTGTCATCTGACAGAAGATTGCTGAGAGTACCGAGCTGGGAGACATGCAGGGGCTTCAGCACGGAGACGTGGACGTAGGGCACGTCGGTGACGAGCACGGGGAGATGCAGGATGGAAGGGGCTGCTCCACTCACCACGAGTACGACGTCATCGCTGCGAGCCGCCCCCGGGGCACCCATGTGGATGTAGTGGGCGGGGGAACCGCAGGAGAAATCCTCGGGGAACACTCGGCCAGGCCTGAGCGGGTTGGCACTGGGCAGCACGTGGACCTGGCAGGGGGCAGGCAGGGGCGGCAGGCGGGCGACACGGCCCGGAGCCACGCGGAGTGGAGGCAGGGAGGCTCGGGCGGCGGAGAGCGCCGCGGCGCACACGGCGACCACCACAGGGAGCGCCATCGCTCGACTGAGGCTCGCCCCGCCTCCCGCCACCGTCAAACTTCAGCCACACAGGTGTTGCCATCCTCCGCGTTCACTCTCTGATTACTCACTTGTAATTATTGATTGATATTGGCCTAGTTTCAGTTTATTTAAATTTTAATCAGTATTTTCTCTATGACCAATATTTAGTATTTGGACCAATATGATGCCTATTTTGAATTGTATCAACAAAGTTAGTTTTAAAATTTTTACAAAAGCTGAATCTTTCCCATTTTTCAAACAATTATTCACAAGCAAAGCTAGATGTGCATATTCGCAGTCCTACCAAACGATATCCATTGTTGCTGGGCTTTCTCTGACCGAGTTGGGAAGCAGTTTTATTAAGTCTTTTGAGAGAGAAAAATTCCAGAATGGGAAAAGTGTCTTGCAACATATCATTTCTAATATAATTGACTGAAGCTTACAGGCCTTGGAGCCCATTTACAGTAGTAAGGTTAATCGTAACACCGCCTCAGTTTATAATAAAAGTAAAATAGACCAATTGCACGATTTACATAACTAATATTGGATATAGAAAATATATTTAAATATAAAATATATATTTACATATGAGAAGAACGGATTTTTAAAAAAGTAGAATTATTAATGATTATGCATTAAAGGTGAAAATATTATGAAAAAGTTTATTTTTAAAATCTTTAATCCCTAGATTCCAGGCACGAACATCCTTCTACAGGATAAATTGTATTCTTCTACATGATAAATATATTTCTGTATCCTATTTTCTCTTGTAGAAGGGCGTTCGTGCCCGAAATCTAGAGATTAAAGATTGAAAAAAAAACTTTTTCCTGATATTTTCACCCTTAATATTGATTATGATATCATTATATTTGATAATGATTGTATATGTATGTGTGATGGAATGCCTGTATAATTGACATATCTCCAACTGTCACCAACTAAGAGTCGCGGCGTTATATTCAACCTTATTGCTGTTGAAGGGTTCTCTATAAAGGACCGAAAGCTAGAGTTAATTAGATAATTTCTTGCAAGACACTTTTCCCTGGAATTTTTTTTTCTATCAAAAGCTATTATACAAAGGATTGTTATTTTTAGAATTATGTTTATGTTGTTGTTGTCGTGTCCAATGAAGAGTCTTAGATGTCTCCATGTATCTCTATTATGTTTATGTATTATATATGTATAAATAGGGTCTAATATAATAAACACAAGGTAATAAGACCAAATCCAAATAAATAGTGTGTGACGTTTCCGTAACAGCGTTGTTACCATCTTCAGACAAAAGTACTGAAACAATACTGAAGACAAAGTACTTTTGTCTGAAGACGGTAACAAAACTGTTACCGAAACGTCACACACTATTTATTTACTTGGATTTGGTCTTATTACCTTGTGTTTATAATCTATAATCCAAATTGGGCCTTATCGGTCTAATATAATATGCATATCTTTGATTTTTGAAAAATATTTATACCCCATTTCGAAACGTAAATATACTTTCCCTATTATTGTTCTATGTAATTTCACACAAAGTCACCTCCTTCTCTATAAAATATTATACATTGCCAATAATCTAATCCTTTTCTACTTTTCCTTTCTATTCCTACACGGATTTTCCTTCATAGCAATTCTCCCAATTAAACTCTAACCGTTTTCTATACAGCCTTATATCAACATGAACGCCATCTGGTATAGGGATTTTTAACTATTTTGACGTGTATGTTTCTTTCCTAAATAAAATATTTTTCTACTGTCCTTACTGTTTTGAAATATTAATGGGAGAGCCTAGATCATCGATGGTGAACCTACCTAGCGGTTTCCTCAGTTTATTCTTCCATAACGTTGTAATATTTCGGGTCGATGGAAGGCTGGTTAAACCGTTTGGTTTTCGACCACTACGACCCGGGTTCGATTCCCGCATTGGACACTTTTTTCTGTTTAAAAAAAAAAATGCTCCAATGGCCCCCGATTCTTGCAAAAGTCCAACCCCACCAGCGAGTGCAAGTAACCAAACGGGGCTCTAAAACATTTGTAAGTGCAAAGTCGAACTGCTTTTCACATGTGTAGACATGTGGTGCGCTTACAGTAAACGCAGTCGCCTACTTCTACCCACCATGATTATTGTGGCCTGTACCACGTGTACTAGGGATAAGCAAAAAAAAAAAAAAGGGGAGGATTCACCACTGATGAGCCAGGCCCTCCCATTATTTTTTCATGACAGTAATATACGAAAACAAATAGTACAAAATTAGTATTATACTAGAAATAAGTAGTAAAATTTTTAAAAAAGATATCTCTTGAACGTGCAACTTAAATTTACTAATGGCTTGCGCTATCTATCAGAAAAATTCAACAAATCGTTGATTTTAAATATTCTCTATAATATTGGTATACCCTTTCTGTATAAATTAAGAAATGTTTTTAGAAATGTTTTTCAACAAAATTCAACGGATTTATGGACTTTGAGCATTTCGTTCGAGATGTACAATAAACTCCAATGGGATCCATAGGTTATAAAACAAGTAGTTACATTAAAATTAAAAATGTTAATATATAAAAAGAAGAAAAGAGATTAGCTATAAGGAAAACTATAGAATAGATATGTTAAAAACAAAATTGTCATTTCCTGACCGCAAACATGAGAATTTTAAAAGGCAGAGCGCCATCTAGTGGAACAAAAATCAAATAAATATTGATTTATATCGAATGAAGACATTAATACGCGAATGTTTCTTTTGCAAATAAATCAAACTTCCCCTGTCCTTACTGCGATGAAAAAAAATATATTGGAAGGGCTTGGCTCATCAGTGGTGAACCCTCCCAGCGGTTTCGCTAATTTAATCTACCAGACCGCAACATAATGATTTAGCTTGTTCCACAGATATTCGGCAAGTGATATGATTTTTGTTCCACATTTTTCCGTTCATCATTACTCTTCACAATTCATCCTTTCATACTTCATCCATAAGGTTAGAAATAATCGTTATTTCTCCTTAAAATAAATTTCGATTTTTCGTTCAAAAGAAACATTTGCAGGATAATTTTCAAACGTCGTTCTACAATTATAAGCCACATTATATTGTATTATAAATTACTTTATATAATATTTACGAACGGAAAAATATGTTCAGGGTAGCCTAGTGGACATGGCATCTGCCCGGTAAGCGGAACACTGCGGGTTCGATTCCCATACCTGGACACTTTTATTTTTCAGTTCATCATTTCCTTTCACAATTCATCCTTCATCCCTAAGGTTAGAAATAATCGTTATTTCGCCATAAAATAAATTTCAATTTTTCGTTCAAAAGAAACACATGCGGGATAATTTTCAGATATCGTTCTACAAATCGCGCTCTGCCATTTTAAATGATCATGTAAGCGGTCAGAAAATGCCTATTTTTGTTTTTGATATCAACGCCATATATATATATTATATTTAAAAAAAAGAGTAGAGATTTCCTGCTTGAATTTAGATCATATTGATGATTATGCTATGGTGGTGCAGTCATGGTCGAACAATCTTGAAAGAATAATAATATTGAAGATCATAGATTTCTTTATTTGAGCTGAGTAATATATATGAATAACATAATTTGATAAAAGTAATGCCTGGCTTAAGGCGTAAGAATAATTAAAACAAAATATTATTTACATAATTACAAAGTTTTGGGTCGGCCAACGGGGAACAACAACAATGAGTATTTATAGAGAAAGCGTGACCTCTGGCGGTCGATTTATACAGAGTATTTATATCTCTATGAAATTATAATTTTAAATAAAATATTTTAATATAACATTTTAAATAATATCTTAATATAACATATATATGTTATAAATAAATTCTTTGTGAAATTTCTAATATATGTATTCTATCCATTTTACCTTAGCTAATGTCTTTCTTTTTTCCACTAATCGGTCCGTTTTATTGTCTAAATCGCATTTTGTAGTCCCGAAGCTATGATGCATTCTCCTTCGAGTAATAGTTCTATAATTTGTGAAACTTTCTTTCGGATAGGTTACTGTTGGGAGTTAAGACTTTCCCATTCTAACACCTAGCAGAGTAATCACCAACACCTCGAAGAAATTAATACTTTTAATTTCCTTTCATAACTAACTCATTTACATCATTTCAAAACCAAATATATACATGCAAAGTAGTCCGGTCATCTAGTCAAAAATATAAATATATAAATCTATGAAAACAACTTATAAAAATATTAACAGTTACTTATTGTAGGAATAAGGAAACACAAAAACAGACCCATACTTCTATTTTACGATATTTCCTGACGTGATGCCAAAAAATGGAGGCCATTTTCAAAATCAGAACTCCAAATAATATACAAATCAGTTTAAATTTATCTTGCATTTTTTTTAATCGCAGGCTTGTGTTATTAAACCTTATATAGTGTTTTATATTAAAAATATAAACATAGTGTTTTATGTAATAATCTAATTTAAATAAAAATTATATATATATATAATATTGCCACATGGAAAATTAGAAAAGTCAAACTTCAGGATGACACAGCAGTTCATTTAAGGCAAGAACAAACTATAATTGATAAAATACAAGATGAGCAATGAGGGAAGTTTACAGAGTACAAAATATAAATATAAAAAATGATACTGTTAATGAATTAAAATATACTTTGCTACAATATTTTATATTTTATTATTCAATATAATCTATAGAGACGAGGGAAGTAGTTTATATTTAATTATAAAATAAATAAAGAAGTATTTATATATATTTACTTCTGAAAGAAAAGAGAGCGCTTAAAGAATTCTCCGCTCAATTTAAATGGCGTATAAAGAAATGAAAGTAGAGCCCTCGCAGTAGTTTAGCCTCGGAGTCACTTATTTAAAATATTTTAACTTTTCTCCCTGGAGTTTAAGATTTCTGTGGAGCGGAGGCTAAATGGCGGCAACGTCGGCTGTCGTTTTATTTTGGGATACTCTTCTTGTGGCCGTTTGTCTGGTAACACTTCGATAACTTTTTTTCATTGTGGTTCTGTTGACCGGTGATTGATATTGGAACAACTCTTTCTTCGTGGTGGCTGTATTGACCGGTGGTTGATATTGGAACAACTCTTTCTTCGTGGTGGCTGTATTGACCGGTGGTTGATATTGGAACAACTCTTTCTTCGTGGTGGTTGTATTGACCGGTGGTTGAGACTGGAACGACTCGTTCTTCGTGGTGGCTGTATTGACCGGTGGTTGATATTGGAACAACTCTTTCTTCGTGGTGGTTGTATTGACCGGTGGTTGATATTGGAACAACTCTTTCTTCGTGGTGGCTGTATTGACCAGTGGTTGATATTGGAACAACTCTTTCTTCGTGGTGGTTGTACTGACCGGTGGTTGATATTGGAACAACTCTTTCTTCGTGGTGGCTGTATTGACCGGTGGTTGATATTGGAACAACTCTTTCTTCGTGGTGGCTGTATTGACCGGTGGTTGATATTGGAACAACTCTTTCTTCGTGGTGGTTGTATTGACCGGTGATTGATATTGGAACAACTCTTTCTTCGTGGTGGTTGTATTGACCGGTGGTTGATATTGGAACAACTCTTTCTTCGTGGTGGCTGTATTGACCGGTGGTTGATATTGGAACAACTCTTTCTTCGTGGTGGCTGTATTGACCAGTGGTTGATATTGGAACAACTCTTTCTTCGTGGTGGCTGTATTGACCGGTGGTTGATATTGGAACAACTCTTTCTTCGTGGTGGCTGTATTGACCAGTGGTTGATATTGGAACAACTCTTTCTTCGTGGTGGTTGTATTGACCGGTGGTTGATATTGGAACAACTCTTTCTTCGTGGTGGCTGTATTGACCAGTGGTTGATATTGGAACAACTCTTTCTTCGTGGTGGTTGTATTGACCGGTGGTTGATATTGGAACAACTGTTTCTTCGTGGTGGTTGTATTGACCGGTGGTTGATATTGGAACAACTGTTTCTTCGTGGTGGTTGTATTGACCGGTGGTTGATATTGGAACAACTCTTTCTTCGTGGTGGCTGTATTGACCGGTGGTTGATATTGGAACAACTCTTTCTTCGTGGTGGTTGTATTGACCGGTGATTGATATTGGAACAACTCTTTCTTCGTGGTGGTTGTATTGACCGGTGGTTGATATTGGAACAACTCTTTCTTCGTGGTGGTTGTATTGACCGGTGGTTGATATTGGAACAACTCTTTGTTAGTGGTGGTTGTATTGACCGGTGGTTGAGACTGGAACGACTCTTTCTTCGTGGTGGCTGTATTGACCGGTGGTTGAGACTGGAACGACTCTTTCTTCGTGGTGGCTGTATTGACCGGTGGTTGATATTGGAACAACTCTTTCTTCGTGGTGGCTGTATTGACCGGTGGTTGATATTGGAACAACTCTTTCTTCGTGGTGGCTGTATTGACCGGTGGTTGATATTGGAACAACTCTTTCTTCGTGGTGGTTGTACTGACCGGTGGTTGATATTGGAACAACTCTTTCTTCGTGGTGGTTGTATTGACCGGTGGTTGATATTGGAACAACTCTTTCTTCGTGGTGGTTGTATTGACCGGTGGTTGATATTGGAACAACTCTTTCTTCGTGGTGGATGTATTGACAGGTGGTTGATATTGGAACAACTCTTTCTTCGTTGTGGTTGTATTGACCGGTGGTTGATATTGGAACAACTCTTTGTTAGTGGTGGTTGTATTGACCGGTGGTTGATATTGTAACAACTCTTTCTTCGTGGTGGTTGTATTGACCGGTGGTTGATATTGGAACAACTCTTTGTTAGTGGTGGTTGTATTGACCGGTGGTTGATATTGGAACAACTCTTTCTTCGTGGTGGTTGTATTGACCGGTGGTTGATATTGGTACAACTCTTTCTTCGTGGTGGATGTATTGACCGGTGGTTGATATAGGAACAACTCTTTCTTCGTTGTAGATGTATTGACCGGTGGTTGATATTGGAACAACTCTTTCTTCGTGGTGGTTGTATTGACCGGTGGTTGATATTGGAACAACTCTTTGTTAGTAGTGAACGTATTGACCGGTGGTTGATATTGGAACAACTCTTTCTTCGTGGTGGTTGTATTTACCGGTGGTTGAGACTGGAACGACTCTTTATTCGTGGTGGTTGTATTGACCGGTGGTTGATATTGGAACAACTCTTTCTTCGTGGTGGTTGTATTGACCGGTGGTTGATATTGGAACAACTCTTTCTTCGTGGTGGTTGTATTGACCGGTGGATGAGATTGGAACAACTCTTTCTTTGTGGTGGATGTATTGACCGGTGGTTGATATTGGAACACCTCTTTCTTCGTGGTGGTTGTATTGACCAGTGGTTGATATTGGAACAACTCTTTCTTCGTGGTGGTTGTATTGACCGGTGGTTGATATTGGAACAACTCTTTCTTCGTGGTGGTTGTATTGACCGGTGGTTGATATTGGAACAAATCTTTCTTCGTGGTGGACGTATTGGCCGGTGGTTGATATTGGAACAACTCTTTGTTAGTGGTGAATGTATTGACCGGTGGTTGATATTGGAACAACTCTTTCTTCGTGGTGGTTGTATTGACCGGTGGTTGATATTGGAACAACTCTTTCTTCCTGGTAGATGTATTGACCGGTGGTTGATATTGGAACAACTCTTTATTCGTTGTGGTTGTATTGACCGGTGGTTGAGCCTTGAACGACTCTTTATTCGTGGTGGTTGTATTGACCGGTGGTTGATATTGGAGCAACTCTTTCTTCGTGGTGGTTGTATTGACCGGTGGTTGATATTGGAACAACTCTTTATTCGTGGTAGATGTATTGACCGGTGGTTGATATTGGAACAACTCTTTATTCGTGGTGGTTGTATTGACCGGTGGTTGAGACTGGAACGACTCTTTCTTCGTGGTGGCTGTATTGACCGGTGGTTGATATTGGAACAACTCTTTATTCGTGGTGGTTGGATTGACCGGTGGTTGAGACTGGAACGACTCGTTCTTCGTGGTGGTTGTATTGACCGGTGGTTGATATTGGAACAACTCTTTCTTCGTGGTGGTTGTATTGACCGGTGGTTGAGACTGGAACAACTCTTTCTTCGTGGTGGTTGTATTGACCGGTGGTTGATATTGGAACAACTCTTTCTTCGTGGTGGTTGTATTGACCGGTGGTTGAGACTGGAACGACTCTTTCTTCGTGGTGGCTGTATTGACCGGTGGTTGATATTGGAACAACTCTTTATTCGTGGTGGTTGTATTGACCGGTGGTTGAGACTGGAACGACTCGTTCTTCGTGGTGGTTGTATTGACCGGTGGTTGATATTGGAACAACTCTTTCTTCGTGGTAGTTGTATTGACCGGTGGTTGATATTGGAACAACTCTTTCTTCGTGGTGGTTGTATTGACCGGTGGTTGAAATTGGAACAACTCTTTCTTTGTGGAATAGCCCTTTTGGAGACTTCTGTAATATTCATAGTATTTTACTCTATTTTATCAAAACAAAATTTCAAGGATATTTCAATCTAAAGTTTTTGCACATATATAGATTTGTATTATAAAACAAGGTTTTTTTCTTATATTATGTATAACCTTGGTTATTTTCCTCTCTATATCACGAAAGAGAGAGATAAGAATAAAATGGTGTATCACTCCGGCATATAAAATATAAATTATAAAATATACACAATAAACATTTACAGAATAGACACAAATCTCTCCGTTATCTCTTCACCGTCTCAATATGTTCCATAACGAAACGTTTTCCAATCCTATGGCAAAATGGTCGCAACAAAACCCAATAACAAAACCTTTTCAATGGTACACTTTACCTAGGAAAATATCTAACGAAATTCTTTTACAAGAAAATTATTTTCATAAAAACCACTTTTTAATGAAAAAATGCTCGGCCCTTCGATTTAAATATTAAATGAAAATCTTTTATAATAAAAACTTTCCCTAAAAAACTATTAGTTCTTCAATATTAGTATAAAGATACTTCCTATATAGCGGGTTATCAATAGACGACCTTAACTGACCCTTCCTAGAACTACATCTTGGTATTCTAAAAAAACTCTTTTCCCATTATAAGCTCAGCCTTAACTAACTCCAACAGACAAAAGGCCCTTAGGAGATTTCTCCTTGGGGTTTAATAACTATGCAAATCTGAGCTCACTCCCTCTAAATATAGATGTGGTTCTCCACCCGTAGGAACTTTCTTTATAATATATTGCTTTCCTTTGTGGATTGTTGAGGTCCACATAATAGAGCCGTCCAGGGTGTTGAATTGTGTTGCCTGCCCTTAATAAAGTTGTTCCATGTTCTGGGCTGGAACATAGGATATAATGTTGAGTTTGACTCATGATGCAACCATTGTAGTGAAAAGAATATGAGACCATTTTTATTTAAGCAACCTCGCAGTTATATTTCTTAGGCAACTATGAATTCTCAACTATAGGTGAAACTAGAATATTTACATATATCTCTAAGAGAGATATGCCTTGATCATACACTTGTTTTTATATAATAATAACGCTGAAGAATTGTATCATAAACATAGAGGTGGCGCGCTATGTATTCTGTTCAATAATGTTGCTTTTAAGAAATATTTATCTGCTGAATTCGCAACTAAAGGTTAATGATGTTTAACGCCATCTCTGTCAGAAAAAAATATCAACTAATAGCTGATTTTTTAAATATATATCAACGATTAGTTGACATTTATTCCGACAGATGGCGCAGGCCATCAGCAACGTTTAGTTACGCAATCAGGATATGCCTTTTTATTAATTTTTCCATCTGCTCCCAGTACAATTTCACTTTTATACCATTCTTCACAATGTTGCTTTTAAGCGGAATAGCTGTGTTCGTAGCTAATATATTTATGGAATTTCTAAAATTGCACAATCCTCCTTTTAAAAGTTTCTTTAAGCCCTTTGCATAAGAATAAACCTTCATATGCAGACTATATAAACAAAATAAACAATACAATAGATGTAGCGATCTATGGAATTAAATTGAAGAAATCGCTGGGAAGGTTTACCACTGAGATGAGCCAAGCCTTCCCAAATCTTCAATTTAAATTGATGCACTCACATCGAATGACATCTAAAATTCGAGAGTCGTCGTATTTCTCTTGGGATTGTACTCTATTCAAAATTGCATCTCATATATTGGCCATAAATGAAAAAAATATTTTTTGCAAAGAATTTCTATTTTATATGGCAAGCTTTCATGCCATGGCACTTCATCAAGCCAAAGGATCAGCAAAGGGGATGCAGTATATATATTATCTAGATTTTTAATAAAAATACATTTTAATATGTCCATATATTAAACAATAAGTGGCATATCTCTAGAGATTAAAACACTTTTTATTGACATCTTGTCAATTAGGTTTTACAAAAAGAATGGGAAAAAAAGAGATTATAAACAATGACAAGGATATTATAAACATGACATATCTCTAGATTAAATATATGTTGCATGCCTTTAATGATAAAAATAAACTTTATGCAAATAATTTACTTCACACATTTATTACATATATATTTAATTGTAAAATGTTCTTCAAATAAAACACTACCTTATTGAAATCAAGAAATATATGTTGTTGACAATTTCACATACTTTTCAGTTCTAATTCTTATGTTCCAAAAATCATTTCAAATTTGGATTGCTCTTATCATACTCACATATGGGGTTCTATCGGTAGAAATCTTAATTGTTAAAATCCGCTTAGAAATATCCGAGGAGTTTTCCGTATACAGAAATTCTATTCAATTATCAGATTAGAATAGAATGGGTATAAAATATTTCAACGAAGAGGTTTGAACCTGGGTCTTAGAATATATCGTAAACCGTGACATTGACCACTTGACTCACTCTCCCTCAAAGAATCATTCCTTTAAGAATTTACCCACCTTTTGAGGAGAATCTAGCGATAAAATAGGTCAATAAGGAATATTATATTTACTAAAAGATTATTTTTTTAAAGTAAAGCGCATTGTCCTTATACAGACCTTCCTGATAGAGGTTTTTGGCTTTTCAACAATTCTAAGCCTTTATAGCACCCTTTGTGGTTTATTAATATCTTCGGAATAATAAAATAAAATGGAAAGAAAAGATGCAATTTTCTACCTGAATCAGAAACATCGGGTAATTATATCAACAAAATTATTTTATTAAGATCCTTCGCCTTCTCTAGACGCGTCCTAGATTCCAAGAAAGAAAAGGTGCAATGTTCTATCTCAATCAGAAACATCAGATAATACTATCAACAAAAGATCATTTTATTGAGATATTTATCCTTCTATAGACTCGTTCTGGAATCCAAGAAAGAAAGGACGAACAATGGTTGGTGCATGAATAAGTAGGTACTCATTTATGAACAGTTTTGGGGGTGGCCTATAACACCGGTTGCGTGGTTTCCATAGAAGTAGAGTTACCCATGATGGCGGTATTATTTTTAACATAGTTTTTCAAATAAGAGACAGAGAGAGTAAAAGACTGTAGATTCAAAACGTCAAAGTCATTTTTAACCAGATAACAATGGTATTTTCCCGGCAGGCGTACAGACTTCGGTCTAGTTAGCCCACTATCCAATGGTATTTCCCTGGATACCATCGAAATAGTTAAATAATCAATGAAGATTCAACCAGAAGAATAAATATTGGATCTTAGATTACAATTAAGCATGTTATAAGCTTCAGCAGAAAGGCTCATAATCACAGGCAGATGTTTAGTCGACAGCTAAAGGGTTAAATAAATCTTTAGATAATAAAATACATATATTGGATCGAAAAATAATTTATTCACAAAATATTAGGTGATCTCAATGCCAACCTTTGCCCAAAGTATAATAGAAAATTATATTGTCAGTCATTTTCCATAATAATAATTTCCCTACATCGAATTTACCCTTTATACAGTGTGGCCCATAAGTCCCGAACCCTTTATTTTTCTATTGAAAATAAGAAGACAAACTAGAATAAAAACTATAACTATTTTATTCTAATTTGTCTTCTAATTTTTAATTTAAAAAAATAAAAGTTTTCGGGACTTATGGGCCACCCTGTATATAAGCTAATTTTATTCTTCTGCAACATATTGACGGTATGTGGCGTTGAGATCAATTTGTACAAAATAAATAGGTTGTTATACTTTTAAAATGGTTGAAACTAAGTCAATTGAAATATTGATAAATATTTTCAATCCAAAATATATGCCATTGTATTAGATGTAAATGTAGAGGTTAATTTCATGATGTTGCATTGCATTTCGAAATTAAATTTTGCATTACCTCGGCTAACAAAATCAGAACATATTGTCTTAAAAACGCAAAACCTTTGTTGAATCGTAACACCATGCTTAATAACGAATTACAATCAATAATTATTTTCTTAATCAAAATGTATTATAATATTTGACGCTGTGAAAAATGTTCAATAATTTGAGAATTATATATGTGGATATCAAAGCTACAAAAAGGGTAGCTGTTCAAATTGAAAAAGTTGCGATTAAAATTGAAAAGATTGCAATTAAATAATTTTTTTTTTAAATTTAAAATTGAAATGTTCTATATTATAAAATAAAACATATTATAGCAGTAGCATTACGAATATTTGCAGATTTTAAATTTTTTATTTATTCAATTACTGTTTAATATATATTTAATTAAAAATATATATTTAATTATTTTCAAAAAAAGATAATTTATAAATTCGCGTATATTTTTCAAAATATATTCAATCAAGCCCCTTTTTATTACCCTTTTTCTATATATAATTAATAATTTTTAAAATGAAGTTTGTGTATATAAAAAAAGAATAAATCAGATTTATTTATTAAATGACAGCCCAATTAATATACGCCATTTTGGGTCGTTAATAGAGAGAGATGTATTCATTCAATCAGTCACATAGTCAATTAGACATAATTGAATTAGCAAGTGCGAGGAAATTAGTTGATTTCCCTACAAAAATTCAACAGGCGCCATCTTGAAAGAAAGCAGAAGAAAAAAAGTTTTAACTTCCGTTTTCATCCTTACTAAATATTTTAGGAGCCCTCCAATTTAAATTCCAAACGTCGAAAGTTTAAATATTTAAGAAAGCATGAAATTTTAATCACCTGCCCGTGTCACTTTTAGATGTCTTGGAAATATATACCAACCGAATTTTGTAATTTAATCCTTTGCTAAGAAAATATAGATATTCTATATACAACATTATAACGAATATTTATTAGTTTCTTTTGAAAATATTTGATACATTATTTATATAATTTGAGAAATATTTTATTTATTATTTTTATATTTTATAGCTAATTTTTAATTTACTCAAACTTTGTTCAAGTGTTTTTAAAGAAAATATTATGTGAGCGAACTTCTCTATCATTAAAAAAAAAAAAAAATCGTTTATACTTTATAAAAATAGAAAATTAATTATGAATAAAAATTCCTCTCAATATTTTCTTTTAATTTTCACAATGTAAATTTTTATTATTTTAAAACGTTCCATATATATTTTTATAGTCAAATACGAATATGAGAATTCTTGCTTTTAAAAATATATTTTGATTATTTTTTAAGCATTATAATTTCCAATCAGCATATTCTCCATTTAGACTTTTATATTTATTTCAGCTATTTGTTCAAATGTAGAAATTAATTTAAATAATAAGCAATAAGTTTTAAAAAAGGAAATTTTCTTTTTAATTTTAAATTAAATTCTATATATTAATTTAAATCACATATACACAATAACGCGCCATCTATATATAGAAAATAAAAGCATTTAAGCACGATTGTTTCTTTTACCCATAAAACTAAATTTCTACTGTCCTTACTGCGACGAGAAAATATTGGTAGAGCTTGGCTCATCAGTGGTGAACACTCCCAGCAGCTTCGCCAATTTAATCTACCAGACCGCTACTTAGAGCTCTAATACTGTATTGGATCATTCTGCTTTTATGTGCTATACTGAAGGGTGGAATCTTAGAAATGTTATAGTAGCAAACTATGTAAATAATATTGTAGCACAGTAGAATTACATATAAATATTTGCATCTAGTAATCCTCTTCCACAAACAATCATATATTGCTATTGACAATTTTACTCAATATGATGTTCAAATATATTGCTATATCCTCCTAAAGGTAGCTATCCTCTAAAAAGTAATTTAAATGAATCAATACTTGAGGTTGTGGCATCAATGACATTAACATATGCCGTGTAATTGCTTTAGGAAAGGTATTTAAGAAAAAAATTAATTTGTACAGTTAAATCGAACGATTACAAAGCACTATAAAAGTTTCAAATGGTAAAATAATATTGTAACACTATTTTTAGTTCTAGGTTACAAGTTTTCGGAAGGTTTCTTTTATCAAGTCAAAGATGAAAAACTCAAATTTCATGAGAGATTGTGGGTTCAATGGACATTCTGCAACTCTACCTATATTTACATATATTCAAAGAGTCATATAGCTAGAAATATCTCAGGCAATATACGCAGTTTTAATATTTAACTTGATAAATTTCATCCGGATGAAATAAATTACACGTCGAAACGTATGCGTAACACACATTCATCATTTATTTATATATATAAAAAAGATATTAACTTCTATATACTTGAGAGTTATCATAACTTCAGATTTTTTATTGCACACACACACACAAACACTCTATATATAAATTAAATAAAAACATCTCCTGATGCCCCCTGACTTGAAGCAAGCCATCAGTGACTTTTAATTACAAGATCAGTAGATGTCTTTTATCTTAATGTATCCACCTGGAGATCCCAGTTTCAGATCTTTTAATTCAGGGAGGGGATACGTCCGACCACACATCCCTTCGGTTCCCCCCTGGACCCTTGGAATATTTAACCAAATTCTGGTCTAAGGTGATTAACGTGGCAACGGCACCCATTTTCCAATGAAGACTAAAATGGACACGACAATGTCATCTTTTAATTCCAACAAGTGACTACGGAGTATACCGGCTTTCATGTTGTTATTATTGTGATCTTTTAGAAGAAACCCAAGGAGAACCATCTAGACCTGGTGATATGAGGCCTGAAGTTAGATCAAGTTCAAAGGACCATTGGAGAGCTGCAGGACCTTGACACGAGAGGACCATATTTGCGAGGGCCAGAAGCACAACAGTTACCAGAAGTCAAAGTTCTTATTATAGAAATATATGATTTTTGATTAAATGTTATTATTCTGATATTGTAAATATGAGTATGTAAATAGACCATTCTCTCAATATCCCCTTGAAAGTAAAACTAACTTTTTTTTTTAAAGTTATTTTTGTTTTGTAGTAGTGTATTGTTGTATTGATGATGAGAGATGTTGATGATGATATGTGATGATGATGATATGAATTAATTAATAGATTATCATATGATGATTATTTACCGATCTCAAAATATGCAAATATGCCCAATAACGATTGAACTAATTTGCATAGGCTTTGAATACATGTTAAACCGAATTTTCAAATGTGTGCATGTGTTTACATCTAAAATTTTGTAATGATTGATTCAGTTGTTTTAGCGTGGAAATATTAACCAAAATTCAGTTAGCAAATTTCCATTATGAAGATAGGAATGAGAAGTTGATGTTTTTAACAAATGAAAACCTCGAAATATATTAATTTAATTGTTAGGATTATATTGTAGCGTGGTCAATTTATTTATATAATTTATAGTTCCATATTGTATTAGAATTACATAGTGTTGAATTGTGTCATAGCTATATAAATGTGTGTAGCTACAATTTTAGACCGTTGTTACAGATAATAAAGTTTGTGTTTACCTCTTCTCGCGTCTATTTTTCAACGCAACAATATAATTTTAAAAGAAACTAAATTTAAAAAATAATTAAAACCTGTTTTTTTTTTTCTAAAAAAAAAACGATTTTAATTACTTGGCAGGTTATTGATAGTTTGTGTCGGTTAATTGATGGAAAATAGTTGGGAATAGTTTAGGAGATGTGGCCCGGATATGTAATACAATGTTGTAAAGTTCAATCAAAAGACGATATTGGATTCTGGCAGCGTTAAATCTTCTGCCCGCATTCCTGACATTGCTCTTCTGATGGCATTTAAATCCCTCCTTATTGGAAGCATCTGTCAATTCCACAGCCCTAATATAATTCTACCCATTCATTACCTGTGTGTTTATTTCTGGAAGTGATTTGTATTGTCTTCTTCAATACTAAAATATTTATATTATTGATGGCATTTTTATTTTTAAGTATGTCCTGGAAAATAGGCTTCAAAAGCTATTGAGAAATAGTTTCAGATTTTTCTTTATCTTTTGAATATTTAAAAATGTATTTCTTAATATATATTTCGCCTTATTTTGAGAGAGAGATTGAGATTGAAACTTATTTATAAGAGAGAGAGGTTATGCATATTTGACATTTTATAAAAAAAAAAAAAAAAGAAAATTTGTAAAAATTATTATTTCAATTACATAAATAGGAAATATACCGTTTTGATTATAATGTGTATTTAAAAATAAATATATTAATATTAATAACTCGTTAATTTTTAATAAATACATTTTGTTTATTTTTCGTGCAAAAGACCAAATCTTTTACACTTTTAATACTATATTTAAAAGTTCAAAAACGACATTTAAAAGTTTGGAAATTGAGTTTAAAAGGCTACCTCTCTCTATCTCCCATCACAATAGACCCAGAAAGGATGCTCCATCTAATGACCGTCTCTGCAACCTAGGAGACTCGGGTTGGAGAAAAATCATCAACACACCAGATTTTACAAATTCATAGCGCACACCTGAAAATCATAGTTTCGGACAATGGTCTTATTCAGTTCACGGTGGGCTTTGACATTATTTCATTCATTAAAACTCCATAATTTACCAAAGTGATATTCAGCTGGCAAAGTGGTCATGCCAATTCTATAGCCAAATCATAAATTGAGACGTCTGACCGGTCGTTGTCGCGAATAATATATTGTAGAGTAGAATAAATTAAATAGAATTCGATGTTGAGATTAAATATAGTTTATTTAAAGTAAGGTTACAAAGAAGAGAATAACGGGAGCTCGCGCAGTATGTTTACAAAATGGCAGCCAAGAACCACCTCATCCGCGCATGCTCCCACTGTTCCACTGCGCGCGCACCTCCCGGGCCTCCCCCCGCGCATCCTTTCCAAATGGCGATGCATTCATATTTCACAGCTCTCCCTCCAAGATGTCGACAGCGTCCTCGCTGTCCCAGCTATTGTAGTCTCCGGTCACCAGCTGTTGGCCAGGATCTCTGTAGGGCTTCATCCGGAGCACATGGACGACGTCTTTCTGGCTGCGTCTCCTCCGTCTTGAACTTTGTTCCAGAGCTTCCACTTCATAATTCACTTCCGACACCTTCCTCGTTATCTTATACGGCCCGAAGTAT
The DNA here is from genome assembly GCA_030710605.1 of Cordylochernes scorpioides. Taxonomy (NCBI): domain Eukaryota; kingdom Metazoa; phylum Arthropoda; class Arachnida; order Pseudoscorpiones; family Chernetidae; genus Cordylochernes; species Cordylochernes scorpioides. Next base: position 200,605,013 of record CP092863.1, on the reverse strand, counting down.
TTCTTTAGTAATTTCTCGGACAACCCTGTCTTTCGAACAGGGGTGAACACCCAGACGAGGTCCCCAACACGGTACTCAACAGATCGATGCACCTGGTCGTAATGGTACTTGTTATTCTCCTGGGCTCTCAAAATGTGTATCCGAGCGAGCTGCCGTGCTTCTTCAGCCTTGGTTACCATCTGATCTCCAAAGTCATGATCCGATGTTTCGTCTTCGTAAGGCAGCAGGACATCAAGGAGGGTCTCGGCCTCGCGACCATGAACCAAAAAGAAAGGTGAAAATCTGGTACTTCCTTGTTGGGCCGTGTTGTATGCAAAGATGACATACGGCAGAACGCTGTCCCAATCCCTCTGCTCGGCGTCCACATACATGGAGAGCATGTCACCCAGGGTCTTATTCAGCCTCTCTGTCAATCCGTTTGTTTGAGGGTGATAAGCCGTGGTGAACAGGTGGCTTATCTTGCAACGGGAAGTGACTTCTTTGACCATCTGAGACATGAAGGCCCGACCTCTGTCAGTTATTATTTCGCGTGGAGCGCCATGCTTCAAAATTACTTCTTCCAGTATGAAAGTCGCGATTTCTGCAGCCGTACCAGATGGCAGGGCTTTGGCGATTGCATATTTGGTCAAATAATCTGTACATACAATTATCCATCGATTTCCTTTGTCCGAAAGGGGAAACCTCCCCAGCAGGTCCATGCCTATTTTCTGGAACGGAAATGACGGGGGTTTAATGGGAATTAGTTTTCCAGCAGGCAGTTTGTTTTCTCCCTTTCTTCGCTGGCACTCCTTGCAATGGGCGACATAACGTCGAACGCTGTTGTAAAGTCCCGGCCAGAAGTATCTCTTTCTTATTCTGTCGTAGGTCCTTGCAAAACCTAGGTGGCCCGCGGTCGGAACATCGTGGAACTCCTTCAGGATATCTGGTCTCATACACTTCGGTATAACCAACAGCAAACGTCTACCCAATGGATCAAAATTACGCTTATAGAGTAGACCGTTCTTCATTTCGAATCTCTCGGCCCCTTCACCCTGGTTTAAGGCATTTGAAATTTTTGTTATATCAGGATCTAGATTCTGTTGTTCTCTTACTAATGTAAGCGACGTCAGAGCAGGCGACTCTGGCAGCGGGTATCTCGATAGGCAATCCGCGTCTTTGTGCTTGACCCCGCTTTTATAGGTGATGGTTGCTTCGAAATCTTGCAGTTTGAGGGCCCATCTTGCTAGTCTTCCAGAAGGGTCCTTCAGACCAGCCAACCAGCACAAAGAATGATGGTCCGAAACAACCTCAAAGGGCCTTCCATATAAATATGGACGAAATTTTCCAATTGCCCAAATGACTGCTAGGCATTCTCGTTCAGTGGTTGAGTAGTTCTTTTCCGCCTTGGAAAGTGTTCTGGAGGCATAAGCAATAGGATTTTCTTGATTCTCCTGGATCTGTACCAGAACAGCACCCAAGCCGTAGCTACTGGCGTCGGTATGAAGTTTGGTGATGGCACTTTCTTTAAAATGTCCTAGTACCGGCTTCTGCATCAGAGCTTTCTTCAGGGACTCGAATGAATCTTTTTGCTCTTGTGTCCAAATAAACTTTTGATCTTTTTTCAGAAGAATTTGTAGAGGAGCAGCGATTTTGGAGAAATTCTTGATAAACCTTCTGTAGTAGGAGCACAATCCTAAATAGCTTTGAATATCACAGACGGACTTGGGTACAGGGAACTTCTTTATGGCTTCGACCTTTTCGGAGTCGGGTTGTATGCCATCCTTATCTACCACATGACCCAGGATTTTTATTCTTGTTGATCCAAACAGACATTTATCCGGATTGATTGTAAGCCCCGCTTGTTGAAGACAGCTCAGAACCTTAGACAGACGTTCTAAATGTTCCTCAAAGGTATCAGAGTAGACCACGATGTCGTCCAAATAGCACAAACAAATGTTCCACTTGAGGCCCATGAGCACATTATCCATCATCCTTTCGAATGTGGCAGGCGCGTTGCACAATCCAAACGGCATTACCATGAACTCGTACAACCCATCCGGAGTAACAAAGGCAGTCTTCTCGCGGTCTCGCTCGTCCACCTCCACCTGCCAGTACCCGGTCTTCAGGTCCATGGTCGAGTAATACCTGGCGGATGACAGATGATCCAGAACGTCATCAATGCGGGGCAATGGATAAACGTCTTTCTTGGTGATGTGATTTAGCCGCCGGAAGTCCACGCAGAATCTCCATGTGCCGTCTTTCTTCTTGACCAGCACCACAGGGGCTGACCAGGGACTCTCAGATGGCTGAATTACTTTTCTTTCAAGCATGGTATCTACTTCCTTCTGCATTATTTCTCGCTCTCTTTTAGATACCCGATATGGGCGCTGCTTTATAGGGGGATGGTCGCCGGTGTGAATTCTGTGCTTCACTCTGTTCTGTACCTTGTTTGCGTTTTTCATCGTGGGAAGGAAAACTCCTTTAAAAGACAACAGCAGCCCCATTAAATCTTCTTTTTTTTTCTTGGGCAGATCGGGGTTGATTAGAGATAACAGGTAGTCGCTGTGGTCATCTTCTCTTCTCTCCCTTGAAAAACTTTCCGGCTCCACATTCAAGAGGCACACGTGTTCCGTCTCAATATCGCACATCCTACCCAAGTTCATTCCTTTCGGAATCATTTGAGGTTGAAGTCCGCCGTTAGTTATCCAAATTTTTCCAATTCCTTCTTCAAATTCAATCAACGAAGAAGGAAATATCACGTCTTTTCGAATGAATAGTTCTTTAGAACAGGTAACCTCCATGTTAACAATTCCTACGAGAGATCTATTGACGACGCTTATCCTCTGCGACGATCTCCCGGGGATAACGAAGTCTTGGATAGCGTACACTCCGTCATCTCTACCCTCGGCGTCTAGGTCTGGTAGGTCGTCCAGTTGTAGTTCGCCCAGACCGCAGTCGATAACCGCGTTGGTCGCCTTGAAGAAATCCCAGCCTAGAATCACATCGTGACTGCAATTTTCCAAAACGACGAATTCAAAGTTTTCCGGATGTCCATTTACTTCCAACTTCAAAGTGCAGCGTCCTTTGGATTTGACCACCTTATCGTCAGCAACTTTCAATACAACGTCGGTTTCGGCAAACATCGTCTTTTTCAGTTCTACTCTGAACCGCTCGGATATAACAGAATAGGAGGCTCCGGAATCCACCAGAGCCCGTATTGTGTCGCCTTCAACTTTAATGTCAATGTAGTTGTTCGTCATTTTCACGACTGTCGACAGGGGAGGAATTATAGGTTGTGCAGCGGCCTCACCTCCATTTGAGGGCGCGGTTCTTAGTTTTCCGATTGTAAACGCCGAGGAGACTGGCTGGCTCGTCTTGTAGCACTGCGACCAGGGGAACTTCCGCGTCTAGGAGAAGGGGAGGGGCTGCGATAACGTCTGGTGCTGACCCTTTGATCAGCGTCGTTTGAGTTATTGTTGCGTCCGGAGTTCGTCATTGTCCTGGCCCGATCTTGGTACATTTCGTCTCTTCTCTCATCAAGTAACCTCCTCCTGTCGCGGCAATAGCGGACAACGTGGCCGGGCCGTCCACAGTGGAAGCATACGGGCGTGCCGTCTGGGGTCCTCCACTCATTAGTGTCCCGTACTTCGACTCTTGAGCCACTTGCTTCGACCTTAGGTGCATACCAGGTGTTCTTTCTATAGTTCCGTGGTGCTGACCTCGCCGCCGATTCCATTGGGAAGGTATTTATCCCCGACATGGGAGCGAGGACTTTGTCGACTTCCTCCTTCACTATTTCCTCAAGGGAGGAGATTCTTGGTTCTTCCCGTGGCGGTGCTAGGGCCCGCTGCACTTCTTCTCTAACGATCTGTCTTATCAGAGACTGTAGATCCGTCACGTCCCCCAGGTCACCGAGCGAGGTAACATTGGGCAAGCGCTCGAATTTTGAGGCTGTCACTCGTCGTCCTTGGAGCGCCACAACGCGACGACACTCTGCGATAAACTGATCCGTCGTCGCTATGTCTCTCGGCAGAAGATACCGGTAGACTTCCTCTGCTACTCCCTTCATCAGATGAGATAGTCTCTCTTCTTCTGGCATCTGTGCATCTACTTCCCTGCAGAGTCGCAAAACATCTTGGATATAAAATTCAGTGGTTTCGCCCCTCGTTTGAGCTCGCACCTTTAGCTTTTGCTCGGCTTGACGCCGCAGGTTATCTTTCTTCCCAAATACGGATCCTAGTTGGTCTTTAAATATCTCCCACGATGGGATATTTTCCTCATTATTTTCGTACCACCGTTGAGCGGTACCGTGTAGATAAAAGTACACGTTAGCCAGACTGAGCGAATCGTCCCAATGGTTATGTCTTGCCACTCTCTCATAACCTTTCAGCCAGGCTTGGGGGTCTTCGCTGATCTCACCAGAGAACATGGAAGGGTTCCGCACCACATTCTGACAAAAGAGTGGACTCACCTGAGTGGTCGCCTCGCTTCTGTTGTTCATCGTCGCTGTGTTGTCGGGGGTAAGTCCTTGTAATCTTCTGCTTCTTCTAATAGAGCGTTCTTCTTCTTTAGGTACCCAGCTGATCTCCGCCACTTTGTAGAGTAGAATAAATTAAATAGAATTCGATGTTGAGATTAAATATAGTTTATTTAAAGTAAGGTTACAAAGAAGAGAATAACGGGAGCTCGCGCAGTATGTTTACAAAATGGCAGCCAAGAACCACCTCATCCGCGCATGCTCCCACTGTTCCACTGCGCGCGCACCTCCCGGGCCTCCCCCCGCGCATCCTTTCCAAATGGCGATGCATTCATATTTCACAATATCCTTCTTCGCGACAACGACCGGTCAGACGTCTCAATTTATGATTAATGCCAGGCAGATTCGTTGAGGCTTATAATTTACTGATAATACATCTACGCTGTAAAGGTTTCATCCTGAAGCTCTGATGGATTATACCACTGAACAGTCCCCATTACCTTCTTCTGGGCAATTTCGGCTCTGGGATGTGCTACGTCAGGTTCTTTGTGACTTGTGCAAGGTGACTTGCGGTTGTCATATAGAATCCATTTCCCGTCGTAATTTTGAATTACGTTTATGAAACAGGTCGTTATTTTGTTGAGTAGAAGTCGTGACGACCCTTCAAAAACTACACTCATTGCGAAAACTTAAGGAAGGTGTACCTTTTAGCATGTATATCGGGATTCAGACAATAACTCTGAAAGATATTTGATACACAGTGGCCTTTATTGAAGACACACGAGATAACCAAGTATGAACAAAATTGCATCTGTCTCCTAGACAACCGGCGACATCAAAGATTTCTATTATCTTTTGTCCATGAGTGTATTTTCATAATTCAATTCAAGCGGCGTCCACTTGTTGAATTTTTAACCTCTCCAATTTAACTCGGATGGCGATAAAATGTAGAGTGGTTTATATTGATCTTAGGTACCCTCACAGATAGTTTGTGTATGTGTGCTGCGATTTTTGACTGACCGCTGTCATCTCTAACGGCCGCCAAGATCTTCCTCTCTCTTCAAGACAGGTATGGCCGGTGCAGAATTTTCCCAACATCCTCTACAATTTTTTTTTGTGGACATGGCATCTGCCGGGTAAGCGGAACACTGTGGGTTCGATTCCCATCCCTGAATACTTTTATTTTTCCGTTTATCATTACTCTTCACTTTTCATCCTTTCATACTTCATCCCTGAGGTTAGAAATAATCGTTATTTCTCCTTAAAAATAAAATTTCGATTTTTCATTCAAAAGAAACACATGCGGGATAATTTCAAATGTCGTTCTACAACCTCTACAATGTACGTTCATAAGTGGTCTCTCATCTTAATTCCGATTTGAACCCAAAGAAGAAAAACTTTGAGGATATCATATTTTGATAGCATTTGTTAATGTAAGTTAAATTCACATCAAATATAGACACAGAACAAAATAAAGACCCCTAAATGATATAGAAAAATATCGACCATATAAAAGTTTAAATAACCTGAATATATTGTCAGGCAAAATATTAGCAAAAACAAACTTCAGGTTGACACGGCAATTTTTTTAGACAAGAAACCCTTATATTCATAAAATACTAGAGAAACAATTAGGCAAGTTTGCATAGAGAGAGTAGGAAAATATAAATACAAAAAAAAATAATATTCTGTTTATTATTACCCTATAATATTTTTCTTTTCGAATATGCAAATATATATCGACAATATGAAATCTTCCATCATTTTACACCAAACTAATTTTGTCTTAAATATATAATACAATATAATGCGGCTTATGATTGTAGACTCCAGGGTAGCCTAGTGGACATGACATCTGCCCGGTAAGCGGAACATTGTGGGTTCGATTCCTATCCCTGGACACTTTATTTTTCCGTTTATCATTACTCTTCACCATTCATCCTTTCATACTTCATCCCTGAGGTTAGAAATAATCGTTATTTCTCCTTAAATAAATTTCGATTTTTCGTTCAAAGGAAACACATGCGGGATAATCTTAAATATACAAGGTATGTCCCATAAGTTCCCGGACTGGGTCCATAAAAAAAAAGGTAAGATTTTTTTATTAAAACTTTTCAAAGTAATCCCCCCTTGCTTCAACGCACCAGCGCCATCGTTTCTCCCAATTGTCGAAACAGTTTTTATAAGCCTCTTTTGGAATGCTCTTCAATGCTAACGGCGATTTTTCTATTATGTCATCCCTGGTGTCAAAATGTCTTCCTTTTAGAACTGCTTTAAGTTTGGGGAACAGGAAAAAGTCATTTGGTGCGATGTCTGGGAAATAGGGTGGTTGAAGTAGGATTTGTGTCCCGTTTTTCGCCAAAAAGCTAGTCATCAAGTGCGCTGTGTGAGGGCGAGCATTGTCATGGTGTAGGATCCAGCCACCATTAGTTCATTTTTCTGGCCTTTTTTTTTCGAATCGCTTCCCTTAGACGGCGAAGAATGCCCAAATACATTTCCTTAATAACTGTTTGGCCTGCAGAAAGATACTCGTGATGAACTATGCCCTTGTTATCCGAAAAAGCGACCAGCAACACCTTGTTTCTGGATTTTTTGGGTCTAGGCTCACCCTAACCTCTCCACTCGGCAGATTGAGGTTTGGTTTCAGAGTCATAGCCATAGACCCATGTCTCGTCGCCTGTGATTATCTTGTCTTTCCATTCTGGTTCCGTTCTTGTCATTTCCATCATGTCCTCACAGGTTGCAAGCCGACACAGTTTTTGCTCATTGGTGAGGAATCTTGGGATGAATTTTGCAGGAGTCTTTTTGAGCTTCAAATCTTCGGTTACGATCCTTCCAATCGTTGTTTTAGAGATGCCTGTGTCTTGCTCTAGCTCCAGCAAAGTGGTTCGAGGATTTTCTTTTATCAAATCGGTGATTTTTTGCACATTTTCATCAGTCCCTTGAAATTTTGGGCGTCCTTGACGAGGATCATCTTCAATGGAAATTCTGCCAGCTTTAAATCTAGAATGCCATTCAAAAACAGTTGTTCTCTTTGGGGCGTCATTGGGGAATGCTTTATTAAGCATTTCAAAAGTTTCGGTTGCTGATATTTGAAGTTTCACACAAAATTCTATGCAAATCCTCTGCTTCAATTTTTGTTCCATCGTAAAATCGCCGCAGCGCTAGGTGTGACCTTTAAATAAATTAGAATAACCTTGGCGCGCGCGCAAGTACCGCCTCGATATTGGTACCACCGTGTAGCCAGATATTTTTTTCTATAATAAACAGTCAAATTCATTTACATTTTTCATTTATTTATTTTTTTATGGACCCAGTCCGGGAACTTATGGGACATACCTTGTATATCATTGATCTTCGTATATAATCAGCTTCAATTCATTCAAAATGAAGATATAATCATTTGATTTAAATATAATCAATTTTATTGTGTTAATAAAGGTATATAAAAATTACAAAATATGAATATATTTTTAGAAATTATTTCAATAAAGAAAATAAAAATGTTATAATAAACTTTACATAATATAATGTATTTCTTACATAAACAATGTCAAATCTATATTTATTACCTGGATGCAATTATTAAAATCAAAAGGTTTATTATTTTAATTATTTAAAAAAGTAATGTAGGCGCTATACGTAATCTATATATATTCAATTTATTTAAAGCGTATATTCCAGAGCTGAACATTTGTCTTCAAATAGAAAGTGAAACAATGAAATCAAATTACCGTTTTCCCAAAAGACCTATTAGGGAATTGACTTGGAGAGTCAAATTTGTTATTCCATTACTGAAAGATTTCTACTTTACAATTCAATAAAGTGCCAAGATATATTTCAATTGGTCATATTAATAAGTTTAGACACATAAATTATCTTCATTACAATTATATAAATTGATAAATTGTTCATTATCGTCTAAAATGGTATTTTGAAAAGTAAATATTACGAAATATGTGTCTTACTAGTTAATTATTTATATATTTGATAAAATAGATTAGTTATTGCATTCTCACATTGTAATTTACTTCTGCAGAGGTATTATTGTTATCAACAGTATTTTTCTATTAAATATTTAGGGACAACATTTATTTACACTAATATTTTGAAAAGGTGTTCGAAATGAAGATCACTAATCGAAAATACATGATCTCCTTTCTCTACATATAATCCGGTAAGTTTTTTATTTATCTACTTTTAATTTTCAAAGAAATATTCCTAGGTGGGTAGAAACATGGTGGGTAGAAGTTGGCGTCTACTTTTACTGTAAGTGCATCGCATGTCTACATATGTGGAAAACGCAGTTCAAATTTTGCACTTATAAGTGATCCAGAGAGCAGTTTGGTTACTTGCACTCTCTGGTGGGGTTGAACTTTTGCAAGAATCGAGGGCTAATGGAGATTTTTTTATCAGAAAAAAAAGTGCTCAATGCGGGATTCGAACCAAGGTCGTAGCGGTCGAAAACCACCGGCTTAGACCAATCGTCCACCGAGCCCCATTACAATGATATCATTCCATTAAATATATAGAGGTTAGCCATTAAAGAACGTCTCTCATCTCTAAAGCTAGCCTCTCTTTATTCAATAAAATCGTAATTGAAATCATTTTTATTTTATTCGTAATTGTCTTTATATTCAATTCATAGCTCTCAAATTTTCTTCCTTAAAAACAAAATAAATAACAAAGAAAATATTTCCATTTTCTTTTATATATAAACATGGTTCTCTACATTTTATTTTTAAAAAATACAGGATACAGATATACAAAATAACGCAATTTCTTTTCAGTCAAAATTTCTGAAAACTCTTTAGTGCTAGTGATATTCGATCTTAAAAATCAATAAAAATATTCACTGATTTTCGTTTTTTATTACTTTGTTATACTTACTGTTAAAATGGCCTTTGAGTTGTCAACTTGGAGACTCCAGGGGCTAGGTGGGGATGAGGTTAGGCCTGAATTAGAAGGAAAATAACAAAAACATTTTCAAAAAAACACTCAGAGCATTCGTCAGAGACAGCAATGATCAAACGAAGACTAGCTAACTTCGAACAAATAATAAGAATGGATGTTTGGCTAAAAGTCCATTTTATGAAGGAAGATTGATGATAGCTAAGGAATAATATGATGACCAAAAGAACTACTCACATTAATCCATAAAGAAGATGGTGCAATATGGTGAGACATAGTGGAAGTCATCTATGGCTAATAATTCATATGCTAATATGGAATTTCTGTCTATATGCGAAAGGATATTCCAAAAGCATCAATTTGCCTTAAATAGATCGCACGAATGGAAATTTTATAAGAATTAAAATTAGAAGAAATGCATTTTAAAGTCAATTATTCCAGATTATTCATATTTTAGAGTATCAAACTTTAGGAATTTTGTGGAATTTATCTTTTTACCGTGCGGTTTTTTTTTTTATTGTGCCTTGTGAAGCCTTTGCCAATTGTATGTAAATATTTATATATGATATGGGATAAAATAATATATATAATGATATTTTAATAGGCCATTTGCGAGCGCACCGTTTTTACACATATTTTATCTCTTGTACAAAAAATGGTCTTTCAATTTTTGATATATGAGATGATCATACAGCTGTTGTGATTATGTACAATGTCGTTGTCCAGAGATTGGACAAAATTTTCTAAATTTGATGTAACACCATAATTTTGGGGGTACAATGGTCAAAAATTCGTTTTATATTTAGCGAGTTTTAGAAAGCTATATTTCGCTATAACTACATTGTAACTTAGCTTAAAGAGATCATACTCACGTGCTAATGAAGGATAGATTTTATAGATCGCGTCTATAGATTAGTGAATTCATGTAGATTCATTGAATAATTAAAAATTAGATGGATTTTCTTACAGCATTATATGATGGCAGTGGAGATAGAATTTTGACAAAATTAATAAGAAATCTAGGGCTACATTACTTTTTACAATTTCTTATTTCTCGAGCTTTCGGGCAACAGCCTTCAACACGGAGACCTATAAGTATTACTTCTAGTCAATTATAATAAAAATATAATGTCGGCTCCTATATTGTTACTGATATAGTTAGCTAAAAGGTTCTTTCATTTCAATGCTCTGTTCATATTTTAGGGAATACAATATTATATATACAGTTAACACCCTGTATATAGCGCCCCCTCTAAATAGCGTCTTCCTCTCTATTGCGCCCAATTTTAAACATTAAAATGTAAACATTTTACATTAAAAGTGACCTGTCTATAGCACCTCCTCTCTATAGCACCCTATTTTGGTGAGTCCCAAGAGGGGGCGCTCTAGACAGGTGCTATAGACTGTATATATATATGTAGTATTTTAATAACAATCCAATAAATTGAGATAGACGTGAGACCCCCTATAGATGAAACATAGACATGTTGGAACAGATAAGATTGATGAGTCAGTCAGTTACTCAACACTGGCGGTTTTTGAGATGGTTAGCTTTCGTTCGGTATCGGACTTTCGTAACAACAAACCTTCATATATGTATTTTAATGATCGTAATATTTGCATATTTTACTCATAATTCATGCAAAATGTGGTAATGATTTCCAAAGAAACATGGTATTCCAGGAGGAGACTCCAGTCCGGAGCTGTTCCCCAGAGAATGTGGGCGCCAACTGATAAAGAGAGGTAATTGATCCTCTGTTGTCTTGGATTTCCTGGAGTCCACCACTTTTCTTGTCGCTTCAACACCTACACTTCTTATACATTTTTCGAAGTATTTCAAGCCTATCAATCAATATCAAAAATTTATTATTCGTTATGCCTATCACCACATTTTGGTACATGTTGCTCTCTCTGAGAGCTATATCCCCCGCATACACAAGTAAATAGAGGCACAGACTATTGGATTTTATATTTCCAATAATACTCTATACAGTAACGAATTCAGATGAGGCGAAGAAATATTTATATTTAATTATACTGTCATAAAAGTTTATGTCTATAGTTTGTTTGAATACCATTTATGATATCCTTCACTGTAGGATATATAAGCAGAATCCTCCGATACAGTATTAGAGCTCTAAAAAGCAGTCTGGTAGATTAAATTGGCGAAACCGCTGGGAGCGTTCACCACTGATGAGCCAAGCCCTCCCAATATTTTTCATCGCAATTAGGACAATAGGATCATAAATACTTTGATATCGAATTTCTTAATTAAATATTAATAATCGCACCAACTTCTATACAAAATTTAAAGAGAGGAAAATATATTCACAGATTATAAAAAACGGTATTTGTTTATTTGATATCCTTATAATTATTTGTTTCCGAGATATGTTATTCTGATTGGTAAAGTGATATAAAAATATTTAGAAAGAAAATATAAACACTACACTTTTTTTGGGATTTGAAAGCCGTCACATAAATACAGATGCCTTTTTCTGATTACTCTTGAAATATAATTTTTATTATTCCAAGTACATATGGAACAGACTGATAATCATGGTAGGTAGTATATAGTAAGTGACTTTTTTTACTACATGTGGAAATCAGTTCGGTTTTGCACCCACAAGTGTTCTAGAGCCTCGTTCGGTTAATTGAACTCACAGAAGGGATTGGACTCTTTCAAGTATTGGACCATTGAAAGCAATATTTTCCTCCAAACAAAAAAAAATCTAAATACGGGATTCGATCCCGGGTCGTAGCAGTCGATGGTTTTACCACTTCTCCATCAACCTCGAATTTGCTCTTCTTCTTCTTTCTTATCTCCACTCAATCATATTAGGGTATCAAGCCTGTAGAGCTGAGATTTGCTGATATGGTTTAAAATGTTCTACGTAAGTTTTTCTTTCAATTATTAATAATTGAAAACTTTGAGAGAAAACAGCATGTGTATTAATATTAAGAAAAAACTTGAATATTTTTCTCTGATGTACAAGCTTGTAAATCTATTAAAACAGAGATATATTGAAGTAATATGGATATTTGCAGAAAGGCTCTGATTATATTTCCATTAGTCATGTTTCCAATATGTATTCCTCAGATGTAACATACATTCTCTTAACATCTTCTTGTATTCCCTCCCAAATAATAATATAACCAACTCAAGTGCTAACTACTATAGAAATATGTATTGGGAATTTTTGGTTATAGCATCTGAGCACTCTTTTATATTGTGGCGAAGAAATAATTTATTATTTAATTTAAAATATTCAATGAAAATATTTCGAAACAGATTAAATTTAATTTAATTATTCAATGAAAATATTTCGAAACAGATTTAATTTAATTTAATTATTCAATGAAATTTATTTGGAAACAGATTTAATTTAATTTAATTATTCAATGAAATTTATTTGAGAACAGATTTAATTTAATTTAATTATTCAATGAAAATATTTGGAAACAGATTTAATTTAATTTAATTATTCAATGAAAATATTTGGGAACAGATTTAATTTAATTTAATTATTCAATGAAAATATTTGGGAACAGATTTAATTTAATTTAATTTTTCAATGAAAATATTTGGAAACAGATTTAATTTAATTTTATTATTCAATGAAAATATTTGGAAACAGATTTAATTTAATTATTCAATGAAAATATTTGTGTGTGGGAACAGATTTAAAATTTTACATTTGTAAAATCATCATTTAGTTGCCTAGCTTGCTTGCTCGATATTCTCTAGCTGTAAATAGTGGGGTTGGTTGATAATTGTCGACTAGTCGCCGTGACGTCATCAATAAATACGCTTACATCTTAAGATATACAAATACTTGATTTCTACGCTACAATATATTGTAAAATGTTCTTAATATCTCTCTCTTTCTCCCACGAATTCTCTATAGTTTAAGTAAATATCTATTCATTAAGAATTCATCTATATCTGCGGAATATATCTCTCTCTGTATATAGCCACGAGAACCTAGTATAATAGTGTACTGATATAAATTACCGAGAGGGTTCACCACTAATATGAGCCAGTTTCCTCAAAATTATTCTTCAACATCTTATTCAATGATTAGAATTCTTTTCAAATATGTCTTAAAGGGTTCGTTTTAGTTTCAATTAAATCAGAGAATCTCTAAGAAAGCATATAAATGGATGACTACAAAAACACACAAACATATAAAGTAATATTTGGATAATAAAAGACATGCAATGTTTGTGCATAGTAAAAATAATTATTTACAAATATTTCGATTGGCTAAACGTCGAAGTTTGTCAACGTACAACAACGTATTTATTTTGAATAAGAAAGCTGAGTGTCACATTATACGTTATAAGATTCAATTGAAATTAATGCATATACGCAATTGAGCAAATTTCAATATATACAATAGGTTATTATATTCAGCCAACAGAGATATTTATAAGCATGCGTTGTCACCTTTGTAAATTTTGTAATTAATTATTTGTTTGTTTTTTCACTGATTTTGTAATATAAAATCAAAAGTCATTATTTTATTATCATTACAAGCACAAGGAATTTAAGAGAAAAAAAACGAGATTAATAAAAACACAACAATGTAATTTGCATTTTCCTTATTATAAAACAACAACAAACTAAATTAACACACAATATAAAAATAATTTTATATAATTTAAAACAAAACGTGTTATACCAAAATATTAAATATTGTTTGTGTGTTGATTCTATTTTCGAAATAAATTATATGTAAATAACTTTATAAAATTTGTTGTTTGCCTGTTTTGTAGATTCGTATGTATGAGAAAATGAATATTCAAATCAATATTATGCTTCAAACTAGTTTAAATTGAAAATGTCCTTATGGATAACTCTTTATATACATATGTTTTTTTTTAATATAAAATAATATTTTATATATATATTTTATATAAATTTTTACAGAAATAACCAATTCGAAATACCAGAACAAATATAGAAGATGAAAATGGATTAAGTAGTCAAAAATGTCGGGTTTTATCCTAAACTTATCATAGAATATTGAATGATGCCTTATTATCTTGAAATTAAATATTAAAACTCTACTTTTTATTTTATTTCTTTTATATTTATATTCGATATGGAATTTTTTTCACTGTTGGGGATCTTTTATGGTTCAGACAATGAAACAACAAATAACAAGTTTACTTACAGCTGAAGTGGTTTTAAAGAATTAGGCGATTTTACCTTTTATGAAAGTATGTTAAATTTATTATTTTCAAAGAGAGATAGAAAAGAACATTTAACAATTTACATTACAATTACTAATTTTGTAAACAAAACCAACACTCCTTTGTTCTTGTTTTTATATTACAGTGTTGTCAGTCTAAAAGTATTTCAAGATCATTGATTTACAATTCTTCTTTTTTTTTCCAACATTCCCTCTTAAATCAGTGATCTTATCACATTCAACAGTTTCTTCACTTGACTTATGTTTTAAATGGTTGTCATAAGAAGGGATTTGAATTTGTCAAACTTTGGTCTGGCTAGAGGTTTTGTTAGGATGTCTGCAATTTGGTGTTCTGTTGGACAATATATCAGGTTAAACTTTTGAGCTTGATCTTTCACAAAATGATATTTGACATCAATATGTTTAGTTTTAGTGGTGAATTGGCCTGATTTTATCATTTTTATAGTGCTTTGGTTATCAACATAGAGATTTATATCAAAATTATCTGGAATTAATTCTTCTAATAGGGATCTTATGTATGACACTTCTTTGCATGCATCTGCTGCAGCAATGAACTCTGCTTCAGTGCTTGAAAGGGCAATTACAGGTTGCTTTCTGGAGCACCAACTTATGGGACCTCCACATAAGTAGACTACATATCCATTGGTACTTTTTCTAGTTTTAATATCTCCAGCAAAGTCAGAATCACAATACACATTTAATTCAAATGGCATCTCTCCATCATATGATATGCCTAAATTGGTGGTGTGATTTAAATATCTTAGGGTTCTTTTGATGTTTATAATATCTTGAGTTGTAGGATCATGCATTGACCTGCTTTCAAAATTTGTGGCAAAGGTCATGTCTGGTCTAGTTTTGTTTATCAAATATAAAAGGCTTCCAATTGCTTGTCTGTAGGGAAATTTGTTATCATTTGATATTTCAAAGTTTTTGTCTAATTCTTTTGCTACATCTGTAATGGGAGTGGGTACTGGTTTTGAGTTTTGCATATTATATCTTTCAAGAACTGATTTTGCATAATTTTCTTGTGAAAGTAAAATTTTATTTTTTTCCTCAAAACACAGATTTATTCCCAAAAAAGTTATTGGATCATTGTTTATTTTAGCTTCAAACTCTTGGCATAGTTTTTCTAAAATATTATTTAATTCTTCTTCATTATCTCCCATTAAGATACCATCATCTACATATATTGCAAGGTACATATTTCCTTTGTTGGTTTTAAAAAGACATGGCTCTGATTTTAGTTGTATGAAATCTTGGGATTTGAGAAAGGTTTTTAATCTTTCATTCCATTTTAATGGGGCTTGCTTTAAACCATACAATGCCTTTCTTAACCTACATATATTCCCTTTATAACCTTCTGGCAATTGAACATATATTTCTTCATCCAAAACCCCATATAGAAAAGCTGTTTTTATGTCAAATGTTTTAAAAACAAACCTTCTCTTAGCCATTAGAGCAAAGTATATCCTTAAAGAGACAGTGCTTATAACTGGACTGAATGTCTCATCATAATCAATGCCTGCTTCTTGTTCAAAGCCTCTTACAACTAGTCTTGCTTTGTAGCGACCATCTTCTTTCACTTTAAAGAGCCATTTAGAGGTCAGAATCTTCTTGTTTGACGCTTCATTTTATTTTACTATTTCCCAAACTTCATTTTTGGCAAGAGACTCTTTTTCTTCTTTTATTGCCTTTTTCCATTTTTCTTGATTTGGACCAGATATAGCTTCAGAGTAAGTTAGAAGAGCTGATTATGTTGTTTCATCCTGCTCTAAATAGAAGTCTTCATATCTTGATGGTGTTTGTAAACTACTTCTTGGTCTAAGATTATATTTTGAAGTACTTGGTTTTGTAGGGATATCTTCTTTGTCTTCAGAGACTTCTGGTAGACTTGGTTCTTTATTTAATTCTAGTTGATCTTCAGATTCTTCTTCTGGTTCGACAATAGGTATTTTTTCTTCTTTATTTATACATCCTTTATCTAAAAAAATTACATCTCTAGCTGTAAAGATTCGTTTGCTTTGTTCATCCCAAAGGCGATAACCATTTGGTGCATAACCTATAAAGGTATATTTTTTACTTCTGTCTTCCAATTTCTTTATGTGTTTTAGGGTTTTGACATAAGCTTCACAACCAAAAAGTTGTAAGTTTGACAAATTTGGTCTTTTGTTGAACCAAAGTTCTGCAGGGGTTTTCTCTAATTCTTGAGTAGGGCTTCGGTTCAGCAAATAGGCTGAAACCCTTACAGCTTCTCCCCACATGTATTTTTCTACACCAGAATCAATCAAAAGAGCTCTAGTTTTCTCAATCAGGGTTCTATTTAATCTTTCGGCTTTGCCGTTTAGCTGAGGTGAGTGAGGTATGGTGAAATCCATAATGATTCCTTTAGCTTTGCACCAGGATTTTATATCTTCATTTACATATTCTCCGCCATTGTCACATCTTATTTTTGAAACTTTTAGATTCATTTGGTTTTCTGCTTCTGTAATAAATTCTTTTAGATATTCTTTTACTTCATATTTATTTTGTAACAAATACACATAACAAAAATGTGTGTAGTCATCAAGAAATGTTAGAAAATAGTTTTTGTTGTCATGGGTAGTGAGATCTAAAGGTCCACATACATCTATCTGTATGGATTATTTCTAAAGGCCTTTTTGATTTTGTTCTAATGGAATTGAATGGCTTTCTTACCTGTTTAGCTTTAATGCATGTTTCACAAATTTCATCTTGACTTATTTTTTCTATGTTTATTCCATTTACCATAGATTTTAATTGTTTTAAGCTTGAAAAACTTATGTGACCCATTTTTCTGTGCCATTTTAGCATTTCTTCATTTTGGGTAGCTGTTAGGTGAGATTCTTCAATTTCGGGGTTTTCTGTTTCTATATTTATTGTATAGAGTCCATTTTCCTGTTTTTCTCCTTCTAAATCTTTTTTTCCATTTTTACGACAAATACCTTTTCATCTTCAAAGACGACTTTGCCTTTATTTCTGGTAATGGCACTTACCGATAGTAAATTATTTGTCAAGTTTGGTACAAACATCACCTCCTTGAGATCACATTTTTTCCCTTGAATTTTTCCGACTGATTTTGCTATTAGTTTCTTCCTTTTTTGCTATTGATATTTTTGAGTTGCAATCTACTTCATCTAGTAAAAACTTTTTACTATTTATCATATGGCTTGTTGAGCCACTTTCTACAATGAATTCTAGCAATTCCTCATTTTTACATTTTAAAGTCTCTCCTGCAAAAAAGGACAATTTTTTTTCATTTTTGTTTCTGAAAAAGCAATCCTTTTCTTTATGATTTGTCCTTTTACAAATTCGGCAAGGAATATTTTCCTGGAATTTATTTTGAGATTTCTTAAAGAAGCATTGGTCTTGAGTATGATTTGTCTTTTTACAGATGGTACACCATTTTTTATTTAGTCTACAATATTTTTATAAGTGCCCGCTCTTTTTGCAGTTAAAGCACTGCTTTACTTTAGTAGCACTCATGGCTATTCCCTCTTCAGGCTTTACTTTTTGTTTAGTTTCTTCAAGTGATAGTCTTGATATTAAGTTTGTTAACGTTTTCTCACTTTTTGGTGTCGAATCCCATGCTGTGCTGAAGTAATTAAAGTAGTCTGGCAAAATGCTCAATATTTTAGAAATTACAAAGCTTTCCTCAATTTCTTGTTTTACATTATTTAGTTTGAATACTAAATTTTGCATTCTGCTTATATTTGTTGCCATATCTGTATTTTTGTCAAATTTGAATCCATGAAATTCTTGTAGTAATTTGCATTTTAATTGCTCATCTTCTCTTTGATAAATGGCTACTAGTTTTTCATACATTTCTTTTGAAGTTTTGCAATTTAGAATGTGTGTTAAAACATTCTTTTCAATGGTTAACATTATGTATTTTTGTGCTTTGGCGTCTTTTAGGCTCCATTTATCTTTTCCAGTTTCATCTTTCAAGTCTTCAAACAACGATTTTCCATTTACAATATCTAGAAGGCCATTTGCTTTGAAAATAATTGTTATCTGAAAATTCAATAAATCAACATTTTCAGGATTTTTAAGCCTCACACAATATTTGCGATATTGTAAACAATAATTGCGATATTATAAACAAAATATTCGTATTTTAAATGTAAACGAGTTTTTATCAAATGAAATATATGAAATAAGGTTTCAATAAGAAAATAGCAATTTTAATTCGAAATATCAATTTTCAAACTTCGAAATTTTGTCATTTTAAAAAGGTTTTGTTAAAATTAAGTATTAAAGCTATGAATTAATTTTATTTCACATAAAATTTAGTCTATAATATTGTATTGAATATTTAAATGACTTTGTTAAATTAGTGATTGAATCGGAAAATAATCGCATTTGAGCTCTAATAAAATGTTGATATAAGAAAATAAAATATCCTTATTAAATTTTAAATAATGCCGTAAAAGTGTAAGACCTCTATTTATATACAAAAATATATTTATTCAAATCAAAAATTCCCTTAATGAAATCAAATATTTAATATAAAAAAAGGTATAGCTATTTATATTTAAAACGTCCTTGATTTATTTTCTTCCCGATGTTATAGCGACTCAGTCACTTTCCTCAGACGAATGAGGTAAAAATAGTTGTTTAGCTATATCATTTTTGAATATTCCTAACCATCAAATAATTTTTAAAAAGAAATCAAAATGCTCTTAATAAACTCGAAAGTGTCCATCACATTTGAATCGAATATGTCCCTAATAAAAAAGACGTATCGAAATAAAAGAATTTATAGACTTAAAATATAAAATAATGCCACTTACAACAACTATTTCCTATTTTTATACATTAATTTTATTTTTAATAATCATAATATAGATAAAGAATTCTTCCTGGATTCAATTTAGACGATAAAAAACATGGCGAAGGAAGACGAGTATCTTTTATATATATAATAAAAGATACTCGTCTTCCTTCGCCATGTTTTTTATCGTCTAAATAATCATAATACTTGGGAAATAATTCTCTAACAAACGATAATTAAATATTCAAAAGAGAAATTTGAGAAAATTTCACCTAGAACAATAATGAGCTTTAAAATATCCTTATTGGCCATGACAAGCAACCAATCATCCTGCGTGAGATGAATTCACTAACTCTCTCCCTCGTATTTCATCGGCACACTACATTTCTTATACAGACGAGACTATGAATCACATTGCCGCCTTTTTATCTTATCTTCTTCTAACATTTCTCCCCAAATAAGCTTATCGCAATATCTAATTCTTTGGAGGTAATTCATTTCCATCATAATCCTAATTTCTTAAAAATCATTTTCAAGTAAACGTTTCGGCAAAAAAAAATCGCTATTTAAATTACCAAACGAACTGACGTATACCTTCAAAAACAAATCCTGCCGCCATTTTAGTAACATCCGGCCTATAATGGCTTTGGTTTCACTTAAAATGGCCTCCGGATTTCAGCAGAGTTATAAAAAGAAATTTATATCG
This sequence comes from Cordylochernes scorpioides, assembly GCA_030710605.1. Lineage (NCBI taxonomy): Eukaryota > Metazoa > Arthropoda > Arachnida > Pseudoscorpiones > Chernetidae > Cordylochernes > Cordylochernes scorpioides. Next base: position 200,584,932 of record CP092863.1, on the reverse strand, counting down.
TCTGCTTTTTTTTACGTCTGCTTTTACGGAAAGATCGTCTGAATTCTAAATGACGCCATCAGAATGATTGAAAGTGTCGTTTGACTTGCCTATTTATAAGCGGGTGACGTCATGTCCTGAGACCAATACTTCATCTGACGATGAGTGATTTTGAAAAGATGGTAAAAGATGAGTTCTCATCTTGTAAAAGAATGAAGCCATTCTTTTAACCTCAAATTTCATCTTTCTTCACATTCCTGTTTTTGAGGGGCTCCCTATTTCTTTATTGCCTTCACCCTTTTTTTGGGTCATTAAATCCAGGCCAGAAATAGGCAAGTCCCTGTTAATTGACTTGTAGGAAACTCAACCCCACCGGCTCTAGCCAAGGGCGTTAGAGCTAACAATGGCTACTAACTTGGGATTTATGGGTCTTCAGGATGAATGGGAAATTTGGCCACTGGAATGTTGTTACACCCCAGGGGTCCTATCCCATTTCAACCACCTTCTAAACTTTAATTACCGTTTGTATATAGGGTCCACATTAGATATTGATCGGTTCGACTAGTGATTGGTTTTGTTCCATCGGCTTGTGAGAATACAAATGAGAGGATGACTTTCTCTTTTTGAATTTGTGAGAATGTTTAAAGATTTCTTCCTGTGGTTAATCTGTTTAAAACCGGTGGTCTTAATAAAGTTTTGCTTGTGTGAAATTCCTAATTGTATTAAGAATGATCATTATTTTAGGTAAAATTGTTAATGATTATATATAAATTTGTTTTAAAATATATGCGGGCAAACATTTGATTTTATAAATAGTCTGTATTTCTCTAAAGATTGTTTTGAATATGTTTCATTTCTTTTAAGAAAAAGGGGTTTCACACCTATTACCTGTATACAAGAATAACCTATTTAAAAATAATATAAAATAGTTTATTATCAATAATTCGTAAATTTTGTGTACTATCGTTTTAAATCATCTCTATAGAATGGCATATTCAGGCAAACATAAGAGTTTCCATTTATTATATATATAGATGTGTACGACGAAAGTAGATTGCTTTCAATAAATAAGAGACATGAGGTATGGTAAAAAGTAAAAACATGGGACGTCTGCCAATCATCGCTGGACTCCGCTAGAGGCTACCAGCTATTTAGAAAATAATTTATTTTTTTTAATAACAAATTATCAGTTTTAAAATTTCTACTCTGCAAACTTTCCTCATTGTTTCTCTTGTATTTTATAATTTTTAATTTGTTCTCTTGTGCCTTAAATAAATTGCCGTGACATCCTGAAGTTTGTCTTTCCCAATTTTCTATGTTACATATTGTAAATGGGAATAAGGTGGGGCACTAACTTTCTTGATAAAAATTAATTCAAAACAATATATTTTTCTCAGAAAATAGAATTCAGGTCAGCCTTGACAAATTCAGATAAAAAGCCAACCTTTAAACCATGGTGCTGAATATTTGGTAGAATCGGCTGATATAAATCTTCCCATAGGATGTTATGAAATCAAAACCACCTCTATACTGATGTGGACCAATGCCAAATACAAATGTATATGGGTTGGCTTTTGTCTGAATTTTTCAAAACGGATGTTGTGGCTTCCACACTGATATTTATCTGCGGGTTTAGCGATGAAGGGAGAAGTGTCTCTTTTTCATATGAGCATCATCTCCTTCCTAAAAATATAAAATAATATGAATGGAAGAGTAGGGAAGAGCATTGCTCGATACAATTTCCTGAAATTATATGTATTCATCTCTATAGACCTATAAGCTTATGTCCATAGGTTCCTAAAACATTCCTAAGCTGTCTTCCATAGTAAATGCAGGATATATAAGAAATCCAATGCAATAGTAGAGCGGTCTGGATATTAATCTGGTGAAACCGCTGAGAGGGTTTACCATTAATGAGACAAGCCCTCTCACTCAATAACTTTCATCTTGTAAGGTCTGTAGAGATAATATTTGAAGATATAAGTAAAAAGAAACACCTTGCCAAAAAATATTATTACCACAAATTTTATCAATAGATGGTAATTAAATTTATAAATGAATGTATATGTAATATAAGAAAAGAAGTTAAAAATTATTTGTTCAATATTTGAACTCCCAAATACCCCGACAGAAAGATGTTACTGCGGCAGACGCCTGGAATGTAAACAAATGACGAGGCAATATTTACCTATGCCGTTACGTCGGTATTGTCACCAAGGTCATTGACCTCCCTCACATACCCCAGTAACACATTGGGGAAAATCCTCCCCCCCACTGGAGATAATTAAGGAACCAATATTTGAAGATGAAATTCCTAGTTGTAGAATCGCCGAATGTCGTGGTCCATTTGGACGAGGAAATCGAAGACTAGAACACGGCGGATTCCACACTAGCTTGTTCTGTGATTCGCTACCCATGACGTATGCACGAAGGAACGAAGGACATACGTCGGACCAGGAGGCTGTTGTTGGGTGCTGGGCTGTCTGGAGTACAGGAGCACCATCTATGCTTCCTTCCTTCCTGTGGTGAATCTGTATGAGACCGGTGGTCTTTATAAAGCTTTGTGTGTGTGTGTAAAATTCCTATTTGTATGAAGAATGATCATTATTTTAGGTAAATTTGGTAATGTTATACAGACATTCATTCAAAAAACGTTTTCATGCAAACATTTGATTTTATAAATTATCTGTATTTCTTCATATATCATTACTAAGACAGAAGAAGAGTATCTTTGATAAAAATCTCGCTTTTTCACACACACACACACACACACAGACACAAATAAATACTTATTTATAATTGCTTTTGGCAATATGTGTTTCTTTTCACTTATACAATCAAATATTATCCCTACAGACCTTACTACAATGATAAGTTATTTAATGAGAGGATTTGGATCATCAATGGTAAACACTCTCAGCGGTTTTGCCAACTTAATCTTCAGACCGCTCTACTATTGTATTGGATTGGCTTCCTCATATACTACTGGATATATAAGAAGGGTACCACTGATGATCCAATATCTCTTATTCAATAACTTTTATCTTTGTAGTAAGGTCTTTAAAGATAATATTCGAAGATATATGTGAAAAGAAACACATAGTCAAAAATAAATATTTCATATTTTAGCGATAGATGACAATTGAATTTAAAAAATACCTTTTAGTATTTATATATTTTATCAATTTCTATATAAATAATATATATTAACAAATATTTAAAAAAAAAGACATTCTGTCGTTGGGCGAAGCTTGTCTTTTATTGGTGGTAAGACGCAATCGGTCAAACATGGCGCTATTCTACTGGCTGTAGTGAAATAATACTAACATGACTGATATTTATAGGAAACAAAGTCTTGTTAGCGCTATATCGCTACAGTCAGTAGATGAGGTCGTTCTTGAAATCTTAAGTCTCATCCACCAATAAAAGACACAGGCTACCCCCATCAACCTACTGTATTTATTTTAAGAAATCAAATGTGCATATTTTATATTTATATAAAAAAGAGAAAGATAGAGCGAATGTCTTTAATTACTAAAGTAACAAAAAAGAAAGAAAACAGTGTTTTGTGCTTCTCCTATCTGTGATGTCCAGATTTCTGTAGCGTTTTCTGGGTGTTTACTGCTTTTATTTTATAGTTAACCAGTTTTATTTTGAGTCATAAGTATTATTTTTATTTAACATTTTTATAACAATATAAAAACATATTTATACCAACGTCATAGAGAGAGACAGAAAAAGAGAGAGAGAGAGTACTTTCGTAGAGTCTTTTTAGTTGATTGCGCGCTTTGTTTATTTGGAAGTGAAGGGAATAATTTCACCAGTAAAACACGAAATAGTCTCTACTCCTATTATTTCAATTGGTCTTCTCTGTTTTACTGCCCTAAACTATGGAATCCGTCGAAAAGTAAGAAGGTAGAAACTAAAATATAATATTTTAAAAGAAGATAACAATTAAGAATTTTTTTAAGGTTGAATATTTGCGATTCAATTTTGCCAAGTTGAAGTTTGGCCAAGACCCAAATGCAAGCATAAATACAGTCTTGGTGATCTCCATCAGTCAAACCTGTGGAGAACTTGTTGAGCACATGTGAAGTCATATGAAAATTGGATATTGAATAAATTTACATAATTAGGGGTCAGTCCAAACCAAACCTAATTGCATACTCCGAGATGCAAATTAAGCCGTGATTATACCGCTTGCCAATTAGCAGCATGTTTAGCTTTCAGTTGATATTGGCCCTCACATGGATCTGGCATGGGTGTTCCTCAGGAACATAGGAATTAAAATGATTTCTCTATGTATTTATAAATCAACATTTATAGTATATGTGGTGCACAAGATACTCTGGGTTGACTAGGATTACCTTACCTCAGAGAATTCCAACTCTTGTGTTCTTACACGTTCATATCTTTATGATCAACTAAAAATGTATTCCTTCTTAGAATTGGAGTATATTTTCGAATATAAAAAGTAAGTCAACAGTAAATCACTATCCCTAAATACGTAAATACAAGAATTTATGTGCACCCATATATTCTTGAGCATTAAACAATCCACATGTATTTAGAAGTCAAAAGGCTTATTTTAGATTAAAATATAAGGAATCTCTTCATTTTTATTCCAAAATAAACTTTTGGGGACATAAATCGAATAAACGTATATTGAATCGCTTTCACCTTTTCGAAAACAGATTCCTTTATTTCATGGTCGTACTAATGATGGTTGGTTTTGCTAATGATGGCGGGGTTTCTATACATGAAGAAAGCACTTTGTAATGGCAGAGTGAAGGATTCCCGTTTGGTTGCTTACTTAAATTGGAAAGAAGAGAGATAAATAAGCACTTTGTAAGGAACACTTGTCTATTAATAAAGTGTATAATGTGCACAATTTATTGAGGAATTATAATAAGTAATTTATAAGGATTTTTCCAACCAGAAATCCAACCTCTTCTCTACGTGGTGTATAGAAAAAGCAACACAAATGGTGGACTGTCCTGTTGGGTGAAGTACTGTGGTAACTTTGTGAACCTACGACCGCTATGGTAGCTGTGAAGGCCTGCAGGGAAATGTGGCTGACTAACGGGGCAATGACAACCCATTATTCCACGGAGCAGCACTGAAGAGAACCTTCATGCGGATAGAGTATCTCAGTTTGCCAAGGTTGTGAACAGAATACATGGACCTATTTGACCTGTTCCATGGTCAAGACATCACCACCACCATGATAATATTGAATATTAATGAATACTCTGTACAATATGAAAGAGTGTGTTTGTTAATACCTTTATAAGTCGTATTTAATTGAAAGCCGTTTGAACCACATTTCCCACTATGCACGATCTGTGAATACACGGTTTGTAAGGCACTAAGTAGAATTCGTGAAAAAGCATTTCATAAAAACACTAATTACATTAGATGTATTTTTAAATATTTGAAGCGCCTGTGAATATGATTATAGTAAGCTAAAATTCATCCAAGGTTGGTTAAAGAATGGTTTGAATGGTTTTAACAGCGGTATGGCTCCAACCATTTGAAATTCATAGAAGAATGACGTATGGCGAGAAATTTTGATTTAAAACAAGAGTTACCAATTGTGATATGAATGCCGAGCAGAGGACATGAGGAATCGTAATTTTCAAGAACTATTCTATTCAAAAAAAAAAGTTCAAATTTCATAATAAAACATCCTCTGAGGGGGAAATCGACTTACGCAGCGACCCATTTGAACGCTCTATGCAATCTCTGGTGTACCTTTGTGGTTGGTTGTCTTAGTACTGGTACACCCACTACTAATCCTTGATATAAGACCTCAATTCCAATTTTATTTATATATAGCCACCTTTTTTTATTACCAATTTTTTTCCTAAAACTGTTTTATGTTTACAAAAAGAAAATCTATCTTTTCCCAGCACTTGTTGAATTATTCCCGCTTTATTTAATCTTCTTATCTAATCAACACCTGTCTTTCTTATATCTTCTATGGCTTGGGGAATCTAACCTTTTTTGAACAACCTTGGTGGCGTGAAGCACCTTGGTACTTTGATATAGTGTATTGCGGCTTGTCTGATTGCTACATTCATTTTTGGGCTCAAAAATCTTAATTTTTGGTTAGTAGCCCGTAAAACCATATTCTCTCTTTTTTACTTTGGCCGACTCAAATCTTTCTGTAGATATGTAAATACGTAATATTTTATTTTTTTATGTAAATACGTAGTCTTTTATTACTTCTTCGCGTATTTAGTAAGGCATTATTTCATCCTCAATTATATTATCATATCAATTAAAGTAAATTGTGATATTTAAACTGTTTTTATTATTCTTTCCACACGACTGCAAACCATTTGCATAATAATCATGCATACTCAAAACTTGAAGCAAATAATATCCATCTCAACAATATATAATATAAAAGTAAACACCGAATATTTTAACATAACATACGAGTATATATAACAGTAATATATGCATATGTTACTGTTTTATATATACAAGGGTCACTTCAAAGGTTTTTGCCATCAACATTGAATAATTAAAAATAATATTGTAGCGTAGAAATCTGGTCTTTGTATATCTGAAGGTGTGAAAGTATTTATTGATAACGTCACGGCGACTAGTCGACAATTATTAACAAATTAACACTATCTACAGCTAGAGAATATCGAGCAAGCAATCTAGTCAACTAAATGATGATTTTACAAATGTAAAATTTTAAATCTGTTTCAAATATTTTCGTTGAATAATTAAATTAAATAATAAATTATTTATTCGTCACAAAATATTATTTATAATCTACATACCTAACATAAACATTTTCATAAAATAGTAACAAATCCTTCTTTGCCATGACAATGCAAGACCGCACACATCAGCTTATTCATCCACCATATTCATCAGACCTAGCACCTTGTGACTTTTTTTATTATTTCTATAAGTTATTGTTGAAAGGGATAAAATTTGACACTGCTGATGAAGCACTGCAAGCCTTTATCAATGCCGTAAATTCCATCCCCGAATATGACTGGTGTAAGTGCTTCGATAATTGGTTTTTACGGATGAAATTTTGCATAGGTGCTAAGGGTAAATACCTTGAAAACCTCTGAAAATTTGAAAGTTGCAGCCTTAATAAGAATAAGTGATTGCAAAAACTTTTGGAGTGAACCTTTTATATTTAAATATTGCAGCATTTACTTTTATATATAAAAAAAAATTAAAATCTACCTGCATTTTTTACCTAACATAAACATTTTCATAAAATAGTAACAAGTGCTTCTTTGCCATGACAATGCAAGATCGCACACCTCAGCCCTTTTATTTTTATATAAAATATTTCCTCCTTTATCTCGTTTCTTTTATTTTTGTTTTATGCAAAGCAGGTTACATACTTGTTGTTTGTATTGAGCTATTTATTTGATCGTCTCGGCTGAGTGGATCGAGACTCTCTTACTAAGAATAAAACTTTACTTAATTTTAACATCAACTGCTTCTGTTCAAGTTATTTTCTACGTAACAATATATATACAATATATGCATATATTCCAGGCAGCAGAATATCGAGGTATGACCCAAGTTGGAAGTAAACCCCGCCATGATCCGGTATATCCTGCTTATTAGCAACAATTAGCGTAATTGACGTGGCGAGTCGTGAGCAAATATTGCAATCATCTCAACCATGGAGACATTTACATATTCTGTCCATCTTGTACAACAACGAATTGGTGGTTTCCCCTTACATATTTGTTTATTATTATAGAAGCAATAACGCCCCATCTATATATAACAAATGAAAAAATTTAGACGCGAATGTTTCTTTCAAACATAAATCAAATTACTACTGTCCTTACTGCGATTTATTTTATTATTATCCCTAGTACACGTGGTACAGGCCATGATATTCGTGGTGGGTAGTTAGCGACTGCTTTTACTGTAAGTGCACCGCATGTCTACAAATGTGAAAAACAGTTCGACTTTTGCACTTACAAATGTACCAAAGCTTCGTTTGGTTACTTGCACTCACTGGTGGAGCTGGTCTTTTGCAAGCATTTTTTTTTAATTAGAAAAAAAGTGCCCAATTCGGGATTCGATCCCGGGTCGCAGCGGTCGAAAACAAATGGTTTAGACCATCCTTCCACCGACCCCCCTCACTGCGATTGTTCACCACTGAGGAGCTAAGCGCTCCCAATATTTTTCATCGCAGTAAGGACAGTAGAAGAGTGTTTTATCTGTAAAGAAAAAATCGCGTCTTAATATGTTTTCATTTGCTTTATATTTGTTTATGCTTACCTTTTCTACACACTTCTTTATCATTTACTTCCTTAGCAACTTATAATATATTTTCTCGATTGTGTTTTAAGGAATCCTTTCAACCTGCTGAATTTTAAAACTCAATTTTATCCGTGAGATATGCTTATTATAATTGATTTTCTCGCATGTTAATTATTTCATAGATGTTTTACCTCTTTAAGATTTCATGATATATTACCAACTTGAACTATTTTTTAAATAAATCAAATTTCTACTGCTCTTACTGCAATGATAAATTAATGGGAGGGCCTGGCTCATCAGTGGTGAATCCTCCTTGCGGTTTCGCCACCTCCCATTAATTTATCATAGCAGTAAGAACAGTAGAAAATTGTTTCATTTAAAAAAGAATCATACCCGCCAAAAATAGTTAGCATTTCTTATATATCCGATTGTTTAAACGATATAAAGACTGTTATTTCAGAAATTGTGATGTTTTGTATTATTTTTATTTATTAATTCGGCGTTATTTAACAATTTCTTCAGCGGTATATACTCGATTGTTCAAAAGCTCAAATGTTTTAATATTTTAAAACCTCAATATGTAAATTTAAATATATAACAGAGATGAAGGTTTCAATCTTGTGTGTGTGATCATACATAGTGTTGTTTAAATTTATTTTACTTCATTCATCTATCAAATGCATATACCATTATTTATATTGTATAAATGACCGTTGAACACAGCTACATGGGCATCGTCAATCCATGGCCATCTTCCGAACTTCGACTCTGCAATGATCATACATTCAAAAACCTCTACCAAATTCCAGAAACTTACTTTTGAAGATTCAATATCCTTCAAAAACTCATCCTTGCTCAATAGACATGTAGAAATATAAACCAATATTGATAGTTAATTTATTTTAAATATAAGTCATCTTAAAAATAAATAAAATGTTTCGTGGTAGATCACTAGCATCCCAAATATGTAATTAAAGACTCATCTACTTCAGACACATAATGGGAGAAAATGGATTAGAAAAGATGATGTGGGGAAATTTGAAGAAAGAAGGAAGAGAGGAAGACCTGAGCTTGCTAGAAGGGGTCAAGAAAGTTACCAGAAGGTCACTAGATGGACTGCGAGTGATGACCACTAACAGATGAAATTGGAGAAAATTTGTTCGTATTGTCACCAAAGGTCAAACTCGACTTAATGGACACTAACAACCATATTATTTGGTATACTCAAAGCATAATTTTATCTCAAAAATTCATATAAATTTTTCGATCAAAAACTGATATTTCTTTATTGATACATTTCTCCTTTTTATTTATAGATTTATTTTGATTTATATTGATCTTTTTGTGAAATTTTGACACGAATAAAAATGATGAATTCTCATTTTTTGAGCTATTTGAAAACATTGCTAACGAATATAACAAATGTGATAAGCAAACCTTCTCAAATAGTGAAAAGGACAACACTCTGGGTGCGAGAGTAAGTGAAAGGATGGGCGACGTAGCCTTGACCCCAGCACCCCCTGCTGGCTGGTTAATGGGGCAGCCCTCTCTCCAACTTTCTCTGTCTGCACGTCTGGTGCACGGATTGGATCACATATACACGTGTCTTTATAATGACATATAGTCTTTATGGCTTATTGCACAACTGAGACTCCTATGGATGTTATTCCCATAGCGCTGGAAGACTGACTGTCCTTTAACTTGTGACCTATGTAATATCAGAATACAAGGCGATTTCATGCATACAATATTTACTTGCTGTTGTTTGGAGAAACAAAGTGTGAACTCTTGGGTGATTTATCCATGTCTCAATCCGATAGTCAACAAATTCATAAATGGATAAATGCAATGACGTTTGATCAAGGTCTTCTTTTTGGTTTATATAAATTCTACAAGGCCGCAGTCACCGTTCGGAGGAGATTAATAGAATCGCCGAATGCCGTGGTCCATTTGGACGAGGAAAGCGAAGACTAAAACGAGGCTGATTCCACACTAGCCTGTTCAGTGATTCGTTAACCATGACGTATGCACGAAGAAACGTCTGGCCATTGGACATGTGTCGGACTTGGAGGCTGTTGTTAGGTGCTGCGCTGCCTGGAGTAAAGGAGCTCCATCTATGATTCCCTTCTTCTGGTGAAACTTTATAAGACCGGTGGTCTTAATAAAGCTTTGTGTGTGTGATATAGTCTTTATACGAGTGATGGTTACCCAGAAATATTCGAATAACAAAATTTATGGCATTCTTTATTTTACAGTTGGTCTCAAGGACCACGCCATCACCATCTCCGTAGTGGGAAAGTACGCGATCTATGTTTTATTCGTAGATCGCGAAATGCGTGGTGTCGCTGGAGACCGGCTGGCGATTCTCCACCAAACTCTGCAGCGGTGGCAGAGGCGCCATATTCATTGTACATAGTGTTATATATATAATTATATTTGTATTTAAATAGTGCATACTGTGCACTTTTGCATGTATTGACAAGATGTCAATAAAATTATTTTAATTGTCAATTGTCTTTATTTTGAGGTGTTGCGAGCTTTCGAGTAAAAACCTGATCTTCAAGGGACAAATCCAAACACCAATGAAGAGAGATGTTATCAGACGTGTATAAGACTATATTATATATGACATTATGGTCTTATCTACGTCTGATAACATCTCTGCTCATTGGTGTTTGGATTTGACCGTTGAAGTGCAGTTTTTTTGCTCTAAAGCCCGCAACCTCAAAATAAAGAAAGTCTTTGTCATAAATTTTGCCTATATCGTCTCAATTTACAGGTGTTACATTCGAGTCACCTTGTCCTGACTATTTACACATGGTGAGTTGGTGGAGTAGAGGTGGCAGACCTTGCAGGAGGGCAGCTGAACTTAATATGATTTGACCAAGTGACTATATATATATATAGAGAGAGAGAGAGAGAGAGAGAGATATATATTTAATTAAAAAGGTATATATTGTACCAAAAAATTATTTATTTTACCAATAATAATAAATAATATTTTGATCCAATATATGCCTTTTTAATTAAAGATTTATTTATGGATTGCTCTATTTTCAAAACAGAGAGATATGTAAATACATATAACAATGGTCAATAAATACACAACAGATTAATTATTCACAGAAATATTCTCGAATGGCTTATTTTCAACAAGTTGTTCAAATGAATAAAAATTGGTAGAAAGTGAGAGAGATTATAGCAGAGGCTAATATACATGGTTGTTAGGTGTTTGATTTTAAGATTTATTAATGTCCTTGTTTATTTAAATCTGAAAAAATTTGTTTTCAATTTATTTCTTAAAATATAAATTTGATACGAGATATGAAAAGGTTAGATTTCTATCAATAAAAAGTCGTTTTTAGCGGAAGCCTTTTTGCCTGGTACATCTTATTCAGTCTCCCTCAACAGAATGCGCTCTACAAGTTAATGTGGAAACAATATTGTAATCAATAATTATTTTAACATTCGGCAAAGAAACTCAATGTTATGACAGGCAATTGGATTTAGAACGACAGAACAAGGAACTGAAAGAATCTCAATCATCATGTTAGAAGACTTTGTTTTAAAGGAACTAATAAAAATCGTCACCGACTTTTTTCACCACTTCCAGCCCTCATAACTTCACGGTTGGAGAAGGAAGGGCAGTTTTTTCCAGTACCACCCAGGTTTTCTTACAGTTCTCTCTGTGTCCCCCACGTTGTGAATTATCGAAGATTCTTGGAAAGGTTTTCTGCATATAATTCTGATAAAAAAATTAATGACTAAAACATATTTTCAAATTTTACCAAATTCTCTATTTTAAGAATTTAATTTTAGATTGCATATTTTAACAGATAATTAATTTTCTAATATAAAATAGTTTCACTGAAGAGCTTTGAACAAGGCATTTGATTATATTTATATGTATCTCTACACAGGTTTTATTGTCCGGCACTGAAGGAGGAGAGAGAGAAATTCTTCGTCAAAAGATTGGTTATGAAAACGATTCGCCATATGTTCTCTAATGAAAAGCAAATCCAATGCATTAGCTTTTCACAAATTCTGTAAAACAGCACAGACAATAGACGTAACAGATGATGGATCCAGCTTGAAGAAAGGTCGATGTTAACTCCACTTTCTGTAGATAACTGCTATGTTTACTTCTGTTTACACATCTGGGATAATTCTGTATGAGACGTGTCCTTAATAAAGGCTTTGGATTGTTGTTGTATTTATACGTATCTGCAGTCCTAGAAGCTCATGTACAGAGATAATCTCAATACCTATATAGTATATCTTCCTTAGAAAATACAGACGGTATAACAAAATAATTCCAATATACAATTGTAAAGCAATTTGGAGATTATTTTGGTGAAACTGCCGAGAGAATTCACCACTAACAAGCCAAGCTTCCTCATTAAATGTTTCTATCATCGTAGTAAGATTTGAAAGAGTAGTTTTTTATTATTTATTTGAAAATAAACAATGTAGAGAGAGTTAAAATCTTACAGCATATTTTTGACGCATGACTTCGTTTATTAAGATATGAAAATAGGAAACATGGCGATATTTAAAGGGAGCGGTGCCTTTTTCGGAACACATATATATATACATGTGAAAAAATACAAATAAAAAGGTCAGGTGTTAATATTAAAAAATAAATTAGGCATATACTGACCACAAACATCTTTCGGTAGATTAAGATTTTGAGTCAATCTAAGAACAATGGAGTAACAATAATCTAACATTGAACTCTGCAAACTTCAACTTGATCTTTCCTCTGAACTAAATGATCTCCATATGATAGATGTTGACACTTAGATCCTTGGTAGAAGTTAAACTGACACGGAGCCTATCTTTTCCATTTATAAACACATGTTCAGAAAGGATGGCCAAATACATTATTCAGCTTAAAGACCTTTGCATTTTTTTTTATCGTCGGTATGTTTTAAGGAACAATAAAACAGATAATTTATGGTAAAAACACTCGTAGATACTCATTTTAAGCGTCATTGAAGAAAAACCTCTACTATTCCCTTCCTGGCAGTTCAAAGTGCGCGTGAAACCCTAGTTTTTAAAAATTTCTTAATACAATGAACCATGTTTACTTGTATATCATTCTTGAAAATGCAGCTTTTCGGTGGCAGCAGCATTGGTAACACATTACTTCTATTGTTGTCTACAGATAAGTAGGATAAGACCTCTATTGTGAGAATTTCAAAACCTAATTTCAAACTCCAATAACAAATTTATATAAGAATTTAATAGTTCAAATGCATATTTGATCAATTTCTTTAGATAACCTTTGTTGTCATTACACACACACACAAAGTGGTGACATCATATATATATATATAGTTCAGGTAGGAGAATTCGTGTGTTCAGCACCAAAGTGAGAAACCTGAAGCCATCCCTGTCCCAGCCGCTCTTTGTGTTGGCGATACACAAGTCGGAGATAAATGGTATCATCCCATGGGGCGGCTTATGTAACAACAGGTCAATGGTCCCATAAAACCTTCGTGTTGCTCTCACTCTCTCTCTTGGACTTGTTTCGAAACAAAGTGATCTTTCTGACACTTATCGTCCATCAACCAAGGCCTCTCTACGAGTTTTCGTCCTGAGCGTTGAAGTCAGGTAGCTAACTAACAGACCACCTGATTGGCACCCTGAGCCCCTAATACATACATAATATTGTATTTAAAAAAGGCATCTCCTTATCGTGCAACTGAAAGTTGCTGATTGTTTGCGTTATCTGTCAGCTTTCACAAAGCTGACGAGAGCCAACAGCCCGAAACGCGTATGTGGTTAGTTTTTCTTGATTAATCAAGAATGGGTATTTGGCCAATTCTGGAATGATAAAAATCAAAGATTAGTTTATATTTATTCCAACAGATGGCGCAAGCCATCAGAAACTTTCAGTTGTACGATAAGGAGATGCATTTTTCTTTATTTATCCACCTTATCCCAGTACAATATCACATTTGTACATTTTCACATTTTTTTAGCCTAATATTGTATATAGTCTCTTTGTTTATGGTTCACTGTATCTCTTGTTGCGCGTGTTCTACTATTAATTGATGTTGATAAAATTGATTAAAATATAAAAATAGATCACATATTTCCTCAGATTTAATCAGAGGCATTTGTATGTGAGGAAAATTATTCACACCTTGCAGAGTCTTCTACCCCATGATAGGGGGAATTCTGTTTGAAAGTATAAAACAGTAGTCTTCGTTACAGGACTTCTTGTGAATTTCTTGTAAATTTCTTATCTTTTCTTCTATATACACTGCGTGACATTGAAAATGGAACACCAGAAATAGTGGCCAGAAAGTGATGAAACTCGGCAGACAGAGAGAGACAGGGACGAACAATAAGTGATCTTTATTTCAAAATGATAGTCATAATACAGAGCGAGAACGGCGTCGGCTTAGTAGCAAGTAGGACCACCGCGGACGGCGATGCACGCAGCAACACGTCTAGGTAGAGAGTCAATCAGAGTACGGATGGCGTCCTGAGGGATGGCTCTCCATTCCCTCTCAACCATTTGCCACAGTTCGTCTTCTGAACGCGGCTGTGGCAAGGCATGCAAACGGCGTCCAATGATGTCCCAGACGTGCTCGATTGGTGAGAGATCAGGAGAGTACGGTGGCCAGGAAGGCATCTGTACATCTTGCAAAGCTTGTTGGCTAATGCGAGCAGTGTGCGGTCGGGCGTTATCCTGCTGATAAAGGGCATTGGGTACCCCCTGGAGGTAGGGGAGTGTCACCGGTCGCAGCACATCATCAACGTATCGTTGGGCCGTCATAGTGCCCTGAATACGAAGTAAAGGTGACCTGGAATCATACGCGATTGCGCCCCAAACCATGGTTCCACGTTGTCGCACGGTGGGACGTTCCACAATTGCTGCCGGATTGGACCTTTCTCCACGTCGACGCCACACGCGTACACGGCGACTATCACTGGACAAGCAGAAACGCGACTCATCTGAGAACACGACCCTGTGCCATTCCGTCATCCACGTCGATCTAGCCCGGCACCATTCCAAACGTTGGCGCCTATTCGGTGGGGTCAATGGCAGTCTTCTTAGCGGACGGCATGAGTGCAAGCCATTAGCAACCAATCGACGGGAAATGGTTCTGGTCGAGATGGAATGATCTAGGGTGTCTTGCACATGTTGCAGGATGGCGGTACAAGTGGCTTGTGGGGCCGCCACTGCTTGTCGAAGGATACGCCGATCCACACGTGCTGACGTCACTCTGGTTGCACCGACATTCCTATAAATTGCCACATTTCCTTGTTCCAACCATCTTCTCCACAGTCGGTGCACCGTGGACGCACCAAGGTGTGTATCAGCTGCGATTTGACGTATGGACCAACCTGCCCTTTTCAGTCCGATCACCATGCCCCTCGTAAAAGCGTCTGTCTGCTTGAACTGCCTCCGTTTACGATGACCTGGCATTCTCTGTTATTACACGTGTCTTTTGACACAAGAACAAAATTTCTACAATGATTTTCCTTGAAGAAATAACGACACGAATACTGTCCTTTCTGCAAGTTCCTTCCCTTATATCTTACTCCATGTGCGCACGAGAGCTGCGCATTTTACATCATTTGCATAACTCGGTTAGGCGCGTCTACCCTGAAATTTGCATAATTTTCTGGCCACTATTTCTTGGTGTTCCATTTTCAATGTCACGCAGTGTATCTTGAATGTTTCTTGTCTAATTCTAGGCTACTTCTTATCTTTTTCCTCCAATTTTATTTTAGTTTATCTTCTCTTCTAAGCGTTTCAGTTATTTTTGTCTCTATTTTATTACATATAATTCCATACATCTATAAATTATTTCTATACATTATACATTTATAAATGTATTGGATATACAGTTAAACCCCTGTCTATAGCGCCCTCTCTTTGGACTCACCAAAATAGGGTGCTATAGACAATTAAAATAATTTTATTGGCATCTTGTCAATGCATGCAAAAAAAATATAATATGGATTATAAACACTATGTACAATGAATATGGCGCCTCTGCCAGCGCTGCAGAGTTTGGTGGAGAATCGCCAGTGGTTTTCCAGCGACACCATGCATTTCGCGATCTACGAAGAATACGTAGATCGCGTATAGGGTGCTATAGAGAGAGGGTACTATAGACAGGTCACTTTTAATGTAAAATGTTTACATTTTAATGTTTAAAAATAGGGCTTATTTTGAATTGTAATAAGATTTTTTATTAATCCAATATTTCGATGGACCAATCGTCCATCTTTTACGAGGTATTTTGTTATGAAGCACAAAGCAGGTTGCGTGCTTCATGTGAGCCACGGACGTCTTACAAGATTATTGGACGATGTTTAAAATCGGGCGCTATAGAGAGGAAGGCGCTATTTAGAGGGGGCGCTATAGACAGGTTTAACTGTATATATAAAATAAAGTTGGCGCGTGGCTCTCATACGCAAAATGTTTAACGCGTCGAATTGAATGGGTCAGAAGATTTCGAATTCTAACGGGCTCATTTTTAATTAGTTGTAGGGCATTGTCTAGTGGCATATATCCGTGGAGAGTGGCTTCACAGAGTAGTCACAGCATGAGCATATGCCATACTAATATATAAACTGCTGTGAGCTTTTTTATTTATATATTTTAACGTCTATCTCGCAGGATTGAAGACAAACAAAGGTATATGGGAGATATATATATAGTTGTTAAGATGCGTGTTATTTTTAATACATATTATAGAAAATGTTGTAGAGATAGAACATTAAGATGAATATTTTATCAATAAATAAAAGATTCAGTACAGAATTTAAAAATAAGAATAAAATTTAAACTCATAAAAACGAAATATATTAATAAAACTTATTATTTCTTAATATTATAATGAATATTTATTTTTGATTTTAAAAAACGTAGAATTTACATTCATGGACAAGACTTAAGGAAGTTCTACCTTTTAGCATGTTTATCGGTATTCAGACAATAACTCTGAAAGATATTTGATACACAGTGACCTTTATTGAAGACACACGAGATAAGTGTGAACAAATTTGCCTCAGTCTCAAAAATAAAAATCGATGACCGGCAACATTTAAATATGAAACTTCCTTAGGTTTTCTCCATGAGTATATATAGCGTTTTTTAATATTTGTTTATATATTATAATAAACTCGGAAAAAAGACACGCAGTGTTTGTTTTGTCCTTCCTCCAAGACTCTATAATAGCTGATTAACTGTTTACTTAGTATTCTTTCTTTCAATATTTGTTTTTTTCCTTTTCTTATTACGAATCTATGTAAGACGAAAATATCTTTATAAAATACACTTTTTGTTGTTGTTTGTAATGAATTTAGGATATAAAAGAGTTTTATTGTTGTTTTCAATACACGTGTAAACACATCCCTGACTTAGATAGTATAGTTAGCTGAAAGTTATACTTCTAGATCTCTTGTTGAAGGATATGTTAGCCCGTAAAGCTAGAGAAATAAAAATATTAATTGATACTTAACCCTGGATTGCTTTTTGATTATATTAATTTATTGTTTTTTTTTATCTTAAAAACTACTATGTCTAAAGTTTTTATCTCACTGATCAACGAGGAAAAGTTACTTTAAAAATCAAAACATATTTAAATACAAGTTGTATATATTTAGTTTTGTCTTTTAACACTTTACATTTTCAAAATACAACTATTGATCGAAAGAAATGATTTGTTGGTAAAAATAAAGAGTAAAAGAAAGAGAGTTGTCACACGGAACTCTGAATATCAATTAAAAGAGGTAGATTTTTAAATAATTAGAATAGAAAGAGAGAGATGAAGGGTTGAAGTAATGCATCCGCATCATTTCTTCTCTTCACTGGAGCTGCTGCTCCTCTTTTAAAAGTTGGCCGCAGGAATCTGCAAGTCAAATGAGAGGGAGTCCCAGTTAGCTGTATTACCATCTTGGACATGCTACAATTAAAGTAAAACTGTAAGTGTTGAACTAACTAAAACTTCCAAAAATGTCATTAAAAGACCAATTTTGACAAGCTTCCTTTATGAAGAGCTTTTTTTAATTGGGGTGTTCTTAATTGCGGTCTAATTTGCATCACCAGCTTTCTGGAACATTAGAGAGGAACAGGATGGACTTCACATTTCCTGAGGGAGACTCTTCGTTCGGACTCTTTCTCAACGGTTGACTTCCATAGTTACAGGCAATAATGAGCATATAATGGTAGATTAAACTGGAGAAAACGCTTGGAGGGTTCATTACTGATAAGTCAGGCCCTCCCATTATTTTATCATTGCAGTAAGGGCAGAATAAAATTGATTTATTTTTAAAAGAATCATACGCGTCAAAAATAGTTTAACAGATGGCGCGCTAATGCATCGTATATCATTGTTTGTTTTAACAGAGATTAGCAGCATCTTAGTATTTTCAATCTTGTGATTAAGTGTCTTCATGGACGCGGATCAAGTGTCAAAACCAGTTTCAATCTTTAATAGAGCATGAAACTTACCATTTTATAATAAAATATCAATTTAAAAATATAACAAGAGAAGTAATGTAGCAGATTAGCTGATAAAATTACGAAAAAGGCAATTCCTGATCTCTCTCTCTCTCATCCAACTAAACTTCTAAATAAACATTAGAAATCTACTACAGATCATTAGTTAGGGCCATCAAGATTAGTCTTTTAGTAAATAAAATTTATGAATTCACACAACACACACACAATTGCCATCTATCGATAAAATTTGTAACAAATATATTTACTGGCAATGTGTTTCTTTTCAATAATATCATCAAATATCTCTATAAACCTTACTGCATAGATATAAGTTATTGAATGCCCTCTCATTCAATAACTTATTGCAGTAAGGTCTGTAGAGATAATATTTGATGATATTATTGAAAAGAAACACATTGCCAGTAAATATATTTGTTACAAATTTTATGAGCCTTTCAGTTCAAAAGCTCAACCAGGTCTGTCGAAATAAACGCAATGTTATACATTTTTTGTTCTTATGTTTTATATAGCTTCAGAGATTTATATTCATTGTATTGAACCTTCTTTATAAGTGAGAAGTGTGTTGCTATTACTTTAGCCTATACCCTCAACTCTGACAAAAGAGAAGGCGTAAATATAGGAACCAATATCATCTCTACATCAAGTAATCCCTTAAAATAAAAACAAACATTAAATATATTCAAATATGTGTTCCTTACCTAAAATGTCATAGTAAATGAGAGGTAAATTACTCTGGTTGTTTAAAGTCTACACTCATGGACAAAAATTAAGAATATGGAGATTCTGTTTTTTGAAGGAGACATAGGCAAATTTGTTCACACTACGTTTATCTCGTGTGTCTTCAATAAAGGTCACTGTGAAATCTTTCAGAGTTATTGTCTGAATCCCGATATACATGCTAAAAGGTATAACTTCCTTAAGTTTTGTCCATGAGTGTATTTTTAAATACACAATGCGGTATAGTTATAACAATCAAATACTAAATCTTAATCTAGCTCTTTCTAAGTAGATATCATCGTAGTTGTATCCAAGAAATGTTTGTAGCGACAGCTTACGAAGAGAATTGTTCTGAAATTCATTTTGCTGGTTCAAAGTCTTTATCATAAATACTATTCTAAGATTGCTGCCTTTCATTTATAAGATCATTATAGCCTAACGTATAGAGAAAACACCCGGTTTTATTTTAAATTCAAGAAACCATTAAGCACGATTTTTTATTTTCGAATGAAACGAACTTCCTACTGCTCTTACCGTATATGAAAAAAACCTTGGGAAATCTTGCGTCTCAGTAGTAAACCCTCCCAGCAGTTTCGTCAATCTACCATACCGCTTTTAGAGCTCTAATATTGTATTTGGCAATTCTGCTTATACTCGTATATCCGACATAGGAGGGTTAATCTTGGTTTTGATATTCAAACAAACTATCGACATTACATTTTGAGGACAGTGGAATGATGTGAAAATTTCTTGTAAATATAAATCTCACATCATTGACTTATGTTTAATATATTTTAATATACAGCCGGCTTCCTATTTACCGTAGAAAGGAAAGGTACCACGGTATATCCAATTCCACGGTATATCCAATTCCATGGTATATCCAATTCCACGGTAAATCCACTAATTTACCCAAAAATAAAGATGCGCAATACATAGCACTATACTACCTTTTTATGCTCTTCAAAATAAAGTAAAAATCACATTAAAGCTAGTTCAAAACAATCAACGTGTTTATTTATTTGCTATTAGATATTCACAACACAGTATTTGAAACTGGTAATAATTTCAAAATAGTAATTAGAGAAAGAGTTCGGTACAAATTTCAATAATTAAATTTGAATCTTTATTTCATTTTCACTGCTTTATATCTATTCTCTATCACTGCTCTATATCTATGCTCTATTCGCTGCTAAATATGTGAAATAAACTCAGAGAGAAAACTGACAAAAACTATAACAAGACTCAGAAAGAAACACTATAAAGGAATGACAATACATCCAGATGGCACAAGAACCTACAGAACATGCAACAACTGCTCTGGTGTGGAACTAACACCTACTCACATATTCTCATGCCCAGTAATGGCCGCAGCCTTGCAGAAAATAGACATGGACCCAGAGCAGCAGCTTTACACACCAAAGATACTGGACATTGCTGCTGCTGTGAAAGAGATGCATGGAGACATCTGAGGCTCTTCATTGGACACGACAACAACAACTTATAATAGACATGGATCCAGAGCAGTAGCTTTACACACCAAAAATACTGGACATTGCTGCTGCTGTGAAAGAGATGCATGGAGACATCTGAGGCTCTTCATTGGACACGACAACAACAACTGCTCTATATATAATAGTACATATGTAGAGATTGTACTTATGTTTTATTTAGGTGAAAATGCTTTTATGGTTGCTTGTTTTATACATTTTCTATTTAATTAATTTTTATGAAGTTTTAACATTGCATTTTTATCAAAAATATAATTTTTAGGAAGCTTCTTTTAGACCCAGAGGACCCTGTAAAATCTACAATCCATAAATTCTCAACCCGATAAATCCACAACCTATAAATTCTCATACCGGTAAATTTGCAACCTGGTATTGTTGGCTTCCGTAGGCGTTTCTTACTGGGAAAAAGAAAGAGAGGATCCAATGAAATAATTTAGTAGCGTTTATTAAAACAAAATCATAACAATGGACAACACATATAACAGAGAGTACCGTCGTCTTCCGGGTATTCCTTCTACTGGGGAGCTCGGATTCTATATTCTGTGCGTTTATAATCTGTTTATCTGTGGCTCTCTGGTCGGGATGGCGCCTACATTCGGCCATTCCTGGATTTCAATCGTCCTCGATTGAACCTTGCGTTGCAGGAACGTCGTGGGTTGCGTCGGGGGGTATCTTCTACTTCTGGCTCCTCGTCCGGACTTTCTTCTGTAGCTGAATCATCTTCTTCACTGTGCCAAGACTTCAGTTGACTGATATGGGCCGTTGTCGTGTAGAACCGTCCACTGGTTCTTTCGCTCAACTGAGTCACTCTATACGTGTCGCTTGGCAGAACCTCGGTAATTATCAAAGGTCCTCGATATTTGGGTTGTGCCTTGGTTGGTTCACCCGTCATTTTGGGTACATGCCTCATCACTACAATTTCTCCTACTTCGAATTGGATTGTATGGCACTTCTTCTTATCGTAATATGTCTTCATAATTTCTTGTTTATTCTCAATTTGGGTTCTCACACCCTCTTGAATTCTATCCGGCTCGGTCCATGGGTCCACGTCTTCGTCGGCTAATCTTCTAAGTATCCCATCGTGGAATCGAGGGGAATAGCCGTGGAGTGTTTCGAACGGTGTTTTATTCGTCGTCTTGTTCACCGCATTGTTCAGGTCTCGCTCTACCTCCTTGATCTTCAGGTCCCAATCCTTCCGTCGCGGATCCTCGATACTGGTTGCTATAGTGGACAATACTGTTCGGTTCACTCTTTCGACCATCCCGTTCCCTTGCGGATGTTTCATAGAGTTCAGAGTATGATGTATTCCATTTCCTCGACAGAATTCTTCAAATTGCCTTGAGGTAAAACATGACCCTCTGTCGCTGATAATCTTGTCGGGTAGTCCGAAATCATTCACAAAACTTTTCATTACCTTCAGGACGTTCTGCGTCGATGTATTCCTTACAGGGCTTAATCGGACAAATCTTGTCAGATTATCGACAATCACTAAAAGTTCCTGGTTACCTTTTGTACTTCTCACGAAGGGGCCTACGTGGTCCATGTGTACGATGGAAAACGGTCTCTTGCCTGACTTAATGGGATGTAGGAAGCCTTGTTGTTTTCCACCGGGAACTTTGTTAAATAGACACTCGAGACACATAGCCACATGGCGTCGAACGTACCTCTTCATTGAAGGAAACCAGTACAATTCCTTAATTTTGTTGACAGTCCTATCAGTCGCAAAATGTCCCATTAGATCATGGAATTTGACAACTAAGCTTTTTCTCATACTTTTGGGTATAACATACAGGGCTCGTTCCTCTTCTCCATTTTTCACCATGCGGAAAAGTCTGCCTCCTTTGTAGCTGTAGTCGTTAATTCTATTTTGTTCTCCTACTGTCCTATCACACGGGTCCTTTCGAAAGATCTGGATCAGGTCTCTCAATTCAGGGTCGGAATGCTGAATCATCAAGATTTGTTCTTCCAGTGTGATTGCGAAGCACACTTCAAGGTTTTTCTCCACGATTTCCTCCATCGTGTCTCTAGGGTCGTCGACTGGAGCTCTACTCATTCCGTCTACGTGGGCCATCTTCTCCCCTGGTTTATGTCGAATTTCGAAATCGTATTCCTGAATCAGATTGTACCATCGCGCTATCTGAGGATTTGTAGTCTTCTTCGCGTTCATGTAGACCAGTGCTTGGCAATCTGTAACCACTGTAAACTTGATTCCTACGAGGAACTGACGTAGTCGATCCAAGGTCCACACTATCGCCATCAGCTCCAATTTGCTTGAGTGGTACATCTTCTCGGCCTCTGTTGTCTTCTTGCTCACACAGTAGACCAAGCGCCATTTGCCGTCTTCGTCCATCTGTAGCACCATTCCTGCTAATCCCTCAGCACTCGCATCGCAATGTACTTCTGTCTTGAGTTCAGGGTTGTAATGAGCTAGTACCGGATATTCGACCAGATCCTTTCGTAGTCCTCCAAATGACCTTCGCTGTTCTTCCTTCCATTCAAATTGTGAACCTTTCTTCGTAAGTCTGCTTAGCGGTTCTGCTTTCCTCGCGAAGTCCTTTACAAATCGTCTGAAGAAGTTCGTCAGTCCCAGAAAGCGTCGTATGTCGTGGACATTCTTGGGTTCTGGAAATTCTTCTATCGCCTTGATCTTTCTTGGGCCTGGCTTAAGTCCGCCTGTACTGATGACATACCCTAAGAACTCAACTTCCCTCCTTCCGAACTCACATTTGGAGGGTTTCAGTGTCAACTTCGCTGATCTTATTCTTTCGAGGACTTCCCTCAACCTTTCGATCATCTCCCGCCAATCCTTTGCCGGGATAATCACGTCGTCGAGATAGCAGAATGCCTTCTTGTTCAGCAGCGGACCTAGGACAGTGTGCATCAGTCTTTGGAATTCAGCTGGTGCGTTGGCGAGTCCAAAAATCATCCTTTCGAATTGACCTGTATCATCTGGGGTGATGAATGCTGTCTTTAATTTTGCCTTATCGGTCAGTGGTATCTGCAGATATCCATGCGCCAGACCCAGAGTGGTGAAGAATTTCGCATTCCTTAGGCCTTCCAGAAGGTCGTCTATCCTTGGTAATGGGAACTTGTCCTTAACTGTTTGAATGTTGAGTCTCCTATAATCTACCACCAGACGATGATCTCCAGTTTTCTTCCTCACAAGTAGGACGGGACTAGCGTAGGGTGATCTAGTTTCCGTGACTATTCCATTGTCCTTCCACTCTCTGACAATCTCCCTGATTGCTTCGCGTTCACTTGCAGTCGTCTTATACGGTCTCAGACAGACTGGCTTGCTTCCATCAACCTCCTTAATGTCCATCTTGGTGACATCGGTGCACCCTAATTCCTCCATGCCAAGAGCGAAACAGTCTCTATACTCGTTTACTACATCTAGGATTTCTTGTCTCTCTTTCGAAGTCAGAGAATGATTGACGTTGATGTCCTCAGGCAGTATGGGGCGCTTACGTTTCATTTGGTCTTGTCCTTCCCTCTTCTCTTCATTTTTAGTCTGAAACGAATCCTCTGCGACGTCCAGGTTAACAACAATATCATCAAGGTTCAGTAGTTCAACTCGCCCTACACATTGGTTCTTCCTTACTCTCAACTTGCCCTTGCCAGCTGAGATGATGGGTACGGTCGTCTTTCCATCGACCACTTCCAATAGGGAATCGACACAGGCGTCATCTACTCCTGTGAACAATACATATCCATCCTTTACCTCGTCTGTGATTGCACTTGTAAAGTTAATGGAGTCGCTCTCCAACTGAACAGTTTCGGTTGCTCTCAGTTCGATGCGACGCGACTTGATTTCTTCTTGCAGATTAGCAAAGGGAAATTCGGATGAATAGCCAATATGCAAGTTTTTACCCATTCTGGCGAAGGATACGTAGGGCAGATCTGTCCATGTTCTTCCAATTAATAGGTCATAGGGTTGGGTATCATCGTTGACAATGAATACAGTGATTTCCCTTCCGACGATGCCATCAATCTCCAGGTCGACTGTCGTCTTCCCAACGGTCCTGGCAGCTGGTGCAGTCTGGTTACCGATGCCGTACAGACTAGTCGAGTCTGGTTCGATGTCGACGCTGATCCTCCTTGCGACCGATTCTCTCATTAGACAACTGCTGCTCCCGGTGTCTATCATTGCCTTCACGGTTTCCTTGTTGTCGATCTTGACATCCTTCAAATATACATCTGGCGGGACAGTCTCCAGTCCTTCGACTTCCAGGTTGGCTACTTTTAGTCCTTCTTTGGGTCTTGTGCAATTCCTTTCCTTGTGTCCCGTTTGACCGCATCCTCGGCATGTCAACGTAGTCCTGGGTGCTGGGCAGTCTCTGGCAATGTGTCCAAACTGATTGCAGTTGAAGCACTTCGGTTCTCCCTTGTCGTTTCTGATCGTACGGTTGACCATTCTCCTCAAGGTGTTAGGGTACGTTTCACTGATTTCGTTCCTTGCAGCGTCTTGACCCGAAACATTCGTTCCTTGTTTAGTCTCTTTAACTTCGCTTTGGTTGGGGAATCTCGCAGATTTCTGCTGAAACGACGGTGGTGTGAGGTGTTTCGCATTCCAATGCGGAGGTCCCATCTCGGTGCGAACATTTTCGTACTCGTCCAGTTTATCCGCCAACTCATCTGGGTTGTTTAACTTGGTCCAATCGTCAATGAGATGATTACGCAGCACATTTGGAACTTTTTTCTTTAGCTGGTTAGTGACGGACAAATCCTTTAGGGCGTCGAAATTTTCCACGTTCATTCCTTCGATCCATTCGTTGAAATATCCTCGCAATTCGAAAGCGAAGTCTCTCCAGGAACCCTTTTGAGATCTCTCGTGCTTCTCGAATTTTTGTCTGAATTGTTCGGGGCTCAACTTGTACCGTTTTAGGAGCAACCTTTTCACGAACCTATAATCGCCGCTTTGTTCTTCTGTCTCCCGAGCGATTAATTGAGTCATTTCGTAAGGTAGCAATCCTAGGAGGCTGAACGCCCATTGGTCTTCATCCAATCCTAGTCGCTTTGCCTGTCTTTCGAAAAGAATTAGGTAAAAACTCAAATCATTGTCCTTCGACTCGTACTTGGGCATCAGTTTACGTATCTCGTAATGTGCGTCATTGCTGGTACTTCGAGACGTATCGTTGTTTCCGCGTGTAGTCTGGATGCGCAGCTTCTCAAGCTCGAATTCCATTACCATTTGTTCTTTTCGTTCCCGTTCGATTCATTCCCGATCCTCGATTCGTTTCCGATCCTCGATTCGTTCCCGCTCCTCGATTTGTTCCCGATCCTCGATCAGAGTCTCCAACAGTTGCTTTGCGAACTCTTCTTCGTAAGATTGGCTATTCAAAATAAGGTGTTTTAAGTCGACGATCCTGCTCTCTGGCGGTACTACCTCGCCGAGTTCATACGCCAACTTGCTCAAATCGCATTTCCTTACTTTCGCTAAATAAGTCATGTTTTTCAAAAGGGAAAAATAAACAAAGCAAAAAATTTTAAAATAAACAAATAAAACTGACTAAACCAGATACGTACTGTTTCAATTATTTCTTTAAACGAAATCAACTTTTCTTTAGTAATTTTGAGACAATACTTTTTTTTCTTTTTACCGCGATACTTTGCGATAATACTTTTTATCGAGATGATTTTGCAATAATACTTTTACCGCGATACTTTGCGATAATACTTTTATCGAGATGACTTGCAATAATACTTTTACCGCGATACTTTGCGATAATACTTTTATCGAGATGACTTGCAATAATACTTTTACCGCGATACTTTGCGATAATACTTTTGTCGAGGTGACTTGTAATAATACTTTTACCGCGATACTTTGCGATAATACTTTTGTCGAGGTGACTTGTAATAATACCTTTACCGCGATACTTTGCGATAATACTTTTAGGAATAGGTAATTAAATTTCGTACATACCATGCAACTCCTCTTACGTTGATCGGTCACCGCGCCACGTCCTTCTCGTTTCCAAATTATTCCAGTGAATCTTTAATTTTCTTCAGGACTATCCCACTTCTGAATTTCTGTTGGCTTCCGTAGGCGTTTCTTACTGGGAAAAAGAAAGAGAGGATCCAATGAAATAATTTAGTAGCGTTTATTAAAACAAAATCATAACAATGGACAACACATATAACAGAGAGTACCGTCGTCTTCCGGGTATTCCTTCTACTGGGGAGCTCGGATTCTATATTCTGTGCGTTTATAATCTGTTTATCTGTGGCTCTCTGGTCGGGATGGCGCCTACAGTATAATCACAACCTTGTAAATGTTATAACATTTATACAAACCTATAATGGACTAAAGGTCAATTAAACCAATACATCTGTAGCAGTCTAGATAGTTAGAAAGTTAATCTTTGACTAAATTAAGCTCTTCGAATTAAAGTAGCAAAATATAACAACGGTTGAAGATGAGTGTCTTATAAGAACTTTATTCGCAAGCTTTCAGACGTCCTTCTACAGGCTTTACAATGACAAAAGAAAGAAATATAAGATGAGTATTAATAGGTTATTCTTTGTAGGTTAAAAAGGTGTTTTTATTATTATAACCGTGTAATATCTTTTGGTTGATTATTTCAAACACAAAGAGCATTTCTTTATTACGTACATGGCGTTAAATTCTACTTTATAAAAATCATTATATTGACAAAAATAATTTTAAATATATAGAGAAGAACATTTTTCGTTGAAATATCAAAAAATATATAATATAAAAATCGATAATTGGATAATGAATATTATTTTCATACCATTCTATTTTTGTCGTCACTTTTTTTTGGTAAGGGTAGATATAATTTCAATCATAGAGTTGTTTTTGTACGCCAAATATTCGGGCACCCTGTGATTGTACAAATGGTCCTCCATCAAAATGTCACCTGTGATATAATTACAGCGACAGTATCTCGCCCTCATTGTGTCACACCTGTTTTTTAATTTGGTCCGACTT
Source organism: Cordylochernes scorpioides (assembly GCA_030710605.1). Lineage (NCBI taxonomy): Eukaryota > Metazoa > Arthropoda > Arachnida > Pseudoscorpiones > Chernetidae > Cordylochernes > Cordylochernes scorpioides. Next base: position 200,557,010 of record CP092863.1, on the reverse strand, counting down.
CAATCCACCCGTTGATACCAACCATTTCTGACCTCCAGAAAAAAAAAAGCTAGACGCCAGATGATCACCTCTTATCCTTCATCAAAATATATAAAATTCTATGAATGTACCTCTACAGACCTATAGGTTTATGTCCATAGGTTCCCTAAACACCTCTAAGTTGACCTCCATGGTAAATTCAGGGTATATAATAAAACCAATCCAATTTACAATAGTAGAGCGGTCTAGAGATTAATTTGGTGAAAACGCTGAGAGGGTTCCTCACTGATGAATCAAACTCTCTCATTCAACAACTTGTATATCATTGCAGTAAGGCCTGTAGATATATTTGATGGTATGATATATGTAGATATATTTGATGGTATGATATGAAAAACACATCGCCAAAAAAATAGGTGTTACAAATTGTATCGAAAGATGGCAATTGAATTTATAAAAATAGTTTCTCTAAACTCAAGTTTTGGATTTACATGAATATTTCCTCACACGCTATCTACTAAACTCTCACAACATTGTGGCAAAATCTTTACTATTTTGTCAACAGATTATTGATTTGTATCATTTGCTGAGCAACAACCTCTTTCACAATACACCATTTGTATTTTATAAGCCTTTGTCTCGCATCAATAATATTTTTGTGCCATTATGAATGTTTTTTTATCTGATTTTCTATGTGACCGTATTAAACAGTCACATAGTAGGAAAAGATTAGTATTATAAACCTAAGACATAGCGCGCCATCTATATATAAGGATTTGAACTATTTAACGCGATTTATTTGGTCATATTTAATTTTTACTTCTTCCACAATTATATATACAAGGGGAAATATAACAATAGATCATCAGTGGTAATTCTTCTGGATTTTGGGAGTGTTCAATCTCCCATGCCGGTGCAATATTGTCAGGTAGAAATTAGGAAAGACAAATTCAGGATGACACAGCAATTTACGAGGTGTGTTCAAAAAGTATCGCGACTTTTGAATTTTCGCGGATTACGTATATTCGAATTTCGATATTTTTGTGGCTTTATGTTGGTACTCATGTCTCTCACTTATGCCGACAAGCTCGGCCATTTTGAATGTTCACTTAATTGTTGACAGCTGCTTTGCTTGCAGGTGTTTTGGATCGTCTTCGATTTTTACCTATTAAAAAAAAAGGATCAAAGAACCTGTATCAAATTTAGTGTGAAAAACGAAATTAAGTGCGCGGATGCATTTCGAATGTTGACTGTGGCATACGGAGAAGCTACCTTGGACCGAAGCAACGTTTTTCGGTGGTACAAAATGTTCTCAGAAGGCCGAGAAGATGTGAACGACGAAGAGCGTGCCGGACGCCCGAGCACTTCAACAACAGACGAAAAAATTAATGAAGTGGAGAAAATGATATTGGCCAATCGTCGAATCACCGTTAGAGAAGTTGCTGAGGACCTAAACATATCGATTGGCTCGTGCCATTCGTTTTTATCAATGATTTGGGCATGAGACGGGTCGCCGCGAAATTCATACCAAAATTGCTCAATTGCGACCAAAAACAGCATCGCATGAACATTGCTAATGAGATGTTGGACTCTGTCCGCGACGACCCAAATTTGCTCCAGAGGGTCACAACTGGTGACGAAGCGTGGGTTTATGGTTATGACGTGGAAACCAAAGCTCAATCATCTCAATGGAAGCTGCCGCACGAACCAAGACCGAAAAAAGCGCGCCAAGTTAGGTCGAATGTGAAAGTTTTGCTGACAGTTTTCTTCGATTGCAGGGGCGTGGTGCATCATGAGTTCTTGCCACAGGGTGGAACGGTCAATAAGGAATATTACCTGCAAGTTATGCGCAATTTGCGCGAAGCAATCCGCCAGAAACGCCCGGATTTGTGGAAGAACAAAAATTGGCTTTTGCACCACGATAACGCCCCTGCTCACACATCGTTGCTTGTGCGCGACCTTTTGGCCAAAACAACACACTAATGATGCCGCAGCCACCGAATTCCCCAGATCTGGCCCCCTGTGACCTTTTCTTGTTCCCTAAGCTGAAGAGGCCCATGAAAGGACGACGTTACGCTACGCTTGACGAGATAAAGACGGCATCGAAGGAGGATCTGAAAAATATTTTTTTTAAATGATTTTTTGAAGTGCTTCGAAGATTGGAAAAACCGTTGGCACAAGTGTATAATATCTCATGGGGATTACTTTGAAGGGGAAAAAATAGGTATTCATGAATAAATAAATAATTTTTGAAAAAACACAAAAGTCGCAATACCTTTTGAACGCACCTCGTATTTAAGACACCAGCACCAATATGTAATTGATAAAATACAAGAGAAGCAATGAGGGAAGTTTACGCAGAGTAATAAAATATATGAACATCAAAATTAATCTGTAATTATATAATAAATACTTTGATACAATGTTGTATTGGGCTGTTCCCTTTGTCTGTCGCGATCAGCGGCCAGGCTCTATCTTGCCATGACGTCCAAAGTCTTCCCTTATTGTCCCGGGCAGGAGTAAACCGAATTCCTTTCACCTTCACCCTGTCTCTCCTTCTGTTAGAGTTACACCTTCACCCTGTCTCTCCTTGTGTCAGAGTTACACCTTCACCCTGTCTCTCCTTGTGTCAGAGTTACACCTTCACCCTGTCTCTCCTTGTGTCAGAGCTACACCTTCACCCTGTCTCTCCTTCTGTCATAGTTGCACCTTAGACCTGTCTCTCCTTGTGTCAGGGTTGCACCTTCGCCCTGTCTCTCCTTGTGTCAGAGTTACACCTTCACCCTGTCTCTCCTTGGGTCAGAGTTGCACCTTCACCCTGTCTCTCCTTGTGTCAGAGTTACACCTTCACCCTGTCTCTCCTTGTGTCAGAGCTACACCTTCACCCTGTCTCTCCTTCTGTCAGAGTTGCACCTTCGCCCTGTCTCTCCTTGTGTCAGGGTTGCACCTTCGCCCTGTCTCTCCTTGTGTCAGAGTTACACCTTCACCCTGTCTCTCCTTGTGTCAGAGTTACACCTTCACCCTGTCTCTCCTTGTGTCAGAGTTACACCTTCACACTGTCTCTCCTTCTGTCAGAGTTGTACCTTCACCCTGTCTCTCCTTGGGTCAGAGTTACACCTTCACCCTGTCTCTCCTTGTGTCAGAGTTACACCTTCACCCTGTCTCTCCTTGTGTCAGAGTTACACCTTCACCCTGTCTCTCCTTGTGTCAGAGTTACACCTTCACCCTGTCTCTCCTTGTGTCAGAGTTACACCTTCACCCTGTCTCTCCTTGTGTCAGAGTTACACCTTCACCCTGTCTCTCCTTGTGTCAGAGTTACACCTTCACCCTGTCTCTCCTTGTGTCAGAGTTACACCTTCACCCTGTCTCTCCTTGTGTCAGAGTTACACCTTCACCCTGTGTCTCCTTGGGTCAGAGTTACACCTTCGCCCTGTCTCTCCTTGGGTCAGAGTTACACCTTCACACTGTCTCTCGTTTTATCGTTTCCCATCGAGTGTAAAGTCACTCATTCCTCCCCCCTTCAAACTATACAATCAACTGTATCTGTACACGCTTTTTTCCATTCTGGAATTTTCATCTTTTCACCTTAAAATATTCCTCCTCTCACTTCATATATCTATATAGAAATTGAATATTTTTATATTATGTTTTAAAAATCACATTTTTATTCTATTAATATAAGATAATTGAAAATATCCATTTTCTTTGCAAAATATAACTTCTCTGTTTATAGTTTCGTTAAATACATCACCAAGAATTCCATTAAAGTACCTGATATATGTATAAGCGGTGTCGAAAACGAATATGTTAATTTTTATTTCTTTATCTATATATATTTGATTTTTTAATCTATGCGAATAGTTAAGCCAATTCAAAATATGTAAATTCAAAATCAATATTTATAGTCATGAGAATAAATGTTCCGTTTTTGGTTGGTTTTGCGTCTTTATCGGCTGTTACTCGGGAGAACGCTGGAGTTAATAGCTGGAGACAACGGAAGGTTGTTTGTCTTGAAGACGCTCAGGAGACTTATAGGAGACAGGGAATGGAACTCTGACAGAGAGAGAGAGACAGGGTGAAGGTGCAACTCTGACACAAGGAGAGACATGGTGAAGATGTAACTCTGACACAAGGAGAGACAGAGTGAAGGTGTAACTTTGACACAAGGAGAGACAGGGTGAAGGTGTAACTCTGACCCAAGGAGAGACAGGGTGAAGGTGGAACTCTAACACAAGGAGAGACAGGGTGAAGGTGTAACTCTGACACAAGGTGAGACAGGGTGAAGGTGTAACTCTGACACAAGGAGAGACAGGGTGAAGGTGGAACTCTGACAGAAGGAGAGACAGGGAATGGAACTTTGACAGAAAGAGAGACAGGGTGAAGGTGCAACTCTGACCCAAGGAGAGACAGGGTGAAGGTGTAACTCTGACACAAGGAGAGACAGGGTGAAGGCGCAACTCTGACACAAGGAGAGACAGGGTGATGGTGAAACTCTGACAGAAGGAGAGACAGGGTGAAGGCGCAACTCTGACACAAGGAGAGACAGGGTGATAGTGCAACTCTGACACAATGAGACACAGGATAAAGGTATAACTCTGACCCAAGGAGAGACAGGGTGAAGGTGCAATTCTGACACAAGGAGAGCTAGGGTGAAGGGGTAACTCTGACACAAGGAGAGACAGGGTGAAGGTGCAACTCTGGCACAAGGAGAGACAGGGTGAAGATGTAACTCTGACACAAGGAGAGACAAGGTGAAGGTGTAACTCTGACACAAGGAAAGACAGGATGAAGGTGTAACTCTGACCCAAGAAGAGACAGGGTGAAGGTGTAACTCTGACACAAGGAGAGACAGGGAATGGAATTCTGACACAAGAAGAGACAGGGTGAAGGTGCAACTCTGACACAAGGAGAGACTGAGTGAAGGTGCAACTCTGACACGAGGAGAGACTGGGTGAAGGTGCAACTCTGACACAAGAAGAGACAGGGTGAAGGTATAACTCTGATACAAGGAGAGACAGGGTGAAGGTGCAACTCTGACACAAGGAGAGACAGGGTGAAGGTATAACTCTGATACAAGGAGAGACAGGGTGAAGGTGCAACTCTGACACGAGGAGAGACTGGGTGAAGGTGCAACTCTGACACAAGGAGAGACAGGGTGAGGGTTTAACTCTGACACAAGGAGAGACATTGAGGGAGTAGAACTCTGACACAAGGAGAGACAGGCTGAAGGTATAACTCTGACACAAGGAGAGACAGGGTGATGGTATAACTCTGACACAAGGCGAGACATAGAGGGAGTAGAACTCTGACACAAGGAGAGACAGGGTGAAGGTGTAACTCTGACACCAGGAGAGACCTAGAGGGAGTAGAACTCTGACATAAGGAGAGAGACAGGGAATGTAACTGTGCCAGAAGGAGAGACAAGGTGAAGGTGTAACTCTGACACAAGGAGAGACAGGGTGAAGGTGTAACTCTGACACAAGGAGAGACATAGATGGAGTGAAACTGTGACCCAACGAGAGAGACAGAGAGTGTTACTCTGACACAAGGAGAGACGAGGAGAGACAAAGCGGAAGAGAAGCAGAAGACGAAAATAGCCGTCGGCGGCAAGCGTTTGAAAGCGACCAATCGATGTCTGAAAAAGATGTTGACGTTGACAAATGAGTTTGAAATTAAGTTCCCAACTGCGACATGTGACGAGCAGCCACAAAATACACTGATCCATTCTGGCACCTTGTTTAAACTGCGGAGTTATTTCAGCAACTTGTTTGGTGATGGAAAATACACAAGTTATTTTAGTAGTGTCAGCCTGGACATGTTTGGTCGGCTTTATGGGAGACCTGTCGGCTCAGGTGACCCACTCCTCAACGTTCTATATTTGTACTTATTTTAAAGGTAATATAAATATTCACACCTTATACAAATAAATACACTTGTGGACAAAACTCAAGGAAGTAAAAAGTATTTGATGACGATATTCATCTCTTTTTTTTCTTCTTCTTCTTTTTTAAGGACACAGAGCCAATTTTGTTTACCCCTGGTTATCTTGTGTATCTTCAATAAAGGTCACTGTGTTTCAAATATCTTTCAGAGGTATTGTCTAAATTCCGATATACATGCTAAAAGATACAACTCCCTTAGGTTTGTCCATGAGTGTATATTCTGGTGTCGTAGCATAGTCTTTGATAAGAATTTGCTCGTTCTGCGCAAAGGTTATTTCTAAAATTCAAATTGTTCCGATTATTTTTCTACAAGATAAAAGTGCTTTCTTCATGAGGAATAACATCATATTATCAATGAATAAATATATTACGGCTTAAGATCATCCCTACCACAACATCAGCCAAAACACCTTCTAAGTAAATTCGACCGATTTCATAACTCTTCTCATAGGATATTATGAACTCGGAGTCGTCCCAGTACTGATGAGGACCATAGCCTGAAACCATGCTAGAAAGAATGTTGCCTGAATTAGCCAAAGCTGATGTTCTGGTTATTCTTTTATATGCGTTATCTATTCGGTTCCAAAATCACTTTATTAGGTACCGCTCAACAAGAGCAACCTAGTTTATGATAATTGAAACAATGAATAATATGTAATTTATTCACATATTAAACAAAAGGTTAACGCGGGATTAAATCCCGGTTCATGACTGTCGGGATTCGAGGGTGTTACCCACTCGTCCACTGACGTGTATTATGCGTTATCTATGCGTTTTCTAGGCGAATAATACGAATAAACTTCATTGCTTTGATGAATTCCTATTGAAAGAAGAGAAGCTTACCTCTAATACATAGAGAGGTAGGTAATGATGGTTTTATGATCCACTAAACGACCGTTGAGGATTATTTATTAACGAAATGATGACATGTCACTGCCTCTAGGGTAATAGAATTCCCTTTACAATATGCAAATAGAGATGCACCATTCTATTCAACATTTACATAATTTGTGTCCCAAAATCACATCTATCCCTTTTGAAAAATTCATTAAAAATTCATTTTTATTCCACACACCTCTGCGCTTTGAAGCATTTTGAAGAAAGAATATGTTTACGTTCTTATAAGGGCAATAGCACGAAACATGATGATATTCAGGTTGACTTTTGTCTGTATGTTGGGAATATTTAAGGAATTAATTTTAAATGTAGTTCACAGAATAATCTGTAACCGCTCTATACTGAAAGAGATATATGTAAATTATATTTAAATATGTGAGCAGTAGTTACCCAGAAATTGTTTGAAAAAGTAAAAATAAAAATCAGGTAAAAAGTTTATTTTAATTTTGAATTTACAAGCTTTCAAGCAAATATACTGTTCTTCAACGGGCTGATACTCTATGTACAATCTCTTAATAATCTTTATACAAAATAGTTGAAAACTTTTGTTATTGGCATGTTATTGTAACTTTAGCTGGAAACAGTGATGCACGCCCACACATGCCAAGAACAAAGGTTTTCAATTATTTTTGTATAAAGAGTATTAAGAAATTGTACATAGAGTATCAGCCCGTTGAAGAACAGTATATTTGCTCGAAAGCTTGTAAATTCAAAATTAGAAGAAACTTTTTACCTGATTTTTATTTTTTCTTTTTCAAATATTTATATATAAAATATATTTTATTACATGTGTAGTCAGTCAGACTGCTCCAGGAGCCTGGGGGTTACCTATATTTTACTAATAAGATGATTTGAGACTGCCGACAATAGTGTCTAATTTTTGTTTTAAAATATTTCGTATATTTGCTCAAGTTGAACTAAAATCATTATATACACGGGGATATTGTTTGTTTATTATCTTAATACTATCAAAACACTGAAATTGCTAAACGGTTGTCATAGTATATTCTGTCATCAGAATCAGTGTATTCTGCGAAGATATGATTAACAAAATACTTGATTTTGATGCATTTTAAAAAGGTTTAATCATTTGAACCTATATATACATTTTGAATTTGAAATGGTGGATTAACCTCAATATTTCAATGAGTTGGCTACACAACTTTCTCCAAGCTTCCCTGTTACTATATCAGTATCCCCATATAGAGCCGTTATAGCCCATTGTTTTTTGCTGGATCCCCCTGCTGGGTTTCCACGCAGGCCCGAGCGGTGTGAGAGATACGGAGTTGTATCATCGGAGGTGAGGAGGGCAACGCTCGGCTCTGATAAGCTGAAGATAAGATCGTCTATCGTCCCGGGTCTCGCCTTTCTACCACGCTGCGGTAGGGCGAACATGCTCAGAGCTTTGCATAATCTGATTGGTATGTAAATTGGATGTAATTTGGTTATAGAGAGCTGCTTGATGCGCTGATTGAAGGGGCGGTCCGTTGACGTGGTGCTTGTTTAGGCTGAGAATCCTTCGTTAGCTGATATCTGTGTAATTCAATACCTCTTGTCCTGAGTTCACTTCAAAAATAAGGATTCACGTATTTCACTATAGATTTTTTCAATGATTTATTAAATTTCGTAAGCTTTCGAGTTCACTAATTTCTCTACAGGCGTTTCTTCTTAGATCTCTCTCTGTGTAAACATTTAAAATACATTTTGGCGAAGCTCTCTCCTCAGTGACTCTAATTATTTCTTTAAAATTTCATTAATCATTGATATGAAACTTTTTCATTTAAAATAAACACCAAGTTTCTCTTTAGGGGATGCGACATTTAGTTGTGGATAATTTAAGCGCTTCCTATACATATATATTGCCACAACCACTTCACCTTCCTTAGAGAATGAGGTAGGCAAGTTAGATAGGTGTTACAAGTCATCGGGACATAGAGGATATTATAAAGTAATACTTAAAGTTGCACCGCATAAGTTTCTTTTCTGTGATAAATCAATATTTATTTCAAAGAGAAATATCTACTATTTCTAACTTTTTTGGATGACGTATGAAAGGGTGAAAATATGAAGAGTAATGGCGAACGGAAAAATAAAAGTGTTCAGGGGCGGGAATCGAACCCACAACCCATAGATTTATAGCTGTTGTAACTTTGGCATCGACCCGAGTCTGCTAGATCGCAATGATATGGTTAATGAATGGCAAATAGATTTTGCGTCTATTTTGAATGTAGAGATTTCTTGTCTTTCAATAAAGATATTATAAGTTGCATTGGTCAAGATAGAGAAGGATAAACAGAGAACCTTGGTGTTATACCGTTATATCTTCATGTTCATCCTTTATATCGCATGCCCTTGTCTCCTGGCAAGTGAAGTAGTCGTTAGCAAGCTTGTTTTGTATTAAACAAGTTGTTGTAAAATGCATCACATATTACCATATTGACGTCGTCTCCATAAAATAAATGTATTGAAACTAAGACTCTTTCATCTTTGGAAAGATGACATATCCTTTAGATGAGACAATTTAAACTTTCTAATATGAACCATTCTCCTGGAGCCGGTTATCACTTTTGGGCCATGTTATAGTCAAGTAATTGCACATAGAAGCACATTTTTCACTAGGAAAATATATATATTTATATTATTCAATATAGTAAATAAAATTATTCAAGTAATAAACAAAATCGTATGCAAGTATATACAATTACACAACATGCAGGAACAACATGCACTAAACTCATTCTCAAAATGGTATTTGGTCTTCCTGATTTTTCAAGAAATTCAAGTCGACGTATGAGTGCAAGCATTTAAGGATAACTCTGTAGGCATATTGGCCCAGAATTTTAAATTTTCCATGGTTTAAAGAGTGTTAAAAGTGCCTACGTGGGGCCATCTTCAATGGCTAGATTTTTGGACTTACATTTGCACATACAGATAGATGGGATATATATACTTTGACGTTCAAGCACGTAATTCTCTCTCCATCATTTTGATGATCTCTTCTTCAGTACCTTCACCTCAGTCCACGTAAAAACAACTCTTCTTTTGTTCCTCACTGTCACTTCAAGTAGCCTTTTCGATATTTAATGGATTCAAAACTGAACAGCGAATTTTTATAAAATGTTTCATTTCGAAATCGTTATGTCTGTATTCTAAACTTCAAATTTATTAAATAACCTTCGGCCATGATCATTTTAAAAAATCGCTCTTTTAAAATGGCAAAAAAATCAGTGGACGATGAAGTGCACGTTGGACGGCCAACAGGATTCCTGAAAAAAAAACCTCCTCTCTTGTCTTTCAAGGTCATTGTTTTTTCCAAGAGAGTATCTTTATTTAACCATTAAAAAGAGATAAAACACATATAAATAGAGAAAAACGTTCAACCGTATCTGTTTTTCGAATTCCTTTAATTCTCACCTAAAAAAGGGTGATGCTACCGTCAGTTCCGGGTGTTACCATATCCCAAAATCGCGATAACCTAAGAATAAACTGAAACCCGACCTCTGTAAAAATAGCCCCTTCTCCTCCCTGGACGTTTTAAGACAGAGAGAATCACAAAAACAAACCTGTGAACCTGATCCCCCTTTGATAGACCTTATAACCCCTTCCTGTAGCTTCTTCCTTGTAACTTACAACAAGATTTTTTTTTTCTTTTGCAATAACCTTTGAACATTCTTTGCACAAAATTTGACGTATACAATAATATTATGAAAAAGAACTCTCCTGATTGTGAAATAGAAGTTGTTGATCGCTTACACCATTCTGTCGAAATAGGTATCTACTAATATTCGCAAAATTTACTCTTATAGATAGCGTAAGCCATCAGCAACTTTTACTTGCATGATTATGAAAGGTGAATTTTTTCTTCATTTAAAAATAATTTTGATATTATTCAAATTGAAAATCTCAATTTTATTTTCCATATTTTTGAATACTCCTAATACAAATATGATTCAAAAGATTCTAACAGATTATAAAGGCGATGTGCTTCTTTCTTGTAAACCGGAGGCAAGTTTTCAATCAGAAGATCATCGACTAAATGAAAACGCACGATTATTAGTGTTCACTCTATAACAACTTCTTCCTACGTGGTGTACTAGATGGAAGAATGAGAAAGAAGATTACTAAAAAGATTGAATTGAACACGAGCGAATGGCCATATTGTCAAATAATTAATTATAAAATTACACATGTGAAAATAATTATAACAAAACAGAAGATATATAATGGTCTTTTTGAAAATAGAGCAATCCATATATAAATCTTTAAATAAAAAGGCATATATTGGATCAAAATATCATTTATTTCACCAATATTTCAGTTGGCTGAACGCCAACCTTTATCAAGGTGTTATAATAATACTATATAATAATAGTAACACCTTGATAAAGGTTGGTGTTCAGCCAACTGAAATATTGGTAAAATAAATGATATTTTGATCCAATATATGCCTTTTTATTTAAAATATAATGGTCTCAAAAATCTCTAGTTGATATAGTTTAATTTTTATTTTTGCAGAAACCTTTTAACATTTTCAATATTTAAAAACAACGATTTTATTGGATAAGGATGTGTTCTAACCCATGATAGAGACTTCTTACACTGAAGAGGACGGAGGTAGCCCCAGTCCAATTTCTCTCCTACATGAGGGCCACTAGAGAAGTCTTGTATCATAATCCTCAACAGATATTACACTTAATCAATGTATAGTCTCCATGACCTTGTATAATGATAAATGGGTTAATTTAAAGGATTTTTTTCTATCATGTTTTGACCTCGTTTTGTTATTGTTTTCTTTTTATTCGCTTTAATTTTTAAAAGTTTTAAAATTAATTGTCCCAATAGATGCATTAAATAATTGTAACAACGTACATGTTTCAATTGGACCGTAATGCTGATGAAGTGACAAGAAACATTTTCCATACAAAAGAAGATGGATTCTTGAATCAAAGAACTACAACTTTGGGGAAAGGGATCTTAGAGATAACAGGAGGCTACTATCAGGTGAGCTGGGGACACCACAAACCACCGTAGTTCGTTACCTCCCGAACTAAGCAAAGACAACAGTAACTGTCGCTGCCTCACGAATTGACGCCAGTTCAGGCACACCATCGGCGGAAGTGAGCAAGCATTTATTAACTAATCCACGTGATGCACATTTCATAGATGGAATTGTTACTTGCGATAAGCAGTGGATCTATCATCATGATCCTAACACCTCTGAAGCAGTGACTGAATCTGTATCAACCTCCTGTTGTTAAACGTTGGCGCTTCGAACACTAATCAATATTTTGCGTCTGATGGAATTTTGAATAGATAATCCGCCTGGAGTTCATTCCAAACGGTCGAACCAACAACTCCAATTTATATTGTGAAGAGATAACACTGGCACTGAATCAGTGGCTTAGCCTGGATCTACCTCCCGAACATGTTGTCAAACGTTGGCGCTTCGAACAGTAATCGATACTGTGCATCTGATAGAATTTTGAAGAGATAATCTGCCTCGAATACATCCCAAACGGTCAAACCAATAACGCCAATCTGTATTCTGAAAAGCAGGAGCGTTCGTAGACTGTTTTGAAGTAGAAGTACGCGGCTTTAGTGAACATAAAACACTTTCTTCTACAAAAGAATAACGTCAAATAACATTTTTCTCTAAAGACGGAAAAGAAACTTCAGTATATTGTAGTGACTGAGCTGTTTCTACACTCAGCATATGGCCCGGACCTTGCGCCGTCGGATTATTGCTTGTTCCGGACAATGTCACACTTCCTTCACGAGCGACACTTCAATGACAAGTCGGGGTAAAGGAGTTGTTCGCTTCAATGACCAGAATTAGCTTTGTTATCTAAGAACAGGCAGAAAATGGCTTAAGACTGTGTTTTACGATAACTTATACATTGAATGCGATACACTGCTACGCAAGGTAGCAACTTTGCAGTGTATTCGACCTTTATTTATTCTTTATTGTTATTGTATGTGTTTCCCGATCGAGTTTCCATAATAAAGGTAATTTATATATAAAAAGTTAATATTTAAATAGTTACCTTCAGAATAAAATAGAATATGTCCAGAGTAGCCTAGTGGACATGGCATCTGCCCGGTAAGCGGAACACTGTGGGTTCGATTTCCATCCCTGGACACTTTTATTTTTCCGTTCATCATTACTCTTCACAATTCATCCTTTCATACTTCATCCCTAAGGTTAGAAATAATCGTTATTTCTCCATAAAATAAATTTCGATTTTTCGTTCAAAAGAAACACATGCGGGATAATTTTCAAATGTCGTTCTACAATCATAAGTCGCATTATATTGTATTATATTTGTTTTCGTCCTCGTAGTTGTCTTCCACGTAGTCTTCACGTCTCTTGTTCCAACTTGTTCTATCCTCACGTCTATCTTCATAGTGGTGGGAAGTTCCAGTGGTGACAAATATACTTTAAAATAAATACTCTGTCGTAATAGAATACATATATATATATATTCAATGAAAGGTTAATATATATAATTATTTTAATCAATTATTTAAAAATATATAATAATTTTACTGTAAAAAATAGGTATATACAACATGATGCAGCAATATATAGTTCGTTATAAAGTTATAAATTATCAAACTAGTTTACTCTCTGTATGCTCTATCATAGAAATATTATATTTTTAATATTGAAATATAATATATATATACTTGCGCGCGGGATTTTCCTAATACAATCATAGACAAAACTTAAGGAAATGAAAAGTCTTCGATGTCGCTGTTGTCTTTTTTTTTTTTTTAAGGAGACAGGCAATTTTGTTTACACTTGGTTATCTCATGTGTCTTCAATAAAGGTCACTGTGTATCAAAAATATTTCAGAGTTATTGTCTGAATTACAATATACATGGTAAGAGGTACAACTTCCTGAAGTTTTGTCCATGTTTGTAAATTTTTCATTGCAGTATGATCAGTAATAATGTATATTATTTTCAAAAATCACTAAATAGGTTTGATTTATGAATGCAGATGGCACAAGTTTCCTTATGTTTAATAACATCAAACTAAGAAAACAACAAAATTAGAATGAGTGAATAAATGAATAATTAAGAGAATTAAATTAAATATATAGAGATATATTCGAATAGATTAACTTTGTTTTTCATATCAAAAATTTTTAAAGGGCCATTAATTCCAGCGGAGAATCGGCAAGATGGGGAGATAAAATGTTATTTAAAAACATTTTTTAAAAATATTTATATTATATAAAAATACTCTGTCTATTTTAATAAAGCGCATCAATATTAAATATATAATTTCTAAATTATCCATTACTTATATTTAAAGATTATTTAGATGGAAATCCGGGAAGATATTAATCTATAAAAATCAAAGTCACCTCTCCCATCATAATAGACGCCCTCTATTGACCGTCGCCGAAATCTTTGTTAGATTGTGAAGATTCCATTTGATCCCTTATGGACCTCATAAATTCAAAGCCTGCCTTGGACTGACGAGGGACATTAGCCCGAAACCATGGTACCCAGGTGGACGTTTCTCAGTTGCTAAGGCTTGTGTTGTGGCTTTGTCACCGACACAAGTACGCCGTTTCGGGCTGTTGGCCCTCATCAGTATGGCTCGGGCTATACTTTGGCCCATCAAAGTTAAAAAAAAAAAGTAATTTAATACTCGAAATTCTGTAAATAATTATAGTAAAATTTGCCGTTAACATTTCCCCGATAGATGCCACTAAGTATCAGTAATGCTCAGTTACACAATTATCGGGAGATAATCTCTACTTATGTTATCATCCTGATCAATTCCCTCTCACTTTGCTGTTTCTATATAAAGCACACAGAATACACTTTTTAAAAAGATACCTGTAAAATATATTAAAATCCTGTTTTATGATTTTTAGGATGCCCCAAAGATATGCTTTTTTGGTCGTTGTGGTTTCACCGCGCTGATTTGTGCCAGCAGCCCGAAACTTCTACTTTGAATGCCTTTTTCGATAGCAATATCAAACAAAACACAACCTGATTTCGGAAGGGCCCCATTCACTTGGGCCAATGGGGCCAATTCATTAATAAATAAAAAATAAACAATTAGTTTATATTTATTCTAACAAATGACGAAAGCCATCAGAAACTTTAGTTGTACGATCAGAAGATGCCTTTATTTCTTAATACAGTTACACAACCGTATATTGATATAAAGCAATTCTACTGTCCTAAAAGCTTATGTCCATAGTTTGCTTAAATAATATTTCAAAGATTCCACCCTTCAGTGCAGCTTATAAAAGCAGAATGATCCAATACAGTATTAAAGCTCTAAAAAAGCGGTCTGGTAGATTAAATTGGCGAAACTGCTGAGAGGGTTCACCACTGATCAGCCAAGCCCTCTCAATATTTTTCATTCGTTATATATAGATAGCGTTAATGTTATATTAAAATATTATTCTATTTAAAATTATATTTCATAGATCCAAATACTCTGTTGAATCGACCGCCAGAGGTCATGCTTCCCCTATAAAAACTCGTTGTTGTTCTTTCCCGATAGCCGGCTCAAAACTTTTGTACATTATGTAAATAATCTTTTGTTTTCCTTGTTCTACTCACCTTAAGCCAGGCATTACTTTTATCAAATTATATTCTTTTATATATTCCTTTAGTTTAATTAAATTACTGATCAAAATTATTTTTATTATCATACTTTCAAGATTTAACTACGACTGCATTACATTACCATAATCCTCAACATGATCAAAAAACAACAGAAATCTCTCTCATTTTTATTTATAACATATATAAATAATTATCGTTGTTATTTATTAATTTTCAACTTTTTGTTTAGGATTCATTGTATGTCAAATATTTTGACATGCAGCGTAGGCGCTTTATACGTTTTAAACTATCTTCAGAAATAGGCAAGAGGTAAACAATATTAGTGTTCCTTGATAAAGGTGGATCTCTGAGACGCTGTAAATATGTAAAAAAGGAGTGGGTTGATAATTAATTATATAGTCAAATTTATTTAATCAACAACAACGCTCTAATTTCTTATATTAAAAATGTAATTATATCTTTTACGCTATCACTGACATGTGAGAGTTCTCTTCCATAAACAGCCTATTACAAATGGTCCTTCTATTGAAATTACATTATTTTTAATTAAATAAAAATAATTTACATATTTTCCCAATTAAATTATTCCACAAATGCATTTTACTAATTAAATTTTGGTAGCTAAAGTTATTTCTTGAGAAAGAAAAATTGCATTCAATATTTATTCATGTTAGCCAATTAATGGATAAAACTTATTAATATTTATTATTATTATTTTTAATATAAAGACGTTATAAATAATTTAATTTCCGCGCAATAATTAATCGTTGAAATATTTTGATTGTTGTGCTTTTGTGTGTGATGATTTTTCAGTAGGCTTCGTAAATAATTGGTTATGAAGAACCCTTTATACACATAAGTATATTTAAATAAAAAGGCATATGTTGGATCAAAATATTATTTATTTTACCACAATATTTCAGTTGGCGAACTCCAACCTTTATCAAGGTGTTATAACATTTTAAAGTGTTATAATACCTTGATAAAGGTTGGCGTTCAGCCAACTGAAATATTGGTAAAATAAATTATATTTTGATCCAATATATGTCTTTTTATTTAAAGATGTATTTATGGATTGCTCTATTTTCAAAACATAAGTATATGTGTGTGATCTGGTGTAGAAATGGATTATACAAATACGAATTTGACTCTGAATAATAATTAGAATTTTTTAGTTAATCACCTAATATTAGTTATTATCAACATAATTTTAGTATACAAGTAGAATTATTTTATGTATATTATATATATATATATATATATATATATATATTCGGTTGTATAACACAAATGAAAGCATTAAGACGTCAATGTTTCTTTCACAAATAAATCAAACGTCCACTGTCCTTACTGCAATGAAAAAAATATTGGGAGGGTTTGGCTCATCAGTGGTGAACCCTCAAAGCGGTTTCACCAATTTAATCTACCAGACCGCTTCTTTAGAGCTCTAATACTGTATTGGATCATTCTGCTTTTATATGCTGCACTGAATAGTGGAATTCTAGAAATGGTATTTAAGTAAACTATGGACGTAAGCTTTTAAGACAGTAGAATTACATTTTACATATTATCTATGTTTTGGAGACGATTTTACTTTTCCAAATAAATATTGTTCACAAAATAAATGTAAACAAATAAATCTTAAAGTTTTTTAAATATCGTTTTAAAATATTTTTAAAAATTTGATTTTTTAACATTTAGACCTTTCATCTTATTTTCTTTTTATTCTTTTTGTACAATTTTTTCTTATTGAGAAAATTTCCGTTTGTTTTCTCAAGCTCTATATAGCTAGTTATCTCTATATATATAAAAGTCAATGTCTGTCTGTTTCGCGATAAACTCAAAAACTACTGAACCAATTGGTACCAAATTTTGCATGTCGCTTTTTATAAATCTGAGGAAAATTTTCGGCTACATTTTGATTAGTATTTTTGGCTATTTCTTTTTTTCATTTGAAGAACTTTTTTTTTTACGCGGAGTAATCCGGAATGGAATGAATACCCAAATATGGCCACTTTTTATGAGCATCGGTGGTTCAGTGGTAGAATGCTCGCCTGCCACGCGGGCTGCCCGGGTTCGATTCCCGGCCGATGCATTTATTTTTTACAATTTTTAAAACTCATTTATATTATATATATAATATAATATATATATTATATATATAATATAAATATGTCATAATTTGTATATAATTAAATGCAACCCCGACCCACTATGTATATATCATGTATGATTTTCAAAGACTTAATAAAGAACAAGGTAACTGGAGGAAAGAAAGTAACAAAAGATATAGGAAGTAAGACTAAAGCTGGCACGACTATTTTGGCACCCCTGTGTCAACATTGCAGGGGCAGAGACCGGACGTCTCTAGTGACCGCAGAAGTTATTTTAGCCAAGATGCACTCAATACTTCCGGCAAAAACAGGACGTATCTAATATCCGTCGAAGCTATAAGCGTCAAGATACCCAATACTTCCTGACGAAATCGGATATACCAGGCAGGCCATTTTTCATCAAGGAGAGCCGCCGGCCAATTAGGGAGGAACCACTAAGTAGGTCAACCAATAGGAAAACACCATGTGATCATATCTCAACCAATCAGAGAGAAACTGAAGCTTGGTGTTAAATCGAAAAGCAAGAAATGTCAGTTACGCTTTGGCTCCCAAGGAGGTGACATCGGCTCTAGACCTCTCCCCCTCTGCTCATCCCACAGCTAAGTACAATCACCGCCATGTGATCAGCTAATTAATAAGTCAAATCGCTCAGCTCTTATCAAACTTTCTTTCCTCCAACCCGTTGCCTTTATTTTCAAACTCAATCACGTGTCCTGATTATTCCTAACTGTATGCTGCAACTTCCACTCAAACGGCTGCGCTTCAACCAAATCTCACCATTCGCATCCAACAATAAGAAACCCCGCAACGATATTGCCACAGAACGGTTAAGTCGACAGGATAGTGAGATGGAATTAAATCAGGATCCCATAGGCGTAAAGTCAGACGGTCCGACGGAAACAATGGAAAGAAGGCAAGAAGTAAGAGAGAACGAAACGACAAGAGAAAGACAGGAGATGACCGACCGAGAGACAACTGCGCCCCTAGCGGACGCCGTCAACCAGCTGTCAATGTTCCTGGCCCGGGCAAAAATTTCTGATGGAGCGGAATCGGCGATCTCGCCTTTCGACGGCACATACAGCGCGACACAGTTTTTCCAGACGTTCGACCGAAAAATGGAAGACGCATCCATGGGAGAACAAGAAAAATTACTGCGCCTACCAAACTACCTGGTGCGACAACCCCTGGAACTCTTCAGGAAACTTCGGCTGGCCGACCGGAGTTATTTCCAGGTGAGACAAATCCTCCTAGATCTCTACCCTGAGTCAAGCGAAGCGTCCTTTGCGAAATATTTCGCCATGAAACTCACTGGACAAGCCAACTTAGAGACCTACTACCGGGAGAAAACCGCCATGGGATTGCAACTAGGACTTCCACAAGAGGTGATCCTCGAGACGCTGACAGAAGGACTGCCATTCAACGACCAGCGCCTAGTCCGCGTAGTACCTCCCGAGAACCTAGGAGAATGGTTCCGCCTGGTACAGCGGATCCACGGACCCAGTGTACCGGCAACGCGATCCAGAGAAGATCAACCACCCACAATGTCGGGTCCGTACCACAGCACACCCCGACGCTCAGGTGCATGGAATGCACCTCTTCCGCCGTCCAATTGCAAGTTCTGCGGCGCGAGACACTGGCATAGCGAATGCCGACGTCGACCAGTCCCGACGATCCACGAAAAAGTGCGGACGGTGCAAACAGTCCCAAAACAACCAGCCCCGATTCCACAACAACCAAGTCAAGCCAGGGACACCCCAGCCGAGCAGCCCTTTCGAGACTGAGGTAGGATCCCTAAACCAACTGACTGTCAAACTTTTTCTAACCCCTAATGTATCATGCCCCTTTTTAATTGATACAGGCGCCAGCCTGAGTATAGTGCCATATAGTATTTATCATATGCTAAAAACCCACCTGCCTAATTTAACCCTTGAGGGACAGTCACTACACCTCCAAACCTTAAACGGATTTGCAAAAACCATGGGTAAACTAGCTATCCCACTGACAATAGGACAAATATCACGAAAGGAGTATTTCCATGTAGTAAATGCACCATTGCCATTCGGAATTCTTAGTATCAATAGCCTCCATAAATTCAGATTAACCATAGATTTTAATAAATGCACTATACTCCAGCTGGGCGCCCCATTGTCTACCCTTTCCTACCATTTTAATCATGTGTCCAATGTATGCACGTACTGGCAGTGTCAGGCGATGTCACAAAAAATTTTCCCCACATCCCAACTTTCCGCCTATGACAACCATTGCGTGCATTCATTGAGAAAACCCCACTTATCTACATGCCCCTTTTTCACTAAAGCCAATTGCCCTTTTTACATGCCCTCAAATACAAGCCACAACGGTTTCAACCCTCACCATGCCCAAAAAAACGTGTCAGTACAGCTCACACACTTACCACACAAAATCTATGCATGACCATACGACGCCACGCCATAAAAATGTACCTCACAACAATCCCACAAACGTATTTAGCAACAATCACAACATTCACAACAACAATACACCGACAACATCCATCCAAAGGACGGTTTTCACGCTAGCAAACACACACAACCCGCCCAACAAGCACGACACTCGCGCCAAAAGACGACAACCACAAACAAACGCATGCACCGTCGTTAGTAACAATCATCTCGTCTACCCAAAACACAAAAAAATGTTCACCTTAAAAGGTACCATATACTCTAACAATAGAAATTTCGATATATGACTTTAATAAATTTGTTGTTCATAGTGAGAACAGGTAAAATTTTGTACAAACAAGGATTTCGCGTGACACCTTTTCATTCACAATTTTTTTTTTTTTTTTCGATTCGTGTCACAGGTCACCCACAAAACTTTTTCACTTCAGGCCACAGACGCCTTTCACCAAGCCTGTGACACGTCTCTCACTCAAAGCGTGTTCACGTCGTAAGCCTCATTTTTCACTCAATTCCACCCTAATGCCACTGAATAGCATTTTTTACTAAAGTCACAACGACCATTCGATTTAATAAATGGATACAACGTCCGGATTTTCAAAATACAAATAATGCCGAAATTATACCAACTTATCTCTTCACAATGTATTGGCAGACCATAACACATGACACAAGACATCGTCAAACAAGTAAAACCCACAAACAAAACAAAATTTCGTACACGAAACATGTCATACACACAACGCAACCAATGCCGAAAGTAAAAGATTCAATTATAAAAAACAATTAGGCCGACAAGAAACGTAGAAGCAAGGCAGATATCTTCCCGCGAAGAAATAAGGACGTCGCTATGACTCCAATTACGCAAACAGGGGGTGGATAAGTTTAGACCGAACCTCGCGTCCCCGAGTCCCGCTTCCGGCGTCTCATTACAAAGCCCCGCTCATCCAAATTAGGTCACCGCTCTCCCCGGCCACAGATTTCTCTATGCCACCGATTTTTTGGATTCCAGTTCGAGTCTACATATCGATTTTTACCACCCAACTCCACATCCACGAAACAACACCTAGAACTAACTCACACATCGCTTACACAACAGACTTCTAACATTTTTTCACAACACACACACAAAGACAAAAAATTACACATAAAGGTTATATAGATTTCCATGTCTCCTGTACACACAGCATAAACGCACTTGAGGACTAGAATCACGTTTGTCACCTAAGTGTCGCTACAGACGAGACAAAAAATTTATAGGGCATAATTGAGCAAGTAAAACATTTATAGGGCAAAATGGAGCAACCAATACATGTAGATCAGGGCATGTAGATACCAAAGGGTTCCAACCAATACACCTTATTTTTCATATCAATCATTTTCATTATTTTCTCTCAATTAAAATTTAAATATTTAATCAATTTAGCAATTTATTCAACTTATTATCAATTTTAATCATTAACTATCATTTTATTTACCAATTAGTTTATATTATCATTTTCATTTATCAATTATCATTCTATTTACCACTTGACTATATTGCCACAACTCAATTGTCAACGAAAACTCACTGACTTTCGATTAAACTAAAAACATTAAATCACCCTTTGTTGTTGAAATCTTTTTATTTTTCATTTTTCTTTTTTCCAAGCACTCTACTTTGATTTCGCTCAAAAAACTTTTATTTTATTTTTATTTTTGATTTCTCAAAAGACCTAATAGAATTCCCTCGGTCTCCATTCCCAATTCCGAGCTAGAATATAATTAGGCATTTTTCCTTTTTTTTCTCACCACGCACCAAGCATTCACTTTGATTTCTTCCAACTTTTTATTTTTATTTTACTTTGATTTCTCAAAAGACCTTATGAAATTTCCTCGAATTCCTTTCCAAAATTCAAGCAAAAAAGTAATTAGGCATTTTTCCTTTTTTTTCTCACCACGCACCAAGCATTCACTTTGATTTCTTCCAACTTTTTATTTTTATTTTACTTTGATTTCTCAAAAGACCTTATGAAATTTCCTCGAATTCCTTTCCAAAATTCAAGCAAAAAAGTAATTAGGCATTTTTCCTTTTTCTCACCACGCACCAAGCATTCACTTTGATTTCTTCCAACTTTTTATTTTTTTTTATTTTTGATTTCTCAAAAGACCTAATAGAATTCCTTCGATTTCATTCCCAATTTCGAGCTAGAATATGGTTAGGCATTTTTCTTTTTTTTTTCTCACCATTCAACCAAACACATTCAATTTTGATTTCATTCAACTATTTTTATATTATTTTTATTTTGATTTCAAAGCCTAAATAGAACCCCCTCGAATTCATTTCTTAACTCGAGTAGAATTCGTTTAGGCGCATTTTCTTTTCTTTTAATCCACTATGTACCATAACATTCCTTGATTTCTTACAATTAAAAATTTTTGATTTCTATTAATTATACTCAACCTATATCATCAACACCATTCTATTTTACTTTTATATTACCAGCAATGTTTGTATATAGCCCCTCCATACCCACAACTAATTTTCCCACAAAATTATTTTTCACTTTACAGAATTCTCTCAGGCTAACCCCTTCTTGAATTCTTCACATGTAGGGGGCGCATCTGTCATAATTTGTATATAATTAAATGCAACCCCGACCCACTATGTATATATCATGTATGATTTTCAAAGACTTAATAAAGAACAAGGTAACTGGAGGAAAGAAAGTAACAAAAGATATAGGAAGTAAGACTAAAGCTGGCACGACTATTTTGGCACCCCTGTGTCAACATTGCAGGGGCAGAGACCGGACGTCTCTAGTGACCGCAGAAGTTATTTTAGCCAAGATGCACTCAATACTTCCGGCAAAAACAGGACGTATCTAATATCCGTCGAAGCTATAAGCGTCAAGATACCCAATACTTCCTGACGAAATCGGATATACCAGGCAGGCCATTTTTCATCAAGGAGAGCCGCCGGCCAATTAGGGAGGAACCACTAAGTAGGTCAACCAATAGGAAAACACCATGTGATCATATCTCAACCAATCAGAGAGAAACTGAAGCTTGGTGTTAAATCGAAAAGCAAGAAATGTCAGTTACGCTTTGGCTCCCAAGGAGGTGACATCGGCTCTAGACCTCTCCCCCTCTGCTCATCCCACAGCTAAGTACAATCACCGCCATGTGATCAGCTAATTAATAAGTCAAATCGCTCAGCTCTTATCAAACTTTCTTTCCTCCAACCCGTTGCCTTTATTTTCAAACTCAATCACGTGTCCTGATTATTCCTAACTGTATGCTGCAACTTCCACTCAAACGGCTGCGCTTCAACCAAATCTCACCATTCGCATCCAACAATAAGAAACCCCGCAACGATATTGCCACAAATATATATTATTATATCAACTATATTAATTAAATCAAATACCTAAACACTAATATAATACAACTTTTGCCATCACACACACTTTTTCCTGTAGTTTATGTGTTACTTCTGTATTACTATTCTATGGCACTTCTAATATTTATTATTGATGTACTTTCAGTATCAAGGAAATTGCAATCGGGGGAATTCTCGGGCGAAGCCGGGTCATACGTCTATCTAGTTACATATATATATCAAATATCTATTGAAAATAAAGATACTTTTGAATTTTTTTGTCGAAACGTCGAGGTAATAAAAAGATTTACTGGCCGAAGTATCTTTATTTTCAAGAACTATGAATGCCGGCCAAGCAGCCTCTATCTTTAAGATATCAAATGTTGTTACAGAGTACGTTCTTATCTCTATATAAATAACGATAACATATGTTCGTAGGTTCCTCTGAGGATGTTTGTATCGCATAGCTTTCCATCATACACTCATAGACAAAACTTAAGGAAGTAAAGAGTCTTTAATATCGCTGGTCGTCTTTTTTTTTTTTTAAGGAAACAGAGACAATTTTGTTCACACTTGGTTATCTCGTGTGTCTTCATTAAAGATCATAGTATATCAAATATCTTTCAGACTTATTTTCTGAATCCCGATATACATGCTAAAAGGTACAGCTTCCTTTGTCTATAAGTGTATTTGACCTATCTGGATGAAATTACATAAAGATAGGTTGAAAAGGAATCAAAATATGCAAATTAATATAATATAATAATATATTAATTTCCATATTTCATTTCAAACATAAACAAATAAGGTAGCCGTTTCTGTCGTGTAATTGAAGGCAGAGAGGAATACCCGGATCTCCCCTTGGGGTTGTAGACGTGTCCAATGAAGAGCCTCAGATATCTCCCCTTGTATTCAATCAAATTAAAACCCAAACACCATATCTTTAGCATGACACACGATTATAATGTTTCATCGCGCCATCTGTGGGGAATACTTGTAATTATTCTATATTATTCAATATAGAACTATTTCCTTCTGCGATGATAAAAATATTGAGAAGGTCTGTGTCATCAGTGTTAAACCCTTCAAGCGGTTTCGCCAATTTAATCTTTTATGATAGAAGGAGACTTGTGAAATACGTTTTAAAAGAAAAAGACCAATTGCTAAAGTGTTTCTTTTGAAATAGACATTTTGTGCGATTCATTTTTTAAAATATTTTACCCTTTCATCTGATGCATACAATAGTAGAGAGGTATTTAGGAGATTAAACTGTCGAAACTGCTGGAAAGGTGATGAGCCAGGCCCTCTTAATATTTATCTTATTTCAATCAAAAAGGATCAGTAGGATATAGCTTTTATATAAAAGTAAGGTCAAATAGTTTTATTTATTGAGATTTGACCATTTATCGATTAAAATTTATAATACCTTAACGACACTTTTTTTTTAAATCGTAAACAATTCTATAAAAACCACTCCAGTGAAAAAATATTTTTTTTTATGTGAATGCCTTGCTCATCAGTAATGAAACCTTCTAGTGTCATTCTCTTCTCGCATTAAGGTCTGTAAATTGGGATATTCTACAACGAAACCGCTGTGAGGGTTCCCCACTGATGAGCTAACCCCTCCTGAAAAATGTCTTCATTTGCAATTATATCAACATGACAAAAACAAAAAGATTTTTAAGAAAAAAAGGCATCTTCTGGCTACAACTAAAAGTTGATGATGGCTTGCGTCAGCTAACGGAATAAATATCATCTAATCGTTGATTTTTAATTATTCCAGAATTGACCAATTACCCTTCCTTGATTAATCAAGAAGAGCTAAGCACGTACGCGTTTCGGGCTGTTGGCCATCTTCAGCGTGGTGCAATCTGTACCTCAACGACCAAAAAAGCTGGTCTTTGGGGCATCCTGAAAAAACATGAAACAAGTATTTAGGCCAGAAGGGCGTTAGATCACCAATTAATGTGAAAAATAGTACAAAGGTTATAAAATCAGTACAATACACAACAACTGGAAGTTGACAAGAAGTTCACAGATAAATTCTGACAGAACAAAATCCAGCTTCTTCTCACGTCTTCGACTCTTAAAAAATTAATTATACTTTTTTAAATAGATGAATTTTATCTTAATTATCCTATAATTATAGTGTTTAATTATACACTTAATTATAATTGGATATAATCATTTTCACGCTGAATTATGCAAATAATAAAAAGTATGGGAAACCGACGCAGGGACAGTAAACGTGACCACACCAAATTCATCAAAATTTCACCTAATTTAATTATCGCGTCGTAGATCTTTAAAAAATGACACAAGGTGATCAGACCAATCTTCTTGACAATTAAAGTAATATTTTAACTGATAAATATGAAAATTAGGATTTTGAAGAAAATATCATCTAGGGTTATGTTTTTTTTTTCATTGATTTTTGCATATTTTGCATTAATTGGGCTTTTGCCAAACGTTGATCTGTCATATTGCTCGTTACATGGTAGTTATCTGCTTCCTATTATGGTTGCCAATAAAGATTGTATTAATGTGTTTAATACGTGAGATCACGCCACGTGTGGTCGCGCATTATCCTGTTGAAATATGGCTGTGGGCAAGCCCTGAAGGCAAGAAAAGACATCTGGCTCCAACATCTCGGAGTGTAGCGTTGGCCGTTTAAAGTACTGGCAATGCGTACTAGAGGAGTGTGAGAGTGATATCCAATACCGTCACATACCATAATACTCGGTGCAGGACCAGTGTGGCGGTGCATATCGCAGCTGTTCAGCATCCTCTCTCCACGGTGTCTCCAGACTCGACCGTCGTGGTGTTGCAGACAGAAGCGTGACTCATCAGTAAAGACAATTTCATATCATTCTGCCGTCCACATCCGTCTTTCATCGCATTATTGGCGGCGGAGACGTCTGTGGTTCTGCATCAAGGGTAGACGAAGCATTGGATGTTTTGCGGACAGACCACTCTGCTGTAAACGGCGTCGAATGGTAAGCGCAGACACTGGATGATGCGTTACAGACTGAATGTGCTGTGCTACGTTTCGTGATGTGACTGAGCGTTCTGTCACTGCCATGCGCACAATTTGTCTGTCAGCACGTGAAGTGGTGCACTGAGGTGGATGCGATCGAACACGTCGGTCCGTCTTACCTTCCTGCATCCAACGATCACATATCCGCATTACAGTTGTTTGGTTTCGTCCAACACGACTACCGATTTCCCTGAAAGATAATCCACAATCTCGGTAGGCCACTATCCTTCCTCTGTCGAACTCGGATACTTGATCAAATGATGAGCGCTGTTTTCTACGTGGCATAATTAATCGTTTTTTTTTTGGAAAAACACAATTTCCTAACTTGATATCGTCGAAATCTCCAAGCCTCAAATAGTGTTTTGAAGTGGAGCCACAGGCGCGCGTGATGTGTGTCTGCGCTGAAATTCTAATCATTTGCACATCTCACCTCCGCTAATACATGTTGTAAATTTCATGTTATTTGCATGCTTCTTTCAGGGTGTTGCATTTACGGTGGCCACCAGTTTATTTGTAAACTTTCTACAATTACAGAAGCTTTGTTCACATAGTTTCGTTAACATTAATTCTCAACTTTCAAGTGCAGATTATATTAAGAGAACGAAAAATACAATAGTTTCAGAAATCTGGTGTATTAAATTATATGCTTTTAAATAGAATATTTCTGTACTATTCTTGTACTATATTTTATACTAACGACTACAAAGGATTTTTCTCGAAATGTCATTGAAATAATAAACTCTTTGCTCGAAATATCTTTTGCCAAAAGTACAACTTGTATTCTACTGAATATGGGAATAATTGCATTTGGATGGTTCGGCAACATCCTCTTATGGAATTAGAAAGTGAAAGAGACATCTTCTTAAATGGTGACATCAAATTTTGCACTGCCATTACCATTAGATAATCTAAGAGCTTTATTAGAAAGATGAATACTGAAATAACTGTTTTAATTTTTGTATATTTACCGTATATATTTGAATACAATAATCAAAGAGTGACTTCTATAGTTTAAAACAATTACTTTGATGCAAGTTACATCTTCTTTCTTATCCAAGTGTCTGAAAACTAACCAAGGTCCTTTCTTCTCTTAAGGAAATGGAAGCTTCGTGATTCGATTTCATGAATTGATTCAAAGAATCTGAAGAGCACATACTGCGGCAGTCCGACTTATATTCAGATGAGATCGTTCTTAACATGGAAGACTTAGCTATAGACAGGTCGGGAAGAAGAGCTTACAAAAATTAAGCAGATGTCTCTCTCACTTTCTAATTCCATAAGAGGATGTTGTATAACTTATCAAATACAAGTATTCCCATATTCGGTTGAATTCAGGTTGTACTTCTTGAAAAAAAGATATTTCGAACATAACGCTTATTATTTCAATGACATTTCGAGAAAAATTCCTTGTAATCGTCAGGATAAAAGAACAAAAATATATGAGAAATAGTACACAATATTTCTATTTAAAAGCATTTAATTTAGTACACCAGATCGCTACAACTATTTTATATTGTTCGTTCTGTTCATATAATTGTAGCCGTAGAAGAGAGTTTTGCCTGAAAACTTGTACGACCGTTTTCTTCTATAAAGAATTTTGTCCCCGACCTTTGTTTTCTTCTTCAATAGCTAATAAGAAGATTATCGTTGTCTTAGATACTTAGCTGCCGATCCTGACATGGGTAATACGCAGCTGTTGGTTGCTAGAGCTTACTTTAATGGCTACACATAATTTCGCTCCTGTATCGCCATTAGGTTTTGTAGGTTTGTATATGTCTTGTCCAACCACAGGCTAAATCATCACATACTCTATGCACACAGTGATTGGCCCTCCATGCCCTGCCTCACCCGGACCATCCAACATCCGCCGGTCCTTCCTGCCCTGCCTGCGGGTCCCCCTAAGGCTCCCTGGGCCACCGATACTAGAATTGCATGAATATCAGTCCCCTCGTCCGGGAGGCCTTCAACATCGTCGGGAGACTTCCTGATATCCAGCCTTGGATCTTCGCGACTGGCCTCGTAAATGGACATCCTTTTGTCGGCGAAGTCCCATATATACCGGCATTTTGTGCAGGTTGGTCTCGGTGGTAGCTTCGAGGACCCCGTCATCGCCTGGCAGAGGACTCTAGCGCGTTGGGGAAGACACCTCTGGCTCTTGTATATAATTTTCTCTTTTAATATTTTAGCGATATGTTTTTAATTTTGTAATCATTGACTAAGATGTCAATAAATTATTTTTAATTGTCAATTGTCACTTCAAAGAATTTAAATAATTTATGTGGATAAAGAATCTTACCTAAACACAATAGAAATTAGATTCTGCATTCATTATTAGTGATTTATTCATTCTTCAATGTCTACATACATTCGAAATGGCTCAAAAACAAAAGAAATGAAGTGAAAATTGTTTTTTAACGTTTAAATTCATTAGTTATTCGTTGTTGTAAAGAAAAAAATAAAGATTATTGCGAATACAGATTGTTACTGAAGATGAAATTAAATATATTACATTCATTATGAACGCCATTGAGATATCAAAACAGAATTGAGATTTTGTTGTGTTCCTGGTGGGACAGAAAATCAATTGTCTCCTTTATGAACTGTAGCTACTGAGTTCAGATATTCATTCCTGTTTAGTAAAAAGAGCCTTAGCATGCCAAAAGACATGTCAAAGTTATTTTATTACATGACAATGCTCGCTCATATGTCATAAGACCTGTTAAATATACGCTAGAAGCTTAGATGTATTGTTCTTCCCTCCATATTCTCCAGATATTGCTCCTTGAAATTACCTTTTGTTGGGTTGATGGAAAAGAGTGGTAAACCGTCTAGTTTCAAGATCACGACCCGGGATCGAATCTCGCATTAGGCTCTTTTTATTCAACATAAAAAAATCTCCAATGGCCCTCCGATTCTTACCAGAGTCCACCAGCCCCACCAGTAATGGCAAGTACCCAAACATTGCTCTGACACATTTGTAAGTGTAAAAGTCGAACTGGTTTCCACATGTATAGACATGTAGTATACTTGCAGTAAAAGCAGTCGCTAACTACTGCCAACCATGATCATGATGGTCTGCACCACATGTACTAGGGATACTAAAAGACTTTTGTTTTGATCCATGTAGAGTGTACATTCTGGAGGCTGGTTGGTTCCTATGAGGCTATCAAAATTTGACGGACGTCTGCATTTTTTTCTGAATACCCAGAATTAATGTTTTAACGGAAACCGTTTGTTTCGCCTAGGAGTTAAGCGAATGCTTTAGCATCTTATAAAAAATATATATTTTGGATCATTTTTCCTTCATATTGTGTGAAAATTTCTTTAATTTCCTATTAAAAGAACTCAGTCCTATCTATGTATTACTTGGTGCAATCAGTGCAATCCCATTTCTCTGGTTCAATCGGAGAAACCCGAAGGTTCATTTATCTGCGTGGCGAATGGGAAACTAATTTGTAGGAAACAATTTAAAAACAATTTCCCTCCTATCTGGCCTCAAAGAATCCTGTGCTTAGCTTGGATGGGTTTGGACAATGGGATAGTTGGGTGCTCTTTGTACGCTGTATAGGTACTACTGTGGAAATATGGATTTTAAGATTCAATGATTCAGGCATATTATCGTTTAAAAATGACAGCCATTACATATATTATATAATATAACCCGAAAGAGTTTTGATAAATTTCTTTATAAATTATACTTATGGACAAAATTTAAGGAAGTGGAAAGTCTTTGATGTCGCGGGTCGTCTGTTTTTGAAAGAGACAGAAGCAATTTTGTTCACACTTGGGTATCTCATGAGTCTTCAATAAAGATAATTGTTTATCAAATGTCTTCCAGAATTATCGCCTGAATCCCGATATACATACTGAAAGGTACATACGGTACATAAGGTACATTATTACATAACGGCGAATAATATTATGGCGAATAATATTGGTATTTCAAATTTTTGAAAGTGTTTACGAACTTTTTGGGCAACCTTGTAGTACCTCACCTCTAACCCTGTTTGCAGCAAGGTTTTCAAAATCTAATATCCAGGTTGTGCTAATCTTCTCCATATAACCTCCTATAAAGTTTCAGTATAACTAACTTAGTAGCCCCAATGTGTTATGTCTATAAAAAAAATAACTATTCATTTTTACATTAATATTCCCCCGGAAACTTTCTATCTATATGTCGGCCATAGAAATAGCCTTGCCACACTCCGTCATTCTAACACCTCTGGTAAGTTCTTGAGACTCCATGAATCCGTTGCAGATATCAAGAAATCATCCTGGACTGACGAAGACCATAGTTTCAAAATCCTGGCCTCCAGATAAGTATTTCTGAATTTTCCAAAGCTGATGTTGGGGCTTTGTCACCGACCCGAGTCAGCTAATTTGCATAGACAGTCAGCGAATGGAGCATTTTGTGTTTATTTTGATGGGAGAGGTGACATTTGACCGCAGGATCTGTAAGAATGTCTTCTCATTCCCTTGAACTGAGATAAGAATGTAAAGTGTGTGGACATAATGCCTGCTACCTTGAGATATGTCCTCTCCTTTAAAATTTGCAATTTTAGCGAAACCACTGAGAGGGTTTACCACTGATGAGCAAAACTATCTCATCTATCATCTTTATCATTGCAGTAAAGTCTGTAGAGATCATATTTGATAATATATCATAAGAAACACGTTGACAAAAATAATTACAACAAATTTTATCGATAGATGATGAATGAATTTACAATTGTAATATCATCTCCTGCCTCGGTCTGAAAAATTATCTTCAATTTCCCAACTGGGAAGCTCGGAACATTGGGTTTGATTAATTATAGAACGACATTTGAAAATTATTCCGCATGTGTTTCTTTTGAACGAAAAATCGAAATTTATTTAAAGGAGAAATAATCGTTATTTCTCCTTAAAATAAATATCAAGTTTTCGTTAAAAAAAAACACATGCGGGATAATTTTCAAATGTCGTTCTACAATCATTAGCCGCATTACATTGCATTATTGATGAATTATGTTTATTTTTAGCAGTTCCCATCTGGATCTACATGCACTTGTATATCAGGAAAGATATAGATATATATAAAGTATATATAAAAGCACAAGAAGTATATTAGAATCACCAAAGAACTATATGAAAGTAAACAAGAAGTCCAGATGACACAGAAGCTGTCATGACTTATACTTTCAAACAAAGTATGTAAATAGAAGTAGCGTGTTCCGCACACATTTCCACAAGTTTTAACTATCTGGATGAGACACTATGACACCATATACAGAAGTAGTTCTGGCAGGTGTGCAAATTAGTCCAATAATAAACAAAATTGTATATTTCTTTTCAAACGGAAACAAAAGGCGGAGCCGTTTCTGTCGTGTAATCAGCGTCAGGAATATCCAGACACCCTATAAGCCGTAGTAAAAATAAGTTGGCAGTATATTACAAAGCTGTGTTCTATCTTATCTTTATAGGTGAAGAAAATTATAAGTTAAAATTAGTTAAAATATAGTCTAATATTAAGAAAAAGGTATCTCCTGTTCGTGCAACTAAAAGTGGCTGATGGTTTGCGCCATCTGACGGAATAAATATCAACATATATATATAAATTTCGTTAGTATCTAACCGTTATCATTATTCGTTTTGTAGTCCTGTAAAAGAGGGGAAATACCTGAAAGCTTGAGAATGCAACAATAAAATGAAAATAAACTTATCTCCATAAATCTGTTGTATTACTTTAATTTATATCCAGGATATTCACATGTATTGTACTGAGATATCAAGAAAAGTATATAAATATACTAATAAACTAGTATTTTAAACAATATTATACAATTTTGTCGACAAAAAAAAAAAAAAGAGCATAAACCATGATGCAGCAATATACTGATAATAAAAAATATTTTTGTTATGTAGACATTATTTAGAAAATGAAAACATTTAGACGTGAATGTTCCACAAACAAAAAAAAACTGTCCTCAATGCGATGAAAAAATATTGGGAGGACTTGTCTCATCAGTGATAAACCCTCCCAGCGGTTTCACCAATTTAATCTACCAGACCGCTTCTATAGAGCTCTAATACTGTAATGGATTATTCTGCTTATATTTAATACACTGAAGGGTGGAATCTAATAAATAAATCTATATTAGATAGTAAAAAGGCATATGTTGGATTGAATAGCAGATTTATTTGCCAATATTTCGGCTGGCTGAACGCCAACCTTTATCGAGGCATTACATTTTTGTATACACAAACTCAGCGCCGCATAGTGTTATAATATAACAGTTGAAATAATTTAAAATACAAATTAGGTGAGGGAAATTTGTGCATGAAAAATTTATTATAAAAATCACAATCCGAATAATATTGAAGGAAAAAATAATGAGGTCTATCTTATATTTTAAAATATTTATAACACTATGCGGCGCTGAGTTTGTGTATACAAAAATGCAATGTCTCGATAAAGGTTGGCGTTCAGCCAGCCGAAATATTGGCAAATAAATATTTTATATTCAATCCAATATATACCTTTTTTACTATCTAATTTTCAGAATAAATCAATATATTAAAAAATATATTTTTTTCATCGCAGTAAGGACAGTAGAAGTTTGAATTATTTGTGAAAAGAAACATTCTCGTCTTAATGTTTTCATTCTTTATATATAGATGGCGTGTTTTTGCTTTGTATACACAATATTGTAAGGGCATTCGCTTAGAAAGATCAAAGGCAAAAACAGGGTCATTTTTCTAGTGAAAAATAAGTCGTGAAGCAAGTTAATGAGTTTTGACTAGTTACGGCATCTACTGGCGTAGGTTTGTAGACAACTGTAGAATATTTAGATAGTGATTGACCGATAATGGTCAAAAATCATTATAATATTTCACGAATTATTTTATTTTTCACTGATATGTGCAAACTCGTGGCGTTATGGAAATAAGGAAATATCTTAGCCAGTAATCGAAAACGTGCGTCCTACACGTGGCAGTGCTGCGACCAGGTCAGTTTTAACGATTTTCCTCGTTCATTCCTTTCATCATGCCTACTCTCACCCCTGGGGCCGAGATTTCGCCAGTCATTAATTGGAAAATTGAGGCAGAACATTCAAGGTTTTACAAGTTTCTCGCGCAATGTTTTTTTTTTTCAATGGTTGTAATCCAACTTTTAGAGTAATTATTCTTTAATTCTTGACACATACTGTCAGTAGGTAAGGCAAAATGACCTCTATAGTAAAATCTGATTTATCTTCATGAAATGATGGTTTATTATGGAATAAACATTCATACTTTCATATCTGCGAACATAATTGAGATATCTGTTGTATTTTTATTCATAAATGCAGCCCTGAAGTAAACACAGAATCCGACAGCGGTCGGTGATGGAGTTCCTGTATAAGTCCGGAGACATTTCAGCCGTTGTAATTTACTCGAAGCTAAAGTCTGTGTATGGGAATGAAGCCATGGAAAGAAGCACAATGCAAAGACGGATTCAGCCCTTTAAAAATAGGGAATTGATATCAGTGATAAAGAAAGGACAGGTAGACCAACCTCTGTAGTGACGGACCAAAATATGGCTCTAACAGAGAACCATGGCTCTAACTGTACTTATGATGACCTATTAAATAATGTGAAAACTTTCCCTGTCTAAAGGAAGTGTTATTGAACTTAATAATTATTTTTTTTTACATATAGGGGGTCGGTGGAAAATTGGTCTAAAACCGTTGGTTTTCGACCGCTACGACCCGGGATTGAATCCTGCATTGAGCAATTTTTCCTAATTAAAAAAAAATGCTCCAATGGCCCCCGATTCTTGCAAAAGTCCAACCCTACCAGCGAGTGCAAGAAACCAAATGGGGCACTGGCACATTTGTAAGTGAAAAGTCGAACTGATTTTCACATGCGTAGACATGTGGTTCACTTACAGTAAAAGCAGTCGCCTACTTCTACCCACTATGATTATCATGGCCTGTACTACGTGTACTAGGGATAAGCAAAAAAGATTTTTATATTTAAAAATCACGAGAAATGATGCAAATTCGGAAATAGATTTGTTTAACTTCATGGAGACTCTATGGAGAACCTTCTGAGGTGTTTGAAAATGTGTGATAACATGTGATAAGACTTGAATTTATTATTATCCTTCTTCAAAACGTCATTCAATGCAACGAACCCGTGAAACTTTGCCAGTAAAGAAAAAAACCAAGGCTTTCTCTTTCCAATCACTAAATCAAGATCTCTGTCTTTTGGGACCAAGAAGAGTAGGTATTCATGGAAACTCTTGAAAGAAATTATTCTATCAACAATTAAAGGTATTGTAAATCATTAGAAACGCTGAAATTTATTTAGAATGTGATAAGGGTGTTGTATAAATATCTTGAAAGATATCAGATTACCGAGATGTCCCTGGGTGAATGATAAAACTGGTGAGCAGAACTATAACTAGTGAAACTCTGTAGAGAGAGGGAATTTAAGATTTTTTCCCTCGTATTAAAAGAATTAATATTGAATTCATTAAGAAATCTTCGAGTTTTCTTGTATTTTTAGTAGTAAGATGAACACAATTATTTCTACCCACACTTTGCTGAACAACACATAGTGCCATCTGTATGTTGACAATGGAATTATTCCGCGCTATTTCTTTCTAAAGGATGAATTTCTGTGAATATGGAACTGAACTTAGGAAGACTTAGCTCATCAGTGGTAAATCTTTCCAGCGATTTTGACGATTTTTAATATTGTCACGTCGAAATTAGGAAAGACAAACTTCAGGATGACTCGGCAATTTATTTAAGACAAGCACAAAATTATAATTAATAAAATACAAGAGAGGCAATGAGGGAAGTATTCAGAGTAGCAAAATGTAAACATCAAAATCGAAAATATGTTAATAAAGAATAAATACTTTGCTACATAGTTTTTCCTTATGGGAGCTGTGACCCACAGTTTGCAGATATTGTAGTTACTGACATGGATCTGACGTACTTTTGCCAAAGATTCCATCGAAAGTCTTGGAACTTTGTCCCTAGTACCTTTGCTTCCTTTTTCTTGCGGCGTGAAGAGCGGCTTTGTCATCGTATCGTCTATAGGGACATCGTCATCTTGTAAATAAGTCTTGGCTTTGATACGGCGGAGGAATCCTGGAGCCAAAGCTTTCCCAAATTCAGTTCCCAATTATTAAAAATTCATAATAAACAATGCATTATTAGATAATAAAAAGGCATATATTGGATTTAATAAAAGATATTTTTGCCAATATTTCGGTTGGCTGAACGCCAAACCTTTATCAAGGCGTTACTGAGGCATTATTTGATAAAGGTTTGGCGTTCAGCCAACCGAAATATTGGCAAATTTATCTTTTATTAAATCCAATATATGCCTTTTTATTATCTAATGAATTAAATATGGATTGCTCTATTTTCAAAACAATGCATTATGTTCATCACCCAAGTAAAAAACATTACTAATGATGATAAAGAATCAGCCATAACACCAGTTTTGGTAAATTAGGACAATAGCCAACCTGTATTTTCTAAAACTGGTGTTGTTTCACATCTTCATCATCACTATTAAAAAACATTACTAATGATGATAAAGAATCAGCCATAACACCAGTTTTGGTAAATTCGGACAATAGCCAACCTGAATTTTCTAAAACTGGTGTTGTTTCACATCTTCATCATCACTAGTAAAAAACATTACTAATGATGATAAAGAATCAGCCATAACACCAGTTTTGGTAAATTAGGACAATAGCCAACCTGTATTTTCTAAAACTGGTGTTGTTTCACATCTTCATCATCACTAGTAAAAAACATTACTAATGATGATAAAGAATCAGCCATAACACCAGTTTTGGTAAATTAGGACAATAGCCAACCTGTATTTTCTAAAACTGGTGTTGTTTCACATCTTCATCACTAGTAAAGTTTTTACTTGGGTGATAAACATAATGATTCGTTCTGATGTATAATTAAAGGGAGGAATGCTTCTCTAGGTACATGAGTATAGTCCTCCTGAAACCTTATGGTGTAAATATATATAAAGAACTGTATGAATATTGTAGCTAAGTATTCTTTATTTTATTAACAGAGTATCATTTTGTTTATATTCTGTTACTCTGTAAACTTCCCTCATTGCTTATCTTTTGTTTAACATTCATAGTTTAAGAAAAAAAAGGCATTTCCTGATCGTGCAACTGAAAGTTGCTGATGGCTTGCGCCATCTATCGGAATAAATATAAACTAATCGTTATTTTTTAATTATTTCAGAATTGGCCAAATACCGTTTCTTGATTAATCAAATGCCTTTTTTCTCAATTTATCCACCTGATCCAAGTACAAATTCACTTTTGTACTATTTTTCACATTCATAGTTTGTTTTTGCCCAAAATAAATTGCTGTGTTATCCCGAAGCTTGTCTTCGGCCTAATGGATAAGGCGTCTGACTTCGGATCAGAAGATTACAGGTTCGAGTCCTGTCGCGGACGTTCTTTTCTTCTGGTTAGCGGCCCCGTAAATAAAGATATTTCCGAAGCTTGTCTTCCCTAATTCTCTACGTGACAATATGTAATAGAGTTTGAATAAAAGATTAATATTTCTATCGTCAACATCAATAATAATACTTATACTCATTTATTCACATGTAAGGCCACGAGGAATCAGTTATTAAAGACTATGTACCGCGAATAAAATGGTATCTTTAGAAGAATATCCCCCACAATATTTACATACACAGTCCAAGTTCATGAACTTGTTCTCTCAATAACCATTGCTGAAAAACTCTGGTACATTTGTAAGTGAAAAGTCGAACTGATTTTCACATGTGTAGACATGTGGTTCACTTACTGTAAAAGCAGTCGCCTACTTCTACCCACTATGATTATCATGGCCTGTACTACGTGTACTAGGGATAAGCAAAAAAGATTTTTATATTTAAAAATCACGAGAAATGATGCAAATTCGGAAATAGATTTGTTTAACTTCATGTGGAGACTCTCTCTGGAGAACCTTCTGAGGTGTTTGAAAATGTGTGATAACATGTGATAAGACTTGAATTTATTATTATCCTTCTTCAAAACGTCATTCAATGCAACGAACCCGTGAAACTTTGCCAGTAAAGAAAAAAACCAAGGCTTTCTCTTTCCAATCACTAAATCAAGATCTCTGTCTTTTGGGACCAAGAAGAGTAGGTATTCATGGAAACTCTTGAAAGAAATTATTCTATCAACAATTAAAGGTATTGTAAATCATTAGAAACGCTGAAATTTATTTAGAATGTGATAAGGGTGTTGTATAAATATCTTGAAAGATATCAGATTACCGAGATGTCCCTGGGTGAATGATAAAACTGGTGAGCAGAACTATAACTAGTGAAACTCTGTAGAGAGAGGGAATTTAAGATTTTTTTCCCTCGTATTAAAAGAATTAATATTGAATTCATTAAGAAATCTTCGAGTTTTCTTGTATTTTTAGTAGTAAGATGAACACAATTATTTCTACCTACACTTTGCTGAACAACACATAGTGCCATCTGTATGTTGACAATGGAATTATTCCGCGCTATTTCTTTCTAAAGGATGAATTTCTGTGAATATGGAACTGAACTTAGGAAGACTTAGCTCATCAGTGGTAAATCTTTCCAGCGATTTTGATGATTTTTAATATTGTCACGTCGAAATTAGGAAAGACAAACTTCAGGATGACTCGGCAATTTATTCAAGTCAAGCACAAAATTAAAATTAATAAAATACATGAGAAGTAATGAGGGAAGTATACAGAGTAGCAAAATATAAACATCAAAATTAAAACTCCAACTGGCCGAAATGTCTATTTTTTATATAAATATGAATGCCGGCCAGGCAACCTCTATCTTTCGATTTACTAATGATGATAAAGAATCAGCCACAACACCAGTTTTGGTAAATTAGGACAATAGCCAACCTGAAATTTCTAAAACTGGTGTTGTTTCACATCTTCATCATCACTAGTAAAGTTTTTACTTGAGTGATAAACATAATGATTCGTTCTGATGTATAATTAAAGGGAGGAATGCTTCTCTAGGTACATGAGTATAGTCCTCCTGCAACTTTATGATGTAAATATATATAAAGAACTGTATGAATATTGTAGCTAAGTATTATTTTTTTATTAACAGAGTATCATTTTGTTTATATTCTGTTACTCTGTAAACTTCCCTCATTGCTTATCTTTTGTTTAACATTCATAGTTTAAGAAAAAAAAAAGGCATTTCCTGATCGTGCAACTGAAAGTTGCTGAAGGCTTTCGCCATCTATCGGAATAAATATAAACTAATCGTTAATTTTAATTATTCCAGAATTGGCCAAATACCGTTTCTTGATTAATCAAATGCCTTATTTCTTAATTTATCCACCTGATCCAAGTACAAATTTACTTTTGTACTATTTTTTACATTCATAATTTGTTTTTGCCCAAAATAAATTGCTGTGTCATTCCGAACCTTGTCTTCGGCCTAATGTATAAGGCGTCTGACTTCGGATCAGAAGATTACAGGTTCGAGTCCTGTCGCGGACGTTCTTCTGGTTAGCAGCCCCGTAAATAAAAATATTTCCAAAGCTTGTCTTCCCTAATTCTCTACGTGACAATATGTAATAGAGAATGAATAAAAGAATAATATTTCTATCGTCAACATCCATAATAATACTTATACTCATTTTTCACATGTAAGCATGAAGGCCACGAGGAATCAGTTATTAAAGACTATGTGCAGCGAATATACAACAACAACAAAAGCCTTTATTGAGGACCTCTCGTCCTATAAAGGATTCGCCAGTTTACAGAGTAATTAAAGAGAAGAGAACTAAGAATACAGAGAGAAACCTATAAGTAAAAGGTATAGTGTAGTATTTTCTACACTGTGACTATATACAACAGCAGCAACAAGCCTTTTATTGGAATCAAAGTCCCAGCGAATATAATGATATCTTTCGAAGAATATCCCCTACAATATTTACATACACAGTCCAACTTCATGAAACTTGTTCTCTCAATAACCATTGTTGAAAAACTCTGGTACATTTGTAAGTTCAAAGTCGAACTTATTTTCACATGTGTAGACATGTGGTGCCCTTACAGTAAAAGCAGTCGCCTACTTCTAAACACCAAGATTATCATGACCTGTACCACGTGTACTAGGGATAAGTAAAACATTGTTGAGAGAAAAACTTTATTAACTGACAAACATCAAACAAACATTACCTCTTCTCCTAGGATGAAACTCAGGTTTGCTGCAGTTCTAAACCAACAAAGGCTGAACTTGACATTGGGTGTTGATCATCTTGCACACAGCAACTTTAATGTTTACTTAAAACCACCAGACAACAAGCAATGCATATGTATTAGCCTACATTCTTCTTGGAAGAATAAACAATGGCGTCAAGTCCGGGTCAGAAAGTAGAACCAGTTGTCAAATATTTGGACATTCTCACAAACTGTGGATGTACATCAGGAGAGAATACATAGATTCTTCAATCCATCAATGTGCTTTTATTGAGACCTTCAATTTCATATACAGATTCTTCTGAGAAATAAAGAATATAAGTGGAAAAGATTAAGAAAGAAATTCGAAATTACAAAGTTATATGAAGAATATGTAAATATAGAACTATAATTATTTTGATTTTATATTATATTCCTAGTTACAGGTATTCGCCTGCTATACATATATACATATTCCCGTCCGTTTTCAAGGTGACTAACATGGCAACGGTACCCATTCTCCAATGAAGATAGAGAACATTGCGACTGTTATGAGAGAGATGCATGGAGACATCTGAGGCTCTTCATTGAACACAGCAACAATAGATTCCTGTAAGTTATTAAAAAGTGTATAAAGCACTGGACTCAACAAAAGAAAAGAAATATAAATATGCATTTATAGTTGGAAATTTTGCCGAGGAGGATATTGATCTATAAAAATATAGGTCGCTCTCTGGTCAAAATATACGATAAAACTTGGCATTTGAGTATGCCTTGCCATTTTACCAGCTAAACACCTCTTTGGCAAATTCTAAAGATTTCTATTTGATCGCTTGTGGATCTCGTGAAATCCAAGCCCACCCTGGACTGACGAGGACCATTATCCTGAAACCATAGTTTCCATGTTGGCGCTTTCCAATTTTTAAAGCTGGTGTTGTCGCTTTGTCACCGACCCGAGTCCGTTAGTTTGCGGAAACGGTCAATAGATAGCACTTAGTTTCAGATTCTATTTATACACGGTGTGGTGCGACAGTATGGTTTAAACCAGCTTTATAAAGACTTTGTCATACACTCTTTCTTTTGGCTGCCCTCTGTGTGGTAAATCACTCCAGGGAAAAGGTATAGAAATATTATTTTATAAAAAATATTTTAGTTTTAATGTGTTACGTAGAAATGTTACGTGGATTTAGAGTGAATTTTTAAATGGCTAACAACCAAAAACTTATTTTTCTGTGTTGTGCACACTCATAATTGCGAATTCCGTTTTTTAAATATATTTTATATTTTTATATTTTAGAGAACTACGTTTCTCAAAGATAGAGGAAGTCTTCCTGGAAAAATCATTTTTACTGAGAAATACAAACACTTCTGTGTCATGAAGATTTTATTAAATCAACGTTTTAACAAAAGAATTCTATTTTAATGCTTATTTTTAATTTTAAAATGACAAATTAGAAAGTTTTGTAGAAAAACTTCGTTGAAATCAAAGGTTTTTCCTCCTGAAGTCTTTAAAAAAAAAAATCTCTATAATGGTCCTGATCGTGAAACTGAAAATTGCTGATGGATTGCGCCATCTATTGGAATAAATGACAACTAACCGTTTATGTTTTTAATCTTACAAGATTGTCCAAATACCCTTTATTTTTATAAATCTATAAAAGCCGACCAACCCTGCACACGCTTCAGACTGTTGGCTATTCTCAATGTGGTGCAGGCTGTATATCAAATGGTTAGTCCTATATATATAGAGAGAGAGGCTTCCTGAAAAAAAGCAAGGGAATTTTAACAGATATAAGATATTCTTAACAACACGCGTATTCCAATAATACTCATAGAATTATTATGAATTCCAAGGAAAAACGAATTTTATCAACTAAATAATGATTTGAAAAACATATGGCTTATTTTGAAAAGTAATTA
Organism: Cordylochernes scorpioides; assembly: GCA_030710605.1. Classification (NCBI taxonomy): domain Eukaryota; kingdom Metazoa; phylum Arthropoda; class Arachnida; order Pseudoscorpiones; family Chernetidae; genus Cordylochernes; species Cordylochernes scorpioides. Next base: position 200,515,501 of record CP092863.1, on the reverse strand, counting down.
AGACTCAGTCGAGCGTTTCTACAATCGAATTAGAAACAAGAAATTCAATGTAAAACCATTAAATTGTATAGAGATTACATTTTCCACAATTTGCCTATCCAGTGTTGTGGTACAATTTTTCCATCTTTTAGTATCTACTTTTGGCGTAGTGACGATTAAAATGAATGTATTTTTGTATTTTTATGAGGAGAATATGATTTCCATTACAATAAGTTGTAACTTTTCTTTCTAAATTCTTAGAATCTTACGGAAGAGATGAGTCACCCATTCCAGGCAGAAGCAGGTTACGTAAGATTAGAAGAAGAAGTGTGTGGCAATTAAACACGATGGAATGTGGAATGGACTCATTTCGTTGGCATGGCGCTTCTTGAAAATCTGGGGATTTATATGACCGTAATTAACAGGTTTACGAGTGAATGCTCTAAACCGTTCTGTAACTTGTACAGTTAGTCACTTCTTAGCTATTCTCTTCTTTGCGGTGGTTCGGGTTGGAGCCTTTTCTTGGTTTGGGGTAAATCTTGTTATCAATTTAGCTTGACAATTAATACAAAGCAAAAACGTCCCATCTATATATAAAAAATGAAATATTTTGCTTAAATACCATTTCTAAGATTCCACACTTCAGTGTAGCATATAGAGGCAGAATGATCTAATACAGTATTAGAGATTTAAGAAGCGGTCTGGTAGATTGAATTGGCGAAACCGTTGGGAGGTTCACCACTGATGAGCTAAGTCCTCCCCAATATTTTTTTCATTGCTGTAAGGACAGTATAAGTTTGGTTTATTTGTGAAAAACACTCGCGTCTTAATGTTTTCATTTCTTAGCTTGACAATATTACCACATAGACTTGGAACACGTATCTTTGATTAATATTGTTACGACGGTCTTCCAGCCGTCGTTATAAAGGTTCTAGGAAAACATTCTGGGTTCGTTGTGGATACAGCTTTGTGCGATATACTTTATTATAAGAGTTTTAAGGGAGATTAATAATTATATACAGTAGATGCCTTCATTGTCTGCCACAAGAATCATCTTCCTCGCTAACAGCCGGCTCCCGTCCAGTTCGGGCAAGCTCCTCTTGCAGGACACTCCACACGACTACAATCGCGGAGACAACTTGTCTCTCACCGCCGATGTCACCAAGTAATCGGATTCCAATAGCATCACTCGCATCCATATTGTAGCAGATTATATATTATTCTATGAAAAGATTTTTTTCATTTTGATATTTGTATTTTGATACACTGTAAAATATTTTCATTGCCTCTCTGATATTTATCAGTTTTAATTTGGTTTTACATTAAATATAAATTGCTGTGTCATTCTCTGAAGTTTGTCTTTCCTAATCTTCTACCTTACAATATAGGTAATACTTTTTTGCAATCTCCTCCAAAGATACTGAACTATACATAGATATCTATCCACCAAAATTTTCGTTATTTTCTCTTCGTGAGTCACTTAATTTTATTCTCCAAATATTAGTAGTTATATTTATTTTTAAATTTATTCAATTTTTTAATCGTAGATTTTTTTTGCCTTCAAATTTTTATTTATTTATTATCACCAAATTGTTTTGTTTTTAATTTTTTCATAAGCAAAAAGCTGCCAAAAGTCAATTAATATTTTATCTGTCATATTTCAGTAATCTGATTCCAATATGATTAATAGCAATCTATATACTCGATTTTATTTTTAGCCTCTAAATATTAATTGTTAAATTTATTTTCATTTTTTTTTTAATTTTCCAATCGTAGACTTTTGCTTCAAATTTTACTTAATTCATCATTACCAAATTGCTTTGTTTCAAAAACAAGTGAGTTTGTATTATTGAATTTTATTAATTTCTAATGATAGATATTTTGTATTTCTAATTTAATTGTAATTACCTTTTTGCTTATAATCAGAATTACTTCTCTGTGGATATTTCCCTTGGGGATCTACTCTGGATGTCCGGGATTTATCGATGGTCGTATCTGCCCGAATGTATATACTTTGCTTAGAAAGTGTTTTCATTTAACCTTACTTGAAATGCTGCTTCTAGAAAATCAGAATATACCTATTGCAAATTTTAAGTTACCGTATATGCTCTTAATGTGTCTTCACAGGCCCAGGGCGTTGCCCGGATCACTCGGCTAGTATGTATATTTTCGGCTACATGAACTCAGTCGATTTTGTTTAAATATATACGAATAAAAGATTACATGAGGAGCTTCTTTTTCGATTTATTGCGAGCTTTCGAACTTTTCGGTTCTTCTACAGGCTTGGATGGCATGAATATACTAAGTACTTAGTACTACTTAGTATATTCATGCTATCCATGCCTGTAGAAGAACCGAAAGGTTCGAAAGCTCGCAATAAATCGAAAAAGAAGCTCCTCGTGTAATCTTTTATTCGTATATAAGTATGTATATTTATAATACAATATAATGCGTCTTATGATTTTAAAAGACGTTCATCATTACTCTTCACAATTCATCCTTTCATACTTTATCCCTAAGGATAGAAATAGTCGTTATTTCTCCATAAAATAAATTACGATTTTTCGTTCAAAAGAAACATTTGCGATAAAACTTGTCAAACGCCGTTTTAGTATGTATATATTTATGTAGATAGATTAAATTTTGAATTTTAAAAATTCCATAGCGTATTCCAGTTGAATAAGACTATATAAGCTTATATGAATGTAAATATCGGTTTTATCGTAATTTGAATCATGAAGAAGAGCTATTAAGTATGAAACCTCGCCCAGGTTTATCGAATAAAAAAACACCTATCGTTATAGTTGCATATTCTCATGATTTTTAATGTAAATATGTAAATGCTTTCTCTTTCGGAATACAATTTGACCTCTAGCCAATTATTTAGGACAACCACCCATCACATCACATTCTATATCTAGGCTATCAATTTTATATTTATTTTTTCAATTTACATATTTTACCAATTTACATACTTACCACTTAACAGCCAATGGTATCGATCCACTAACCAATTTCCATAATAAAATATCTCGAGTATAATTGGGAGGGTTGGACAACACTTCTAAATTATTTAGCTTCATTGAATTTCAAATCTTCACATTGCAGGGCGGGGGTGCACCACTCGAGCCAACAATTCTTCGCCACATAAACATGGTCAGATGGTTGGGCCAGGGGGTGGTCTCCAAGACTTTTTTTTTCCTTTCTGTGGGGGATCCGAACGGTTCCACACCCCGCTGAGTTGAGGCCCCTTCAAATTCAATAACTTCTGGGGCACCCACAAAATATGAGGGCGTGGACAACCTCTTTAATTCTACTTTCCTCGCCATCTTTCATTGAATTCCTTGTCAACTTTTTTGATAAAATGTTGATTGGATCCCTGATAACTCTTTTACTAAGACCATTTATTATCAATTTTCCTTCCTATTTATTTTATCATTTAGATTTCATCAAGATTGTTATCAAAGAATCTTCTTTTTCATCTCATCTTTTACTCCATCTTTTTTTTTAACTTCTCTCTTGGCAATTTTTAACGGTATCTTTTGAAATTTACTATGTGTTTTTTAATGATTTTGGCGCAAAATTTATTAGAAAATTTATTTTTAATATCTTTATACGTTTTTATTTGCTATAAATATTTGTCAGTTCACAGTTTGTGTCAAAATATTTTTTAATAGAGAATAAAACATATTTTGAATTATTTTTATACTTTTGGAGTTTTCTCTCTTTTATTCATTAGATATTAAAAGATGGCAGGTAATTTTTTTTGCATATTGGCAATTGTTTTCTCCCTAATATCTTGAAATGCTAATATATGCTATATATGCTAATACCACTGTAAAATTATATTAATTTTAGGTATTTCCTGCATATTACATGATCTAAGAATATAACCAGAATTATAAAGACGAAGTTGAAATAACAGCTGTAGATTTTTTGTTTCAAAACAATTTTATTGATCTCCGTCAAGGGTAAATCATACAAATAAAGTTTAAGAGACATACGTTAAGGGGGAAACTATATACACACATGACTATCTACAATCTGTACAACCTATTTACACCTATAGAAGAACTTAGAATTTTTCTTGGGTTAATAATAATCTAATAGATATGAATCTTCGTTTTTCTATTTCTCGTTATACAGCTCTTCGGGTGATGATTATCTGTTAGTTAGATTCAAGAATGTTGAATATTAAATAGGTTGTATATTTCAAGGCATAATGTTTCATTTCTAAAATCATATTGAAATATTAGTAAAAATTCTACCAGTTTTTGATTTTCGTCTAATTTTGAATGCATTTTTTTTTTTGCTTATTCCTAGTACACGTGGTACAGGCCATGATAATCAGGGTAGGTAGAAGTAGGCGACTGCTTTTACTGTAAATGCACCACATGTGAAAAGTAGTTCGACTTTGCACTAACAAATGTGCCAGAACCCCGTTTGGTTACTTGCACTCGCTGGTGGGGTTGGACTTTTGCAAGAATCGGGGGCCATTGGAGCAAATATTGCCGTTGAATGCATATTAGTGTGTGAAACTTTTTTATAGAGATCCGAAAGAATTCAATAGATTGATGCAGGTTTCACTCAAGGGGGATCTTAAAATTATTGACTTCAAATGTTTCATTTTGCATATAGTTGACTGCTATTAAAGTAAAATATGTACATTTAAAGATATATTGTATGTTTTCGTTTATCTCATTTTGTAGCAGATTAATTTATCTTTATATTCGCTGATCAAATGCATGTGTGTGGCAAACTTAAAATAAATAAAGCTTCCAGGGGTAAGTTTCCTGTGCAACTTTTTATTTTTCAAGCTTTTGGACTTGTCAGTCCTTTAACAGGAGTATCACATTAACAAATTAATGATAAATTCTTAAATATAAATTATTATTTACATATTTTAAATACTTAATGTTTATATCTAAATTTAATCTTTTTATGAAAATACTTATTTGAAAAATAATATTCTAAATATGTTTTGTTATTTGATTACATGAATTAAATTCTTGAAATTAATTCAACATTAACTCATCAATCAAGAACCCCTTTTTTGATATAATATAAATATCTAATCTAATCAAGATGCTTCTTGCTATTGCTCTTTATTTATTCAACATTGATATTCTACAATAAACATAACTTTGGAATACGTTTTATTCTTGGGTAAAAAATATATACAGTTAAACCTGTCAATGGCGCCTCCTCTAAATAGCGCCTTCCTCTCTATAGTGCCCGATTTTAAATACGTAGTATGATGCGATTTACATCAAAAGTGACCTGTTTATAGCACCCCCTCTCTATAGCACCCTATTTTGGTGAATCCCAAGAGGGGGCGCTATAGACTAAACCTGTCTTAAGCCTACTGTATATATATTCGAAAAACCTTACGCAATATGTTTCTTTATTACGAAAGCTCGCAGTGTTTTTGTTATAAAGAAACATATTGGGAAAGTTTTTCCGAATATTTTTATAAAAGTAAATCGCAAATTTCTTATATCTGAAAAAATAAAAAAGAATGAACCTTTAAAACAGATTTAGCTCTATTTTCGTAAAATTAAATTGAAGTAGTAAGAAGAGGGGATCAAATAATTCGTATTCTCGTACTTATATTTCTCTCCTATTTTAAAGTGAAATATCCGAGAGTGTTGGAACTCAAGATTATGGGGGAAATCTCCAGACGTCTCTAACTTAATTCTGGAGAACCGCCCGTGGGTCCAGGCTCCAGGGGTGGTGGGTTCCCTAGGTACGTGGGGCAATTAATTGGTCTGATTCAATTCCAGAGTTCCTGCTTATTTATTGTTGTTCCCGCAGAGAACCTCTGCACTGGATCTGATTTTCGTTCTTAATATTTTACGATAAATGAAACTTGACTGAGAATATAAATAAACTATTGATTTAAAATAGTTTCCTTTTAATAAACCCTGATGCTGCGGAGAAACTGAACAAACTGCTATTCACCTTATCTACGACTGTCCGAACTTTGCAGATGTGAGACATCGTTTGTTCCCTGATTTAAATGATCTAACTCTCTTACATCAGCCACTTTTTCTATATAAATTTTATGAGCTCTGTTGGGCGTGTTTTGTGTGATATGTGTGCTTTGTGTGTGTTGTGGGTGTATTGTGTGTGTTGTGTGTACGGTTACTATAATACGTCTTAGGCTATAGAAGACGAATATATAAAAGGGAAAACTTTTCCAAAAAAACTTGTGTATGTAAACAAACAAATAATAAGTCTATAACAAATTTTTCATTAACAATCAGAATTTCTCCGCAATGTCTCCATATGGAGCAATAAAACAAAAAAAAAATTTGGTTGCCTGTAAAGTCGGTTTTACGGGCGAAGATTTTACGTGACAACGGTAGAATATTTATTGATATGAATATAATTAAATTGCACAATAGAAACAAGGAATTGAATGAAAATAAGAATTGCACAAATTTTAACTATAGAAATATATTTTGTTAACTAAAACATTGTACATGTAAACTTAAACTTAACTAATTCCTATTGAGTGATTTTGTTGAGGATAGGACGATGATAGGAGAAATATGAAATGAAAGGAAGTGTTTCTGCTGTAATGTGTCTTGCGAAAGTCAAGTCGATAGTTGTTCCTTTTAACGTAGTTGACTTAGAAACGTTTGATACGCAATCAAGATTATACGTATTTTTCATGAAATTAAGAAACGAGTTGTCAGGCTTTACGTTTTTGTTAAAATCACCACACAGAAGAATCGGTATACTAGAATCAACTTGCACGAACGGTGGCACGTACTGGCTGTTGTGAATGTACGGACCGAGTCCTTGCCATAGTAACATTCCAATATCCTGCATACTAGCTCCTGGATGAATATATACAGCACCGAGTATAAACTTGAAGCTAGTATTAGCGGCGAAGCAAGTAACTTCAGTCATGCACATGTCACCCTTGGTTTTAATGACACGAGTTACGTCTGTAATCGCAACTTGGAACACTTCCGCCGTAGATGTCGATGATAATTTACGATAGATCGCCACTCCACCAGCCGCGTTGGTATTTGAATATCAAAACACTTATTCAGATCGAAGGTTCAAATTTTTGCTAAATAAATTTGAAATTAAATAAAATTTGTAATTGTAAATGATGAAGTTGAAAATTAAAACATTTACTTAAATTAGATGTTAAAATTCTTGCTCAACACAGTTTAAATAAAGTTTTCTTATATCTGCCACTTTTTCTTAATATTTGTAATTTTAAAGAATCAATTCGAAAATCAAAACATTTATTCAGATCGAAGGTTCAAATTTTTGCTAAATAAATTTGAAACTATTTAAAATTTGTAAAATAATAATTAATTAATTAATTAATTTTAAACTAATAATTTACTTAACACTATCAACATTTATCAATAGTATGACATAACCTATAAACTCAGTTTCTCAACTTTTGTGTCAATCTAACAATTAATCAATCAATCATAGTTTACGATAATGAAATATCAGTGTACAATTATTTACCTTTATTGTTGTAGTTGTTGTAAATGACGAATCTAAGCACTCCACATTTTCACTACAGACACAGCTGACGATACTTTAACCACACGTGTGAACTTGTATTATGACGCTTTCTTGTTTTTCCAACGCCAAGAACGTTCGAGAAAGACAAAGACAGAGACAAGCATGCGCCTAATTCTCTAGCGCTGCGCGCGCAGCTGCGCGCGCAGCACTCTCGTTCGGTGACTCATCGTAACGTTACCGGGCGTTACACTTTTTCATAAGTGACTCCCAGCCGCAACCTAATTTAAGACGTTGTCACGTCAAAAGTTATTAAAACATTGAATATTAACATAGAAATAGAAATGACCTTCCCTAGCTATAGTTGAGGTCTTCCAAAGAATCATTGTCTAAACAAGTCAAATCGCAGCAACTGGCTAGTAGCTTCAGGTAAGCTCTCAGGTTGGCCAGCCTAGATATGATTATATGATTTAAAAAATTACGATAAATAATGAACTGTTGTTGAAATCTAGAGAGTTGCCAAGGTGAGCAGACCTCATAAAATCTCCGAAGGTGAATCTCGGGAAACAACATAATTAATAACGCCCCCCTCGCGACAAGGCAATTATAAAATCATTAACAAAATGAATGGGCTATTTAATGGAATAGGCGTGGCCTACAGCTCTAGCACAATACTAATGGGCGACTTATAACAATATCTAATTAGTCACTCTATGAGTGAGCCTTGCTGATAACTCAATCTAACATTTAACCTTGGTGCTGAAAGAAAAACTATGTATTCTTCCTGAATATCGTTTCTGTTATATATCTGCCAAGAGTCCATGATGGATTAGTGATGTACAATATAGATATACAATATGTAGCTTTTATTGTAAAAGGCGATCTCTTTCGGATTAAATGTATAAGCGTTTTTCTATAGGGCCCCCACCTATCTTAGATTAGTTATAATTTAAACATGATTCATTAGCCCGTTATCTATATTTGGAAATATAAACTATTCATAGCGCGACCATTTCTTTCTTAAATAAAACCAATAGAAACAATTTTCTACTGCTCGTACTGCAATGATAGAGATATTATTGGATAGCTTGGCTCATTATTGGTGAACCCTTCCAGCAGATTTGATAGCTGTCATACCACTCTAATAGTGTATTTGTAAGTTAAACCATTTGTAAGCCTCTTCAACCTTTTTGATTCTTTATTCCGATGTTTCAGCGACTCTCTTAGTCGCCATTTTTAAAGAAAATCCTTCTTATAATGTCTACTTGTGGATACCTTATGATATTTAAAATGCGTGGGAGGGGGTTCAAATATAACTGCCATCATCTAGACGGCCTTAGGCTGGGAGCCCTCTGGATAATCAACCAACGGCAGCAGTTCCTATCATAGAGACTTCTTATATTGATACATGTAAATAGTCTCCATGACATTGTGTGTAATGACACATGGGATAATAAAAAAAAAACTTTAAAATGCGTAGAGAGAGAGAGAAAAATGAGTTTAAGAAAAAATATATACGACGTTATTTCTATCGAAAAATAACAAAGTCCAAAAGTGTTTTGTACTCACATGCTTCAATAATGAGGATATACAGTTTAATACCCACACAAATATTTATTATCAATTACAAACAAAGATTTACATTTAAGGAAAGTCTTGGTCCTACGAGACAGTTAACAATCAAACAAACAAACAAGCGAGCAGCCAAAACTGAAACCAAAACAACTACTGTCTGATGACGTCAGCGCCGATGATCAAAAGTCAAAACTTTCCAACAGAGAGAGAGTGTGCACAGATCGTTGATATTTTAAATACAATGAAATATAAATAAAGAGGTTTAAAATTTGATTTAAAATAATATTAAAATATAAATACAAAAAAATACAGATGAAAGTGAACCTTTTAAAATGATGTTTAGTCTTTTTAAATATCTATTTACTTCTTTAACATTTTGATTTTTAGCTTATTTTCTCTAATAGGTATTTATATACTGTCGGTACACATCACTTTTTCTTATCAAAAATATTTCTTTGTTTTACACTCTCGCAGCTCTCTAGTATTTTATATTCATTTTGAATCCTCTATTTATCGCCTTTCTAAATAAAAGATAAGTTAATCTATTATATCGCTAGTTTCTATAAATTTGTAAACATTTTAAAGTTAATATATATTGTATTTATATCTTCGTGCATTGAGAAACATGCAACTATTTTGATTTTAAAAATAAGGAAAATACTTTTCAAGGTTTGATTTTAGTTTCGCTTTCGTTTTGGCAGTCTATTGGTTCTTGCCTAAAAAATATTTTATCTCTGCCAAGTCTAATGATAACACTGGTCAACAAGATTTTTGCACAAGAGAACCTGATTATGTTTCTAGTGTAACTTTTCATGCTGAACTCAAAAATCTATTCAGAAATATCCCATCACCTATGGTTTTTGAGTGACGATCTTTTTTTAGTATTGGGATAAATACAGTAAAAAATGCAAACAATGTTACGTAAGCAGTTTTGCATAACCCTTATTACATTACACTGGTTTATCAAAAATATTTTTCTTTGTCCACAAAGAAATAGCATCTTATCTACATGTCCTGAATCCAAATATACCATTCGTTTTTTTTTCTATTACGCAATATTTATGAGATCCGCCTACTTGAAATTTGGAAATATTGTTAATATATAGGCATATATGAACGAAACATATTTATTTATTGAAAAGCAGTGACAGTGGATTTTCTTCTATACTTTGCTTGTGGTAGATCCCTCTTGAGTGTCCAGCAGTAGTCGGCAAGCATAGCGGGACTCCATTTACCTTGGTACCGCTTCCCCATGCTTGATATATCTTGATGAAATCTCTCACCATGCTCATCGCGCCAAGATTGTCTGGAAAGAAATCTAGATGTGAATGCAGGAAATGAATCTTGAGGGACATGTTACATCCCAGTGCCTTGTAGGAAAGCAACAGATCATTAACTATGTCTCGGTAATTTTCAACCTTGACACTTCCTAAGAAGTTTTTGCAAACGTTTCTAAAGGAATTCCATGCTGCTGCCTCAACTTCATTCAAACTATTTTGAAAATTTTTTCATCCTGCTGCAATTCTCGAATCTGAGGTCCAATGAAAATGCCTTCTTTAATCTTCGCTTCGCTTATACTGAAAATTTTTGTTTTAGGTAGGCAAATCCACTGGCATTTCGATCCATTGCCTTGACAAAGTTCTTCATTAATCCCAGTTTAATATGCAATGGTGGTAAGTAAATATTTTCTGAATCGATCAGGGGTAGATTTGCAACACTTTTATATCCTGGAGTAAAGATTTTACGGTTTGGCCAGATTTTTTTAATGTAATGCCTTTCCCTATCTCTGCTATCCCACTCACACAGAAAACAACAAAATTTTGTATATCCAAGCTGTAATCCACGCAAGAGAGCAACGACTTTCAAATCGCTGCATATTTTCCAACCGTATCTTTCATATTCTATATTTTTCAAAAGCAGTTTCATGTTTTCGTAAGTCTCTTTCATGTTGGATGCATGTGCTATTGGCACTGATGGGAACTTATTTCCATTGTGAAGGAGAACAGCTTTCATACTAATTTTTGAAGAATAAATGAATAAACGCCACTCTTCTGTATCATGGTCATGACCAAGCGCTTCCATTAGACTAACAACATCATTGCAATATACTAAATCATTCTCTTGTGAAAAGAAGTCTTGAAATTCATCTTGACGCTTGCGAAAAAAGCATACTTTTGTGCCTTTATGCAGCAGATTCCAGCCTTTTAACCTAGAGCCTAAAAGTTCATCTGTTTTTTTTTTTTTGGATAAATCTGAATCACGTACGAGGTCGTTTAAATCTCCTTGGGTTAACAAATGAGGTTCAGATGAAGCACCTGCTTCAAATTTTGTGTCATCAGACTTTTGCTCTCGTCTATCTGAATCATCGTCAATAAATATTACATTTTCAGGAGGCTGTGGAACAGGTAAAATATCACTATGAGGAACCGGTCTCATAGCAGAAGGCAAATCTGGATATTCAACTGTATGTCTTGATTTGGATGTAATACCTGTAGTCTTTGTCAAACAAAAATAACAGTCTGAAGAATGGTCTTTAGGTTCCCTCCATATCATTGGAACCGCAAAAGGCATATGACGTTCACCTTTAATCCACCCTGTAAGATGTCGAACACAAATTACACAACAATGGTGAGGAGCCCAAGTCTTATCTTGGTCACCGACTTTAAAGCCAAAATAAAGTTCCTAGCACTTTTTGATGAGCGGTGTAAAGTTTCGCCTTTGAACTTTGAAAGTTAATTCCCCACAAATATAAAAGAAAATATCAGGAATATTAATGCAACGCCTCGGCATATTGACACAGTCTAGTGTACACGATTTATAAAAGCAAATCGATAGAGAAGAATAAATTAATCACTTCAAATTTACCTGTCACTTCTGCTGCAAACCTATTAAACAATTCGTTAGGTTCAATTTAAATATATATATTAAAACTGTTAATGAGCAAATAGCATTACAGAGCTTGTCGTTATTTTTGAGTTGAAAGCAAAACATATTATAATATTATATAATAATAAATTATATATATTCAATTAAAATTTCAATAATTTGTTATTTAAATTAATATTTATGATTCTTAAAGAGCAAAATTTAATTAATAACAAATAAAATAGAACTTTTGGCTCCACATACCAACTCTTCTTGTCAATAATAAAGCGCTAGCTTAGTTAATGATGTAACTTAAAAAATGCTTACCTAACATTGGTTGCATTTATTACTGTATTTATCCCAATACTAAAAAAAGACCATCAGGCAAAAACCATGGGTGATGGGAAATTTCTGATTAGATTTTTGAGTTCAGCATGAAAAGTTACACTAGAAACACTATCAGGTTCTCTTGTGCAAAAAAAAAAGTTTTTTTTTTGTAGACCTGTGTAATTAATGATTTTAAAATATAGAATATATACTTACCATATTTATATTAATTAAATATATTATAATAATGAAAACTTCAATGAAACAATGAAGTTTAATAGCTTTATATATTTGATATGCTATTATATAATTTACATAAAACCATTTTCCTAATGACCTTGAGCATGCACTAAGATACAGCAAAAACGAAACGTTTTGGCTGTCTTTTACTGCATGCGCAAGGCCAATAACGGTTTTGTCTAGATTATTATATTAGCATCAGATAAACTGTTGAACCACATTGTTTCATTGAAGTTTTCATTATCTTCGGAGTTTCATTACATTCGGATAAGCGTACGCATAAAGAATTATTAAGAATGCTTATATCACAATAATTTGAACAATATTTTAAAGAAGCCTTTTCTATTGTTAAGCCAATACGACACGTTGCCAATCGTGGCAGTAGAAAGACGATTTCAAACTAATTGGAAACTGCTAAATAACTAAATTGCTGATTATTGTTACTATTACTGTTATTCCAGTATATATCCTCTTCTACTTGGAGAATCTGTATAATACCATAAGGTATTAATAGTTTTTTGTTGTTATTGATAACTAAAATTATGTAAAATATTGTCATCTTCATGTTGAAAAGCCATTAATTTTATTTATTATGTTTTACGTAATTTGTTATTATATAATTTTATCTCCTGCTTATGAGTTGATGTAAAAGATTTTGTTCATCTTTGTGTAAAATATGAATAAATATCAGACATGGTGAATATCTCGTCTTTATCCTAACGGTATTTAAATGACTTCAATAGCAATATTTTCCAAAATTTGCCTAATGGTTTCATGCGGTTTGCCATCAGATTGCGCGGCTGTCACAATTACCTATGCAAATTAATTCAATCTGTATTAATACATTTAGTCCTTATTTGCATACATTTTCCAAGATTCTCTCGGAAACTCCTTTATCAAATATTAAGAATTTACACAATGTGCGCTAAGTTTATTATTAATTAGGTAAAGACAATCATATTTAGAAGAATGAGGGCGGTTAGGGAGAGATCTGGGTCAGCTAGAGACAAAATTAGGAATTAAGGAAAATCAAACTAGTAAAAATCATAAATGAATAAACTGTGGAAATATTAGAAAGAATTGTGTATATAAGACAATTTTTGAAATTATATATTGAAAATGCAATTTATATAAATTTCAAAGTATATATAAGCAAATTTTAGAGTACAAAACACAATAGATTTCATAATCGATTTTAGAATATATTTATAAGCTATTTTAAGCTTTATGTAAGTGAGAATAAAAGTAGGTGTATATACGTTTGTGTTTGACTAGAAATTCTAATTTTAAAAGTCACAGCAGTATCCCATATATAGTTTCTAGTTTTATCTCGAAGTAGAAGATTTTCTCTCTTCCTACAACCTTAACAAAATAAATAGCTGTTATTTAGTCGGAAGCACAGAGTGGCCAGGCTAGAGCTCCGAGAGCAAATAGGAATTAGCCCCTTGGTTAATCCTCCTCACTAATCTTCTGCTAGTTGTGTTTCTCCCGCCATCTTTTCTTTCTTCTGTATAATCGTCTGGTTTAATTAACTCTCCAATTATTTCCGGCACAGGTTATTTTATAGTCTCAATTTGCACACATGATGTGTTGATTAATAAAGAATGTTTTTTTTTTAAGTTTGTTATTATCGCATAAAATAAAATGTATATTTTTAAAATGAATATTTAAAAAATAATTGTTTCGTCTCAGCATCGAAATTTTAACAATTTATGTAGGCGTTGAATTATGTCTCTTTTATTTCTTATTTCGTGTTTCATTTCTAATCAAATAGAATGCCAATTTTATTTACTCCAATTTGAATATTTTAAATTAAAAAAGAGTTCGCGAAATCGTAAAGAATATTTTTAGTTTATATCACACACACATACACAAAGCCTTTATTAGGGACTTGCCCCATACAGATTCTCCCAATTGGGTAAGGTAATAATCATCTTGTGTTATTTACATAGAAATTGAACCTGCTTTACTCTTCATCTCAAAGTCATTCTTTTTAGTTTATATCAAATTATATTCTTAGATTATTAGAAACATTTTTATAGGTTAAAAATAGTACAAATGTGAAATCGTACTGGAATAAGGTGGATAAATTAAGAAAAAGGCATCTCCTTATCGTGCAACTCACTCGCATGTGTCATCAGCAACTTTCAGTTGCACGATAAGGCGATGCTTTTTCCTAATTTTTTACGTGTTTCAAAATTTGTAAATACAAATTGTAGTCTTTTATGGATAGTCGATCTTTTAATATATTTTTTAGGAAAGTATATATATGATATTAATAATAATTTCTCACGTACCATTATCTCTGTCGCTGAGTCTTTTTTTTTCCTAAGTTGTTTTCTCAAGGTGTGTGTTAAGAGATATAAGTGAAGTTCACTTTCAAAAAGGAAACACAACCAATTAAACGACACGAACCGCGTGAAATCATCATAATAAACCCACAAAAATCATTATAAAGCATATTTCCTTCAAAATCAGTACCTCCGATATGCCTATTTGTAACAAATTTTAGACGCCGTCACCCTTTAGGATTAGAATAAAATCTTAAAAAACAACTTATGTAAAAAATAACAACAAAAGTGAAATTATACTGGGATCCGGTGAATAAATTAAGAAAAAGGCATCTCCTGAAAGTGCAACTAAAAGTTGCTGATGGTTTGTGCCATCTGTCGCAACAGACATTCCCACAGAATTCTCAAACCATCATCAACTTTTAGCAGGAGATGCTATTTCTTAACAACTTTATGTAAGTCATTTTTAACTTGTTGCATGAAGGTGTTGCACATATTTTTTTTTTATTTCTCACGTTTTATTTATTAGGTTAGTCACCCAAATACAGCTAAAGAATTTTTTAAAAATTTTAACGTTTTGGCAATTAGGCAATTCTATAAAAGAGTGTAAATTCCCCCTCATTATTCCCATTTAAAAATACATCTGATACTCAATAATTTATAGGTTATTATAGAACGAATTACAAAAATAAATAAATAAAAACCTTTCGCAATAAGTTTGTTTATTGAATAGAATTATAAATAAATAAATCTAAAAATAACACAGGGTATCTCATAAGTCGCTATGCGCCTAATTATTATTAATAACCATTATTTCATTGAATAAAGATCTTTAAGTTTATCTAAGAGTTTCTGGAACACACATTTTAGCTAATTGCAAAATCGTCTTTATCCTCTTATCCTATAATGACTGGCCTTCAAGGTCTTCTGACTTGCCTCCTTCAGATTTTTTCACTGGAATTCCACAATGGCTATTACAGTAGAACCTGCATGAGAGGACACTCGATAGAGGACACCTCTCTACAAAAAAAAACAATTTTCATTGGTAAAATTATAATTTTTACTGTTTAGTAACTTTCCGGTAAGAGGACACCTCTCCCTAAAGAACACTTTGGCTCTGCAATTAGGTGTCCTTTATAGGGAGGTTCTACTGTATTCACTAAAACAAAAAGCTCCTAGATAGCTTAAAAGCTTAAAATGGTATTTTTCATCTTCATATATGAGGTCATTTCGGCCATTCTCCTAGAAAGTCTCTGACAAAATATTTAGTATCGTGTGTAAAGATCTGTCTTCGATTCAAAGGAGACATTTTAAGGATTTATTATAGAGACTACTATTTAATATAAATTTTATATATAATTAAAAATCAGTTTAATAAAATGAATGTGCTCTGGTAACATTTGACTGGACCCTGACTATCGGAAACAATGTATTCGTAACAAGATATGACAAAGTAATTAATAGCAAATAAATAATGGTAATTAAATAGGTGTCAAGTACATAATGGCAGATTTCTAATAGATTTTAAGTGAAATTTTGAACTTCTAAATATCAAATGTAGATTTTTGAGTGTAGCTTACCTTTATAAGAAAGAAGATTCGTGTCTCTTAACGTTGGAATATTCAACATAAAATTTCGTTTGATATTTACATATACAAAGAAAGAGATTTTTTTTCAATTCTATTTATAAATTAGAATTGAAATTTTGTGATTCATAACTTGTATGCAAATATTATATAATGCAATATCTTTTAGCAAGAGAGTTTTAGATAAGCAATAAAAATAAATTTTAGTGAACATTTCTTTAGCTAATTTCACTATTCTCATATATTGTCGTTTTGAAAGCTTTAAGAATCATAATTTCTTTACTCTAGTAGCTCAAACTATGTATATAAATTAATTATTCAGGAAATCAGTTTCTTTTCCATTATAAGATATTTGAGTTATTTTGTCTACGTCAGTTTGTTCTAAGAGTTTGTTCTTCGCTTTCAAAAGTTGAGCCATATTTTTATGTGGTATCCATTGTGAATAAATAGGCATTTTTTAGAGTTTGTATTCTACTTCATATAGTTTAGAGTAACTGGTGTTTCTACTTTATAAAGTTTAGGAACAAGTTTCTACTTTATAAAGTTTAAGAACATGTTTTCTCTACTTTATAAAGTTTAGGAACAAGTTTCTACTTTATAAAGTTTAAGAACATGTTTTCTCTACTTTATAAAGTTTAGGAACAAGTTTCTAATTTATAAAGTTTAAGAACATGTTTTCTCTACTTTATAAAGTTTAGGAACAAGTTTCTAATTTATAAAGTTTAAGAACATGTTTTCTCTACTTTATAAAGTTTAGGAACAAGTTTCTACTTTATAAAGTTTAAGAACATGTTTTCTGTACTTTTTAAAGTTTAGGAACAAGTTTCTACTTTATAAAGTTTAAGAACATATTTTCTCTACTTTATAAGATTTAGGAACAAGTTTCTACTTTATAAAGTTTAAGAACATGTTTTCTCTACTTTATAAAGTTTAGGAACAAGTTTCTACTTTATAAAGTTTAAGAACATGTTTTCTCTACTTTATAAAGTTTAGGAACAAGTTTCTACTTTATAAAGTTTAAGAACATGTTTTCTCTACTTTATAAAGTTTAGGAACAATTTTCTACTTTATAAAGTTTAAGAACATATTTTCTCTACTTTACAAAATTTATTTCTAACTTTGTAGATGGACAAAAGACATCGTTTTAAACATTCTGCCTTGAAAAAAGTCGACAGTTATTGCCTAAAATTACGCGTTATAAATTCTGAAGTTTGATGGATCTCTAATTCTTCAAAACCCAACCTCCAATAATTTTATATTCTCTAAAGATAATTTCGAAGTTTTAATGAAATATAATTCTAAAATTATGAATACAATTCGAATTATTTTTATAAGGATATAATTAGTTATAATATATCAACTGAACGTATGAAACTGCTTATTCATTATATTTATATTTTGAAAACATATTTTTAAAATGATATTGAAAATATTACAAATAATTCAAATGAGAGCAACGAATAACTCATATTTATATCTTTTGGGGTTTGAGATCTTCAAAAAAAAATGAAGTTCTGTATAAAATTCGTAGCTTTAATAGGTAGCCATCTTCCTGAATAGATTCAATTACATTTTGGTTAGTAGCCCGGAAATCATATTCTCTCTCTCTCTCTCTCTGAATAGATTCAAGCTGTTTAGATGGATATAACTTGAGAACATTACCACGTCATCCATGTACAAATAGTGAAACCACTTCAGCGCCATTTTATATTATGTAAAAGAGTTTCCAACTGTCCTTTATACGATGTTAAATATATTGGGAGGACTTGGTTCATCAATGGTGAATGCTCACAGCGGTTTATCCCATTTAATCCATCAGACCGCTATGATATTGCATTCAAGTGTTTATTGTGATATTAGGATCTTCTATGTCCGGCAATAGAAAGTAATTCTTTGTTAAGACATTTACTGATCCATGGACCTAAGCTTAGAGGAGAATTACATTATAGCTGCATTGTTCTTCCGCAAACAATTCCCAAAAGGCCATTTATTCATAATTTCTACATACGGCACTAGCGAGTTCTCTATGTACAAGAAGTGAAACCATTTCAACTCGATTTTTCTTTCTTTTATGGTTAAAACTATTTTATACTTTCCTTCCAGCGATTGAACATATGGGGAGGACTTGGGTCAACAAAACTCGCTTCACTTCTTGTAGCTAGAGCACTGCCTCCTTCCTTCACATCCCATGGCCACAGATGCTCGAGAAAGTGCGGCATCACGGGAATATCCTTCATTGATAAATGTTGTTTGGATCAATATAGACGTTCTTGGAAGTTGTTCTCAGCTGTGAATATATCGCATTTACGTCTGATCTTAAATGAATTTTACATTTTTTAAATGTCATTCTGGTTTATTTCCATCTACGTGTGTTTTAAAAATATTAAATGACAAAATCGAAAGAAAAAGTGGGAAGTTGAGAAAATTCATGTCAATTTAATCCTTTTATAAATTAAAGCCTTCTAAAGAGTTCGTAGTAACGACCGAGGTGGCCCATTGTTGCCATTGCCGGCCTAGCGCCCGCTGGGGAAGCCACCACCAGCCTTATGTCTGGTCACTTACTGGTGAAAACTGTCCTGCCTCGCCATCTGGCCACTAGGTATGCCACCATAGACTGCTCAGTGATGAAGCTTGGCCAATGGGTCATAGTCGAGCTGGCGGTCTCAGGCTTAACCTCCCATTGGTCGTCTTGGGAGGTCTCATGACATCGGGGGTGGTCAGACCATAGGCACAACGGCGACCCCAAATTATAAATTAAAAATATATCTCTACGATATGTGTATTGTGAGAGTGAGTGTTGTGGGTGTGTATTGTGAGAGTGAGTGTTGTGGGTGTGTATTGTGAGAGTGAGTGTTGTGGGTGTGTATTGTGATAGTGAGTGTTGTGGGTGTGTATTGTGATAGTGAGTGTTGTGGGTGTGTATTGTGAGAGTGAGTGTTGTGGGTGTGTATTGTGAGAGTGAGTGTTGTGGGTGTGTATTGTGAGAGTGAGTGTTGTGGGTGTGTATTGTGAGAGTGAGAGTTGTGGGTGTGTATTGTGAGATGTGTATTGTCAATGTGTATTGTGAGAGTGAGTGTTGTGGGTGTGTATTTTGAGAGTGAGTGTTGTAGGTGTGTATTGTCAATGTGTATTGTGAGAGTGAGTGTTGTGGGTGTGTATTTTGAGAGTGAGTGTTGTAGGTGTGTATTGTGAGATGTGTATTGTCAATGTGTATTGTGAGAGTGAGTATTGTGGGTGTGTATTTTGAGAGTGAGTGTTGTGGGTGTGTATTGTGAGATGTGTATTGTCAATGTGTATTGTGAGAGTGAGTGTTGTGGGTGTGTATTGTGAGATGTGTATTGTCAATGTGTATTGTGAGGATTAAATTTGTGAGTGTGTATTGTAGAGTGAGTGTTGTTACTGTCATTATTGTCAGTGTGTATTGTAAATGTGAATTTAGTACGTGTGTTTACGAATATTAAGTAAGTTCTTTCTTAATCTGTTGAGTATGTACAATTATATGTTTTGAGTGTTATTATAGTTATATAATAGGTTTTGCGTAATTATATTTTAAATATGGTGTGTGTACTGGCTATGCGTTTTATGTTTCTTGTGTGTAGGGGTGTGGTTTATATTAAAAAAGAAGATTAGAGTGTTTTAAAAAGACGAGTCAAAATAATAACACAAGTAAATAGATAACATTTATATAAATTAGTACTGCATGCTGTGTTCTCGTGTAGAGAGAGCACACTTTAAACTCTAGAATTCGAACAATTCAGGCGCCCAAAACTACAACTTCTTATTGCTGAAAGTACCAATGTTACATGAATTATATTTATAAATAATACAAAAGTAAAATTTTACTGAGATCATATATAAGTCGGTAGACGAGTGGGTAACACCCTCGATTCCCGACAGTCATGAACCGGGATTGAATCCCGTGTTAACCTTTTGTTTAATATAACCCTCACATATTATTCATTGTTTCAATTATCATAAACTATGTTGCTCTTGTTGAGCGGTACCTAATAAAGTGATTTTGGACACGAATTACTGAGATCAGGTTGATAAATATAGAGAAAGGCATCTCCTGATCGTGCAACGTCGATTTTTTTTAATATTCCAATATTGAACAAATATTCTTTCATGATCAATCAAGGAAGAGTACTTGGCCAATTTTGGGATATTTAAAAAGAACGAGATGCATCTTCTGAATATATTGTATAATCTTATAATTAACTTGTTAAAATTTTAAGCAAGATTGTTTTTGAAACCTCATATATGAATGATTTTTAAAACGCATTTGTAAAACTGAAATCCCAAGCCTTATAAATGCACTTAAAAAAAAAACAAAGTTAAATCAAGAAAAAAGCATCTCCTTATCGTAAAACTGAAAGTTACTGATGGTTTTACATAGTTAAATCATTTTTCTTGAAAATAAAGATACTTCGGCCAGTAAATATTTTTACTATATACTAATAAAAAAGATTTACTGACCGAAGTATCTTTATTTTCAAGAAATATGAATGCCGGCCAGGCAACCTCTATCTTTATAGTTAAATCTATTAAATATTTGATGTCAAATTACATCAGACTTTAAAGTTGCATTTTAGGGTTTCGTTAAACTCTTCACTAGAGTAGTTTACGACTTGTGATACACTCCGGAACCTGGGATCATGAAATAGTATCTTTTCAAACAATATAGGATTCTTGTCTCCCAACACTTGTATTCTTCGCATATAAATGTTATTATTCAAAAATTGTTTGTGGCATAGAGTTGAAATATTTATTTTAATTATAATTATCTCTATTTGTGGTACAGACTGTGATAATTATGGTGGGTAGTTAGCGACTGTTTTACTATAAGTGACGACATCGATGCAAGAATCTGGGCTCATTGAAGTAAGGTTTTCTTCAGAAAAAAAATTGCCCAAAGCAGGTTCGATCCCAGGTGGTGCTTGTCAAAAGTCGATGGTTTATATTATTCCTTCACCAATCCTCCAATTTCTTTTATGAATCAAAAGTACTATAAGTGTTATTCTAAGTGCACCACATGTCTATGCAAGCATCAGGGATCATTGAGAGGTCATTCTTTCTTCAGAAAAATAAGTTCCTAAAGCAGGATTCGATCCCAGGTGGTGTTTGTCAAAAATCGATGGTTTATATTATTCCTCCACCAATCTTCCAATTTCTTTTATGAATCAGAAATACTATAAGTGTTTCTATAAGTGTACTACATGTCTATGCAAGCGTCAGGGATCATTAAGGTAATTTTTTCTTTAGAAAAATAGTTCCTAAAGCAGGATTCGATCCCAGGTGGTGCTTGTCAAAAATCGATGGTTTATATTATTCCTTCACCAATCCTCCAATTTCTTTTATGAATCAAAAGTACTATAAGTGTTATTCTAAGTGCACCACATGTCTATGCAAGCGTCAGGGATCATTGAGAGGTCATTTTTTCTTTAGAAAAATAGTTCCTAAAGCAGGATTCGATTCCGGGTCGTGGTTGTCAAAAATCGATGGTTTATATTATTCCTCCACCAATCTTCCAATTTCTTTTATGAATCAGAAATACTATAAGTGTACTACATGTCTATGCAAGCGTCAGGGATCATTGAGAGGTAATTTTTTCTTTAGAAAAATAGTTCCTAAAGCAGGATTCGATTCCGGGTCGTGGTTGTCAAAAACCGATGGTTTATACTATTCCTCCACCAATCTTCCAATTTCTTTTATGAATCAGAAATACTATAAGTGTTTCTATAAGTGTACTACATGTCTATGCAAGCGTCAGGGATCATTGAGAGGTAATTTTTTCTTTAGAAAAATAGTTCCTAAAGCAGGATTCGATTCCGGGTCGTGGTTGTCAAAAACCGATGGTTTATACGAGTACTATTCCTTCACCAATCCCCCAATTTCTTTTATAAATCCAAAGATTTTCACGATTCTAAAGCCTGTCGCTCTCTGTAAATATTTCTGGAAAATTCTTTAGACAGATTCCATTCTATTAAGTTCTCCCTCAGAAATTTCTAAATGTTTAATGCCAGAAATTATTATTTTTTATAATGCGAAAGATCATATTCATTCTACATACAAGGATATAGGCTAATCATTACTATAATTTATCATTTTGAAATTATTTTATAATGTCTTTTGACTTATTCCAAGAAAAAAATTAAGAATAGGCAATATTCCAGAGGTATAAGAAAACAGATATTTCTTGTCAAGTTTCTCAAACAACTTCTACTATTGACTTAAGATCAACAAGTTATTTTGAGACTTTCTGTAAACATATTTGGTAAGCGTATTAAAAGCTTTTTTTCTTATAAGTACTTCGGAGAAATTCTTTTTAGGAGAAATATTCTTTGTTGTGTTTTTCTCTGAGTTGTTTGTTGTTGGCTTCGGTTCATGTCATATTGAAGGGTGTCGCTCTTTGTCACAAGTTGTCATTCCTTTTTTATTCCCTTTTTCAATCAAATTTTGATAGGAAAATCTTGAGGATTCAACTTATAAAATAGAATTCGGAATAATCTCTACTATAATATGATAATAATAATCTTAATTTTTCTGTAAGCGCAAGCACAAAGACCACAAAAGATCAGTATTAAAAGGTAGGGACTATGACAATTAACATCTCGTTTATTAACCTCAGTCAACAGAGTCATAAAAACACAATATTTACATTTAAATTAAATTAGAATTATTTACACCAGAGTGATCTCTCACTGAAGGGACGTCTAGAACTCACCAGCTGTCACACGAAGTCAGACAGCTTTTTTCTTAGATAGTGGCTGGTGTCCCAAACATTGGCATTTGCGATGTCGAGTTATTCATGAAGCATCTGCCCAGGTATAAGTAGATTGAGGACTTCCAACATTTCAGAGAGGGACAAAACCGCGTACCCTTCAACAGTAATAAATAGGAAGAGGCAATAAACAGAGAATAAAGTGATATCTTACGAGAAATCCCGCATTATATTTACATATGTAAAACTCGGTCTAAGTTGATAGGACTTGTTGCTGTGAAAATTGCCACCCTCCTCTGGAAGATAATTTGCGAGAGAGCTCTAATATATGTCTTAATTTGTTTCTATTCCTTTGTTTACAGTTGTAAGTGTCCAATTTATTCGCATGATGATTGGTTATTTGCTATCACGTGACCTTAATTAGCCAATCAGAATGGATTGTTTATTTTTAGCTCGGAGATTGCGTCGAACAACTAAGTTCTATATAAATATAAGATCCTGAGTTCTATTCTATGAAGTGTGTGTGTGTTCTTTTTCTTTTTTTTTTTTTTTTTTGTTAATTGTTATTATTGTTAGTGTGTGAGTTATTCTATTTTTACTTTTAAAAAATTCTCTTTTTTAGATTTTTATAAGATATATGGATATTAGGCCTTTTATCCTTTGTATTATAAGGATCTGTCGCTTAATTCCCTTATTCTGTAACTAGACGAAAGGCCCGGGCAACGCCCGGGTTTCACCCGAGTGCGAATATATTTTAAAAACGTTTTAATCTTCATCTAGATCTTCATCTTGTCTACACCTTGTATACATCTTGCTTCCTAGGGTTGCCTAGAGTGGCCGCTATAGACAGGGTGGTCTGTATAGACAGGTGGATGTATCACACAGCTGTAGAGTGGTCGCTATAGACAGGGTGGTCTGTTTAGACAGGTGTTTGTATCACACTGCTGATAACAGGGTTGCCTAAGGTGACCGCTATAGACAGGGTGGTCTGTATAGACAGGTGGATGTATCACACAGCTGATAACAGGGTTGTCTAGAGTGGCCGCTATAGACAGGTGTATGTATCACACAGCTGATAACAGGGTTATCTAGAATGGCCGCTATATACAGGGTGGTCTGTATAGACAGGTGGATGTATCACGCTGATAACAGGGTTATCTAGAATGGACGCTATATACAGGGTGGTCTGTATAGACAGGTGGATGTATCACACAGCTGATAACAGGGTTGTCTAGGGTGGTCGCTATAGACAGGGTGGTCTGTATAGACAGGTGGATGTATCACACAGCTGATAACAGGGTTGTCTAAGGTGACCGCTATTGACAGGGTGGTCTGTATAGACAGGTGGATGTAACACACTGCTGATAACAGGGTTGTCTAGAATGGCCGCTATAGACAGGTGGATGTATCACACAGCTGATAACAGGGTTGTCTAAGGTGACCGCTATTGACAGGGTGGTCTGTATAGACAGGTGGATGTAACACACTGCTGATAACAGGGTTGTCTAGAATGGCCGCTATAGACAGGTGTATGTATCACACAGCTGATAACAGGGTTGTCTAGAGGGGGGCGGGCAGGGAGGTCACGTGTTTGCTGGCAGCCAATGGGCGCGCATTCTATCAGTGAGCTTCAGACAGACAGACAGAATAAAGGCAAATATATAAGTAGATGGTACATTTTAGCGGCTTAAAAATAATTCAATTTAATTACACACACACACACACACACACACTGAGAGACACATTTTTAGAATCAACTACAGAGAGTCTTTAATTTTTTCCATCGCATGTGCGACGGGCTCTAGTTATTTATTATATTTTCTATTACAATCTAACCTATATTCTTTTGTGAAATTGTGATATTGTACTGGGATGAGGTGCATAAATTATGAAAAAGAAAAGGCATCTCCTTATCGTGCAACAGAAGTTTCACTTTATTCTTTTGTCTGTATATTACAGATGTTTCAGGTGTGGAGCTTGCATTCATGTCTCACCATATGTGTGTAGAGGATATAGATAATTTTAGTAGATCTTTGTTTTAGATTCTCTAATGATAAATCGGTGTGTTGCAGGAAACCAGTTGGAATATTACACAGAGTAACAATGGCTATAGATGAGCTCGTGTTTGAAAAGGAACTTGTATGTATATAAAAATTATCGCTTTTGTTGTTTTCACGTAGACATATATACCAAGATTTGTTTTGTATAATTGCTATTAATAATAAATAATATGTAAAGTTAAATTGGTTACGGATTCATCATTCTTACTTACTCTAATTACATACCAAAACCTGCCAAAATAGATTAGTTCTGTACTGCTAGTTCAATAGTACCAAGCATTGATTTAACTCAAGAGAAAATCATCTCTGAATAATGCTGATGGCTTGCGCCATCTATCGGAAATTTTGATGAAAATATTTTCTTGATATATCAAGACAAGCCAACCACACACATATTTCGGTCTGAGTCCTTCGCGGCCTTCGTCAGCATGGTGATGATGCATTTCTTTTATTTTGACGCCATTTTTGGAGATGAAAAAAGGAACATTATAATTGAAATTATAAATTCCAATAAAATGAGGCGTTATAATTTTATACATGTGTATATCTACGAAATAAACGTCTAAACATGAAAAAACTTAGTTTATCCATTTAAAGAAGAGGTTGTTACCAAGCAGGATAAACCAGCAGGTATTACAATCTACAATTCAAGTAGATAAATTTTCCAAGTCCTCTCTGTCAAACTTTAAATCACGGCCGTCAGATAGCGATTTCTTGTCATTTCCAATCATGGGGTTTAGTTGGAAGATAAATGTCTTCTAGCACAGACTGAATTATTGCCCGAACTGATATTTCATATATGGAAATAGGAACAAGGAATCCTCCTATTTATTACTTCTTTCAATTCTCAGTAAAGTCCGTCATATTTTTATATAAGAAGGAAATTGATTAAATAATGTAGCAGGTTTCTGGAGATGAGTTTCTTGTGTTTTTTTTTCATTGCATTCTTAAGCTTTCGGGTATTTCCACCCTTCAGCAGGAGAACAAAATGAACAACAATGAAATGCGTACTCCTGTAGAAAGGCAGAAATTGCCGAAAGCTTTAAAATGCAATAAAAAAACAAAAAGAAACTCATCTCCAGAAAAACTTGTTGCATTATTTGATTAAATATCTAGGAGATTTACATCTATTGCATTGATAAGAAGGAAATATTTGCTCTTTTCAATTTTAACTACTTATATCTTTATATAAGTAGCATTTGTATGAATGTATATGTATATATGTTTTGAAAATAAAGCAATCCATAAATTAAAATTAAATTAATTAAAATCCTTTAATTAAAAAGGCATATATTGGATCAAAAAATGATTTATTTTACCAATATTTCAGTTGGCTGAACGCCAACCTTTATCAAGGTGTTATAAATGTGTGTTAACAACAAAGTCAGCGCCTGTTGACCTTATGTGGCACTGAGTTTATTGTTGACACACATTAAAATGTTATAACACCTTGATAAAGGTTGGCGTTCAGCCAACTGAAATATTGTGGTAAAATAAATGATATTTTGATCCAATATATATATTTTTAATTAAATGTATATATGTGTGTGGGTATTTTTATACTAGGTTTCAATGTAAACTTTTAAAGTAATTGTTAGGTTTTTTTATTATTATTATTATTATTGTATTTTATTAATTAATTATAGTTCATATTCATAGAATATTATTGTTACTTATCATCATTCTTTTTGTTGTTTTTTTCTTCTTCTGTTTTCTTTTGTGTTAAATACAACTAAATCGCATTAAATCGTAGTGTAATTCTCTTTTGTTGTGTGAAATAAATCGAATTGAATCAAATTGAGTCAGCTCGTTCTTTCTAGAAGAAACATCAAAGAAAACGTGCTAACAGTAATTTTTTGTTAAATATTCTGCTACCTTGATAAAAAAAAGATACAGAAGGTTACAATAAGCTATTTTTTTGAAAAAAAATCGATCATAATAAGTTTTTGTAAAATAATGTTATTATCTCTAACTTTCAGGTTTTTCGCCCTTCTACAAGATAATTTTAAAATATAACAACGCTTTATTAAGAATTTTATGCTTCATTTTAAAAACTGAATATATGACATATCATAAACACCTATAGTGTTCGCACATACGCTATCATTTATCTTTATTAAGGGAAAATGAGCTTGTCGACCAAAACTTGCCGAATATTTATTAAAGGGGTACATTGTAATCAGTATTTTTGACTTTTATTACGTCT
This sequence comes from Cordylochernes scorpioides, assembly GCA_030710605.1. Taxonomy (NCBI): domain Eukaryota; kingdom Metazoa; phylum Arthropoda; class Arachnida; order Pseudoscorpiones; family Chernetidae; genus Cordylochernes; species Cordylochernes scorpioides. Next base: position 200,488,154 of record CP092863.1, on the reverse strand, counting down.
TTGCAAGTATCCTTCAAGTAAGAAATTACCTTGCAGGAACAAGCTAGCTTTGCCGAGACTAATTTATAAGAAGACCATTTATTCAGAAGATTCAAAATACATCGATGTTCTTCATTGTGAACCATTAACACAAACACGATTTTTCCATCAAAGATAATATCCTCGTTATTTTATTGGTAGAATGGGTGAGGTGAAACCTTTATTTGCCAATAAAACGCCAACTTCGAGCCACGCCCTTCTTCAACTGGATAAAGAAATAGAATTCGACATAATCCGGGTTCCTGGTGCTTCAAAACCCATCTACCAGGGATGTCCAGCAGTCTAGTATAAAGTTCTAGCTACGATATGTTTATAAGCAGTAAGGACTCATATTTAAAATTTAGGAAATTATGTAAATATATCTATGATTTTCTCTCTTAGTTAAAAAATTTAATTCCTAACTATGTATATTTGTATTTATTTCATTGGTTGTTCCTAGGTAAGATGTAAAATCAAGCATGATTTTAATGTCTTTTTCGCTTAAGTTTTTAAACTTCTCCTCAAACCTTGTTATTCCTCAATTGTTTATGTAAAATATTCTCTGAATTTAATGTTGTTGCTTGACGCAAGCATCCCTTGTGGTGATATCGCGTCTAATTTGACGATAATAAATTAAGATATATAATAAGAAATTATATGTATGTACCTCTACAGACCTATAAGCTTATATCCATAGTTCACTAAACACCCCTAAGCTGCCTTCCATAGAAAATGCAGGTTATATCCCAAACCAATCCAATACAATAGTAGAGCGGTCTAGAGATTAATTTGGCGAAACCGCTGAGAGGCTTCACTACTGATGAATAACTTATATCATTGCAGTAAGGTCTGTAGAGATAACATTTGATGATATTATTTAAAAGAAACACATTTCCAGTAAATTTATATGTTAAAGATTTCAATGATAATAAATAAATAAATATCTAAGGCATATGTAGGTTTTAGAGCTGTTAACCAGGAATCCCCACGCTGGTTGTGAGTCTTGTAGATGGTGGGCCAACTATACATGCTGAACTCGTCCAAGTAGAAAAAAACAGAAGACACTATTAAATCTAAACAATCAAGAAGATTATATCCATGGCAGTCTATGTTACATATATCCAGAAGATTGAGAAAAATTATACTTTAATGATGTTAATTCACAAATCTTTATATTATTATTCTTCCCTTTTTGCGAGGCAAATAATATAAACAAATATTTAAACTGTCATGTATATTGTAGTATCTTGTACTATTAAAATGCCCCAATCACACACAATGATAATAGATATTTATTTATATTACAAAAATATATCATAAGAGCGTTTTTAGAGAGAGATATTTATAACCCAGATTTTTCTCTGGAGTGTTTTAGCATTAGCCAACTTTATGGGTATAAAGGTGAATGATGAGGATAGATATCAGAATACCCATTGATGTTGTTGCTGTTTTCGTGCCCAATGAAGAGCCTCAGATGTCCTCGTGCATCTCTACCACAGCAGTTGCAATGTCCTCAATATTGGATGTTGCTCTTCATTGGAGAATGGGTACCGTTGCCACGTTAGTCACCTTGGACCAGAATTTGGTCAAATATTCCAAGGGTCCAGGGGGAACCGCAGGGAGGTACTCATTGATATATCCCATATATAATCTCCATCTATCTTAGCCTCAATATAGCAAATTTTGTTTCTCATTGACAATGTAATAGCAGTTTAGCTCGAAAGCTATTTTCAAATTAAAGAAAGTTTCATTTCACTATATACTCATTTCATTATATCGCTGTAGTTGTGATCACAACAAGAATGAGAAAAAAAAAGATATAAAAACTGGTCAAGAAACTATTTCAGAAAGAAATGTGTCCATCTATAAGCCATCAAATATACATTTCATCGGTAAAAAGGTTTATAAATATGACACAGAGAGATTCTCTTCAGAGAGAGTCCAAAAATGTAAATAGAATATTGTTTCCATGTCACAAACAAAACTCTCAGCATCTTATTTTTTACGGTTCAAAAATAACTCGGTTTATCTTTTGTCTTCAATTAATTCTAAAAGCCACACACACACAGTTCAAATTCTTAATTAAAACTTGCCGAATGGCCCGGCTTCACCCGTATTCTGTACGAATTGATGTTTTGTCAGCGAATAGGGTTTTACTAAATGTTATTAATTATTATTCTTAATAGTAGTAGCCGTAATGAAAAATAAATTCATTTATATATTATCGTTAACACAACAACAATTTATAATGCGTTAAAATATGCAAATTGTCTATTATTGGGGTCATTTGGATAGGGGCTCTGAATAGCAACACAAACAAATCCAAATTTCTATTATATTTGTAAAAGGCACCTAGTTTCAGAGCCCCCCAAAGTGTCCTTTAGGGAGAGGTGTTTTTATTGCCGAAGAGTTTCTATATAATAAAAAATGGCCATTTTGGCGATGAAAACTGTTCTTTGTAGAGAGATGTTCTCTAGCGAGTGTCCTCTCATGGAGGTGTGTTCTACTGTAATAATATTTGCATATTGATAAGAGAAATCCATTCATATTTTATCATCATCATATTTCTGGAGCAAAATATGCAACTTAGTTGGTTATATGACAAATTTCCATATTCTAGGGTCGTAACTACGATAGAGATTTCTTCCATACCTAACTCTTTAGCATGGTAAAATTACATAGGAGGCGATCAAGTATTGTGGACTTCTATAAGAAAGGAACAAGCAAATACGCTTGGTACATTCCTATTTTATTTTATACTAGCGGATGTACCCGGCTTCGCCCAGGTTTAACCTGAGTGAGTTTGTCTAACGAATATTTGATAAAAATATTTTTCAAGCAAACATTCCCTCTCTACTGAATTGATTTTTATAAATATATATAAATAAATATTAACTTATATATATGATATTAACCAACAGGCCGTTTATATAGAGAGATAACCTAGCTTCATCTGTATTCTGCTTGAGTGAATGTTTTGCTGTTAGAATTTTGGTCCTGCCTACTAAAAATGATTATCTGGCTTCGCCCGTGGTCTGCTTTATGGAATTTTCCCCAAAGGAATTTTGCTATCAATCATGATACAGCAATATTGTCATCATTATTTTCTGACTAAAATATAACTATTTTTCGTAAGGTGGAATCCTCTGGTGTATAATTGGCAGCAACACATAAAATTCCGAGGATAAGTTTCTTTTATTAAAAGAAACTTATCCTCGGAATTTTATGTGTTGCTGCTAATAACTATTTTTGCCCAGTACTTTGTCAATTTTTATTTTTATTGGCTAAAAATGCGACAATAAACCCTTTTCTAGATTTAACTCCTGTTAAAATTTCAGCCAGATTAGGTACTAACTGAGGTACAAACATACATACACTGACTTTTATATATAGAGAGAGATATGTAGATTTTAAGTGATGATAATGATAATAATAGACAATACTTCAGAACAGACAAATTGTCTTGTGTCCCGGGGGTGTTTGTATGATAAAATATAGAGTGCTGCCGTAAATAATGTCAGCATAACAATGACAGATCATCACTCGTCTCTACTATGATTTAGTAGAAGACTAAGCAAAAGATGCTTTAAAGAAGAAAGCTCACATCAAACCAATTTCGGCCTAGCAACTCACCTTACCTGAACCCCTTTAATTAATGGGGTCAGGTTATCTCTGTGGACCATTGTTATCATGGCTGTCCCATACATTCCATCTCATGGATAAGTTACCCACAGGAAATTCTTTGTTTTAAAGCACTGATGACAACTTTATCATTTTCTTCAATTTAGTGACTGGAAGATAACCTCGAGGAATCTTTTCTCAGCGGATTAAGATTGGGGGAGGGCCAATTACTTCTACCCATAGCCGCTGCTGTCCCTAATAAGAATTATGGGTCTTCACGAACCTCAATCATGGAGCCCTATCTGCTAACTCCCTTGAAACGGCCATTAAATTGGCTTCTTTTATGGCCCATAGGGTGTGTGCCTATAGTGGCTGTTTGCTCTCGCCAATGAATGTCCTTGTAGGTGGCCCAGATTCCTTGGAATGTTGCAAATTAAAGGGAAAAAACGGTTGAACGAGAATATTCCAGACGAAACTTGTATGGTACATGGTTTATGATATGGATTTGTTAAAATTTAACATAAACGTTTTTAAAGAAAAATATAATGAATTAATAAGCCTGCGAAATAATTTAAGATAAAAATTCATAGAAAACGAACACTCCCTTTTAAAACGTTGGAAAATCGTAAAAATAAAATCTCTTTTCAGAAAACAAAACCCCTTCAAAGAAAAAGACGTTATCCTTCACAAAACTCAAATATTAAAAGGTTTTAATACAAAAATAATTTCTGATAATTTATCTGTCGATACTTGTATATATTTGGTATTTTTATTCTTTTTATGTTGGCTAGTGAATTCATGTTAATTTCATGATGCTCATTGTTCTATTTATTCCACCAAAATATGTGACCCTGTAATTCTCACATTCTATGAAGTATATGAGGACTTTTTGTGTTGTGATATAGGTAAATCTATTTGCCTTATTGATGGAATTCTTGAGTATCGTTCTAATGGATATGGGGTCTCATAAAAGACTTCCTTTGTATTTGTTTTATTAATATATTAATAGTAATTTTTTTTATAGTAAAATTGTGATGCAATACACAGACGTAATGTGATAAAACTCGAATATCAGACCTCGTGTACTACGGTGAACGGAAAATATATTCTCTATACAGTATAACCTCCATTGAGAGGACACTCGCGATAGAGGACACCTCTCTTAAAAGGACAGTTTTCATTCGTAAAATTATCATTTTTACTATTTAGAAACTCTCCAGTAAGAGGACACCTCTCCCTAAGGTGTTCTTTACAGGGAGGTTCTACTGTATTTATATTCCTAAAACTTCAGAAAATTTAACACAATTAATAGTTTTAATACAAGACGAAAGACATGGCTTCGTCCATTTGAGCCTGAATGAATGCTTACCTAAACAACATTGTTTTAATAAAGATTTATTAATAGTAGTAAGTGAAAGTAAAGTCCTTTTCCCGGAGGATCCGGACCACCCTTAATATTAGTTGTAAGAGAGAGAGTAGAGAGTCTCTCATGAGAGACCTTAGCCCAAAACATAAGTCTCTCCTGGAGGGGATCATCAGAGATCCTGTTTGGGTTGAAAGAATTCTCATGGACTAACATGATATAGTCTCTGATAAAGAACCCTCTCCAGGAGAAATCGCTCTTAACCATGTTTGAGGCTATGGTCTCTTATGGAAGACTCAAATGTTTCTGAAGATATAGTAATTCTCATTACATATTCCGGGAACAAAACTATGATAGTGATTTTTCTAACCCTAACTGGTAAAGTTTCACCTGAAAAGGTCAAATATTGTGGAATCATGTACAACAACAAAAAAAACGAATTTTTTTAGTTATATAGATTGGCACACAAATATTTATATTTACAATCATGGAAAAACTTAAGGAAGTGGAAATTCTTTGATGTACCCGGTCGATAATTTAATTTTTTTTTTTAAGTAGACAGAGGCAATTTTATTCACACTTAGTTATCTCGTGTGTCTTTAATAAAGGTCACTATGTATCAAATATCTTTCAGAGTTATTGTTTGAATCCCGATATACATGCTGAAAGGTACAACTTCCTTAACTTTTGTTCATGAGTGTATATGCATTAGATTAAAAGAATTTGTTTCACGCTATCTCTCTCTCTCTCTCTCTCTCTAAAAAGACGACCATCTGTTACAGAAAATCTGAATTTTGTAGACTCCTTTAAAAATATGCGCATAGAAGACTTCTTGGAATTTCAGTAAGCTCTTCATGTCAATTGTGATTTGTGTCAAATTTACCCTATTCTATATTATAGTTTTAAAAGATGTTTCATACTTTTAAATTGTCATATGTAAAATTCATTATATTTATTTATTTATGCTTATGAGGTGATACAGCAACGTCTTTACAATTAGAGAGGAGACAAAATGAATTAAATCTAGAAAAAAAAAAGAAGTGAGGACATATCGGTCATTAAAGTCTAAGAGGCAAGGCCTTCAGCCAGTTCAGGGCTTCCGGGATGACAGAGTGGAGATTGGAGATTCTTCCATTGAATTTGTACAGCGGGCAGTCATCTAGTATATGGGACATTGATTGTGGGACGTTGCAGGCACAATTTGGGTCTTTGGTGTAGCCCCATAACTTCATCAGCTCTGCACACCTTCCCTGTCCTGTCCTAAAGCGGTTTAGAAGCACCCATTCTCGTCGGGGGAGGGAAAAACCTGGGATCTTGACACTTGGGCTTGTGATGAGGTTCTTGTTTGGGATATCGGAGCTGATCCAGGAATTTGTCCACGCTTCCGAGATATTAAAATTTTGGGAGAGAAGTTGGTTTCCTCTGGACCATATCGGCTTCCTTGATTTTAGTCTATGTTTTGGGGGAGACTGTAGGATTGGGTTAATTTCGAGGTCGGGTGAATCCAAGAGTTCTTGGTACATTTTCTTGGTGGCTTCCTTTCTGCGTAGCTCAGGCGGAGAGATGTGAGCAAGAACTGGAAGCCAGTCGATTCTTGTAGGTTGGCAAACCCCTGTTATAATTCGTAAGGTAGAATTTAGTTGTGTGTCTATTAGCTTCGTGTGGCAGCTCCCCTCCCAGACTGGAGCACAATACTCAGCCATGGAGAAGATCAATGCCAAGGCAGAAGTACGCAGGGTGTTGGCATCACTGCCCCAGGAAGAGCCGGCCAGCTTATGGAGGATATTGTTACGTGATGATAGTTTCCCCTTTAACTTGGTGAGATGAGTTTTGAAGGTGAGAGTGCGGTCGAGATGAATGCCTAGGTATTTGGGATGTTCGCTATGAGTTATCTGAGAGTTATTGATAAATAGTTTGAGTTTTCTTTCAGTTCTGTGATTGTTAAGATGGAAACAGCAATGTACAGATTTTGCAGGATTAAGCCTCAGAGACCATATCGAGACAAGAGAAAGTATTCTAACCCAAATTTCTCCAGAAATAATCACTTCTAAGCCACCGAAATGTTTCAAAAGAAGTTTGCGGTCAATTTGAGAACACTTCAATTCAAGCTTTCCTCCATAATAGCTTTTTAAGAAAGTGTGATTGAAAGGCGGGAAGTTTACCGCCTCGAGTTGTCAAAAGGTCTTTTGGTTGGTAAAGATATTTTGACAGACGACACCGGAAATCGTCTGAAAGCCACCGCAGCTGCGCCCTGGACGCCGCCTTTCACGTCAGCACAACATGTAATTAGGCCATTTTCTCTGATCCACAAACACACTCTCTCCCGCCCAACTTACATAGATGTATTATTTCTTTCTTGAAAAAATAAATATTTGACTATACCAAGTTTACGCATTTTATTTTTACATTTTGTGGGCATTTCTAATAGGTTTATACAAGTGTTATGTGTGCCCCAGTTTTAAAACCAAACAATTCAAGTTCTTCACAAATCGCTAATTTGTTATTTTAACCTTTTTAAATTTTCAGAAATTTTACCTTTTTCACTCAAATATAAATACGAGATGGAAATAAAATAACGTCTATATAGATATATAAGCGATTATAAATAAAATGATTGATCATTCTTAAATCATTTTTGAATATAGTAGATATTATCATTACGCTTTCCTGTTTAATTTTGTGAAAGGTAAATTTCTCTCAAGTTTTAAAATGTCCAAATTAAATAATTTGCGATTTAAAAAAACTTGATATTTATTAATTTTAAAAGGTTCATACGCTAAGGAATCAGTTTATATAAGGGATATATTTTGAAACATATTATATACATATGTATGCGCGTGTATTTAAATTTGGGTCTCGAAATTATTCTCAGACATAATTTTCCTCAAATTCTGCTATTTTTAATAAGATAAATAAATACAAAACTCTTGTAGGAAATTAGGTTTTGAATTAAGAGTGAAGATTATTTGAAAAAAAAGTATTAATTTACTTTAATAAATTAAAATTCGTGTGGAATTAATGAAATCCAGTGCAGACAGGCTAATTTGGCTTGTTCTCTAGGTAGATGTTCTCTCGAAACTGTATTAAATGGGTCAATTTATACGATTGTTATCACCAATAATAAATCTTAAAATAAAAATACAACCTTTCGCAATGAGTTTCTTTTATTTTATTTTATTTTAAATCTATATATATATAAATGAATGTATGTGTGTGTGTCTGTTTGTTTGTTTGTTTGTCCTTTATGCCTGACCAAACCACTCATTGGATCGCCATGAAACTTTGGGAAGTTATTTAGTATAGTACTGGGAAGGTTTCTAGCAAATAAAATTTTTGAAATAACTTTTCGCCTAGAAATAATCAAGATAAATATTCTAATTTATCTGTTATAATTCAACAATCTGCTCTAAATATTATCATGATGATACGATGATTTTGTAATGTAGAAAATTAGGAAAGAAAATTCAGGATGACACGGCAATTTATTTGAGACAAGAATAATGATACAATTCAAAGGCAAGATACTATTCCTTTAACTTCCAATTACCGAGGGAACCAATTAATATTAATTTTATTCAACTTATCGAGTATTTTTCAAGGGACCGGGAAAAAATGTTCACTTTATCGAGAGATTCGTTTAACAAACCTTTACTCGGGTAAAACCCGGGCGAAGCCGGGTACATCCATACAAGAATAATGATACAATTCCAAGGCAAGATACTATTCCTTTAACTTCCAATTACCGAGGGAATCAATTAATATTGATTTTATTCAACTTATCGAGTATTTTTCAAGGGACCGGGAAAAAAATGTTCACTTTATCGAGAGATTCGTTAGACAAACTTTTACTCGGGTAAAACCCGGGCGAAGCCGGGTACGTCCGCTAGTAATAGAATAAAAGAAACTCATTGCGAAAGGTTGTATTTTTATTTTAAAATTTGTAGCGCAATTTTTTCGTTTACTTCAAATAATAAATATATTGTTTCCAAAGCCTATGCCCATAGTTTTCATAAATATCTTTACCGAGAATTCCTGTTAATTGCCAGCTATATAAGCAAAACAATCTAATACAGTAATAAGCCGGCTAGTGGATTAAACTGTCAAAACTTCTGGGAGGGTTCACCATTGATGAGCCAGGCCCTCAATATTTTCTTATCGCATTAAGGACAAGTTGAAGGTTGTTTGATTTCAATAAATGTCGGCGCTGAATGATTTCAATGGGCCCATATTCTGGCAAACGTACAACCCCACCAATGAGCGCGATAACTAAACGAGGCTCTGATACACTTGTAAGTCAAAATTCGAAACTATTATAGACGTGTATGATTCTTTTTAAAAATAAACAATTTCTACTGTCCTTACTGTAATGCAAAAATTACAGTAAGGGCAGTAGAAATTGTTTATTTTTAAAAAGAATCATACGCGTCTATAATAGTTTCGAATTTTGATAACAGATGGCGCGCTAATGCATCATAATATACTTGTAAGTGCAAATTTGGAACTGCTTTCTACATATATAGACATATGGTGCACTTAAAAATCTCTAACTACCTTCCATGATTATCATGGACTGTACCACGTGTATTTGGGATAAGTAGAAAAAACTACAATGATAAAACATTGAAAGAACTTAAATCATTGGTGAATTCTGTGGAGGATAGATTGGTAGAATCGACTGAAGGTTTGCCACAAATGAACCAGCAGGTACTCTCGTTTCAAGAGTCATCATCATCAATATTCATTTAATAAATTGATCTATAAAATAAAGAAACTATTTACAATTATTGTACAATGCGTGACATTGAAAATGGAACACCAAGAAATAGTGGCCAGAAAGTGATGAAACTCGGCAGACAGAGAGAGACAGGGACGAACAATAAGTGATCTTTATTTCAAAATGATAGTCATAATACAGAGCGAGAACGGCGTCGGCCTAGTAGCAAGTAGGACCACCGCGGACGGCGATGCACGCAGTAACACGTCTAGGAGAGTCAATCAGAGTACGGATGGCGTCCTGAGGGATGGCTCTCCATTCCCTCTCAACCATTTGCCACAGTTCGTCTTCTGAACGCGGCTGTGGCAAGGCATGCAAACGGCGTCCAATGATGTCCCAGACGTGCTCGATTGGTGAGAGATCAGGAGAGTACGGTGGCCAGGGAAGCATCTGTACATCTTGCAGAGCTTGTTGGCTAATGCGAGCAGTGTGCGGTCGGGCGTTATCCTGCTGATAAAGGGCATTGGGTACCCCCTGAAGGTAATGGAGTGTCACCGGTCGCAGCACATCATCAACGTATCGTTGGGCCGTCATAGTGCCCTGAATACGAAGTAAAGGTGACCTGGAATCATACGCGATTGCGCCCCAAACCATGATTCCACGTTGTCGCACGGTGGGGCGTTCCACAATTGCTGCCGGATTGGACCTTTCTCCACGTCGACGCCACACGCGTACACGGCGACTATCACTGGACAAGCAGAAACGCGACTCATCTGAGAACACGACCCTGTGCCATTCCGTCATCCACGTCGATCTAGCCCGGCACCATTCCAAACGTTGGCGCCTATTCGGTGGGGTCAATGGCAGTCTTCTTAGCGGACGGCATGAGTGCAAGCCATTAGCAACCAATCGACGGGAAATAGTTCTGGTCGAGATGGAATGATCTAGGGTGTCTTGCACATGTTGCAGGATGGCGGTACAAGTGGATTGTGGGGCCGCCACTGCTTGTCGAAGGATACGCCGATCCACACGTGCTGATGTCACTCTGGTTGCACCGGCATTCCTATAAATTGCCACATTTCCTTGTTCCAACCATCTTCTCCACAGTCGGTGCACCGTGGACGCACCAAGGTGTGTATCAGCTGCGATTTGACGTATGGACCAACCTGTCCTTTTCAGTCCAATCACCATGCCCCTCGTAAAAGCGTCTGTCTGCTTGAACTGCCTCCGTTTACGATGACCTGGCATTCTCTGTTATTACACGTGTCTTTTGACACAAGAACAAAATTTCTACAATGATTTTCCTTGAAGAAATAACGACACGAATACTGTCCTTTCTGCAAGTTCCTTCCCTTATATCTTACTCCATGTGCGCACTAGAGCTGCGCATTTTACATCATTTGCATAACTCGGTTAGGCGCGTCTACCCTGAAATTTGCATAATTTTCTGGCCACTATTTCTTGGTGTTCCATTTTCAATGTCACGCAGTGTATATATATATATGTATAGACATATGTAAAGGCATACATGTTTGACAGCGCAAGTGTCCCTTAAGTATCGCTTTAAATTGAAATAAAATTTAAAAAATAAATTTAAAATTATTCACAAATCTAAAAATTTCTGTGGAGACCTGGATTTAAGTCCTTAAAAATGTGTATTTGGATGATATTGTATTTTCAATCTTCTTTCTTTAATAGAGTAGTTTCCTTGAAATTGAAAATGAGATTGAAAAATTTCCGTGTCATCCAAATACAAATTTTCAAGGACTTCCAACCAGGTCTCTACAGAGAGAGAAATTTGTAGAATTGTAAAATTTGTCTCTATTTTGTACAAAGAGAATACCTGCCGGCTCATTTGTGACAGCCTATTCCACCAGTTTAACCTCTACGAAATTCACCAATAATTTAAGTTCTCCAATGTTTTATCATCGTAGTTTGTTCTACTTATCCAAAGTACATGTGGCACAGTCAATGCTCCAGGAACCTGGGTTATAAATATTTCTCTCTGGTACAGTCCATCATAATCATGGTCGGTAGTTAGCGATTGACTCTAAATGTAAATGCACCACATATCTACATGTAAGGACTCATATTTTAAATTTATAAAATTCTGTAAATCTATCTATGATTTTCTCTCTTGGTTCAAAAAACCGTAATTGCCAAACTAGGTATATTTATTTGTGTTTGTTTCATTAGTTGGTTGTAAATTCAAGCATGATTTTAATGTCCTTTCTTTTCCTTTCTTCTTTAAACTCTACTCAAACCTTGTAATTATTCAATTGTTCATGTAATATAGTATCTAAATTTAGTTGAACTTGTTTCTTGACGTAAGCATCCCTTGTGGGGATATCGCGTCTGATTTGATAATAAATAAATATCTACATGTATACGAGGCGCGAAGTGGTTTTTCTTTTGTTTTTGTTGCTACTTCTATAAACTATATATTTCACAGCGAATGAAATAATATATTTCCATATATAAGTCAAATTTACAATGTGAGACCATCTTAAAAGCAAGGATGTTGTATTTTATTAATTCGTGGACGCTTGTTGACTTTACAAACGTGGTCTAACAGAGAGGTAGTCGCTCTTGTGAGCTTTTATCGTATATAAATAATGTGCATAAAAATGTAACAATAGTGATTATTTTATTATTGTGCGAGGTTTTGTTGACAACGTAATAACAAATACAATATTTTAAAATATAACTATAATACTTAATATATACACCAAAAGAGACGCCTCTCCTTTTGAGTGGCCCGTGAAAGAAATGCGGTATTGGGGCCGAAGCAAGAAATAATCCTATGGTGCAAGTTTCATGTTGGGTGTAGCATAAGTTCGATTGCTTCAAGCTACTTGAGTTTTTTCTGTGTCATTCGAGCAGTGTATGTAGTCTTATGTCATCCTGTGGTAAAAAGAACTAATTTTATCATCACCAAAACTGGAAATAATCAGTTTAAAAACAGTAATAAAACCTCCGGTTGTTTACAATGTAGAAAGGTGCTGATAGTTTGACCATTTGGAATGAACACTGTGGATTATCCCTTAAAAATTCCACTAGGCACACAGCATCGACCTATGTTTAGGGTGCCTATCACCAGGTTCAGAAGTTTAACCTAGGCTCATCCAGGTGCAAATAACAATTCTCTTAATATTCGAGAAACCTTTCGCAATATGTAAAAAATAGTACAAATGTGATATTGTACTGGGATAAGGTGCCTTTGTAAGATGCCTTTTTCATAACTTTCGCGATAAGTTTCTTTATAAATAAAGTCTCGAATATTTTTGTAAAAGTAAATCGCAAATTTCTTATATTTGAAAATTCTCTTAATGAAATGTACATCATATAAATTAACTAGCAGTTTCGTTCACACTTTCGCTTGACGGTTTATCTGAGCTGGTGTCAATTCGTGAGATACAAAACTGCATCCCCTCGAGTATTGGCTTTTTGATTTGCCTCTACAGCTTGGTACAGGGCGTCATTATCTATGGTTCGCAGCTTACTGGTCCATGTGCTATCTTCAAGATTCCTGTCAACTTTCTAAGCAAAATTTCTTAAACCTCCAGGTTGTTTTTCTGTGCTTTAAAAATCCATCCCTTTCGCATGACTAATTTTCTTGTTTATTCATCAGTACTATGGCCCATTATATATTTTTGACAATTCATCTTACTATGTAAGTTTAATTGCAAAAAAAGAAAATTGGAAAACAAACAATAAAACGAAGGAAAACATAATACTTTGTGTGCTTAAGAATGAGGTACCATGCTTGCTAGGAAAACAGTTCAATTAATTAAGTGAGGTACCTTAAAATATTGCAAAATATATAGATGTTACATAATATGATCCGAAAAAATCTTAGGGTTTTTATTATTTACATGATGTTTTTAATTCTTATTTTATATATCTAGAGTTTTAGTACATATAGTTGCATATATACTAGCCGAATGACCCGGGCAACGCCCGGGTTTTACCCGATTAAATGCTTTTATTCAAATACTATTCGTTACAATTATAAATTGGCGCCATGGATGTCATTCTTGTGAAACGTCCCGCTCCAAACTTTGTGTCTGAGAAGCGATATTTTTATAAAGAGATGATCTGGCTTTGTGTCTTCTGCTCGTATGTTTTTCTGTTAGAATTTTGTTCCTGCATACTAAAAATGAACTGGCTTCACCCGTGGTCTCTGCTTTTTGGAATTTTTCCGGATATAATTTTGTATCTGATAATCAAATATGATACAGCAATATTGTCATAATCATTTTCTGACTAAAAAAAAACAACTATTTTTGCCCAGAACCTGTCAATTTCAATTTTTCTTGGATAAAAATGCGACAAATATCTCTTCCATATTTTTTTCTATGTCCTGTTACAACACGTTTTACATGTACATTAGGTCAGCTGATATTACCTCCCATATTCACCGCTAGAGGCGCTGCTTGCGAGCGAAAGAGCAAATTTGCAACTCAAATTTGCAAATAACTCGAAGAATATTCGGGATAGAGACCTGAAATATTCAATATAAGTTTTTACAGATTCTACTATACATACTGCTAAAATTTCAGTCAAATTAGTTACGTATTGTACGTATATTACGTAAAAGCATTCCATTCACAAAAGCAAACGATGACAGAATTGATGACTCTGATACTTGTATATTTTAATAATAATATAAATGAGTTTTAAAAATTGTAAAAAGAAAAATGCATCGGCCGGGAATCGAACCCGGACCGCCCGCGTGGCAGGCGAGCATTCTACCACTGAACCACCGATGCTTATAAAAAATGGCCATATTCGGGTATTTATTCCATTCACAAAAGCAAACGGTGACAGAATTGTTGATTGATTGTTGATTGATGACTCTGATACTTGTATATTTTAATAAATTTATGAGAAAAATAATTTAACATATCAAACAAACAAACAAAGTGTATGAATAATAATGCGTTTATTCTCAGATAATATTCATTCATTGCAAACCAACCTTATTTTCGATGATATAAAAATACAATATAGAAACTAATTACCTTTATTTAAAAATTTGAATATGTATATTTTTATTTTATTATATTGACACATTTTTCATTTCATTAATTAAATCTTTATAATCATGTGCATATATAAAAGCTAAAAACTTTTATATAAGAATGATTTTTTTTAAATATCAATATTTTAAAGTTGAAAAGCGAATATTTTAAAGAATTTATTAATAAAATTTTGAAGAGTATCATTAAAAAAGCGTAGCATTTCAGAGTTAGAAATGATTTAATGTAAAATAACATTTTATAGCTTAAAATAGCATTATGAAATTAAATAACAGTATTTTGAAGTTAAATATTTATCTTTCGATTTGAATTGAGATTTTTTTTCTAAATCTTCTTTTAAATTTCGATACAATTTTTATTACATGAAACTTATTTACACCTAAAATGTGATTATTTATAATATATTGTCTATCAAAATCCTCATAAAAGTATAAGCGAATTTTATTTAATAAAATGATAATATAAAAATTAAGAATCAGGTGAGTTACAAAAGGTAAATTTCAATTCAAATCGAATAGTAGCAGTGATGTATAGACAACCCATCTTCATAGACCATATTGTAATTCGCCATCTACCGAGGTTGTCCTGCAGTTTAGGAGTTTGACTTAACTTAGCGAAGCAGTTTATCAATTATCTCCTGGCCGGTTTGTTTACTAGTAGCTTCAACAGAGCTGCATTGCTGAAAGAGGGCAATCAAAGTAATGTAGTCGTCTGGAATCGCTGTAATTGAAATGCTGGTATTTGTAAAGGACATGCTTTGCTATTTTATATTCCTCTTGACATTGTGGACAGGTTAAATCTGGGATTTGTTTAATTCTGGCCAGGTGGACTTGGGAATATCAATGTTCTGATAAAAGGATTGTGGTTGATCTTCCTATATGTATTTTCTTGAGGTTATTTTTAAGATGGCCATGAGTGAGTGAATATTTTCTTAGTTATTGGGTTGACACTGGTCAGTAGTATATATTCCTGTCTATAGAGTTTAGAAACAAATTGTTCGCTGACTTTTTTAGCCAACTTCTTTGGGAGCTCTGTGAAATAAGGATAATTATGTCATATTTAGATGCCATTTTAGCAGACTGGTACGCACGCTCCTTTCCTTTAATTTATTTGTGGCCTTGTACCCAGCAGAGTTGTATGTTTTTATTAATTGAAATGTCATTTTAAATATATGGGCTGGGAGAGAAAAATGGACGTCTGAGGTGCATATGGAGCTCCCAGTGCTGGCTGGAAATTCAAATCGAAAATGTCATTATTTAATTTCGAAATGTTATTTTTGAACTATAAAATTATATTTACATTTAAAAAAAAAATTCAAACATCTATGTTTTGTTTCAAAATTATATGAATAAATGCTTTAAAATTCGCTTTCAAAGTTTAAAATGTTGATGCTATCAATAATATGTTATTATGAAACCTCCATATGTGCAGAAAATAAAAAATGCTCTTGTGCTAATATCAAAAATGTGTATTTTGATTATTCATTTTTATGATTTTAATTTACAGAATTTTAATTATTTTTTTAAATAGGTTAATATGTATTTTCTAAATGAATAGTTTTATATTTTAAATATATACATAGAAACGTTGTTTTTTACTCTATGAATAATATTTAATTAAAATATTTGTATGCACTGTATCAAAATAACATGTGCTATGTTTATAAACGTTTTCGTTTGAGATGATTCGCGTTGACTCAATATTTAAATTATTTATTATTACATTTTATATATTTTAATGAAATTTAATTTCACCTTGAAAACACATATATAAAGAACAAAAAGTATGTTTTCTTTTCATATATATCCAATAATATAAATTTGCCATAGACCTTTATGAAAATAAAATTATGCTTACAAAATTAACAGGCGTTTTTGAAGAACCATAGATTGTAAAAAGTTATTCTATATAATATGCATTTTATTTTCACTTCTGAGAGATTAGGGAAGGTATAGACAGACCTCTTGACCAGTTTGAATAGGTTAACAACCAAGAAAAATAGAATAAACAGATTTTCACGATATTTTATCTTTTAAAGGGCAATATTAAAGTATACTGGAATTTTAAAGAATCAAAAATAATTCCAAAAGATCAGTATTTTTAACACCTTCAACATCTTTCCTATGCTGATGAAAAAGTTTGTTCTCTAATTGGCGGATGGAACATTTGCATTAATCAGAAAGGCATCATGTCGTCTGTTTATCATAGCTATCAACTATACTCTTTTTTTGGGACTTTTTAAAGCACTTCATTGTTTTTTTCTTTTTGGTATTTGTAAACAGTTCATTAAATATTTTCCCACAGATGAATTGTTTGCCGAAAAAATACAACCTAAGCTGAACTTGGCCAACACAGACTAAAAAAATCAGCAGCTGCAATCACATCAACATGAGGAAGACCAGAGAGTAATGTTCTACTGCCTTGATATCATTCTAACTAACAAATGTTTACATTTGCCATAGAGAAATAAGCATTATTAATTGGCAAGGAGGGAAAGGTACACAGCAAAGTATATTTATTATGACATTTCAATATAGTAAAACCTCTCTGTTTATTTATTTATTTCAATTCAAAACGCTATGTCCCCCTAGGGACACTTGCGCTAAATGTACATACAAATATAACAAAGAAAATATTCAACATGGAAGGATACACAGAAAGCGACTTAGAAAGATTCCTTAATATTATTTACATATAGAGATATTCTTTTTGAATTTTATTTACAGTTACATCATTAAATTTAAAAATATATACATATATACACACATATACACGCATACATCTATATATTGTTTACAACCACAAGATATGTCCAATTCTCTGTAATAGACACCTAATCGCAGAGCTAAAGTGTTTTTTAGGAAAAGGTTTCCTCTTATTGGCGAGTTGTAAAAATGGTAATTTTTGCGATGAAAGCTCCTTTATAGATAGATATCTTCTAACCAGAGTGTCATGGAGTTTCTACTGTATCAACATTATGCCTACCAAAGCATTTACACACAGGTTTAGCTATTTAGTATTGATTATCATTTCAATAATACACAAGGTACTAAGACCAATGATAAGGTACAATTTGGATTATTCTATATACAGTTATCAGCGTCATGCGTTCTGTCACCGTTTGCTTTTGGTGGCGTGATCGTAGCAAGCCAATAGGAGAGCGCCATTCAGGTGTCACCGTTTGCTGCGCCACCACGTGGCGCGACGGTGACCTTGAGTGACGTAATGACAGGGTAGGAACAAGAAATCACTTGCTATCATTATCATATCATTTTATGTATATATCAGATTTAAAATATATTCATACAAAAAATCTAAATAATACAATTTTCAAATATCGTTGTGAAAATTTACATTTTTATTTTTGTATTTTAAAAACACACAAAGATTGAAGCGGGACGTTTCAAAAGAGTGTCATCCACGACGCCAATATATAATTGTAAAGAATAGTATTTGAATAAACATTTAATCGGGTAAAACCCGGGCGTTGCCCGGGTCATTCGGCTAGTAGATTATAAACACAAGGTAATAAGACCTAATCCAAATAAATAGTGTGTGACATTTTGGCTACAGCATTGTTACCATCATCAGAATCCATTCTTTTAGCTAGCTTATTTTCATGTATATAATCTATAAGCCACATTGTACTTTATAACCTTCTAATCTATAAATGATGCTGTATTGTTTCAGAACCTCCCACGAGATACTTTTATTATCCCATGGGATGAGATACTGTAAAAACAGGAAGGTAGCCTTGGTCATCATTGTGGTGGTTATTTATCAGGGGCTGGAGATTGTTACATTTTTTACTTAAGAAATAAGACATTCCATTAAAATGTTTTTTTTTTTTTGCTTATCCCTAGTACACGTGGTACTGGCCATGATAATCATGGTGGGTAGAAGTAGGCGACTGCTTTTACAGTAAGTGCACCACATGTCTACACATGTGAAAAGCAGTTCGACTTTGCACCTACAAATGTGCCAGAGCCCCGTTTGGTTACTTGCACTCGCTGGTATGGTTGGACTTTTGCAAGAATCGAGGGCCATTAGAGCATTTTTTTTAAATCAGAAAAAAGGACCCAATGCAGGAATCAAACCTGGGTCGTAGCGGTCGAAAACCAACGGTTTAGACCATCCTTCCACTGACCCCCTGAAAATGTTTTGATGTCACAAAATTAGACAGTTTTTATGCCGCTAAAATTTACCATTACATCATATTCATATAATACAAGGAATAGAACCTCTAATATCAAAATAAAACTCTTAAATAAATTTGTTTTTTTAAATATAAGTATACGGATTGACAGACAACAAAATATTATAAAAAGAGAAAGATAACCTCCTAGAATTTGACAGCTGTGAAAAAATAAAAAAAGATTTAAGTACATCTAGTAAAGTAGAAGTTTGGATAGAGACCACATGGATACTCTTGGACTTTACTGGAGATGGTCTCATCATTGTACAACCATCTACAATATAGAGGCCAGCCATCATGGAGCATCATGTCTTGAGAAATTCTCCATGTCTAATTTCCAAACTTAGATTACTAGTCCAGCCACACCACAATTCATTCTAGAATGCATCAAACAGAAAGTACAAGTCTCACAGAATAAAGGTCTTTAAGCTATATTTGCACAACCTCCAAGAGGTAGTGTGAAGACAAGTGCCAACATTACAAACCAATTTTTTAAAATAATTATTATATCCCTAATGATTAAGCACAATTTGGATTATAGATTATAATAAAAGAAAATAAGACCTAATCCTAGATTAGATTAGACCTAGACCTAAATTATTTGGATTAGGTCTTATTTTCTTTTATTATATCCCTAGTATACGTGGTATGGGCCATGATAATCATGGTGGCTAATAGTTGGCGACTACTTTTACTGTTAGCGAACCACATATTTACACATGTAGAAAGCAGTTCGACCTTTAAACTTACAAGTATACCAGAGCGACGTTGAAGAATTGAGGGTCATTGGAACAATTTTTTTTTTTTTTCTGAAAAAGTGCCTATTTTGTAAGATTTGATTATGAGTCATTCGTTCATCGACTCCTCAAACTAATCCTTTCTTAATTCACCTCTCTCTCTCTCTCTCTCTCTCTTCAAAGTGTATACTTCCATATGGTCAATTGGTGATCTCACGTTGATCCTTGGAGTACGTGTTCTGATAACTAGACCTCATTCGATTTAGACAGCTGAACTCTCCATTGAATCTTCCTCCAAACACATACTTGCTTGTCACCCTATCTGAATAACCATGTATGGTGATGGTAACATTTTTCATGATTGCTGCATGTATACACAAGTCTGGCTTGTATCATAGAAAACATCAAATAAATTTAGAAAATGATGAAAAGAGGATAAAGAATCCTGTTCCAAAATAACTTTATTAGGTACCGATCAAAAGGAGCAACCTAGCTTATGTTATTTACAATGGAATATATGAACAGGTTCTTCACAGAAAAAAAAGTGTACAATGCTGAATTCGATCCCAGTTCATGGCTGTCAGGAATCGGGGGTTTTAACCACTCGTTCACTGACTTTGGATAAAGAATTTATTTAACTCTTTAAGACCTCGTAACTAGCGGCCTGTAATTTGCAGCCTCTTAAGTTAGGCTTAAATGGTGAAGTAAACAATCGCGTGCAAATGTGTCGACATCTTTTGCAATGCATTGTTGCACTTTAAAGCACAATGTGCATACACTAACTATGATCGCTGTTTATTGCATGCCAAAGTATGGTATTTTTAACAATAAGTTTGTATTTTAACGAGAAATATTGATAGTGTCGAATTATCGTTTGCTATTTGATAGGCTGAAGGTCAGGAGCTTCAAATTATAAGGTGTCGAATTAACGAGGTTTTACTGTATTTATTTATTTGGTCTTATTACCTTGTGTTGACATCAAATAATGGCCTTTATATAAAGATATTTGACTATGATAATTCCCTCTGAAAAATTGCCCAAATTACAGTAGAAACTTTCTTCTAAAGAACAACACCTAGTTGCAGAGCTAATGTGTCCTTTAGAGTGAGTGTACCTTTTACAAGGGACAGCAACTAATTGGTAAAAATGGCCATCTTTGCTATGAAAATTGTTTCTGCATAGAGGTGTCCACTCATGGAGGTTCTACTATATATGAATTGGAAGTTGCATGGTTGCACATTATTTATTTCAGGTTTTGCTTATGTCATGTAGTGGTTAAAAGCTTTGGCAGCATACCTTCTAGTGTGATAGAGGATTATAACTCTTTTGTTTCTGATAATTTGTTACCTATTGTTTATCTCATGACCTACAGGAGAGAAGTATAAGGTAACAAGTCAAAAAATGCAAATTAATAAAATGTTTGTGAGTATCAGCATTTTCACTCTTCACCACTTTTGTCTGATGATGGTAACAAAGGTGTTGCCAACACATCACACACTATTTATTTTTGATTTGGTCTTATTACCTTGTGTTTCTAATCTATAGTTCAAATTGTACCATATCAAGTTTAAAAGTAGAGAAGAAAAATAATTCTCTCAAGAGTTGGCCTGCATGAAAAAAAAAAGCCAACATAGTTATTATATTTTTTGAAAGATGGCAGAAAGCCATCAGCCAGTTCACCACCAAGAGATGTCCTTTCAGTGTATTAGATAAAGCCTGGTTTAACCATTCTAGATTGTATCACCCCCCACTTCCTCCTGAGGCAGAGATGAAATTTCAGTATGTTTGTGGTTGCAGAATGGAGGCAGAGGAAGTGAACAAGAAGCACAAAGCCCCGCACAGTGGTCGGAAGGCTGACAAGAAGAAGGCGAAGGTTCAGAAACAAGACCAGAACCTCACAGCGAGACAGAGGAATCCAAAGGCCTTTGCCATCAACTCAGTGGTGAAAGCTGTCAATAAGTTCCGCAGAGCCCAGGATCTTGAAACCAGAAAGCAGCACCAGCCTAAAGTAGACAGGACCCCCATCGAACCACCCCCCTATGTGGTGGCCATCATCGGGCCTCCAGGGGTGGGGAAGACCACGTTGCTCCGCGGCCTGATCCACCATTACACGGGCCAGAAAGTGGCCTCGCTGCACGGACCCATTACTGTAGTGTCCAATAAAAAGTGCCGGCTCACTCTCATGGAGATCAACGGAGACATCAACTCCCTAATTGACATTGCCAAGGTGGTGGATCTAGCCCTACTCTTCATCGATGCCAAGAACGGCCTGGACATGGAGACCATGGAGTTCCTGACCATCTGTCGGGAGGTGGGCATGCCCAAGGTGCTGGCTGTACTCACCCACCTGGACACCCTGCCCCACAAGTCTGCCATCAAGAAAGCCAAGGACACTGTCAAGAAACGCTATGGTATGGAAGTCCAGAAGGGAGCCAAGGTCTTCTACTTCTCCAGGTGTAAAGAGGGGGAGTACCCCCAGGTGGAGGTCCGTAACCTAGCCAGGTTCATCGCCAACATCAGGGTGAGGCCTGTCCAGTGGAGGGCCACCCACCCTTACGTCCTGGTTGACCGCATGGAAGACATCACCGACCCCAAGGTGATCAGGGCTAAACCAAATTGTAACAGGGTGGTGAGCCTCTACGGCTACCTCCGGGGAAGTTTTCTGAAGAAGGGACATGTGGTTCACATTCCCGGTGTGGGGGACCACACCCTCAGTGAAGTGGACTTTGTCCCGGATGATCCCTGCCCACTGCCGGATGTCATCAAGAAGAGGTCCCTAACTCTGAAGGAAAGGAACATCTACTCCCACTGGTCCGGCCTGGGTGGCATCACGTATGACAAGGACGGAGTCTACATCCACAAGACTGGAGGCCAGAAGTCCAAGAAATCTTTCTCCTCCATGTTTAATAAAATGATGAATGAGGAGAGGGGAGAGGATGAAGACCAAGAGGATGAAAGTGATGAAGATAACCAATCAGAAAATGGCAATCTACTTTCAGATGAGGAAGAACAGTCAGAGAATGAAGATGATTCAGAAAATGGAAATTTACTCTCTGAAGATGAGGATATGTCGGAAGGTGAATCAGATGAAGACAATCTGTTGGAAGGAGGAGATGGAATGCCCAATGGTAATGAGGAGGATTCCATGTTGGAGATGGATGAGGAATCTGAAGATGAATCTCTTTCAGAAGAGGATGAAGCTATTGGAGAATTATCTGGCAAACGGAAATACGAAGAGGAATCCGATGATGATGTTTCAGTTGATATGGAAACAAAGAAGCCATGCCTTGAATCTGATAATGAAGAGGAAGAAGAGGATGAGCTTGTACAACACGATGACACCAAGAATATAGCCCTCATCAAAGGAGAGATTGACAAAAATAAGCAGACAAAGAAGAAAATGGCCATTGAAGAAGATATTTTTGTTAACAGCGGTGGTGCTGCGAAGCCAGTGGTAGATTCTTTGACCAGGTTGGCCACCACTGAGGAAGATTTGACTGGGCTGTGGATCTCGGAAGATGTCATTGCTGAGGAAGCCAAAACATTGCTGGAGCAGAACAAAGATTCTGACCAGTCTGATGAAGAAGACGAGGACAATGAAGATTCTGAAGAAAAAGAAGAGAGTGAGGATGAAGAGAAACAGAAGGAAACTGAGAAAAAGAAAAAATTGGAAGAGAAGAAACTAAAGACCAAGAGGGAATTTGATATGTTCATTGACCAAAGGGATACCTATTACGACCAACTCAAAGACCAAGTGACGGAGCAGTCTCAACTGAACAAATCCACTTTTGAAGGAATTCCAGACCAGGAGAGAGTGGAATATGAAGGCTACAGACCGGGCATGTATGTGAGGATGGTAGTGGACAGCCTGCCTTGTCAGTTTGTTGAGAACTTTGATCCTGATTACCCCCTTATTGTAGGTGGCCTCAAGGTCGAGGAGAGCATCATGACCTATGTCACCCTCAAGGTAAAAAGCCACCGGTGGTATTGCCGCATTCTGAAATCTGACGATCCCCTGATTCTCTCGATGGGTTGGCGGCGCTTCCAGACCAGACCGGTGTTCTACACCCTGGATGATAATGGCCGACAGAGGAGGCTCAAGTACACACACAAGTACATGCATTGCAACGCCATGGTTTGGGCCCCCTACACTCCAACAGGAGCTGGGGTCATTGGCCTGCAGACAATCCAAGAGAGGGATGGAAATTTCAGAATTGCTGCCACAGCAGAGGTGACAGGCTCAACTGAAACCCCCAGCGTAGTAAAAAAATTAAAGGCCCTTGGCTACCCCAGGAAAATCTTCCAGAAAACTGCCTTCATCGAGCACATGTTCAGTTCCGAGCTTGAGGTTGCCAAGTTTGAAGGTGCGCGCATCAAGGCCCAAAGCGGTGTCCGAGGAATCATCAAAAAGGCCATCACAACCTTCAAAGATGAGAAGTTTCCGCCAGGAACTTTCAGGGCAACCTTCGAGGACAAGATTCTCAAGAGCGATATTGTCTTCATGACATCCTGGGTGAAGGTGGATATTGATAGATTCTACTATCCTGTCCTATCCTTACTACAGGAAAATAAGGCCTCATGGGAAGGGATGAAGACAGTCGGACACCTACGTGCAGAAAGAGGACTCAGCGCTACCCAGAACCCAGATTCTATCTACACCCCAGTGGAGCATCCTCAAAGAATTTACCCAGAGATCAGACTACCCAAGGAACTCCAACGCCAACTCCCCTACAGAGCCAAACCCAAGTTGGAAGGAAAGAAGATAAATTCACTCCAGAGGGTAGCAGTGATCAGGGAGAAGAACGAGCGTGCAGTAGCCACAATGGTGAAGCGGCTCGAGATCCTCACAGATGCCAAGGAGAAACAAGAGCTGAAGACCAAGATTGAGAGCATCAAGAAACACCGCAAGAGGGTCCAGCTGGAGAAGGCCATCAGAGAACAGAAGGAGAAGATGCAGAAGAAAGCTGCCGCAGCTAGGGGAAGGCTGGGACACAAGAAGAAGTAAATTACCAAGTTCTGTACAGTGGTGTGAATTCATTTTATCATTGTTATTTGTTTGATCACTGAACATCACTCACCTATGTAAATTATAAATACCCTCTTTTTCTAAATAAATGTATATTTATTTATTTTTGTGTGTTTCATCTTGAGAATACACATTTATAACATTAGAAAGTAAATAAAGCTTCCAGGGTTAAGTTTCTTGTTCAAATTTTTATTTTCAAGCTTTCGGACTTGTCAGTCTTTCTACAGGAGTATCACAATAATAAATTGATGATATAAATACTATTTTTATATACACAAATTATTTTTTACATATTTAAATAAGTTATCAGCGTCATAATCAATTCTTTCTTAATTCTGTCACCATTTGCTTTTGGTTCAGTGGTAGAATGCTCGCCTGCCACGCGGTCGCCCCGGGTTCGATTCCCGGCCGATGCATTTTTTTTTTTTTTTTTTACAATTTTAAAAACTCATATTATTAAAATATATGTGCTTTTCCTGTCTATGTACAGATTTATGGTCTAAGTATACAAGTATGTATACAAGTTATTTGCAAATTGCCTGGCAAATTTGCCCTTTCACTCGCAAGCAGCGCATCTAGCGGTGAAGATGGGAGGTAATATCAGCTGACCTAATGGACATGTAAAACGTGTTTTAACAGGACATAGAGAAAATCTGGAAAATATATTTTTCGGATTTTTAGTCAAGAAAAATAAATTGACAGGTTCTGGGAAAAAAGTAGTTGTTTTTTATTCAGAAAATGATGATGACAATATTGCTGTATCATATTTAATACAGTTATCAGCGTCATGCACAATTCTGTCACGTTAAGTCACGTGTCAAGTTACGGTAAGTAAAAATTTAAAAATTAAAAAAAGATGCCGAAACCCAGGATCGAACCAGGGACCTTTAGATATTCAGTCTAACGCTCTCCTAACTGAGCTATTTCGGCTTATTACTCTCTATATATATCTATCTTTATAATTATGTATATTTTCAAAAAGTCAATTCACACCTCTTCGCTGGAGACCATGGGAATACTGGCTAATTCATTATGCTAACATAATTATAAATACAAGTATCAGAGTCATCAACAATTCTGTCATCATTTGCTTTTGTGAATGGAATAAATACCCAAATAGGGCCATTTATTATAAGCATCGGTGGTTCAGTGGTAGAATGCTCGCCTGCCACGCGGGCGGCCTGGGTTCGATTCCCGGCCGATGCATTTTTTTTTTCTTTTTTACAATTTTTAAAACTCATTTATATTATTATCCCTATATATATAAAAGTCAGCGTATGTATGTATGTATTTTTGTCAACTATACACGTCCACAATACGTAACTAATCTGACTGATATTTTAACAGTATATAAAGTAGAATCTGGAAAAATTCTTAGTGAAAATTTCAGGTCTCTATCCTGAATATCCGTTGTGTTATTTGCAAATTTGCTCTTTCGCTCGCGCCTCTAGCGGTGAAAATGGGGGGTAATACCAGCTGACCTAATGTACATGTAAAGTTTGGAGCGGGACGTTTCACAAGAGTGACATCCACGGCTCCAATTTATAATTGTAACGAATAGTATTTGAATAAAAACATTTAATCAAGTAAAACTCGGGCGTTGCCCGGGTCATTCAGCTAGTATTTAAATATCAATGATATTGAAAGGGGGAGAAATTTATAACTTCTTTATTTATCTCTATTTATTTTTCAAAATGAAAGTTTTATTCTTATAGTTATTAAATACATTAATGGACATGTTTGTTACTCTTCTCTCAAGATATATATACGAGGGCCATCCAATAAATAAGTTTCCCTATTTTTTAACAAATAAACCACATTATTTATGTTTTAATGTCCATCTATACAGAGAGCCAAACAACAACTGACTCACCCGTGCAGCCGAGGTCACGCTCCGCTGCGTCACGTGGGGAAACATAGGTAGATGTTTTCTTACATCTTCTCAGCACATCCCCCTTTTTAAGACTTGAAATATATATATACATTACAAACTTTAAATGCATAATATAATTAATAATGAAGGCGATCCACAGGTTTAACAATTCGTCCACTCCGGGTTCTTATCTGGCCGTCTTCTGAGTCGTTAGAGGGATGATCCACAACTGGGGTCTTTTCATTTTCAACCAGTTCCTCCCCCGAAAAGGTCGTGTTCGATGGGTCGGGTGGATATTGCACTGCATATCCTTTTCGTAGATGGAACCTGTTTCGACGTAAAGTCCCAACTGGAGTATCAACCATATACGACCTTGGTGTCGATGCTTTCTTCTTTACAATCCCCCAGGTTCGCATATCTGTAATCCAAACAGTGTCACCTTCGGATAGCTCCTCCATGTCCGTAGCTCCGCAGCGTCGATCATATCTGGATTTCATATCCTTTCTCCTTCTCCCCTCCTTTCTTTTCAGGGTCTGAGAGTCCACCAACTTTGGATTAAGATTCTCTGGTGCAATTGGCAAGGTCGTTCGGAGTTTACGTCCCATGAGAAGCTCAGCAGGGCTGCAACCGTTCTCCAAAGGGGTCGATCGATACTCCAGGAGTCCAAGCGATGGGTCTTGATTTTTCTTGAGGATCAACTTAGCAATTTTCACACCTGCTTCTGCCATCCCATTGCTCTGCGGGAATCGAGGACTTGAAGTGACATGTGTGAATCCGTACTGCCTTGCGAAATTTGCAAATTCACGAGCAGCTCCAAATTGCGTCCCATTATCGCTTACAACAGTTTCTGGTACTCCATGTCGGGCAAATATGGATTTGCAACTACGCACCACCACACTGGCTGTGAGCCGATCCAGCTGAACCATTTCAGGAAATCGAGAATAATAGTCAATGACGACTAGATACCACTTATTCTCGAACTTGAACAAATCCATTCCAATCTTTTGCCACGGTCGTGTAGGAAAGTTGGTTGGTATCAAAGGTTCATGTTTTGAGACGGCTTCCTGGATACAGACACTGCACTTTCTGACCGTTTCCGCGATCTCTTCCGAAATTCCAGGCCACCATACCGTCTCACGTGCGCGAAGTCTTGTTTTTGTAATCCCGAAGTGCCCAGCGTGCAACTTATCTAGGATCTCCAGTTTCATACTTGCTGGAATAACAAGACGACAGCCACGCATCAGTAGTCCATTTTGAACGCCGAGTTCATCCTTGACATGCCAATAAGAGAGCAGAGCCTGTGACATCTTATCTGGCCAGCCTTGCTCAAGGTAGTTGACTACTGCTTTCAGGGTCGTATCTTCTTGTTGAGCTTCAAAAATATTCGTCAACATCTCGTCCTTGATCGGGTTAATTCTCGTCGCAACCACTTCAATTCGCCTCGCCAGGTTCAAGAGCTCACATGCCCGGCGACTCAGAAGAGGTTCACCCAAACGACGAATGACATAAATCTTCTCCTTGATTTCATAATTGCCATTTCGCAGCGTTGATATAAACATACCCACAGTCTGAAGTTCGGAGAATTCAGCAGCTCTAAGGTTGATATCACTTTTCACTAGTCGTTGCTGTCCCATTATCTTCTTGAAGAGACACAGAGGAACACATGTAACATCCGCCTGGGAGTCGAGCTTGAACTTCACCTTTTTCCCGCTCACTTGGATTTCTGCTGTCCATCGCCTCCTGCACTCGCCTTCATCATCATCGAGATTAGATGAATCCTCCACAGCTGAGACCTCCAGGAGAAAACCAATTTCTTCATCAAGTTCAGAAACTGCTTTGACTTCCGCAGTCTTCGCCTGCTTATCTGGACAGCAATTTGCAAAATGGCCAGTTTTTGAACATAGGTTACATCTTTGTCCTTCAGCACGGCAAGCCTGTCCTTCCCTGTGGGTGAAACCTCCGCATTTTGGACATCGTGATCTTGTTTTGGCTGACTTCTCCTTCTTCCTCGAAGGCTGCTGTTGTTGTTTCGGTGATTGTTTCTTTGAGTTGAACTCCACCTGATTGACCTTTTGGCTTGCTGAGGGACGCTGCAGGTCGACTTGCTGCTGTCGAACGGCTTCCTGCTGTCGAACCATTTTCACCGCCTTTTCCAAAGTCAGTTCGCTGTCCAACTGCATTCTTTCAGATAAAGCTTTGTCCCTCACTCCAACCACTATTCGGTCACGGATCAACTGCTCATGAAGACCCTCAAATTCGCAACTATCAGCCAATTTGTACAATGAAGTGATGAATTCGTCCACTGGCTCCCGATCCTCTTGGATTCTTGAATTAAATTTCGCACGTTCGTAGATAATATTCTTTCTGACACAGAAGTGGCTGTCGAACGCCTTGAGGACGGAATCAATTTTCGTTGCCTCTTCCTCCTTTTCGAACTTGAAGGTCCTGAATATATCATCCGCGCGGTCACCCATCAAGTACATGAACAAATCGATCTTGTCCGCCTCCTCTTTCTTCTTCATTCCACTGACCACGAGGTATCTTTCGAATCTTTTCCTCCATTTGGGCCATTCGTTGGGAGTCGAGAAGTCGAAAGTTTCTGGAGGTTGAATCTGAGCCATGTTGAATTATCTTCCAAGGTACGCAAAAATCGATATTTTGCAATATACGGGTTCGTATTTTATCCAGTTATCGCTGCCACCATGTTTTAATGTCCATCTATACAGAGAGCCAAACAACAACTGACTCACCCGTGCAGCCGAGGTCACGCTCCGCTGCGTCACGTGGGGAAACATAGGTAGATGTTTTCTTACATCTTCTCAGCACAATTTACAATTATGCAGTTATTTTATTTTCATTATACAACTCATAGACTACTTCTCTAAATAATCACCATTTCTGTCCAAACATTTTTGGTACCGTTGTAGCAATTTTTTGATACCACTGTTGTACCAAGCCGTGTCCAGTCTTCTTAGCCAGTGGTTCTCCTCCGCCTGCACTTCGTCATCATTCGCAAAGTGCTTGCCTCCAAGGTGCCACTTGAGTGCTGGAAAAAGATGGAAGTCGCTTGGGGCAAGTTCCGGAGAATAAGGTGGATGTGTGAAAATTTCCCATTTGAAGTTTTCCATAGCCATAACTTTGCCTGCAGAGATTGTGACCTTCGCCTTTTTTGGTGCACTTTCCTCAGGCTTCTTCCACACCATGCTTTGTCGTTTTGTTTCTGGAGTTGAATGATGCACCCAGCTTTCATCCCCAGTGACAATACAGGAAAACAGTTGATCTCCATCTCTTTGATGCATTTCCAGGAAAGCTCGGGCTGCCTCCATCCGTTGTTGCTTGTGATTTTCCAAGAGCAAACGTGGGACCCATCTTGCGCAGACTTTGCGAAAATTCAAAATATCTGACATGATTTTTCCGATCGAAGAGCGTCCAATTTCGATTCCAGGAGGCAGTCGAATAATTATTTTGTCAATGGTGACGCGGCGATCTGCTTCCACCACATTCCGAACAGCAGCAACGGATGCATTGTCCGTAGCAGTAACGGGCCTGCCGCTTCGCTCGTCATCATGCACGTTTTGCCGTCCTTCTAAGAACCATGAACGCCATCGGCGAACCATTTGGATGCTCATACATTCTTCACCATACACTGACACTAAATTGCGATGAATATTGACCGCAGTTTCATTTTTCGCCGTGAAAAAACGAATTACAGAACGGAGTTCGCAAGTGGACACGTTCACCAATGGTAGCTCCATGGAAACTGAAGCGCTACAGAATTGCGCGTACGAGTAGCGTGATTTTGAAGGTCATCAGCTTCCAACGCATCCTAGTGACCATTTCTTCCATACTAACTAATTTTTACAACGTTTCGTTTGCAGAAAAAAAAAATAGGGAAACTTATTTATTGGATGGCCCTCGTATATTGCAAATGAGCTCAATAACAAACCAATTTGCATATTTCAGGGTAAAAATTTTAGGATGACAATATCTTGATCAATCCCTATCATTTCATCATGGCTCTACTTCTAATAATATAAAGATAACATTTATCAACTAAATATTTGTTGAGCAAACTTTCACTTTGGCAGAACATGGGTGAAGCCAAGTCATTCAGCTTGTAATTTTACTCAAGTGTTCTGATGGTCCAGTGGCCAAAGGTAATTTAACCACTGTCCATCACATTAGAAAAATAGTATGGTGGGTTCTCATGGCTTTCCATTTTGCACAGATATACAGTAGAACCTCCCTGTCAAGGACATCTAATTGCAGAGCCAAAGTGTCCTTTAGGGAGAGGTGTCCTCTAGCATGAGTGTCCTCTCATGGTAGTAGAACCTCAGGACAACACTCATTAGCAGAGCCAAAGTGTCCTTTAGGGAGAGGTGTCCTCTAGCATGAGTGTCCTCTCATGGTAGTAGAACCTCAGGACAACACTCATTAGCAGAGCCAAAGTGTCCTTTAGGGAGAGGTGTCCTCTAGCATGAGTGTCCTCTCATGGTAGTAGAACCTCAGGACAACACTCATTAGCAGAGCCAAAGTGTCCTTTAGGGAGAGGTGTCCTCTAGCATGAGTGTCCTCTCATGGTAGTAGAACCTCAGGTCAACACTCATTAGCAGAGCCAAAGTGTCCTTTAGGGAGAGGTGTCCTCTAGCATGAGTGTCCTCTCATGGTAGTAGAACCTCAGGTCAACACTCATTAGCAGAGTCAAAGTGTCCTTTAGAGAGAGGTATTGTCTTACCATAGGGCAGATTATTAGTGAAAACGGTAATTTTGAGGATTTGACAAAAGTTACTATTTATGGGTTAACACACAAAGTTGTAATAATCTAAGGCATACAGTAAGATTAACTAAACGCACAAAAAATCGTACACTCAAAATTTACAACACACAAAAAAAGTAAATAATAGCTCACAATTTGTTATTATAAATAAAATACAAAAACACACACACAGCACTTATCTTTATTGTTGCGTTGGTAGGGATCGGACCGGGGTTATACAGGTATGCGAGGAGATAGCCAGACACGGATATAGCACGCAGAGAACACTTTAAGCATCTCCACACGATAATCCACCACACTCCTCTCGACCCATTCCATAGCCCCCTTTATATACAAACATGACCACATTCGTCCAATGAGAAGGCGGGAGAGATTTGTTCACAAACAAACGAAAACAAAAATTCTTTCCACTAAAACATGAGATAAGATTGCAAACATTTGTCAATATAATTTGACAGATTAAAACTGTTCTTTATAGAGAGGTGTCCTCTAATGGAGGTTCTACTGTATAGGCCTTTAGTGAACCTATCTCTTCAAGACAGCACTTAGACAAAATGACATTTATCCATTTCAATATACCACTACTACTTGTCTTTTTTTCAACTTTTTTTTTTTTTTGCTTATCCCAAGTAAAGTGGTACAGACCATGATAATCATGGTGGGTAGAAGTTGGCGGCTGCTTTTACTGTAAGTGCACCACATGTCTACTCATGTGAAAATCAGATTTTTTTTCAAGTAAAAATGATAAGGTACACACAATTTGGATTATTTATTAGAACCACAAGGAAATAAGACATTCAAAATAGTGTGTGATGTTTTGGTTACAGCGTTGTTACCATCATCAAACAAAAGTACTGAATCAGAAAATAAATCACAGCATAACAGTACCTATTTAAAATATGCTGTGATATATTTTCTCATTCAGTACTTTTGTCTGATGGTGGTAACAACACTGTTACCGAAGCATCACACACTATTTGGAATTAAGTCTTATTACCTTGTGTTTCAAGTTAAAAGTATAACCTTTAATTCAATTGACTATAAATTATTTTTTATTGATCTGATATATTATTTAATTATTTGTACATTAGAGATAATATGCATAATTTTTCAATTATAGATTAGAAACATAGTAACAAGACCAAATCTAAATAAATAGTATGTGACATTTTGGTAACAGCATTGTTACCATCATCAGACAAAAGTACATATTCTACTACAAAACAATTTTTCTCATTTAGTACTTTTGTTTTATGGTGGTAACAACGCTGTTACCGAAATGTCATGCACTATTCATTCATTTATTTGGTCTTGTTACTTTATGTATATCAGTGTAGGATGTAGAGAAAGTTTATCATGTATGTGTGTGAAAGTAAATGTAAAAATATAAAGAACTAGACAAAAAGCAGGATAAACACAAGGAAATAAGACTAAATCCAAATAAAAAATAGTGTGTGACATTTCGGTAACAGCGTTGTTACCATCTTCAGAAAAAAGTAACGAATCCAGTAACGCATTCAGTACTTTTGTCTGAAGATGGTAACAACGCTGTTACCGAAACGTCACACACTATTTTTTTATTTGGATTTGGTCTTATTACCTTGTGTTTATAATCTATAATCCAAATTGTGCCTTATCAAAAAGCAGGATAGTCTCTCATAAGAGACCACCAAAAAACACAGCTGCGTATCTGTCCTGGAGGTAGTCTTACATTAAATAACACCACAGGTTTCTGGAGATGAGTTTTTCATTTTATTAAAGTAGTCTCAAGCTTTCTGGTATCTCTGCCTTCCAACAGGACATCTCTACACTTCTCATAATAATTTTGCATCTAGGCAGCGTTTTATTTGTTCATTTATGTTTTTTTTTTTTTTTTTTTGCAGCAAAAACGATCTTTATTCAGTCAAAAACGTCGTTACAGCTCTATTGTTAGTGGGGGAGGGGGTACAATTAAAATTGATATATATAAAATACTTGTAGATTTATTTATGTTCTACTGTAGAAGGGAAGTGATGCCTGAAAGATTTAGACTGTGTTAATAAAATTAAACATCTCCAGAAACCTGTGGTATTGTTTATGTCCAGGATATTTAAATCAATTGGAATAGTCTTACATTGTTAGGTCTAGTAATGAGGGGTTCTAGACAAGAGTCTCTAATGAGAAACCATCTCCAGGAGAGAATTGGTTTAGGATGAAACATCTCCAGAAACCTGTGGTTTATGTCCAGGAGATTTAAATCAATTGGAATAGTCTTACATTGTTAGGCCTATTGTAAAGAGGAGTTATAGACAGTCTCTAATGAGAAACCATCTCCAGGAGAGACTTGGTTTAGGATGAAAGATCTCCAGAAACCTGTGGTTTATGTCCAGGAGATTTAAATCAATTGGAATAGTCTTACATTGTTAGGCCTATAGTAAAGAGGAGTTATAGACAGTCTCTAATGAGAAACCATCTCCAGGAGAGACTTGGTTTAGGATGAAACATCTCCAGAAACCTGTGGTTTATGTCCAGGAGATTTAAATCAATTGGAATAGTCTTACATTGTTAGGCCTATAGTAAAGAGGAGTTATAGACAGTCTCTAATGAGAGACCACCTTCAGGAGAGACTTGGTTTAGGATGAAACATCTCCAGAAACCTGTGGTTTATGTCCAGGAGATTTAAATCCATTGGAATAGTCTTACATTGTTAGGCCTATAGTAAAGAGGAGTTATAGACAGTCTCTAATGAGAAACCATCTCCAGGAGAGACTTGGTTTAGGATGAAACATCTCCAGAAACCTGTGGTTTATGTCCAGGAGATTTAAATCCATTGGAATAGTCTTACATTGTTAGGCCTATAGTAAAGAGGAGTTATAGACAGTCTCTAATGAGAAACCATCTCCAGGAGAGACTTGGTTTAGGATGAAACATCTCCAGAAACCTGTGGTTTATGTCCAGGAGATTTAAATCAATTGGAATAGTCTTACATTGTTAGGCCTATAGTAAAGAGGAGTTATAGACAGTCTTTAATGAGAAACCATCTCCAGGAGAGACTTGGTTTAGGATGAAACATCTCCAGAAACCTGTGGTTTATGTCCAGGAGATTTAAATCCATTGGAATAGTCTTACATTGTTAGGCCTATAGTAAAGAGGAGTTATAGACAGTCTCTAATGAGAAACCATCTCCAGGAGAGACTTGGTTTAGGATGAAACATCTCCAGAAACCTGTGGTTTATGTCCAGGAGATTTAAATCAATTGGAATAGTCTTACATTGTTAGGCCTATAGTAAAGAGGAGTTATAGACAGTCTCTAATGAGAAACCATCTCCAGGAGAGACTTGGTTTAGGATGAAACATCTCCAGAAACCTGTGGTTTATGTCCAGGAGATTTAAATCAATTGGAATAGTCTTACATTGTTAGGCCTATAGTAAAGAGGAGTTATAGACAGTCTCTAATGAGAAACCATCTCCAGGAGAGACTTGGTTTAGGATGAAACATCTCCAGAAACCTGTGGTTTATGTCCAGGAGATTTAAATCAATTGGAATAGTCTTACATTGTTAGGCCTATAGTAAAGAGGAGTTATAGACAGTCTCTAATGAGAAACCATCTCCAGGAGAGACTTGGTTTAGGATGAAACATCTCCAGAAACCTGTGGTTTATGTCCAGGAGATTTAAATCAATTGGAATAGTCTTACATTGTTAGGCCTATAGTAAAGAGGAGTTATAGACAGTCTCTAATGAGAAACCATCTCCAGGAGAGACTTGGTTTAGGATGAAACATCTCCAGAAACCTGTGGTTTATGTCCAGGAGATTTAAATCAATTGGAATAGTCTTACATTGTTAGGCCTATAGTAAAGAGGAGTTATAGACAGTCTCTAATGAGAAACCATCTCCAGGAGAGACTTGGTTTAGGATGAAACATCTCCAGAAACCTGTGGTTTATGTCCAGGAGATTTAAATCAATTGGAATAGTCTTACATTGTTAGGCCTATAGTAAAGAGGAGTTATAGACAGTCTCTAATGAGAAACCATCTCCAGGAGAGATTTGGTTTAGGATGAAACATCTCCAGAAACCTGTGGTTTATGTCCAGGAGATTTAAATCAATTGGAATAGTCTTACATTGTTAGGCCTATAGTAAAGAGGAGTTATAGACAGTCTCTAATGAGAAACCATCTCCAGGAGAGACTTGGTTTAGGATGAAACATCTCCAGAAACCTGTGGTTTATGTCCAGGAGATTTAAATCCATTGGAAGTCTTACATTGTTAGGCCTATTGTAAAGAGGAGTTATAGACAGTCTCTAATGAGAAACCATCTCCAGGAGAGACTTGGTTTAGGATGAAACATCTCCAGAAACCTGTGGTTTATGTCCAGGAGATTTAAATCCATTGGAATAGTCTTACATTGTTAGGCCTATAGTAAAGAGGAGTTATAGACAGTCTCTAATGAGAAACCATCTCCAGGAGAGACTTGGTTTAGGATGAAACATCTCCAGAAACCTGTGGTTTATGTCCAGGAGATTTAAATCCATTGGAATAGTCTTACATTGTTAGGCCTATAGTAAAGAGGAGTTATAGACAGTCTCTAATGAGAAACCATCTCCAGGAGAGACTTGGTTTAGGATGAAACATCTCCAGAAACCTGTGGTTTATGTCCAGGAGATTTAAATCCATTGGAATAGTCTTACATTGTTAGGCCTATAGTAAAGAGGAGTTATAGACAGTCTCTAATGAGAAACCATCTCCAGGAGAGACTTGGTTTAGAATGAAACATCTCCAGAAACCTGTGGTTTATGTCCAGGAGATTTAAATCCATTGGAATAGTCTTACATTGTTAGGCCTATAGTAAAGAGGAGTTATAGACAGTCTCTAATGAGAAACCATCTCCAGGAGAGACTTGGTTTAGGATGAAACATCTCCAGAAACCTGTGGTTTATGTCCAGGAGATTTAAATCCATTGGAATAGTCTTACATTGTTAGGCCTATAGTAAAGAGGAGTTATAGACAGTCTCTAATGAGAAACCATCTCCAGGAGAGACTTGGTTTAGGATGAAACATCTCCAGAAACCTGTGGTTTATGTCCAGGAGATTTAAATCAATTGGAATAGTCTTACATTGTTAGGCCTATAGTAAAGAGGAGTTATAGACAGTCTCTAATGAGAAACCATCTCCAGGAGAGACTTGGTTTAGGATGAAACATCTCCAGAAACCTGTGGTTTATGTCCAGGAGATTTAAATCCATTGGAATAGTCTTACATTGTTAGGCCTATAGTAAAGAGGAGTTATAGACAGTCTCTAATGAGAAACCATCTCCAGGAGAGACTTGGTTTAGGATGAAACATCTCCAGAAACCTGTGGTTTATGTCCAGGAGATTTAAATCAATTGGAATAGTCTTACATTGTTAGGCCTATAGTAAAGAGGAGTTATAGACAGTCTCTAATGAGAAACCATCTCCAGGAGAGACTTGGTTTAGGATGAAACATCTCCAGAAACCTGTGGTTTATGTCCAGGAGATTTAAATCCATTGGAATAGTCTTACATTGTTAGGCCTATAGTAAAGAGGAGTTATAGACAGTCTCTAATGAGAAACCATCTCCAGGAGAGACTTGGTTTAGGATGAAACATCTCCAGAAACCTGTGGTTTATGTCCAGGAGATTTAAATCCATTGGAATAGTCTTACATTGTTAGGCCTATAGTAAAGAGGAGTTATAGACAGTCTCTAATGAGAAACCATCTCCAGGAGAGACTTGGTTTAGGATGAAACATCTCCAGAAACCTGTGGTTTATGTCCAGGAGATTTAAATCCATTGGAATAGTCTTACATTGTTAGGCCTATAGTAAAGAGGAGTTATAGACAGTCTCTAATGAGAAACCATCTCCAGGAGAGACTTGGTTTAGGATGAAACATCTCCAGAAACCTGTGGTTTATGTCCAGGAGATTTAAATCCATTGGAATAGTCTTACATTGTTAGGCCTATAGTAAAGAGGAGTTATAGACAGTCTCTAATGAGAAACCATCTCCAGGAGAGGCCAGGTTTAGTCATGGGTCTCTCATGGGAGACTACTTTCAATATTGTTGTAGTGAAGAGAATATTTACCTGTATAAGTTCAAGAAGACTTCTCTTTTCCTTTTATTTAACAAAACATTTATTAAAGATGAAGAAAAAATACAATGACAAATTTGAGCCTCATCATGTCTCTATCCCCAGATTACACTCAACTAACATATATCTACCTATCTAAGTATACAAAAACTTTTCCTACAAGAATTAAATTTACATATATTCAATTCATAAAACAAATTAACTTTTCTCAAATAATATATTTTCCTTTAACTTTAATAAGATGATTGCTTTTTTTTTTGCTTATCCCTAATACACTTGGTACAGGCCATGATAATCATGGTGGGTATAAGTAGGCGACTGCTTTTACTGTAAATGCACCACATGTCTACACATGTGAAAAGCTGTTCGACTTTGCACTTTACAAATGTGCCAGAGCCCCGTAGAATAAAATTGTCACATACAAAAAAAAAATGCATAAAGGCATTTTAAAACTTAACAGCATCTTAAAGAATTTCCCATGTTTTGAAAATAAGAAAGATGATAAGGTACAATTTGGATTATAGATTATAAACACAAGGTAATAAGACCAAATCTAAATAAATAAATATTTATTTATTTGAATTTGGTCTTTTTACCTTGTGTTGAAAAATAAGAAAAGAACTCTTCTATAATCTATAATATTAAAAGCAATGGAGATAAGGCATAGTTGTTATATTTGGACAGATAAAAAGACAAAATTTCTATCTTAAATGATATTAATTCTGGTATATATATATCCTTAGAATTCCAAATATGTAAACAAAAGCTGACCTACTTCAGACACATAATGGGAGCTAATGGTTTAGAAAAGATGTTGATGTTGGAAAAATTTGAAAGAAGACCTCCAATGAGCTGTATGGGTCAAAAAAGCTACTGAAAGGTCACTAGATGAACTGCAAGAGATGATCACTAGCAGAACAAATTGAAGAATATCTGTCCATATTATCACCAAAAGTTAACTTGATGGACACTAACAAGGTGTAATCCTACTGTGGAAGAGATCAGAGGCCAAGAGATTTACAATATCCGTACAAGATAGTGAGAGGAAGAAACTTATTCCTGGATGGTTTTTATTGTCAAAAATGATCAATTTGTTGGGTTAAAAATAGTTGCCAGGAGAGAGAAGTATAAACAACTTTATTCTTCAATACCAACACAATCAATTTTTTACTACTAAAGATACAGGAATTTATTAAAGTACTTAGATTTTATAAGGTGGATGTGCTTATTTGACTGGTATAGCATCTAATGGGGGGAGAAGTCCAACTAAACCTACCTGTGGACCCATTGAATATTCTACCCAAATTCTGGTCCATTTCCAAGATGAATAACATTCTAACAGCAGCCATTTTCCAATGAAGAGCAATCACCCAAGATAGAGGACATTGCTGTGATAGAGATGCATGGAGACATCTGAGGCTCTTCATTGGGCACGACAACACCTAATTACATCAATATATCCAATATGGTATTTTAACTAAATGCCATTAAAGGCACTTCACATAGTGGATCTCTTTTCTATTTTATCTTCTCAATAATCCCTCATTAGCTACATTCACACCTGGTTGCAGAGCCAAAGTATTCTTTAGTTTGAGATGTTCTCTTAGCAGAGATCAACTAATTGGTAAAAATGGTAACTTTGGCAATGAAAACTGTCCTTTGTCAAGTTTTGTTTCTGTTGTTTCTAATCACCTTGGGCAAAGATTACACAAATTCCATGAGTCCATGTTTCTCAAGCTGTTTGATGATGAGCAGCGGCCTTTCCCAAAATTCCTGTTTAGTGCATCTAATGCAAGCGCCAAAATGTGTTCTGGAGTGAGTGGTATTTCTAGCGACAGCCGTCTCTAAGAGATTCTACTGATCAAGATGCATTTTTATCTAAGCCCATCATCACAATTGCATGTGGCAGCTACTATGCTTTGTTTTAATTCCTATTGCAATGTGTGAACCAGCATGTTTTGTAAACTAAGGTTGATACACATAGGTTTTGGAGGAAAATTGGAAACATAATTTTTGTCCCATGAACCCATGTGTTAGAGTACTAAAACAATAAACTATGTAAAAGCACAGGAGGATGACATTCATGTGCAAAATAAACACCTTTTTTCACAAAATAAACTTTGTAGGAGTTTAGTGATTTTATAGTGAAAATGTTTAAGAAACCCTCAATCGTTAACTCTATATGAACCAATATACACTAATGGGCAAGACTTGAGGAATTTGTACCTTTCAGCATTAATATTGGGATTCATATAATAACTGTGAAAGTTATTTCATACACAGTGACCTTTATTGAGGACATAAGATACCCAAGTGTGAACAAATTTGCCTCCGTCTCCTTCAAAAAAAAATACACAACCAGGGACATTAAAATATGTTTTGTCTATGAGTGTATTATTGTATTTTGTAATTTTTGATGTCTCTGTTTAAAATCAAGACCATACAAAAGTAAGTGTGGGTTGCAACAAAATTCATTCACAATGTGAAGTAACAAATTCATAATGTTGTTTTATCAAGTCAATTTTCTAGGGGTTATGTTGTTGACCTTATTTTCAAGTGTTACTAATTCATATAATACTGGTTCATATAGAATTAAGGTCAGGATAAATGTGAATTCCAGCAATGAATTCCTAATAACATAAAGGAGTGCCACTTTATAACAGCAAAAATACTCCAATGGCCCCCGATTCTTGAAAAAGTCCAACCCCATTAGCGAATGCAAGTAACCAAACGAGGTTCTGGCACATTTGTAAGTGCAAAGTCAAACTGATTTTCACATGTATAGACATGTGGTGCACTTACAGAAAAGCAGTTGCCTACCTCTAGCCACCATGATTATAATGGCTTGTACCACGTGTATTAGGGATAAGCAAAAAAAAACTTTATAACAGCACAACACATATGGATATAACATCATATAATTCTAAGGTCCTAAGTTGTTGTTTCTTATCCCCTTGTATAAAGATTACACAAATTCCACGAGTCCATGCTCCTCGAGCTGTCTGATGATAAGCAGCAGCCTCTCCCAAAAAATCCCTAAAGTTTTATATATAACCATGGTTATAACAACATATAAATCTTTCAATAATCCCTTGTATCAATATTGAGTAAAAATTTCAGGCCTCCAGGGAAAGTATCTTTTCATTGGAGTTAGGATAGTTTTAACTCCGCCTTTGCCGGTCCCAAGCCCGGATGAAAAAGGAGGAGGGGGAGCAGTAACAAGCTCACTAAAAAACCTGGGTTCAGCTGGCCCAGCTGATAGTACCCTGTTAGGGCTCCTAATCCAGGGATACAGGATGTGCAGCGTTTGTACTCCATGTTAGGAGCGGCTGCACATGGTGTCTGTTCCTCATGTCAGAGTCAGCCATTTCTTTTGGAGCTAAGTCGGCCTGCCACTGAGTAGTGCTCCCAGTCTTAATGACAAAGGCAGACGCATTCTACTTCACCCAGTGTGGAGATAAGAAAGAAGAAGAAGAAGAGAATAGTTTTGACAGATTGAAACTACAGTTAAACCTGTCTATAGCGCCCACTCTAAATAGTGCCCGATTTTAAATACCTAGTACGATGTGATTTACATTAAAAGTGACCTGTCTATAGCACCCTATTTTGGTGAGTCCCAAGAGGGGGCGCTATAGACAGGTTTAACTGTATTTTATTGGCATTATCAATTCGATTTAATTTTGGGTTATTGAATTTTAATACCCAATATTTCAGTTTTTTGCTGCCTTCTTTCTATTTCTGTTGTAATGATCTGAGATGTAGTTTTCATATTATTAGTTCATATACTTTCCCCTGGGGGCCTGTGATATATTTTTACTCAATATAAAATCTTGGTGTAAAGTGATGCTGATATAGCAAAGTTCAATCAACTGTTTCTTGTTATCTCTTGCAGAAAAACTTCTTTGTTTCTAAAACAGAACCCATTTCAGCCTGTAGACAACAGTTTTACTCAAAAGGTAACAGATACAAATAAATAGGTGACCTTTCCCTAGTCAAAATTTTATTCCATGTTCCTTTATTCATATGACCACACATACCATCTTGTATAATTGATTTGATTACCCAAGTTTACCTTAGATCATAATAAGGCTGTATTATAACCATATGGATACAGGATTCTCTCCAATGGCAGTTTGTTGGATTATCAATTAAATTTTTAGGAGATATAAAACAACAAGAAAACAAAGACAATATATAACACAACCTATTTTTATATGTAGTGATTCCAAATGCAGATTTGTGTTTTTCTAAGAAGAAAAATGCTGTAAATATGTATACAGTAGAACCTCCATGAAAGGACACTCACTCTAGAGGACACCTCTCTATAATGGACAATTTTTATTTTCAAATTTATCATATTTACTATTTAACAACTCTCCGGTAAGAGGACACCTTTCCCCAAAAGGACACTTTGGCTCTGCAATTAGGTGTCCTTTACAGGGAGGTTCTATTGTATATTACATGAGAGAAAAGAAAAATTTATGTAAATATAAAAGGATAGATATATGGTGTGTACTGAAGAGTTGTTCTATCTTTTATGGTGTCTGAGGCAACCAATAGGTAGAAAACACTACAGTGTAAAACAGGATTCTCTCCAATGGCAGTTTGTAGGGTTGGATTAGTAAATACAGATTGTCGGGAGATATAAAACAACAAGAAAATAATAAGAGAAAATATTTATACAAACACACAATCAATGAAGGAGAGCAATATAATACAACAAACAGCTGGATGGATAAAGGAGTTATTGCTGTGAGAGGACATGTTTGCTCCTCTCTGACATGTAGGGCATGGTGCCTGCCTTGGAGTGGGCTCTGCGGTTGGCTTCCCTGCACAACAACATCCCATGTTCTGGCATTCTCTTTAACCCCTTGTTTCTCTAGGGTCAAACCTCTTTAATTCAATACACCTCAAGGGATAAGTGCTATGTGCTTGAATTAAATTACATTCAAGTAAACTAAAGTACAGTAAAACCCCCCTCTATAGTGAACCTCAATGGGACTGAACCTGTGGTTCACTATAGCCATGGTTCATTAGTCATAGTTCACTGTATTATAGGATAAAATTAGGGATTATTCCAGGTTAGGGGAAGGTTTGCTATATCCGAGGATGGCTTTAACAGGGTTTTACTGTAGTTAATTCAGGTGAAGGATTTTTAAAAAAATGATTGAAAATTTATAACAAGTGTTCAATTATACAGAGGCATAACTTCACCCGTTGTGAAGAAAAAGCCTTCATGGAAAAGGGTAGCTACAGATTGGAGAGGGAGGTTAATAAATAACCATTTATTTTTTTGTATATATATTTTGAATTATAAAATTTGCGTGGACATTCTTTTAGGTATAAAATACAAGTTGATGTTGTGAATAGTTTTCCAAATTACATATAGTCTCATTAAGTTCATTATTTATTTGGTTATGTCTCATCCACCTCCACTTTCAGGGAGAGAGGAAGCAAAATTAATGACAAAGAGTCCCCCCAATTAATGCATTCATGGACAAAACTTAAGAAAGTGGAAAGTCTTTGATGTTGCTTATCATCCATTTGTTTTTAAGGTTATTGTTGTTTCTTATCCCCTTGTGTAAAGATTACAGGAATTTCATGATCTCATGGAATGGAGTATAGGGGTGCAGCTTTCGTTGATCATGGCACCATGATCCAGGCACACTTTGGTGAAAGTCCGACTTTGCCTGGTTTTTAAGGTGACAGAGGCAGGCAGAAATGAGTCAGCATTGTCATATTTTAATGGGGCAACTAGTCTAGACTGCTCCACTGAAAGGATTTAATTTATATATTGCATGGACTAAAGTAGCTTCCCGACCTTACAGACTAAATCTTCAAAGTGACTATCGTTACCTCACACACCCAAAGGGTTAAAAACCTGTTAATTAGGACCATTTATAATTTTGCATTGATTTGCCTCGATTATTAAAGAGGGCAGACTGTATTTGCACACATATTCAAGAGGAAAACAAGAAGTTAAAATGTAGAAATTCCTGTAAAGGAAAAAAGCAGCTTGTAAGATTTAGGTATGGCTAAGGGAAAGAAGCTAATTGACACACACACTTCCTACAATCACCATCTCTCTAATATTCAGGGACTGAGTCCAGCAAGGTAGAAGTAAGAAAGTATATACGTACTTCCTCTTCCGTGACTGGAGCATGGTTCTGTTCTCACTCGCACCGTTGTAGATGTGCTGGGGGATGTGGCGGTGACGGAGGATGCGGCTCACCTCAGGGAAGTACTTGTACTTCTCCTTCAGCTTCTCCCGCTGGTCGAGGCTGATCTTCTCTCTGTAGGAGACCTGGGCACAGTACAGACCATACATCACAGCTGAAGGTGGAATAACACAGTATTTCTTTGCAAGGTATAGGTGAAGCGTGGTAGAGAGAAAGAGTAGAATTGACATTACAGTAGGTGTGTGATGATTTGTGTGTATTTTGGAGAGAGCATAACA
Source organism: Cordylochernes scorpioides (assembly GCA_030710605.1). NCBI lineage: Eukaryota > Metazoa > Arthropoda > Arachnida > Pseudoscorpiones > Chernetidae > Cordylochernes > Cordylochernes scorpioides. The sequence goes on along the minus strand of CP092863.1, from coordinate 200,444,245 downwards.
AGTTATTTGAACTCCCATTTTCTACAATGTATGGATGAAACTGAATCAACAGCTCTCAGAAAAAAAAAAAAAAAAAAAAGAATTGATGCTTTTGAAATTTGGGCTAATCTGAGTACCATGAGCAGATTAAAAAAAAAAGAGAGAACAAATATTTCAACCTTATTGAGTAAAATTAGAAGTGTCTTTTCGAAACATTTTTATTCTCTAGCTTTCTGGCACGGATGCCCTTCTACAGGAGAAAACTTGGTATAATTATACCAACAAAGATACATTTCCCTGGAGGCCTTTTACTCAATATTGATACAAGGGAATATTTTATTGAATTTGAACTTTAAATGAAATGAATCCAGGTGGTTCCCTAGAATCCCAAATGTCTTTTTTTTTTTGCTTATCCCTAGTACACGTAGTACAAGCCATGATAATCATGGTGGGTAGAAGTAGGCGACTGCTTTTACTGTAAGTGCACCACATGTCTACACAGGTGAAAAGCAGTTCGACTTTGCACTTACAAATGTGCCAGAGCCCCGTTTGGTTACTTGCACTCGCTGGTAGGGTTGGACTTTTGCAAGAATCGGGGGCCAATGGAGCATTTTTTTTTTTTTTTAAATCAGAAAAAAGTGCCCAATGCAGGAATCGAACCCGGGTCGTAGCGGTCGAAAACCAATGGTTTAGACCACCCTTCCACCGACCCTCATAAATAATAATCCCAAATGTGCAAACAAAGACTGACCTACTTCAGACATATAATTAGAGCAAATGTATTAGAAAAGAAGATGTTGGGAGACCTGCCATGTGCTGACTAGAAAGTGTCAAGAAAGCTACCAGAAGGTCACTAGATGAGCTGTGAGTCACTAACAGATGAAGAATATTTGTCCATAGAGTCACCAAAAGTTGGACTCTAACAACATGATAGAATCAGATGACTTACCTCTCCCAGTTTCTCATGAGCTCTGGCCTTCCAAAGTCGGATGTTGAACTCGTCAGAGGAGCTGAGGACATATTTGTTGTCCAGGGTCCAGATGACATTGGAGACCCTCTGCATACGTTTGGTGTGGTACACCTCCCTGCTGTGGCCGTGGTTGGTGCGGTAAATACGGATGGTCTTGTCGTAGCTGCCGGAGATGAACTCCTTGCCAGTGGGGGCGTAGTCCACAGACATCACTGCACACACCAGATATAGTTGACATGTGAGCTTTATATCAGATAGAGCCAAAGGTTTTTTTTTTTTATGGTTATAAATACAAGGTAATAAGACCAAATCCAAATAAATAAATAGTGTATGACGTTTCGGTAACAACGCTGTTACCGAAACGTCACACACTATTTATTTATTTGGATTTGGTCTTATTACCTTGTGTTTATAATCTATAATACAAATTGTGCCTTATCATTTTAAATGGTTAGTTGGCTGAAATAACAAAACAATACAGTTAGACAAAAGGTAACAAGACCAAATCTATAATCTAAATTGTACTTTACATTTAAAATATAAAATAATGCCACATTCAGATAACTTTTTTTTTTTTGTGCTCTACCTGGTATAAAAAGATAACCTTGATATATCTGACATTATTTATTTATTATATACAGTTATATAAACCTGTCTATAGCGCCCGATTTTAAATATGTAGTACGATGCGATTTACATTAAAAGTGACCTGTCTATAGCAACCTATTTTGGTGAGTCCCAAGAGGGGGCGACAGGTTTAACTGTATATTCAATATTTGAAATGATTTCACCCATACTTGATACTCATATTGTAGACAGATGTCCATATTGTTTCCTGGTAAGCCCCTTTGTCACAGTTTATCTATGTATAAAATATATGTGCTCACATTGTGTTGCCTTTTTAAATATAATATCTTTATTTTGGAACAAAAAAAAACCACAAATACCATATTATCTAAGCTACATGTGTCTTTTTTTGTTCATGTGAGTAATAACTTTGCAAAAAAATAATATAAGACATAAGGTTTGAATGTGAAACACATTGTGCCAGCATAACACTCTGAGAGATCTTTCAACCATAACAAAACCACAAGGGAAAGCACATGCCATAGTACTTTCATATAAATACCCAGCTATAAAACATGGCCAAAAGAGGGAGGGGAGAAATGTTTTTAAAGAAGGGATAAAAATACAAAATAAAGCTGGAATTGAATTAATGAAAATGATTAAAAATTTAGTTTTTTGATCTTTGGATAAACTACAAAGTAAGGAAGGAGTAGAAGGACAAGAGACTCACCAGCTGAGATGTGATCCATGTAGACATGGAGGGCCACATCCAACTTGCGGAGATCATAGGAGTAGAGTCTGGAAACACACAGAGGGTTCTCTTAGGGGACAATGTAGGTTTTTTTTTTTTAATTAGGTAAGGACTCTGGGTTTTTATAATCAAGATACAGTAAAACTTCCAAGAGAGGACACTCACACTAGAGGACACCTCTCTAAAAAAGACAATTTTCATTGGTAAAATTGGCATTTTTACTATTTAGTAACTCTTCGGTAAGAAGACACCTCTCCCTAAAGGACATTTTGACTGCAATTAAGTGTCCTTTACAGTGAGGTTCTACTTTATCTATAAAGAAAATTTTTTAAAAATATATCATTTTCCAATAGAGAAATAAAAAAGCTTGTATAAAGTTGGGCAATCCCTAGTTCAGCACTTACTTGTAGTCTTCATTGGCAACAGTGAAGATGTAAGCCTCCATGGGGTTCCAGGAGAGCTCATTGGACCTCATTGCCATGACAATCTTACGGATGCCCTCTTTGGACCGGGTGTCATACAGGGTGATGCTACGGTCACTGGCCGTGGTGGCAAGGATATTGGGCTGCAGCAACACATTCGGAGTTAGTTGTTGTCTTCTTCTTCTTTCCTATCTCCACTCAATCATATCAGGGTGTCAAGCTTGAGAGTTAGTTGTGGTCATAGATGGGACTATAACCATACCCCTATTGTGGATCAAATTCTTTCTTAAGAGCTCTATTATGTCTTACCTCTATTACAATACAGTAGAACTACCTCCCTGTAAAGGACAACTAATTGCAGAGCCAAAGTGTCCTTTAGGGAGAGGTGTCCTCTTCACGGAGAGTTACTAAATAGTAAAAATGGTAATTTTGCAAATGAAAACTGTCCTTTGTAGAGAGGTGTCCGCAAAAGGGAGGTTCTATTGTATATATATATATAAACTGTATTAGCACTATAAGACCTTTATGTACTCAACAACAACAAAAAGCTTTATTAAGACATTTTAGTCTTATACGGATTCTCCAAGCACCTTTATGTACTCCTGTAGAAGGGCAAGAGATACCTGAAAGATAGCATTAATAAAATTGAAACTCATCTCCAGAAATCTCTTGTTTTATTTGACTATAAGACCTTATTGTGTTAGAACCCTAATCTCTTTTGTTACAGAATACATGGTACCATTGAGGTCAGCCAACACCATTCCACCTTAGTACATGGTACCATTGAGGTCAGCCAACACCATTCCACCTTAGTACATGGTACCATTGAGGTCAGCCAACACCATTCCACCTTAGTTTTTACAAATCTTCTAATTCAAGAGAGCCCATTCTACAGAAAGGAACAGAGAAAAGATGGGACATTTTAAAATGTGCATAACTCTTGTGATAAAGAATTATATTAAAATGGTTTGTTTCAGAATCAAATAAAGTAAGTTTGGGAGATACAAACCAAGAAGATGATAATACACAATTTGGATTATAAACACAAGGTAATAAGACCAAATCCAAATAAATAAATAGCGTGACGTTTCGGTAACAGCGTTGTTACCATCTTCAGACAAAAGTACTGAATGTACTAAACACCTTGTGTTTAAAGCCAAGAAGATGAAAATGGTAGAAATTTTGAAATAATTCCTTCATCATTCTGACACTGAGAAACTGAGATTACAAGGAGAGAAAATTACCTATAAGATTGATGGGGTTATTTGAAAGACAAGGTTTTTTAGGAACAACCCAAAAACTATCCCTGGGCTAAAGTCAATATCATTTCTGAAAAATCAGTTAGCCCAGGATTTGGTCTTATTACTTTGTGTTTGATATTGTGCATTTTATGAAAATTTGAAACATATTTTTAATGCTACTTAATTTAACACATACTATAGATTCAACTATTTTTACAAAACCCCACCAAAGTAGCTACTTTAGTTTAACCAACTACAATTTAACAGGAATTGGGGGGTTGTGAATTATAGAGGTTTGACTGTAGAGTTCTTTAATCCAACACCTCAAGGAATCATATTTTTTTCTGTCAAATTAAAGCTGGTATTATAAAACAAGAAAATAAGACCTTATTTGGATTAGGTCTTATTTTCTTGTATTATAATCCAAATTGTACTTTATCACTGGTGTTATGAATTATAGTCACTTATAAGATGATTGTTAATTCATTGAAACATTTCCCTGCTGGTGGATCTTTTCAAGGACATATCTTGTTGTCAACACTGAAGGAGGTGAATGGGATTTGAAAAAAAAAAAAGGTGTTGGATTAAAGTAAGCATTGATTTAAAGAGGTGATATGTCACCTCAATGGGGTTGAAGCGGACGCAGTGCTGGGTGTCATTCCCCCACTTGTAGGTGTGGGATGGCTGCGAGTGTCCTGGCACCCATACGTCCACGGCCTGGCCGCAGGTTGCCAGCAGGGGCTCGTGCCAGCTGTGGTCCACCCCCACCATGGTCCGCTCCCACACCACGGTGTTGGTGGCCTTGTTGGGTCCGGTGGGGTCCAAGCTCCACTGTCGCAGCGTCATGTCTGACCCCACAGAGTAGAGGTAGGGTTGTCCTGGAGCAGTGTGGGAGGTGGTGAGGCCTTCGATCCTGTTCTCTGTGCAGCTGTAGGTCTTCACACAATTCCTCTCTGCCAGGTTCCACACCTTGATCTGGACACCACAGCAGCGTGGTGAGCTTAATACGAGTAAACAACACACTCTACAGGACGGCATTATTTTCATCTAGATAAGTACAATGTTCTAGTAATCATAAAGGAACTACAAGGTAATCAATCAAATACAAATAAATAGTGTGACATTTTGGTAACAGCACTGTTACCATCTTCAGACAAACATTCAGTCTTTTGTCTGATGATAGCAACGATATTTTTGCCGAAATGTCACACACTATAAATTCATTTGGATTTGATCTCATTACCTTGTAGTTCTAATCAATAATCCAAATTGTGCCATATCATAATCATAGAAGACCAATTTATATAATTACACAGGTCTACAAAACTCAAAGAAGTTGTACCTTATAGCATATATATATCGAGATTCAGAAAAAAAACTCTGAGAGATATTTGATGCACAGTGATAAATATCCCTGTGCATCAAATATCTCTCAGAGTTTTTTTTCTGAATCCCGATATATATATATGCTATAAGGTACAACTTCTTTGAGTTTTGTAGACCTGTGTTATTGATTTGGGGGAGAAGGTTTGGTTCATCAGTGATGAATCTTCGTAACAAATTTTGCCAATCTAATCCGCTGTGTTACAACTATTGTATAATATATAGTCTGCATCGGGGAATATTTATTCTTTGTGCTTTAAAATATTGGCAAAACAATTGAAGAAGCTTCTTTTCAATGGCCTCATTAAAACACTATTCCCAAGAATAAATCGTCTGATGCAAACAATATAAGCAGAATGAAAAATGTGAGAGTTGTAGCGATCTGGTGGATTGATGAAACCAATGATGGGCCAAGCCTTCCCAATTCTATTTACATCTTGAGTTCACTGATTGCAGAAATTCCTCCGTTTGGATTTAAAAGGAAATAGCGCTGAATGAATAATCTCCTGGATTGAAGACAAAAAAGAAGAAATGTATGTATTACACTCCATTATTAATTTAAGAACAAATTGCATTTAAGACAGAAATTTTCAGTCTTAAAGAAAATTCTGATCTACTAGCAGGCCACCTCTATAAACACTGCTCCTCAATAGCAGCATAGTTGTCAACAACTTTCTACATCCTGATAGGGCCAGATATGTAGTAGTAAATGGAGCAGGAATTAAAATTCAGGAAAACAAGCAGCTATTGGAGGCCCACAAAAAGGTATACAGAGAAAGATTTGTTTATCTTCAATATATAAAAGCCAAAGAGGTGAAAAGAAAAGATTGAAAAACAAGCATCCAGCACCTATGCACCTACCAGTCCGTCGTAGCCCCCGGAGTAGACATACTCCACCTGGGTGGGGTGTTTAGCCATACAGCTCACAGAGTCAGTATGGCCATTCAGGTTGGCCAGGAAGGGCTTGGCAAACATCCGCTCCATCTTGGCGGCATTCAGGGCACTGGTGTAGTTCCGGGCTTCCGCCAGGGGATGCAGGGCAGGATCATAGTTTCTGTATTCTGTGGGCATCACACACTGGGTGAGTAGAGGGTCTACACTGTGGTATAATTGGACATCAGTATACACCCATCCCCCGATTTACACGGTAGATACGTTCCTGAGAAAAACGTGTAAATCGGGGGATAGGTTTACACAGAAATAAAAATAAAATGCATTGACAGGTTAAAAATATGTAGTCAGCACATAAGCTCGGGATTCCTCGTGAGATGTGTACACAGCGCATGTGTTCAATCACAGTAGCATTTAGTATAGTGCGATAAAAAAAAAAACTTATTTGGAAAACCGTGTAAAAGCGAAAACGTGTAAAACAAGTACCGTGTAAATCGGGGGATAGGTGTACTGTAGAACAACCTCCATGAGAGGACACTCTCGCTAGAGACATCGCTCTACAAAGGACAGTTTTCAGTGACATTATTACCATTTTCACTAATTAGCAACTCTCCGGTAAGAGGCCACCTCTCCCTAAAGAACACTTTGCCTCTACAACTAAGTGTCCTTTACATTCTACTGTATCTACTCAGTTTTGATGTGTTGAAAGACTGTTAGCATTCCCCTTGACAAGGGTGGAATGGTCTTTTGAAACCAACACACATGCAGTAAAACCCCGCTAATACGAACCCTGGATATAGCGAACCTTCCCTTATAATGAACCTACGGTAATTCCCAATTCCATTCAATTGAAAATACCATCGTTATAACGAACTTTGCGATTTTTAAAATAACGAACTACCCCTATAACGAACCTATTTTCGGTCCCAAAATAATAAAATCTATTTAAAATACTATGCTTATAACGAACTTAAAATTGTAATAAAAAAAAATTAAAACAACAAAATTTTCAGCTTGTTTCAGCTCACAGATCGCGATTTCAAAACAATAAATTTAGCGGTATTGTTTGTTTTGATTTGCATTCTATTTTTGATGTATGTTGTATAATTTTTACACATTATACTTTTTATTAAATAGAATATCTTTGCATCCATTAAATTTGAAATAGAAAAAAATGAAAATGGCTTCCAAAATAAAGAAAACAAAGGCATTCAAATAAAAAACGTTATTACTAAAGAAAAAAAAAAGGCCATTTCAAAAGTGAAACAACACAGGCAAAATTTCAGAACATGTTAAAATAAGAAAATATAACTTTTCTATTATAAGAGATAAAATAGAAGGCTATTAAAATTGTTTACAAAGAGGAATCAACCTCAACTTTTGCCGCGATCATACGTGTTAGAGCTAAAAAAAAAAAAAAAAAACGTCATCCCAGGCCCGTGATGAAACAAAAATTATTTTTATGCCATGAACTATGGTGATTTTAAAGCCAGCAATGTTTTGCATGACAGGTTTAAAAAAACGAAATTTAGACTTAAGAAGAATATGTGAGATGGAAGAAAAACACTTATTTGAAGATTGATTTGATGCAACAAGGTATTATAGCCATTTTTCCAAGTAATCATTGTATTATATAATATGATAAAGATGCTTTTAATTCATTTTATATTTTTGAATATATATTTAATAAAACTTTGCCTAGGATTTGTCTTGGTTTTTAAATTAGACAGAGGTACATGTATGTTAATGATAAGAAGAACCTATCATCTAATGATTTCTTTTATTATTCAGTATTAATGTAAGGAAATTGGTAAATTAAGGGAATTAAAACAAAGTGACCACTATTAAGAGGCAGCCTCTTCCAGTATGTATGGCTGTCCTTAAATTATACGATCTAAAAATTTTGAAAAGTAAAAAAAAAATAGCCCAACTGTGGCTATAGTGAACCTAAAGCTCTGTCCCATTAGGGTTCACTATAGAGAGGTTTTACTGTATATAGGGTTGCTCAAGTTTCATTTCCAAAAGGAGAGGGGGGCTATTATTGACATGAAATGTAATTGTAATGTTTGAGGAGTACACATGTGAAATTAAGTAAATATTATACATCTACAAAAGGCAAACTATATTGTAATCTACTTTGAACAGTGAAACTCTTTCTGCTCCATATATAGCAGAATTACCTCTCTCTAAAGATTAACACCAAGTTGCAGAGCCAAAGTATTCTTTAAAGAGAGGTTTCATCTTACCAGAGAGAAGCTAATTGAGTAAAAATGGTCATTTTGGTGAAGAAAACAGTTGTTTATATAGAGGTGTTCTATCAGGAGTGTCCTCTCATTGAGGTTCTACTGTATACAGATGCTGTCTATTGGGAATGAGATATATTTTAGAATAAAAATTACGGGAAGAGAGAAAAAATTACACAAATGTGGTTTAGTGGATCTCTCTTTAGAGATTTAACACTATATCCTTTCTTATCTATATAAAGATTAAATGCTAACTCAATGTCTGTTACTCTTCTCCATCACAAAACTATTGAATAAATCATTGAGACATATCACTGTAGGTAAACAAAGATTCTATTCAAGGCCTATATAAATGATAATGCACAATTTGGATTACAGATTATAAACACAAGGTAATGAGACCAAATTCAAATAAATAAAGTGTGTGATGTTTCGGTAACAGCGTTGTTACCATCTTCAGACAAAATTACTGAATGCAGTACTGAAATCAGTACTTTTGTAGGAAGATAGTAACAACGCTGTTTCCGAAACATCACACACTGTTTATTTATTTGGTCTTATTACCTTGTGTTTATAAGGCCTATATAAATAATATGAATACTAGCCGAATGACCCGGGCAACGCCCAGGTTTTACCCAATTAAATGTTTTTATTCAAATACGAGGGTGAGTAGAAAAGTAAGGTCTTCTACGAGATAATTTCCGAACGCGTGTTGCTAGGTGAAATCCGACAACACCGCTGCCTTCCTTGGTTCCCCCTCTACCGTCTAGAACCTTCCCGGTGATCTTGGGACGCTCAGTCGCTGTCTGGCAGCCATTCGCGATGGAGCTTCCCCTTAGCTCTCCCGCCAAGTGCGAGTTGCGCTCAGTTATACGCTTTTTAAATGCAAAAAATAATTCTCCGGTCGAAATTCACCGTCAGTTAGTGGAAGTGTATGGTGAGAAGTGCATGGACATCAAAAATGTGCGGAAAGGGTGCCGGGAGTTTAACGAGGGGCGGATAAACGTCCACGATGAACAGCGGTCTGGGCGGCCGAGTTTGCCGGAATCAACCGTGGCTCGAATCGACGAAATGGTGCGCGCAAACCGGCAGATAACCCTTGAAGAGATCGAGGATGGCCTGAATGAAGATTGCAGCCACTTCTCCGTGCACAAGATTGTTTCTGAGACCCTCGGCTACAGAAAGGTGTCCGCCAGGTGGGTCGACAAGTGGCTCAAAGAGGCGGCGGGAGAGTGGTACAACACCGGAATTACAAAGTTGGTTGACAGGATGAAAAAAGTGATTGAGCATCAAGGCGACTAAGTAGAAAAATAGCAAAGTGTCCAACCTTTCGAATGATGTATAAAAAGTTGTGATTAAATGTGTTTTTCTATGAAAAAAAAATAGGACACCTTACTTTTCTACTCACCCTCGTACTATTCGTTACAATTATAAATTGGCGCCGTGGATGTCACTCGTGTGAAACGTCCCGCTCCAAACTTTGTGTCAGAGAAGCGATATTTTTATAAAGAGATGATCTGGCTTTGTGTCTTCTGCTCGAATGAATGTTTTTCTGTTAGAATTTTGTTCCTGCACACTAAAAATGAACTGGCTTCACCCGTGGTCTCAGCTTTTTGGAATTTTTCCCGATATAATTTTGTATCTGATAATCAAACATGATACAGCAATATTCTCATCATCATTTTCTGACAACTATTTTTGCCCAGAACCTGTCAATTTTATTTTTTATTGGCTAAAAATCCGATAAATATCTTTTCCAGATTTTTCTCTATGTCCTGTCAAAACACGTTTTACATGTACATTAGGTCAGCTGATATTACCTCCCATCTTCACCGCTAGAGGCGCTGCTTGCGAGCGATAAGGCAAATTTGCAACGCAATTTGCAAATAACTCGAAGAATATTCGGGATAGAGACCTGAAATTTTCACTATAAGTTTTTCCAGATTCTACTCTATATACTGTTAAAATTTCAGTCAGATTAGTTACGTATTGTGGACGTGTATAGCCGACATAGATACACACATACATACATACGTACACTGAATTTTATATATATAGGTATTTTGGAGAGTCCTAAAATTATGATAACAATATGTTATATTGTCATGATCACTATATATTGCTTTACATAAACAGTAAAACCTCTCTGTAAAGGACACCTAGTTGCAGAGCAAAAATGTCCTTATGGAGAGGTGTCCTCTTACCAGAGAGTTTTTACATAATAAAAATAGTAATTTTGACAATGAAACCTGTCTTTTATAGAAAGGTGCCCTTTAGCTGGAGTGTCCTCTCATGGAGGTTCTAGTGCACCACACTAATAAAAATAATACATTAGAACCCCCCCATGAGTAGACATTCTGCCTAGCAGACATCTCGACAGAAAAACAAGATCATTCTGCAAGATTTCCTCAACATGGCAATTGAACATGTTGGGGACAAAGACCCATTTATAACCAAGGGCCTATTCAGGATGTCTTGTAGCCCTTGATTTAAACCAATGAAGCCTGTATAGATTTCATTATGTATATTTATCCTTGTTATTATTTTATTTAGTTTTCAACTGTAATATTTTATGAACGGTAATAAAAGTTGATTCAATCTCAGTCTAGACAACGGTCATTTTTCATCACACAGAAATTGTGAGAATAAAGAAGGAACTTTTGTGAAAATTTGAGATTGGAAGAAGAGTAAATCAAAGATGTTTCTTATCATCATGGCTCATCAGCATTTATTCAGAGGAAAGTAGAAATGTATGTTTTTTAATTATTATTCCTAGTACACGTGGTACAGGCCATGATAATCATGGTAGGTAAGTTGGCGATTGCTTCTTACTGTAAGTGCACCACATGTCTACACATGTGAAAAGCAGTTTGACTTTTGTGTTTACATTGTGCCATAGCCCTGCTTGGCTATTTAGTACTGATGGGAGTTGGACTTTTGCAAGAATTGGGGGCCATTGGAGCATTATTTTTTTTATTAGATGTTCCCAATGAGGGATTCAATCCCAGGTCATTGCCAGTTTAGACCACTCATCTACTGACCCCCAGATGTACATGATGCTTTAGCTCAGTGTTTCTTAACCTTGTTGGTTCTCAGACTGGTCAAATACGCAAAAACATTCAACAAGTTTCCACCTTAGATAGGTTTGAGCATATTCTTTTGTAGCAGGTGTCTCCAATTAATATATACAGTTATCAGCGTCATGCACAATTCTGTCACGTGTCAAGTTACGGTAAGTAAAAATTTAAAAATTAAAAAAAGATGCCGAAACCCGGGATCGAACCAGGGACCTTTAGATCTTTAGTCTAACGCTCTCCCAACTGAGCTATTTCGGCTTATTTTAGTTATTTCTATAGAAGCTTCTATCTTTATAATTATGTATATTTTCAAAAAGTCAATTCACACCTCTTCGCTGGAGACCATGGGAATACTGACTAATTCATTATGCTAACATAATTATAAATACAAGTATCAGAGTCATCAACATTTCTGTCACCGTTTGCTTTTTTTTTTGGAATTGGCAATCGTACGTTTTAGGGCTGAAAAAAAAAAAATCCAAATAAATGGTCCCGTGATGAAACAAAAACTATTTTTATGCCATTAACTATGGTGATTTTAAAGTCAGCAATGTTTTGCATGACAGGTTAAAAAAAAAAACGAAATCTAGACCTAGAAGAAGATGTGGGAAAATGAAATGGAAGAAAAACACTAACTTTATTTGAATGGTGCAATGCTTGAAGAATGCTTTGAAGCAACAAGGTGTTAGAGCCATTTTTCCAGGTAAACAATGTATTATATAATGTGACTAGCGGATGTGCCCGGCTTCGCCCGGGTTTTTACCCGAGTAAAGGTTTGTCTAACGAACATTTGTTAAAACAATTCTCTATAAACTTATTTAAAAAAGAAGATATATTTTGATAATTTGAAACTTGTAAATTTGAATCTCTCGATAAAGTGAACATTTTTTCCCGGTCCCTGTGTGCCGTGTCATCCTGAATTTTGTCTTTCCTAATTTTCTACATTACAAAATCATCGTTTTATCTAGTGAACATTTTTTTCCGGTCCCTTGAAAAATACTCGATAAGTTGAATAAAATCAATATTAATTGGTTCCCTCGGTAATTGGAAGTTAAAGGAATAGTATCTTCGCCTTGGAATTGTATCATTATTCTTGTCTCAAATAAATTGCCGTGTCATCCTGAGATAATCTTACTTTTGATAAATAATATTTAAGATTTTATTATATATATTATATTATATATATATTACACGTTATTTGTTTTCTTGGCCGACTGTTTTACATATGGTGTTATCTTAAAATTGCTTGTTTTGAATATTTTTTTAGATTGAGATTATTAGCTAGTATGTAAAAAAAATAACTCTGTTGAAATTTAATTTTGTATTTATATATAAATAAAATTAACTCTGTTGATTTTTTTTGTATTTAATCGATAACAGCGAAGTTACGCATGTTAATGTTAGGGAAAAATATTTTGATGTTAAGCAAAACCTGCTCCATCTCGTTTTACATAAATGTTGAAAATTTGGTTGAAATTGATGCATTGTAACGAAAGTTTTTAGTGATGTACACTTATGAAATTTGCATTTTATTAATATAGATAATGATGTTTTAAAATCATTTTATATATTTGAATATATATTTAATAAAACTTTGCCTAGGATTTGTCTTGATTTTTAAATTAGACATAGAGGTACATGTATGTTAATGATAAGAAGAACCTATCATCTAATGATTTCTATTATTATTCAGTATTAATGTAAGGAAATTGGTCAATTAAGGGAATTAAAACAAAGTGACCACTATTAAGAAGAAGCCTCTTCTTGTGTGTATGGCTGTCCTTTAATTATCCGGTCTAAAAATTCTGAAAAGTAAAAAAAAAAATCCAAACCGTGGCTATAGTGAACCGTGGCTATAGTGAACCAAAAGCTCTGTCCCATTGGGGTTCACTATAGAGGGGTTTTACTGTATAAAGAAATTGGCCCAATTTTTAGGCATTGGGATTAGAGAGAAGAAATTTTTGGCAGTTGATTTTTTCATCATGTGTGATTATGATATTTTAGAGTTATGTAAATACCATGTTATTACTTAGAAGGGAGACTGCCTAGCTATTAGCAATACTAATGAAAAAATTATGCTTGCACAAACCTAGTACATTTATTTTGTCTAAAGAAGTCTTAAAATCGCTTATGTACTGCTCAATGGAGAATCGTCTTCGATATTAAATGGGCAGATATTAAAACTAAAGGCTAAATAATCACTACTCATTCTAAACTTTATACTTTTGGTAACATAATTAAAACCTACGTTTGTTTATGTCAAATTTGGTTTCTCTTATATATTCATCTGGATTTCTACTTAATGTTTTGATCTTCATCTTAGTTCATATGTTTTAAAATACACAATTGATTTAATTTTGGTCTTTAAAAGTAAGCAAAAATAGCGCGCTGACTTTAGACTTTAAAACAAAAATGTACACATGGAGTAAATAAATAAATATGTGAATGATGATATTTTTATCTATGACAAATATATTTAGGTATGAAAAATTATAATTATAAAAATATATATATCGGAATATTTTATATTTATTATATAACATCGCACAAAAAATCTCTAATTTTAAAATTAAAAAATATATATTCTCAAGAATATTAGTAAACAGTACTTTAGTTTGATAGTATAAATCATACTTGCTGATAACAAGGAATTTGGATTCCAACCCCCTTAAGAAAGCAGTTTCATTTTCAAAAATTAATATAAATGGTTTTGGCTGTCACTATTAAGTATAAATGTATTTAAATTTTATTTTAATTTTGTTTAAAATAAAACGGCCTTGGTATTCTTGTAAGTACAATATTGAACAGTTTTGCATGTGTAGACATGTTTTACCCTTGCGACACAAGAAATCATAACCCATTACTTATTCTAATCATAATTTACTATGTATACTATTTTTTAAATTAAATATTCATATATCTTAGAAATATATATTTTAGTAGCGAAGGCTTCTGGTTTTACCTGAGTGAAATTTGCCTAATGAACATTGGTTAAAACAAATATATTCTTGATTAGGGGCTTCTCCCCTAGTGAATGTGTGTTACCAAGTGAATATTATAATATGATAATAATATAACAAATGAAATTTGTTGTTATTATTATATTATCACTCTCTCTCTTTTTCTAATTAGTAGCCATGAAGATTCAAATTAATGGTCCATTATTACTATCATCACTTTGTGTTTCATTTTCAAATTTTTACCTTTTAATTGTTGTCTCACTTTAGAGTGATATAAAATCGTAATTAATAATATTTGTCAAATCATTCTTTGGGAAAAATTCACTCAGGGAGAACCCTAACAAAGCCGAGTCATGATATATAATTGTGCCCAAGGATCTCAGAGTGACCGCCTTCCAGATATTGAGGAGCCAGAGACGGCGCGGCGGGAACCAGGAGGGGGGTAGAGCCACCGCCGCTCTCTACCAGCCAGGAGTACGCGCTGCGGCCGCCACGCAGCGTCACCTTCAAGCACACAATCAAGGTTGAGTCCTGATGTTCATTAGTACCAATCCTCCAAGAGGGACGGTCCTCGCCAAGATGCCTTCGGGTATCCAGGCGGTGCGCTCTGGCCCCCAGAAGAATCGTGCTAAACGGGTCTGGATCTTCTGAATGGTGTAATCGTTGAGTAGATATTGGCAGATATTCATGAAAGGGTAGACCACCGATTAAATTACCATTACTACTAGGGAAAGGCCGCGGGTGTAGAGGGCGCACCTTACTATGGTTCCTCAAGAAGTGTAAGATGTTATTCCTGGGTTGAAGATGACGTTCCCTGCGTTATTACGCAGCCCAGCACCATCAGCTGCTCCGATGACCAGTAGATTCTAAGCAGGGCGTCGGTGCGGTCCGTCATGCACACACCATAGGCCATTGCTCTTTAAGTAATTCACTTTAATTCCCGAGGCGCGCCGGAAGTCTTCGAAGATGCAACACACTACGCCGAAATGTTCCTCACATTACTGGGGACGAGCGCTTGCTCAAGGCGCAACAGGAGAAGACACATAGCGAGGCTGAACAGTACAGTGCTCAGGGCGCAGCTCTGACTCACCCTATTTGGTAGGTGGAAGGCCTTGTGTAGAGGCTTTCGGCTCGGAATGTTGCGTCTGCCCTGGCATATAGGAGGAGGAACCACTCGATGAAGGCCAGTGGTAGCCACAGGAAGACCATTAGGGACACCAGAAAGCCGCGGTCCAGGGTATTGAAAGCAGATTAGAGATCGGTCGATATTTCATTCAGCGACGAGACATTCCTGGTGGCCGTGTCGCCCTCGTCGGAAACGCGTGCTATATTCCAAATAGGATAGTGGGCTACCTAGACCGAAGTCTATACGCCAATATTATGCCACCATATCGGCTCATGAGGCAAGGGAAATAACTTGGAAAAGACACCTCATAACGCCCATGTTTGGAGGATTTGTAACCCAGCACGTTTGATTTCGCTTTGTAATCCTCACAGTAAAGCATTGGGAAACTGAGCTTATCCAGCGGGGACCATGGGGAGGTGGCGCCAGTCAGACTGTTATGCTCTGGAATGGTGGTATAGAGGTTATCGGAAACCTTATATGCCACCCCACCACGAGAGCCCTATTATTCTTTAAGGTTTCTGGCTTTTTTGTTCCTCGAGATATTCTTTCTAGTTGGTTATATCCTTCCAGGTGTGGGCACTCTAGAAGGTAGTGCGTTGCACGGGCACTGGGATGCCCTCAGGTACATCTTGGGTCGCTCCTCAGCTTGAATCTTGCAAGGTGTTCTGGAAAGGGGCCCTGTCCAGCTACCAGTCGGTTGAGACCGCTTAGAAGAGGTTTTGATATGCAGCAGCCTGGTTTGGGGAACTATTGGTTTACCTCCCACTCGTCGCGTCTCTCTATCTCCTTTTCCATGCCCCCAATGCTTGACTCTTGATTGTCTTGAGGAATTGTTTCTTGTCTAATGTCATCTTGACATGTTCATATTTTTAAAATTCTCGTTTGGCCAACCTGTCTGCTGTCTCGTTGCCCTCTATGAGGTCGTGTCCCTTCACCCAATCTAGGGTTGGGTGTTAGTTTCTATGCACTAGAAAATTGGCGATGTCACCATCCATATAGGATATCTCGTGAGAGATCATGTGAAGGGCGGACATACAGTCAGAGTAGAGGTGGTCAGCAGCGATGTCCTCAGCTGAGCAGTGGTCTTTCTATATTGCTAGCATCTCCACGCCTGGAAAACGAGTTCACTTTTTGCAAGTTTAAAGAGTCGCTCGTCAATTAACTGACCATCCTTTAAAAAAGCAAAAGCACAGCCTGTTCTCGAGCTGGCTTTGCTGCCATCCATGAAAGTTTTGACGCCTTTCTCCAACAGAGTGCACTTGTCCTAGAGATCATGGACTCCCAAACGGAGGAGTGTCTTGGAGAAAGGAATCAGCTATAGATCCTCCAGGATGGGTGGCTCCTCAGTAGGTCTCCTCCTCTCCGAGGTCTGAAACTTCCTTTCCGCTATGTTGCACTTGATAGCAACTGGTATCAAGTTTGAGAGGACTAGAAAAGCAATGGAACTGGTGGTGTTGTAGCAACCCGTAATTTTTAGGGCTATCCTTCTCTGGCTCCGATCCTGCATGGCGTAATCTTGTCTATTGTTCCTGGCAGTCCAAAATTCCGCGCCAACAAGAGGATAGGCTCCACACAGGAGAGGTACAGCTTCTTGTGGAGACCTCCAGCGACACCTCCTCTACCGATTTTCAGCCATCCCAAGTTGGTGGTAACAGTCCTGGCAGCTTTATTGGACATGTCTGAGACATGGGGGCCAAGAAGGGAGAGTCAGTGATTGACATCCCGAGGATTTGCTTGTCCATGACGACTTGTATTTTCTCGCCGTTTAGGTGGGTGATTGGCTTGTGCTCGGAGTTCTGGACCCTCCTCTTTGATCTGGTTTGAAGCTGAGGGTTTTGCATTTTCCTGCGCTGAAGCGTAAAATATTCCTGGTTTCCAAGAGTTCGAGATCACCTTCAGGATATAGTTAGTGGCCCTTTCTACTTTTCTTCTTGATCGTCCCTTGTTGATTATATAACCATATATACTTCCTCGGGAATATCTCATCCAGAAGGGTGCAGATGGCACGACGTTCCAGAGAACAGGTACACAAGCACGATCCTTGTGGGAATCCTTTTGTTAATGTTCGCCCGGGACTGATGTCCCCAAAAGATTTGTTAGCTCCCCTAAGAAACTTTGGGTCAGTCTCATTAGGTTTGGAGGGCACTTTTTATCTTTCAGAACATCTAAAATATGTTCCAGTTGGCATTGTCGAAGGCGGTCTCGATATCAAAGGAGACCACCAAGGTCCACAGCTTGTTGTTTCTCCCTTCCTCGATACAGCTGAGAATTTTCTCGAGCTCGGTGATCGTGGACCTCCCTTTCCTGAATCCGAGTATGTTGTCTTTCTGGAGATCTTTTTTCTCTAATTAATGGGGGAGTCTTTGGGCAAGGAGCTTGTCTAAGACCTTCCCCTTGACTTGTAGTAGGGATGTGGGACGGTACCCTTTGGGGGAATTCGGGGACTTTCCTTCCTTTTCCTTGAGGATAACCTTTGCAAATTTCCAGGGGGTTTGAAAATGGCCAATCTCTAGGACCTTGTTGAAGAGTGCCAGGGTCCAGATTACTCTTGCTTCAAACCAGTACTTGATAGCCGAGGCATCAATACCATCGGACCCAAGAGAATTTCTATTGTAGAAGTAGAGAATCCTCCTGAGCTACTTCCTGGTGAAAGGCAAACATAGTGGCACATGGTAGTTAGTGGGAGTCGCATTTACGTGAGTATTTACAATTTGTTTATGTTCAGAGGTTTCTTTGCAGGGGCCACAAAGAAGGTATACATTAAGATGGAAGGAGTCCCTTCCAAGGTTGAGATGTGGACATTTTCATCTTGTAGCCTTCTCATACAGATTGGAGATGAGACTTTTCTCAGAGCAAGGCGGAAAGAAAGGCCGAATGTATCGGTGTATAGCTGGGATCTGCACTGCTCGGCCCAATCCCTTTCACTCTAAAAAAATAAAACATCTTCCTGTTATGCACTGCTCTGAGATGTCTGTAGGTCACTTTTATTCTTTCCTTTATTTCCAGGTCCTGTTCCTTCTCTCTTCTGCGCAGAGCCTTCAGGCGTTTTTTCCAGATTTGGGCCTCGACAGTCTACTAACGTTTGTTTCTTTTGTAACGTGTTAAATCGCCACTGCCGGGGCCCAGCTTCTTACATTCAGAACGCAGTAGGTCTGTGGCGATATTCGCTAATTACTCCAGGTCCTGGGGCGAATAAATTACTTTTCGGTTCTCTATGTCTTTGGTCTCCTTTCTCAGGTTCTGCGTCAGCTTCTATCGCCTCATGCAGGACCTTTGGCATCTAAGAATTCTTGACACATTGCCCTGGCCGGAACATTTAACTCGATGAGTTTGTGTTCTTGTGTGGTCTTCCAGCTGATTTTCTCCAGGGATTCTGACTTGACTACGGTATAGTCAATTAGGCTTCTTTCGTTGGCGCTTTCAAAGGTAGCCTCCCCAAAATTGTTCCAGACTTGTGCACTATATCTGGAAATGCGATACAACAGGAAGTCGCCTCTTCAATTTGGCGCTGTGTCCTCTAGAGAGAGAGATGCATCTAGCATTCAGGTCACCTCCTAGGATAATGTGCTCCGCATCTATTTGGAGAGCCTCCTGTATTGTAGTCAGGGTGTTCAGGCGTGCTTCTGAAGGAGGGAGGTACGCAGAGAAGCAGATAAGGGGCTGGTTTCTCAGCTCCAGTCTCACCCCACTTACTCCTCCTGAAGCACAAGTCCCAGGCACGAGATGTCCTCTTTTACAGCGATCACTGCTTTACAGCTCCCGCTGAAAAAGGTCGCCTACCCGCTACTCAGGGTCTGGTCGTTCCCTTATATTAAAAACAGTTCCTGCAGGAGTGCAAAGGCAGGCCTCTTCTCCCTAACCATGGCTGTGGCAAGACGGGATCTCCCAAGGTTAAATTGGAAAATCTTCAGGGGCGGATGCTGTTCACTTATCTGTTCCTCAGTGGGATGAATGGTCATTTTCTTCTGGCAAATAAACCTGTTTGGCTTTAATGTTTATAAACTATGTTCGTAAAATAGTTCGAGATACCCTCTGAAAATCACTACAAAAAGAACTACACTCGTGGACAAAACTTAAGGAAGTTGTGCCTTTTAGAATATACATCGTGATTCATGTTTGAACTTAGTGTTGTACGAGGGGTGTCCCATAAGTCCGTGGCCCGACCATGAGAACGAAATATTAGAAACTAATAAATTTTACCATATATTCCTTAAAGCCTTGTATAAAGATAGGTAAATTTTAAGTTTCTACAACTAACCGTTTTTTTTTTTTTTGTTATAGGTTCTGAAAGAGGACAAGAAACAGGAATCATCTAAAATGTCGACAAACGAGATTCGTGCTGTAATAAAATATCTTTGTAAGAAAGGAATGTCGCCGAAGGAAATATATGAAGATATGGTGGATACATTAAGGGAAGATATTCCTTCCTATAGCACAGTAAAAAATTGGGTAGCTGCTTTTAAATTAGGGAGGATCAGCACCGAAGACGAACATCGACCAGGAAGACCTGTTGAGTCAGTTACTCAAGAAAACATCGACAAGATACATGATTTGGTTATGTTGGACAGAAGAATGACAGTTCGTCAGATAGGAGAGTCCTTGGGTATTCCAAAAACAACAGTGGATCGGATCATGAGAGAACACTTGGGCCTCAGGAAGCTTTCTGCCCGTTAGGTTCCCAAACTTTTGACACCCGATCAAAAGGCTGTAAGGAGAAAGTTATCTTTGGACAATCTTGCGTTATTTGAAGCCAATCCAGAGGAATTTGTTAATATATTTGTTACCATGGATGAGACTTGGGCCCATCACTTTACACCAGAGTCCAAGCAACAATCCATGCAATGGAGACACTACGGTTCCCCTCCCCTCCAAGAAAGCCAAGACAGTTCCATCAGCAGGGAAGGTTATGGTGTCTGTCTTTTGGGATTCCGAGGGTGTACTTCTTCTAGACTTTATGAATAAGGGTCAAACCATCACTGGCAATTATTATGCAAATCTTGTGAAGCAACTACGAGAAGCTATTAAAGAAAAAAAAAGAGGAAAGTTGTCCAGGAAGATTGTTTACCATCAAGACAACGGCTGCAAGCCATGGCTGCTATTTATGATTCTGGCTTTGAACTTTTACCACATGCACCCTATTCACCAGATCTATCTCCGTCTGACTTCTACCTATTTCCTCATTTGAAAAAATTACTTTCTGGCATTCATTTTAGGTCAGATGAAGAGGTCATTGATGCTGTAACTTCATTTTTGAGTCAATTGAAACATCGTTCTTTTTGGAGGGCATAAAAGCATTAGAACATCGCTGGAAAAAGTGTATAGACCTTAAAGGGGATTGTGTTGAAAAATAAATCATAATCATTTTATTAGTCATTTTCTTTATATGTCGGGCCACGGACTTATGGGACACCCCTCGTACTATTCCCGAATATTTGGCGTTCTGCGCTCCAGGAACCTGGGTTATATAGATATATCTCTGTTGTACTATAAAAGCATCTTATAATCATGCAGATCATTTACCTATATAAATGATGCTAATTATTATTTATTACGCTAGATGGCGCCAGCCGTCATTAACTTTCACAATTAAGATACGCTTTAACATTAATTTACCGTTCCATTAATCCTATGTATACTCCCCAAAAGCTTATGTACCAATGAAACAAGAATCCGGGTAGTTGGCGCTCCAGGAACCTGGGTTATAAATGTCTATTAACCAAGAATTCATCTAAAATACCCGATATATAAGGTATGATAATAAAATTCGGGTAATTGGGTCATAAAAGATTTATTAGATCAATATATACAACAACAACAACAACAAAAAGCCTTTATTTAGGGCCACTCGCCCTATACAGGATTCGCCAGTTCACAAGGGATAGGGAGAACACTGTGAGGCCTTTTTCCGGGATATAGTCTTGTGGAATCCAAATATCGCCATCGCTATATACCTATTCTTTGATATTTCATTAATCAGTGCCTGATATGAAGGACAAAGTTGCCCCGTTTTATCATTTAGTTTTCGTCTTTCCTCAGACAGAGCAGCACAGTCAAATAAGTAATGCAACATCTCCGTTGTTATTCCTGATCCACAGAAAGTGCATTTCAGGTCTTCACGCCTCAATAAAATCAAATGGTGTTCTCTGAAAAAAATTGAAAGGGTTCTAAATTGTGCAATTAATCTGATGATAGGAAAAGGGAGTTCAGTTAAGAAGTATTCTTCGGTGGTAAAGGTTGTATATATGTCTCTATAGTGGGAATATAACTTTGATTGGGTTATTCTTGTTAGGTCGTTTTGTATTGTTTGCTCTATCGCAGTTCTTAATATTCCAGGGATAGCATTCCTTAGTGAGTCAGGATCATTACAATAAGTAAGCCACGAGGATCCGTTATTATTAAGTAAATTGCTTAATTGTTTTATAAAACCGATGGGCGCACCTGTAGCACAGGATAATTGCCTCATTCTAGTTAAACAAATTCGAGGCAGTCTATTTGTATCCATACTCAGCACCCTCAGCCAATATTTCAAGGTCAATTTCAGAGCTGTTATTATTAATGAGACGCGGCCTGTTTCTGGTCTTATTATGTATCCTGGTGTATATCTAGGCAAATTCAAAAACCTACGAATAAATGTATCTTGTATATGGTCTAATAAATCTTTATACTCTG
The DNA here is from genome assembly GCA_030710605.1 of Cordylochernes scorpioides. NCBI lineage: Eukaryota > Metazoa > Arthropoda > Arachnida > Pseudoscorpiones > Chernetidae > Cordylochernes > Cordylochernes scorpioides. The sequence goes on along the minus strand of CP092863.1, from coordinate 200,421,966 downwards.
TTGCCCAAATTGGAGCAGCATACATCAAAACAGCCATCACAATTGAGTCAAACAGTTTCATTGCAGAGTTTAGTGAATTAATTTTTGATTTCGCCAATATTGGGGTTGTAGCATTTATTGCCGCAAGTGCTTTTCCTTTGAAAAAGTTTGCGGCTTGAGTGGTTTTAGTTGTACTGACCAGAGGGTATCCCAAGTAATTATATCTTCTTGTTACCGTCAGAGGTTTACCATTCCAGTACCATCTATCTTCTCTTGAGGGTTTACCACCATTGCGAAATACCATAACCTTCGATTTGGACTCGTTCAGTGTCATTTCGTTCACACCAAGATATTCCTTCAATATATTAATCTTTTTTTGGAGGTTTACCCTCGACTCCCCTATAATAGCAATATCATCTGCATACATCAGCAGGTGAACATCACCAAAGATCAATATATACAAAAAATGGTTAATATTCCTCAAAATATCTCCGAGGGAATCTATACAGCGTTTCATTCTTTTTTCCCAGTTCCGGAAGCATCCAGAAAATTCGTCAGTAGTAATTCCCCTCAAAACGCTCAGCTATTTTTCCTTTATGGCATTAACGGTATCAAATCTATGTCCTTTTAGAACTGACTTCATTCTAGGAAAGAGAAACAAGTCATTTGGTGCTAAATCAGGCGATTACGGGGGGTGAGGCCTAGTCAACATGCTATTTTAGTCAAAAAATCACTCACGGAAAGAGCTCTGTATGCTGGGGCGTTATCGTGATGAAGCATTTTTTGGAAAAAATTAGAAAACTTTCTTTCAAGTCCAAGATCCTCGGTCAATATTTTTTTACATGTTCCATATGAAACCCCTGTTTCTTCTACTAGTTCTCTGATCGTTGTCCTAATGTTTTCCCTTATTGAAGCACCAATTTTTTAGGTCAGTTCTTCATGATTTTCCAAAGGTCTTTCCTGGCGTGCGTCAACTTGGGTTGACTCTCTACCAGATTTGAAACGGGCAAACCACTTAAACGTTTTTGGATTGTGATAAGGCTGCCTCCCCGAACGCCAATTTCAACATTTGAAACGCTTCTGACGCCGTTTTTCCTAATTTTTGACAAAACTTAATGCATACCCTTTGTTCACTTTTAATATCCATTGTAAAAAAAACGCCGCGCCTTTGTTATTTTCTTTAAAAAATGCTTATAAAATTCTTATTATTTGAGATATCGAAAAGATAAAAATTTTTCTAGTTGAACGAGGTCTCGTGATTATGATGATCATTTTTATTTTTCGAAAACTCTTTCAGAAATTTTTTTTGACTAATTCCCCGAACTTTTTGATCATACATTGCATAGGTCGAATAGCGCTATACAATATTAGAGCGATATGGTGGATTGAACTGTTGAAATTGCTACAAGGGTTCCTCACTGACGAGCTAGGCCCTCCCAATGTTTTTTTCATCGCAGTAAGAAAAAACGCTAGGAAACAATTTCATTTCATATATCTAACTGTCAAGCTAATGTCCTATGTTTAATTCTTCTCTATTTTTTATTTCTCACACATCAAGTTTTTATTTGGAACAGTTATGAAGAGAAGACGCGATATAATGCGAAAATATAAAATGATACCATTTAGACTTAAGGAAATTGAGATTATTTTCCCGTGTAGTTTAGTCAAGAACAAGGAAATTCATTTTTCAACTTAATCAACCATCAACATGAGATTATTCCGTTTCGAAAATTGAAAACTCGTACATCTACATTGTGGAAACCAACCTGTGGCTGAACCACCGTCGAATAGCTTTGTTGGAAGGTAATCGCCAACCTCCACCATTCACTGCCTATCATCATCATCGCCACAATCATCATTTTTAAAAATTTATCCTAAGTATACGTGGTATAGGCCATGATAATCATGGTGGATATAAGTTAGCGACTGCTTTTACTGCAATTGCACCACATGTCTACACATATGAAAAGCAGTTCGACATTGCACTTACAAATGTGCCAGAGCCCCGTTTGATTACTTGCACTCGCTGGTGGAGTTGAACTTTTGCAAGAATCGGGGGCCATTGGAGCATTTTTTTTTTTTTTTAAATTTCCCAATTCGGGATTCGATCCCGGGTTGTAGCGGTAGAAAACCAACGGTTTAGACCATCCTTCCACCCACCCCCATATCATCATAATCATAATCACGTGACCAATAAAAACATATTCAGTTCATCATAGATCCATCATTACAACTCGCAATGTGTAAATAATCTGGACAAGGTGACTCGCGAGCTGTGCTCGAATGTAACACCTGCAAATTGAGATGAAATAAATAAATAAAACATAGATCCATAAAAAATCAATAACACTTGCCAACAACAACAATATATATTATTTGATTTGTTCTATAGGTTTTTTTTTGTATGCTGATTCCATATCTGAAAACCTTTTTATCAGCTACCGTCTTCAATGTGCAGTGTTGCAAACTTATAGACGTTTTGTTCCCTACAGCCATGTTTGTATTCCAGTGGTACAGAGTTCAACTCTGGTTTAAAATCAGCCACAACGGTGAAGAAGAAGACGTTGTAGAGTGGCTAAATCTTTTATTAATATTGTGAAGCGAAATTTTTAATTAAAATATTTTATTGTATAAATAATCACTCGTTTTAGAAGACTCATTAATAATGCTATATATATATAGAGAATGCATTTTTGAAATGAGAGCTGATAGAGCAAAACGGAGAATATTTCTAGATTCTGCACATCAAAATAATGAAAAAAAAACAGGTTTAAAATCCCTGGCAAAACAAAGCACCTGTTGGCCAGTGTGTATATCTGTCTTACAACTAGTGTCTTCCCACGAATCAAGATATTTAAAGAAAAGTTAGAAATAAAATATTTTACGGTATTCCAAATTGAATCCTAAATGATGAAGGCCACCACACCAGCTTTGTCACCGACCCCAGGCCGCTAGTTTGCGGCGACGGTCAATAGATGGCGTCTAGTTTTGACGGGAGAGGAGCCCTATTCTTTTATAGGCAAAATTATCCATTAACAAAATAAGGTCTTTGTTACCATATATTTTAATGCAGTCATATAGAAACGTGAAATAATACGCGGCCTCTCAAAAACAGTTCCCTGAGGAAGTTTTTACGAGTAGCCACACGAAATATTGGAAAAATAAATAAACTATTTATCCAATATGAGCATTTTTATAAATTATTACCATATAAAAAACATACCAAACATGTTATCAAAATATACTATATATATATTTAATAAATATTTTTGATGTAGCATACATAGATAATTCTATCCAATAGATTTGAAAATATTAATTAAATAATTAAATATAAATTAATTAAATATTCTTTCTATAAAATAGTTTAGTTATATTTTTCAGCCTTATTTGTATTTCATGTTACTTTTTGGATGCTTTATTGTGCCTAATTTTTTAGAACATACAAAAATTTGCATATTAAATTTTCAATTTTTGATACGTGTAATTTGCATATATTTTAACTCTTCAATTCTATCACAAATTTATATTGTAAACTAAAATCATTTATTTATTAATCAAGAGGTTTGGATTGAATATTTAGATTTTTAAAAGCTTATCAACGTGTTGTAATAGCTAGTCACTAACTAATATTGCATGTCGATATACGTTTCTTGTTAAAATGGCAGCCAGAGGATTAAAAATAGGAAACGTTGTCAGTCGGGAAGAACTAAAAAATTACCAAAAGATCAAACGCTATTTGACAAGCAGTCATCTGCTAACATTCGAAGAAATATTCCCAGGCAGAAATCCTGGCGTGAAGAAGGAAGCAGAAACACTTTACGGTACATTGTACTCAACCAGCAAAGACAATGTCAAGAACTTCTACAAGATCATACCAATCGAATACCCTCAAAGTAAATTCTATTTGCTTAATTTGAGTCATATTTATAACGATCTTAAAATAGGAAATCTACTGACTACTTCGGAGCATACGAACATTTTCGTGAGTCCAGATGATGTTTGGCTGATTTGGGATCGTTGGCCTCAATTTTTGGAATCATCCTCTTATATAAATACAGATAGCATCTGCCTCTACGTGGTTTACAGGACTAAGATGAAAGGAGACACTTTGGAAACTCTAATTACGAAAAACATGATATCAAATGTCCAGCTTTACTATTTATTTCAACAGATAACGCTGGGATTTGCTCAGGCAAGAGAAAAGTTGGTGTTTGAACACCGTGGCTTACATAAATATAGTATCATGGTAACCCAGACCTCGAAGAAAAGTCTACAGTTCGTCTGGAAAGATAAAGTGATCTCAATCAAGACTTTTGGATGGAGAGCTAGAGTGACTGAGTATTACATTGCCAAAGCCTACTACAAGTACACGTTATATTCCGCCAATATGGTTGATCGGTCTTGTAACAACAGTGCTACGATGGTCGGTAAAAACCTTCGAAACTTCGACTTCAGTATGCTAAAAATAATCTTCAAATACTTCATGAATAAGATGGCGGGTTGTGAGAGCTATTTCGCCGATACTATGGGGATAGATCGTAATTCTATCGACCATTGTGCTCAAATAAGCGATCTGAGCAATTTACTCTGTGAGCCACTCAAGTCGATTAAATCAAAGAAGCCAAACACTAATTATTGAAACCTTCTAAAATTCACAATTTCTTAACACATTTCCTTATCAAATCGCATTGTAAAATATAAAATGTACGCAAATTATATTAAATAAGGCGTCATAAAATGTATATGGACAATTTTACTTAGATTATATTATCAATAAAGTTATATTTTTCACATGTACGTTTTTTTCTTGATTTCTAAGTAATTATGCTATATCTTGGGATTTTTCTATATGATTAAAATTATATGTTCTATGCAAATAAATTTTCATTACTATGAGTATATTTACCTTTTGTGCTTAATATAGCTTGGAGGAGAGCAAATAGTGTACTGAAGAATCCCATCTCTTAAATAGGACTACACTCATGGACAAAACTTAAGAAAGTTGTACCTTTTAGTATATATATCAGGATTCAGACAATAACTCTGAAAGATATTTGATACACAGTAACCTTTATTGAAGACACACGAGATGACCAAGTGTGAACAAAATTGCGTGTCTCCAAAAAAAAAGATTACCGACGACATAAAATACTTTCTACTTCCTTAATTTTTTTTCATGAGTTTTTTAAAAATATCCTTTGTACACGTGGTTCAGGTCATGATAATCATGGTGGGTAGTTAGCGACTGCTTTTACTGTAGGTGCACCACATGTCTACACATGTGAAAAGCAGTTCAACTCCATGAGGGTAGTTAATGCTAGTGGTAATATAACAAAAAATGTTCCTCATAGTTATCTTTCAGTATATTTCATATTACAGTAAAGCCTCCATAGGGGGGTAGACACTCCAGCTAGCGTATATCTCTATACAAAGGACAGTTTTCATTCCTAAACTTGCCATTTTGACCATTTAACTGCTCTCTTATAAGAGGACACTCTTTCTACATATAAGTCATACTTTGCTCTGTAACTAGGTGTCCTTTAGAGAGACAGAGGGGTCTTTGCTGTTTTCAAAACTATTTAATATTGAAAAAATTACGACACATTTTAAAAATATTTCTTTTAATAATTGAAAACTTTCTCTGTTTTTACATAGCTTATATTTAATGATTTAAAAAAAGTATTAGGAGTGCATGTCTAATCAGTGATAACCCCTCTCTGCGGTTGCGGCAGTTAAATCTCAAACTCGACTCATTGTATGAGGATCATGGTCATATATTACAGTATTTACCTGTCGCAAAAAGAACCATTTCAAGAATATAAGAAATAGAAGCACACACACAAAAGCCTTTATTAAGACACACAGGTCTTACAGAGGATTCTCCTTGGGGTTACAAGACGGAGAAACCTATGAAAGTGGGAAATAAAAAATAGAGAAAGATTATATACATATGGTAAATATATACAGATTATAAGAAAGAATAAAAAAATAAGAAAAAAAAAATTGGAAATATGGATGGGAGAAGTGGAGAGCGAAAAGAGGAAAGAAAACAGGCGATAAGAAATAGAAGCATTAAAACACGAAAGTTTCTTTTAAACATAGACAAACTTCTGTCCGTACTGCGATGAAACAATATCGTAGCAAGGAGAGTAGAATATAGATAAAACTTTGGCACACAATATAGAGTTAGGTTCACTTCTTTATCTCTTTCTTACTTTGCTTCTTGGATCCTGCAGTCGAGTCTTTTGTAAGACTTTGGGTCTTAATGGGGGCTTTTGTTGTTATGTTGTATATATATGTGTGTATGTATATATCATACTTACATAATCTTTCTTTTTCTTCTTTTGTATATTCCCCACTTTCACAGGCCTATCTCTCTTGTAATCTTGGGGAGAATCCTCTATAAGACCAGTGTGTCTTAATAAAGGCTTTTGTGTGTGTGTCTGTGAGTTAGGTCTGGAAGGAACCATTTTCACAATTCAATATCCATAATGTACAATATCTATAATTAACCTAATATTCAAGAGCAGGAAATTATGAAAATATTGTTTAAAATTGGGGTAATATTTATAGCAAATTTTGGTACCTGCCATGCTTCCACAGCGCAAAAGTCATGTAATTAACTGCCACAAGTTAATGAGCCATTATTGCTACATCAACCGCCAGCTTTAGGTTTATTATTTGTTGATGGCCGATTCTAAGACAGAGAAAATAAGCGAAAGTTTTTATTCAAAGATTAAAGTGAAATTTTTCATTATGTAAATTCCAATTTTTGTTCCAAGCAAAAGTAATTGCTCGGAGTCCAAGAATGTCACAAGCAATCGAAATAAGGTTTCTTTAACTATTGATGAACTGACCGTCACTACTGTCACAAGATTGGACATTAGAGACGCAATTTGCGAAAAAGATTATCTGATGGAAAAAACAAATTTATAATTATCCTCAAACTTAAAAAGAAAACCAAGTGATTTTAGGTTTATTCTGCATGTCTACCAAGTAAAAATCTAAATGATATTTGGTAGGGCGACAGCGGTGTAAACTGTAGTGACTTTTTGACATGAATGTTTCAAGACCTACACGCCATTCTCCTGTGTCATACAATCTACCTGGGAAACAACACGACCCTGCTTAAATAAGGTTCTGTCGTCATCGAGATTCAAGCATACGTCAATAGTTCAGCACGTACATAATAAAGGAACTCTACTCGTTGTTAATAAAATGAAAAATCGGCCTTCTAGCGTCAACAAGAAAAGGATATAGCGTTAAAGCAAAGTGCGACAAACTACAGATCACTAAATATCTATTAGATCTTAAAGGTAACGAACTAATAGCCGTGATGGCCTCTACTAGATGCTCTTCAAGGTACCATTATAATCTCAATGTTACATCACCATCTAGAACAAACTCCACATGTGACATGAGATAAATATCTACAAAATGTAAAATATGCACATTTTTAAATTTAACACTATAAAATATTGTGTTACAATGCTCTCTCCCCCCAAAAAAAGCTGTTCCATAGCTTTATGGCGACCCCACGTCTTCTCTCCATCCCCATTCTTCTCCCCAAACACACAACGCTGTCCGTCCCTGACAAGTCTTCTTCTTCCCGTTCTGATGGTTCGTGGTAAGACTTCATCATGAGAATGTGGACGATGCCGCACCCCTTCAGTCGTCTGCCTTTCTCGAGGACATGTTCTTGGTGACCTTATAAGGATCGAAGTACTTAGAAGTTTCTCAGAGTCCTAAACGGTGGATGGGGTAAATGTCCACACTAGATCTCCTGGTTTGTAGTCGTCTCTCTATGTCTAGCGTCGTAATTCAATTTGTTGGCCTCCTGGGCCTTAAAGATGTGATGTCAGGCTATTCGTCACGCTTCTTCCGTTCTGGCTGCCCCAGATTAAATGAATTCTTCTCCATCGGACAAGTCACTGTAGGTAAAGATAGTGTAGAGCAAGCATGTCAAACTCAAATCCTAACACGGGCCAAATAAAAAAGTAATAAGATTATGTGGGCCGCAAAAAAAGAAAACAAGTAATTAAATTTTTATAGTAACATTTATGTAGGTTTATTTTAAAAAATACTAATAAGAAAAAAGAAAGTAAAGTTAATATTTTCTCCCTGATATTTGGCATCTCTTTTCTGCTACCATCTTTCCTACTTCGGGGGAAATCTTGTTCGCAGTGATTAATTTTAAAACTGACCCAAGGTGAACGTCAGTAATTCTCGATCTGATTGGAGACTTATTTCCTTTCATAAGTGAAAATAACTGCTCGCACACCGATAAGTACTTCCAAACATGGACATAATTTCATATGCTAATTTTCGAGTGTTTTCAAATCTGGCTGGCAAATATTTGTAAAATTCAGAAACGCCAACTTCAATGAATTTTGCCTTTAAATCTGAATCGCACTGGATATCTATTACCTCCATTTGCATATGATTAGGTACTGATTCTATATTTATCGAGAAAATCGAAGAAAACAAAGTAAACTTGCCTTCCAAAGATTTGAAATCAGAAAACCTTGTTTCAAATTCATTTCTAAGACTTAAAAATTTTTCCGCATATTTTTGATAGGATGCAGTTTCACCTAAACTTGATTTGTACATGTTGCATGTCGGAAAGTGCATTAAATCTTCGTTTTTCAACTGCTTTTCCCAAAGAACTAGCTTACATTTGAATGCATTAACTTGGTCACACATGTTGGTAATGATCTGATCCTTCCCTTGCAGTTTCAAATTTAAATCTGACAAGTGTTTTGTTATGTCAACCATGAAGGAAAAATCTTGCAACCATACTTGATCAGAAAACAAAGTGATGTCTTGATTCATGGTTATTAAAAACTGACATATTTCTTCTTTCAAGTCCCAAAATTGTTTGAGAACCTTGGAGCATGATAGCCAACGTACCTCGGTATAGTATGATAAACCTGAATATTCGCTTTCTAATTCAGTTAAGAACAGAGAGAACTGTCGCTGATTTAAACCTCGAGATCTTATGAAATTGATGAATTTTTTGATAGGTGTCAACACATTTTCCATTTTTATTACCTTCGTACATAATACTTCCTGATGTATAATGCAATGCGTATGATGAATATTGGAACCATCAGAAAGCCTATCGCGAGTGGTAGCATGAGATCACGCGCATATTTTAAAAGTTAATAAACTATGTTTCTTTCTTTACCGTAGAACCTTTAAATTGGCCTTTGTCGTTAATTAAACAAACATAACAAAGTGGCGACGAGGATTCAAGGAAAGTGAGAAAATTTTTTTAATTGATTTTTTTTTTGAATGTAAACAAATAATTCAAGATGGCTGCCGGTAAACTCATCCCGTTCCTGCAAGATGGCATCCAAAGCATAGACTTTGACGAATATGTTCGTTATTTCAACAACTACATGATTGCTGAGGATAAACTAAATGTGGAAGAAAACAGAAAAATTGCTATCTTCTTGAACAATGTTGGAGCTGAAGCACAACGGCAATATTACACGTTGCCCAAGGCCAGTACTGTCACTTCCTTAAGTGAAGCTATTGATCTTCTAAGGCAGAGATATGTTGTTAAATCTCGCCCCTGGATAATCAGGATGAAGTTTAATGATCGAAGACAATTACAAGGCGAGACAATCGCTGACTACATATCGGCACTACGCGCGCTGGCTAAAGACTGTGCCTATGGTTCTATGGAAGACGAATTGATTCGGGATCGGTTCTTTGTCGGAACCAAAATCAAGCAACTACGGGATCGGCTTCTAGTGGAGACTACGGACTTAAACCTGGATCAAGTGGTGCAACTTGCTACTCAGTATGAGAAGGCCAGGGAGGACAACAAGATGTTCGATAATACGCCCGAAGGGATAAATAAGATCGCTGCTAATGATCGCCGCACTGAACCTAATCTTCGGGAGCGCAAAAAGATCTCGATAAACTTCAAGTGTCTGCGCTGTGAAGGTAAACATAAAGCTACAAGTCCTGATTGTCCTGCTAAGGATGTAAAGTGTCACCAGTGCCTGAAGGTAGGGCATTTTAAAAAAAGTATTGTTTATCTAAGTTTTCAGTTAAGAACATTACAATGGCACAATGTAACCAACCAATTCATCAGCCTTCAAAGCTTGAAATGGACTTGAATGTTAATGGTGGAACAAGTAATGTTCTTATAAAGTTCCTAGTTGACACAGGATCCTCAGTGCCATTGATTCCAGAGAGTTTGTACACCAAATACATTGAAAAAATTAAATTAAACCCAGCTTCGGTAGCACTGAAAAGCTATACGCAGCAAGCTATTGACGTACTTGGTGACCTTCCCGCTAAATTTAAGCATGGTAACACTGTTGTACATACGCTCTTACATGTTGTTAGAGCTGACTCACCTATTTTGGGATTGGAGTTATTTAATAAACTCGGGCTTTCCATAAAGGATGGAGAAGTCAACCAAATCACTGAAAGTAGCAAGATTCTTGAAACTTTACCCTTCGCAAAGGACATTGAGTACAAAATCTTTGTTGATACGAGTGTACCGCCGGTACAACAAAAACTAAGGAGACTGCCACCAGTCCTTTTAGATGAAGTACACAAGGAAATTCAACGCCTGGTGAAAATGGACATCATTGAACCCATTGTTACATCTAAATGGATTTCACCCATTGTGGTCTCCAAAAATAAAGATGGCTCAATAAGGCTTTGCTTTGACCTAAGAGAACCGAACAAGGCTGTGATATTGGATGCCTACCCAATTCCACTAATTGAGGACATACTATCATCCTTGCACGGTTGTAAAGTTTTTACTAACTTGGATCTATCCCAGGCATACCACCAGATAAGACTTCACCCTGATAGCAGGTACCTCACTGCTTTTATTACTCATATGGGGATTTACCAGTTTAAAAGGTTGCCCTATGGCCTGAGCTCAGTACCAGGTGCTTTTCAAAGATATTTAAGTGAACTTCTGATGGACATTAAAGGTGTAAGTTTTTACCTCGATGATATAATAATTGGGGGTAGCAGTATGGAAGACCATGATAAAAAAGTTAAATCAAGTTCTGTCTAGACTTAGAGAAGTCAACCTTATGCTAAATGACGCAAAGTCAATTTACAGGCAGAAGTCCTTAAAATTTTTAGGGCACATAATTGATGATAATGGAGTTCATCTGGATGAGGAGTTGATGAAACCTCTCTTAGATGCCCCTCCTCCCAAAGATAAGTCAGGTCTTAGATCCTTAATCGGAATGATAAACTGGTTCCAGAAATACATCCCTAACAAAAGTACAATTATGGAACCTCTACAAAAGTTGCTTAAGAAAAGTGTTCGCTTTAAGTGGAGAGGAGAATATACAAAAGCTTTGCAAACAGTAAAGGACTCTCTTAAAAAGGGACAAGTACTTGCTCTATTTTGTCCAAAATTGCCTACGGTCATTACAACTGATGCATCTCATAGCGTCATAGGATGCGTAGTCTCACAGCTGTCAGAAAAGGGAGAGGAGCGCATTGTGGCGTGTGCCTCCAGAACACTTTCTGATGCTGAGAGGAAATACTCAATCGTTGAAAAAGAAGCCCTCGCTTGTGTGTGGGCTTGTGAAAAGTTTAGAAGATGGGTCTGGGGTCTGAAGTTCACATTGAGAACGGATCAATCCTCTCTAACGACATTGCTTTCAATTAAAGGCAACGATAGAGCAGGACTGAGAATTGCAAGATGGTCTGCAAGGCTCATGAACTTTGATTACAACCTCGAATACAAAAAGGGAAGAGATAGCGTATTACCTGATTATCTCTCCAGATCATTGCTATCATCCCATGAGGACTATGATGGTGAAGTTGAACTCATTGCATCGATCAATCAAGACATGTTGGCTATCAGTGAAGAAGAATTCCTGAGAGAATGTTCACTGTGCCCTGAAATTATTGCCTTAAAAGAGCAACTGATGAAACCATGGAGTAATAATGAATCTTCACAATTAAATAAGTACTTCAGATTAAGAAAGGATCTTTCAGTTCAGGAGAACCTGATCTTGAATGAAAAAGGAAAAATTCTAGTATCAGTATCTCTCCGAAATAAATTACTTTCCTTTGCTCATAAAGCTCATCAAGGAATTGTCAGAACTAAGCGAAGGTTAAGAGAAAGCTATTGGTGGCCTGGGATGGATAAAGACGTGGAAGACTTAGTAACCAATTGCTGGGTATGTAAGAACCACGACAAGAGACTAAAGTCTATTCGAGTCCCCATAACTCCTGTTGAAAGGCCAGCAAATCCCTGGACTAAACTTGGCCTGGATATAGTTGGACCCTTCATTGACACCGAGATTGGATTCAGGTTTGCTATAACTCTAATTGACTACACATTTAAATGACCCGAAGTCTTCTGTACGAAAGAGACTACCTCTAAAGTGATAATAAACTTTTTGAAAGAGGTTTTCTCTAGAGAGGGATTCCCACGTGAGATTGTCACCGACAATGGAACACCCTTTATCTCCGAGGAGTTTGAAGACTTCCTGGGGAGCAATGGCATTAAGCATATACGGACTGCTAACTACCACCCAGCTTGCAATGGAGAAATGGAAGACTTCAATAAAACTCTAAAGTCAACGGTCCTGACAGCACACCTACAGCATACAGAGGTTAAAAGAACGCTACAACTGTTCTTGAGAGAATACAGATCTACACCGCACACCGTTACGAAGCAAACACCTTCAGCAGTGCTCCATGGAAGAACTTTTAGAACTTTTTGGTGCACGTGTTCGATAAGGAAGTTAAAACAAAACCACCAGAGGAAGCTTGCCGTCAGGAAGACAAGAGCGACAGTGAAAGTAAAATCTGTAGTCCTAAACTACAAGTTGGAGATCAGGTAAAAGTCCAAGCGGGTGATCCCGTCATGAAAGGACGTTCCAAGTTTAGGGGCCCCGTTCACCATAACCAAACAACTGCGACCATTTACATTTGTGCTATCCGACGGTAAAGTGTGGAATGCCCGCAGACTGAGACTGTACCTAAAGTGTGCCGGGACCTACACCCGTCACCCGACATGAACTGGGAATACATCCTGCCCTACATTTGGATGACCACGCCAGCCAGGAGGAGTCTACCCCACCTCCTGACAGTTCTCCCATCGCTTCGCGACTACGGTCCAAGTGTTACAGGAAAGGGCGAAGATGTGATGTCGTGACGTCACCGGACGTGACGTAGCCGTCGCGCATGCGCGGGGGTAGAAGAAAAAAAGCCTATCGCGAGTGGTAGCATGAGACAACGCGCATATTTTATAAGTTAATAAACTATGTTTCTTTCTTCACCGTAGAACCTTTAAACTGGCCTTTGTCGTTAATTAAACAAACATAACATTCTCGTATAAATCAGCTCTCTTCTTTGTGGCTTTGCATAATGTCCGACCTTACCTCCGCTAAAAGCCGTGGTTTCTAATTTTCCTGTACCTCTCTGTGTGGATATTGGCTGGAAGTTCGGCCTGAAAATCTCGATTGGTTGACCTATCATCGGCCTTCGACGCACCAGGTAGGGCGAGGAGAGTCATTCCTTTCTAACATTTCTATTTCGGTAGAATCGTAAACGTTTTTATGTCCTGGTTTCTACGGCCATAATAGTACTTTTACGTCACACTTTTTTCGGCTATCTTTCTTCACGGTCGCCCCTTCGATCCTAGCAGTGTTTCGCGACATGCCCAGGCCGATTGCAATAAAAGCAAATCGGAATATAATCTCCAGTGTAGAACTTGGCTGTTTTATTTTATGTTCACAGTTCGAACTCACGTTTATTATTCTGTGGTCACTTGTTTGAACTCTTGGGCATTTAATATTCAGAGCCAACATATATATTCTTTCTGCTCTCCCACAAATTTCCTCTTCCAACTGTTTAGAAGAGATGGAACTATTCTTGCTCGCGACATTTATTTTTTCTTTGACTACTCTCTGAGAGTTTCAAAATACCTTTCAGACTTCTTCACTGATATCGGAGTTGACAAGTCTTAAAAATTGTGATTTTCCCATTATTTTATTGAATAGGTCTTCGATTCATCGACAATGACTACCTCTACATAGAGAAGTGTTTGGAAAATGCTTTCACCTATTCTCTTCATGAGGTGTGCCACTTTCTGCCATGGCGGGATTTACTTGGCGGCAGAAATTTAAGGCCTCTTGTATACAAGAACCAACCGATTCACTTACCCTCTGGGCACAGACTTTCAACTTGGCCTCCGCTCTTTTAATGAACTGTTACTTGTAACCGAGCATAATTATGGAGTTTATCCTGAAAGTTTTTCCATGACTCATAGTTTTTCCACATTTTCGAACCAGAATTTTTCGGTTACCTACAGAAATCATATCACATTTGCAAAGCACACACAGTCTTTTCATAGTTGTGTCTAGCAACTTCATCATGAGCCATTGGTGTGGACAGAGATTTTAGGCATAAGCATGTGAAGAAGGCTCTGACCTGAGCTTTTTCTGGTTTGACTCTTACCCTCATGTTTTATTGTCTCCTACAGTCAGTACGGCTTTTTCTCCAAGCTTCCATTTTAATCAACAGGGTTCTTATCCAACATCTCCACCAGATGTGAGGTGAATTCGCGGAACAAAGACGCCCACTCATTGATAAATTACAATTTAATATAAAGGCCAAGTAAGATAAATAAGTTAATATATGTGATTCAATACAGATTAAATATAACGAGAAAGAGAGAAAACAAAAGAAAATGTTTATTTAACGCTCAAAACAAAATCAACTGAAAATGATGCTTAAATAAATGAATATGTATCGAAAAGTTAACTATACATATTCAAAAATTTAACAATATACAAAAATATTGTATGTTAGAATATTTTAAGAAATCTAAATTTAATCCTCGCGCGCCCACGTGGTGGTGTGTGCTTGAAAGGTTTCCAAAATAAATATTTTTTGAATAAATTTCAAATTACCTATTTTATAAATTTGGTATAATAAATTGCGTGATATTTTATTATTGATATTTAAACATTTGCCGAAACTCAAAATATGCAATAGTAATATTGTGAAACTCATTTCTATATCTTAATTTTTATAAAACAACAGGTACCTTTTTTTTTTTAAATAACATACATAGAGGCAGAAAAATATATTAGAAGCATAAATATTGAAGGAAAATGAAAATGTAACAGTTCAACACCATTAAGAGAGAGAATGTGTGTTATAATTTAATTACAATCTAGTTCTCTCTCTTAAAATTTGTAATTTTGAAATTGCTTCGAAATCAAATTTTGTTTAATAATTTAAACGAGTTGTTAGAAGAGACCAAAGGTAAATGTGTGTGCGATAGGTTATTTTTATTTTAGAATAAAGAAACTCGTCGCGTTTTTTCCTTTGGTCGTCTCTAATGATGATATTCTGCGATTCCTTCTCTATTTTAATTTTTAAAAAACGAGTATTAAAAAAATACATTAAAATAATTAACTCTTTGTAACTATATATATAGGTTTGTTATATAATTAAGAAAACTATCAGTTGTGAGATATCTAGCATTCAAAAACTCTAATAAGATTTACTTTTATTTTCTAAAAATAATTTGCAGACGAAATTTTTTTATTTTTTATTTTTTGTTCTCATAAATCTACTATTAAAAGAAAAAAAGAAGAAAATAATGAAAATTCAAAACCAATTTTAATTATAGTATTTTTATTTGATTTATTCAAAATTAAATTTAACAGCCGTTACAGAAAGGACGCTCTCTATAGTTAGAAGGAACTAATTTTTTTTTAGACTTGGAAACGTCATCATATCACGTGACCGAGTGTTTGTATGCTTTGATTTATGGGATATAAATGGCGAACCTAGAAGTTAAAAGTCTAAATTCTTGCTTTATAGAAAACCCGTTATATTAATAAAATGTGGTTCTCAGTAAATCTCCAAATTTGAAATTTTCATCTATAACTTTATGAATTTAAGGTAAACAAGCGAATTTGACAAATTACCTGATCAACACTTTTTAACATCAAACTTACGTGTCCTAATTTATTTATACAAAATATATTATCATAAAATAAGGAGATATCAATATTATTTAATATTTAATTTTAGCGCATTTTAACCAAAGGACGCGATCATACGTCAGAGCATATACTTGTCAGGAGTTCACATGACTTATTTCTTAATAATATATTTATAAGAAAAAAAATACTTGTCATTATACAAAGTTTTACTCCTTATATTAAAATAAAAAGAGTTTAATTTATTACTCAGAATTTGACACAGTATAAACAATGTTTTTATCAAACACATTTTCATAATGAAGTTAGAATATATCATTCCATTATAAATGTTAATACCTAAGAAGTTATATATTGTATAGATTAAAGAAAACAGCATAATTTCTCATTGAATTTTCATTCCTATGTATGTTTAAATACATTATAATGTCATTTCTATAATATCAGCTGATCATGATGCCTAGTTGTTTACATCTGCATTTCCATTTTTTAGGTATTCAAAACTAACACATTTCTTAAATTTACCATCATTTATAAAAGACATTACTGCACTGCTTATAAATATTTATTTTGAACTTTCTATTTTATAAAAATGTGTTGATTGATGAAGTGTATTGAAACAATATAAACAGCCAATTTCTTATTCTTCAAAATTATAGGTTTGCATTCAATTGAATATTTTACAAATGGTATTGAATAGCTGTAATTATTTTTTGCATCTTTTTGAGAAAGAACTAACTTTTTAAAAACACCAAAGTCTTTAAGCCTAAACTTTTACCCTAAAAAAATTATAGGCCAACTAAACTATAGAGAAAAATCAAAAGCGTCTGCTATTAAGTAAGACATAATGTGCACAGAATTTCTTATCCTTATTAAGGGCATTCTACTTCACCCAGTCATGATGGTTGTCAAGTCTAAAGCTCTACAAGCTTGATACCCTAATATGATTGAGTGGAGATAAGACTTATCCTAATTTAGTCTTATCATTATGACCACTGTCTTATTCTTTTCTCTGTAAAAGTGGGAAAATGCTATTATTTAAATGTCATACTATTAAGGTTTTCCTTGATATAAGATTTTGTAAAAGGTTTATTAATATTATAACCCTTTGAATTAGTAATCAAATGGTAATGTAAGTTTGTGGAACATACACTCATGGACAAAACTTAAGGAAGTTTTATATTTTGATGTCGCTGGTCACCTATTATTTTTAAAGAGACAGAGGCAAACTTATTCCCACTTGGTTATCTCATGTGTCTTCAATAAAGGTCACTGTAATATCTTTCAGAGTTATTGTCTGAATCTCAATATACATGCTAAAAGGCAAAACTTCCTTAAGTTCTGTCCATTCTATATACAGTTACGAGCGTCATGCGTGCGTTCTTCATCTCTGTCACCGTTTGCTTTTTTTTTGGAATGGCGCTCTCCTATTGGTTCTCTACGATGGCGCCGCCAATGCGCGAGACACTTCTGTCACCGTTTGCTTTTGGTTCAGTGGTAGAATGCTCGCCTGCCACGCGGGCGCCCCGGGTTCGATTCCCGGCCGATGCATTTTTTTTTTTTACAATTTTTAAAACTCATATATTATAGTGGCGGGCGCCCCGGGTTCGATTCCCGGCCGATGCATTTTTTTTTTTTTTACAATTTTTAAAACTCATTTATATATTATACAAGAATGACATCCACGGCGCCAATTTATAATTGTAACGAATAGTATTTTAATTAAAGCATTTAACCAGGTAAACCCCGGGCGTTGCCCGGGTCATTCAGCTAGTGAGTGTATATTGGTTATCTCATGTGTCTTCAATAAAGGTCACTGCAATATCTTTCAGAGTTATTTTGTCTGAACCTCGATGTACATGCTAGAAGGCAAAACTTCCTTAAGTTTTGTCTATGAGTGTATATTGGGTATCTCATGTGTCTTCAATAAAGGTCACTGTAATATCTTTCAGAGTTATTGTCTGAATCTCGATGTACATGCTAGAAGGCAAAACTTCCTTAAGTTTTGTCTATGAGTGTATATTGGTTATCTCATGTGTCTTCAATAAAGGTCACTGTAATATCTTTCAGAGTTATTGTCTGAATCTCGATATACATGCTAAAAGGTACAACTTTCTTAAGTTCTGTCTATGAGTGTATATTGTTTATCTCATGTGTCTTCAATAAAGGTCACTGTAATATCTTTCAGAGTTATTGTCTGAATCTTGATATACATGATAGAAGGCACAACTTCCTTAAGTTTTGTCTATGAGTGTATATTGGTTATCTCATGTGTCTTCAATAAAGGTCACTGTAATATCTTTCAGAGTTATTGTCTGAATCTCGATATACATGCTAGAAGGCACAACTTCCTTAAGTTTTGTCTATGAGTGTATATTGGTTATCTCATGTGTCTTCAATAAAGGTCACTGTAATATCTTTCAGAGTTATTGTCTGAATCTCAATATACATGCTAGAAGGTACAACTTCCTTAAGTTTTGTCTATGAGTGTATATTGGTTATCTCATGTGTCTTCAATAAAGGTCACTGTAATATCTTTCAGAGTTATTGTCTGAATCTCAATATACATGCTAGAAGGTACAACTTCCTTAAGTTTTGTCTATGAGTGTATATTGGTTATCTCATGTGTCTTCAATAAAGGTCACTGTAATATCTTTCAGAGTTATTGTCTGAATCTCAATATACATGCTAGAAGGTACAACTTCCTTAAGTTTTGTCTATGAGTAGATATGTTAGATTCTGAGGATTATCAGGAGATTGTGTAGAGACTTGAGGGAAGCATCTTGAAGAATGAAGGGAGACTTAGGAAAAAAGAGAATTGGCTCAAAAATCTGATAGAATTTCCTTTCACAACAATAACTTGTCACACATGCAGCAGATAAATTCAAGAATATTTACACAGTAACAAATTTTGCCAAAGCATTCATTAAACTGTCACATATGCAACAAAGAAATTTGAATATCTCCAACCTCCATACTTATTTATTTCTTCAATATAAAAAAAATAAGATGACAGTAAATTGGTCTTTAGCAACAACACTTTAAAACATGATAAACAAAACTTTGTGTGATGTTTCTTAATAGAGCCCAAATTCGGCTTAAACATCTGGCCAGCGAGTTCACACATGCCAACCAATCACAGCAGTCCGTGCCGCAGAGTGGCCCAGCGTGTTTGTCGGACCACTGCCCTGGGAAATCACATCACCTAGGTGGGAGGCAGCCAATCAGCAAGCAAATATCCTGGACGCCATATTCACATACATACATACATATATAAACTGATTAAGGCATACCATAGAGATTGTTATTTTAGTTAGTGGTCATCAAGTTTGACTTTTGGTTCTATTCATCAATTTGACCTGTTGTCACACTTGCAGCTCACATCCAGTAGCTTCCTTCCCAGCCAGCTCCTTCTTCTCTTCCTTCAATGTTTCCTAACATCTTTTCAACTTCATTTACTCTCATGCAAATGATGTAGGTCATTCTTGGTTCTAGAGATCTACTAGGATTAAAGGATCTACTAAGATTTAAATATTTTGACTTTTTAAAAATCTGTTCGTGGTACTAACCTTCTTCATGCCTACATTTCAAAAGCATCAATTATTTTCTCCTTCTTTTCTGAGAATCCAGCTCTCCTAGTGATTGTACTTCTGGTTAATAAATAAAGTATTTTTTTAAATGGATAAAGTGAACAGTGTGCAGTGAGTGATCGAGACAGTAATAAAGGGTAGTACTAAACATTAAGAGAATGTTTGGAGAGAATCTATTTACATACACAGTTAAACCTGTCTATAGTGCCCCCTCTCTATAGCGCCCGATTTTAAATACGTAGTACGATGCGATTTACATTAAAAGTGACCTGTCTCTAGCACCCCCTCTCTATAGCTCCTTATTTTGGTGAGTCCCAAGAGGGGGCGCTATAGACAGGTTTAACTGTATATACCAGCATCTCTACAATACCTACAGCACCAGATATGACATCAAAGAGAGATAGAGAGATCTTTAATTCATAAAAAATGACTTTAATAATAATTATAAAATGAAAGGATTTAAAAGCACGAGAGAGAGAGAGAGAGAGAGAATGTTTCTTTTATACAAAATACAAACTTCTACTGTCCTTACTGCGAGGAAAAAATATATTGGGAGGGCTTGGCTCATCAGTGGTGAACCCTCCCAGTGGTTTGCCAATGGGTTTGCACTGGGAGGGTTCACCACTGATGAGCCAAGCCCTCCCAATATATTTTTTTCCTCGCAGTAAGGACAGTAGAAGTTTGTATTTTGTATAAAAGAAACATTCATGTTTTTAAATCCTTTCATTTTATATGTATAGATGGCTTTGAGTCAATAATAAGTATTCTCTCATACATGGAAACCCTCTCTCTCTTTGTTATTAAAGTCAATACGATATTTAAAGATATTATAGCCAGAGGATATAAAGAATTTTGAGTCTTGGGTCATATTTCAGATTACAGTGGAATCTTGTTATATGCCTTCTTCTTCTTCTTTATAATAGCAACTTGGTTATAGCATCATAATTTTAACTCCCATTTTATTTTATATTGGTTATAACAACTTAAAATCTCTCTTGTTCCCAGGTGATGTTGTTATAGCAAGGTTTGACTGTAGTTAGTAATACGATTTCTAACTAATAGAATTAGAATGGGATTTTCTGGACCAGTCTTGATATTATATCTAGTAGGGCTTATATCATTTGATGACTATAACATCAAAACATAATAAGATTAAATAATAAAAAAAGAAACATTGATGATTTCTTTCTCAAATAAAGAATTCTTATGAAATAAGTAGATATATGCAGTAGAACCTCCATGAGAGGACACTCACGCTAGAGGACACCTCTCTTTAAAGGACAGTTTTCATTTGCAAAATTACCATTCTTAATATCTAGCAACTCTCCGGTAAGAGAACACCTCTCCCTAAAGGACACCTTGGCTCTGCAATTAGGTGTTGTCCTTTACAGGGAGGTAGTTCTACTGTATATGAAATATTGACAGTGAGTCCTAAGATGTCCTGTGTCTCAGTGCCCACCGTGGGGAGACTAATAATGTTAGAGTCCCCAGACTGGGAGGTCCCCCCCACATCTGCCCCGACCTCTGATTTAACCCTGAGATCCTGTAATATCTCTCTTCTACTCCCAGCTACCCAGAGTTTGGTCCCAACCTGGACTCTTTGTGTCCAGAGCTCCCTGGATGAGGCTAAGATGTCTCCCAAGAAGAGGGTAGATACCTTAGAAAAAGGTAGCTTTATTTTTTCCCCCTTCTTTTATTTTTCCATATTTGCTTGAATACCTTCACACCCTGCCTTATATATGTATCTCCCTTGGGATCCTGGTTATGCTGCCATAATGGTTGAGGATGATCGCCATTCCCCTTATGCGGTAGTGTTTTGAGCCATCTTGTACACGGCAGTATATATACAGTAGAACCTTCTAGGACACCTAATTGCAGAGCCAAAGTGTCCTTTAGGGAGAAGTGTCCTCTTACCGGAGAGTTGCTAAATAGTAAAAATGGTAATTTTGCAAATGAAAACTCTCCTTTGTAGAGAGATGTCCTCTAAAGCGAGGTTCTATTGTACCAAGATTGGAATGATACATCTTTTCCCCGCCCTCTCCTTATTT
Source organism: Cordylochernes scorpioides (assembly GCA_030710605.1). Lineage (NCBI taxonomy): Eukaryota > Metazoa > Arthropoda > Arachnida > Pseudoscorpiones > Chernetidae > Cordylochernes > Cordylochernes scorpioides. Next base: position 200,400,384 of record CP092863.1, on the reverse strand, counting down.
CTTCTACCTTGCTTGGAAAGAAAAATACCTATACATATATTGGATTTTTATTTAAATGATTCACTACTGCCCCCTTACTGTGGTGAACCCTGGCAATCATTGCAGTAAGGACAGTAGGTTATATTTTAGTTCATAAATAGCTCAGTGCTTATATCACAGAGTGTTGAAAACAATCAAAATCAAGGCTAACTGGGAGCATTGCTACCATCAATCAAACTTGTGATTAAGTCGACACTCTAGTGTGGTGATAGATTGCGGCATGGTACTTGCAAAATTATTTTTAGATATTTATATAGCTACGAGTTTAAGAGATAAAAATCTGGCTTCTACACAAGGGTGGACAATACCTCAGAGCAGCTAAAGACCGGGTTAAGTCCCCATCCTAATATGGAGGAGGACACTCACTTGCCCTCCAAGTTGGAAATGGCTTCTATAGACTGATTAACCTACTATACAACAAATGAAAACATTAAGACGTGAGTGTTTCTTTTCACAAAAATCAAACTTTTACTATCCTTACTAGATGAAAAAAATATTGGGAGGGCTTGGCTCATCAGTGGTGAACCCTCCCAGCAGTTTCGCCAATTTTTCATCTACCATACCGCTTCTTTAGAGCTCTAAAAGGTGGCATGCTATTGCTTTGTATTAGCCTACTATTATCTCAATGGTGTATGGATGACATAGGAAAACCACCACTCCAACATTTTACCACTAGATTGATTTAATAAACCTTTCTAGTTATTTATTTACAATGTTTCACTGTGACCTGCTGTCATCCTTTTCAAGGAAAACAAAACTTACAATGTTTACATTGGATAATTTATGTAGATATTTATATACACGTAGTGCATTGATATTTCTAATACGTTTTGAACTGGAAAAGAAAAAATAAATGTAACAATTTTTTTAGCAAAAAATTTACAAAAAAATATATATTAAAAAGAATGTGAATGTTTTTTAATGCCATTTTGAAAGCTTTGCAATCCATTTTCTTTTTTTATAATTTTGATCTAATTTTTCTTAATAAAATATGTTAAATTTATTTTTGCTTTTCCACAGTGTTCAATATATTAGAAATATCGATAAGTTGCACATTCTACACTTGTATCAATATCTTCATAAATCCTCAAATATAAACATTGTAAGTTTTATAAAAACATAGGGTGTCTCTCCTGTCAAAATAAACGTCAAAACTAGACACCAACTATTGACCGTTGCTGCAAACTATCGGCCTCGGGTCGGTGACAAAACCACAACACCAGCTTTGACAAACTGAGAAGCATCCACCTGGAGATATAAGTTTTGTTTTGTTTTCCTAGAAAAGGATGACAGCTGGTCACTGTGAAACTTTGGAGATAAATAATTTAAAAGGTTGTAGTATTTATTTATATTATATATTTATATACAGTTAAACCTGTCTATAGTGCCCCCTCTTGGGACTCACCAAAATAGGGTGCTATAGAGAGGGGGTGCTATAGACAGATCACTTTTAATGTAAATCGCATCGTACTACGTATTGAAAATCGGGCGCTATTTAGAGAGGCCACTATAGGTAGGTTTAACTGTATATGTTTAAATATAAATACTACAACCTTTTAAATTATTTATCTCCAATGTTTCACAGTGACCAGCTGTCATCCTTTTTCAAGGAAAACAAAACATATTCAGGTGGATGCTTCTTAGTTTGTCAAAGCTGGTGTTGTGGCTTTATCACTGACCCGAGGCGGATAGTTCGCAGAGAATTATAAAATTCTCCAACTTGTGCAAAGAATTGTTCATTTTCTATTCTAGATTGAGTGACTTGGAGTAGTCTAATTGAGGAGGCACACCCTTATTTGGTCTAGCTCTCTCTCACCTGAATAATAATGATAATAAATAACAATGAAATATAAAGAAGTTGCTGTTTCAGAATTCCTCAAGGTTGTGGCCCAATGATTTTCCATTTTTGCCAACCGTGATCTGGGGATTGAATCGCGGATTAGATATATATATGTCATAAAAAAAGACGTATTCTAATTACGTTAACAATTCATGCAGTCGTGGATGGTAAAAATGAATGATAACTTTTGTCCCAAAAAATATTATTTTTTGATTATTTTTTAAAGCAAACAGTTTTTTGCATACATACAACTAACAATGTTATTATCTATTTTCAATAAAAAATAAAATTAGGTTATATTCCTTTTGTTAAGGATTCCTTTTCATTTTAAAATTTAACTCTGTGATTATAGAATTTTAATTATTTTATGAATAATAAAAATAATATTTTTATTATTTCATATATATTTATATCTTTAAAAAATTCTCCAATGGCCCTCAATTCTAGCATAAGTCCAGCCTACCAGTGAATGCCAGTAACCAAACGGGTTCCGACATCTTGTAAGAGCAAAGTACTTCTACATGTGGTGGTGTACCTAACAGTAAAGTGGCACAAAACCCTACCCACCTCCTGGCCTGGACCATGTGTATGTGGAATAAGTAAAAGAAATGCTCTTTGTACTTTTGATATTCCTCAGTGATGTTTTGTGTCTTTCTACCTCATATAGCTGCCAACAGAGCCAACCTTCCATAGAAGACTAGCTACAAACAAACCACAGATATATTCCTGGTCCCTCTTATTGAGGGTAATGTGTCTGTCTGGTTCTTTCCCCAGTTCAAAGGGCTCAGAATAAATTTGATGCTCTAGGCACATTTTTTTGTGTTTTTTAAATTAGAATGATCTTTTTTTGCCTTTCTCTTGTGAATTTGTTTGAATTGTAATATGCATACTGTATTTTTTAAAAATTATCTCATAGATAAAATGCATACTGTATAAATCTCTTTAATTCAACCAATTTTTCAAATCCCAATCAGGCTATTTACTTTAACTGACTAGAAGGCACAATTTGGATTATTCTATATACAGTTACGAGCATCATTCCTAATCAGTCATCAGCCTCTGTCACGGTTTGCCGGCGCCCTCCTATTGGTCGGCTACGATCATGTGTCATCGTTTGCTGCGCCACCACGTGGCGCGACGGTGACCTTGAGTGATGTAATGACAGGGTAGGAACAAGAAATCACTTGCTATCATTATCATATCATTTTATGTATATATCAGATTTAAAATATATTCATACAAAAAATCTAAATAATACAATTTTCAAATATCGTTGTGAAAATTTACATTTTTATTTTTGTATTTTAAAAACACACAAAGATTGAAGCGGGACGTTTCAAAAGAGTGCCATCCACGACGCCAATTAATAATGGTAAAGAATAGTATTTTAATAAAACATTTAATCGGGTAAAACCCGGGTGTTGCCCGGGTCATTCGGCTAGTAGATTATAAACACAAGGTGATAAGACCAAATCCAAATAAATAAATAAATAATGTGTTATTTGGATTTGATCTTATTATCCTGTTTAATTGACTATAATTCAACACCAACTTTAATTCAACTGAAAATTCTTATTCTTTGGGGTGTTGAATTAACCCTTCATGTTCTGCGCATGCATTTGCTTATGTAAACGTAGAGGTTGCTGTCTACTTCGCACGTAATATGATCTTCTCACGCTCCTCCCCTTAAATCTCCATAATATCAAATATAATTGAAAATATCTTGTTTTACAAATGGAAATATGTTTATCAGTGCATAAAATAATTAAAAGACACAAAAAGCGATATTTATTCATATCTCAATGAAGTATGGTATTTCCAAAAACAATCACTCAAAAGGAAGAACTGGTTTGTCATTACAGGCTTAGCAATGAAAACCTGTTTTTTTCTTCCACCAGGTGTGGATTGAGAAGAAAAGACTTTGCAATCTTTGATAGGCTTGACGTTAGCATTGTGGAACTGATTGTCCATTCTTTCCAAGTTTTCTGAAATTGAAGCTTTCATATGTTTTGGACATTCTTTCTGCCATGGTTCCATAAAATTCCACCAAATGTTTGCAGTATTTTTCATGACTGATTGGCCTTATCCCCCCCCCCCCCCTTTTTTTTTTTTTCATGTTCTGGCTGTATATGATGTATGAGTTAACAATAGTCACTTCTAGGCCCCAGAAAATTATTTTATTCCATTTTACAGTTTTTCTGAGAAAGTTGTATGTTGCACAATAGTGGTTAGCAACATTCACACATTCCATATTAGAAGTGTAGTCTATAATGACAGTTGGCTTCTGAATTTCTTCTGAACCACGTCTAGTTTTCCTTGTGACTATAGCTGTGTGGAAGGAAAAGACAAGACCATACATTTGTCCTTCTAACAGAGTGAAACTACGTTTTTGTTTCTGTAGGCAAGAGTTTGCCCACTGAAAGTCTGGGTTTTTCAGTTTCTGTGGCATATCTTGTCAGTTTGGCATAATAGTCCCAGTTAGGTAACTCTGCATTCTAGAAAGTTCTTCAATAAGGGTGAAATCTATCAATATAAGGGGGATCAATCTGTAAAAATATGAAAACTAATTTTTATTGGATGTGGATTTTGCTGGAGCATAGTAAGGAGATGAATCACAGTCCTTGATATAAATGACAGGTTGTATTAGAGATGGTGTTACTGCCTAGATATGGCATAAAGGAATAGATTTAACCTATTTTGGAAGCAGCTAAAACATGTATATAACAACCCTATTTGGTAAGCTTTTGTTGGTTATAGGTTCTGAACTTGGTTCTTCTCTCGAAACTTACTTTTGCTTCATCAATTTCAAGATTTTGAGCCACAGGAAACAATTCTAAACATTTTTGATTCAAAAAGCCCATAAAATGTTTATTTTTTGAGCTCTTGAGGCAATCAGCCTAAGATCAGGTGTACTGACGGAGCATAAAATACATTGCTTGAAACAATTTTTTTTCTGACAATTGCTGAAAAAAATGACATCTCTTTATAAATCTTTGAGATCAGTAGTCATCTATTGAGGGCAAAGGTAGAATTCCCATATTGAGAATGTAGCCAAGGAAGGCTAGAAATTCATTCAGTGATGTCAATCTAATCGCTGAAAAGAGATTTTTTTTAGATTTTAGTGTTTTTTTTTCCACGCATCTATTAGTTTCCTGGCAAATCATTTCACTGAATTGGCTGGTAAAAAAAAAAAGCTTGAAGTATTGAATTGGTGACCATGTAAGTTGGCTACCTGCGATGGGGCAGTGGTGGTGATCTGATTACCATCTTAGGGAAAATCAGACCAAACATCTTACTCTTCAAGATGTGTTGTCCTGACTCTTCAAATTCATAAATTTCTGTAGCTTGGGAACTAATATCAGTATCGGAAAGAACACTTTCAGTTGATGAATAATCGTCCATGAATAATTTGAATAGTCGATGAATAATTTGAATAGTCGATGAATAATTTGAATTCTAAGTTGGCGACTGTTTCATTATATATTTTCAGTTCACACTGGTTATCTTGTGCATAACAGTTTCCTGCCAGAAAATTGTAAATCTTATTACCATGTGTAAACTGCTACAAATATTTCTTAGGAATAAGAAAACTGTATGTTCCATCAATACTTCCTACTGTACATACCAACACTTCTATGATATTTTGTCATAAAATACACTAGAACTTCATTAATTCAATTAGCTAATTATGATTCAACCATTTACTACTAAGTCGGCCTGCCACTGAGTAGTGCTCCCAGTCTTAATGACAAAGGCAGACACATTCTACTAGACCCTAATATGATTGAGTGGAGATAAGGAAGAAGAAGAACCATTTACAAATCCCAGCCAGACTATCAACTTCAATTAATTACCTATAATTCAATATACCAACTCCAATTAAGAAAAAGGTAGCTCCTGATCATGCAACTAAGAGTTGCTGATGGCTTTTTTTTTTTTTTTTCTTATCCCTAGTACACGTGGTACAGGCCATGATAATCATGGTGGGTAGTTAGCGACTGCTTTTTACTGTAAGCGCACCACATGTCTACACATGTGAAAGCAGTTCGACTTTGCACTTACAAATGTGCCAGAGCCCTGTTTGGTTACTTGCACTCGCTGGTGGGGTTGGACTTTTGCAAGAATCGGGGGGCCATTGGAGCATTTTTTTTTAAACAGAAAAAAGTGTCCAATGCGGGGATCGAACCCGGGTCGTAGTGGTCGTAAACCAAACGGTTTAACCAGCCTTCCACCGACCCCCCAAATGGCTTTAATTCACTTACCTATAAACCAATACCAACTTTAATTCAATGGCTTATAATTCAATACCAACTTTAATTATCTCTCAACAGGAAGAACTTTGGTGTAAAGTTGGACTGTCTTCTTAAACCTTTTCCCTTAGTTAGAGAATTGACAAATATTCTTCACACAAGGAGAAGAAAACTCTTCAATTTCAAACCAATTAACCTTGAGGGCAAGCAATAAAAGAGAGAGAAAATTACCAACCTGTATTTATTCTTAAGGGGAGTCCCTTTATTTAGCCCCTAAGTCATTGGAGGGTTATGATGGCAATCACATGGCACTTCATGATGATATTCACCCCTTTTATAGCCTCATCATTCTAAGGTTCCTAGTTTTAGGTCCCAATTGTTTTAGCCATGATTACAACAGCAACATGGTTATAAAATCTTGGTGATCCTGTTATAAATATTATCTCTGTTGATAAAGCACAATTTGAATTATAGATTATAATAAAAGAAAATAAGACCTAATCCAAATAATTTATTAGTGTGTGACATTTCGGCAACAACATTGTCACCATCATCAGACAAAAGAATAAAACCGTTGTTGCCGAAATGTCACACACTAATAAATTATTTGTATTAGGACTTATTTTCTTTTATTATTATCTCTGTTATTAATTAAGAAAAAGGCATGGGCAAAGGATGCAAAGGAGATGCCTTTTTCTTAATTTATGAGCCTTATCCCAGTACAATGTCACATTTGTGCTATTTTTTTTTCACATTCTGTTATTAATGACATTTTAAAAATGTATATGTGTTTTTCAGATAATCCTGCAAAGAAAAAGCGCCTCAAAAAGAATCCAATGCCAAAAAGTGAGTCATTTGTGGCTTCAGCTAAACCTTTCTTTTAGCTTACTGTTGTTGATGGTTCTTCAAAGCAAATTTATAAATTTGGTGGAGCAATATTTTGTTGACAATATTGAGGGGATGGTGAGCCAAGATGGTAGGCAGGAACTGGGGTTTAAACTCTCCTATTGAAGTAAGGTAATTTGACCAAATCCAAATAAATTAATAGTGTGTGACATTTCGGTAACAACGATGTTACCATCATCAGACAAAATAATAAATAAGAAAAAATATCACAGCATGTTCTTAAATAGTACTGTTATCAAGTGTGTAAACAAGATAACAGATACGAAGAAAATAGTTTTCTAAACTATTTTCTATAGTTAATAGTTTTCGTATAATCCTATAATAGTTCTATAGGTAATAGTTTCTAAAATATTTTCTCAAAATTAGAAGTGGAATAAAACCCTCTTTGATGATGGTAAAAATGCTGTTGCCGAAAAATCACACACTATTAATTTATTTGGATTTGGTCTTTTTTTTTGCTTATTCCTAGTACACATGGTATAGGCCATGATAATCATGGTGGATATAAGTTAGCGACTGCTTTTACTGTAATTGCATCACATGTCTACACATGTGAAAATCAATTAGGCTTTGCACTTACAAATGTTCCAGAGCCCCGTTTGGTTACTTGCACTCGCTGGTGGGGTTGGACTTTTGCAAGAATCGGGGGCCATTGGAGCATTTTTAAGATTGGTCTTATTACTTTGTGTTTATAATACAAATTGTGCCGTATCATTCTATTGAAGCAGTAATGGCCCAGTGATCCTTGCACAACCATAGCCCCTGCTATCTTCACCACTGACTGGTATTGCTGTTTAAGGATTTCCTGAACCATCTGTGTTGAACCATGAGTGTTCAGAAGGGGTACCATGGGCTGATAACATTTTGACTTACTTTCCCGGCGTTGTCAAAGTTGAACTCGTGATGAAGTAAAATGATGCAATTTCTTGTTTTGAGAGCATTTGTTAAAGCAATCTAAGTATACACCCAACACTGGGCCAGAACAAAATACAGTATAATGATAAGGCACAATTTGGATTATAGATTATAAACACAAGGTAATAAGACCAAATCCAAATAAATAAATAGTGTGTGACGTTTCAGTAACAGCGTTTTTACCATCTTCAGACTTCTCATTCAGTACTTTTGTCTGAAGATGGTAACAACGCTGTTACCGAAACGTCACACATTATTTATTTATTTGGGTTTGGTCTTATTACCTTGTGTTTAAAATACAGTATAGTTTATTCTTTATATTTTAGATTAATTCAACTGACTATAATTCTGCATTTAACTTAATTCAACCATTTTTCAAATCCCAATCAACCCCTATTTACTTTACCAGCTATAATTCAACACCCCCTTAAATTTTGACAACCAAATGCCCTAGAAAAATGTCCACTAGCAGTCAATGTTGCAATGAATCAATAATTTGATAAGCATTTTAATTGACTAAAATCCAACATTGACTTTAGCTAAACCTAAAATTCGGATCCCTTTAGGGTGTTGAATTAAATAAGTTAGACTGTAATATAGTATTAAATAGATCAAAATGTAGCCTTGGATAAATAACATTAATATGCAATACACTATGCAAATACCAAAATGATTATATATACCAACACAATCTGCCATTATTTATTGTTCTACAGTAAAACACCTGACTAAAGAGGAGCAGACCCCGTCTTAAACAGGAATCTTTTGCTTTATACATTGCCATGAGGTTGTTTTCTTATTACTTGAACCACTGCTGTCCAGCTTAAGACTTCTTTTAATCATTTTCAGAAAGCAACCAGGACTTGTTTCTTAATAGTTCTTCTTTACAAGGTTTAACGTGAGTTGGCAGGTTGGCTAGCTCTATTTTCACCCATGTAACACAAAGTTAATCACAGTTCAACCTCTTTAATTCAACATTCCAAGAGATAAGGTTTTTGGTTCTGCTTTCCGTGGTGTGCAGACTTGTGGCACATTTGCAGTAAAAGCAGTTGCTTTACCCACCATGATTATCATGGCCTGTATCACTAGGATAATAAAAAATATTTTCAATTGAATTAAAGTCATTTCTGAATTATAGATTGATTATATCCAATTAAGATGATAATATTCATTTATCACAACATTCAATGCTTTTAGACATTTTTCTATGATTCATTGTTGTCAACACTTAAGGGATTACAATTCAATAAGGGGTGTTGAATTAAAGTCTGTGTTGAATTAAAGAAGTAATAACTATACACAAAAGGTTAAATAAACAGTAAATCATCCAGATTATTGTTTGAGATATATAAAGAGAGCAAAGCTCAAATTAAAATCACAAAGCTTTACAGCATCACCATTGTGTGTGAGTCTTCATCAGACAATTAGGTTAAATATATCACAACACACCTATGAGGCACACACACCTGATAAGGCACAATTTGGATTATATATTAGATCTACAAGATAAAAAGCCCAAATCCAAATAAATTAATAGTGTATGACATTTCGGTAATGTCTGATGATGGTAACAACACTGTTACCTAAATGTTAAACACTATTAATTTATTTGGATTTGGGCTTATCACCTTGTAGCACAACACACTTATTTAATTTCATTTTTCTTGGAGAGAGAGAATTTTTTAAAATTTATAAACAAACCTGCTGTTGTTGTTTCTTACCCCTTGTGTAAAGATTACACAAATTCCATGGGTCCATGCTCCTCGAGCTGTTTGTTGATAAGCAACAGCCTCTCCCAAAAGTCCATAAACAAACCTTTTATATAAAAATGAACTATTTAATTTTGTTTTACAAATAAAATACCTCCTTACTGTTCTTATTGTGATGGGAAACTATTGTAAGGGCCTGGTGGCTTATCACACCACCAGTGCATTTGTCAGTTCAACTACTTCATCACTTATTGGGTTATTCTGTTTACATATATGGCACTGAGGGCAATTCTTGATGAAGAAATTCTTGAAATTTTTGGTAAAAAAAAATATTAAATAAGTTACCTTTTATATTTGCAGTAGGATCTTCATGAGAAGACATTCCTGCTAGATGACACCTCTCTACAAAGGACAGTTTTCATTGCCAAAATTAAAATTTTTACTAATTAGTAACTCTCCAGTAAGAAGACAATTTCCCTAAAGGACACTTTGGCTCTGCAACTAGGTTTTCTTTGCAAGGAGGTTCTACTGTATAGGTGGGGTGCTTATACCTTATGTTTTGTAAACCTCAATTATAAAGATGTCAGTTTGACTTGAAAGGTGATCTATCGATTATAATTACAATAAAAAGAGCACACCTGGACCTGTGAAAAAAAATATTTTTTTTTTCAAAATATTTCAAAGGATTTCTCCCTCTTTATAAATTTATTACAAGAAAAAAAATAAATAAATAAAAAATTGTGCAATGAATTGATTAAGAGGGAGCAATCCCTTCACAGATTTGGGTATGCCCTTTTTTTTACTAAGATGTCAGTGTTCCTGGACTTTCACTAAAAGAAGTGAACTGTTAGAAATCTCAAAAGTTGTGTTCTATTAAGATTTACATTTTCTGCCATCACAGGAACGTAGTTTAATACTGGCTAAACTTCTCCTAGATTGTGTGTAAACTCTGTTCACTCAAGTTAGCCAACTATTTACCTTAATATGAAGCTATGGGTATCCAATATGGACTCGCGCTAGTGAATAGATACTTTACATGACACACATCTACACCCCTGTTGTATATATAATAGTTACTTGATGTTTCCAGAAGACGACAAGAGGTCCAAAACCCCCAAGAATGACCGGCCCAAGAACATCTACAACAGTTCATTTGGGAAGAATGTTCCGGCAGAGGTAAACTTGTTCTCACTCCCACCTAGTCTCTCTCACACACTGTTGTTTTCAGCTCTTTAGGAAAGACCTGATCAGTGCCATGAAGCTGCCGGACAGCGAACATCTGGAGCCGGAGGACTACTGCCTCATCACAGACCACTGGAAGCAGGAGTGGGAGAAGGGGGTCCAGGTCCCTGTCAACCCTGAGTACATCCCTCAGCCCTCTGTCAGGTAGCTCTCTAGTCCCGTCTTCTTCTTTCTTATCTCCACTCAATCACACTAAGGTATCAAGCTTGTAAAGCTTGAGATTTTTGATGGTGTCTGCCGGGGAAGAGTAGAGCTCATCAATGGATGAGTCAATACAGTCAATAATATGTTCTCAAGTCCCTGAACTGTTCCAGCACCTAGTTGTCTTCTAGTGGTATTCTCTCTTCTACTCTGTATTATATTTCTCTGGAAATATCCACAAATCCATAGAGAGTATACTCTCAATAAAAGAGGTGTATCTTCAATCTATACAGAATTATTTTATTTTCAATATTTTTGTAGGCATTTTTCCTCCTGATAAAGCCTGCTGCTCACTAAAATATTGGTATAATTTCATAGAGATCCAAGTTGTGTGACTTCACTAGAGGTTTAGAGGGAAAAGTTGGTGGGGATAGAGATGGATCATGTTCCCATGGCCTATGGGGACTGAGTTAACATTTACCTTGTAGAAAGATGGCTTGAATAGATATCTTTTATATTCTTTTGTTACAAACAAAATACATCGTTCTGATGCAAATGGAACTTTTGCTACCTAAGGTATAAATCTGAACCCAACTCAAAATTTATAGTGTCAAATGTTGACATTTCAAGAGATAGATAGAGGGGGGATCCTGTGTTAAGCTGCTATGATGGTTTAATAGGATGTACACCAGTTGAAGGAGGCAAACAACTGATATTGGTGTAAACAGCCTCTTTTCCTTCTTTGGCACAGTTTGGCTTATAGATTAGAAACACAAGGTAATAAGATTTGGTCTTGTATTACCTTGTGTATCTGGGTTTGATACTATATCTTCCAACAAACAGCAAGTGAATTATCGATAAGGTACAATTTGAATTATATATTAGAAACATAAGGTAACCTAATCCAAACTTATAGCCATCTATGAAGCCTTAAAATCCATCAGAAATACTAATTATCAAGATATCTGGATTCTTACTGATAGTAGAAGTGCCATACAACACTTGAGTCATACCGGGGAACTTAGAGACAAAGTAAGCAGGAACATAATTGGCTATCTCCAAAAACTATCAAAAACCTCAAAAATTCACCTTCAATGGATACCCTCACATGTTGGAATTGAAGGCAATGAAGCTGCTGATGTGCTAGCGAAAAAAGGCACAAAAGAACCCTTGCCACAGAAAAATAAACTTACTTTTATAGAAATAGAAACAGTAGCCAAAACAAAAATAAACAAGAACTGGAGGATCCCACCTAAGCACAGTTGATACAGTGGAGTGAACCCAGGAGGAGCTCTGAACATCAGAAATAGACAGCATCAAACAACACTAACAAGATTTAGAACAGGCCATCTCAAGCCATTGAAGATAGAAAATAATAACAAAATCTACCCCACTTGCCCAAAATGTAGCTTGGCACCTGCAGCTCCAGAACACATTTTGGCTTGCATTAGATGCACTAAACAGGACCTTTGGGAGAGACCGCTGCTCATCATAAAACAGCTCGAGGAGCATGAGCTCATGGAATTCGTGTAATCTTTACACAAGGGGATAAGAAACAACAACAACAACAACAAATTAATGAAATGTTTGTGACGTTTAGGTAACAATGCTGTTACCACAAAATGTCACAAACATTTAATCAATTTGAATTTGGTCTTGTTACCTCATGAAGTGAATTGTTGTTTCCTTAATAATAATTTTCTTAAATGCCCCCCAACAGGTTTTTGCTACCCTGTATTTGCAAAGTCAAACTGCGTTCTACATGGATAGACACGTCATACATAGTTGCAAAGCCCTCCTACCCACTCCATGATCATCATGGTCTGTACCATGTGGGATAAAATTAGGTGAAAACATATATATGAATACATAACATCAAATTTTTTGCTCAGCCATTTTTATACCATTCTTGTGAATGACCTGGTATCAGCAGGGTTCTCCCCCATTGAATGTTTATCAAATGAAAATTGCTTTGATACATTTAAAAAAATTCTGTTGTTGTTGTTGTTGTTTCTTATCCCCTTGTGTAAAGATTACACGAATTCCATGAGTTCATGGAATGGGGTATAGGGGTGCAGCTTTCGTTCATCATGGCACCATGATCCAGGCACACTTTGGTGAAAGTCTGACTTTGCCTGTAGTTTGAGGCCGTTCCTAACATGGAAGCAGATGCCTTTGCTGCCGACTCTAACATGAGTACAGACGCAGCTCCTCCGTATCCCTGGAGTGGGACCCTTGCTGAGGTCTATCAACTGGGTCAGTTGAAGTCAGGATTTTTAAAAAGAGGTCTACTCTTTAAAATTCCGATTCTATTATTATTGGGAGTACAAATAAATTCGTGTGTTTTTGATAAAGATGGCGCTACCTGTTTATTATACCATTGTTTCATCTGGCAGCACCATTATTTTGAAGTGTCATCATAAGGCTTCCTTTTTCAGTAAATTTCTCTGAAGTACATTTCTCTGAAGTATAAACAATCTAGTTTCTGTTTGCTCCTGAAACGTCAACTTTTGTACCAAATAAAGTGTTTTTGTGGGGAGTTTTACTTCAATACTTCAATATGAAGAAAAAAGTTGCTGAGATCCTTTGTATTTTAGTGAAAGTTTACGGTGATCATGCTATAGCTGAATGAACGTGTCAGAAGTGGTTTTCACGGTTTAAAAGTGGCAATTTTGATTTGGAAGACTAAGAAAGACCCAGAACGCCACCAAAGTTTGAGGATGAAGTATTCGAGGCAAGGCTCAATGAAGATCCAACACAAATAATAATCTATCAATAATTCTGTTACAGTACAGGACACTCTCACTATAGGACACTTCTCTACAAAAGACAATTTGCTTAAACTTACTAATTAGCTGTTCTCAGGTATAAGAGGACATCTCTCTAAAGGACACTTTGGCTTGCAACTAGGTATTGAGAGAGGTTCTACTGTGCCAATTGTGTTGGTGGGGTTATCTTCTTGGATTAAATGGTATGTTGTAGATTGTGTGATGTAGATAGTGGTAATATCAAATTGTCTACTAACTATCAATCCTATCCATAAATGTTCTCACCCTACTGGTATGTTTGCAGACTTTTGCCAAGATCTCTTTCACCGCCATCTAATGCCTTCAAATTGTAAGTTTTTTTTTAAAGCATGTTCTCTTTGCTCATTTAACCATGGCTTATATATATTATTGACACCCACAAACATTATAACAATAAGAGAACCAATGCATGGAATCCACAATTTAAGGAAAGAGAGATAAGGTAATAAGACCAAATCCAAATAAAGAGTGTGTGCAGTTTCAGTAACAGCTGTTACCATCATCAGACAAAAGTACTTAAAAGTACACCATTCAGTACTTTTGTCTGATGATGGTAATAAAGCTGCTACCGAAACCTCACACACTATTTATTTATTTGGATTTGGTCTTGTTACCTTATGTTCTTAATCCATAATCCAAATTGTGACTTAGCAATATAGGAAAGACTTTGTCACCTCTTCATTTCAAACTTATAAGGCTCTCTCTAAGAGCTAGTCACTTGTGGTCAACACCTGGCATGGATTCTTAAAAATCTTTGACCTTTAGTATCAGTTGAAGACTTCTTAAATCCATATAATAAACCACACACTCGCACACTATTGTGGCCAATATTAAATTATTTATCAATTGCAAAATTATATAAAAAGGCATCCCTGCATCTGTGAAAGAAAAGATAATTTTTTTTACACAGATCCAGGTACTTCTTTTTAAATATAAATATATTCAATGGATCACCTTTTAATTCAAACCTTTATAAAATGTTGATCAAAATATAAAGTTAGATTTCATGCAATATATATGTTTCTTTATTTTGCGAAAGATAAACATGTAGACTAACATTTAGCTTAAGATCTTCTAAAAACTAGGTTTTAGCCCTTTAAGAAATAGTTGCTTTTTTTTTTCAAGTTCACACCTGATAAGCACCAGTCCTAAAAAATGACACTTTATAATTAATAAAAGAATTAGGTACAGTAGAACTATCTCTCTATAAAAGACACCATGTTGTGGCAGAGACAAAGCATCCTTTAGAGAGAGGTGTTGTCTTACTGGAGAGTTGCTAATTAGTAAAAATGGTAATTTTGGCAACGAAAACTGTCCATTGTAGAGAGATGTCCTTTAACAAAGTATGTCCTATCATGGAGGTTCTAGTGTTCTATGCAACACAGTTTGCTCATTTATATATGCATATATTATCATTTATATCTTATTTTTATTTTAAAAAATATATTCTCATAAAATTTTTATAATGAATTTTAGACAAAAAAAAAATATTGAAATCAAAATAGAGGGCTTATATAGGAAAGGTATAGTAAAAAAAGCCAGTCGTAAACCTTCTTAAATATTTGTATTTGTGATGCAGCTGACACCCTGAACAAATTGTTTTCCATATTTCACTCTGTTGTATGGGATACTGCACTCTACACATTGTCCCTCTCTTTTTTGGGAGGAGAACTTTCCACTTGTATCTTGTTGGTGAAGATTCTGGGAGATTTCCAACTAAACTATTGGTGGCAGTTCTGCCTGGATTGTTGACAAAATATGATATATGAATTGAATAGAGTGCATGATATAAAACATTTATAACTACCTTTGATTATGTCTAGAATAAAATCTGGTTTCTTGGCATGTTTGTCTAAGTTTAAACCTAACCAGACATATATCAATACTGAGGAATTTTTTTGGTCTGTAATAAAATAATGAATTCTTCTGTTTCACAAGGTCTATAAACATCATGCTGGGATCATAGTTCAGATCAGCATATTTGGGCATGTATATGAGTAATAGGGTGTAATGGATCTGCATACAAGTTCAAATAGGATACTTTTTAAGACCAAGGGGGTTTTCAAAATCTCTCTCTTTTCCAAAAGTCTTTTCATTCTGCTTTTGTTTGCTGTACAAAACAAAGAAATGTAATAAAATATATAGAACGTAAGTTGGGAAGATGCAATCTTCTAAGAGTCAAAGAAGGGGGAAGCACACACATACTCAAAACAATTAATAATTTTATTATCTTGAAATGTCACACATTTGCATCTAATGATTCTGTGTCCGAATAAACATTTTAAAGTTCAGTTTAATTGTTACTTCCTGAATCCATTTTAATTCGTTAACTTTCAGAAAAAAAAAAAGTCTGAAAATAGAGCAAACAACTGTTTATTTCTAAACTGACTCATGAAAAGGCATCATAAGAGGATGAGGGAGCAGGGAAGGTATTGCACCCCCTCCTCCCACTTACCCCTACTGACATGACTTCAGCCACTGGGGCTTATGGTATGGCCCTACACCGTCAATAAATCAACTGGTAGTGCTTATATGGTTAAATAAGAAGTAGGATTTTAGGCCTTGCAGAAGAGCTTAAACTTTAATGCTAGCTTAAGTCTTTATATTGCTTAATAAATAAATAAACTATATGAAATTCTGTTTTGTAATTTTACTCTTGTCAATATCTGGGATAAGAGATCTGAATTATGTTTGTGGTATAATTTGGGGCTTATGGTCAATTAGGATTATTGAGATGTGTCACAGTGGGGTCTAGAAAGGGAAGAGTGAGGGTTGGCAAAAGGTATCTTGTGGAAGCCTGCATCCAAGTAAGAAGCTATCTGTCACCAACATGGCAAGGCAATCTCCCTGACTTGCTGCCTCTTGGAAATGGATACTAGACTTATTTATGCAGCCAACAACAAACAATTAATATTTAGCCTGGCACACAGGTGTTGTCTGTGCTGTCACCCAGTTCAGAGGAGGCATGTGTTGTGTGAAGGCCACGGAAGTTCATTCACATCGCCCCGGACTCCCAGTACAACCCGGACCATCACTATCTCATGCCCTCCACCTCCCAGCCCATGCCTCTCTATGACCTGGACAAATTCGACACCATCTGGCTGGACATCTTCAACCGACATCAAAAACATTATGGTAAATTGTCTGGAAACACTTTGTAATAATCTTTATAAATACAATGTCTGTGTGTGATTCCTGATTTCAATTCAGACACTGCTGGGGGACGATATTTTAAGCGATTGTTCATGGTCAGAGGAGGAAGAAATCCATGTTTCTATATCAAACCTCCTTGGAATTACAAGCAAAAAATTGGAAAACTTCAATATAAATCTACTGTTGAATAGTGTGAAGGCGAGCACACAGGGCTGAACTGTTGTAGCAAGGAATATGAAGTATATGCTCAAAAATAGCTCTCTCGTTCCTTAATAAAATAAACACATTGCTTGTAATTTTTTTTTTGAGGTTTGCTGAGTCCATTCCAGTAACAATGTGTGTGTGGGCAATAGGGATGGAGCAGCTGACAGAGTTGACCATGGAGTTGCTGATAGAAGAGTTTGAGAAAGAGGTAAGTTTCAATTGAAACCTGCAGCTTCCTTTTGTTAGTCCTTGAAAATTTGCCTCAAATTGCATTGTCATTGTTCACAACCTATTTAAAGGTTCTTCTGATATATAGAATTTCAAGCTTGTATTAATTTTTTAATTTGGCACAGATTTTCAATTTTTTTTTTTCATAAATGGTAAATTGATAGCTAGAAATCTCAATTATTTCTTAAAATTAGGTTTAAAAAGCAAAATACATCTCATTGTACCTTGCCATCAAACTAGGTATTGTTTGGTGTGGCTGTCCCCCACACAGTATATGTAAACTTGTGTTACCAGTGATGTAACTGTGTGTGTGTGGCCCCAGTGTGCCACCAAGCTCCAGGAGCAGCTGTGGCTGGAAGGAGGGTTGGAGATAGACGACAACTCTGTCTGCGACGTGTGCCGGGTGCCGGACACAGAGGAAGGCAACGAGATAGTGTTCTGTGATGCCTGCAATGTGGGGGTGCACCAGGCCTGCTACGGCATCCTCAACATTCCCGCTGGCAGCTGGGTGTGCCGGACCTGTGCCCTGGGCATCTCCCCGGCCTGCCAGCTCTGTCCCAATACCAAGGGAGCCATGAAGTCCACCAAGTGAGAATGTTATAACAGCCTTCTTTATAACAACCTCGTTATAATATCACCTATTACACCAGTCAACAACATTTTCCCTCAAGAAAACCTGAGGATGTTTCTAGTGTAACTTTTCATGCTGATCTCAAATATCTAAACAGAATTTTTCCATCACCCATGGTTTTTGCATGACAACCTTTTTTTTTTAGTATTGGGATAAACACTAAAAAATGCAATGTTACATAAGCATTTTTGCATAAACCTTATTATGCTATACTGGTTAACCAAAAAATATTTTTCTCTGTCCCAAAAGAAACAGCATGAGACCGACAGGAGCTTATTACCATTGTGAAGGAGAACAACTTTCAAGCTAACTTTAGAAGAATCAATGAATAAAGCACCACACTTCTGTATTATGTTTATGACCAAGCACATCCATTGGACTTAACAACATCATTGCAGTACTTTCTGGAAAAATCTGGAGCTTTTGGCCACCCTGAGGCCAGGAAATCTACCACTAACTAGATGAAAGAGACCTCCGTACCATCATGATCAGCGAGGCCAGCGAGAATGGAAATCTACTTCTGCACATGACTGGTACAGAGCTGGAGGGATAAGCATCAATTCTTGTCCTCCCATGGGAACAGCAGTCCTTGATTTCCAGACCTAAGTCTTGTCATCTACAGACAATGACTTTCCAGAATAGTTGTAAAGTTTTCCCACTATGTACTAAGTGCAATTCTCAACCTGCAACCCCAAACCCCATTATTGACTATTGGCTTATCCATTTTTGAGCTCTACTCATCCTCAGCAGATGCCATCAAAAGTTTCAAGTACTACTTCGGTTGTTTACATATCAACTTTTGAAGCAAGAATAAATCCGAAGAAAATCTATTACCACTGTAACTAATGTAATGAGGTTTAAGCAAAAAGCTTATGTAACATTGTTTGCATTTATTATTGTGCGATTATTCCAAAATATATAAATAAAGGTTGTTTCTCAGATACCATGTGTGTTAGAAAAAAACTAATGGTATATTTGAAATCAGCACAAAAAGTCACATTAAGATCAGATAGTATTTCTTTTGGGGAAAATAAAACTATGTTTTTGTAGGCCAGTGTTATCAAGGTGTATATCCTGCAATTGCCAAAAATTCAAAAGTGTAGGCAATGTTGAGGGAACACCTTACACAAAACCTTCTTGCCTGTTGGGCGCTCTACTGAAGTATTTAATCAATTAAGCCATCAGAAAGTAGTTAGGATGATGGAGT
This sequence comes from Cordylochernes scorpioides, assembly GCA_030710605.1. Lineage (NCBI taxonomy): Eukaryota > Metazoa > Arthropoda > Arachnida > Pseudoscorpiones > Chernetidae > Cordylochernes > Cordylochernes scorpioides. Next base: position 200,381,112 of record CP092863.1, on the reverse strand, counting down.
TGTGCCAGGAGTAGGTTTTGGTTAACCCAGGTATACTGAAGTCTCCCAATACCCACATTATTGGATTTAGCTTGGGGGAAAAACTTTTTCCAATTTTGATTCAAATGAGATTAATGAAAATTGAGTAAATGTTCAATTAAAAATAAATGCCAAAATCCAATTTGGTTTTAATGAAATTCTTATTAACAAAATATGGAGGAAAAATTGGAATTGTTTATTCTTTTTTTGATGATAAAGCCCAATTTGGATAATGATTATAAAAACAAGGTAATAAGACCAAATCCAAATAAATAAATAGTGTGTGATGTTTCGGTAACAGCATTGTTACCATCCAGTATCCAGTACTTTTTTCTGATGATGGTAACAACGCTGTTATGAAACATCACACACTATTTATATATTTAGATTTGGTCTTATTACCTTGTGTTTATAATCTATAAGCCAAATTGTGGCTTATCATTGCCTTGTATTCTTCTTTTTTTACCTTACATGTTATGGGGTGGGACTACAGGAAAAATCTGAATTATTGAAAATTTGACACTATCAAGGTTAGAGAGGAGTTGATGTATTTTATTCCTTAATATCAAATACAGTTTTATGTTTATAATGGGCGCAGTGAGTTAATGCTTAACCCTTTCTGGTCCGCAACACTGTTAATGGCTTTGTGTTAGGGTTCGCTATCCGGCCGCAAGCCACTCTCTGTGGCTTCTGTTTAAACAAGGGGTGGGGGAGGCTGTCACCCATGTCGCGTTTCCTGGAATTCATGTGGGAATCTTGCTGAATCATCCTCCATTCCCTCTCACCTCACGAAAATTTGGTTGAAGAGTTTGTGGAACCATGGCAGAGTGAATGTCCAAAACGTATGAACGCTTCAACTTCAGAAAGCTTGGAAAGAATGGAAAATCGGTTCCACAAAGCTAACATCCAGACTGACAGAGAGTTCAAGGTCTGTTCTTCTCAATCCACACCTGTTGGATATAAAAATAATAGGTTTTTTTATTGCAAAACCTTTATTGACAAATCAGCTCTTCATTTAGAGATTGTTTCCAGAAATACCATAATTTATTGAAATTTAAATTAAAATATATATTATTTTTGTTCTCTTTTTTTTTTTTTGTATGCATTAATAAATATTTTCCACTTGTAAAACATGTTTTCCATTATATTTGATAATATGGGGATTAAGGGAAGATGCACAAGCATATCGTATTACGTGTGAAGTAGATGGCAGCCAATACACTTACATAAACAAAGGCGCAAACGGACCGAAAAGGGCTAAACAATGGTATTTTTTAAATTAAAGTCATAGTTTGAGATTTTAATCATTGTTGCTCTTTGGAATATCTCTTGAGGGTTTTATTTTAGGCCCCTTCAAACCTTGAGATGCCTATTCCATCCCCCATCTCCAAGTCCAGCTGTGAAGTTGTTCAGCCAACCTATGGTGGTGTCTAGGAATGGCCTCAAGTGGGCCCATGTGAGCTGTGCCCTGTGGGTCCCCGAGGTGACCATCGCTGACCCAGAGAGGATGGAACCCATATCCAAGTTGGCCGAAATTCCGGTACTTGTTCCTCCTTTTTTATTTCTTAACTTAATGAACTTCCTGATAAAGCACAATTTGGATTATACATTATAATACAAGAAAATAAAAAGAAAAACATTGATTTTTAAAAAATTCTTTTGTCTGATGATGGTGACGTCACACACTATTAAATTATTTGGATTAGGTCTTTATTTTCTTGTATGAATGAACTTCCTTTAATTTCATATCAATTGTAAGTGCAGTTAAGGAATCCAGTATATCATTAAATGAAACATGTCCATTAAACCAAGATAGCATTAACATACAATGTGTTAGAATGGGCCAATTCTTAAACATATATAGATGATGCTCCAATGCCTTATTTATGATTGAAGCTTAAATGGGGCATAGTCTTAAATTGTTTGCTGAAATGTGCAAGGCTTGATGTATATATTAGTGTCTACATGCCAGATAACCAGTTTCTTTCCCATCTATCGTGACGTCTCAGAACACAAAACTGGAAGATCAAATTGAGAATACAGTAGAACCTCTATGAGATTAATAAAAATTAAATAAATGTTCAATATTAAATTGAAAATAAATATCAAAATCCAATTTAGTTTAAATAAAATCCTTATTAACAAAAAATGAAAGAAAAATCAGTATTGTTTACTTAGAACACCTTTCTAGAACAGTTTTCATCGCCAAAATTACATTTTACTAATTTGTAGCTCTCCAGTAATAAGACATCTTTAAAGGACACTTTGGCTCTGTAACTGGATGTCCTTTAGAGAGAGGTGATATATGTATATATTGCCACGTGGGAAATTAGGGAAGAACAACTTTGGGATGAGACAGCAATTTATTTCAGGCAAGAACAAACAATGAAGGATAAACAAAAGATAAGCAAAGAGTGAGGTTTACAGAGTAGCAAAATATTAACATAAAAATGATAATATGTTAATAAAAATAATAAGTACTTCGCTACAATATGAAGACAAATTCTTACAAAAAGTGGTTACAAATATTGTATATCGTACTCTACTCAATTCATTTATCATCAACATTCCAAGGACTCCCTCTACTGTCCAGGTTCAACATTTAATGGAAAATCTCTCAGAACCTTCTTGCCCTTTGACCAGCAAGATACAAGGGGAGAGTTTGCTCCAGAAGACAATTTGTAGCCAGTAGCACACCTAAGATAGAAAACAATTTGCTCAGGGTGTCAGAAAGATGCATCCTACTCGTGCTCTCCAACTTTGTTAATTCAACATTCCAAGGAATCAGACGATTGAATTAACAAGGTTATATACAATAGAACCTCCCTGTAAAAGACACCTATTTCAGAGATAAAGTATCCTTTAGGGAGAGGTGTCCTCTTTCCGGAGAGTTGCTAAATAGTAAAAATTATAATATTACAAATGAAAACTGTCCTTTGAAGAGAGATGTCCTCTAGTGCGAGTGTCCTCTAATGGAGGTTCTACTGTATAATGAACAATGGTTCAGCAAACACAATGAAAATCATATAAAAGTAAATAGTTGCAGCAATACTAATTGAAAGATACCATCCTGCACACACTGTTGTTTGAGTTTAGTTTACATAAATGATTCTTTTATGGTAACAAGACCAAACAAATACATTTTTTAATAATGTGCCAGTAACAGCGCTCTGTTACCCATGTTATATATAATTTATTTAGATTTAGTCTCTCTTTGTTACCATGTGTTTCTATCTATAAACCTGATTGTTACCTTATCATAAATGCCTCTTATCACAGGAAGTTATAATTACAGTAGAACCTCCTTGTAAAGGACACCTAATTGCAGAGCCAAAGTGCCCTTTAGGGAGAGAGGTGTCCTCTTACTGGAGAGTTATTAAATAGTAAAAATGGTAATTTTGGAAATGAAAACTGTCCTTTGTAGAGAGATGTCCTCTAGCGCAAGTGTCCTCTCATGGAGGTTTTACTGTTTACCCAAAATACCCTCTTATACTCAGAGAATCTGTATAAGACCAAAAGGTCTCAAGAAAGCATTTTGTTGTTGTATAATTATTCCCAAAATTGATTGTGTAAATTTGCAGTGTGTGCTAAGTCCTAGTTATTGATTGAATACAGTAAAACCCCTCTATAGTGACCCTCCGATGGGGCCTGAACCTGTGGTTCACTATAGCCATAGTTCATTGTATTATAAAATAAAAATGGGGATTATATTTCAAGTTCATTATAAGGGGAGGTTCACTATATCCCAGGTTAGTTTTAAGGGGATTCACTGTATATAAATATATCCAAATGATGTGTTGTGACGGTGGTTTGGTGTCCAGGCGAGCCGGTGGAACCTGGTGTGCTCAATCTGCAGGATAAGGCAAGGGGCCTGTATCCAGTGCTCAGTAAGTTGTCTTTACTGTTAAATACTGAATCAGGGGAGAGTGGTAGAAATGTGGATTTTTACACTTTAAACTTGCTTGCACAATTCTAAAACCACCAGTGAGTGCAAGCGGTGACTCTTGCATTCCTCAGCTATACCTTGTGAATGTATATAAATATATATATATTTTTTGCTTATCCCTAGTACACGTGGTACAGGCCATGATAATCATGGTGGGTAGTTAGCGACTGCTTTTTTTTTACTGTAAGCGCACCACATGTCTACACATGTGAAAGCAGTTCGACTTTGCACTTACAAATGTGCCAGAGCCCCGTTTGGTTACTTGCACTCGCTGGTGGGGTTGGACTTTTGCAAGAATCGGGGGGCCATTGGAGCATTTTTTTGTTTTTTTTTTTAAACAGAAAAAAGTGTCCAATGCGGGGATCGAACCCGGGTCGTAGTGGTCGTAAACCAAACGGTTTAACCAGCCTTCCACCGACCCCCCCATATAAATATTTTAAATTCCAAGAGGATCACACCATGATGACAAGCAATGTTGAGGCATGTTGAATGGGTCAACAAAATACTCTAGTCTTCCTCATTCTCAGGTTACTTGGGTAAGAATCGTTGACAGCTCGAGGAGCATGAATTCATGTAATTCGTGTAATCCTTACACAAGGGGATAAGAAACAACAACATGAATGATCGGGACGGGGGTCTTTGCGTTGTGAGCTCTAACCTTCCCAACCAACAGACCAACCCTATTGGGTAACACCGACTCATTGTGTCTCAGGTAAAGAAATGCAAGACAGCCTATCACGTCACTTGTGCCTTCAACCATGGCCTGAAGATCAGTCAGAGCATCGAGCACCTCAGTACGGGTGATGATATCTACATGAAGGTAGGGTTGACCCGCAGTCCCCCTGTAGCTAGACTGACTATTGTGGTGGCCAGTCCTACTGCCGGAGACACTCCCGCAACATGGAGGCTCAGGCGGAGGACGATGAGGAGGAGGAAGACGAGGAGGAGACTAACCCTGTGCGGGCAGAGAACAAGTCCAAGTGGTGAGTTACTAGCCAGTACTGCTTTGTTTTTGGGAACATTTCTTAAACCCTTGTCTGTTCCTATCCTTTAGTCCTTTATGAAGACCTACAACATTAAAATACACACATTATATATATATAACCATCTTATATATGTAAAAATACAGATTTATATTAATTTTGTTCTTCTAGGTTTTTTAAACTAACAAAAGGCTTATGATTATAGGATAAATAAAAGTTGAATATATAATAAAAAATATAAAAGTTACTTGTAACTATGCAGAGTTTGGTAATTTTGAAGTATTCACTTCTTTTCCATCCTGTTTTTACCTTTGGAAAATGACAAAAGCAAACAGTTAGCATTCTTCCCTCCTTCTTTGAACACTATGAATGGATTCATTCCACAGACTCTTCAACTTGCTGTGGTACCAGAATATAGAGATGATGGATGGATACCCAGCACTTCCTTGAATGATCAATTAGTTGTCACAGTTCCAATTATCTTTTGTATTTTGATTCAAGATGGAAAACACAGTAGCCATATGCTCTTTTATCTTATTTATTTAAAGTATATATGCATAAATGTTTTTAGATATAGTTAAAATTTCCTCTCATAGCTTTGAAAAGCCTATAGAAAAGCATCTTTGCTTAAAAGCTCACTTTTTCAAAATAAATAGATATTGTTAATTTTTACCAATTTCTATAATTACTATTAACAATTTTTTTTTTACCTAATATAAAGTAAATTTTTATTAATTGCTGCAAAATCAAAGCTATGATAGAGCACATGTAAAATAAATTAATCTGCACCATTTTCTCAGAAAGCTCCATCATCCTCTACCCTTTCTTCATTAATTTTATTGCCAAAAAATATCACTTTCATTTGTTGAAAAAGCTTCATTGAATGAAGACTCCTTTAGAGAACACCAAAACGAGAGGAAAAAGAAAGTAAGTTATTTCCAAAAAGATAGGGAGGAATGTCTAGGTGGGAGAGAAGTCTGGTCACTAAGCTGTCAGACTTTTTTTTTGCTTATTATTATTACACATGGTACAGGCCATGATAATCATGGTGGGTAGAAGTAGGCGACTGCTTTTACTGTAAGTGTACCACATGTCTACACATGTGAAAAGCAGTTTGGCTTTGCACTTACAAATATGCCAGAGGCCCATTTGGTTACTTGCACTCGCTGGTGGGGTTGTACTTTGCAAGAATCAGGAGCCATTGGAGCATTTTTTTGGGTCAGACTTTGATATTGGTATGTTGGACAACATCGGACACAAAAAAATTCTCCAAGAGTGATCAATCTGATGAGCAGCTGCATGTCTTCTTCACCTTAGTTAAATGACTTGACCAGACAACAGTTCTACTGTATTTATGTTTGAAATGATATATAGTTCCATTTTTATACAGTCAATGCAAAAATAGTACTTTCTTTTAGTCTCTTTTCAGACTGCATTGTTCTGGTTGGTTTCGTTGCTAAATCACAATGCAAAAAATATAATTGCATATATATTTATTTATAAAATAATCCAAAATACACGCAGGCATTATAACTTTTCAAAGTAAGGGTGGAGAATTACCAAATGAACATCTTTCAAAGGTGAAGAGCAATGTTATTCCCTGCAGTGGGCAGCTTTCTAAGATCTTGGGATGTGTCTTTAAATTTATTATTCCCATAATGTTGTTAGTGTCAACCATCACTTTTAGGGACAAATATTCTCCAATTGGATGTGTTAGTGAACATCACTTTCACTCATCTAGTGATCTATCGATAGCTTCCTTGATCACTTCTAGACAGTTCATTGGAGGTTTTCCTCTCTTTCTTCTTCCTTCAATTTTTCCCAACATCAGCATCTAATATATTTGCTCTCTGATTATGTCTGAAGTAGGTTAGTTCTATATTTGTGATTCTAGGGATCTACTTGGATTAATTTCATTTAAGATTGAAATATTTGTCTTTTTATCTGTCCATGGCACTGCTCTGAGTAACTCCATGTACAAATTTCAAAAGCTCCAATTCTTTTTCTTTCTTCTTTTCTGAGAGTCCAGCTGAGAGCTATAAATGCCCACAGAAAATACCAATGCTTCTAAAATTCTATTCTTTGCCTAAAGAGAGAAATGTCTTAACTTTCATAATCTTTATTAAAGGTAAAGACTCTTCTAGTAAGGTAAATCAATTAAGAAGGATTAGAAGATGAGTTTCTTTTATTGTAAGAATGCTACGAGCTTTCGGACAAAAGTCCTTCAACGGGCATAAATATAACTAAATATCATAATCTTGTCCAATTTCATCATTGTGTTCCTGCCCTAGTGATGCTCTTTTCTTTTAAATCCCCACAAAATAGAAAAAAAAAAATTGAACAACTCAATGTTTTGTAAGGTGGGAATGAAACAGTGCATGGGGGTGTGTGGCAGTCGGGGTTCCCTCCTAGACAGCCAGTTCTACAAGCACGTCAAGCCAGACATCATTGCCTTGAGGACCAAGGTGGGCCATGAGGTGGTGCTCTGGGTCTACTCCTACTGGGTGCTGAAGAGACGGGTAAGTTGGCTACCTCCTTCCTTCCTCTTGTTATAGAAATGGCACAGTTTCAATCACACAGAGCTGGACATTGTAATGTCCTTCAAGTTGAGTGAATATATGGACAAATATTCTCCCATTTGATCTGTTAGTAAACCTCACTTGCAGCTCATCTTCTGATAGCTTTCATGATCCTTTCTAGCCAGCTCATCTTCTGATAGCTTTCATGATCCCTTCTAGCCAGCTCATCTTCTGATAGCTTTCATGACCCTTTCTAGCCAGCTCATCTTCTGATAGCTTTCATGACCCTTTCTAGCCAGCTCATCTTCTGATAGCTTTCATGACCCTTTCTAGCCAGCTCATCTTCTGATAGCTTTCATGACCCTTTCTAGCCAGCTCATCTTCTGATAGCTTTCATGACCCTTTCTAGCCAGCTCATCTTCTGATAGCTTTCATGACCCTTTCTAGCCAGCTCATCTTCTGATAGCTTTCATGACCCTTTCTAGCCAGCTCATCTTCTGATAGCTTTCATGACCCTTTCTAGCCAGCTCATCTTCTGATAGCTTTCATGACCCTTTCTAGCCAGCTCATCTTCTGATAGCTTTCATGACCCTTTCTAGCCAGCTCATCTTCTGATAGCTTTCATGACCCTTTCTAGCCAGCTCATCTTCTGATAGCTTTCATGACCCTTTCTAGCCAGCTCATCTTCTGATAGCTTTCATGACCCTTTCTAGCCAGCTCATCTTCTGATAGCTTTCATGACCCTTTCTAGCCAGCTCATCTTCTGATAGCTTTCATGACCCTTTCTAGCCAGCTCATCTTCTGATAGCTTTCATGACCCTTTCTAGCCAGCTCATCTTCTGATAGCTTTCATGACCCTTTCTAGCCAGCTCATCTTCTGATAGCTTTCATGACCCTTTCTAGCCAGCTCATCTTCTGATAGCTTTCATGACCCTTTCTAGCCAGCTCATCTTCTGATAGCTTTCATGACCCTTTCTAGCCAGCTCATCTTCTGATAGCTTTCATGACCCTTTCTAGCCAGCTCATCTTCTGATAGCTTTCATGACCCTTTCTAGCCAGCTCATCTTCTGATAGCTTTCATGACCCTTTCTAGCCAGCTCATCTTCTGATAGCTTTCATGACCCTTTCTAGCCAGCTCATCTTCTGATAGCTTTCATGACCCTTTCTAGCCAGCTCATCTTCTGATAGCTTTCATGACCCTTTCTAGCCAGCTCATCTTCTGATAGCTTTCATGATCCCTTCGCAGGTCTTCCTCCCTCAGTTTTTCCTAACATATTTTCTAAACCATTTGCTCCCATTATGTGTCCCAAGTTGGTCAGTCTTTGTTTACATATTTGGATTTCTAGGGATCTAATAAGATTAATTTCATTTACGATTGAAATATTTGTTCTTCTTTATCTGTTTATGGCACTCTGAGTAGCTTTATCCATGTCCACATTTGAAAACCTTCAATTATTTTTCTATCTTCTTTTCTTTAAGTCCAGCTCTCATATCTAATAAGTGACCACAGGGAATACCAATGCCTCTACAATTCTCTTCTTTGTCTTGAATGAAATGTCTTTACCTTTCATAATCTTGTCCAATTTCATCATTGCGTCTCTTCCTAGTGCTATTCTTATTTTTTACTTCCTCTAAGCAACCTTTGATCTCTTTTCAATCCTGGACCCTAACTTTATAATTCAGCAGGAATCACCTTTCTTTTGGGCTTTTAAATAAAGAGGGTTTGGCTATAATTAGCTGGTGTGTGGTTCAAGTCTCACTGACAGTCTTGATGTGTGCGTCAGTCTCTAGGCAATAAGCCTCTCTTCAAACAAAAGGTTCTGGAGGAGAAGCCGGTGGCATCAAAGGAACGCAAGGAGAAAGGGTTGGTGATGCGCATGAAGATGTTTGTTAGCATCCGCCAAGAACTGGAAAGGGTAAGTTGGCCTCCCTCAATCTCCAGGTGAGCAATGACATGATTTTCTTGTCCAGCTGAGGAACTTGTGCTACATGGTGAGCAAGAGGGAAAAACACTCCAAGCAGCTCTATGTTACCTCTAGGGAGATATTCCAGAAGCAGTGCCAACTTCTGGAGGCCTTTCCAGAGATGGATGCTAGGGAAGTTCTTGATGCCACTCAGCCTCAGACCATCTTTGACCAGATCTACGAGCCCAGTAACTTTGCCTGTGAGGAACAGCCCCTCTCCTGGGAGAGCTTACAAAACCTGCGGAGGGAGATCAGAAGTGCTGGGTACCCCCTCTTCAACTCTGGTGATGACCTCTACACTCGTAACCACAATACTTCCATTCCTTCAGCCCAGCCCCATCTCTATGCTGATGATTCTGACAGCGATGCATTTTACGAGAGTGAAGATGACTCCTATGAGGAATCTAAGCCAGAGGTGGTCATAGCTGCTCCAACTGAAGAAGTCAAGCCTCAGGAAATCTGTCTCCCTGTCCCCTCCATCAGTATTTCAACCCCCGAGAAAATCTCTCCGGAGAGCAAGGAGGCAGATGTTAAAGAAGAGCTCTTCCTCCCCATAGAGACCCCTCCAGTCTCCTCAGATCCCACCCCTCAGGAGTCTCCCATAAAGAAGGAAGAGCCTCCCTCTCCAACTCCACAGAGGGACAAGCTGAAAAAATCTCCAAAGAAATCTCCTATCATGAAGGAGAAGAACAAAATATACAGCCGCTACAAAAACCGACTGGATCGAGCTCTCCACCATGTGAAACATGTACGGAGGAAACCCATCAAACTCTTTGTTGACGAGTCCTTGTATGTGGACCTGAATCTCTACCACCAGTTCCGGCCTATGCTCAAGTGCCCCCGCTCACTCTCCCCACAAGTCCTCATCTCTGGTCATGAAAACCTCAGGAAGCAGCTTCTTCCAACCCCAGCTTCCCAAAGCACCTCCCAGGCAGTTGAGCCAGTTCAGGCTGCAGCCCCACCCCAAACCTCGGAGCCCCCTCAGATTGAGGAGGCTGCCATGCCCCCAGCTGAACCCCCACCTCCTTTGCCACCAGCCCCTCCCAAGACCCCGGAGAAGACCAAGCCAGCCAGCAGTAGTCCGTTGAAAAGTCCAGAGAGCAGCAGAGAGGAGGAGAGCAGCAGTACTGTGGAGGAATCTCCCAGGAAGGGCACTCCCCCTCCCTCCCCCAAGCCCCATGTACATACCACCACCTCCCCAGTCAATGGGCTGAAGCTAGATGGGAGAGGCAGGCCTAAGTTGGGGAAGAGTGGCAGCCAGCATAATTCTCGTCACCATTCTGAGAACAGGCCTCGTTCCAAGGAGGAGGGGGGCCGTTCCAAGCTACAAGCAACAAACGGCAAGCTACCTCACCACCCTAGGCACAAGAGACCAAGAGAGGACAAGAGGCCACGTCTGACAGAGCACAAGGCGGACAACAGCAAGTCCCCCAACAGCAAGACTCCACTACCAGACTACCTCACCCCTCCTGTGCCTTCCTTCAACAAACTCTCAGGCTACAAGATCCCCAAGAAGGCTAAGTCCGACAGCAGCTCAGCGGCTGACCAGCTGTCCAGCTCCCCCCTCTCCAGACTGACCACGGTGAACACCTCCACCTACGCCTGCTCCAAGACATCTCCCCCTGCCCCCATCTTCTTCAGCAAGCCCATCAAGGAGTCGGAGATCCCCTTCATCCCTCTCCCCCCCTCCAAGGTGGGATGATGCCCCCTGTCTCTTATAGAGACACCACAGCTTCTTTGTTGATGGGGAGAGACCACAGTTTATTTTAAATAAAAACAACACGCACTGTAAATAATGCTCTTTTTCTCAAAATATATATATATGTATATGTGTGTCTCTCTCCCGAATGTTTTTACATGTCTTTTTGTTATTGTATATAACTTTTTTCTCTCTATATATATATTCTATGAAGATACATTTTGTTAGCTGAATATTTATAAAATAATTTTTTTTTTCAGTTAAAAAATAAAGAAAGCTCATACACAATCTATTACCTTGTTGTAAATCCCCTTTCTATGTCAGGAATCCTTAGATACCATCTGTATCCAGCTCTTTATTTCACCATTTAAACCATTTCTTTTATTGTCATGATTGGGAATGAATATGTTTTTGTGCAGCGCCCTCTCTTTTTATATTTATAATATTTTATATAATTTCCCTCCCTTTTTCTCTCATCATTTAAAAAAAATTATCATTTTTTCCGGTGCAGATAAAAAATCTCTATTAAAACTAGGAGTCCGTGGTACATTGTTCATTTATATTTTCCTTCATTATTTTGTATCAACCCTAAAACACTCAGTTGTAAATATACTTAAAAGTTTTATTGTGTTATTTCTTTTTTTTTTTTTGTTTCAAATTTTCATTTGGAATTTTACTTAAAAAGAAAAGAAAAGATATATGTTTTTATAATGTAAATACATTATTTTCTTCTTTATTTTCATGCTCATGTTTTTTTTTTCTTTACCGCATGCATTTATATATATATATTTTTGTGGTTGATGTTGAAGATTATCAAATGATTGATTTTAGAAAACAAACTTTTTTTTTAGTATATGTACTTTTTTTTCTTTTTATTAAATTTTTTTACTTTTCACAGAAATTCTTACATGATAAGGTACAATTTGGATTTTAAATTAGAAACACAAAGGTAACAAGACCCAATCAAAATGAATAAATTGTGTGCAATGTTTCAATAACAGAATTGTCCTTGAAACCTTAGATACAATTTATTGATTTAGATTTGGTCTTGTTACCTTTCTGATAGAAATTCTTACCTATTATTGAAAAGTTATCACATGTATATATATATTATGATGCATTGGCGCGCCATATGTTATGAAAATTTAAAACTATTATAGACACGTATGATTCTTTTTAAAAATTAAACAATTTCTACTGTCCTTACTGCAATACTCCCATTAATTGGAGTAAGGACAGTAGATAATTATTTAATTTTTTAAAAGAATCATATGCATCTATAATAGTTTCGAATTTACATATATATATATATATATAAGCCGAAGTAGAAAATTAAACTAAATGTTAAACGCATGCACCATAGCAAAATTTTTTTTTCCATATTTCTAAACATATTTTTGATAAAGCACAATTTGGATTATAGATCATAAACACAAGGTAATAAGACCAAATCCAAATAAATAAATAGTGTGTGACATTTCAGTAACAGCGTTGTTACCATCTTCAGACAAAAGTGCTGACAATCCATTCAGTACTTTTATCTGAAGATGGTAACAATACTGTTACCGAAACGTCACACACTATTTATTTGGATTTGGTCTTATTACCTTGTATTTATAAACCTATTTTTGAAAATCTACTTTGGCTTATTATGGTCAGATGCTTTAATACTTTTTAAAAGAAAATATGTTTTATTGAAACCTGTGCTAGTCTCTACTGTGAAACTACTGTTTTGTCCCTACAAGTTGGGAATAACTGGTTGTGCTGTCTTCTGTGGATTTCTTTTGTTCCTTCGAATAATGAATTGTCGATTTAACTTTTCCCCATCCCCTCTATCCCACAAATACATTTTTATAATTCTAAAGTATTTTTTTAAAAAATGATTATATTATCTTTTAAAGCAATGCAAGTTATATATGTATAGATAAATAAAAAGGGCAATATAAAAATATCAGAAACAAATGTTCTTTATTTTTGTTTTTTTTTTCAATAGAGATTAGGTACCTAGTCAAAAAAAAAAAAGTTTTTATAATATTTTTTTTTAAATTTCTGAATAAAAATTTTGTAATTTTTTTCTTTTTGTGTATTTAGTTTGAAACTTTTATCTTACAATGCAACATTTTTTTTTCTTTCTTCTCAACTTTATTATTAGTTTTTTTAATATATATATATGAAGTTGGCTTTTTTTTTCTCTTCCCTTTTAATTATTTTAAATACTTTTTTTTAATAGTGTAAGATTGTGTTTTCTGTGTAGGTTTTCTCTTGTATGTAAACTATTCAATCCCTTATCTATAGTGGTTCTGAGAGGTTTTGACAGTTTACTGGCCTTTCATACCTTTTTCTAAGACACTCAAACAATTATTTGATACAAAGAAAAAACATCATTGTTTATCTCTATTGTGATTAATTACAAAAATAAATATGATTTAAAAAGTTTTAATTTTTTCAGATGATATATAAAAATATATATGTTTTTGTGATTTTTCATAATATCTATGCAGGAAAAACATTGTTTTTTTTTTTTTTAAACCACTTTGTGTAAATATTTCTAGTTTCATATAAAAAAGAAGAATGTGTACATTGAGCCTTTAAAAACAAAACAAAAAATATATTAAAAAACTACAGATTATAAAAAATGTGTTTCCTATAATGTGTGGTTTTATTAAATGTATATACAACAACAAAGAGGTTTTAGTATGACATTTTTATACAGACAGTTGATCATCTCCTCTTCAGTTGTCCAACATTCCTGAGACATAGAATACAAACAGCTATCCTGCTTGGATTGACCCACCTCAATCCTACATCTATGGCCAGACTTCCAGACTCAGCATGGAACTTCCTGGTCAACTGGTTCAACTCAGTAATAAAAACAGGACGTGAGTAGAAGCTCTCAGTACTAGTCCGGGTAGTTAGGGCTCTTGGACTCCCTGGGTGGTTGGCGCTCCCTGGATTATAAATATCTCTGTCTATGACATCTTTATTTAAGAGGGTTGACAATATTAAAAGCTAAATGCTGTATCACTTCTTGGTTATTTAAATCCAAGTACTTGATATTTGAGAAATGTAGCATGTTCTCTCATTATTTGCTTTCAACAAACTTTTTATTATGGATTGTTCTTCTTCTTTCTTATCTCCACACTGGGTGAAGTAAAATGCGTCTGCCTTTGTCATTAAGACTGGGAGCACTACTCAGTGGCAGGCCGACTTAGCTCCAAAATAAATAGCCGCCTCTGACATGAGGAAAAGACGCCATGTGCAGCCGCTCCTAACATGGAGTACAAACGCTGCTCATCCTGTATCCCTGGATTAGGAGCCCTAACAGGGTACTATCAGCTGGGCCAGCTGAGCTCAGGTTTTTTAGTGAGCTTGTTACTGCTCCCCCTCCTCCTTTTTCATCCGGGCTTGGGACCGGCAAGGGCGGAGTTTAACACTTAAAGCCCGGCGGACGTATATTTACGTCCGCCCTAAAAATGCCAAAAGCCCGGCGAACGTATATTTACGTCCCGCCTCTTTAAAAATCGGTATAAAATCGGCCGTTAAAGTACGTTCCTCGGGATTTTGGGTACAACGTCCTTGAAGTGTCCATCAACGATTGGCTAGTTGCTGACACGTGTTCCCTTCCTCCCCTCCCCCCAGATTCCATTTCTGTGACTCATATACCCACCTGCGGTCATTTGTTTATCTTCTACTGTTTCCTTGACGTAGAGTGCTGCTCTCTTTTTTGTTCTTCATTCGCTCGCTCTAAAAATGGATCACAACATGCCCAGTACCTCAGGTATTGATTTATTCAATGTTCCTGAAGCTGATGAAGAGTTTGAGGATTATTTCCTAGCAGATTCTGGGTCTGAACTAGATGATTCTATTGAAGATCCTCAATTTACTTTGGAAGGTCTAGAATCTGATACAACTGAAATTTATCATGAAGAAAGTGAGGAAGAGGTAACTATTTTTATTTTTCTTTCATCCTATTCATATATTTCACCTTTTTTTTTTTTTTTTTTAGCAAATAAGACAACCTACCCCTGAAGATGAAGGATGGACCGAGGTAAGATTACCTTTGGAAAAGCCCACATTTTCTGGAACCTCTGGACCAAAGGCAGCTTTCTTTCCTGGAACTCTCTCTCCATATTCAGTGTTCAAGCAGTTTTTTGATGAAGAATTGTTTAGAACGATAAAGTTGGAAACCAACAAATATGCAAGGATGGTGATTGACAAAGAGAGAAAGAAAGGCCCTTTGAATCCTAGGGGGTTGTTGGCAAAGTGGAAAGCTGTTTCAATTGCTGAATTGAAGATATTTTTGGCAATAATCATTCATATGAGCCTTGTAGTAAAACCAAGGCTTAGGGAATATTGGTCAAACCACATTGGAATGAGGACAGCTTTCTGCAAATCGACTGGAATGGCAAGGGAAAGATTTGAGGCCATTTTATCAATGCTCCATCTGAATGATAATATGCTATATATTCCACATGGACAACCAGGATATGATCCAATTTACAAGATAAGAACCTTATTTGATTCCCTTGTCAATAAATTCCGAACCTGGTACTCGCCTGATGAAAAATTGACAATTGATGAGGCCATTTGTCCTTTTCGTGGACGGGTTCATTTCCGAGTATATATAAAGGGCAAACCTCATAAATATGGGATCAAGATTTATGAGATTTGCGAATCAAGTACAGGGTATACCTGTAACCTGGATATATATACTGGAAGGCATCCTCATCAAGACCTCCAATATAATTCTATATTGAGCTTAGTTGACAGGATTGCTGAACCTTACTATCAGAAAGGCCACATCATCTATTTCGATAGGTGGTTTTCCTCTCCCCAACTTTTCAATCATTTATGGGAAAAGAAAACACTTGCAGTAGGAACAGTCAGGCATAACAGAAAGGGTTTGCCAAAAAAAGCTTTCTCGAAAAAGCTGAAAAAAGGTGAAAGCATCTTTTGTCAAAACAGTCAGCTTCTCGCATTGAAATGGCGTGATACCAGGGATGTCTTTATGATAGCAACAACCCAAGATTCCAGCATGATCCAGGCTCAAAAGAAAATAAGAAGACAGCCTCAAACCATTTCGATAACCAAACCTGCTATTGTAGTTGACTACAATAAAAACAAGGCTGGTGTCGATAGAAGTGACCAATTTATGGCATATTATCCTTTTCATCGGCGTACTCTAAAGTGGTGGAAAAAGCTTTTCTTCCATATTTTCGGCCTCACTATTGTCAATAGCCATATTGTTTATAATAAATTGACCACGGGTCGAAAAATGCCACTTAGAGAATATCATTTGGCTATCATGGAAAGGTTGATGGAAGAAGCAGGTACAGAAATTTTGGATGAACAGCCAAGTGCATCTGGATCATCAGAAAGGCTGATTGGAAAACATTTCCTCACCAAAATCCCTGCTACTGGCAAGACCACCATCCAGAAGAGGTGCAAAGTTTGCTCTGACAAAGGAAAAAGATCTTCTGGTAAAAGAGTGAGGAAGGACACCAGCTATATGTGTGAGACCTGTCTGGTTCCTTTATGTATTGCTGACTGTTTCAAGGCCTTTCACACAAAAGAGAGGTACTGGGAGTGATTTATATTAAAGTTTGATTCCTCTTCAATCTCTTCCTCAGAAAAAAAAATCGTTATGTATATTATTTTTATATATTTGATTCATGGAGTGGATTTGGTCAATTTGTATTTTTTATCTCTCTTTTATTTACATATCTCTTATAATTAACATGTATAAATAATCTTAAATTTACATTAAACAATAATTTTGAAGTGTATATTATTGATTCTCATTAAAATATTTTATAAATATCGAGTTCTCAATGATTTATGAATTTTTAAAAAACACTCAAAAATTGAACGTCCCGGGAGATTACGTCATACCTGGACTTACGACCTTCAAGTGTTAAAGAGTTGTTTAACCCGGCATTGCGCGCGCCGGGTGAAAATTACCATGGCAACATTTGAATGGAGAATTAACCAATAAAAAATCGGTTGGCGGAGATGTGGTTTCGTTTAGCTTCCTGACTCATCAATTAGTCTAAAGTTTTGGTTTAACATTTTGACAGCTCCCACTGAAATTCCATCTATTGTCACTGTTGGGTAAAAATTACCCGGCGCGCGCACTCGCGTAATTTTTTTGTTGCACATTTTTTTAATAACATTTTTTAAAGTGAGATAAATAATTCAAATTAATAATTTAAAAAATAACTATAATAGGTTGATATATTTATAAGCCTATAATTCTATATAAAATGGAGGGAAGAAGGTCATATTTATTAGATCAAGAAGAGATTATTGTATAAAGTGATATTGTAGAAGATCATCTAAATGAACATTTTTATGGAAGTGACACTGGAATATATTCAGATATAGGAATTTTGTGGAATAAGGGAATTATCCCACAAACACATTTTTATATAGGGAGAGCCTCGAAAATCAAATGGTTCAAAAATTGTCCTTCACAAACAGTAAAGCTGAGAACGCCTAATGTCATTACACATTTACTAGGCTTGAAAGGTGAAGAAGCAAAAAATTAAAATACACCTTTAGAAGCTCTTTTGAAGAAAATTCTTGAAAGTTTTGGCCCTTGAACTCATCAAAGAGCAACTAAATCAAAGAAAAATCATTCCTTCACTGCCTAAAAGACTATTAAAAATTTCCTTTTTTTACAGTTAAGTTAATTTAAATCATAAATGTATACTCTATATATTTATTTCAATTATTTTTAGAAGGCACTTCAAGCCATAAAGAAGGTCAGGAACCGCAAGATAAAGCTTCCTACCAGATGTAGTGTGTCCCTCCAGTAAGGACAGGAAGACCTCGACTTTGTGCCATAAATGTGCAAAGCCAATTTATAAAGGACATACAATTGCAGTTTGCAATGATTTGTCTAAAATATCCTCATGGAATTTTATATATTTAATATTGAAAAGGAGCAATTGTTTCATATTTTATATGCCATTACCAATTTTGAGGATTATTCAAGAATAGTTTTTAAAATGTTTAATCTGTGTAAAAAATATAAATATTTTATTAATAATTGCCTTTTTTGAAAATTAAAATGTTATTACTTTGAAATAGAAAAGGTTTTGTTTTTCCTGAGTTAATATTTATGTTCAAAATATATAATTATAATATTGGGTAAATTTCACCCAGCGCGCGCAAGTACGTTACATTTCTAGCGCACGCGCTCGAGGGTTAAAGAGACATATTAGAGAAATTTTGGGTCATGTTGCTGCTGAAGCAGAAGGAAACATTTATTGTTCAAGCTTTATTCTTTTGTTTGATGATGGTAACAATGTGCTGTTGCCGAAATGTCACACACTATTAATTTATTTGGATTAGGTCTCATTTTACTGTATCTATAATCCAAATTGTGCTTTATCATTTGTTGTTCAAAAAGGATCTTTTAGCCACAATCAGGTAGTTGAAGAATTTTTGCTTAGTTGACAGAATCTTGTGCTAATCTATGGAAGCAAATCTGACAACCAGCACTTGGACCCTATAAAGTGAGCTGGGGACATCACAAACTACTGTAGTTCATCACTTGCATGAACTAGGCAAAACCAAACAGGAGCTACTGCTTTGTACCTCACAAATTGATGCCAGTTCAGACAAACTGCCACGCAGAAGTGTGCAAGAAACTGCTTGCTAATCTACATTATGAATATTTCATAAAGAGAATTGTCACGTGCAATGAGAAGTGGGTCTATTATTGTAATTACTAATACTCAAAAGCAGTGGTTGAGCCCAGGTTAACTTCCTCAACCTCATGTCACATATAGGTGCTTCATACATAAGTTGATGCTATGTGTCTGGTGGAATTTTGAAGAGAAAATTCAGCATTGGTTTTTTCCAAACAGATAAACCATCAATAACAATCTGTATTTTGAACAGCAAGACCAGTTGTATACTGTTGAATCAAAATTACTATCTTTGTCGTGAATAGAAAACGACATTTTATAACAATATTAAATCACATGTGAATTAGTAGAGAAAAGCTGGTAAATCTGAATGCCAATTTTGGTCTTTTCCCCTGAAGCCAGGGACATTGAAGAATGAATGTCCTGGAACATCTTATATCAAATGTACAATAGGATTATTCCAGTTGGAAATGGATGAGGTTTGCTTTATTGGTGTTGGGTTGGTAATCATTTATGTTGTTTCTTTGCATATTTGTTCTTTGTGTAGCACAATTTGCATAGTTTCAGTTTAACTTATTTGTGCTATAAATAGGACATATGGATAAAGTTGAGGAGGCCAATCCAGCGTTAAGAGGTGAGTAGTCTTGTTACTTTAAACACTTTTTTCTACTGTAGTCTTAGATTGACAAAGAATATTTGTTCAAGTCTAAGAGTGGTTTCATGGCCCAGAGCGACACAACAATTTATAGAGAGGTAAGCAATTCTAATGTCTAATTGCATTTAAAACCAATATTTTCCAAGCCCTAAATACACTTCTAGAATAGTAACTGATATGAAATAAGACCAAATTAGGTTAAGGTATTAGGATCAAGTCTCAAATTTAATTTGATTGATTAAGACCAAAATATTTATTTTTTTAAACTCCCCCCCCTATATATTTGCATATAATATCTTGGTTAAGCATTATTTATTAGCAATTATTAACTTCAATTGAAGGGAGTTGTGGACAAGTGGTATAAACTGTCAATTTTTGAGATCCCATAACAGAATCAAATCCTTAATATGTCTAGTACCTACAGGCCGTCGGTGGGGAGAGATGAGCTGTCTCCCGTGCACTTGATCAGAAGGGGCACCCACAAGAATATATATATAGACAGTTAAACCTGTCTATTGCGCCCCCTCTAAATAGCGCCTTCCTCTCTATAGCGCCCAATTTTAAACATTAAAATGTAAACATTTTACATTAAAAGTGACCTGTCTATAGCATCCCCTCTCTATAACACCCTATTTTGGTGAGTCCCAGGAGGGGGCGCTATAGACAGGTTTAACTATATATATATAAGAAAATAGTATATTTTTTACTTTTTTAATCTTTGCAGACTTCGCGGGGAAACCACGTATAATACTATTTATGTCTAAATAATATATATATATTTTTTTGTTGTGTCTATCCGGGATTAGGAACACCTATGTCTCAATTACGATTTGGTCTTCTTAAAAAAAAAAAAAAAAATCAAGCGTAGGTCAGGATTTCACAAAGTGGGAACCTATAAACCATAATTTCTACACGACATTTCTGTTCTAAACCTTACGTCACTACCGGAAATCGTCTGTTCTCCATCAAGGGCGGGAAGAGGAAGTGATATATTTGTCAGACGAGATCACAACAGATTGTTCCTGTGGCCTTGGACTCATAAATATTTAGTTGGTGATGTTTCCTTTTTGATGATGTAATATTGTCTAGCGTACCTCACATCTCACTTTCTTATATTTTAGTATTTTGTCATACATTTATTTATTTATATCGTCGCGTCGTTCAAACTTTACTCCAGTATTGACATGTGAGTGGAAGACTGTGTCATTGGCCAAGCATTTATAGTGAGGTTTAGGATTGAATGGGACAACAGCTTACTGGGGTAGACTCTATGTCCACCGAGAGATGATGGCCATTTCAGAACATTGAGTGGCGTTCACATGCACTATGCACTTCCCGAAATCTTACAGAATTTTCTAGACTTCATCAATAAAAGAAAGTGGCGGTCTACATACTAGTAGATGCACTCTATGTCTATCTAGAGACGATGGCCATTTCTGAACCAGATATTGGCGTTCATATACTGGTGTAGTCACTCTATATCTACCAATAAATGATAGTCATTTCTAAAGAAGAAATTGGCGTGCATATACTGGTGTAGTCACTCTATATCTACCAATAAATGATAGTCATTTCTAAAGAAGAAATTGGCGTCCACATACTGGTGTAGGCACTCTATGTTTACTAAGAAACGATGGCCATTTCAAAGAATCTTTAATATGGCGGCAGAAATGCCATTCCTGATTTTTAGATAGTTTTTTTTTTTAATTTGGTGTTTTTTTCCTTATATATTGAGTTTAATTTCAGATTACATTTTTAAATTTAAAAATATATTACAAACACACTAAAGGTAATACCTTAACATATTTGAGAAAGATTGGATAATAGAGTTAAAAGGTAAAATAAAAAATGGGAAGAAATTGTCAATGATAAAAAAGTATAGGATAAAAACAGCATATTACAAGATGTCTACAGTCTCTTTACAGATATCTACAAACTCTACAAGACACATGGTAACATTTAGATGGAAATTTTGCTCTAAGAGGAATATTTGATCTGAAAAAGAAAGTAAAAAAAAAAAAAAAAACACGCATAAAAAAAGGACATCCTGTGATTTTCTTTACTGTCGATCTTAAGTTCCTTCAGTGGGGGGTGTCGTCCCTTACAACACCGCTGGACTGAATGGGGGTTAGAGGGTGTGAGTTTGAGGGATTTAGGAGACGTTCAGATGGTGTAGGGAGTTGGTCGCTTATTGACCAAATTATAACATATTGTAATATAGTTAATATTGTACTCAGCAACACAGTTGAGTTCGATATAGAATGTAAATAAAAGAACTAACACTATCTAATACTAACAACAATCCTGTAAGTAAACAAATTATCTAATACCCCAATAAATAAATCTTATAATACGTTTGTTAATTATATTACGTAAACAAAGATTTTACACATATCTTGTACGAAACAGTGATAGTTGCCTTTGATTTTCAACCACATGACCCGAGATCGAATCCCGCATTCAGCCCATTTTTTTCTGCTTCAATAGCTCTCGATTCTTACACATATTCAACCAGTGAGTAAAAGTAGCCTACATTGGCTTTTGTAACTTTCAAGTACAAATTGAAACTACCTTCTACATACATGTGTAGACAAGTGGTGCATTTACATTAATAGGTACCATAATATGACTATAATGACCTATATATCATGTATCGTGATTTAAGTAATTTATGTGAAATTAAATATTCTTATGATTATGAGAAGAATTCAGTTTAAAATTTAAATATAGAATTTTAATTTATCTAATGACTTCCTAAGTTGAAGCTGGAGACCTCCCAAACTTTGTCTTTCAAAGTGAACAACGGTGGACCGATAGAGTTTGACATGGGATTGATGTACTGAAGTATATTACAAAGAAGTTAGCAATTAATTAGTGATCTATAATACGTAATGAAGCCCTAATACATTATTTATTCAAATTAAAATAACAACGTTGGACTGTGTACATCAGAAAGTGTTAATAAACAAAGTAGATAATGATAGACCTACCTTTTCAGAGTAGATCACAGAAGTATCACATCCTCCACCTTCACCATAATAGATCTTGCTAAGTATGACTGTTTCTTGGAGGATTCCTTCTAGTCAAGGTATCTCACTCTGCTTTGTATTAATCTCATGATCAGTTTCTCCAAATACATTTTCTTGACCTGTAATTAAAAGATGTGGAAGGCAAAGGGGAAACTCTCACATTATTCTTTCTAAGATCTCAGTTGAATGTGGTACATAGAGACTATTCCGATAGGTAACATGGATCTCCTAGAAACTTACTTCAACAGGTTAAAGGGTAAAAACGCTCTTTTTTATCATTTATAATTGATGAGGAGGGTTACAAAAGCTTGCGGTTTGTTTGAAATCACAAAATATAGTCTATTTGTATTATTTGAATATAATATAATTTTATCTAATGAGATGAAGAGAAAAAAGGTTCCTGATTAGATGTCACCACATATTTGGTATTTATACATATTTAAGTTATCCTTTTTACTTGTATATTTATTGTGCCTCATAAAAAACGAGATATGTTTGTGATGTGAGTGATATAAATGAAAGGAAACATTTCAAAAATATATTTTATTGTTATCACGCTGCCGATGTTGAAATAATGTCGAGGAAGATGGCTGCTGATTGGATCGATGTATTTACAAACTGGACATGTCGGGGTCAGAGATGGGCTGAGGACAATATTGTGTCTGGATTAACTGATTATATATATTGATGACGGCCTTGTCGTGAATTAGTGGTTAAAATATTCTTTGTTAAGGTTTGGAGTATTTCGAACTGATTTCATTATCTGAAGGGTTATTGAGAGAGATGATATAGAATATATGCCCTTATTTAGTGAAATCCCCCGATTTCTTTAAAATTTAGTTTCTTGTGTTGGGGGATTTATGGGGACACGGGCAATTGTGAACTATTGAAAGTTAAATAGCTGGTTGTGATTTCTTATATTGAAACATGGACATTATGAATGATGTAGTTGTCTGGGGGTTGGAATGAAAAAATCCAGGCTGAAGGAGGCAGTTAAGGGTATTTAGATGTTTTTTATTGTTCTGCGGACTTGAGTTGTATGTGCCAGGTTTGGGGCTAGGGAAAATTGCTGGGGGCTATGGTTCTCTTGAGTTGGGGACGCTGGAGGTATGCTGGGGGATTTAAATGCATTCTTGTATGGCCATGTTGGGGGACTAGGAAATGTTGTTGGGGCAATGGCCGCTAGAGTGGGGGACAGTGGAGGTATGCTGAAGGAAGGCAGTGCACTCTTAGACGTACCATGTTGTAGTCTAGGTAGTGTTGTTGGGGGGAAATGGCTCGCTAGAGTGGGCTACGGTGGTGGAGATATAATGGAGATTGAACTGGTACTTCTGTACGTGCCATTTTGGAAGATAAATAAAGTTGTTGGGGAAATGGCCTGCAAGAGTGGGGGACGAAGGAGATGAAGTGAATGAACGGACTTGAACTCTTTCACGTTCCAGGGAGGGGGCTAGGTCGTGTTGTTGGGGAAATGGCTCGCTAGAGTGGGGGACGGGGGAGATGAACTGAAGAAATGGACTGAACTCTTGTACTGCCATTTTGGGAGATAGGTCGTGTTGTTGGGGGAAATGGCTCGTTAGAGTTGGGGACGGTGGAGATGTACTGAAGGAATGGGCTGAACTCTTGTACTTGCCATTTTGGGGATTAGGTCGTGTTGTTGGGGGAAATGGTTCATTAGAGTTGGGGGCGGGGGAGATGAACTGAAGAAATGGACTGAACTCTGGTACGTGCCATTTTGGGGGATAGGTCGTGTTGTTGGGGAAATGGATCGTTAGAGTTGGGGACGGGGGAGATGGACTGAACTCTTGTACTGCCATTTTGGGGGCTAGGTCGTGTTGTTGGGGGAAATGGCTCGTAAGAGTTGGGGACGGGGGAGATGGACTGAAGGAATGGACTGAACTCTTATACGTGCCATTTTGGGGGCTAGGTCGTGTTGTTGGGGAAATGGCTCGTTAGAGTTGGGGACGGTGGAGGTAGGCTGGGGAAAGGATGGATACCCTTGTTCTAGAAGGATCGGTAGATTGTTCCTAATATGGGGGCATTCATTCAATCAAAAAGCACGCAATTCTTGTTAAGGTCAGGAGGTTTCAAACTTGCATAGGCGATGTGACGATAGATGTATTGTATAATCCCGAATCGGTGGGCATCGTGGTGGGCGCTTGAAGAGGGAACGACCATCTTGTTGGAGGCTCAGCGTCTCGTGCTGGTGTCGGTGGCTGGCTATCAGTGAGGGACAGTGGGGGTCTTGTTTGGTGCTGGGTTCGTGTTGGTTGAACGCTGTTCTTGGAACTGCCTCCGCGAACATCTTTCGCTTAATATGGAGCCGTACTAGTAGAAAGTAATCTCCGAGCTGGTGTCAGTGGACGTGGCTGGCTAACGGTGAAGGACGGTGGAAGTCTTGAGTGTCGTGGAACATTCTAGCTGCTCGGGTAGCGCCCCCGGGACTGACGTCGTGGACTCCGAGCTGGTGTCGGTGGACATGGCTGGCTAACGGTGAGGGACAGTGGAAGTCTGATGTCGTGGAAGATACTAGAAGCTCGGACCCAGTCGCCTTTGGAACCTCCATTACATCGTATGGACCCATCTTGCTGGACCGTGCTGGGGGAGCAGTAGAGGGACTCTCTTGTTGTCCGGTAGATGACCGCTGGTCAGTTCACCTATCACCCGGTCATTATGGCCTCCCTTATTTCCTCGATGATCCTTTTTTGCCGGAAGTCTCGCCTCTACTGCGCATGCTCATTCTTGCGTCACCATGACATCACTTCTTCTTCTAACATAAATTTAGAACCTACACCGAAGATACATAGTGTATTTTGTATTGAAATGTGAATGGTACACTTCACATATTAATATTTTCTTCTGTGTGACTGATAGGTTCTAAAGTTTGCATTCATATTGTAGCGAAGTATTTTTTATTTTATTAACAGACTATCATTTTTTATGTTCATATTTTGCTATTCTGTAAACTTCCCTCATTGCTTATCTTGAATTTTATCATTCATAGTTTGTTCTTGCCTTAAATAAATCGCTGTGTCTTTCCTAATTTTCTACGTGGCAATTATATTCAAACTTAATTAAAATTTTTAATATTTTGAAATTAAATTATTCTGTCTCATAAATTGTGCATTTCAGAGACAGATATTTAAAAATATATCCTCTCCCCATTCATATATTGGATAAAACAAATTTAAAATAAAATGAGCGTACTTCTTGTTTGAAAATTTGGTATTAAATGAATATTTATTCATCCAACATAGGTTGGTTCCTTATATATAAAGCGATTATACGTTGCACAGGTAGGTTAGACATCTTTTATAAATAAAATAATTAAGCACAAATTCTTCTTTTACAAATAAAACAATTTTTTCACGGTTCTTAGTGCCAGGAAAAATATTGGGAGGACTTGGCTCATTAGTGGTAAACCCTCCTAGCAATCTTGTCAATTTAATCCTCCAGACCGGTTTTTATAGCTCTAATATTGTATTGGACCATTCTGATTATATTTATATTCTCTCTCGATACTGTAGGGAGAAATCTTAGTTACGGCATTAAAAAAAAACAAAAAAAAAACTATGGGTATAAACTTAGAAGACAGTAAAATATATGGATGTGACAATATCGTTGCGGAATTTCTTGTTGTTCGATTTGAATGGTGAGGATTGGTTGAAACGCAGTCGTTGAGTGGCAAGTGAAGCACACAGTTAGGAATAATCAGGACACGTGATGGGGTTTGAAAATAAGAGGCAACTGGGTTGGAGGAAAGAAAGCTTGAGAAGAGCGGAGCGAGTTTGATTGTTAATTATCTGATCACATGGTGGTGATTGTACTTAGCTATGAGTTGAGCGGAGGGAGAGAGGTCCAGAGCCGATGTCACCTTATTGGGAGCCAAAGCACAACTGACTGTTCTTACTTCTCGATTTTAAAACCACGAGTTGTCTTCCTTCCCATTGGTCGAGGGATGGAACGTGCCCGTTTTCCTATTGGTTGATCTACTTAGTGGATCTTTCTAATTGGACCGGCGACTTTCTTTGGTGAAAGATATGCCCGGCCTGATAGGAAGTATCGAGTGTTAGTTCGACTCTATTTACTTCCGTGGTTACCAGATACGTCCGGTCTTGTTCCGGAAATTGGGCGTCTCTCAGACTTTTATAACTTCTGCGGATACCAGATACGTCCGGGCTTTGCGAGGAAGTATTGACTGTACAAGTTATTTATACTTGTGCCCGCTTTTAGCCTGCTTCCTATGTCTTGTTGCCACTTCCTTTCCTCCAGTTACCTTGTTCTTTATTAAATCTTTGAAAATCATACATTGTACATGCATAGTGGGTCGGGGGTGCATATAATTATATACAAATTATGACAGATGCGCCCCCTACATGTGAAGAATTCAAGAAGGGGTTAGCCTGAGAGAATTCTGTAAAGTGAAAAATAATTTTGTGGGAAAATTAGTTGTGGGTATTGATGAGTCTATATACAAGCATTGGTGGCGATATAAGAAGTAAAATAGAATGGTGTTGATGATATAGGTTGAGTATAATTAATAGAAATCAAAAAATTTTTTAATTGTAAGAAATCAAAATGAATGCTATGGTACATAGTGGATTAAAAAGAAAAGAAAATGCGCCTAACTAATTTCTACTCGAAATTGGAATAAAAACGAGGGAGTTCTATTAGGGCTTTTGAGAAATCAAAAATTAAAAATAAAAGTTGGAAGAAATCAAAGTAAATGCTTGGTTGCATGGTGAAAAAAAATGCTTTGTTGCATGGTGAAAAAAAGAAAAATGCCTAACTAATTTTTGCTCGAATTTTGAGAAAAGAAATCGAGGAAATTTCATAAGGTCTTTTGAGAAATCAAAGTAAAATAAAAAGTTGGAAGAAATCAAAGTGAATGCTTGATGCATGGTAAAAAAAAAAGGAAAAATGCCTAACCATATTCTAGCTCGAAATTGGGAATGGAAATCGAGGGAATTTTATTAGGGCTTTTGAGAAATCAAAAATAAAAATAAAAAGTTGGAAGAAATCAAAGTGAATGCTTGGTGCATGGTGAGAAAAAAAAAGGAAAAATGCCTAACCATATTCTAGCTCGAAATTGGGAATGGAAACCGAGGGAATTTTATTAGGGCTTTTGAGAAATCAAAATAAAAATAAAAATAAAATTTCATAAGGTATTTTGAAATCAAATAAAAATAAAAAGTGGTTGAGCGAAATCAAAGTTGAGTGCTTGGAAAAAAAAGAAAAATGAAAAATAAAAAGGTTTCAACAACAAAGGATGATTTAATGTTTTTAGTTTAACCGAAAATCAATGAGTTTTCGTTGATAATTGAGTTATGGCAATATAAGCTAAGTGGTAAATAGAATGATAATTGATAAATAAAAATGATAATATAAACTAATTGGAAAAAAAAAAGATAATTAATGATTAAAAGTGATAATAAGTTGAATAAATTGATAAATTGATTATATATTTAAATTTTAATTGAGAGAAAATAATGAAAATGATTAATATGAAAAATAAGGTGTATTGTTTTGAACCCTTTTGTGTATCTACATGCCCTATAAATGTTTTAATTGCTCAATTATGCCCTATAAATTTTTTGTCTCATCTGTAGCGACACTTAGGTGAAAACGTGATTCTACCCCTCAAGTGCGTTTATGCTATGTGTACAGGAGACATGGAAATCTATATAACCTTTATGTGTAATTTTTTGTCTTTGTGTGTGTTGTGAAAAAATGTTAGAAGTCTGTTGTGTAAGAAATGTGTGAGCGAGTTCTATGTGTTGTCTTGTGGATGTGGAATTGGATGGAAAAAATCGATATGTAGACTCGAACTGGAATCCAAAAATCGGTGGCATAGAGATGTTCCCAGTTGACCTCAATAGGGGACCTTCTCATTGTAATTAGAGATACGGAAGTGGGGTGTGTCGGGCAAAAGAGAGGGAATGAAATTGGAGATCGGACGAGGCGCTCCGCTTTGTTTGCATAGGCCGAATTTATCGCCGCGGACTACACTTCCTGTCGCGGTGTCTCAAAATTCTCTCTTCCTTCCGCTTATTTAATTTTTGGTGCGGCTCAGATCTTGTTTTTGGAGTGTGACTTGTTTCTTCTATTGTCTCTCTACTTTTTTATTGGTGTTGGATTCATCGATATTTGTAGATAATCGGCAGGTGGGACAGGTTTTTACCTGTTTTTGTATTGTCGTGTGTAATGTTCTGCCAATAACATTGTGAAAGATGAGTGATGTAATTTCGGCATTATTTGTATTTTGAAAATCCGGATATTGTATCCATTTATTAAATCGAATGGTCGTTGTGACTTTAATAAAAAAAAGGTATTCAGTGATATTAGGGTGGAATTGAGTGAAAAATGAGGCTTACGACGTGAACACGCTTTGAGTGGAGACGTGTCACAGGTGTGGTGAAAGGCGTCTGTGGCCTGAAATGAAAAATTTTGTGGGGTGACCTGTGACACGAATCGAAAAAAAAGTTGTGAATGAAAAGGTGTCACGCGAAGTCCTTGTTTGTACAAAATCTAACCTGTTCTCACTATGAACAACAAATTTATTAAAGTCATATATCGAAATTTCTATTGTTAGTGTATATGGTACCTTTTAAGGTGAACATTTTTTTAGTGTTTTGGGTAGACGAGATGATTGTTACTAACGACGGTGCATGCGTTTGTTGGTGGTTATCGTCTTTTGGCGCGAGTGTCGCGCTTGTTGGGCGGGTTGTGCGTGTTTGTTAGCGTGAAAACCGTCCTTTGGATGGATGTTGTCGGTGTATTGTTGTTGCGAATGTCGTGATTGTTGCTAAATACGTTTGTGGGATTGTTGTGAGGTACATTTTTATGGCGTGGCGACGTATGGTCATGCATGGATTTTGTGTGGTAAGTGTGTGAGCTGTACTGACACGTTTTTTTGGGCATGGTGAGGGTTGAAGCCGTTGTGGCTTGTATTTGAGGGCATATAGTACTGGTAATTGAGTTGAGTGATAAACATGGTAGTGGGGTCAATGAATGCAGGCAAGGGTTGTCCTGTGTGACAAATTTGGTTGCAATGCAAGTCCTTTCGGACAGGTTTGGCCTAGCCCGTGCGTGCATTCATTGAGTACAAGGTTAGATACATGATTAAAGGGGTAGGTAGGTTAGGTAGAAGTCCAATGTCAATTTCTTGACGCCATAGGGTGGGTGCCTACCTCAGTTCACAGGTCTCCTCTGGGACGTCTTGGTTTGTGGTGGTTGGCTTGGCTCGGGACTGCTCGCACCGTCCGCGAAATTGAAGTGAAGTCCGGTACTGGAATATCGTTTTGGGATCGTTTGTGCTGTCCCGGATCGCGTGGATTGGTTTCGGGGACTGTGTACGGCATGGCGGTGGATGACTCCTCGGTGGTCGGTGTCCGGCCTTGGTGACACTCGCCTGGGGTTGGCGGGGGTTGTGTCCGTCGTCCTCCCCGGGGAATGGCGCTCCGGAATTCCGTCTCACTTTGCGGGGCGTTGACACGTCGGAGGGCCACGGTCATCTGCCATATGATGGCCGCTAGAAGGCGCCTGGTCGCCTCTCTTCTTGCCCGCTTCTTTTCCGCTGGTTTTGTCATTGCCGTTTGATTTGCTGGTGTCTGGGCTAATTTCCATTTTGATCCTGATTAAGCTCCATAATCTTTATCCTGTCGACTTAACCGTTCTGTGACAATATCGTTGCGGAATTTCTTGTTGTTCGATTTGAATGGTGAGGATTGGTTGAAACGCAGTCGTTGAGTGGCAAGTGAAGCACACAGTTAGGAATAATCAGGACACGTGATGGGGTTTGAAAATAAGAGGCAACTGGGTTGGAGGAAAGAAAGCTTGAGAAGAGCGGAGCGAGTTTGATTGTTAATTATCTGATCACATGGTGGTGATTGTACTTAGCTATGAGTTGAGCGGAGGGAGAGAGGTCCAGAGCCGATGTCACCTTATTGGGAGCCAAAGCACAACTGACTGTTCTTACTTCTCGATTTTAAAACCACGAGTTGTCTTCCTTCCCATTGGTCGAGGGATGGAACGTGCCCGTTTTCCTATTGGTTGACCTACTTAGTGGATCTTTCTAATTGGACCGGCGACTTTCTTTGGTGAAAGATATGCCCGGCCTGATAGGAAGTATCGAGTGTTAGTTCGACTCTATTTACTTCCGTGGTTACCAGATACGTCCGGTCTTGTTCCGGAAATTGGGCGTCTCTCAAACTTTTATAACTTCTGCGGATACCAGATACGTCCGGGCTTTGCGAGGAAGTATTGACTGTACAAGTTATTTATACTTGTGCCCGCTTTTAGCCTGCTTCCTATGTCTTGTTGCCACTTCCTTTCCTCCAGTTACCTTGTTCTTTATTAAATCTTTGAAAATCATACATTGTACATGCATAGTGGGTCGGGGGTGCATATAATTATATACAAATTATGACAT
Source organism: Cordylochernes scorpioides (assembly GCA_030710605.1). NCBI lineage: Eukaryota > Metazoa > Arthropoda > Arachnida > Pseudoscorpiones > Chernetidae > Cordylochernes > Cordylochernes scorpioides. Next base: position 200,350,213 of record CP092863.1, on the reverse strand, counting down.
GGATACATTGAATAAAGTTTTTTTTCTATACCACAAACACTAAACGTATGTTTAAAAAAATCGAGAATATCCTAAATGATATGTTAAACTTGTTTGAAGTATTTACAAGGCTTTATTTGAAAACCTGGTGATCATTAACTGTATCTTCTCTGCGATATGAAGACAAGGGAAAACCACCATATTATTTCCAAGATCACAGTTGAATGGTACACAAATATTTTTCAGATTAAGTAGCAAAGTTTTACTATAAATGACGGAGGAGAGATATAGGGCCTACTCAATTATGAATAATTCCGAAGATTATTTGTTGGTTGGAAGTTGATTCACAGCCACATCAACTAATGATTTATTTAATTCCCGACGTTTCAGTGACCTTCTCCCCCTCAGGGGACACCTGGAGATTGGCCTCCATAGGAAAGAGATCCTACGTGCCTTTGTCTTTACAGCCAACCTTAGGATCCTATGACAAACCTCACAGCCGTTTAGAAGACAGCTTTGCTCCAGCTGGCCCGCGCCCTCATACAAATGCAACTTGACTCTGCCTCCTCATCTACAAGCGCCTCGCGGTGGCCACTATCAACGCGCGAGGCCTGTTACTCGGGGGAGGAGCCTGGTACTTTGCCATCTCCTAAGGCAACACCAAGTGGACATCGCGTTTACCCATGAGACAAACAGCTCTTATCTAGACCACGCCCAAGACCTCTGCCTCAGCTACAGTGCCGTAATTACGCTACCCACAGCCATCTCGGGTTCTGGACTCGCCTGATTCGCGCCATGCATCGCCGTTCTGCGACAGCGTGTCCTTGGCCGGGCCACATTGCCTTGGCTGTAATTGATGTCCACGGTCAGGAGATTACCTTCATCAACGTCCATCTATCACACAATCCTCACGAGCGGCTGGAACAACTGGAAATAATAGCGGCAGGTGCTATCCAAGAGGAAGCCTGGGTCCTCGGAGACTTCAACTTCAGGGAGGACCGGGAATACTCATCGGCCTCCGTGGATGCCCTCAGCACTATTCAAGATCTAGCTGCGCTGGTAAACGTAGTCACTCAGTTCGACGCTGCCCATCTCCTCACCAGGGTCGCTAGCCAAGGCGACAGCATCGAGAGCAGCCAACTGGACAGGATTATCGTAATGCGGGCTTTCTGGATCGTGTGACCACATACTACCATTTCTCCGGCCACCGTGCCGTGCTGCTCCAGGTGAGTACTCCCACCGCCACCCCCAGCCTAGCTTAGCCGCTCTGCTACCTTCGGGCCTGGTGCATGAACACCTGGCTGGCTAAGTTATTTACAACATGATAATGCTCAGCCACATTTTGCAGCACCCGTTAAAACGAATCTAGAAGCGCTCAAATGGGAAGTCTTACCCCACCCGCCGTATAGCTCAGACATTGCTCCTTCATTATTATCCCTTCGGATCAATGCAACATGGCCTGGCTGACCAGCACTTCTCCCACTACGATGAAGTAAAAAAATGGATCGATGAATGAATAGCGACCAAAGAGCCGGCCTTTTTCCGCGATGAGATCCGTCAATTGCCAGAAAGATGGAAAGACTAGTGGCTAGCGACGGACAATACTTTGAAAATTGAAGGTCTAACCAAATTTTCACAACAAGACTCCAAGTTTCGCAAAAAAAAACCGCACGAACTTATTTATATTCCCAATATATTGGATCAAAAATAATTCGTTTACCAATATTTCAGTTGGTTGGACGCCAACCCTTTTAAAGGTATAACAACGTTTTTATGTCAACAACATAAATATGTTGTTATACCTTGAAAAAGATTGGCGTTCAGTCAACTGAAATATTGGTAAATAAATTATTTAAAAGCGCGAATGTTTCTTTTATACATAAAACAAACTTCTACTGTCCTTACTGCGATGAAAAAATATATTGGGAGGGCTTGGCTCATCAGTGGTGAACCCTCCCAGCGGTTTCGCCAATTTAATCCACCAGACCGCTTCTCAGAGCTCTAATACTGTATTGGATCATTCTGCTTTTATATGCTACACTGAAGGATGAAATCTTAGAAATGGTTTTCAAGTAAACTATGGGCATAAGCTTATAGGACAGTAGAATTACATTCAAATATTTGCTTCGAGCAATGCTCTTCAGCAAACTATAAAGACAAGGCCAGTTAGGCAATATTATAGTTTGCTGAAGAGCATTGCTCGAAGCAAATATTTGAATGTAATTCTACTGTCCTATAAGCTTATGTCCATAGTTTACTTGAAAACCATTTCTAAGATTCCATCCTTCATTGTAGCATATAAAAGCAGAATGATCCAATACAGTATTAGAGCTCTGAGAAGCGGTCTGGTGGATTAAATTGGCGAAACCGCTGGGAGGGTTCACCACTGATGAGCCAAGCCCTCCCAATATATTTTTTCATCGCAGTAAGGACAGTAGAAGTTTGTTTTATGTATAAAAGAAACATTCGCGCTTTTAAATCATTTTATTTTATATGTATAGATGGCGCGTTATTGCTTTGTGTTAAATAAATTATTGTTTTTATCCTATATATGATTTTTTAGTTAAATACATGTCATTTATATTTAAGTAAAAAGGCATATATAGGATAAAAAAATTATATGATATTTAGTGAGACATAACTGCTTTCCACATGTGTAGACATGTGATGCACTTACAGTAAAATATTCGCCAACTTTTACCCACCATGATTATCATGGCATGTACCACGTGTACTAGGGATGATAAAAAATGTGAGACATTAAAAAAATTGATAATAACTTTCTCAATATCAAATCACATCGAGTCCAAAATTCAATATGATGTCCCCAGCTTCTTGGTGGAGGCAAAATTTTTACATTTCCTTTTTAATTTGATAAATGTCTTGATATAACACTATCTACTGAAAAATACAATTTTCCTAATTAAATACGATCGCATAGTTTTTATTTTCAAGTGTCATCTTTTTGAAATTTCATCGTCTTTTGATGAGCTATGTTTAATATAATTCAAATTACGAGAGACAAATAAAAATAAATTTCATTATTATTAATGGGGATAGTGAATGTACACTGGAGGATTGAAGGGGACTCTAACACGTGCCATATTGGAGGCAAGGGAATGTTGTTGGGGGGCAATGGCTTGCTAGAGTGGGGGGCGGCGGAGGTAGGCTGGTGAATGAGAGGACTCTAACAAGCCATAATGGGGGCAAGAGAACGTTGTTGGGGGGCAATGGCTTGCTAGAGTGGGGGACGGCGGAGGTAGGCTGGTGAATGAAGGGGACTCTAACAAGCCATATTGGGGGCAAGAGAACGTTGTTGGGGGGGCAATGGCTTGCTAGAGTGGGGGCGGCGGAGTTAGGCTGGTGAATGAAGGGGACTCAAACATGCCATATTGGGGGCAAGAGAACGTTGTTGGGGGGCAATGGCTTGCTAGAAAGGGGGCGGCGGAGTTAGGCTGGTGAATGAAGGGGACTCAAACATGCCATATTGGGGGCAAGAGAACGTTGTTGGGGGGGCAATGGCTTGCTAGAGTGGGGGACGGCGGAGGTAGGCTGGTGAATGAAGGGGACTCTAACAAGCCATATTGGGGGCAAGAGAACGTTGTTGGGGGGCAATGGCTTGCTAGAGTGGGGGGTGGCGGAGTTGAGCTGGTGAATGAAGGGGACTCTAACATGCCATATTGGGGGCAAGAGAACGTTGTTGGAGGGCAATGGCTTGCTAGAGTGGGGGACGGCGGAGGTAGGCTGGTGAATGAAGGGGACTCAAACATGCCATATTGGGGGCAAGAGAACGTTGTTGGGGGCAATGGCTTGCTAGAGTGGGGGGTGGCGGAGTTAGGCTGGTGAATGAAGGGGACTCTAACATGCCATATTGGGGGCAAGAGAACGTTGTTGGAGGGCAATGGCTTGCTAGAGTGGGGGACGGCGGAGGTAGGCTGGTGAATGAAGGGGACTCAAACATGCCATATTGGGGTCAAGAGAACGTTGTTGGGGGGCAATGGCTTGCTAGAGTGGGGGACGGCGGAGGTAGGCTGGTGATTGAAGGGGACTCTAACATGCCATATTGGAGGTAAAATAATGTTGTTGGGGGTAATGGCTTGCTAGAGTCGGGGACGGTAGATTAATACTGGGGAAGGAAGTCATTCTTGATCAGGAAGGATCGGTAGTTTTTTTTTTATAATATGGGGGCATCGCTCAATTGAAATGCATATAATTCTTGTTAAGGTCTGGAGGTTTCAAACTTGCACAGGCGATGTTACTTGATGGCACAACGGATAAACAAAATAATCCCAAATATCTCTGTTGTGCTTCGACGTGGGCGCTTGATGGCAAAGGTGGGAATGACCATCTTGCTGGAGGCTCAGCGTCTCGTGCTGGTGTCGGTGGCTGGCTAATGGTGAGGGACAGTGGAGGTCTTGTGTAGTGTTTGTTGGGTTCGTGTTGGTTGAACGCTGTTCTTGGGACCGCCTCCGTGGACATCCGTTCATATACGTTGAAACCCTTTCAAATATGAGCTGGTGTCGGTGGACGTGGCTGGCTAACGGTGAGGGACAGTGGAAGTCTTGAGTGTCATGGAACATTCTAGCTGCTCGGATAGCGCCCTCGGGACTGACGTCGTGGACTCCGAGCTGGTGTCGGTGGACGTGGCTGGCTAACGGTGAAGGACGGTGGAAGTCTGGTGTGGTGGAAGATACTAGAAGCTCGGACCCTTGGAACCTCCATTACATCGTATGGACCCATCTTGCTGGACTGTGCTGGGGGAGCAGTAGAGGGACTCTCTTGTTGTCCGGTAGATGACCGCTGGTCAGTTCACGTATCACCAGGTCATTATGGCCTCCCTTATTTCCTCGATGATCCTTCTTTGCCGGAAGTCTCGCCTCTACTGCGCATGCTCATTCTTGCATCTCCATGACGTCACTTTCTCTCTCGACATCCATAATAAACACATAAGGAAGATAATTTACCTTGTATTGGAATTACGTGAATGTTACACGTCAAATTAATTCAAATTAGTCAAAATAAAGGTTACATAATAATATATTTAAAAATGCCTATTTTGGATCATAAAGTTTTTATTTCCGATATTTCGTGAGGCAACTCGCCAAACCTCTTCGGGGAACAAGATTGTTTTGATAAGCTCGCGTATCAATTCACGAGTATGTACAACTGCTATAAAATTTTAAAATATCTGAAATCTACAATATGCATGTTTATAAATATAATTAATAATAATAAAATGATATATACAATATTAATATATAGAGAATAAATAAATATATACATTTAAAATAAAAGAATTGAAAATCAGTAAAAATTGTTATAAATATATATGTATAGTAGTGGGCTATATGGTTTTAAATTGTAAGTATAGTTGAGGAATGTCTATTTTTCGGTTGATACTGTTTTTATCTTCTATTGAGGTCCAGCTTTCTAGAAAAAGTCTTGAATGTTTATCCTTGATATTTTGATATACTATTTCTGTTGAGTCGAAATTTGGTATGTGGTCCTGTTTAAGTGCGTGGTCTACTAAAAGGGAAAGAGGGCTATAGTTTTTAAGGGCTGTCCGGTGTTGATTGGTTCTTTCTTCCAGAGTTTTCCTGTCTCTCCTATGTATGTAGCTGGGCAAGATCGGCACGGGATTCTGTAGATGAGGTTGGATTTTTGACTGTTGTTTGTGTTATGTTTGGTATCGGGATGGCGGAGAAGTGTTTTTAAGTTGGATGGTGTCTGGTATATGGTCTTGATGTTATATTTCTTGAGGGTTCTGCTGATTCTTTCAATGCCGTAGCTGTACGGAAGAGTGCAGTATAATTTCTGAGATTGGCTATTGGAAGGAGGGATGAATGTTGATCTGTGGAATTGTCTTTTGATAAATTCTGTGGGATAACTATTGCTTTGTAATTCATTAATTAGTATTGTTATTTCTTGTTGGGCCTTTTTTAGATTATTGGAGCAATGAGTAGATATTCTTTTTGAGAGGGTTTTTATAACAGATATTTTATGGTTAATAGGACCGAATGAGAAACAGGCATTTACCGTAAGAAAACTCACACAGGTGGTTATTTAAATTTTAGCTCATTCGGTCCTATTAACCATAAAATATCTGTTATAAAAACCCTCTCAAAAAGAATATCTACTCATTGCTCCAATAATCTAAAAAAGGCCCAACAAGAAATAACAATACTAATTAATGAATTACAAAGCAATAGTTATCCCACAGAATTTATCAAAAGACAATTCCACAGATCAACATTCATCCCTCCTTCCAATAGCCAATCTCAGAAATTATACTGCACTCTTCCGTACAGCTACGGCATTGAAAGAATCAGCAGAACCCTCAAGAAATATAACATCAAGACCATATACCAGACACCATCCAACTTAAAAACACTTCTCCGCCATCCCTATACCAAACATAACACAAACAACAGTCAAAAATCCAACCTCATCTACAGAATCCCGTGCCGATCTTGCCCAGCTACATACATAGGAGAGACAGGAGAAATTCTGGAAGAAAGAACCAATCAACACCGGACAGCCCTTAAAAACTATAGCCCTCTTTCCCTTTTAGTAGACCACGCACTTAAACAGGACCACATACCAAATTTCGACTCAACAGAAATAGTATATCAAAATATCAAGGATAAACATTCAAGACTTTTTCTAGAAAGCTGGACCTCAATAGAAGATAAAAACAGTATCAACCGAAAAATAGACATTCCTCAACTATACTTACAATTTAAAACCATATAGCCCACTACTATACATATATATTTATAACAATTTACTGATTTTCAATTCTTTTATTTTAAATGTATATATATTTATTTATTCTCTATATATTAATATTGTATATATCATTTTATTATTATTAATTATATTTATAAACATGCATATTGTAGATTTCAGATATTTTAAAATTTTATAGCAGTTGTACATACTCGTGAATTGATACGCGAGCTTATCAAAACAATCTTGTTCCCCGAAGAAGTTTGGCGAGTTGCCTCACGAAATATCGGAAATAAAAACTTTATGATCCAAAATAGGCATTTTTAAATATTGTAATATATGGATTGCTCTATTTTCAAACACATAATAATATATAAACTGTAATCAATATTTATGTATTTAAAATAACACTAGTACACAAAATGAAAAGAAATTTCTCCTCCTCAAATAAACAAAACATATTCTGGGTTAACTTTTTGTGCTAATTAACGTGGTATCAATATTTCTTTTCAATTAGCTCAATTTCTCAAGTTATGGATATAATTCCTTTTATCCATGATATTCATCTATTGGAGGAAAAGTTATGACATTAAACTTATTGCTATATAAATAAATGCGCCAAAGATAGTGCAAATGAAGAAACAATATTATACATATATGTGGTAACCGAGGGTCTCTCGCTGTGGAATGGTAACCGAAAGGGGCAAACCTGTAGTAACCGAGAGGGAGAGTCAGGGCGTGGAGAATTTTCCAGGACCTCTCTGCACCTTGGGAGACCTTTAACAGTTCTCACAGAGTACAGGCAGTCGTGGTCGAGGCAGAATGGAAAGCTTGGGAATGTCCACACAAAAAAACGAAGACACAGATGCACTAGGAAAGTTCCGTGAACAGATAAAAGTTGAGCTAGGAGCGAAAGATGGAGATAAAAGAGTTCTTACTGGTCTACATGGTGGATGAGGTGGAACTCGGTGACACCCGACGAGGGCTCGTGCTGATGGTGAAGTGACTATATTTTTGGCTAGGACGGAGGCCTTATATATCTTTGCCGAGAGAGAGAAATTATTGCATTTCAGCAGATGCAACAAGAGCGTGGATCAGCTGGCGAAATTGTACACTGGCGCCGTCCTACATCTGATTTTAGACGTTTTTGACTTCTATCTCTTGCTTCAGCTCAACTCTTAATCTATTACAGAGTTTTATCTATTTATCTTCAGTTTGTACAAAGTACATTACATATGATGATGTAATGACACATGTCAATCATTCGTATAATTATTTATAGAGGTGTTTCTATTATACAACATGAAAATCTTGTTATAAGTATTATACAATATGGGGTTGTTGGTTTAAATTACGATATATATGCATGTGTATATATTTTACTTCAATAACTGCCCTTAGATATATATATATATTTATCAAACTAATTATTCTATATCCGTATAAATTTTCATTTATATATATTTAAAAAAATCTAATTTCTTTCCCTTTATTTTTCAAAATTATCAGGAGAATTTTTTTATATATAAGATTGAAGGTCTTAACAAAAAGCTGTGTATGCGAAAAAAACATTTTATTGGTTTAATAAACATTATTTATAAAGTTGCAGTAATATTTAGGAAGTAATAAAAAATATTTTCATGGATTTAGAGTTTTTTCTGTGAAGTTTTGCTTTTGCTTTTCAATTACGCATCAGATTCCAACAATTTTTCCGCCACCATATGTTGATTCCACAGACCATTGTATCGTTGCTCAATGATTTCAATATCTTGATGGAAGCATTCACCTTGTTCTTCGCACTCTGCATCGAGATTATCAGGGAAATAGTTTGAATAAGAATCCATAAAATGAAATTTTAGATTCGTTAAGAACTCGAGCTTATGGAATTTGGAAATCAGATTTTCGTCGATTCTCGCATAATTCGGTGACTTATTATTGCCTAAAAAGTATTTGACAACGTCGATGAGTGCAAGCCAAGCATTTTTTCTCATCTTCTTTCAATTTTGCAATAAACTCTTCGTCATTTATTAGTTTACGAATTTGAGGACCAATGAAAATACCTTCCTTTATCTTAGAACAAATATTCTTTGGAAATTTAGTCATTAAATATTTGACAGCATCACTATATATTTCTTTAAAGCCTTTACAATTTTTTTAAACCCTAATTTGATATGTATAGGGGGAAGAAGCATTTTTAGTTTATGGAAAAGCAGTTCATTTTCCACGTTTTGTTCATCTAAGTGAAACATACTTCTTTCAGGCCACATTTTTTGTATATAATGATTCTTTCTGTCTCTGCTGTCCCACTTGCATAAAAAGCAAGGATACTTTGTGTTTCCTTTCTGCAAGCCCTGTAAATTCCTATTGTTCCCTATTACGATAGACAGAGGTTTTGGTTTGTGGTAACAAGAGGTTCCTTTGCTTTAATCTAGATCCAAGGATTTCGACTGCTTATTTTGATAGCCCTAGATCCCTAACAAGATCATTTAATTATGCCTGATCAAATAAATGTGGAATGCCACTTTCATTTGAAATAAATTCAGGGTCTTCTAATTGATGATCATCTGCAAATGCTTTGTGCTGATCATCCTTTTTGATATAGGATTATTTAACCGTTTTAGGAATAGGTATGGGATTCTCGAGGTCGTGAGGAATAGGTTGCCTAGCTGATGGTATATCAGAATAAAAGTTAGTTTGCTTCTTTTTGATATTATGGCCTGTGATTTTGCAGCCACATAAATAACAATCGTAATGGTGATTTTTTGGTTCTCGCCAAACCATTGGTACACCAAAGGGCATACCTTTTGATTTCCCCGATTTCCATTGCAAAAGCCCTTGATAGCACGTTCCGCCCCCACTATGGGGGAACACCACTTGTCTTGATAACCTAAAGCCACACCAAAATATTCTTTATAGCATTCTTTTATCTTTGGGGTGATACGTTTCCTCTGTTTGGGACTTGTAAATTTTCCACAAATGTAGCAGAAAAATTTCTGGATTAGCTTTGCATTTACGCGGCATCATTTATATATTTAAAAATATTTATGAAAATAAATGTATTGTTAAACATTTTCTTGATATATAAAATCGCAATGGTATGCATTTCATCTAAATGATGATTAAATTTTATGCTTATAAAGTCAAAATCTTCAAAATATTTTGCTGACAGCAATGACATCAGGTTCTTTATAAAATTGATTATTTTCAAAAAATTGAGCTAATTTTGAAAAATGAAGGTTATATTCATGATCTACGGATTGGAATTTACTAGAAATAACTTTCAAATATTGAGAAAGAAAAAGTTTGTGTACAAGTGTAATTTTTTACACAAAAATTCGAACTAAAGCGAAATATAAAATTTTACAAAGCCGACCTAATAATTCACAGATTTCACTGAAAATGTGGAATTATCCTTATTATCAGAGTCTTTGAATTATATTTTATTATGAAAGACGAGTTTCAGCAATAACACAAAGCACGGAAAAAAACAAATAAAGAGGGCTTTAATTTTCTATTTTTAATTTGCTCACTTATTCCTAATTTTTGAACCGAAAAATTCAAGAAGCATTTCCGTGCATCCTACGAGGATTGCAGCAATCTGAAAGCAAATAAAACTTAGTAATAACTCAGGGACTAGTGGCTGTTGACTTGAGGGTAGTAACTGGTTGACTGTAGAGCTGGTGGCTGGTTGACACTGAGAGATATATAACTAGCTGACTGGAAAACTGGTGGCTGATTGGCTGAAATGCTGGTGTCTGATTGACTGGAGGGTAAATAATTGGTTAACTGAGGAGTTGTTGGCTGGATGACACTAGAAGTTATTTAACTGGTTGACTGGAGAACTGGTGGCTGATTGGCTGAAAAACTGGTTCTGATTGACTGGAAGGTAGGTAACTGGTTGTTTAAAGAGTTGGTGTCTGATTGACTGTAAGATAGATAACTGGTTGATTTGAGAACTGGTGTTCGATTGGATGGAAAGCTGGTGTCTGATTGACTGGAGGGTAGGTAACTGGTTAACTGGGGAACTGGTGGCTGATTGGCTGGAAAGCTGGTGTCTGCTTGATTGGAGGGTAAATACCTGTTTGACTGAACAATTGGTGGCTGATTGAATCTAAGGTAGTTAACTTATTGACTGGACGATTGGTGGCTGGTTGAATCTAAGGTGTATAACTTGTTAACTGAGCAGTTGGTGGCGGGTTTAATCTAAGGTAGATAACTTGTTGACTGTGAATAGTTGGTGGCTGGTTGAATCTGAGGTAGATAACTTGTTGACTGAACAGTTGGTGGCTGGTTGAATCTAAGGTAGATAACTTGTTGACTGAACAGTTGGTGGCTGGTTGAATCTAAGGTAGATAACCTGTTGACTGGACGATTGGTGGCTGGTTGAATCTAAGGTAGATAACTTGTTGACTGAACAGTTGGTGGCTGGTTGAATCTAAGGTAGATAACTTATTAACTGAACAGTTGGTGGCTGGTTGAATCTAAGGTAGATAACCTGTTGACTGAACAGTTGGTGGCTGGTTGAATCTAAGGTAGATAACTTGTTGACTGAACAGTTGGTGGCTGGTTGAACCTAAGGTAGATAACTTGTTGACTGAATAGTTGGTAGCTGGTTGAATTTAAGGTATATAACTTGTTGACTGAAAAGTTGGTGGCTGGTTGAATCTAAGGAAGATAACTTCTTGACTGAACAGTTGATTTCTGGTTGAATCTAAGGTAGATAACTTGTCGACTGAACAGTTGGTGGCGGGTTGAATCTAATGTAGATAACTTGTTGACTGAACAGTTGGTGGCTGGTTGAATCTAAGGTAGATAACTTGTTGACTGAACAGTTGGTAGCTGGTTGAATCTAAGGTAGATAACCTATTGACTGAACAGTTGGTCGCGGGTTGAATCTAAAATAGTTAACATGTTGACTGAACAGTTGGTTTCTGGTTGAATCTAAGGTAGATAACTTGTTGACTGAACAGTTGGTGGCGGGTTGAATCTAAGGTAGATAACTTGTTGACTGGACAGTTGGTGGCTGGTTGAATCTAAGGTAGATAACTTGTTAACTGAACAGTTGGTTTCTGGTTGAATCTAAGGTAGATAACTTGTGGATCGCAGAAATTTAACTGAAAGGAACTGGAGTTGAGACAATTAATAAGTGATATGCACACTGACTTATAGAAAAATATTTTTTAAAAAGTAATAACCATAAAAAATGTTTACAAAATATGTGATAGAGAGAAAAATTCATTATTTACACAAAACCTATCATTTAAATTATTAAGGCGATATTTTAATACTGCTAAACATTGGCTACCTATCTACTCTAAAGATAAAAACGTTGGCGTAAATCGAAACGCTACGTATTGTAAACTTGTTTGAAAGTATGTTTATAAAAGCTCGGATGTTTTTCCCTCTTAAATGGTGTAACTTTATTAAACTGGGGGCGTCTACAAAATTGCTATTTAAAGCGGCGACCAACTCCAAAAAGACCAGTTGGCCAAGACATTGCGACCAGGTGTTAATTGGTGTTAATGGAGACCGCCGACCCCGCCGTGGTGGAGTATAAAGTCCGACAGTGTCGACCATCTCCATCACAACATGCAGCTCTCTCTCCTCGTCCTCCTGCTGGCTTTGGCTGTCGTAGCCTGGGGTATGCCCGCCCCTGGGAGCGGTCTGCTGGCTCGGCATCACCAACACGGCCACCACCATGGACACCACCACGGGCATCATCATGGACATCATCATGGACATCATCACGGCCATCATCATGAGCACCACCACGGTCACCATCATGACCACGATCACCATCACGGCCATCATCATGATCACCACCACGATCACCATCATGATCATCATCACGGCCATCATCATGACCACCATCATGGTCATCATCATGATCACCATCACGGCCATCATCACGGTCATCATCATGGTCATCATCACGGTCACCATCATCACTAGTCCCACTGCATCTCCCTACCCAACGAGAATCAAAAATCACCGTTACACCTCCCTAGGATGTATGTGTTTGTAGAAATAAAATCAGTACTTCTCACTATTTGCTTTTATTTTTAACCAAAACTGCAGGTCCTAGTTTGGGGCTAAGGAATGTTGTTGGGGGTTATGGTTCTCTTGAGTGGGGGACGATGGGGTATGCTGAAGAAATAAACAGCACTCTTGAACGTGCCAAGTAGGAGGCTAGGTAGTGTTGTTGGGGACAATGGCTCGCTAGAGTGGGGGATGGTGAATATGTACTGAAGGAATTAACTGCACTCTTGTACGTGCCATATTGGAAGATAAAAAATGTTGTTGGGGCAATGGCTTGCAAGAGTGGGGGACAAAAGAGTAAAAGGTAATGAATGGACTGAACTCTTTCACGTGCCATGGAGGGGGCTAGGTCGTATTGTTGGGGGAAATGGCTCGTTGGGGACAGGGGAGATTGAGATACGGACTGAACTCTTGTACGTGTCATTTTGGGGAATAGGTCGTGTTGTTGGGGGAAATGGCTCGTTAGAGTTGGGGACGGGGGAGATGAACTGAAGGAATTGGACTGAACTCTTGTACTTGCCATTTTGGGGGTTAGGTCGTGTTGTTGGGGAAAATGGCTCGCTAGAGTTGGGGACGGGGAGATGAACTGAAGGAATTGGACTGAACTCTTGTACTTGCCATTTTGGGGAATAGGTCGTTTTGTTGGGGGAAATGGCTCGTTAGTGTTGGGGACGGGGGAGATAAACTGAAGGAATTGGACTGAACTCTTGTACTTGCCATTTTGGGGAATAGGTCGTGTTGTTGGGGGAAATGGCTCGTTAGAGTTGGGGACGGTGGAGATGGACTGAAGGAATGGATTGAACTCTTGTACGTGCCATTTTGGGGAATAGGTCGTGTTGTTGGGGGAAATGGCTCGTTAGAGTTGGGGACGGGGAGATGAACTGAAGGAATTGGACTGAACTCTTGTACTTGCCATTTTGGGGAATAGGTCGTGTTGTTGGGGGAAATGGCTCGCTAGAGTTGGGGACAGTGAAGGTAGGTTGGGGAAAGGATGGATACCCTTGTTATAGACGGATCGGTAGATTGTTCATAATATGGGGACATTCATTCAATTAAAAAGCACGCAATTCTTGTAAAGGTCAGGAAGTTCCAAACTTGTATAGGCGATGTAGATGAACTGTATAATCCCGAATCGAAGGGCATCTTGGTGGGCGCTTGATGGAAGGAGAGGGGACGGCCATCTTGTTGGAGGCTCAGCGTCTCGTGCTGGTGTCGGTGGCTGGCTATCTGTGAGAGACAGTGGAGGTCTTTTTGGTGCTGGGTTCGTGTTGGTTGAACGCTGTACTTGGAACTGCCTCCGCGATCATCTTTCGCTATAAACGGAGCCGTACTAGTAGAAAAGAATCTCCGAGCTGGTGGCGGTGGACGTGGTTGGATAACAGTGAGGGACAGTGGAAGTCTTGAGTGTCGTGAAACATTCGAGCTGCTCGGGTAGCGCCCTCGGGACTGACGTCGTGGACTCCGAACTGGTGTCGGTGGACGTGGCTGGCTAACGGTGAAGGACGTTGGAAGTCTGGTGTGGTGGAAGATACTAGAAGCTCGGACCCAGTCGCCTTTTGAACCTCCATTACATCGTATGGACCCATCTTGCTGGACCGTGCTGGGGGAGCAGTAGAGGGACTCTCTTGTTGTCCGGTAGATGACCGCTGGTCAGTTCACGTATCACCCGGTCATTATAGCCTCTCTTATTTCCTCGATGATCCTTCTTTGCCGGAAGTCTCGCCTCTACTGCGCATGCTCATTCTTGCATCACCATGACGTCACTTTCTCTCTCGACATCCATATCTACATCACATATCTGACCTTCTATTGAAAATAGTGTGTATGGGTGTGTGAATGTTACACGTCAAATTAATATATTCTTCTGTATGGCCTACAGGTTCTAAAGATTACATAAAAATATATATATATGTCGAATCCTGTCGACTTTGTGTCGAATCCTGTCGACTTTTGTCTTCCCCCGCTTTAATAATTTATGCCTCTTCTGGGTTCTTTTTTATGGGGGTGGAGCAAGCCGACACTCGCTGGATGGTATTTTTGTGCAGTCGCGACTGGCGAGTGGTAGGAGGACCGTTGTGTGGGATAGATGGTGATGTTTTTCCCCGCACTAGGCAATGATGAGAATAACTACTCTTTTAAAAGTAAAACCATATCCTGGGTTCCAGAAGTGTCCTCAGAAGTCGGGGAAAAATGGTGGATCAATCGAGGTTGTGGCAGAGATTCGATAGGATCTCGGCTCGGTAATTAGACGACGTTAGGGTTGGTCGTCAATCTTTTGGTCGTTTAGTTTTGTTGATAAAAATTGGTG
This sequence comes from Cordylochernes scorpioides, assembly GCA_030710605.1. Taxonomy (NCBI): domain Eukaryota; kingdom Metazoa; phylum Arthropoda; class Arachnida; order Pseudoscorpiones; family Chernetidae; genus Cordylochernes; species Cordylochernes scorpioides. Next base: position 200,335,158 of record CP092863.1, on the reverse strand, counting down.
CCGCGTCGATCCAGGTGTGCTGGTGGATGACTTGAGTGAGCTGGGATAATTATTGCGACTTCAAAAAAAATTAAAATAATTGTTCTTTTTCTGTAACTGACCGACCGAGCTCTTTCCTGTTTGATTACCAAGGCCCCACTGCCGAATCTCTGCCGACACCTAAATGGCGTTCTCCTATTGGCTCGCTACGATCACGCCATACTTCAACCCTGCCCTCTGTGGAAACTTCGAGAAGGATCTTTTCTTTATTTCACCATTTGAATACATTCGATTATAATTGAAATTATAAATATTGAATCGTGTGCTTTGGGTTTTTTTTTATTTTTAAAATATAAATATTTTAATATGCGTGTAGTTGTTTATTTAAATGTTGATTACTGTATTAGGAAAATATATAAATAAAAAAGTTAAAACCCAAAGCACACGATTCAATATTTATAATTTCAATTATAATCGAATGTATTCAAATGGTGAAATAAAGAAAAGATCCTTCTCGAAGTTTCCACAGAGGGCAGGGTTGAAGTATGGCGTGATCGTAGCGAGCCAATAGGAGAACGCCATTTAGGTGTCGGCAGAGATTCGGCAGTGGGGCCTAGGTAATCAAACAGGAAAGAACTCGGTCGGTCAGTTACAGAAAAAGAACAATTATTTTAAATTTTTTAAAAGTCGCAATAATTATCCCAGCTCACTCAAGTCATCCACCAGCACACCTGGATCGACGCGGCACCAATTCTTATCAACAAAACTAAACGACCAAAAGATTGACGACCAACCCTAACGTCGTCTGATTACCGAGCCGAGATCCTATCGAATCTCTGCCACAACCTCGATTGATCCACCATTTTTCCCCGACTTCTGTGGACACTTCTGGAACCCAGGATATGGTTTTACTTTTAAAAGAGTAGTTATTCTCATCATTGCCTAGTGCGGGGAAAAACATCACCATCTATCCCACACAACGGTCCTCCTACCACTCGTCAGTCGCGACTGCACAAAAATACCATCCAGCGAGTGTCGGCTTGCTCCACCCCCATAAAGAAGAACCCAGAAGAGGCATAAATTACTAAATCGGGGGAAGACAAAATTCTACAGGATTCGACCCAAAGTCGACCGGATTCGACATATACTGTAATCAATATTTATATATTTGAAGAGAAATATAAAATGCTACAAAGCTGACCTAATAATTCACAGAATCCGCTGAAAATGTGGAATTGTCCTTATTATCAGTCTTTGAATTATATTTTATTATGAAAGAAAAGTTTCAGCAATAACACATAAAGCACGGAAAAAAAAAAAACAAAGAGAGCTTTAAAATTTATATTTTTGATATGCTCACTTATCATATTTATTGAACGGAAAAATACAATCTTTCAAGAAGCATTTTATTGAATACTTCGAGGATTACACCAGCCTTAAAGCAAATAAAACTTAGTAATAACTCAGGGACTAGTGGCTGTTGACTTGAGGGTAGTAACTGGTCGACTGGAGAACTGGTGGCTGGTTGACATTGGGAGATATATAATTCGCTGAGTGGAAAACTGGTGGCTGATTGTCTGAAAGGTAAATAAATGGTCGATTGGAGAACTGGTGGCAGGTTGATTCTAAGGTAGATAACCTGTTGATTGGACAGTTGGTGGCTGGTTGAATCTAAGGTAGATAACTTGTTGACTGAACAGTTGGTGGCTGGTTGAATCTGAGGTAGATAACTTGTTGACTGAACAGTTGGTGGCTGGTTGAATCTAAGGTAGATAACTTGTTGACTGAACAGTTGGTGGCTGGTTGAATCTAAGGTAGATAACCTTTTGACTGAACTGTTGGTGGCTGGTTGAATCTGAGGTAGATAACTTGTTGACTGAACAGTTGGTGGCGGATTGAATCTAAGGTAGATAACTTGGTGACTGAACAGTTGGTGGCGGGTTGAATCTAGGTTAGATAATTTGTTGACTGAACAGTTAGTTTCTGGTTGAATCTAAGGTAGATAACTGGTTGACTGAACAGTTGGTGGCTGGTTGAATCTAAGGTAATAACTTGTTAACTGAACAGTTGGTGGCCGGTTGAATCTAAGGTAGATAACTTGTTGACTGAACAGTTGGTGGCTGGTTCAATCTAAGGTAGATAACATGTTGACGGAACGGTTGGTGGCGGATTGAATCTAAAGTAGATAACATGTTGACTCAAAAGTTGGTGGCGGGTTGAATCTAAGGTAGATAACTTGTTGACTGAAAAGTTGGTTGCGGGTTGAATCTAAGGTAGATAACTGGTTGACTGAACATTTGGTTTCTGGTTGAATCTAAGGTATATAACTGGTTGACTGAACAGTTGGTGGCGGGTTGAATCTAAGGTAGATAACTTGTTGACTGAACAGTTGGTGGCGGGTTGAATCTAAGGTAGATAACTTGTTGACTGAACAGTTGGTGGCGGGTTGAATCTAAGGTAGTTAACTTGTTGACTGAACAGTTGGTGGCGGGTTGAATCTAAGGTAGATAACTTGTTGACTTGACAGTTGGTGGCTGGTTGAATCCAAGGTAGATAACTTGTTGATTGGACAGTTGGTGGCTGGTTGAATCTAAGGTAGATAACTTGTGGACCGCAGAGATTGAACTAGAAGGAACTGGAGTTGAGACAATCAATAAGTGATATGCACACTGACTTATAGAAAAATATATTTTAAAAAGTAATATCCATAAAAAATGTTTACAAAATATGTGATAGAGAGAAAAATTCATTATTTACACAAAACCTATCATTTAAATTATTAAGGCGATATTTTAATACTGCTAAACATTAACTATCTATCTACTCTAAAGATAGAAACGTGGTGTAAAATGAAACGCCACGTATTGTAAACTTGTTTGGAAGTATGTTTATAAACGCTCGGATGTTTATCCCTTTTAAATGGTGTAACTTTATTAAACTTGGGGCTTCTACAAAATTGCTATTTAAAGCGGCGACTAGCTTCAAAGTGACCAGTTGGCCAAGACATTGCGACCAGGTGTTAATTGGTGTTAATGGAGACAGCCGACCCCGCCGTGGTGGAGTATAAAGTCCGACAGTGTCCACCGTCTCCATCACAACATGCAGCTCTCTCTCCTCGTCCTCCTGCTGGCTTTGGCTGTCGTAGCCTGGGGTATGCCCACCCCTGGGAGCGGTCTGCTGGCTCGGCATCACCACCACGGCCACCACCACGGCCACCACCATGGACACCACCACGGGCATCATCATGGACATCATCATGGACATCATCACGGCCATCATCATGAGCACCACCACGGTCACCATCATGACCACGATCACCATCACGGCCATCATCATGATCACCACCACGATCACCATCATGATCATCATCACGGCCATCATCATGACCACCATCATGGTCATCATCATGATCACCATCACGGCCATCATCACGGTCATCATCACGGTCATCATCATGGTCATCATCACGGTCATCATCATCACTAGTCCCACTGCATCTCCCTACCCAACGAGAATCAAAAATCACCGTTACACCTCGCTAGGATGTATGTGTTTGTAGAAATAAAATCAGTACTTCTCACTATTTGCTTTTATTTTTAACCAAAACTGCAGGTCCTAGTTTGGGGCTAAGGAATGTTGTTGGGGGTTATGGTTCTCTTGAGTGGGGGACGATGGGGTATGCTGAAGAAATAAACTGCACTCTTGTACGTGCCAATTAGGAGGCTAGGTAGTGTTGTTGGGGACAATGGCTCGCTAGAGTGGGGGATGGTGAATATGTACTGAAGGAATTAACTGCACTCTTGTACGTGCCATATTGGAAGATAAAAAATGTTGTTGGGGCAATGGCTTGCAAGAGTGGGGGACAAAAGAGTAAAAGGTAATGAATGGACTGAACTCTTTCACGTGCCATGGAGGGGGCTAGGTCGTATTGTTGGGGGAAATGGCTCGTTAGAGTTGGGGACGGGGGAGATTGAGATAAGGACTGAACTCTTGTACGTGTCATTTTGGGGAATAGGTCGTGTTGTTGGGGGGAATGGCTCGTTAGAGTTGGGGACGGGGGAGATGAACTGAAGGAATTGGACTGAACTCTTGTACTTGCCATTTTGGGGGTTAGGTCGTGTTGTTGGGGAAAATTGCTCGATAGAGTTGGGGACGGGGGAGATGAACTGAAGGAATTGGACTGAACTCTTGTACTTGCCATTTTGGGGAATAGGTCGTGTTGTTGGGGGAAATGGCTCGTTAGTGTTGGGGACGGGGGAGATAAACTGAAGGAATTGGACTGAACTCTTGTATTTGCCATTTTGGGGAATAGGTCGTGTTGTTGGGGGAAATGGCTCGTTAGAGTTGGGGACGGGGGAGATGAACTGAAGGAATTGGACTGAACTCTTGTACTTGCCATTTTGGGGAATAGGTCGTGTTGTTGGGGGAAATGGCTCGCTAGAGTTGGGGACGGTGAAGGTAGGTTGGGGAAAGGATGGATACCCTTGTTATAGACGGATCGGTAGATTGTTCATAATATGGGGACATTCATTCAATTAAAAAGCACGCAATTCTTGTAAAGGTCAGGAAGTTCCAAACTTGTATAGGCGATGTAGATGAACTGTATAATCCCGAATCGAAGGGCATCTTGGTGGGCGCTTGATGGAAGGAGAGGGGACGGCCATCTTGTTGGAGGCTCAGCGTCTCATGCTGGTTTCGGTGGCTGGCTATCTGTGAGAGACAGTGGAGGTCTTTTTGGTGCTGGGTTCGTGTTGGTTGAACGCTGTACTTGGAACTGCCTCCGCGATCATCTTTCGCTATAAACGGAGCCGTACTAGTAGAAAAGAATCTCCGAGCTGGTGGCGGTGGACGTGGTTGGATAACAGTGAGGGACAGTGGAAGTCTTGAGTGTCGTGGAACATTCTAGCTGCTCGGGTAGCGCCCTCGAGACTTACGTCGTGGACTCCGAGCTGGTGTTGGAGGACGTGGCTGGCTAACGGTGAAGGACGTTGGAAGTCTGGTGTGGTGGAAGATACTAGAAGCTCGGACCCAGTCGCCTTTTGAACCTCCATTACATCGTATGGACCCATCTTGCTGGACCGTGCTGGGGGAGCAGTAGAGGGACTCTCTTGTTGTCCGGTAGATGACCGCTGGTCAGTTCACGTATCACCCGGTCATTATAGCCTCCCTTATTTCCTCGATGATCCTTCTTTGCCGGAAGTCTCGCCTCTACTGCGCATGCTCATTCTTGCATCACCATGACGTCACTTTCTCTCTCGACATCCATATCTACATCACATATCTTGACCTTCTATTGAAAATAGTGTGTATGGGTGTGTGAATGTTACACGTCAAATTAATATATTCTTCTGTATGGCCTACAGGTTCTAAAGGTTACATAAAAATATATATATATGTCGAATCCTGTCGACTTTGTGTCGAATCCTGTCGACTTTTGTCTTCCCCCGCTTTAGTAATTTATGCCTCTTCTGGGTTCCTTTTTATGGGGGTGGAGCAAGCCGACACTCGCTGGATGGTATTTTTGTGCAGTCGCGACTGGCGAGTGGTAGGAGGACCGTTGTGTGGGATAGATGGTGATGTTTTCCCCGCACTAGGCAATGATGAGAATAACTACTCTTTTAAAAGTAAAACCATATCCTGGTTTCCAGAAGTGTCCTCAGAAGTCGGGGAAAAATGGTGGATCAATCGAGGTTGTGGCAGAGATTCGATAGGATCTCGGCTCGGTAATCAGACGACGTTAGGGTTGGTCGTCAATCTTTTGGTCGTTTAGTTTTGTTGATAAAAATTGGTGCCGCGTCGATCCAGGTGTGCTGGTGGATGACTTGAGTGAGCTGGGATAATTATTGCGATTTTAAAAAAAATTAAAATAATTGTTCTTTTTCTGTAAATGACCGACCGAGCTCTTTCCTGTTTGATTACCAAGGCCCCACTGCCGAATCTCTGCCGACACCTAAATGGCGTTCTCCTATTGGCTCGCTACGATCACGCCATACTTCAACCCTGCCCTCTGTGGAAACTTCGAGAAGGATCTTTTCTTTATTTCACCATTTGAATACATTCGATTATAATTGAAATTATAAATATTGAATCGTGTGCTTTGGGTTTTTATTTTTTTTTATTTTTAAAATATAAATATTTTAATATGCGTGTAGTTGTTTATTTAAATGTTGATTACTGTATTAGGAAAATATATAAATAAAAAAGTTAAAACCCAAAGCACACGATTCAATATTTATAATTTCAATTATAATCGAATGTATTCAAATGGTGAAATAAAGAAAAGATCCTTCTCGAAGTTTCCACAGAGGGCAGGGTTGAAGTATGGCGTGATCGTAGCGAGCCAATAGGAGAACGCCATTTAGGTGTCGGCAGAGATTCGGCAGTGGGGCCTTGGTAATCAAACAGGAAAGAGCTCGGTCGGTCAGTTACAGAAAAAGAACAATTATTTTAAATTTTTTAAAAGTCGCAATAATTATCCCAGCTCCCTCAAGTCATCCACCAGCACACCTGGATCGACGCGGCACCAATTTTTATCAACAAAACTAAACGACCAAAAGATTGACGACCAACCCTAACGTCGTCTGATTACCGAGCCGAGATCCTATCAAATCTCTGCCACAACCTCGATTGATCCACCATTTTTCCCCGACTTCTGTGGACACTTCTGGAACCCAGGATATGGTTTTACTTTTAAAAGAGTAGTTATTCTCATCATTGCCTAGTGCGGGGAAAAACATCACCACCTATCCCACACAACGGTCCTCCTACCACTCGTCAGTCGCGACTGCACAAAAATACCATCCAGCGAGTGTCGGCTTGCTCCACCCCCATAAAGAAGAACCCAGAAGAGGCATGAATTACTAAATCGGGGGAAGACAAAATTCTACAGGATTCGACCCAAAGTCGACCGGATTCGACATATACTGTAATCAATATTTATATATTTGAAGAGAAATATAAAATGCTACAAAGCTGACCTAATAATTCACAGAATCCGCTGAAAATGTGGAATTGTCCTTATTATCAGTCTTTGAATTATATTTTATTATGAAAGAAAAGTTTCAGCAATAACACATAAAGCACGGAAAAAAAACAAAGAGAGCTTTAAAATTTATATTTTTGATATGCTCACTTATCATATTTATTGAACGGAAAAATACAATCTTTCAAAAAGCATTTTATTGAATACTTCGAGGAGAACACCAGCCTTAAAGCAAATAAACCTTAGTAATAACTCAGGGACTAGTGGCTGTTGACTTGAGGGTAGTAACTGGTCGACTGGAGAACTGGTGGCTGGTTGACATTGGGAAATATATAATTCGCTGAGTGGAAAACTGGTGGCTGATTGTCTGAAAGGTAAATAAATGGTCGATTGGAGAACTGGTGGCAGGTTGATTCTAAGGTAGATAACCTGTTGATTGGACAGTTGATGGCTGGTTGAATCTAAGGTAGATAACTTGTTGACTGAACAGTTGGTGGCTGGTTGAATCTGAGGTAGATAACTTGTTGACTGAACAGTTGGTGGCTGGTTGAATCTAAGGTAGATAACTTGTTGACTGAACAGTTGGTGGCTGGTTGAATCTAAGGTAGATAACCTGTTGACTGAACAGTTGTTGGCTGGTTGAATCTGAGGTAGATAACTTGTTGACTGAACAGTTGGTGGCGGATTGAATCTAAGGTAGATAACTTGGTGACTGAACAGTTGGTGGCGGGTTGAATCTAGGTTAGATAATTTGTTGATTGAACAGTTAGTTTCTGGTTAAATCTAAGGTAGATAACTGGTTGACTGAACAGTTGGTGGCTGGTTGAATCTAAGGTAATAACTTGTTGACAGAACAGTTGGTTTCTGGTTGAATCTTAAGGTAGATAACTTGTTGACTGAACAGTTGGTGGCGGATTGAATCTAAGGTAGATACCTGGTTGGCTGAACAGTTGGTTTCTGGTTGAATCTATGGTAGTTAACTTGGTGACTGAACAGTTGGTGGCGGGTTGAATCTAGGTTAGATAATTTGTTGACTGAACAGTTAGTTTCTGGTTGAATCTAAGGTAGATAACTGGTTGACTGAACAGTTAGTGGCTGGTTGAATCTAAGGTAATAACTTGTTAACTGAACAGTTGGTGGCCGGTTGAATCTAAGGTAGATAACTTGTTGACTGAACAGTTGGTGGCTGGTTCAATCTAAGGTAGATAACTTGTTGACTGAACGGTTGGTGGCGGATTGAATCTAAAGTAGATAACATGTTGACTCAACAGTTGGTGGCGGGTTGAATCTAAGGTAGATAACTTGTTGACTGAAAAGTTGGTTGCGGGTTGAATCTAAGGTAGATAACTGGTTGACTGAATATTTGGTTTCTGGTTGAATCTAAGGTAGATAACTGGTTGACTGAACAGTTGGTGGCGGGTTGAATCTAAGGTAGATAACTTGTTGACTGAACAGTTGGTGGCGGGTTGAATCTAAGGTAGATAACTTGTTGACTCGACAGTTGGTGGCTGGTTGAATCCAAGGTAGATAACTTGTTGACTGAACAGTTGGTGGCTGGTTGAATCTGAGGTAGATAACTTGTTGACTGAACAGTTGGTGGCTGGTTGAATCTAAGGTAGATAACTTGTTGACTGAACAGTTGGTGGCTGGTTGAATCTAAGGTAGATAACCTGTTAACTGAACAGTTGTTGGCTGGTTGAATCTGAGGTAGATAACTTGTTGACTGAACAGTTGGTGGCGGATTGAATCTAAGGTAGATAACTTGGTGACTGAACAGTTGGTGGCTGGTTGAATCTAGGTTAGATAATTTGTTGACTGAACAGTTAGTTTCTGGTTAAATCTAAGGTAGATAACTGGTTGACTGAACAGTTGGTGGCTGGTTGAATCTAAGGTAATAACTTGTTGACAGAACAGTTGGTTTCTGGTTGAATCTTAAGGTAGATAACTTGTTGACTGAACAGTTGGTGGCGGATTGAATCTAAGGTAGATACCTGGTTGGCTGAACAGTTGGTTTCTGGTTGGATCTATGGTAGTTAACTTGGTGACTGAACAGTTGGTGGCGGGTTGAATCTAGGTTAGATAATTTGTTGACTGAACAGTTAGTTTCTGGTTGAATCTAAGGTAGATAACTGGTTGACTGAACAGTTAGTGGCTGGTTGAATCTAAGGTAATAACTTGTTAACTGAACAGTTGGTGGCCGGTTGAATCTAAGGTAGATAACTTGTTGACTGAACAGTTGGTGGCTGGTTCAATCTAAGGTAGATAACTTGTTGACTGAACGGTTGGTGGCGGATTGAATCTAAAGTAGATAACATGTTGACTCAACAGTTGGTGGCGGGTTGAATCTAAGGTAGATAACTTGTTGACTGAAAAGTTGGTTGCGGGTTGAATCTAAGGTAGATAACTGGTTGACTGAACATTTGGTTTCTGGTTGAATCTAAGGTAGATAACTGGTTGACTGAACAGTTGGTGGCGGGTTGAATCTAAGGTAGATAACTTGTTGACTGAACAGTTGGTGGCGGGTTGAATCTAAGGTAGATAACTTGTTGACTGAACAGTTGGTGGCGGGTTGAATCTAAGGTAGTTAACTTTATGCCTGAACAGTTGGTGGCGGGTTGAATCTAAGGTAGATAACTTGTTGACTTGACAGTTGGTGGCTGGTTGAATCCAAGGTAGATAACTTGTTGACTGGACAGTTGGTGGCTGGTTGAATCTAAGGTAGATAACATGTGGACCGCAGAGATTGAACTAGAAGGAACTGGAGTTGAGACAATCAATAAGTGATATGCACACTGACCTATAGAAAAATATATTTTAAAAAGTAATATCCATAAAAAATGTTTACAAAATATGTGATAGAGAGAAAAATTCATTATTTACACAAAACCTATCATTTAAATTATTAAGGCGATATTTTAATACTGCTAAACATTAACTATCTATCTACTCTAAAGATAGAAACGTGGTGTAAAATGAAACGCCACGTATTGTAAACTTGTTTGGAAGTATGTTTATAAACGCTCGGATGTTTATCCCTTTTAAATGGTGTAACTTTATTAAACTTGGGGCTTCTACAAAATTGCTATTTAAAGCGGCGATTAGCTTCAAAGTGACCAGTTGGCCAAGACCTTGCGTCCAGTGTGTTAATTGGTGTTAATGGAGTCAGCCGACCCCGCCGTGGTGGAGTATAAAGTCCGACAGTGTCCACCGTCTCCATCACAACATGCAGCCCTCTCTCCTCGTTCTCCTGCTGGCTTTGGCTGTCGTAGCCTGGGGTATGCCCACCCCTGGGAGCGGTCTGCTGGCTCGGCATCACCACCACGGCCACCACCATGGACACCACCACGGGCATCATCATGGACATCATCATGGACATCATCACGGCCATCATCATGATCACCACCACGGTCACCATCATGACCACGATCACCATCACGGCCATCATCATGATCACCACCACGATCACCATCATGATCATCATCACGGTCATCATCATGACCACCATCATGGTCATCATCATGATCACCATCACGGCCATCATCACGGCCATCATCACGGTCACCATCATCACTAGTCCCACTGCATCTCCCTACACAACTAGAATTAAAAATCTCCCCGTTACACCTCCCTAGGATGTATGTGTTTGTAGAAATAAAATCAGTACATCTAACTATTTGCTTTTATTTTTAACCAAAACTGCCGGTCCAAGTTTGGGGCTAAGGAATGTTGTTGGGGGTTATGGTTCTCTTGAGAAGGGGAACGGCGAAGGTATGCTGGAGGATTTAAATACTTTTGTATGTGCCATGTTTGGGTGCGAGGTAGTGTTGTTGGGGAAACGATTTGCTAGAGTGGGGGACGATGGGGTATGCTGAAGAAATAAACTGCACTCTTGTACGTGCCAATTAGGAGGCTAGGTAGTGTTGTTGGAGACAATGGCTTGCTAGAGTGGGGGATGGTGAATATGTACTAAAGGAATTAACTGCACTCTTGTACGTGCCATAGTGGAAGATAAAAAATGTTGTTGGGGCAATGGCTTGCAAGAGTGGGGGACAAAAGAGTAGAAGGTAATGAATGGACTGAACTCTTTCACGTGCCATGGAGGGGCTAGGTCGTGTTGTTGGGGGAAATGGCTCGTTAGAGTTGGGGACGAGGGAGATTGAGATAAAGACTGAACTATTGTACGTGCCATTTTGGGGATTAGGTCGTGTTGTTGGAGAAATGGCTCGTTAGAGTTGGGGACGGGGGAGATGGACTGAAGGAATGGACTGAACTCTTGTACGTGCCATTTTGGGGGCTAGGTCGTGTTGTTGGGGGAAATGGCTCGTTAGAGTTGGGGACGGGGGAGATGGTGTTGAAAAGTGACTCGCACCTCGGCTGTCGCTTAGCAACGGCCACTTCCCCCAGACATTACGTAACTGTATATAGGTTTCAGATTTGCTTGTTTGTTGACTGCCACCGCTTACCTCTTTTAACTCTCTATTGTTTGTCATCTAAATATAATCTTTTGATAATTAAACATACTTTCTGAGATCCAACCTCTGTTTTATTCTTACATGGCAGCAGAGCTTGGTTGGTATCAAATATTTTTTGTTTATCTAAGCTGAAATTCGTTTGCTTGCTCAAGATGACAACTGAACTTCCACAAATTCAAAAATTCAACGGCGATAATTTTCATCTATGGAAATTTCAAATGAAGATTATTCTAGAAGCAAAAGATCTTCTCAGTATAACTGATGGCTCTGAGGTAAAACCTGAAATAGAGGATATTGCAAAATTCTCTAACTGGAAAAAGAAAGATGCAAAATCCAAAATGCTGATCACTACTGCTCTAGAGTTTAAATATCTTCAACAGATTGTTAATTGCCAGACTTCAGCAGAAATGTGGAAGAAATTATCAACAATATATGAACTGAAATCTGAAACAAACAAATATTTGCTGCAACAAAGATTTTTCGAATATAAAATGAATCCAAATGATAACATTGCTACTCATATTTCCAAAGTTGAAACTCTGGCACAACAAATGAAAGATCTAGGTGAGCCAATCTCTGATGTTGCCCTAATTACAAAGATAATTTGCAGCTTGCCTGGTAAATACAAGAATTTCATAACAGCATGGGATTCAGTTTCATCAGAAGAAAAGACACTAGAAAACTTGACGGCAAGATTACTGAAAGAAGAAAGCTTACAGGATCATTGGGATTCTTCAGGAAATTCTAAACCAGATAATGCCTTGATGACTTTTTCAAAGTTCAACAGAAATTCAACAGCTTCCAACAAACAGCAGCAGCATCAACAATCCATTAAAGATAAAAAGAAGAACACACACTGTGGATATTGCAAGAAGAAAGGACATTGGTGGAAAGAATGCTATAAAAGAAAGGAAGAACAAAAAGGACAACAGCCAAGTTCTTCATCCAGAGATGATAGCTGTGCTTTTTCAGCTGAGACAAGTGCCTTCCTCGCTGAAACAAAGGATTCCTGGATTGCAGATTCTGGAGCAACGGATCACATGACTTTCAGAAGAGAATGGTTCTCTACGTTCGAAGAAATACCAGAAGGTGTTCATCCTGTGTGCCTTGGAGATGGAAAGCAGATCTATGCAAAAGGTAAGGGAAATATTGATATTCTCTCTTATGTTGATAGTCAGAAAATTAATGCAACTCTTTTGGATGTTCTCTATGTACCTGAATTGGAGACTAATCTTTTCTCAATATCTACTGCAACAAAACATGGTTTGACGCTCATTTGTAAAGGAAATCAGATAAAATTGACTAAAAATTCGAAAGTGCTAGTTACTGGAATAAAGGACAATTCAAATCTTTATAGAATTTTTATTAAAGCAAAGCAATCTTCACAAACTCATGTTGCTCAGTTAAGTCTAGATATATGGCATCAAAGAATGGGTCATGTAAATCCTATAAAATTAACCCAAATGTTTGAAAATAATGTTTTTGAAGACGACATTAAAATTAGAGAAAAGCCTGATTCTTTACTATGTGAAGCATGCATCTATGGAAAACAAAATAGAAAGGTTTTTCACGCGTCAACAAGTCCAAATTCGACCTATCCAGGAGAGCTGATCTATTCAGATGTTTGTGGACCAATGAGTAAAAGATCACCAGGTGGATCATTATATTTTGTATCTTTCAAGGATGATTTTTCAAGATTTAGAGTGGCCTACTTCATTAGGCATAAATCAGATGTTCTTGAGAAATTTAAAGAATTTGTAAAAAGAGTTAGGACTGAAACTGGAAATAAAATAAAAAGATTCAGAACAGATAATGGCACAGAATTCTTAAATAAGAATTTTTCTGATTATCTAAAATCTCTAGGAATTGTTCATGAACTCACTGCTCCATATACCCCAGAACAGAATGGAATTGCTGAAAGAGATAACAGAACAATAGTTGAATCAGCTAGATGCTTGTTACATGGAAGAAAAATGCCGCTTGAACTGTGGGCTGAAGCCGTAAACACAGCAGTCTATCTCTTAAATAGATGTACTACTAAAGTATTGGGAAATTCTACACCTTATGAAATATGGTACAAGAGAAAACCCTCCATCTTACATTTGAAAACTTTTGGATGTAACGCTTATGTGCATATACCAAAAGATAACAGAAAGAAATTAGACAAAAAGAGTATTCGTACATTTTTTGTTGGATATTCTGAAACTAACAAAAATTATAGAATGTGGGATCCTATTGCTAGAAAAATTATCATAAGCAGAGATGTAATATTTACTGAAGCTAATACATCAGAAAATATTCAGGATAACCAACAAGAGCAGGTAACTATATACAGTGAAGAAAGTGTTGATAACACAAATACCAGTTCCAAACCAGAAGAATCATGTCGATACCCTCTCAGGAATAGAATCAGAGAAAATGAACAAACATCACCCAGCTGTACAAGAGCTATTTCATATGCTTGTTATGTCCATGACCAAGAACCATTGAACTATGAAGATGCAATTGTAGGACAAAACTCAAAACAGTGGAAACTAGCTATGGACGATGAATTCAATTCCTTGATGAAAAATCAAACATGGACGTATGTGACACTACCATCAGACAGAAAAGCTATTGCATGCAAGTGGGTATACAAAATAAAGCAAAATGCAGATGGATCAAATAAAATGTTTAAGGCTAGACTAGTTGCTAAAGGTTATTCACAAAAACCAGGACTTGATTATGGTGAAACTTTTTCTCCAGTAGTAAAATTCGATTCAATTAGAACAATCTTATCACTTTGTGCATCACTTGATATGGAAATGATTCAGTTAGATGTAAAATCTGCCTTCTTGAATGGTGATTTGGAAGAAGAACTTTACATGGAACAACCCCAAGGTTATGAAAACCCAGATTTTCCAAATCATGTTTGCTCTTTTCAGAAAAGCATCTATGGTCTTAAGCAATCCCCCAGAATGTGGAACAAGAAATTTCATGAGTTTTTAATTAAGTTTGATCTCAAACCTAGCATATCATATTCATGTGTCTATACAATGAAATGTAAACAGGCTTACATATTACTTGCAATATATGTAGATGATTGCTTAATCTGCAGTGTAAATAAACAACATTTAGATGATATAGTACAGTACTTAAATTCCAATTTTGAAATAAAAACTTTTACTGCCGATTATTTCCTTGGCCTACAAATATATCGAGATAGAACAACTAAAATGTTATTTCTGCATCAAGCCTCATACATTGAAAGAACACTTGAACATTACAACCTTCTTGATATCAAGTTACAATCTGTACCTTCTGATCCTTACTCAAAACTAACAAAAGAGATGTGCCCAAAGGATGATCAGGAAATTGAAGAAATGAACAAGATTCCATACAGACAGACAATTGGTAGTTTAATGTACCTCATGACTGGAACTAGACCTGATATTGCCTACGCAGTCAGCAGGGTTAGCCAATTTATGAACAACCCAGGACCTTCACTTTGGACCGCAGTAAAGAAAATATTTGGATACTTAAAAGCTACGAAAAACATCGGTATTTGTTTTGGTGGGAGTTCCTGCACTTCAACCCTGATAGGTTTTTCCGATGCTGATTTTGCTGCAGACATATTTACGAAAGCTCTACCTCCAGAAAGGCATAAAAGACTAAGGAGCCAACTTGGACTGTTTGAAACAACGGAGTGCTCGTCAGGTGGGAGTGTTGAAAAGTGACTCGCACCTCGGCTGTCGCTTAGCAACGGCCACTTCCCCCAGACATTACGTAACTGTATATATGTTTCAGATTTGCTTGTTTGTTGACTGCCACCGCTTACCTCTTTTAACTCTCTATTGTTTGTCATCTAAATATAATCTTTTGATAATTAAACATACTTTCTGAGATCCAACCTCTGTTTTATTCTTACAGATGGATTGAACTCTTGTACGTGCCATTTTGGGGGCTAGGTCTCGTGTTGTTGGGGGAAATGGCTCGTTAGAGTTGGGGACGGGGGAGATGAACTGAAGGAATGGACTGAACTCTTGTACCAGCCATTCTGGGGGCTAGGTCGTGTTGTTGGGGAAATGGCTCGTTAGAGTTGGGGATGGGGGAGATGGACTGAAGGAATGGACTGAACTCTTGTACGTGCCATTTTGGGGGCTAGGTAGTCTTGTTGGGGGAAATGGCTCGTTAGAAATGGGGACGGGGGAGATGGACTGAACTCTTGTACGTGCCATTTTGGGGGCTAGGTCGTATTGTTGGGGGAAATGGCTCGTTAGAGTTGGGGACGGGGGAGATGGACTGAAGGAATGGACTGAACTCTTGTACGAGCCATTCTGGGGGCTAGGTCGTGTTGTTGGGGAAAATGGCTCGTTAGAGTTGGGGACGGTGGAGATGGACTGAAGAAATGGACTGAACTCTTGTACGAGCCATTCTGGGAGCTAGGTCGTGTTGTTGGGGGAAATGGCTCGTTAGAGTTGGGGACGGGGGAGATGAACTGAAGGAATTGGACTGAAATCTTGTACTTGCCATTTTGGGGAATAGGTCGTGTTGTTGGGGGAAAAGGCTCGCTAGAGTTGGGGACGGTGAAGGTAGGTTGGGGAAAGGAAGGATACCCTTGTTATAGAAGGATCGGTAGATTGTTCATAATATGGGTCATTCATTCAATTAAAAAGCGCGCAATTCTTGTAAAGGTCAGGAAGTTCCAAAATTGTATAGGCGATGTAGATGAACTGTATAATCCCGAATCGAAGGGCATCTTGGTGGGCGTTTGATGGAAGGAGAGGGGACGGCCATCTTGTTGGAGGCTCAGCGTCTCGTGCTGGTGTCGGTGGCTGGCTAGCTGTGAGGGACATGGAGGTCTTATTTGGTGCTGGGTTCGTGTTGGTTGAACGCTGTACTTGGGACTGCCTCCGCGATCATCTTTCGCTATATATGGAGCCGTACTAGTAGAAGCTGGTGTCGGTGGACGTGGTTGGATAACAGTGAGGGACAGTGGAAGTCTTGAGTGTCGTGGAACATTCAAGCTGCTCGGGTAGCGCCCTCGGGACTGACGTCGTGGACTCCGAGCTGGTGTCGGTGGACGTGGCTGGCTAACGGTGAAGGACGGTGGAAGTCTGGTGTGGTGGAAGATACTAGAAACTCGGACCCAGTCGCCCTTGGAACCTCCATTACATCGTATGGACCCATCTTGCTGGACCGTGCTGGAGGAGCAGTAGAGGGACTCTCTTGTTGTCCGGTAGATGACCGCTGGTCAGTTCACGTATCACCAGGTCATTATGGCCTCCCTAATTTCATCGATGATCCTTCTTTACCGGAAGTCTCGCCTCTACTGCGCATGCTCATTCTTGCATCACCATGACGTCACTTTCTCTCTCGACATCCATATCTACATCACATATCTTGACCTTCTATTGAAAATAGTGTGTATGGGTGTGTGAATGTTACACGTCAATTTCTTCTGTATGGCCTACAGGTTCTAAAGGTTACATAAAAAAATGCTGTAATCAATATTAAATATTAACACAAAGCTATAACTCGCCATCTATACATATAAAATGAAAGGAGTTAAATGCACGAATGTTTTTTTTATACTTAATACAAATTTCTACTGCCCTTACTGGGATGAAAAAATATATTGGGAGGGCTTGGCTCATCAGTGGTGAACCCTCCCAGCGGTTTCGCCAATTTAATCCACCAGACCGCTTCTCAGAGCTCTAATACTATATTGGACGATTCTGCTTATATACGCAGCACTTAAGGATGGAATCTCAGAAATGGGTTTTCAAGAAAACTATGGACATAAGCTTATAGGACAGTAAAATTACATTCAAATATTTGCATCGAGCAATGCTCTTCCGCAAACAATAAAGGCCAGTTAGGCATAAATTAACACAAAGCAATAACGCGCCATCTATACATATAAAATGAAAGGATTTAAAAGCACGAATGTTACTTTTATACATAATACAAACTTCTACTGCCCTTACTATGATGAAAACATATATTGGGAGGGCTTGGCTCATCAGTGGTGAATGTAGTTGAATGTAATTCTGCTGTCCTATAAGCTTATGTCCATAGTTTTCTTGAAAACCATTTCTGAGATTCCATCCTTCAGTGCTGCGTATATGAGCAGAATCTTCCAATACAGTATTAGAGCTCTGAGAAGCAGTCTGGTGGATTAAATTGGCGAAACCGCTGGGAGGGTTCACCACTGATGAGCCAAGCCCTGCCAATATAGTTTTTCATCGCAGTAAGGGCAGTAGAAGTTTGTATTATTTATAAAAGAAACATTCGTGCTTTTAAATCCTTTCATTTTATAATATTAAATATATTTGATATATTTTTCATACAAAAATTCGAACTAAAGAGAAATATAAAATGCTACAAAGCTGACCTAATAATTCACAGATTCCGCTGAAAATGTGGAATTATCCTTATTATCAGTCTTCGAATTATATTTTACTATGAAGGACAAGTTTCAGCAATAACACACAAAACATGGAAAAAAAAGAGGGCTTTAAAATTTATATTTTTGATATGCTCACTTATCATATTTATTGAACCGAAAAATACAATTATTCAAGAAGCATTTCATTGAATACTTCGAGGATTACAGCAGCTTTAAAGCAAATAAACCTTAGTGATAACTCAGGCACTAGTGGCTGTTGACTTGAGGGTAGTAACTGGTTCACTAGAGAGCTGGTGGCTGGTTGACATTGGGAGATATATAACTCGCTGAGTGGAAAACTGGTGGCTGATTGTCTGAAAGGTAAATAAATGGTCGATTGGAGAACTGGTGGCAGGTTGATTCTAAGGTAGATAACTTGTTGATTGAACAGTTGGTTTCTGGTTGAATCTAAGGTAGATAACTTGTTGACTGAACAGTTGGGTACTGGTTGAATCTAAGGTAGATAACTTGTTGATTGAACAGTTGGGTTCTGGTTGAATCTAAGGTAGATAACTGGTTTACTGAACAGTTGTGGTAGGTTGATTCTAAGGTAGATAACTTGTTGATTGAACAGTTGGTTTCTGGTTGAATCTAAGCTAGATAACTTGTTGACTGAACAGTTGGTGGCGGATTGAATCTAAGGTAGTTACCTGCTGTCTGAATAGTTGGTGGTTGGTTGAATCTAAGGTAGATAACTGGTTGACTGAACAGTTGGTGGCAGGTTGATTCTAAGATAGATAACTTGTTGATTGAACAGTTGGTTTCTGGTTGAATCTAAGGTAGATAACTTATTGACTGAACAGTTGGTGGCGGATTGAATCAAAGGTAGTTAACTGGTTGACTGAACAGTTGGTGGCGGGTTGAATTTAAGGTAGATAGCTTGTTGACTGAACAGTTGGTTTCTGGTTGAATCTAAGGTAGATGACTTGTTGACTGAACAGTTGGTTTCTGGTTGAATCTAAGGTACATAACTTGTCGACTGAACAGTTGGTGGCTGGTTGAATCTAAGGTAGATAACCTGTTGACTGAACAGTTGGTGGCTGGTTGAATCTAAGGTAGTTAACCTGTTGACTGAACAGTTGGTGGCAGGTTGATTCTAAGGTAGATAACTTATTGATTGAACAGTTAGTTTCTGGTTGCATCTAAGGTAGATAACTTGTTGCCTGAACAGTTGGTGGCTGGTTGAATCTAAGGTAGATAACCAGTTGACTGAACAGTTGGTTTCTGGTTGAATCTAAGGTAGGTAACTTGTTGACTAAACAGTTGGTGGCTGGTTGAATCTAAGGTAGATAACCTGTTGACTGAACAGTTGGTTTCTGGTTGAATCTAAGGTAGATAACCTGTCGACTGAACAGTTGGTGGCTGGTTGAATCTAAGGTAGATAACTTGTTGACTGAACAGTTGGTGGCTGTTTGAACCTAAGGTGTCTAAATTGTTGACTGAACAGTTGATGGCTGGTTGAATCTAAGGTAGATAACTTGTTGACTGAACATTTTTTGGCTGGTTGAATCTAAGATAATAACTTGTTAACTGAACAGTTGGTGGCTGGTCGAATCTAAGGTAGATAACTTGTTGACTGAACAGTTGGTGGCTGGTTGAATTTAAGGTAGATAACTTGTTGACTGAACAGTTGGTTTCTGGTTGAATCTAAGGTAGATAACTTGTGGACCGCAGATTCCAGATTGAACTGGAAGGAACTGGAGTTGAGGCAATTAATAAGTGAAATGCACACTGACTTAAAGGAAAATATATTTTAAAAAAATCATAAAAATAATGTTTAAAAAATATTTGATAGAGAGAAAAATAAATTATTTACAAAAAACCTCATCATTTAATTTATTAAGGCGATATATTAATACTGCTTAACATTGGTTACCTATCTACTCTGAAGATGACAACATTGGCGTAAAACGAAACGCCATGTATTGTAACCTTGTTTGA
Organism: Cordylochernes scorpioides; assembly: GCA_030710605.1. Classification (NCBI taxonomy): domain Eukaryota; kingdom Metazoa; phylum Arthropoda; class Arachnida; order Pseudoscorpiones; family Chernetidae; genus Cordylochernes; species Cordylochernes scorpioides. The sequence continues at coordinate 200,315,354 of CP092863.1, read as the reverse complement.
AAGTATGTTTATAAACGCAGATGTTTTCCCCTTTCAAATGGGTGCAACTTTCTTAAACTGGGCGTCTATAAAATTGTTATTTGAAGCGGCGACCAACTCCAAAGTGAACAGTTGGCAAAGACATTGCGTCCAGTGTGTTAATTGGTGTTAATGGAGACAGCCGACCCCGCCGTGGTGGAGTATAAAGTCTGACAGTGTCCACCGTCTCCATCACAACATGCAGCTCTCTCTCCTCGTCCTCCTGCTGGCTTTGGCTGTCGTAGCCTGGGGTATGCCCGCCCCTGGGAGCGGTCTGCAGGCTCGGCACCACCACCACGGGCATCACCATGGGCATCACCACGGGCATCACCATGGGCACCACCACGGGCACCACCACGGGCATCATCATGGACATCATCATGATCACCACCATGGTCACCATCATGACCACCACCACGATCACCATCACGGCCATCATCATGACCATCACCACGATCACCATCATGATCATCATCACGGTCACCATCATGGTCATCATCATGATCACCATCATGGCCATCATCATGGTCATCATCATGGTCATCATCATGGTCACCACCATCACTAGTCACTGTATCTCCCTACCCAAAGAGAACTTAAAAACTCCATAACACCTTTTTAGTATGTATGTGGTTTATGAAATAAAATCAGTACTTATCACTATTTGCTTTTATTTTTAACATAGACTGCAGGTCCAGTGTGGATCTAACGGAATGTAGTCCGCCCTGGGATAACCTAGGCCATTACCCCGAAACCAGGGTCGCCAGGTGGACGCTTCTCAGTTAGCCATAGCTGGTGTTGTGAATTTGTCACCGACCCGAAGCTGGCGAAGAGATATAGATGGCGTCTAGTTTGGACGTTTTTTTGTGGACAGGAGAGGCGCCCTATGCTTCAATAAATCAATTTATTTCCTGCAAAATTTCCATCCATATATATATGGCATTTTCTGACCGTTCACATGATCATTTGTCAGGAAATGCCATCTTTTAAATAATATCAACACCCGATCTTTCATATATATTAAATTCCATATATGCAAACAGGTGTTCAGAATATATTAAGTATTCTTTCATATATGAAGTCTTAAGTAAACAAAAGAATCTGACAACAGTCGGTGATAAAATTCCTGTTTAAGTCCGAAGACCTTTCAGCCTCTGTAATTAAGTCGAAGCTAAAGTCTGTATATGGAAATGAAGCAATCTATAGAATAATAATGCAATGTTGGATTCAGCTCTTCCAGACTGATGATTTTGATATTAGTGATAAAGAAAGACCAGGTGGACCATCTTCTGTAGTCACGGACCAAAATCTGCCTCTAACAAAGGAATTGATCAAAAATAACCAGACAATGGCGAATCCTCAAATGATGGATACATTTTAAATGTCTAAAAGAAGTATTCTTACACTTTTTAATAATCTTGTATATCAAAATTTATGCTAGAAATGAATACCAAAATTTCTAACACGATAAATGATGTAAATATGTATATAGATTTGTTTGGAACTCATAGAGACTCTTTCTGGAGAACCTTTTTGGTTGTTTTAAAAATATGTGTGAAAACATGTAATGAGACTTAATTTATCATTATGATACTTCTTTAAAGCGAAAATCCATAAAATGGATTCCTAACGCATTCCCAGTAAATAAAATTCTAGGTTTTTCTCTTTATAGTAACAAAATCATGATATCTCTCTTTGGGCACAAAAGGGCTGATTTTCTTGGAGCTTTTCAAAGAAATTACTCTATTAACAAGGAAAGGCATTGTAAATCATTGGAAAAGCCAAAAAGAGTAATTAAAAATAATTAAATAAAAAAGCACCCAAATCAAATTTCATCAAGATAATGCGACATACGAGAAACCTGACTTTGTCGAAGATTGCATAGTATGGCTAGACTTTGGTGCCTCACCCTGCGTACAGCCCTGACCTGGCACCTCAGACTTCTACATGTTTGGAATATTAAAGAGTTTTTTCGTGGTAGAATATTTTAAAATTATGCAATATTACTCCAAGCTGTTAAAAATTATTACAGAGAGTTAGATAGGGCGTTTTACCAAAGTATTTTTTCAATTTGGGAACAACGTTGATTTAAAGTATACAGAAGGACAGTGGATATATTGAATAATTCTAATATATAAACAGGACTGTTAGGAGTTCCTATGTACAGAATTTTAGTTTTCAGGTTTGCAAATAAAAAGCTTATTACCTATTGTACCTGCGCCATACTGGCATCTTAAGACTTATATGGAATTCTCAAAAATTCGCATTTTTTCTATGGAAATATATCTGAATTGGCTTTCACATTTTGCGCAATTTACCTTAAAGTTTACAATTTATTTAAACTCAGATATTCTCTAATGAGTTTATTGCAGTTAATTGCAGTACTTCTGCTTTAAGTACACATAATGAGAAACAAATGTGGGCTCCTCGCTCTTGCAGCACGTTGACTGGCTGGCGCTATATACTGATGGACAACCAAGTGGTCCTAAAAAAAGGAACCAAACATTTTATTGTTGTTAATATACATCAAGTCGAGTTCCCAAATTAGTCACTAAATTTGATCATTTTTTTTTTCCAATTCTATCTGTTAGTCACCAGATCTCGCAATTTACATCTAGTGACTTTTCGGTAGATTTCCTGACACTACCGGCCAGCCTAATACAGTTGTCTTTCTCTTTTCCTCATAATTTTATCAACATCAAAATCCTTTCAAATCCATTTTCTCTTATTATGTGTTCAAAATATGTTGGTCTTTGTTTGAATATTTTGAGATTGTAGAGACCTACCAAGTTTCATTTCATTTAAGATTGAAATATTTAAAAATGTGGATAAAATATCTTTATTTTCAGAGCCGTTAAATAATGTTTCATATTTTGAAAGAAAAGTTTCTGAGATCAAACACTAAGCACGGATAAAACAGAGAGGATTTTAAAATTCCAATTTTTATCTGTCTATCTAATCAAATTTACTGAGTGATAATGCAATTATTCAAGGGTAATTTCCTTGTATCCTTCGAGAATTGCAGCAGTCTGAAAGCACAGAATCCTGAGTGAAAACTCGGGGAATAGTGGGTGATTGACTTGAGGGTAGTAACTGGTTGACTAGAGAGCTGGTGGCTGGTTAATTGCGGGATATATAACTGGTTGACTAAAGATTTGGTGGCTGATTGACTGGAAAGCTGTTGTCTGGTTGACGGGAGGATAAATAACTGATTGACTAGAGGTCTGGTGCCTGGTTGACTTAACAGTTGATGGCTGGATGTCACTAGAATGTAGATAACTGGTTGACTGGAGAACTGGAGGCTGATTGACTGGAAGGCTGATGTCTGTTTGACTGGTGGGTATTAAAAGATTGACTTAAGAGTTAGTGGTTGGTTGACTCTAAGGTAGATAACTGGTTGATTGGAGAACTGGTTGCCTTAGACTGAAAAGCTGGTGTCTATTTGACTAGAGGATAGATAACGTTGACTGAAGAGTTGGTGGCTGGGTGACACTAGTATGTAGATAACCTTTTGACTGGAGAACTGGAGGCTGATTGACTGGAAGGCTGATGCCTGTTTGACTGGAGGGTAGTAAAAAATTGACTTAAGAGTTGGTGGTTGGTTGACTCTAAGGTAGATAACTGGTTGATTGGAGAACTGATTTCCTATTGACTGAAAAGCTGGTGTCTATTTGACTAGATGATAGATAAAGGTTGCCTCAAGAGTTGGTGGCTGGGTGACACTAGAAGGTAGATAACCGGGAAACTGGAGAACTGGTGGCTAATTAGCTGGAATGCTGGTGTCTGGTTGAATGGGGGATAGAAGACTGTGTGACTGAAGTTGGGCCAGCCAATAGGTAGTCCACAATGACCTATGATTATATATTTGAATAATTTATCATCATTAAAAATGTTTCAAAATATGATTTAACGAGAAAAATACATTTTTTACACATGGCTTATCATTTAATTTATTGAAGCGAAATGTTAATGCGTAACTCTGACTACCTATCTACGCTGAAGATGAAGCATTGATGTAAAACGATACGCCACCTATAGTGAAATATTATTCTGTTTATGCACACTCCGATTTTACTCTGGTAAATGGGTGCAACTTTCCTAAACTGGGGCCGTCCACAAAATTGTTATTTGAAGCGGCGACCAACTTAAAAGTGACCAGTTGTCTAAGACATTGCGTCCAGTGTGTTAATTGGTGCTAATGGAGACAGCCGACACCGCCGTGGTGGAGTATAAAGTCCGACAGTGTTCACGGTCTCTATCACAACATGCAGCTCTCTCTCCTCGTCCTCCTGCTGGCTTTGGCTGTCGTGGCCTGGGGTTTGCCCGCCCCTGGGAGCGGTCTGCTGGCTCGGCATCACCACCATGGGCATCACCATGGACACCACCACGGGCATCACCACGGGCATCATCACGGACATCATCATGATCATCATCATGGACATCATCACGGCCATCATCATGATCACCACCACGGTCACCATCATGACCACCACCACGATCACCATCACGGCCATCATCATGACCACCACCACAATCACCATCACGGCCATCATCATGATCACCATCATGGTCATCATCATGATCACCATCATGGCCATCATCACGGTCATCATCATGGTCATCATCACGGTCACCACCATCATCACTAGTCCCACTTTATCTCCCTATTCAAAGGGACTCAAAATCTTCATAAGATCTCCCTAGGGTGTATATGGTTGATGAAATAAAATCAGTTATTCTCAATATTTGTTTTTATTTTCAACACAGACTGCAGGTTCACCATCACTCCGCTAGTTTGTGGCGATGGTAAATAGATGGCGTCTAGTTTTGACGTTTATTTTGACGGGAGAAGCGCCTTATGCTTCTTTTGATCCACTCAGCATCATTTCATATATATATTAAAATTAAAAATGGCATTTTCTGACCTGCTCATGCCATATAAAAATCTCATATGTGCGGTTAGGAAATTCCACTTTTATTTTTATTATCAACACCTGGCCTTTAAATATATGAAATATAATATATATCTGGAAACACATCTCTAAAAATATTTAGTATTTTTTCAGATATGCACAGCCTGAAGTAAACACAAGAATCTGACAATGGTCGGTAATGGAGTTACTGTTTAAGTCCATAGATATTTCAGCCATTGTATTTCAGTCGAAGTTAAATTATGTTAATGGAAATAAAGACATGTATAGAAACACAATACAAAGATGCATTCAGGGTTTCCAGATTAATGATTTTGATATTAGCGATAAAGAAAGGCCAGGTAGACCAACCTCTGTAATAATGGTAAAAAATCTGGCTCTAACGGAGGATTTTATCATGAATAACCGGACAATAACCGGATAATAGATGCATTTCAACTGTCTAAAAAGTGTTCTTAAACTTCTTAATAATCTTTTATGTCAAAACTTATGCTTAATATTAATATCAAAACTTCTAACACGATAAATGATATAAAAATGTAAATAGATTTGTTTGGACCTCATGGAGAAACTTTCTGGAGAACCTTCTTAGTTGTTTGAAAAAATGTGTGGGAGAGATAATATGTAATGAGATTTGATTTATCATGATTATGATTCCTTAAAGCGACAATCAATAAAATGGACCTATAACGCATTCCCAGTAAAAGAACTAAGGCTTTCCTTTTCTAAAGACAAAACAAGATCCCTGTCTTTGGAAAAAAGGGCTGGTATTCATGGATCTTTAAAGAAATTACTTTATCAACAAGAAAAGACATTGTAAAACATTGGTAAAGCTGAAAAGAGCAATTGAAAAAATATCCAACTTAAAAAGAACACAAATCAAATTTCATCAAGATAATCTAGAATAATCAAATATAATTTGGCTCAAATTCTATAGAGGTTCAAAAGGTTTTCAGACCACATGCTCCAAGTATAATTAGATCATTATTGAGTGCAAAAATAGAAGAATTATTTATAAAAACAAATCATACGTGCCAAAGCTTTTTCCCGTTCGGAATTTCAACATTTTCTTTTCCAATTTTTATAATACACAGTTAATAACGAACCACGGAAATTTTAAGGGATTTTTATCAATATTTGGATCGGTGAGTCCCAGGACACGAGACACCTACTGCTGGAATGGCCACTCTTCTTTAGCTCTAGACAAAGGACAGTAAATAATACTGAAGATCTATATGAATTTTAAATACTTGAGATAATTGCCACAGATTCAACCATTTTTGTAAATATTTTTATGATTATCATTCTAACCAAGAAGGATCACGTTCCTAATATATATATTAATGTTTCTCTTTTTAAATTTATTTTTGTATAATATGTTTATAACTGATTCTGTTTAAAAATGTGAATCGACGCAATCATTCTTAGCCGGGATAACGCGTTTTGTGTTTTGAAATAAAAAACGAAAATAATTCGAGACTTCATAAGGCCCACCTGACTTTATCGAGAATTGCATGGTGTAGGTGGATTTTGAAGCCTCACCCTGCGTACAGCCCTGACCTGGCACCTCAGACCTCTACATGTTTGGAATTACAAAGAGGTTTTACGTGGTAAAACTTTCTAAAGTGATGAAAATTAACTCCAAGCTGTTCAAGAGTGTTTCAGAGATTTGGATATGGCGTCTTATCAAAGCACCTTTTCAAGTTGGGAACAACGCTGTATCAAAAGTGTACAGAAGAAGGGTGGATATTTTTAATGATTCTAATATACAGACAGGACTATTTGGAGTATTTATAAACAGAATTTCAGTTTTCAGGTTTGTAAATAAAAAGGATATCACCTATTGGGCATTATTTATTTACCGCGCCAAACTTTCATATTTCGACTTATATTGGATTTAAAAAAATTATCGTATTTTCGCTAAGAAAATTATCTGAATTGGGTTTCACATTTCGCGCGTTTCCCTTTAATATTGCAATGTGTTTGAACTCAAATATATATATTCTGTCTAATGAGCAATCACCTAGCTCCAAACTTCTTAACAACACCTGAAGTTTTGATTACCTCTACTTTTTTCTACATGTAATGAAGAACAAAAGTGGAGTCCTTGCTCTTGCAGCACGTTGACCGGCTGGCGCTTTATAACGATGAACAACCAAGTGTTCTCGATGATATGATACCAAATATGTTATTGTTGTTAAGGTCCATCAAGTCGAGGTCGAATCTTTATGACTATATGGACAAATATTCCACAAATTGAATGTTAGTGACCAGCATTCGTAGTTCACATATAGTAACTTTACAGTAGATTTCTTGATCCCTTCCAGCCAGTTCAATACAGGTCTCTTCCCGTTTTCGTTATAATTTTCCTAAAATCAAAATATTTTCTAATCTATTTTCTCTCATTATGTGTCCAAAATATGTCAGTCTTTATTTGAATATTTAGGATTCTTGGGATCTAAAAGTGTAGTTTCATTTAAGATTGTTATATTTTTAAAATGTGTTTGGAAACAATATCCTCAAATTATATATATTTTTGAAGATAAGTTACTGAAAATCCACACCATGCACTTAAAAAGCAGAGAGGATTTTGAATTTCCTTTTCATTCTACCTATTTAATCAAATTTACTGAGTGAATAATGCAAATATTCAAGGGTCGTTTCCTTGTATCCTTTGAAGATTTCAGCATTCTGAAAGCTCAGAATCTTGAGTAATAACTCAGAGACTAGTGGCTGTTGACTTGAGCATAGTAATTGGTGAATTTTAAAGCTAGGGACTGGTTGACTGGAAGGTAGATAGCTGGTTGACTGAAGAGTTGATGGCTGAATGAAAGGGAAGGTTTTGTCTGATTGCCGGGAGGATAAATAACTGATTGACTAGAGGTCTGGTGCCTGGTTTACTGAACAGGCGATGGCTGGGTGACACTAGAATGTAGATAACTGGTTGACTGGAGAACTGGAAGCTGTTTGACTGAAAGACTGATGTCTGTTTGACTGGAGGGTAGTAAAAGATTGACTTAAGAGTTGGTGGTTGGTTGACTCTAAGGTAGTTAACTGGTTGATTGGAGAACTGTTTGCCTATTGACTGAAAATCTGGTGTCTATTTGACTAGAGGATAGATAAAGGTCTGGTTATTGTGGTATAGATAAATGGGTGACTGAAGTTGGGACAGTCAATAAGTATTCCACAATGACCTATGAAAATATATTTGAATAATTAATCATCATAAAAATAAGGTTTCAAAAATATGTATTAGAGAAAAATACATTTTTTTCCCTTGGTTCATTATTTTATTAATAACATTTAACTCTGACTACCTATCTACTCTGAAGATAAAGCATTGATGCAAAACGAAACGCTACCTATAGTGAATTTTTTTATAATTCTGTTTATGCACGTTCCTATGTTTTCCTGTTAAATGGTTGCAGCTTTCTTGAACTAGGGCGTCTACAAATTTGTTATTTGAAGCGGCAACCAACTCCAAAGTGACCAGTTGGCCAAGACATTGCGTCCAGTGTGTTAATTGGTGTTAATGGAGACAGCCGACACCGCCGTGGTGGAGTATAAAGTCTGACAGTGTCCACCGTCTCCATCACAACATGCAGCTCTCTCTCCTCGTCCTCCTGCTGGCTTTGGCTGTCGTAGCCTGGGGTATGCCCGCCCCTGGGAGCGGTCTCCTGGCTCGGCACCACCACCACGGCCACCACCATGGACACCACCACGGGCACCACCATGGGCATCACCATGGACATCACCATGGACATCATCATGATCATCATCAGGGACATCATCACGGCCATCATCATGATCACCACCACGGTCACCATCATGACCACCACCACGATCACCATCACGGCCATCATCATGACCACCACCACGATCACCATCACGGCCATCATCATGATCACCATCATGGTCATCATCATGATCACCATCACGGCCATCATCACGGTCATCATCATGGTCATCATCCCGGTCACCACCATCATCACTAGTCCCACTGTATCTCTCTATTCAAAGGGAACTCAAAATCTTCATAACATCTCCCAAGGATGTATGTGGTTGAAGAAATAAAATCAGTACTTCTCACTATTTGTCCTTATTTTCAAAACAGACTGCAGGTTCACCATACCCCGATATTTTTGGCGATGGTCAATAGATGGCCTCTAGTTTTGACATTTATTCTGACCGGAGAGTCGCCCTATGCTTCTATAGATCCGCTTGGCATTATTTCATACGTATATATATTAAAATAAAAATGGCATTTTTCTAACCATCTCAGGATCTAAAATTCTCATGTGTGCGGTCAGGGAATTTATAATTTTATTTTTATTATCAACACCTGACCTTTCAAATATATGAAATATAATATCTGGAAACACATCTCTAAAAATATTTAGTATTTTTTCAGATATGCACAGCCTGAAGTAAACACAAGAATCTGACAACGGTCGGTCATATAGTTACTGTTTAAGTCCTTAGATATTCAGCTATTGTATTTCAGTCGAAGTTAAATTATGTTAATGGAAACAAAGACACTTATAAAAACACAATACAAAGCTAGAGTCAGGGTTTCCAGAATGGTGATTTTGATATTAGCGATAAAGAAAGTCCTAGTACACCAACCTCTGTAGTGATGGACAAAAATCTGGCTCTAACTGAGGACTTGATCATGAATACTTGGACAATGACGACTTATATATCAAATAATGAATACATATTTAACTGTCTAAAAGAAGTGTTCCTAAAATATTTAATAATCTTGTATATCAAATTTTATGCTCAAAATTAATAATAAAACTTTTACATGATAAATGATGTAAATATGTAATTAAAATTTTTCGGAACTCATGGAGATATTTTCTTGAGAACCTTCTTGGTTGTTTGAAAAAAATGTGTGATAGAGATAATATGTAATGAGACCTGATTCATCATTTTGATAATTCCTTAAAACGGCAAACAATTAAATAGAACCATAACACATTCTCAGTAAGTAAAAAATAGGCTTTCCCTTTTCAAGAACAAAATCATGATATCTGTCTTTGGGAACAAAAGGCTGGTATTCATGGATCTTTAAAGAAATTACATTATCAACAAGGAAAGGCATTGTATAGATGGAAATTTTGCCGGGAGGATATTGATCTAAAGAGACAAATGGACAAAACAGGCATTGTGTAAATCATTGGAAAAGATGAAAGAGTAATTGAAAAAAATGCTCATATTAGAAAGCACCCAAATAAAATTTCATCAAGATAACACTAGCACACAAAATGCAAAAAAAAAAAAAAATACTCCTCCTCAAATGGACAAAACATTTTCTGGTTTAATATTTTGTGCTGATTAACATGGCATCAAATTTTTTTTCGATTTGCTCAATTTCTTAAGTTATGGATATGATGCCTTTTACCCATGATATTCATCTATTGGAGGAAAAGTTATGACATTAAACTTATTACTATATAAATAAATGCGCCAAAGATAGTGTAAATGAAGAAAAAATATTATAAATATATTAACACAAAGCAATAACGCGCCATCTATACATATAAAATAAAAGAATTTAAAAGCGCGAATGTTTATTTTATACATAAAACAAACTTCTACTGTCCTTACTGCGATGAAAAAATATATTGGGAGGGCTTGGCTCATCAGTGGTGAACCCTCCCAGCGGTTTCGCCAATTTAATACACCAGACCGCTTCTCAGAGCTCTAATACTGTATTGGATCATTCTGATTTTATATGCTACACTGAAGGATGGAATCTTAGAAATGGGTTTCAAGTTAACTATGGACATAAGCTTATAGGACAGTAGAATTACATTCAAATATTTGCTTTGAGCAATGCTCTTCAGCAAACTATAAAGACAAGGCCAGTTAGGAATAAATTAACACAAAGCAATAACGCGCCATCTATACATATAAAATAAAAGAATTTAAAAGCGCGAATGTTTATTTTATACATAAAACGAACTTCTACTGTCCTTACTGCGATGAAAAAATATATTGGGAGGGCTTGGCTCATCAGTGGTGAACCCTCCCAGCGGTTTCGCCAATTTAATACACCAGACCGCTTCTCAGAGCTCTAATACTGTATTGGATCATTCTGATTTTATATGCTACACTGAAGGATGGAATCTTAGAAATGGTTTTCAAGTAAACTATGGAAATAAGCTTATAGGACAGTAGAATTACATTCAAATATTTGCTTCGAGCAATGCTCTTCAGCAAATTATAAAGACAAGGCCAGTTAGGAATAAATTAACACAAAGCAATAACGCGCCATCTATACATATAAAATAAAAGAATTTAAAAGCGCTAATGTTTCTTTTATACATAAAACGAACTTCTTTATAAATATATATTTAATTAGAAATATATGCATGTGTATATATTTTATTCCAATAACTGCCTTTAGATATATATATTTATCAAACTACTTATTTTATCCATATAAATTTTCATTTAAAAATATGATTCCTTTTCCTTTCTTTTTCAAAATTATCAGGAGAATATTTTTATATATAAGATGGAAGGTCTTAACAAAAAGCTATGTATGCCGAAAACATTTTATTTGGTTCAATAAACATTATTTATAAAGATGCAGTAATATTTAGGAAGTAATAAAAATATATATTTTTATTACTTGCTATTTAGTCAATATACCTAAGTTCATGTTGCAAATGTAATTATCTCTATCGATTTAGTAGGTGAAATGCAAAAAATAAATCGACATGATGAAATCTTTATGAAAATTCACATTTTTATTTTTATATTTTCAAGACACACACAGTTTGGGGCGGGATGTTTCACAAGAGAGACATCCACGGCGCCAATTTATAATTGTAACGAATAGTATTTTAATTAAAACATTTTAAAAACACACAGCTTGGAACGGGACGTTTCACAAGAGTGACATCCATGGCGCCAATTTATAATTGTAACAATAGTATTTGAATTAAAACGTTTTAAAAATATATACGCACTCGGGTAAAACCCGGGCGTTGCCCGGGCCATTCGTCTAGTCTAAAATAATTAAATATGTTTGCTTCAACTTTCTATAGAGGGTCAAAACTTTTTAAACCATTTGGCTGGTTGACACTGGAAGGTAGATAACTGGTTTATTGGAGAACTGGTGGATGAATGACTGGAAGGCTGATGTCTCTTTGACTGGAGGGTAGTAAAAGATTGACTTAAGAGTTGGTGGCTGGGTGACCCTTGAAGGTAGATAACTGGTAAAGTGGAGAACTGGTGGCTGATTAGCTGAAAAGAGGGTGTCTGGTTATTGGGGATAGATAACTGGGTGACTGAAGTTGGGAAAGTCAATAAGTAATCCACAATGACCTATGATTATATATTTGAATAATTTCTCATCATCACACACAAAAATAATGTTTCAAAAATATGATTCAAATAGAAAAATACATTATTTACACATGGCTTATCATTTAATTTAGTGAGGCGAAATGTTAATACGATTTAACTCTGACTACCTATCTACGCTGAAGATGAAGCATTGATGCAAAACGAAACGCCACCTATAGTGAAATATTATTCTGTTTATGCACGCTCCGATGTTTCCTTGGTAAATGGGTGCAACTTTCTTAAACTGGGGGCGTCTACAAAATTGTTATTTGAAGCGGCGACCAACTCAAAAGTGACCAGTTGGCCAAGACATTGCGTCCAGTGTGTTAATTGGTGCTAATGGAGACAGCCGACCCCGCCGTGGTGGAGTATAAAGTCTGACAGTGTCCACCGTCTCCATCACAACATGCAGCTCTCTCTCCTCGTCCTCCTGCTGGCTTTGGCTGTCGTAGCCTGGGGTTTGCCCGCCCCTGGGAGCGGTCTGCTGGCTCGGCATCATCACCATGGACACCACCACGGGCATCACCACGGGCATCATCATGGACATCATCATGGACATCATCATGATCATCATCATGGACATCATCACGGCCATCATCATGATCACCACCACGGTCACCATCATGACCACCACCACGATCACCATCACGGCCATCATCATGACCACCACCACGATCATCATCACGGCCATCATCATGACCACCATCATGGTCATCACCATGATCACCATCACGGCCATCATCACGGTCATCATCATGGTCATCATCACGGTCACCACCATCACTAGTCCAACTGCATATCCCTACTCAAAGGAACCTAAAATCTTCATAAGATCCCCCTAGGATGTATGTGGTTGAAGAAATAAAATCAGTACTTCTCACTATTTGCTTTTATTTTCAACACAGACTGCAGTTTCACCATCACTCAGCTAGTTTGTGGCGATGGTCAAAATGGCGAAGGCCTCTAGTTTTGACATTTATTCTGATTGGAGAGGCGCCCTATGCTTCTATAGATCTGCTCGGCATTATTTCATAAAAATATAAAATTAAAAATAGCATTTTCTTAACTGCTCATTCTCTATAAAATTCTCATGTGTGCGGTCAGGAAATTACACTTTTATTTTCAGTATTAACACCTGACCATTTAAATATATGGAATATAATATCTGTAAACACATGTCTTCAAAAATATTTTGTATTTCTTCAGATATGCACAGCCTTAAGTGAACACAAGAATCTGACAACGGTCGGTGATGGGTTTCTGTTTAAGTCCATAGATATTTCAGCCATGTATTTCAGTCGAAGTTATATTCTGTTAATAGAAGCAAAGACATGTATAGTAAAAACAATAGAAAGTTGGAATCAGCGTTTCTAGATTGGTGATACTTCTATAAGGGATAAAGAGAGTCCAGGTAGACCAACCTCTGTAGTGACGGACAAAAATCTGTCCATAACGGATGATTTGATCATGAATATCCTGACAATAACCGGATAATGGATACATTTTAACTGTCTAAAAGTAGAGTTATTACATTTTTAAATAATATTGTATGTAAATATTTATGCTCAAAATTAATATCAAAACTTCTAAAACGATAAATGATGTAAATATGTAAATAGATTTGTTTGGACTTTATGGAGAATCTTTCTGGAGAACCTTCTTAGTTGTTCTAAAAAAATGTGTAATTTATATAATATGTACAGTAGAAATCCTCAAATTCGGAAATTCTGAAATTCGGAAACTCCCAAATTCGGAAAGTATTGTAATGTTTTTTTTACATACAAAAAATCAATTTTCACATGCTTTTATTTTGTTGATATTTCAAAATTATTTTATTTTATTTTATTTTATTTACTTTTACTTTTGCTTTGCTTTTATTTTATTTTATTTAATTTTTATTAGTAATTTATTTTTAATTTAAGTGTTTAATTAATTTACTTTTACCGATTATTTATAATGGCTAATTAGGCGTTTATCCCCTTTTTTAAAAGCTTAAATAAATCAACAGTTTCATTTGACCTTTGTGCTTAGTTTAGGATATTTTCCAATAAGAAGGCAGCATTATTACGTCATAAGCCATTCACGCATTTTTTATTGCAAAGTTGATTCACCTAAAGTTCAAATTATCAAACATTTTCAGACATTGTAAGTTTCAAATTCTTTTATTCAACGCTCAATTTTTTGCATTTACAAGTTTGTTCTTCAACAAAATGGCATCCAAAGAGGAGCGGCAAAAACGAGGCAAGTACCGAATTCTTAAGCTTGGTGAAAAGTTAGATGTTCTTAGTGACTTTAAAAAAGGATTAAGCTATACAACGATAATGCAAAAGTATAAAATTTCTAAGACAACTGTTTATGATATAAAAAAGTCTGAGCTTAAACTTACCAAGTTTATTGATTCTACCGAAAAAGATGTCAAAAAGTTTTCTCAAGTAAAAAATCCGTTATACGAAAATGTTGATAAAGCAGTTAACATCTGGTACGAAAGTCAGAGATTATCAGGGGTTCCTATTCGTGGTATTGAACTCCAAACAGCTGCCAGTCATTTTGCATCAAAATTGAATAATCCTACTTTCAAAGCTAGTGGTGGATGGTTGTCACGATACAGAGCCAGACATAATTTGAAAAATAAAAAAGTTGTCGGGGAAGCATTGAGTGCTGACGAAGATGCAGCTAATCGCTTTAAAGATGATTTTCACAAACTAATGACTGACGAAAAGTATGAACAGTTCCAAATTTATAATGCTGACGAAACAGGAGTTTACTGGAAGTCATTACCCGATAATTCTCAAGTCAAAAATGCAAACAGCGCTAGTGGTCATAAGCAATCCAAAGATCGACTCTCTGTTTTACTTTGTGCAAATGCAAACGCTTCACATAAAAATGTTTTGGCTGTTGTTGGAAAATCAAAACGTCCAAGAGCAATCAAAAACATCATTGATCGATTTCCTGTCCATTACTATTCTTCACACAAGGCTTGGTTTAATCAAAGCATTTTTAGTGAATGGTTTTTTAAACGGTTCATAAACGAAGTTCGCAATTTTCAAGAAAATAAGTTAAGAGTTGCTCCAGATCAAGTAAAAGCGTTACTACTAGTTGACAATTCTCCTGCTCATCCAACAGAGCTGATCAGTAATGACGGCAACATTAAATGCAAGTTTTTACCACCTAATACAACATCTGTATTGCAGTCTATGGACCAGGGAGTTATTGTTGCCTTTAAAAGGTTGTATAAACGAAGACAGTTAGAAAGTTGTTTAGTATTTTCAAGTGATGCAGATCAGCCAAATAACTCTGAGGGTGAACAAACTTTTTCTAATTTAAAAAAGTACGACATCAAGAAAGCGATATTCAATTTTGGAAATTCTTGGGATGAATTAAAATCTTCTACAATAAGAAATGGATGGAAGATTTTGCTTGAACACAAAAATAATTCAGATTTGGAAACAGCAGGTGATGCATTACAATTATCCGAGGATGAATCTGATGAAGATGAACAAGAAATTAGAGGCTGGAGCAATTATTTCAAAGAGCTAGAATTGAAGTAAATCAAGAAAGCATTAATGAATGGATCGATATAGACCTTGATGATCCAGGTCACAATGTTCTTAGCAATGATGATATAGTTGAAGCTGTTTTGAGTGAAAAAATGGAAATCAGCAGTTCTGATGATAGTTCCTCAACTTCTGAAGACAGTTTGGAGCTGGATGTTCCCAGATGCGAAGCGTTGAAAAGTTCAGATGTTGCATTAAAATATTTGGAAAAGCGCTCTGAACCAGAAATGCTTGCAAGCTACAACACCATCAATAGTCTTCGAACTATGCTTATGAGAGAAGAAGAAGCTTTGTTAAACAAACCAAAGAAACAGACAACAATCAGCAACTTCTTTGCCAAGCCATAACTTACTTGGCCATCAATTGCATTACATACATAATAAAATATTTTACTATTTTTCATCGGTTTCATGCTCAAAACTCATAAAAGTCAAGGAACATTTGATTAAAAATCGTAATTAAAATTATGTAATGTACATATAATATTCAACCTAAAATTGTTCATATGCTTCAAAATCTTTGTCTCAGTCATCTAAATGCCTATTTATGCCACATAAATATTCGCAAATCTAACTCTCTCAAATTCGGAAAATCCTCAAATTCGGAATACCTTGCGCCCCAAGCTTTCCGAATTTGAGGAGTTCTACTATAATGAGAATTGATTAACCATTATGATGATTCCTTAAAGCGACATTCAATAAAATATACCCATAATACATTACCAGTAAAAGAACTAAGGCTTTCCCTGTCCCATGATCCTTGTCTTTGGAAAAAAGGGCTGATATTCATGGATCTTTTAAAAATTACTTTATCAACATGGAAATGTATTGTAAATCCTTGGAAAAGCTGAAAAGAACAATTGGAAAATATCCAACTTAAAAATAACACAAATCAAATTTCATCAAGATAATCTAAAATAATTAAATATAATTGGCTCAAATTCTATAGAGGTTCAAAAGGCTTTTAGACCACATGCTCCAAGTATAATTATATCATTATTGAGTGCAAAAATAGCAGAATTATTTATAAAAACAAATCATACGTTCCAAAGCTTTTTCCCGTTTGGAATTTATACATTTTCCGTTCGAATTTTTATAATACACAGTTAACAACGAACCACGGAAATTCAAGGGAATTTTAAAAACTTTTGGAGCGGTTGAGGACCCTTGCTGTCACTGTGGCGAGGAATCCCAAGACTCAAGACACCTATTGCTGGAAGGCCCACTCTTCTTTAGAGCTAGACAAAAGACAGTTAATAATGTTGTAAATATATATGAATTTGTAAATACTAGAGATAATTCTCACAGATTCAACCATTTTTGAAATATATTTATGGTTTTCTTTCTAACCTGGAAGGATTAGGTTCCTTATATATATGTTTGTTTCTCTTTTTTAATTTGATAAGGCACAATTTGGATTATCGGTTATAAACACAAGGTAATAAGACCATTCCAAATAAATAAATAATATGTGACGTTTCGGTAACAATGCTGTTACCGAAACGTCACATACTATTTATTTATTTGGATTTGGTCTTATTGCTTTGTGTTTTCTTTTTGAATTTTCTTTTTGTATAATAAGTTTTAAACTGCTTCTATTTAAAAATGTTAATCGACGCAATTATATCCCTATTAAGGATGTCGCGTTTTGTGCGTTGGAATAAAACGAAGATAATTCGAAACCTCACAAAACCCACCTGACTTTATCGAAGATTGCATGGTGTAGGTGGACTTTGATCCTCACACTGCGTACAGTCCTGACCTGGTACCTCAGACTTCTACATGTTTGGGATTATAATGAGGTTCTATGTGGTAAAACATTCGAAAGTGATGGAAATTTACTTCAAGCTGGTTAAGAGTGTTTCAGAGAGTTGGATATGGCGTTTTACCAAAGTACTTTTTCAAGTTGTGAACAACGCTGTATCAAAAGTGTACATAAGGAAGGTGGATATATTTAATGATTCTAATATATAGACTACTTCATAAGTTAATATATACGGAATTTCAGTTTTCTGGTTTGTAAATAAAAAGGCCTTTACCTATTGGGCTTTATTTATTCACCGCGCCAAACTTGCATATTTCGACTTAGGTTCTCAAAACCTTTCGCATTTTCGCTAAGAAACCTATCTCAATTGGGTTTCACATTTCGCGCGTTTCCCTTAAAGAGTGCAATTTGTTTAAACTCAAAAATATATATTCTCTCTAATGAGCAATTACCTATCTCCAGACTCCTTAACAACACCTGAAGTTTTCAGTACCTCTGCTTTGTGTACATGTAATGAAGAACAAAAGTCGAGACCTTGCTCTTGCAGCTCGTTGACCGGCTGGCGCTTTATAACGATGAACAACCAAGTGTTCCCGATTAAATGATACCAAACTTTTCATTGTTGTTAAAGTCCATCAAATCGAGGTCGAATCTCTATGACTATATGGACAAATATTCCACAAATTTAATGTTAGTGACCAGCACTCGCAGTTTACATATAGTGATTTTCTAGTAGATTTCTTGATCCCTTCCAGCCAGTTCAATGCAGGTCTCTTCCCGTTTTTTTTTTATAATTTTCCCAAAATAAAAATCCTTTCTAATCTATTTGCTCTCATTATGTGTCCGAAATATGTTAATCTTTGTTTGAATATTTAGGATTCTCGGAATCTAAAAGTGTAGTTTCATTTAAAATTGAAATATTTGAAAAATATGTTTGGAAACCATATTCACAAATTATGTTTTTTTTTTAAAGATAATTTCTGAAACGTCGCACCAAGCACTTAAAAAGAGCAGATAGGATTTTAAATTTTCCTATTTATTCTACCTATTTAATCAAATTTACTGAGTGAATAACGCAAATAATTCAAGGCTCATTTCCTTGTATCCCTCGAATATTTCAGCATTCTGAAAGTACAGAATCTTGAGTAATAACTCAGAGACTAGTGGCTGTTGACTTGAGCATAGTGATTGGTTGATTTTGAAGCAAGTGATTGGTTGATTTTGAAGCTAGGACTGGTTGACTGGAAGGTAGATAGCTGGTTGACTGAAGAGTTGGTGGCTGAATGAAAGGGAAGCTTTTGTCTGATTGACGGGAGGATAAATAACTGATTGACTAGAGGTCTGGTGCCTGGTTGACTTAACAGTTGATGGCTGGATGACACTAGAATGTAGATAACTAGTTGACTGGAGAACTGGTGGCTGATTGACTGGAAGGCTGATGTCTGTTTGAGTTGAGAGTAGTGAAATATTGACTTAAGAGTTGGTGGTTGGTTGACTCTAAGGTAGATAACTGGTTGATTGGAGAACTGGTTGCCTATTGACTGAAAAGCTGGTGTCTATTTGACTAGAGGATAGATAAAGGTTGACTCAAGAGTTGGTGGCTAGGTGACCCTAGAAGGTAGAAAACTGGTAGACTGGAAAACTGGTGCCTGATTAGCTGGAAAGCGGGTGTCTGGTTATTGGGGTATAGATAACTGGGTGACTAAAGTTGGGACAGTCAATAAGTAGTCCACAATGACCTATGTAAATATATTTGAATAATTAATCATCATAAAAATAAGTTTTCAAAAATATGTATTAGAGAAAAATACATTTTTTTCACTTGGCTCATTAATTCATTAATACCATTTAACTCTGACTACCTATCTACTCTGAAGATAAAGCATTGATGCAAAACGAAACGTCACCTATAGTGAATTTTTTTATAATTCTGTTTATGCACGTTCCTATGTTTTCCTGTTAAATGGTTGCAGCTTTCTTGAACTAGGGCGTCTACAAAATTGTTATTTGAAGCGGCGACCAACTCCAAAGTGACCAGTTGGCCAAGACATTGCGTCTAGTGTGTTAATTGGTGTTAATGGAAACAGCCGACACCGCCGTGGTGGAGTATAAAGTCCGACAGTGTCCACTGTCTCCATCACAACATGCAGCTCTCTCTCCTCGTCCTCCTGCTGGCTTTGGCTGTCGTAGCCTGGGGTATGCCCGCCCCTGGGAGCGGTCTGCTGGCTCGGCACCACCACCACGGGCATCACCATGGACACCACCACGGTCATCACCATGGGCATCATCATGGACATCATCATTGACATCATCATGGACATCATCACGGCCATCATCATGATCACCACCACGGTCACCATCATGACCACCACCACGATCACCATCACGGCCATCATCATGACCACCACCACGATCACCATCACGGCCATCATCATGATCACCATCATGGCCATCATCACGGCCATCATCATGGTCATCATCACGGTCACCACCACCATCACTAGTCCCACTTTATCTCCCTATTCAAAGGGAACTCAAAATCTTCATAAGATTCCCCTAGGGTGTATATGGTTGATGAAATAAAATCAGTTATTCTCAATATTTATTTTTATTTTCAACACAGACTGCAGGTTCACCATCACTCCGCTAGTTTGTGGCGATGGTAAATAGATGGCGTCTAGTTTTGACGTTTATTTTGACGGGAGAGGCGCCTTATGCTTCTAATGATCCACTCGGCATCATTTCATATATATATTAAAATTAAAAATGGCATTTTCTGACCTGCTCATGCCATATAAAAATCTCAAGTATGCGGTCAGGAAATTACACTTTTATTTTTATTATCAACACCTGGCCTTTAAATATATGAAATATAATATATATCTGGAAACACATCTCTAAAAATATTTAGTATTTTTTCAGATATGCACAGCCTGAAGTAAACATAAGAATCTGACAACGGTCGGTAATGGAGTTACTGTTTAAGTCCATAGATATTTCAGCCATTGTATTTCAGTCGAAGTTAAATTATGTTATAAAATTATTTTAGAGGCGTAATATTCTTTTTAAAATAAAACAATTTCTACTGTCCTTACTGCGATGGAAAAATTGAAGGGAGGGCCTGGCTCATCAGTAAGGACAGTAGAAATTGTTTTATTTTAAAAAGAATATTACGCCTCTAAAATAATTTTATAATTTGATAACAGATGGCGCTCTAGTACATCGTAACATTAAATTATGTTAATGGAAATAAAGACATGTATAGAAACACAATACAAAGATGCATTCAGGGTTTCCAGATTAATGATTTTGATATTAGCGATAAAGAAAGGCCAGGTAGACCAACCTCTGTAATAATGGTCAAAAATCTGGCTCTAACGGAGGATTTTATCATGAATAACCGGACAATAACCGGATAATAGATGCATTTCAACTGTCGAAAAAGTGTTCTTAAACTTCTTAATAATCTTTTATGTCAAAACTTATGCTTAATATTAATATCAAAACTTCTAACACGATAAATGATATAAAAATGTAAATAGATTTGTTTGGACCTCATGGAGAAACTTTCTGGAGAACCTTCTTAGTTGTTTGAAAAAATGTGTGGGAGAGATAATATGTAATGAGATTTGATTTATCATGATTATGATTCCTTAAAGCGACAATCAATAAAATGGACCTATAACGCATTCCCAGTAAAAGAACTAAGGCTTTCCTTTTCTAAAGACAAAACAAGATCCCTGTCTTTGGAAAAAAGGGCTGATATTCATGGATCTTTAAAGAAATTACTTTATCAACAAGAAAAGACATTGTAAAACATTGGAAAAGCTGAAAAGAGCAATTGAAAAAATATCCAACTTAAAAAGAACACAAATCAAATTTCATCAAGATAATCTAAAATAATTAAATATAATTTGGCTCAAATTTCTATAGAGGATCAAAAGGTTTTCAGACCACATGCTCCAAGTATAATTAGATCATTATTGAGTGCAAAAATAGCAGAATTATTTATAAAAACAAATCATACGTTCCAAAGTTTTTTCCCGTTTGGAATTTCAACATTTTCCTTTCCAATTTTTATAATACACAGTTAAAATAACGAACCACGGAAATTTTAAGGGATTTTTTATCAACATTTGGATAGGTGAGTCCCAGGACACGAGACACCTACTGCTGGAATGGCCACTCTTCTTTAGCGCTAGACAAAGGACAGTAAATAATACTGAAGATCTATATGAATTTTAAATACTTGAGTTAATTGCCACAGATTCAACCATTTTTGTAAATATTTTTATGATTATCATTCTAACCAAGAAGGATCACATTCCTAACATATATTATTGTTTCTCTTTTTAAATTTATTTTTGTATAATATGTTTATAACTGATTCTGTTTAAAAATGTGAATCGACGCAATCATTCTTAGCCGGAATAACGCGTTTTGTGTTTTGAAATAAAAAACAAAAATAATTCGAGACTTCATAAGGCCCACCTGACTTTATCGAGAATTGCATGGTGTAGGTGGATTTTAAAGCCTCACCCTGCGTACAGCCCTGACCTGGCACCTCAGACCTCTACATGTTTGGTATTACAAAGAGGTTTTACGTGGTAAAACTTTCTAAAGTGATGAAAATTGACTCCAAGCTGTTCAAGAGTGTTTCAGAGATTTGGATATGGCGCGTCTTATCAAAGCACCTTTTCAAGTTGGGAACAACGCTTATCAAAAGTGTACAGAAGAAGGGTGGATATTTTTAATGATTCTAATATACAGACAGGACTATTTGGAGTATTTATAAACAGAATTTCAGTTTTCAGGTTTGTAAATAAAAAGGATATCACCTATTGGGCATTATTTATTTACCGCGCCAAACTTTCATATTTCGACTTATATTGGATTTTAAATATTTTTTCGCATTTTCGCTAAGAAAATTATCTGAATTGGGTTTCACATTTCGCGCGTTTCCCTTTAATATTGCAATGTGCTTGAACTCAAATATATATATTCTTTCTAATGAGCAATCACCTAGCTCCAAACTCCTTAACAACACCTGAAGTTTTTATTACCTCTACTTTGTCTACAAGTAATGAAGAACAAAAGTCGAGTCCTTGCTCTTGCAGCACGTTGACTGGCTGGCGCTTTATAGCGATGAACAACCAAGTGTTCCCGATGAAATGACACCAAATATGTTATTGTTGTTAAGGTCTATCAAGTCGAGGTCGAATCTTTATGACTATATGGACAAATATTCCACAAATTGAATGTTAGAGTGACCAGCATTCGTAGTTCACATATAGTAACTTTTCAGTAGATTTCTTGATCCCTTCCAGCCAGGTCAATACAGGTCTCTTCCCGTTTTCGTTATAATTTTCCTAAAATCAAAATATTTTCTAATCTATTTTCTCTCATTATGTGTCCAAAATATGTCAGTCTTTATTTGAATATTTAGGATTCTTGGGATCTAAAAGTGTAGTTTCATTTAAGATTGTTATATTTATAAAATGTGTTTGGAAACAATATCCTCAAATTATATATATTTTTGAAGATAAGTTACTGAAAATCCACACCATGCACTTAAAAAGCAGAGGGGATTTTGAATTTCTGTTTAATTCTACCTATTTATTCAAATTTACTGAGTGTGTGTGAATAATGCAAATATTCCAGGGTCATTTCCTTGTATCCTTTGAAGATTTCAGCATTCTAAAAGCTCAGAATCTTGAGTAATAACTCAGAGACTAGTGGCTGTTGACTTGAGCATAGTAATTGGTGAATTTTAAAGCTGGGGACTGGTTGACTAGAAGGTAGATAGCTGGTTGACTGAAGAGTTGGTGGCTGAATGAAAGGGAAGGTTTTGTCTGATTGACGGGAGGATAAATAACTGATTGACTAGAGGTCTGGTGCCTGGTTTACTGAACAGTTGATGACTGGGTGACACTAGAATGTAGATAACTGGTTGACTGGAGAACTGGAGGCTGATTGACTGAAAGACTGATGTCTGTTTGACTGGAGGGTAGTAAAAGATTGACTTAAGAGTTGGTGGTTGGTTGACTCTAAGGTAGTTAACTGGTTGAATGGAGAACTGGTTGCCTATTGACTGAAAATCTGGTGTCTATTTGACTAGAGGATAGATAAAGGTCTGGTTATTGTGGTATAGATAAATGGGTGACTGAAGTTGAGACAGTCAATAAGTATTCCACAATGACCTATGAAAATATATTTGAATAATTAATCATCATAAAAAAAGGGTTTCAAAAATATGTATTAGAGAAAAATACATTTTTTTCACTTGGCTCATTATTTTATTAATAACATTTAACTCTGACTACCTATCTACTCTGAAGATAAAGCATTGATCCAAAACGAAACGTCACCTATAGTGAATTTTTTTTATAATTCTGTTTATGCACGTTCCTATGTTTTCCTGTTAAATGGTTGCAGCTTTCTTGAACTAGGGCGTCTACAAAATTGTTATTTGAAGCGGCGACCAACTCCAAAGTGACCAGTTGGCCAAGACATTGCGTCTAGTGTGTAAATTGGTGTTAATGGAGACAGCCGACCCCGCCGTGGTGGAGTATAAAGTCCGACAGTGTCCACCGTCTCCATCACAACATGCAGCTCTCCCTCCTCGTCCTTCTGCTGGCTTTGGCTGTCGTAGCCTGGGGTATGCCCGCCCCTGGGAGCGGTCTGCTGGCTCGGCATCACCACCACGGGCATCACCACGGGCACCACCATGGACATCATCATGGACATCATCATGATCATCATCATGGACATCATCACGGTCATCATCATGATCACCACCACGGTCACCATCATGACCACCACCACGATCACCATCACGGCCATCATCATGACCACCACCACGATCACCATCACGGCCATCATCATGACCACCATCATGGTCATCATCATGATCACCATCACGGCCATCATCACGGTCATCATCATGGTCATCATCACGGTCACCACCATCATCACTAGTCCCAATGTATCTCCCTATTCAAAGGGAACCTAAAATCTTCATAACATCTCCCAAGGATGTATGTGGTTGAAGAAATAAAATATGTACTTCTCACTATTTGTCCTTATTTTCAACACAGATTGCAGTTTCACCACCCCCCCCGCTAGGTTGTGGCGATGGTCAATAGATGGCGTCTAGTTTGGCATTTATTTTGACGGGAGAGGCGCCATATGTTTCTATAGAGCCGTCGGCATCATTTCATATATATATTAAAATAAAAATGGCATTTTCTGTCCTACTCAGGCTATCTAAAATTCTCATGTGTGCGGTCAGAAAATTTATAATTTTATTTTTATTATCAACACCTGACCTTTCAAATATATGAAATATAATATCCGGAAAAACGTCTTTGAAAATATTTTGTATTTTTCTCAGATATGCACAGCCTTAAGTAAACACAAGAATCTGACAACGGTCGGTCATAGATTTACTGTTTGAGTCCATAGATATTTCAGCCATTATTTTAAAGTCGAAGTTAAATTATGTTTATGGAAACAAATAAATGTATAGAAACACAATAAAAAGATGGATTCAAGGTTTCCAGAGTAGTGAATTTGATATTAGCGATAAAGAGAGGCCAGGTAGACCAACCTTTGTAGTAATGGACAAAAATCTGGCTCTAACGGAGGATTTGATCATGAATACTCGGATAATGGCGACTTATATATCAAATAATGAATAAATATTTAACTATCTAAAAGAAATGTTCTTAAAATTATTAATAATCTTGTAGATCAAATTTCATGCTCAAAACTAAAATAAAACTTCTAACATGAGAGATACATATATGATGCAAATTTGCAAATAGATATTTTTGGAACTCATGGAGAATCTTTCTGGAGAACCTTCTTGGTTGTTTGAAAAAATGTGTGGGAGAGATAATGTATATTGAGCCTTTATAAATCATTTTTATATTTACTTAAAGCGAAAATCAATGTAATAGACCCATTACACATTACCAGTAAATAAAAAATAAGGCTTTCATTTTCTAAGGACAAAATCACGATATCTGTCTTTGAGCACAAAAGGGCTGATATTCATGGATCTTTAAAGAAATTACTTTATCAACAATGGATGAATGAAAAACAACTTTATTGACCTCTAGTCAACAATACTACAAACGAGTTCCAATAAAATTATAGCTATAAACAATAGAATTTATACAAATATATATTTAATTAAAAAGGCTTATATTGGATAAAAAAATAAATGATCCAATATATGACTTTTTAATTAAAGATTTATCTATGGATTGCTCTATTTTCAAAACAAATATATATATTTACATCAAAGTCGAAGCCTTCTCCGAAAGGACGTCAAGTTTAAATCAAGGGTTACAAGACACTCTGAATTTGGACAGACCTTTGGTTATAAAGGAGATTTTGTCCCCAACATGTTCACTTACTATGTCGAGGAATTCGCAGAGAATGATCTTGTTTTCTGCCGAGAGTGTCTTGGAGAGTACCTCCCTCACATGGCGGTATAGAACCGCTTCCACTACTTCAAACCTATTAATTTCCTTATATATAGGGGGGATAGGAAAGATTCAGCATTCAGTTTTTCAAAAATTTCCTTTACCTGATCTTTAAGGTTATACTCATGAGATTTCTGAAGAGACGGCATGGGTCGGGTCATGAAGGTAGAAGACTGGATGGATGGTGCAGTCTGATTTTGGGTCTCTTTCTTGGGAGCCGCTGTTGGATCAATGATGGCCAGGGAGGACTCTGGTCGTGGCAGCAACTGGCTGGTGCTCGGCGTCGGAACAGGAGGTTCAGGAGTCTCCTGCGGATGGACAGGGATGTTCGCCTCGGGCGAAGGCACGGCAGGGCTGGAGGGTGTTGGAGGTGGGGCTGGTTCAACAGCAGCAGTAGTTGGGATCTATTCAGTTGAAGTTGGTGCTACAGCCCGCATGGTGTTCGAGGTGGAGGGCAGCTTGATTCAGCTTTGTGTGCTTGCAGCAGAAGCATCTACAGGGAGCACCAGCTTGTCCTCCTGAAGACTAGTCTTTCGAGGACAATTTGCACGTTTGTGTCCCTGCTTATGGCACAGGGAACATTTGATGCCGTAGGTTACATAGACGTGCGTAACCATTCTCTTAGACTTGACTTCCAGACGAGCAGGTATCTGGGATAGCTTTACTCCGTCTCGCAGAGTAATAAATGTTTCCCGTCGAGCATCAGCCGAGCAGGAGTCCTCGAGCTGCATTATCTTTTCGATAATGGACGTGACCTGTCCGTATGGTCGCAGCGCAGCGACGAGGTCGGCGTCCTCCACGAAAAAGAGCACATTGGCGAGCACTATTCGCTCAGCCCTTTTTCTTAGAGGGAAGGCCCTCGGTGGCGTCCTCGATGTCGAGGCCTTCCTCTATCAGCTTGTCGGCGAGTTGCACGCTGGAGAGGCCGGCCAGGATGTGTCCTTCTATCTTTGTCAGCTGGTAGATGGTTTCCTTGCCCAGCTTCGCTTCCAACGCCCAGAAGTATTGTTCTTGTGTTAAGTCTGAGCAGAATTCTAGGTAGACACATTGGTACGCCTGCCCTGCTGCCGACAAGGCTCGGAAGGTAGCCTGATTCTGCCTGGTGGTCTGGCATTCGTGCACCTTACTGGGCCTTAGCGTGGCTCGTGGCCTGCTGCTCTTGGGAGGGATTCTCGGTGGCTGGATGCATCACTTTTTGGTCCCCGAGTTGGCCTGGTCTGATTCATGTGGCCTCTTCTTTGAGGCGCCCACTGTGGTGAGGTTACCGAGAAGCTCGCCTTCTTGTTCCGCCTACTCAGCCCAGTTGCGGCGAGAATTTGCATTCTTTCCGTCGGCCGCCGGTTCGAAATTTGCATTTTTAAATTGTTTAGATCAGAATGACTTTCAGCCAATTCTGAAACTTTTGCCGATATTTCGGCGGAGTCTTTAAATTTTTCGATGGGGTTGTTTCGGGCTTTGAGCCAATATCCCTAAGGGGTTAGTAATCTCCATGGCCTCCATCCCAGCCGCAGAAAACGCGGAGCTCGCGCGCCGCACGGCCGAGAGAGAGAGGCATTATGTAAATCATTGGAAAAGCTGAAAAGAGCAATTGAAGAAAATGCCCAAATTAAAAGGCACTTAAATCAAATTTCATCAAGATAATCTAAAATGATTAAATATGTTTGCCTCAACCTTCTATAGAGGGTCAACATTCTTTTAGACCATATGGCTGGTTGACACTGGAATTTAGATAACTGGTTGACTGTAGAACTGATGGCTGCTTGACTGGAAGGCTGATTTCTGTTTGACTGGAGGGTAGTAAAAGATTGACTAAAGAGTTGATGGCTGGTTGACTCTGAGGTAGATAAATGGTTGATTGGAGAACTGGTTGCCTATTGACTCAAAACCTGTTGTCTATTCGACAAGAGGATAAATAACGTTGACTGAAGAGTTATTGGCTGGATGATACTAGAAGGTAGATAACTGGTTGACTGGTAAACTGGTGTCTGGTTGATTGGGGGATAGATAACTGGTTGACTGAAGATTTGGTGGCAGATTGATAGGAAAGTTGTTGTCTGATTGACTAGAGATCTGGTGCCTGGTTGACTGAAGAGTTGGTGACTGGGTGACACTAGAAAGTAGATAATTGGTTGACTGGAAAACTGGTGGCTGATTGGCTGGAAAGCTGGGGTCTGGTTATTGGGGGATAGATAACTGGGTGACTGAAGTTGGGCCAGTCAATAAGTAGTCCATAAGTAAGTTCTATAAGTATAACCTATGAAAATATATTTGAAAAATTAATCATCATTAAAAATAATGTTTCAAAAATATCATTTAAAGAGAAAAATACATTTTTTACACATGGCTTATCATTTAATTTATTGAGGCGAAATGTTAATACAATTTAACTCTGACTGCCTATCTACGCTGAAGAAGAAGCATGATGCAAAACGAAACGCCACCTATAGTGAAATATTATTCTGTTTATGCACGCTCCGATTTTACCCTGGTAAATGGGTGCAACTTTCTTAAACTGGGGGCGTCTACAAAATTGTTATTTGAAGCGGTGAACAACTCAAAAGTGACCAGTTGGCCAAGACATTGCGTCCAGTGTGTTAATTGGTGTTAATGGAGACAGCCGACCCCGCCGTGGTGGAGTATAAAGTCCGACAGTGTCCACCGTCTCCATCACAACATGCAGCTCTCTCTCCTCGTCCTCCTGCTGGCTTTGGCTGTCGTAGCCTGGGGTATGCCCGCCCCTGGGAGCGGTCTGCTGGCTCGGCACCACCACCACGGGCATCACCATGGACACCACCATGGTCATCATCATGGGCATCATCATGGACATCATCATGATCATCATCATGGACATCATCACGGCCATCATCATGATCACCACCACGGTCACCATCATGACCACCACCACGATCACCATCACGGTCATCATCATGACCACCACCACGATCATCATCACGGCCATCATCATGACCACCATCATGGTCATCACCATGATCACCATCACGGCCATCATCACGGTCATCATCATGGTCATCATCACGGTCACCACCATCACTAGTCCAACTGCATATCCCTGCCTAAAGGGAACTCAAAATCTTCATAAGATCCCCCTAGGATGTATGTGGTTGAAGAAATAAAATCAGTACTTCTCACCATTAGCTTTTATTTTCAACACAGACTGCAGATTCACCATCACCCCGCTAGTTTGTGGCGATGGGCAATAGATGGCCTCTATTTTCGACATTTATTCTGATTGGAGAGGCGCCGTATGCTTCTATAGATCCGCTCGGCATTATTTCATAAAACTATAAAATTAAAAATGGCATTTTCTGAACTGCTCATGCCATATAAATTCTCATGTGTGTGTGCGGTCAGGAAATTACACTTTTATTTTTAGTATCAACACCTGACCATTTAAATATATGAAATATAATATCTCTGTAAACACATGTCTTCAAAAATATTTAGTATTTTTTCAGATATGCTCAGCCTTAAGTGAACACAAGAATCTGACAACGGTCGGTGATGGGTTTCTGTTTAAGTCCATAGATATTTCAGCCATGTATTTCAGTCGAAGTTATATTCTGTTAATAGAAGCAAAGACATGTATAGTAAAAACAATAGAAAGTTGAAATCAGCGTTTCTTGATTGGTGATACTTCTATAAGGGATAAAGAGAGTCCAGGTAGACCAACCTCTGTAGTGACGGACAAAAATCTGGCTATAACGGAGGATTTGATCATGAATAACCGGACAATAACCGGATTATGGATACATTTTAACTGTCTAAAAGAAGAGTTATTGAACTTTTTTAATAATCTTGTATGTAAAAATTTATGCTCAAAATTAATATCAAAACTTCTGACACGATAAATGATGTAAATAGATTTGTTTGGACTTTATGGAGAATCTTTCTGGGGAACCTTCTTAGTTGTTCTAAAAAAGGTGTGATTTATATAATATGTAATGAGAATTGATTAACCATTATGATGATTCCTTAAAGCAACATTCAATAAAATATACCCATAACACATTACCAGTAAAAGAACTAAGGCTTTCCCTGTCCCATGATCCCTGTCTTTGGAAAAAGGGCTGATATTCATGGATCTTTAAAAAAATTACTTCATCAACATGGAAAGGCATTGTAAATCCTTGGAAAAACTGAAAAGAACAATTGGAAAATATCCAACATAAAAAGAACACAAATCAAATTTCATCAAGATAATCTAAAATAATTAAATATAATTTGGCTCAAATTTCTATAGAGGATCAAAAGGCATTAGACTACATGCTCCAAGTATAATTAGATCATTATTAAGTGCAAAAAATGATTAATTATTTATAAAAACAAATCATTCGTTCCAAAGCTTTTTCCCGTTTGGAATTTCTACATTTTACTTTCCAATTTTTATAATACACAGTTAACAACGAACCACGGAAATTTTAAGGGATTTTTAGTAACATTTGGAGTGGTTGAGGACTCTAGCTGTCACTGTGGCAATGAGTACCAGGAAACGAGACACGTACTGCTGGAATGCCCACTCTTCTTTAGGGCTAGACAACAGACAGTAAATAATGTTGAAGATCTATATGAATTTGTAAATACTAGAGATAATTATCACAGATTTAACTATCTTTGTAAATATATTTATGGTTATCTTTCTAACCTGGAAGGATTAGGTTCCTTATATATATGTTTGTTTCTCTTTTTTAATTTGATAAGGCACAATTTGGATTATCGATTATAAACACAAGGTAATAAGACCAAATCCAAATAAATAAATAGTATGTGACGTTTCGGTAACAATGCTGTTACCGAAACGTCACATACTATTTATTTATTTGAATTTGGGGTTATTGCCTTGTGTTTTCTTTTTAAATTTATTTTTTGTATAATATGTTTATAACTGCTTCTGTTTAAAAATGTAAATCGACGCAATTATATCCCTATCCAGGATATCGCGTTTTGTGCGTTGAAATAAAATAAAGATAATTCGAATCCTCACAAGGCCACCTGACTTTATCGAAGATTGCAGGGAATGGGTGGACTTTGATGCCTCACCCTGCGTACAGCCTTGACCTGGCACCTCAGACCTCTACATGTTTGGAATTACAAAGAGGTTTTGCGTGTTAAAACATTCGAAAGTGATTCAAATTCACTTCAAGTTGTTTAAAAGTGTTTCAGAGAGTTGGATATAGCGTTTTACCAAAGTAATTTTTCAAGTTGGGAACAACGCTGTATCAAAAATGTGCCGAAGGAAGGTATAGATACAAGATACTTGTATATTAAATAATTCTAATAAATATAGAGGCCTTTTAGAAGTTCATATATGCAGAATTTAATTTTCAAGTTAGTAAATAAAAAGGTTATTACCCATTGTGCATTTTTCAATTTACTACACCAAACTTGTATATTTTGACTCATATGGAATTCTCAAAAATTCTCATTTTCGTTATGGAAATTTATCAAAATTGGCTTTCACATTTCGCGCGTTTTCCTTAAAGTTTCCAATATATTTAAACTTAAATATAAATATATTCTCTCAAATGAGCAATTACCTAGCTCCAGACTCTTCAACAACACATGAAGTTTACAGCAACTCTGCTTTATGTACATGTAATGAAGAACAAAAGTGGAGTCCTTGGTCTTGCAGCACGTTGACCGGCTGGCGCTTTATAACGATGAACAACCAAGTGTTCCCGATGAAATGATACCAAACTTGTTATGGTTGTTAAGGTTCATCAAGTCGAGGTTAATTTTTGATGACTATATGGACAAATATTCCACAAATTTTATGCTAGTGACCACCCCTCGCAGCTCACATATAGTGACTTTCCGAGAGATTTCTTGGTCCCTTTTAGCCAGTTCAAATGCAGGACTCTTCCCGTTTTTTACTTATAATTTTCCAAACATCAAAATATTTTCTAATCCATTTGCTCTCATTATGTGTCCGATGTTTGTCGGTTATTGTTAATATTTAGGATTTTAGGGATCTAAAAGGTTCAGTTTCATTTAAAATTGAAATATTTTATCCTCCAATATATATCTTCGAATTATGTTTTATTTTTTGGAAGACAAGTTTCTGCAAACACATGCAAAGCACTGAAAAAACAGGGAGGAAGTTTAAATTCCTATTCATCCTGCCTATTTAATGAATTTTACTGAGTGAATAATGCAATTATTCAAAGGTCATTTACTAGTACCCTTCAAGAAATTCTGAAATCTAAAAACGCACAGCATCCTGAGTAATAACTCAAGGAATAGTGACTGTTGACATGAGGGTAGTAACTGGTTGACTGGAGAGCCAGTGTCTGGTTGATATAAAACCTGGTGACTAGTTGACTGGTAGAAAAATAGCCGGTTGAATGGTGAACTGGTGGCTGATTGGTTGGAAACCTGATGTCTTTTTGAATGGAGGGTAGATAACTAGTTGACTAAACATTTGGTGACGGGTTGACTAAGATAAATGACTGGTTGAATGGAAAGGTGGTCTCTGGTTGACTGCGGAGCTTGTGACGAGTTTACTGGGGGGTAGATGATTAGTTGACTGAAGATAGGTCAGTGTCAAAAGTAATTCACAGTAATCTATAAGATATATTTAATTAATTATTTACTATAAAAATAATGTTTCATAATATGTATCAGAGGAAAATACTTTATTTAAACATAGCACAAATTTACACAAATTATTTACACAAATGTTAATACTATAATAACGAATGGATTCAAAAAGGAAAAGTTTCTTTATTTGAAAAATCAATTCGAGCTTTCGGGCGCAAGCTGCCCTTCTACAGGAATAATGGTTACAATTTCAAGTAGTCATGTATTTACAGTTATATATATTTTATTTAAATGGTTTCTCGCTTTGGTCTTGTATAGCGTGAGTGGATCATATGCCCGCGTGATTTAGTTTAAATCAAAGAAAAGCCTTGATAAAGAGAGGCGTGTTGCCCCTAGAAATACTAGCTGATTAATAATTTATATCCAGTATATGCCATATATTTATATATATATATATATATATATATAAGCTATTTTTCGCATATTTAGGATTATTTATGAAGTTTTATATTTTATATTTTAAAGAAAAATTATTGCTATGTAAATTCGTTAATTGGTTGATATTATTATATGCAAAATTGTTAAGTGGTGTGATGAAGAGAAATCGGATAATTCTATTTTAGTTTTTGGACCAGCCTATCATATGTCTCTGGGATATCTATGTGTCTATTTATGCTATTATATTTTGATGAAATCAGTGCTTCCAGTATTAATCTTTTGTATTTACTATTTATGTTTGTATAATGAATATTAGGGTTTGCTAGGTTGAAATCGTGATCTGTGTTTCTGATATGTTGTACTATTAGAAATTTGGGGTCTTTGTTTTTAATATTTCTTCTATGTTCGTCCATTCTGTCTTTTATATGTCTGCCTGTTTCACCTACATATACATTATTACATTGGTTGCATGGTATGGAATATACGGCTTTGCTATTGTATAGTTTTGTTATAGGAATACTGTTTCTTGTAATGGGGTTTCTTATTATGGTTGCTATACTCGGGTTGCTTTCATAATATGTTCTTATACCGTGTTTGCTTAAAATTCTGGCTATATTGGTACTACTATGGGAATAGGGAAATATACATATTGATTTATAAACATGATTATTTCTTATAAGAGAGGGATTATGGAAATGTCTTAATATAAAGTTTTTCGGATAACCACTAGAAGTGAGTTTATTGATCAAAAATTGAGTGTCTGTATCTTTTGAGAGTTGGGTGGAACAATGTGTATATATTCGTTTTGAGAGGGTTTTTACAGTGTTGATCTTGTGACTGAGGGGGCAATAAGAGGAAAAGTGTATATAATCTGGAGTGGAGTTTGGTTTATGGTATATTTCTGTTGTATATTGGTTTTGTGTTTTTAGTATAAGTACATCTAGAAATGGTAAGGTCTTATTGTTTTCTGTTTCTATGGTAAAATCAATATCATTATGTATGGACTTTAGTTGAGTAAAAATGGTATCTATTTTGGTAGAGTTGGCTATACAAAAGATGTCGTCTATGTATCTCTGCCAGATGATGATATCTGTGGGAAAAAGGTTGGTTATTGTTATATCTATTTTTCTCATTACTATTTCTGCCAAAGGTGAAGAGAGGGGACTTCCCATGGGGGAGCCCTTGGTTTGTCTATAAAAATTACTATTGAAGGAGAATATGTTGTATTGTAGGCTGAGCTTAACTAATGAAATAATTTTAGAAGTATCTGGAGGAATATTGTTTAATGCTAAAAATTCTATTGTGTTATCTATTATTAGACGGTGTGGTAGGCTTGGGTACATATTAACTACGTCAAAAGATATCATGGTGCTGTTAGGAGAGGGGGGGAGGCTGTGTATATTTTCTATAAATTTTGGTATGGATGTGATGGATGTGGTGGTAGGATTATCTTTTAGAATGGGGATAAGGAAGTTTGCTAGGAACTTAGCTAAGGGGGCTATAGGAGACATATGATAGGCTATAATAGGGCAAATAGGAATACCTGGTTTATGGGTCTTGGGTTGGCCGTAAATATAAGCGGTACTTTTTATGTTTTCTAGGAACGATTTTAAGTCTTCTGTAGTAATAGTCTTGCCTCTGCATAAATTCCTTAGATCTTTTGTATATTGAGCATATGATTGTGATTTTTCGTTGGTGGTTATAGGTATGAATACTGTGGAGCTGCTTAGGATTTCATTCATTTTTGATATGTAATCTAGAGTGTTCATAATAACTGTTTGGGATCCTTTATCTGCTTTTGTAATTACTATTTCTTTCTTGCTTCTTAGTGAATTGGCTATATTTTGGATATTGGGTTTATAGGTAGGCGATCTTGAAGTTTCTTCTAAGGAAGTAGTAACTAAGTATCTAATTTTGGATTGTTCATTGTGTGTTAGGGTAGATATTGCCGATTCGACTCCTGCAATTATTTTGTAATTATCTATTTTTTTTCATGGGGAATCTATGTTTGGTCCCCTTTGATAAATAGTTAATTTCATCAGATGAGAGAGTATAGCTAGATATGTTGAGAATATTGGCCTGGTTTTCAGATGGTATGAGTTGGATGTTGTATTTCTTAGAGCAGAATTGAAGTTTCTTTTGGTGTTTCTTCTCTATGGTGGAGTTTAATGACTTGATGTCCTTAGTGGTGCTGATGATAAGTTGTAGCATTTCTGTTGGGGGGGATTCTTTGAGATACAATATTTATTAGATCTTTTATGGTTTTGAAATAAGTCTTATGTTTGAGTAACATCCTTTTGTTCTGGATCTGAGCAGTTTGAATTGGGTATCTTTTATAATTGAATTTGAAAAATGGTTTTTGACAGGATCTTTTATTCTGAGGGTCGGTGGTATAAAATTGTTGACTTCACAAATCCTATTAAATATGAGATGCTTTCTCCACTTTGCAAGTTTGAGGGAATTTCTTCGTATTAGATTCATGTATTTTTGGGTTTCGGAATCATAAGCTTCTGTATTCATTTTTATAGAGCAGAAATTAACTTTTTGATATAAGACGAATAATCCTTTCAATAATTATAATAACGAATGGATTCAAAAAGGAAAAGTTTCTTTATTTGAAAAATCAATTCGAGCTTTCGGGCGCAAGCTGCCCTTCTACAGGAATAATGGTTACAATTTCAAGTAGTCATGTATTTACAGTTATATATATTTTATTTAAATGGTTTCTCGCTTTGGTCTTGTATAGCGTGAGTGGATCACATGCCCGCGTGATTTAGTTTAAATCAAAGAAAAGCCTTGATAAAGAGAGGCGTGTTGCCCCTAGAAATACTAGCTGATTAATAATTTATATCCAGTATATGCCATATATTTATTTATACATATATATATAAGCTATTTTTTGCATATTTAGGATTATTTATGAAGTTTTATATTTTATATTTTAAAGAAAAATTATTGCTATGTAAATTCGTTAATTGGTTGATATTATTCTATTCAAAATTGTTAAGTGGTGTGATGAAGAGAAATCGGATAATTCTATTTTAGTTTTTGGACCAGCCTATCATATGTCTCTGGGATATCTATGTGTCTATTTATGCTATTATATTTTGATGAAATCAGTGCTTCCAGTATTAATCTTTTGTATTTACTATTTATGTTTGTATAATGAATATTAGCGTTTGCTAGGTTGAAATCGTGATCTGTGTTTCTGATATGTTGTACTATTAGAGATTTGGGGTCTTTGTTTTTAATATTTCTTCTATGTTCGTCTATTCTGTCTTTTATATGTCTGCCTGTTTCACCTACATATACATTATTACATTGGTTGCATGGTATGGAATATACGGCTTTGCTATTGTAATATATAAAGAAACTTATCCTTTTTGAATCCATTCGTTATTATAATTATTGAAAGGATTATTCGTCTTAAATGTTAATACTGTTTAACACTGGCTACCTATCTACTCTGAAGATGACGGCGTTAATGCAAAACGAAAAACACACATATGGTAACTTTTTAAAAAATTATGTTTATATACGATCCAATGTATCCCTGTTAAATGGTTGCAGCTTTCTTATACTGGGGGTGTGTCTACAAAATTATTTACTATACACAACTCCAAAGTGACCAGTTGGCCAAGACATGCGTCTAGTGTGTTAATCGGTGCTAATGGAGACAGCCGACCCCGCCGTGGTGGAGTATAAAGTCCGACAGTGTCCACCGTCTCCATCACAACATGCAGCTCTCTCTCCTTGTCCTCCTGCTGGCTTTGGCTGTCGTAGCCTGGGGTATGCACGCCACTGGGAGCGGTCTGCTGGCTCGGCACCACCACCACGGCCACCACCATGGACACCACCATGGACATCACCACGGACACCACCACGGGCATCATCATGATCATCATCATGGACATCATCATGATCACCACCACGGTCACCATCATGGCCATCATCATGACCACCACCACGATCACCATCATGATCATCATCACGGCCATCATCATGACCACCATCATGGTCATCATCATGATCACCATCACGGCCATGATCACGGTCATCATCATGGTCATCATCACGGTCACCACCATCACCACTAGTCCCACTGTATCTATCTACCCAAAGTGTACTTAAAATCTTCTTAGGATGTATGTGGTTGATGAAATAAAATCAGTACTTCTCACAATTTACTTTTATTTTAACACAGACTGCAGGGAGAGAGATATTACCAACACCGGAAAAACTAACGCTAAAATTAAGCGCTATTCATTGACCGTCTCCGAAAACTTGAGGACTCTAATAGATTTCAAAGCCACGACACCATGTTTGACAAACTGAGATGCCTCCACCATGAGGCAATGGTTTCAGGATAATAGCCTTCTCAAAATAGAAATACTTTTTCATCAGAAAACATTGTTTTTACTTTTGACGAGGGACATTAGCCCGAAACCCTGGTCTTTAGGTGGACGCTTTTTAGTTTTACAAAGTTGTTATCGTGTCTTTGTCACCGACCTGAGTCCGCTAGTTTTTGGAGACGGTCAATAGATGGCGCTTAGGTTTAGAGTCTTATTTTCGTGAGGGAGGCGGCCTTTATATATATATGTTAGATAATAAACGGCATATATTGGATTTAAAAAATATTTATTTTGCCAATATTTCGGCTGGCTGAACGCCAACCTTTAGCGAGGCATTACAATTTTGTATACACAAACTCAGCGCAGCATAGTGTTAACACTATGCACATAACACTATGCGGCGCTGAGTTTGTGTATACAAAAATGTAATGCCTCGATAAAGGTTGGCGTTCAGCCTGCCGAAATATTGGCAAAATAAATATATTTTTAAATCCAATATATGCCGTTTATTATCTAATGAATTAAGTATGGATTGCTCTATTTTCAAAACAAAATATATATATGTTATGAATATTTTTTGTTGGGGTTAGATAAGGCTTGATAAGACAAAGGATCAATAAGATAAAGGGTTGGTGCAGTCGTGATAAAAAAAGATAATTATTTACCGTCAAGTAGCTTTTATTTTCAATTACTTGAGGAAATATTACACATTAGTTATTTCCGCATTATATAGAATTTATAAAGTTAATCCTATATTAGTGATTTAAAAGGATAGATATATTAACTACGCATATATACAACAAAACTGAAAGTCTTTCTAAAAACGATGATAACAAAAGTAAAATTATCAATAAATAAAATAAAATATATATTTTTAAAAATATAGAAATATTTGAATTTTTAGATTATATAATATATATATATATATGTGACAATATCGTTGCGGAATTTCTTGTTGTTCGATGAGAATGGTGAGATTTGATTGAAACGCAGTCGTTTGAGTGGAAGTTGAAGCATACAGTTAGGAATAATCAGGACACGTGATGGGGTTTGAAAATAAAAGGCAACTGGTTTGGAGGAAAGAAAGCTTGAGAAGAGCGGAGCGGGTTTTGATTGTTAATTATCTGATCACATGGTGGTGATTGACTTAGCTATGGGATGAGCGGGGAGGTCTCGAGAGCAGATGTTACCTTGTTGGGAGCGAAGGAGCCACTACATAGGTGTTGTTCCTATGGGAGCGAAATCACTACTGACCATTCTTGCTTCTCGATTTAACACCAAGACTTATCTTCTTTCCCATTGGTCGAAAGATGTCACATGACCTTTTTCTATTGGTTGTCCTATTTAGGCGTTGTCTTCTAATTGGCTCTGCGGCTTTCTTTGGTGGAAGATACGTCCGATCTTGTCAGGAAGTATTGGGTGTTAGTTCGGCTCTTATAACTTCCGCGGTTATCAGATACGTCCGGTC
Organism: Cordylochernes scorpioides; assembly: GCA_030710605.1. Classification (NCBI taxonomy): domain Eukaryota; kingdom Metazoa; phylum Arthropoda; class Arachnida; order Pseudoscorpiones; family Chernetidae; genus Cordylochernes; species Cordylochernes scorpioides. The sequence continues at coordinate 200,276,417 of CP092863.1, read as the reverse complement.
CTGCTCCGGAAATATTGGGCGTCTCTCAACTTTTATAACTTCTGCGGTCACCAGATACGTCCGGCCCTGTCAGGAAGTGTTGACTGTACAAATTATTAATAGTGGTGTCCGCTTTAAGCCTACTTCCTATGTCTTGCTGCTACTTTCTTTCCTCCAGTTACCTTATTCTTTATTAAATCTTTGAAAATCATACATTGTACATGCATAGTGGGTCGGGGGTGCATACAATTATATACAAATTATGACATATATATATTTTTTTAAAAGGCTTTTCCTCTCTGATCGCACACATGACCAATTTAGATGGCGTGAACGGTCAGAAAATGCCATTTCTTATTTTTAAATTCTCAGCAAACACCTCACATTTTAACTTATATTTAATAATCTACATATAAGCAAGTTGGTTTAAAGATATATTAAGTATTTTTATATATATATAGCTTGAAATAAATACAAGAATACTGAAACGGTTACTGTTTAAGTCCAGAGACATTTCATCCACTGTAATACCCTCAAAGCTAAAGTCTGTGTTTGTAAACGAAGCCATAAATATATTAGCAAAATACAAATATGTATTCAGAGCTTCCACCCTCAGACTTCTACCTTTTTGAAAGATTAAAGAGTTTTCAATGTGGTAAAATATTTAAAGTGATACAATTTCATTTCAAGCTGTTAAAGAGTTTTCAGAGAATTGGATAAGGCGTTTAACGAAATAGATTTTACAAGTTGGCAACAACGCTGGATCAAATGTGTACAGAGAAGAAGGAAGGTGGATATATTGAATCATTCTTATATATAGAGAGAACCGTTAGAAGTTCGTATTCATGAAGCTCTTTAAAGAAATTACTCTATTAAAAAGTAAAAGCAATGTAAATTATTGGAAAAGCTGGAAAAAGCAATCCAAAAAATGCCCAACTCAAAAGCATTTAAATCGAATTTCATCAAGATAATGCGACATATGAGAAACCTGACTTTGTCGAAGATTGAATAGTATGGGTGGACTTTGGTGCCTCACCCTGCATACAGCCCTGTCCTGGCACCCTCAGACTTCTACCTTTTTGAAATATTAAAGAGTTTTCAATGTGGTAACATATTTAAAGTGATGCAATTTCATTTCAAGCTGTTAAAGAGTTTTCAGAGAATTGGATAAGGCGTTTTACGAAATAGATTTTACAAGTTGGCAACAACGCTGGATCAAATGTGTACAGAGAAGAAGGAAGGTGGATATATTGAATTATTCTGATATATAGAGAGAACCGTTAGATGTTCGTATATATATATTTATGAATATATATATTTAAATAGAGCAATCCAAAAATAGATCTTCAATAAAAAAGGCATATACTGGATCAAAATATAATTTATTTACCAATATTTCAGTTGGCTAATCGCCAACCTTTTTCAAGCTTTTGGCATTATGTGGTGCTGAATTTGTTGTTAACATTAATATGTTGTAAAAACCTTGAAAAAGGTTGGCGTTCAGCCATCTGAAATATTGATAAAAATATATTTTGTTAAAATATATGCCTTTTTAATTTAATATATATATGTAGGATTTCAGTTTCAAGTTTGTTGATAAAGTTAATACCAATTGTGTGAATTATTTATTGACCATGCGAACCTTGTATCTTTACCTTTATGTGGAAATTTCAAAATTTGGCATTTAAGCTATGAAAACCTTTCTGAATTGGCTTTGACATTCCGCGCGTTTTCCCTTAAAGTTGACAATATATTTAAACTCAAATATACATTCTCTGATGAGAAATCACCTAGCTCCTGACTCCTTAACAAGACCTGAAGTTTGCAGTACCTCTGCTTTATGTATATGTAATGAAGAACAAAAGCGGGCTCCTATCCCTGCAGCACGTTGAGAGGCTGATGCTTTATAACGATGAACAACCAAGTGTTCCCGATTAAATGATACCAAACTTGTTATTGTTGTTGACGTCCGTAAAGTCGAGGTTGAATCTTGATGACTATATGGACAAATATTCCACAAATTATATGTTAGTGACAAGCCCTCGTAGTTCACATATAGTGACTTTCCGGTAGATTTCTTGATCCCTCCCAGCCAGTTCAATACAGGTCTCATCCCGTTTTCCTTAAAGTCATCCCAACATCTTAATATTTTTATTTCCATTTGCTCTCATTAGGTTTCCGGAGTATGTCGGTCTTTGATTGCCTATTTTGGTTTTCTAAGGATCTATCAAGTTTAATTTCATTGAAAAATATAATATGTGAAAATGTGGGAGAATATCCTCATAATCAGAGCCGTTTAATTACAGTTTTTTTTGAAAGCATAAGCTTCTGAAATTGAACAGTAGCACAGAAAAAAAACTGAAAGGATTTTGAAATTCCTATTTAATCAATTTTACTGAGTGAATAATGTAATTTTTCAAATATTATTTCCTAGTATCCTTCAAGAATTTCAGGGTCTTAAAACAAATAATCCTGAATAATAACTCAAGTAATAATGGCTGTTGACTTGAGGATAATGACTGGTTGACTCAGTGCTAGTGGCAGGTTGATTTAAAAGCTGGTGACTAATTGACTGGAAATAAGATAGGTTGAATGGAAAACTAGTGGCTGATTGATTTAGAAGCTGGTGACTAGTTGATTGGAAGGACGATAGCTGCTTGAATGGAGAACTAGTGGCTGATTGAATGGAAACCTGGTTTCTGTTTGAATGGAGGGCAGATAACTTGTTGGATAAACATTTGGTGACTGGTTGACTCTAAGATAGATAACTGGTTGAATGGAAAGTTGGTGTCTGGTTGACTCGAGGGTAGATGATAGGTTGAATGCAGATGGGCCAGTCAATAGGTAATGTACAATAACTTATAGAAAAATACCTACTTATATATTTGCCTTATTCTGTCTGTTTGTCTGTTTGAAGCTCACGGATGGGATTTTTCATAACCATCGGTGGTTCAGTGGTAGAATGCTCGCCTGCCACGCGGGCGGCCCGGGTTCGATTCCCAGCCGATGCATTTTTTTTTACAATTTTTAAAACTCATTTATATATTATACTAGCGGATGTGCCCGGCTTCGCCCGGGTTTTACCCGAGTGAATGTTTGTCTAACGAACATTTGTTAAAACAATTCTCTATAAACTTATAAAACGTACTCGGCTTCGCCCGGGGTTTTACCCGAGTAAAGGTTTGTCTAGCGAACATTTGTTAAAACAATTCTCTAAAAACTTATTTAAAAAAATATATATATTTTGATAATTTGAAACTCGTAAATTTGAATCTCTCGATAAAGTGAACATTTTTTCCCGGTCCCTGTGTGCCGTGTCATCCTGAATTTTGTCTTTCCTAATTTTCTACGTTAGAAAATCATAGTTTTATCTAGTGAACATTTTTTCCCGTGTCACATTGCCGTGTCACATTGCCTTTATTCTTCATTGTTGGCTTTTTATATTATATTTACTCTTCATTGTTGGCTTTTTATCTTAAAATTATTCTTCATTGTTGGCTTTTTATATTACATTTACTCTTTATTGTTGGCTTTTTATCTTACATTCATTCTTCATTGTTGGCTTTTTATATCATATTTACTCTTCATTGTTGGCTTTTTATATTATATTCTGACCAAAATCTATCTGTGAACTTCACACAGTGAACTTCACACAGACAGAATAAGGCAATTATATAAGTAGATTTACTCTTCTTTGTTGGCTTTTTATCTTACATTCATTCTTCATTGTTGGCTTTTTATATTACATTTACTATTCATTGTTGGCTTTTTATCTTACATTCACTCTTCTTTGTTGGCTTTTTATCTTACATTCATTCTTCATTCTTGGCTTTTTATACTACATTCACTCTTCATTGTTGGCTTTTTATCTTACATTCATTCTTTATTGTTGGCTTTTTATATTACATTTACTCTTCATTGTTGGCTTTTTATCTTACATTCACTCTTCATTGTTGGCTTTTTATATTATATTTTTAGATTGAGATTATTAGCTAGTATATAAAAATATTAACTCTGTTGAAATTTAATTTTGTATTTATATATAAATAAAATTAACTCTGTTGATTTTTTTGTATTTAATCGATAACAACGAAGTTACGCATGTTAATGTTAGGGAAAAATATTTTGACGTTAAGCAAAACCTGCTCCATCTCGTTTTACATAAATGTTGAAAATTTGGTCGAAATTGATGCATTGTAACGAAAGTTTTTAGTGATGTCCTCTTATGAAATTTGCATTTTATTAATATAGACAAGAATGACATCCACGGCGCTAATTTATAATTGTAACGAATAGTATTTGAATAAAAGCATTTAATCGGGTAAAACCCGGGCGTTGCCCGGGTCATTCGTATCTACTTATATATTTGCCTTATTCTGTCTGTTTGTTTGTCTGTTTGTCTGAAGCTCACGGATGGGATTTTTCATAACCATCGGTGGTTCAGTGGTAGAATGCTTGCCTGCCACGCGGGCGGCCCGGGTTCGATTCCCGGCCGATGCATTTTTTTTTTTTTTACAATTTTTAAAACTCATTTATATAATATACAAGAATGACATCCACTGCGCCAATTTATAATTGTAACGAATAGTATTTGAACAAAAGCATTTAATCGGGTAAAACCCGGGCGTTGCCCGGGTCATTCGTATATAATAATTGTATAAACGAATGCAAGACAAAATCACCGCGAATGTTTCTTTTTTTTAAGGCAATTTCTTTTTAAGGCAATTATCGTTATTTATCGTTAATTTTTGTTTCGATTTTATTGAAAAAAAACCGATATGGTGCCTTTAAAAAATGATCTTTATTACTATGCAGTTTTCTATTTAGTCAATATACCTAAGTTCATGTTGCAAATGTAATTATCTCTATCGATTTAGTAGGTGAAATGCAAAAAAAAAAAAAAATCGACATGATATAATCTTTATGAAAATTCACATTTTTATTTTTATATTTTCAAGACACACACAGTTTGGGGCGGGACGTTTCACAAGAGAGACATCCACGGCGCCAATTTATAATTGTAACGAATAGTATTTTAATTAAAACGTTTTAAAAACACACAGTTTGGAACGGGACGTTTCACAAGAGTGACATCCATGGCGCCAATTTATAATTGTAACGAATAGTATTTGAATTAAAACGTTTTTAAAATATATACGCACACGGGTAAAACCCGGGCGTTGCCCGGGCCATTCGTCTAGTATTTAAATAATTATTCATTATTAGAATAATGTTTCGAAAAATGTGTTAGAGAAAAAAACATGATTTACACCTAGCTTATTTAATTTATTAAGGTGAGAGGCTAATACTCTTTAACTCTGACTACCTGTCTACTCTAAAGAAGAAAGCTTTGATGAAAAAATGAAATGTCATGTATGGTAACATTTTTTAAAATACTGTTTATATACGATCCAATGTTTCCCTGGTAAATGGGTGCAAATTTTTTTAACTGGAGGCGTCTACAAAATTGTTATTTGAATCGGCGACCATCTTCAAAAAGACCAGTTGGCCAAGACATTGCGTCTAGTGTGTTAATTGGTGCTAATGGAGACAGTCGACCCCGCCGTGGTGGAGTATAAAGTCCGATAGTGTCCACCGTCTCCATCACAACATGCAGCTCTCTCTCCTCGTCCTCCTGCTGGCTTTGGCTGTCGCAGCCTGGGGTATGCCCGCCCCTGGGAGCGGTCTGCTGGCTCGGCATCACCACCACGGGCATCACCATGGACACCACCACGGGCATCATCATGGACATCACCATGGACATCATCATGATCATCATCATGGACATCATCACGGCCATCATCATGATCACCACCACGGTCACCATCATGACCACCACCACGATCATCACCTCGGCCATCATCATGATCACCACCACGATCACCACCACGGTCATCATCATGACCACCATCATGGTCATCATCATGATCATCATCACGGCCATCATCACGGTCATCATGATGGTCATCATCACGGTCACCACCATCATTAAAACATCCATAACTCCTCCCGAGGATGTATGTGGTTGATCAAATAAAATCAGTACTTCTCACTATTTTTCTTTTATTTTAAAAACACACTTCAGGGAAAGAGGTATTACCAAAATCTCGCTCAATGAAGTTGCTTACTTGTGTATTCAATATTCTTTAGTTAATAAAATATTTCACTTTATTCTAAAAAAGGCTACATGTAAAATTAAGCGCCATTCATTGACCGTCTCCAAAACTTGCGGACTCTAGTCGATGACAAAGCCACGGCACCAGCTTTGACACACTGAGATGCCTCCACCTAGAGACAATGGTTTCAGGATAATAGCCCTCCTCAAAAGATAAAGACTTGTTCAATCAGAAAACATTGTTTTTCTGATCAAATAATCCTTTCACTTTGGACGAGGGACATTAGCCTGAAACCATGGTCTTTAGGTGGACGCTTTTTAGTTCTCCAAAGTTGTTATCGTGTCTTTGTCACCGAACTGAGTCCTCTTTTTGTGAAGACAGTCAATAGATGGCGCTTAGGTTTAGAGTCTTATTTTCGAGAGGGAGGCGGCCTTTATATATATATATATATATTTTTTTTTTAAAGGCATTTTCTCTCTGATCGCACACATGACCAATTTAGATGGAGTGAACGGTCAGGAAATGTAGTTTCTTATTTTTAAATTCTCAAAATACACCTGACACATTAACTCATATTTAATAAGTTACATTTAGGCAAGTTGGTTTATGGATATATCAAGTATTTTTTCATATATACAGCCTGAAATAAACACGAGAATACGAAAACGGTTACTATTTAAGTCAGAGACATTTGAGCAACTGTAATTCCCTCAAAGCTAAAGTCTGTGTATGTAAACGAAGCCATAAATATATTAGCAAAATACAAATATTTATTCAGAGCTTCCAGCCTGGTGATTTTGATATCAGTGATAAAGAAAGGCCAGGTAAACCAACTTTTGTAGTGACGGACCAAAATTCAGCTCTAACAGAGGAATTGATCATGTATAACAGGACAATGGCGACTTATCAAATAATGGATGAATTTCAACTGTTAAATGTAGTGTTCTCAAACTTTTAAATAATCAGGTATATCAAAGCTCTCTTATTCTCGAAATGAATATCAAAATTTCTAATATGATAAAATAATGTAAATAAGTAAATATATTTGTTTGGACCTTATGGAGATTCTTTCTCGAAAATGCTTTCTGGTGTTTGAATAAATGTGTGATAGCATATAATGAGATTTTTTAAAGTTATGATACTTCCTTAAAGAACCAATCAATAAAATTAACCCATAACACATTCCAAGTAAATAAAATACTAGGTTTTTTCCTTTTTAAGGACACAATCATGATATCGGTTTTTAGGGAAAAAGGAGCTGATATTCATCAAGTTCTTTGTAGAATTTACTCTATTAAAAATTAAAGCATTGTAAATTGTTAGAAAAGCTGGAAAGAGCAATCGAAAAAATACTCAACTCAAAAGCACTTAAATCAAATTTCATCAAGTTATTGCAACATACGAGAAACCTGACTTTTCGAAGATTGCATAGTATGGGTGTACTTTGATGCCTCACTCTGCGTATAGCCCTGACCTAGCACCCTCAGACTTCTACCTTTTTGAATAGATTAAAGAGTTTTCAATGTGGTAAAATATTTAAAGTGATACAATATCATTTCAAGCTGTTAAAGAGTGTTTCAGAGAGTTGGATAAGGCGTTTTACCAAAGAGATTTTGCATGTTGGCAACAACTCTGGATCAAATGTGTACAGAGAAGAAGAAAGGTGGATATATTGAATCATTCTGATATATAGAGCGGACCGTTAGAAGTTCGTATATTTATATTTCTGAATATATATATTTTTGAAATTAGAGCAATTCAAAAATAGATCTTCAATTAAAAAGGCATATATTGGATCAAAATAAAATTTATTTAACAATATTTCAGTTGGCTGATCGCAACCTTTTTCAAGGTTTTGGCATTATGTGGCGCTGAGGTTGTTTTTAACATTAATATGTTGTGAAAACCTTTAAAAGGGTTGGCGTTCAGCCATATGAAATATTGATAAAAATATATATTTTGTTAAAATATATGCCTTTTTAATTTAATATATATATGTAGAGTTGCAGTTTCAAGGTTTGTTGATAAAGTTAATACCAATTGTGAATTATTTATTGACCGTGCGAACCTTGTATCTTTGCCTTTATGTGGAATTTTCAAAATTTTGCATTTAAGCTATGAAAACCTTTCTGAATTGGCTTTCACATTCCGCGCGTTTTCCCTTAAAGTTGAAATATATTTAAACTCAAATATACATTCTCGGATGAGAAATCACCTAGCTCCTGATTCCTTAACGAGACCTGAAGTTTGCAGTACCTCTGCTTTATGTATATGTAATGAAGAACAAAAGCGGGCTCCTATCTCTTGCAGCACGTTGAGAGGCTGGTGCTTTATAACGATGAACAACCAAGTTTTCCCGATTAAATGATACCAAACTTGTTATTGTTGTTGACGTCCGTAAAGTCGAGGTTGAATCTTGATGACTATATGGACAAATATTCCACAAATTATATGTTAGTGACAAGCCTTCGTAGTTCACATATAGTGATTTCCGGTAGATTTCTTGATCCCTCCCAGTCAGTTCAATACAAGTCTCATCCCGTTTTCCTTAAAGTCATCCCAACATCTTAATATTTTTATTTCCATTTGCTTTCATTAGGTTTCCGGAGTATGTCGGTCTTTGATTGCCTATTTTGGTTTTCTAAGGATCTATCAAGTTTAATTTCATTGAAAATTATAATATGTGAAAATGTGGGAGAATATCCTCATAATCAGAGCCGTTTAATTACAGTTTTTTTGAAAGCATAAGCTTCTGAAATTGAACAGTAGCACAGAAAAAACTGAAAGGATCTTGAAATTCCTATTTAATCAATTTTACTGAATGAGAGAGAATAATGTAATTATTCAAAGGTTATTTCCTAGTATCCTTCAAAAATTTCAGCGGTCTTAAAACAAATAAATCTGAATAATAACTCAAGTAATAATGGCTGTTGACTTGAGGATAGTGACTGATTGATTTCAGTGCTAATGGCAGGTTGATTTAAAAGCTGGTGACTAATTGACTGGAAGGAAGATAGGTTGAATGGAGAACTAGTGGCTGATTAAATGGAGAGTTTGTGTCTGTTTGAATGGAGGGTAGATAACTAGTTAACTAAACAATTGGTGACTGGGTGACTCTAAGATAGATAACTGGTGGAATGAAGAGTTGATGTCTGGTTGACTCGAGAGTAGAAGCTTGGTTGATTAAAGATGGGCCAGTCAATAGGCAATGTACAATGACTTATAGAAATATATATTTGAATAATTATCATCAATAGAAAGATGCTTCGAAAAATGTGTCAGAGAAAAATACCTCATTCACACGTAGCCTTTTTAATTTATCAGGGTGAAATGTTACTGCCTTTCAACTCAGGCTACCTGTCTACTCTGAAGATGACAGCCTTGATGCAAAACTATGTTACGTATAGTACCATTTTTCCAAAATAATGTTTATATATGATTCGATGTTTCCCTGTTAAATGGTTGCAGCTTTCTTATACTGGAAGCGTCTACGAAATTATTAACTCCACACAACTCCAAAGAGACCAGTTGGCCAAGTCATTGCGTCCAGTGTGTTAATTGGTGCTAATGGAGACAGTCGACCCCGCCGTGGTGGAGTATAAAGTCTGACAGTGTCCACCGTCTCCATCACAACATGCAGCTCTCTCTCCTCGTCCTCCTGCTGGCTTTGGCTGTCGTAGCCTGGGGTATGCCCGCCCCTGGGAGCGGTCTGCTGGCTCGGCACCACCACCATGGGCATCACCATGGACACCACCACGGACATCATCATGGACATCACCATGGACATCATCATGATCATCATCATGGACATCATCACGGCCATCATCATGATCACCACCACGGTCACCATCATGACCACCACCACGATCATCACCACGGCCATCATCATGACCACCATCATGGTCATCATCATGATCATCATCACGGCCATCATCACGGCCATCATCATGGTCATCATCACGGTCACCACCATCATTAAAACATCCATAACTCCTCCCGAGGATGTATGTGGTTGATCAAATAAAATCAGTACTTCTCACTATTTTTCTTTTATTTTAAAAACACACTTCAGGGAAAGAGATATTACCAAAATCTCGCTTAATGAAGTTGCTCACTTGTGTATTCAATATTCTTTGGTTAATAAAATATTTCACTTCATTCTAAAAAAAGGTTACACGTAAAAGGAAATGTGATTAATCTAGATTAACATAAGTCGCCTCTCCTAGAAAAACAGACGGTAAAATTAAGCACCATTCATTGACCGTCTCCGAAACTTGTGATCTCTAGTCGACGAAAAAGCCACGACACCAGCTTTGACACACTGAGGTGCGCCAACCTAGAGACAATGGTTTCAGGATAATAGCCTTTCTCAAAAGAGTAAGACTTATTCAATCAGAAAACGTTGTTTTTATGATCAAATAATCCTTTATCTTATGTGGAGGGACATTAGCCCATTAGACATTATTATATACTAGACGAATGGCCCGGGCAACGCCCGGGTTTTACCCGAGTGCGTATATATTTTAAAAACGTTTTAATTCAAATACTTTTCGTTACAATTATAAATTGGCGCCATGGATGTCACTCTTGTGAAACGTCCCGTTCCAAACTGTGTGTTTTTAAAATGTTTTAATTAAAATACTATTCGTTACAATTATAAATTGGCGCCGTGGATGTCTCTCTTGTGAAACGTCCCGCCCCAAACTGTGTGTGTCTTGAAAATATAAAAATAAAAATGTGAATTTTCATAAAGATTTCATCATGTCGATTTTTTTGCATTTCACCTACTAAATCGATAGAGATAATTACATTTGCAACATGAACTTAGGTATATTGACTAAATATAAAACTGCAAGTAATAAATTAACTTTATATTAACTTTATGAACGGAAAAATATGTCCAAGGTAGCCTAGTGGTCATGGCATCTGCCCGGTAAGCGGAAGGTCGTGGGTTCGATTCCCATCCCTTGATACTTTTTTTATTTTATCCATTCTGACCAAAATCTATCCGTGAACTTCACACAGTGAACTTCACACAGACAGAATATGGCAATTATATAAGTAGATTAATAATAATAATAATTATCATTAGATAATGATAATGATCATAATGATGATGCGCGCGTTGATGACCAAAATCTATCCGTGAACTTCATTCTAAAAAAAGGTTACACGTAAAAGGAAATTACACGTAAAAGGAATTTACACGTAAAACCTTGAAAAAGTTGGCGTTCAGCCAACTGAAATATTGGCAAATAAATTATATTTTGATCCAATATATGCCTTTTTAATATAATATACTAGCCGAATGACCCGGGCAACGCCCGGGTTTTACCCGATTAAATGTTTTTATTCAAATACTATTCGTTGCAATTATAAATTGGCGCCGTGGATGTCACTCTTGTGAAACGTCCCGCTCCAAACTTTGTGTCTGAGAAGCGATATTTTTATAGAAAGATGATCAAGCGTTTGTTTTCTGCTCGAATGAATGTGTTTCTGTTAGAATTTTGTTCCTGCGTACAAAATAATGAACTGGTTTCACCCGTGGTCTCTGCTTTTTGTAATTTTTCCCGTTATAATTTTGTATCTGATAATCAAACATGATACAGCAATATCGTCATCATCATTTTCTGACTAAAAATATATAGTTTTAATAATTGATTTATATATTTTTTAAAATTGCCTATCGTCTTCCCCGTAATTTTTTTACCTATGTATGGAAATTTTGGTTTGAATTAGTGAACTACTGCGAATTTGTATACCGGACATACAGACAAACAGACAAACAAACATACAAACATTCATTTTTATATATATAGAGAAGAGATATATGTTATAATAAATATTATTTTGAGATACAGATTAATTGCTGGTTCTTTTGAGTACATGAGTTCTTAATGGTACCGTTTGCAGTCGGGTCATCTTGAAAGAAAATCAGAATAATAATTATTTACTAATTTATAATATAATCTATATATATAAAATTGAATGTCTGTCTGTCTGTTTGTCTGTACTCTATAGATTCAAAAACCATACATCCAATCGCCGTGAAATTTTGGGATATTATTAGGTATATCACCGGGAAGGTTTTTGAAAAATAATTTCATGAATATCTTGAATATCCTTAGAGTTATTTGCAGATTTGTAGATTTAACTCGCAAGCAGCGCCCCCATTGTGACGATGATAACAAGTTTTCTTATCACTAAGTTTGTTATCTTAAATATTATTTATCAAAAGTAAGATTATCTCAGGATGACACGGCAATGTGACACGGGAAAAAATGTTCACTAGATAAAACTATGATTTTCTAATGTAGAAAATTAGGAAAGACAAAATTTAGGATGACACGGCACACAGGGACCGGGAAAAAATGTTCACTTTATCGAGAGATTTAAATTTACGAGTTTCAAATTATCAAAATATATATTTTTTTAAATTAATTTTTAGAGAATTGTTTTAACAAATGTTCGCTAGACAAACCTTTACTCGGGTAAAACCTCGGGCGAAGCCGGGTGGTCCGCTAGTCTATATATATAAAAATGAATGTATGTGTGTGTGTGTCTGTCTGTCCTTTATGCCTGACCAAACCACTCATTGGAACGCCATGAAACTTTGGGAAGTTATTTAGTATAGTACTGGGAAGGTTTCTAGCAAATAAAATTTTTGAAATAACTTTTCGCCTAAAAATAATCAAGATAAATATTCTAATTTATCTGTTATAATTCAACAATCTGCTCTAAATATTATCATGATGATACGATGATTTTGTAATGTAGAAAATTAGGAAAGACAAAATTCAGGATGACACGGCAATTTATTTGAGACAAGAATAATGAGACAATTCATAGGCAAGATACTATTCCTTTAACTTCCAATTACCGAGGGAACCAATTAATATTGATTTTATTCAACTTATCGAGTACTTTTAAAGGGACCGGGAAAAAATGTTCACTTTATCGAGAGATTCGTTATAGGCAAACCTTTACTCGGGTATAACTCGGGGGAAGCCGGGTACATCCATACAAGAATAATGATACAATTCATAGGCAAGATACTATTCCTTTAACTTCCAATTACCGAGGGAACCAATTAATATTGATTTTATTCAACTTATCGAGTATTTTTCAAGGGACTCGGAAAAAATGTTCACTTTATCGAGAGATTCGTTAGACAAACCTTTACTCGGGTAAAACCCGGGCGAAGCCGGGTACGTCCGCTAGTATATTATAATTTATAATACTAATTTTCTTAATTATTTACTATCAAGTAGTTTTATTCTAAATTACTTGAAGAAAATTACACTAAGACATTTTTCACAGTTATATAGAATTTATTAAATGAATTCTATATTAGTGAATTTCAAAAATAGGTTATATTACTACATATTTACAACAAGTATTAAAAGTCGGCGTATTCTAAAACTATGGTCAAAAACCAAGAAGAATTATCAATGAATGAAAATCTATATTAATAAAATGCAAATTTCATAAGTGGTGTTCGCTAAAAACTTTCGTTACAATGCATCAATTTCGACCAAATTTTCAACATTTATGTAAAACGAGATGGAGCAGGTTTTGCTTAACATCAAAATATTTTTCCTAACTTTAACATGCGTAACTTCGCTGTTATCGATTAAATACAAAAAAAATCAACAGAGTTAATTTTATTTATATACTAGCGGACCTACCCGGCTTCGCCCGGGTTTTACCCGAGTAAAGGTTTGTCTAACGAATCTCTCGATAAAGTGAACATTTTTTCCCGGTCCCTTGAAAAATACTCGATAAGTTGAATAAAATCAATATTAATTGGTTCCCTCGGTAATTGGAAGTTAAAGGAATAGTATCTTGCCTTGGAATTGTATCATTATTCTTGTCTCAAATAAATTGCCGTGTCATTCTGAATTTTGTCTTTCCCAATTTTCTACATTACAAAATCATCGTATCATCATGATAATATTTAGAGCAGATTGTTGAGTTATAACAGATAAATTAGAATATTTATCTTGATTATTTTAAAGCGAAAAGTTATTTCAAAAATTTTATTTGCTAGAAACCTTCCCAGTACTATACTAAATAACTTCCCAAAGTGTCATGGCGTTCCAATGAGTGGTTTGGTCAGGCATAAAGGACAAACAGACCACACACACACACACATACATTCATTTTTATATATATAGATAAATACAAAAAAAAAAATTCAGCAATTCATTCAACTCAATCTAAAAAAATATTCAAAACAAGCAATTTTAAGATAACACCATATGTAAAACAGTCGGCCAAGAAAACAACAACGATATTACATCTTTCTCACATATTCACACACAATCTTGATTTATAATTAAAACTAATCTTTAACATTGTTTATGATGCTTCATAATATATAATATTCGTTAGGCAAACTTTCACTCGGATAAAACCCGGGCGAAGCCGGGTACACATCAGCTAGTAATATATATATTTCAAATTATAGAATATTTTTATATTCAGGTTATATAATATACTAGCGGATGTGTACCCGGCTTCGCCCGGGTTTTATCCGAGTGAAAGTTTGCCTAACGAATATTATATATTATGAAGTATAATAAACAATGTTAAAGATTAGTTTTAATTATTAATCAAGATTGTGTGTGAATATGTGAGAAAGATGTAATATCGTTGTTGTTTTCTTGGCCACTGTTTTACATATGGTGTTATCTTAAAATTGCTTGTTTTGAATATTTTTTTAGATTGAGTTGATTGAATTGCTGAATTTTTTTTGTATTTATATATAAATAAAATTAACTCTGTTGATTTTTTTTGTAATTAATCGATAACAGCGAAGTTACGCATGTTAAAGTTAAGAAAAATATTTTGATGTTAAGCAAAACCTGCTCCATCTCGTTTTACATAAATGTTGAAAATTTGGTCGAAATTGATGCATTGTAACGAAAGTTTTTAGCGAACACCACTTATGAAATTTGCATTTTATTAATATAGATATATAGGTAGATTTTTAAGGTTTTTTAATAAAAGGAATTACCAATTTTGAATTATTTATTCACCGCGCAAACCTTATATCTTTACCCTTATATGGAATTCTTAAAATTTGGCATTTTAACTATGAACATTTTTCTGAATCGGCTTTCACATTTCGCTCGTTTTTCCTTAAAGTTGACAATATATTTAAACTCAAATATACATTCTCTAATGAGAATTTGTCTAACTCCAGACTCCTTAACAACACCTGAATTTTGCAGTACCTCTGTTTTGCGTGTATGTAATGAAGAACAAAAATGGAGTCCTTGCTCTTACAGCACGTTGAGAGGCTGATGCTTTATAACGATGAACAACCAAGGGTTCCCGATGAAATGATACCAAACTTGTTATTGTTGTTAAGGTCCGTCAAGTCGAGGTCGAATCTTGATGACTATATGGAAAAATATTCCAAAAATTGAATTTCAGTGACCAGCACTCGCAGTTCACATATATTGACCTTCCCGTAGATTTCTTGAACCCTTCCAGCAAGCTCAATGCAGGTGTCTTCCTATCATCCTTATAATTTTTCAACATCAAAATTTTTCTAATCCATTTGCTCTCTTTGAATTTCCACAGTATGTCTGTATTTGTTTGCCTATTTTTTAGGATCTATCACGTTTAATATCATTAAGATTGAAATATTTAAAAAAGTTTAAAAATATATCCTCATTATGATAATGCTGTTAATTACGGTTTATTTTTAGAAAGATAAGTTTTTAAAATGAAACACTAAGCACGGAAAAAACTGGAAGGATATTGAAATTCCCATTTAATATATTTTACTGAGTGAATAATGCAATTATTCACAGGTCATTTCCTAGTATCCTTCATGGATTTCAGCAGTCAGAAAGCACAGAATCCTGAATAATAACTCATGGACTAGTGGCTGTTGACTAGAGGGTAGTAATTGGTTGATTGGAGAGTTAGTGGCAGGTTGATTTAAAAGCTGGTGACTAGTTGATTGGAAGTAAGATAGCTGTTTGAATGGAGAACTAGTGGCTGATTGAATGGAAACCTGGAGTCTGTTTGAATGGAGGGTATATAACTAGTTTACTAAACAATTTGTGGCTAGTTGACTGGAAGGTAGATAACTGGTTGAATGGAGAGTTGGTGTGTGGTTGACTCGAGGGTAGAAGATAGGTTGAATGGAGATGGGCCAGTCAATAGGTAAAGTACAATAACTTATAGAAAAATATATTTGAATATTTTAATCGTTATCAGAATAATGTTTCGAAAAATGTGTTAGATAAAAAAACATGATTTACACATAGCTTATTTAATTTATTAAGGTGAAAGGTTAATACTATTCAACTCTGACTACCTGTCTACTCTGAAGAAGAAAGCTTTGATGAAAAAACGAAATGTCACGTATGGTAACTTTTTTTAGAATACTGTTTATATACGACCAGATGTTTCCTTGCTAAATGGGTGCAACTTTCTTAAACTGAGGGCGTCTACAAAATTGTTATTTGAAGCGGCGACCAACTTCAAAAAGACCAGTTGGCCAAGACATTGCGTCCAGTGTGTTAATTGGTGTTAATGGAGACAGCCGACACCGCCGTGGTGGAGTATAAAGTCTGACAGTGTCCACCGTCTCCATCACAACATGCAGCTCTCTCTCCTCGTCCTCCTGCTGGCTTTGGCTGTCGTAGCCTGTAGTATGCCCGCCCCTGGGAGCGGTCTGCTGGCTCGGCACCACCACCATGGGCATCACCATGGACACCACCATGGGCATCATCATGGACATCACCATGGACATCATCATGATCATCATCATGGACATCATCACGGCCATCATCATGATCACCACCACGGTCACCATCATGACCACCACCACGATCATCACCACGGGCATCATCATGACCACCACCACGATCACCACCACGGTCATCATCATGACCACCATCATGGTCATCATCATGATCATCATCACGGCCATCATCACGGCCATCATCATGGTCATCATCACGGTCACCACCATCATTAAAACATCCATAACACCTCCCGAGGATGTATGTGGTTGATCAAATAAAATCAGTACTTCTCACTATTTTTATTTTATTTTAAAAACACACTTCAGGGAAAGAGGTATTACCAAAATCTCGCTCAATGAAGTTGCTTACTTGTGTATTCAATATTCTTTGGTTAATGAAATATTTTACTTCATTCTAAAAAAAGGCTACCCGTAGAATAAAATGTGATTAATCTAGATTAACACAAGTCGCCTCTCCTAGAAAAACAGACGGTAAAATTAAGCGCCATTCATTGACCGTCTCCGAAACTTGTGGACTCTAGTCGATGAAAAAGCCACGACACCAGCTTTGACACACTGAGATGCGCCCACTTAGAGACAATGGTTCAGGATAATAGCCTTTCTCAAAAGAGTGAGACTTATTCAATCAGAAAACATTGTTTTTATGATCAAATAATCCTTTATCTTATGTGGAGGGATATTAGCCCGAAACCATGGTCTTTAGGTGGACGCTTTCAGTTCGCCAAAGTTGTTATCGTGTCTTTGTCATAGACCTAAGTCCGCTAGTTTGCGAAGACGGTCAATAGATGGCGCTTAGTTTTATTTAACGTCTGTTTTTCCGGGAGAGAGGCGGGCATTATATATATATTTTTGTTTTAATGCTTGGTATTTAAGATTTATAACACATTTATAATTTATATATTTTATTCAATTAAGATTAAAATTACACAAGCATAACATTTAAATATATATCCTGCCTAACAATTCTCTATACTATCTAACTAACATTAAACGATCTATTTACAGCCTTTTTGGTCACTGGTCCAATATATTTATTTTCACAGACCAAATTATAAGATAAATTCAAAGATGAAAAATATGCAAAATAAATGAACAATTATATACATCATTTTATATTTATTTAAAACAAATGAACAATATATATACATCAATTCCCCCTTCTTAGGCTTGGCCCCCCTTATTTATCTATTTACTCTCCATATCTCTGCGGACATCTGCGCTCCCTCTGAGGATACCTGGGGGTTGTAATACTTTTCTCCTCCGAGATTGGAGTTGGCA
The DNA here is from genome assembly GCA_030710605.1 of Cordylochernes scorpioides. NCBI lineage: Eukaryota > Metazoa > Arthropoda > Arachnida > Pseudoscorpiones > Chernetidae > Cordylochernes > Cordylochernes scorpioides. The sequence continues at coordinate 200,258,255 of CP092863.1, read as the reverse complement.
CACGTTCAGCCTCATTCATAATAGTGGGATGTGATTTACCAGGCAACATTTTTCTAATGTAGTTTTGATGAACCTTTTTTATACTGTCACCTTGTTTTATTAAATAAACATTCCTTCCTAGTATTTTAATTATCTTTCCTGTATACCAAGAGGGATGCCCATTAGTAATCCATCTAAACTTCACAGTCTCATCCACTTTAAATTTACCGCTAACATATTGACTATTGAATTTGGAGGCTTTTACATCAAGATGGCATTTGATACCTTTAATAGGGTCAGATTTGCATTCAAAAATGGACCCGTAATCATTTAAAAGTGAATCTATACTAAAAGAGTCCAATTTATGCAAATAATTGAATGAGATATTGAAAAGATTAAGGAAATCTCTTCCTAAGAGAAATTTAGTACAATTTAAATTAGTTATTAGTATTTCAATGGTTCTAGAAACATTTCTTAATTTTATATCAAATTTAGCCTTGCCTAAAATAGGTATTTTAGAGCCACGATAGCCGGTCAAGACTGTATTACATTTATTTAATTTAACATTTTTGAAATATTTAAAGTACAAATATTTAGTTAATGTAGTTATGGCTGCTCCAGTATCAATTTCAGCCAACAATTTTATGTCATTTACATATACAGTTTCAATCAAGGGAGGATGCAAATTTATATTATTCAATGATAAATTATTTTGAGATCCCGAAGGATTATTATCATTAACTTGCTTTTTAAATTTATTAAAAGTATTTTTGGGATTTCTGGGCAATTTACGGGCAGAACTATCTTTTTTATAACATATAGTAGAAATATGCCCTACTCTACCACAAACTCTACAATTAGCTGATTTAAAAAAACAATTATAGTGTAGATGGTTGGTCTTACCACAGTGTTTGCAGGGATTATTGATGGCATGAAGATGCTGTGGGGACAGATGGGCATCTTCGGATCTCTTGAGGTTGTGTAGGTCATTATCTGCAGACTCCGCAGACAGCGCGATGTCTAACGCTCCCTCAAAAGTCAATCCTTCTTCCTGTAGTAGCTTCTTTTGGGTTGGTGTATCAATGATGCCCGCCACAAATCTGTCTCGCAGGGATTCTTGCAGAACATCTCCAAAGTTACACCTTTGAGCCTGTTCCTTAAGGCGTATTATGTATTTAGATATTGTTTCGCCTGATTTCTGATCCATTTTCTGGAATACAAATCTTTCATATATTATATTGATCTTAGGATTGAAATGTTTTAATAAGATCCTGCACAATTTATCAAAGGGAACTTGATCAACTTCTGGAAAAACTAAGTTTCGCAAGATCCCGAAGTATTTAGGCCCGATGCATGATATCAGAAATGGCGTCTTAAAGTCTTCTTTTGTTTTAGAAATTAGCATGAATTGCTTCAATCGATAAATATAATTCTCTACATTCTCTAGATTTTCGTCGAATCTTTCAAACATACTTGAAGACATTTTTAAAGTATAATTTCTTTTCACTATTTAAATTCTTTTTTCTTTACAAAATTTGCTTTTCCTCGTCGCCAGTTGTTTTAATGCTTGGTATTTAAGATTTATAACACATTTATAATTTATATATTTTATTCAATTAAGATTAAAATTACACAAGCATAACATTTAAATATATATCCTGCCTAACAATTCTCTATACTATCTAACTAACATTAAACGATCTATTTACAGCCTTTTTGGTCACTGGTCCAATATATTTATTTTCACAGACCAAATTATAAGATAAATTCAAAGATGAAAAATATGCAAAATAAATGAACAATTATATACATCATTTTATATTTATTTAAAACAAATGAACAATATATATACATCATTTTATATTTATCTAAAACAAATGAACAATATATATACATCAATTTTTTAAAGGCATTTGCTCTCTAATCGCAAACATGACCGTTATAGAAAAAACTGTCCCTTTCTAAGGGTAAGATCATGATATCTGTTTTGGGGAAAAAGAGGATGATATTCACGGAGCTCTCTAAAGAAATTACTCTATCAAAAAGTAAAGGCATTGTAAATCATTGGGACACCTAAAATTTCAAATTCTTTCAAAAAATCTAATTTCATCAAGATAATGCGACATACGAGAAACCTGACTGTCGAAAATTGCAAGGTATAGGTGGACTTTGGTGCCTCACCCTACATACAGTCCTGACCTAACGCCTTAAGACTTCAACCTTTTTGAAAGATTAACGAGTTTTTCGTTGTAAAATAATCGAAAGTGATGCAATTTTATTCCAAGCTGTTAAAGAGTGTTTCGGAGAGTTGGATAGGGTGTTTTATCAAAGTGTTTTTGCATATTGGCAACAACGCTGATCAAAAGTGTACAGAGAGAGAAGGGAGGTGGATATATTGAATTATTCTAATATATAGAGAGAACTTTTAGAAGTTCTTTTATATATATTTGAAATAGAGCAATCCCCCCATAAATATATCTTCAATTAAAACGGCATATATTGGATCAAAATATAATTTATTTACCAATATTTCAGTTGGCTGAACGCCAAACCTTTTCAAGGTTGGACATTATGAGGCGCTGAGTTTGTTGTTGACATTAATATGTTGTAAAAACCTTGAAAAAAGTTGGCGTTCATCCAACTGAAATATTAGTAAATAAATTATATTTTGATACAATAAATGCCTTTTTAATTTAATATATATATATGTAGAATTTTAGTTTTATAAGGTTTGTCAATTAGTTATTACCAATTGTGAATTATTTATTTATCGCACGAACCTTGCATCTTTACCCTTATATGGAATTCTTAAAATTTGGCATTTTAGCAATGAATATTTATCTGAATCGGCTTACATTTCGCGCGTCTTCCCTTGATGCTTGCAATATGCTTAAACGTAAATATATATTATCGCTCTAATGAGCAATTACCTAGCTCCAGACTCCTTAACAACACCTGAAGTTTCAGTACCTCTGCTCTATGTATATGTAATGAAGAACAAAAACGGGCTCCTCTCTCTTGCAGCATGTTGACCGGCTGGTGTTTATAACGATGAACAACCAAGTGTTCCTGATGAAATGATACCAAACTTGTTATTGTTGTTAAGGTCTATCAAGTCAAGTTCGAATATTCTCCAATTTTATCTGTTAGTGACCGGATCTCGCAGTTCACATATATTATCCTTCTGATAGCTTCCTTGATCCCTTCCAGCCAGCTTAATGCAGTTCTCTTCCTATCTTTCTTTTAATTTTCTCAGCATCAAAATCTTTTATAATCCATTTGCTCTCATTGTGTTTCCGAAGTATGTCGGTCTTTGTTTGCATATTTTGATTCTCTAGAGATCTACCAGGTTTTTAAAATTTCATTTAAGATTGAAATATTTGAAATCGTGGAAAAATATTCTCATTATAAGAGCCGTTAAATTATGGTTTAAATTTTGAAAGATAAGTTTCGACAATGAAACACTAAGCACGTAAAAAACTGAAAGGATTTTGAAATTCCAATTTTTATCTGTCAATATGATCAATTTTTTTTACTGAAGGTTAATTTCCTTGTATCCTTCGAGGGTTGCAGCAGTCTGAAAACACAGAATCCTGTGTAACAACTCAAGGACTAGTGGCTGTTGACTTTGAGGGTAGTAGCTGGTTGACTGAAGATTTAGTGTCTGGTTGATTTAAAAGCGGGTGACTAGTTGACTGGAAACCTGGTGTCTGTTTGACTAGAGGGTAAATAACTAGTTGACTAAACAATTGGTGACTGGTTGACTCTAAGGTAGATAATTGGTTGAATGGAGATAGGCCAGTCAATAGGTAATGTACAATGACTTATAAAAAGATATATTTTAATAATTAATCTTCTTTAGAATAATGTTTCAAAAAATGTGTAAGAGAAATATACATTAATTACACATAGCTTATCATTTAATTTATCAAGACGAAATGTTAATACTATTCAACTCTGGCTACCTATCTAATCTCAAAATGACATCCTTGATGCAAAACGAAATTCCACGTATGGTATTTTTTTGAAGCAGGTTTATAAACGCTCCAATATTTCCAGGTGAAATGGTTGCAGCTTTCTTTAACTGGGCGTCTACGAATTTGTCTTTGAAGCGGCGACCAACTCCAAAGAGACCAGTTGGCCAAGACATTGCGACCAGGTGTTAATTGGTGCTAATGGAGACAGCCGACCCCGCCGTGGTGGAGTATAAAGTCCGACAGTGTCCACCGGCTCCATCACAACATGCAGCTCTCTCTCCTCGTCCTCCTGCTGGCTTTGGCTGTCGTAGCCTGGGGTATGCCCGCCACTGGGAGCGGTCTGCTGGCTCGGCACCACCACCACGGGCATCACCACGGGCACCACCACGGGCACCACCATGGGCATCACCATGGACATCACCATGGACATCATCATGATCATCATCATGGACATCATCACGGCCACCACCACGATCACCATCACGGCCATCATCATGACCACCACCATGATCACCATCATGATCATCATCACGGCCATCATCATGACCACCATCATGGTCATCATCATGATCACCATCACGGCCATCATCACGGTCATCATCATGGTCATCATCACGGTCACCACCATCATCACTAGTCCCACTGTATCTCCCTATTCAAAGGGAACTTAAATTCTCCATAACATACCCCTAGGATGTATGTGGTTGAAGAAATAAAATCAGTACTTCTCACCATTAGCTTTTATTTTCAACACAGACTGCAGGTTCACCATCACCCCGCTTGTAGCCCCACCGCTACTAGTACCTGCCTCGACGACCCATGAGCTCCAGACCGCTCCTGCACCCACTGATACTATTGTCATTACATTCGAGGAACTCGAGCAGCAGATAATGGATTTACTCGAACTACTGAACGATAAAACTATCCCGAGCCCCCTATATGAGACAGGGCTTGTCAGGGAGGAAATTATGTACGCGGTTCTACACCGCGATGAAAGGAATTATGCCAACCAAAGACTCTCGCCTGAACACAATATTATTCTTGTCAAATTCCTCAATACTCTGCCATTGAGCATTTTGGGGACAAGGATTCCAGAATTGGCAAGGGCCTGTCCAAACTCAAGGAGGCTTTAAGTTCCTGATAGGATCCAGACGTCCCTTCGGAGAAGGCTCCGTCTGTTGCATATATTTTAGCAAATATTTTAAACTCTTTAAACTCTCTCTCTCTCTCTGACATTTGACTAGATGTCAATAAACTATTTTTAATTGTCAATTGTCACCCCGCTAGTTTGTGGCAATGGTCAATAGATGGCGTCTAGTTTTCGACGTTTATTTTGACAGGAGAGGCGCTCTATGCTTCTATAAATCATTTTCCTCTTGGAAAAATTTACATTTATTTATATTTATATATTAAAAATAAATTGGCATTTGATGGTAGCTCATGAGCGGTCAGGAAACCTTATTTTCATTTTAATATCAGTACCTAATCTATTATATATTAATTTTTATCATAAATTCAAACAGGTATTCAGAAAATATTAAGTATCTTTTCATACACAATGCCTGAAGTGAACACAATAATCCGACAAGGATCGGTGATGAAGTTTCTGTTTTAAGTCCGGAGATATTTCATCTACTGTAAATCACCCGAAGCTGAAGTCTGTGTATATAATCCAATCCATAGATAGAAGCACAAAACTTATTCAGCGCTTCAAGACTGGTGATTTGATATCAGTGATAAAAACCCAACCTCTGCAGTGACGGACCAAAATTGGCTCTAACGGAGAAATTGAACAAGAATAACAGGACAATGATGCCATATAAAATAATGAGTAATGTTAACTGTCTAAAGAAATTGTTATTAAACTTATTATTGATCTTGGATATAAAAAAGCTCAAAATCGGTACCAAATCTACCAACACGAATAATGATGAAATTTCGCAAAAATATTTGTTTAGACTTCATGGAGACTCTTTCTGGAGAACCTTCTCAAGAGTTTGAAGGTGTGATAACACGTGATGAGACTTGGATCTATCATTATGATAATTCTTCAAAACGATAATCAATAAAGTGGACCCATAAGACATTCCAGGTGAATAAAAAACCAAGGGTTTCTCTTTACAAGGAGAAAGGCATGATCTCTGTTTGGTAATAATAGGGGCTGGTATTCAAGGACATCTTGAAATAAATTACTCTATATAAACAAGAAAATGTATTCTAAATTATTATAAAACTAAAAAGAGCAATTAAGAAAAAAAATACCCAGCTCAAAAAGCACCCAAATCAAAATTCATTAAGATAATGCGAGACCTCACACGGCGCACTGACTTTGTCGAAGATTGCATGGCGTCCTGACCTAGTACCATCAAACTTCTACTTGTTTGGAAGATTAAAGAGTTTTAACGTGGTATATAAAACACACCATTTGAAAGTAATGAAAATTTACTACAAACCCCCCGTTTAAGAATGTTGAAGAGAGTTGGATATGGCGTTTTACCAAAGAGCTTTTGCACAAATCGATGAAAATGTGTATAGAAGGAAGGTGGATATATTGAAATATTCTAATATATAAAGTACTGTGTGTTAGGAGTTCCTATATATATAGAGAGAGAAAGTATAGGTTTGAATTTTCTAGTTTTCAATTTAAAAAAAGTTATTACCGAAATTGCATTATTTATTGACCAAACCTTATAGAAATATATATATATATAAAATTAACTATGAAATTTTAGCTGAATTACTTTAATATAATATTTAAAGTTTACCATTTGTTTGAATTCGAATATTGTCTACTAATCCATTACCTAGCTCCAGACCCCTTAACAACACCTGTGAAGTTTGTAATAACTCTGCCTCAAGTACACATAACGAGGAACAAAAGTGGAGTCATTGCGCTTGCGGCACGTTGACTGGCAGGCTCTATATACTGATGGACAACCAAGTGTTCTTAAAGAAATGGCACTAAACATGCTATTGTTGTTAGTTGTGGCCACTGGACATGTGTCGGACCTGGAGGCTGTTGTTGAGTGCTGCGCTAACTGGAGCACAGGAGCTCCAACTAAGCTTCCTTTCTCCCTGTAGTAAATCTGTATAAGACCGGTGGTCTTAATAACGATTTTTGTGTGTGCCATTGTTGTATCTATCAAATCATGTTCAACTTGGGGTGATTAAATGGACGAATATTCTCTAATTGTTAGTGATCATCACTCGTAGCTCACATCTATTGATCTTCCGATAGCTTTCTTGACCCTTTCCAGCCAGCTCAATACAGGCCTCTTCCTCTCTTCCTAATAATTAACCCAACATCAAAATATTTTTAATCCATTTGCTCTCATTGTGTGTCCGATGTATGTCGGTCTTTGTACGAATATTTATGATTCTAGGGATTTACCAGGCTTAATCTCATTTAAGATTGAAATATTTGTCCGTTTTAAAATCTATCAAATTTACACTCTCTGCGTAGCTTTCTCCATGTCCACATTTCTAAATTCCGATTTTTTTCTCTGGTATTTTATGAGAGTCTAGCTCTCACGTATATAGCACGTCAATAACTCTCTCTAAAAATCTACTTTAATTCAATTTCTAATTCAACACTGGCATATAAAAGGAATAGGGCAGTGTATATTATAGCTGTATTATAGAATTGTATATTATTCAAATAAGACGAGAAACACGTAGTGCAGCTTCAAAGACACATGACTCTAACAACAACTTATATTCTGTGCCAGCTATTTGCCTAATCAATTTTGCAGGCTACAAATTAAAACTACGTATATAAGCAATTGTTGTTTGTTGTACATTGAATGCTACGAGTATGTCCTATTTATGGAAGTACTTCAAATCTAATGTTGATTCTAGATTCTTTACATTCAATTTTAAGTGTACCCTTTTTCTAGAATGACGTAAATATTTTTCAATAACCAAGTTTTGTACACAATTCTATCACTTCATTGTGCGGAATTTAGGTGATATCCTTGTAGTCTGGTTAAAAATAAAAGAAAATAGTGAGAAGTACTGATTTTATTTTTTCATCAACCATATACATCCTAGGAAGGTGTCATGGAGATTTTAAACTCCCTTTGGGTAAGGAGATACATTCAGACTAGTGATGATGGTGGTGACCGTGATGATGACCATGATGATGACCGTGATGATGATCATGATGATGACCATGATGGTGGTCATGATGATGGCCGTGATGGTGATCGTGGTGGTGGTCATGATGATGACCGTGATGGTGATCGTGGTGGTGGTCATGATGGTGACCGTGGTGGTGATCATGATGATGGCCGTGATGATGTCCATGATGATGATCATGATGATGTCCATGATGATGCCCGTGGTGATGTCCATGGTGGTGCCCGTGGTGATGCCCGTGGTGGTGGTGCCGAGCCAGCAGACCGCTCCCAGGGGCGGGCATACCCCAGGCTACGACAGCCAAAGCCAGCAGGAGGACGAGGAGAGAGAGCTGCATGTTGTGATGGAGACGGTGAACACTGTCGGACTTTATACTCCACCACGGCGGGGTCGACTGACTCCATTAGCACCAATTAACACACTGGACGCAATGTCTTGGCCAACTGGTCACTTTAGAGTTGGTCGCCGCTTCAAATAACAATTTTGTAGACGCCCCAGTTCAAGCAAGTTGCAGCCATTTCAATGGAAAACATAGAATCGCTTATAAAAAATAATTTTAAAAAGGTTTCACCATACATGGCGTTTCGTTTCACATCAACGCTTTCATCTTCAGAGTATATAGGTAGCCAGTTTTAAATAGTATTAACATTTTTGTAAATAAAACATTTCTTTCATGCTCATAAAAAACAGAGAAAATAAAATATTTCGGTTTTGCAAGTTTTTAATTCATTACTTACAAGGGGGTATGACAAAGAATTCTGAGACTACCTAGTACATACTAAAGTACTTGTTTACATTTTAAAAGATATGTTCCAGAAAATGCCCCTTCTTTTAAAAATGAATTAAAACGATGTATTCTGTTTTCTGTGGTGATAAAAAAACGCATTGTTTCAATACATTTTTAAATAGAGAGATGCTTCTTTTGGGGTGCATGAAAAACAACCTACCGCAACATTATGCTAAAATACTAAGAATATTTCAAAATGATTAAAATGAACATTGTATCACATAAATGGATTTAAAAAATATGTTATCTACTGGAACGCTATATTTAAATGCATACAACAGGATCTCCTCAAAGACGGGGCCATTTGAGGCAGGTTTTACTGTTGTGGATATATACAAAATGATACAGAAAATTTCCAATGGAACCAATAAGTAAACGTTAAATTGTGTAGAATCTCTATGTTGTAGCTTAAAGAAATCAATGAAAACTATAACGGTAAATTCTATAAAGAACAAATTTGGGGTCGTTCAATTTTGTTATGGATAGTTATAGCTGTGTTATAGCTCTGAACCTACAGATAAAGGAATTATGCTATTTTGTTTATTGTTATTGATTCCCAGTCTCGACGTGTGTGTGGCAGAATTATAGATATTCTACACTTATTTAATTCCCTCTATGAATTATGTTCAGCCTCTTTTCAAAATAGATTAATTTTCGTTATAAATAAAGGTGGAATCAATTGGCCTTGAAAATAATAAAATGTGTTTAAAAATCGGATATTTCTTTAATTTGGATCAATTTCTTCAATTCTTGCCATTAAAATTGAATGAGATTCGATTTAAATAGGAAATAAATATTTTGAAAATTTATTTGCACTATCTGCATTTTTAAATATGTATGCAGAATATCATAAAAATTGCTTCAGACCTTGTACTAAATATTTTCTCGCTTAATATATCAGACACATCAGTTCGTTCCCAACCCCGGAATCTTTAATAGTATATACTGCAGGTTTGTATTGTGACAGAGATTCTTAGCAGTTTAAAGTAAAGAAAATTCATTTTTTAAGTTTTGATTTAATTTGAGATTGAATTCGATATAGGGTGATTGGTTATTGAGGGATATACTCGTATTATTTGTCAATATTTAGTGAAAATGCGCCAAGAGAGGTTTTCGAAATTCCGTTTCTTGTATTGAGTTAGACATAGGCTAGAATTGGGAGTTATGAGAACTATTCTGAGTCTTGAAAATTTTGAATTATTGCCAGTTGAATATTTTTCGTGCGGCCGTCAGATGTTCGGGAATGACAGGGTGCTTTAAGATATTTAAAATTATTTCTTGTTTAGAAGATCCTTGTCTCTCCTGAATTTATACCATGTTAGGAGCTGGGAAACTCTAAATAATGTTGAGGTGCTATGGCTGAGAAACCCGAAAAATTGTTGAGACAAAGGCAAGGAAATTGGATTTATTAGTGCAGGGTGATAATTATGGAGAACACGGCTTAATATAGAAGGCAATGGCTGGCGGGAACTTGGAATAATGTTCGAGGAGATGGCTGGGGATCAGATTCATTGTTGGGGTAGATGGCTGGGGATCAGATTCATTGTTGGGGGAGATGGCTGGGGGACCCGAATTACTGTTTGGGGGAGATGGCTGGGGACCCGAATTAATGTTGGGGGAGATGGCTGGGGACCCGAATTAATGTTGGGGGAGATGGCTGGGGACCAGAATTAATGTTGGGGGAGATGGCTGGGGACCCGAATTAATGTTGGGGGAGATGGCTGGGGGACCCGTTTTATGTTGGGGGAGATGGCTGGGGATCAGATTCATTGTTGGGGGAGATGGCGGGAACCAGAATTAATGTTGGGGGAGATGGCTGGGGGACCCGTTTTATGTTGGGAGAGATGTGGCTGGGGATCAGATTCATTGTTGGGGGAGATGGCTTGTGACCCGAATTAATGTTGGGGGAGATGGCCGAGGGACCCGTTTTTATGTTGGGGGAGATGGCTGGGGACCCGAATTAATGTTGGGGGAGATGGCTGGGGACCAGAATTACAGGTAATTGGGGGAGATGGCTGGGGACCAGAATTACTCTTTGGGGGAGATGGCTGGGGACCCGAATTAATGTTGGGGGAAGATGGCTGGCGATCAGATTCATTGTTGGGGGAGATGGCTGGGGACCCGAATTAATGTTGGGGGGGATGGCTGGGGGACCCGTTTTTATGTTGGGGGAGATGGCTGGGGACCCGAATTAATGTTGGGGGAGATGCCTGGGGACCAGAATTAATGTTTGGGGGAGATGGCTGGGGACCCGAATTAATGTTGGGGGAGATGGCTGGGGACCAGAATTACTGTTTGGGGGAGATGGCTGGGGACCCGAATTACTGTTTGGAGGAGATGGCTGGGGACCCGAATTAATGTTGGGGGAGATGGCTGGGGGACCCGATTTTATGTTGGGGAAGATGGCTGGGGATCAGATTCATTGTTGGATGAGATGGCTGGGGACCCGAATTACTGTTGGGGGAGATGGCTGGGGGACCCGAATTAATGTTGGGGGAGATGGCTGGGGACCCGAATTACTGTTGCGGGAGATGGCTGGGGGACCCGAATTAATGTTGGGGGAGATGGCTGGGGAACCCGATTTTATTTTGGGGGAGATGGCTGGGGATCAGATTCATTGTTGGATGAGATGGCAGGGGACCCGAATTACTGTTGGGGGAGATGGCTGGGGGACCCGAATTAATGTTGGGGGAGATGGCTGGGGACCCGAATTACTGTTGGGGGAGATGGCTGGGGACCCGAATTAATGTTGGGGGAGATGGCTGGGGGACCCGAATTAATGTTGGGGGAGATGGCTGGGGGACCCGATTTTATGTTGGGGGAGATGGCTGGGGATCAGATTCATTGTTGGATGAGATGGCTGGGGACCCGAATTACTGTTGGGGGAGATGGCTGGGGGACCCGAATTAATGTTGGGGGAGATGGCTGGGGACCCGAATTACTGTTGGGGGAGATGGCTGGGGATCAGAATTACTGTTGGGGGATATGGCTGACTAGAGATAGGGGACGGTGTGCAGGAAGATGGAAATTCACTGTTGTTTAAGAAGGATCAGTATGTTGTTATAACGTAGAAGAGGCATTAGTTGAATCATAAGGCACGGAATTCTTGTCAAGGGCCGAAGGTTCTCAACTTGTACGGGCGAGTATGACTTGTTTGAAAGATGTAAAATGACTATCATCCCGTAATATATCAGAGGGCACGGCCATCTTGTTGGAGGCTTAGCGTCTTGTGGGGGTGTCTGTGGCTGACTATCAGTGAGAGACAGTGGAGGTCTTGTGTAGTGTTGAGTTCGAGCTGCTCTGACGCCTTTCTTCGGACCGCCTCCGTGGACATCCGTCCTTTCATGTTGAGCCGTAATAGAATATTAGAAGTTCCGAGCTGGTGTCGGTGGACGTGGCTGGCTAACAGTGAGGGACAGTGGAAGTCTTGAGTGTCGTGGAACATTCGAGCTGCTCGGATAGCGCCCTCGGGACTGACGTCGTGGACTCCGAGCTGGTGTCGGTGGACGTGGCTGGCTAACGGTGAAGGACAGTGGAAGTCTGGTGTCGTGGAAGATACTAGAAGCTCGGACCCTTGGAACCTCCATTACATCGTATGGACCCATCTTGCTGGACCGTGCTGGGGGAGCAGTAGAGGGACTCTCTTGTTGTCCGGTAGATGACCGCTGGTCAGTTCACGTATTACCCGGTCATTATGGCCTCCCTTATTTCCTCGATGATCCTTCTTTGTCGGAAGTCTCGCCTCTACTGCGCATGCTCATTCTTGCATCACCATGACGTCACGTTATCTCTTTACACTACCATTTAACACGCGACGGAGATTTTTGACATAGGATTGATTGAATATTGAATGTCATATTTCAACTTAGTGTTTTTATTTCAAGGTTCTTCCTAAATATTTTAAACTCACAATCTGTGTAATTTAGCTAAAATACAAATAAAATGTGTCTATTACATTTATGTTAAGTAAATTGAATTAAACAAATAATATATCGTAAAGATAGAGGCTGCCTGGCCGGCATTCATATTTCTTGAAAATAAAGATACTTCGGCCAGTAAATATTTTTATTACCTCGACGTTTCGACAAAAATATTTTGTCCTCGTCAGGAGCAAACAAAAATTAAACATTTAGCAATGCGTTAAAAATCATTCTAAAGTTGCAAGCAAGGCTTTAAAAATCATTCTAAAGTTCCAAGAACTTTTCCAACGCCTTGCTAAATGTTTAATTTTTGTTTGCTCCTGAACAGGACAAAAGATATTTGTCGAAACGTCGAGGTAATAAAAAGATTTACTGGCCGAAGTATCTTTATTTTCAAGAAACAAAAAGTTTAGTTATAAAGATATAAAATTAAAATTTATTAATCGATAATTAACGATAATATAATAATTATATAGATATAATTATAATTAAATATAAGCAAAAACTATAAAATACACGGAGATCCAACATTAATACCTAACTTGCCTGACAACTCTATATTTAGAATATTTTTATAAAAGAAAAACATCTATTTTCAAAAATACGTTTTGCGCGACCAGATATGGAAGCCTTGTGCACAATCTATCAACGAACAGAAATTGGGCATCTCACCTATGCTCCACGCTGATTGGCTGCTATTAATGGCGACACGTGACGCTGCCAAACGAGGAAACACTGCGCCATGTAAAACAACCAAAAACTGAGTATATTATATAGCTACTTGTCTTAAACGCCTAGATTGGTCGGAATAAATACCCAACCATCTTAATTAATAAACCTGAACCTCCTGATCGTGCAACTAAATGTTTCTGATGGCTTGAGACATCTGACGGAATAAACATCAACTAATCATTGATTTCTATTTATCGGTCAAATAACCTTTCTTGATAAATCATGTAAAACCAACCACATACGCGTTTCGGGCTGTTAGCCTTCGTAAACGTGGTACAGGAAGCCATCAGCAACTTTCATTTACACAGGGAAGCTTTATTTTCTCAATTTATCAACCTGATCTCAATTCAATTTCACTTTTGTATTCAAAATTGTTTCAGCTAATTACATATTCTAATAATCTAAATATTTATAATTTTTATTGACCATATAGTATAATATCATGATAAATGTCATATATGAAGTCTATGTTGGGTTCAGTGATATATTCCAAGAGACTGACTAGCTCTACAGAACTATAGAAATTATCCCATCGCTTGTATTAATGTTGAAATATAACAGTATTATATTGTTTAAACTCTGATATAAAGTTTGTAATATACATGTCACTTGTGTGTGTTATTTTTATTTTATACATTGAATACTTATAATACAATATAATGCGGCTTATGATTGTAGAACGACATTTGAAAATTATCCCGCATGTGTTTCTTTTGAACAAAAAATCGAAATTTATTTAAAGGAGAAATAACGATTATTTCTACGATTATTTCTAACCTTAGGGATGAAGTATGAAAGGATGAATTGTGAAGAGTAATGATGAACGGAAAAATGTGGAACAAAAATCATATCACTTGCCTAATATCTGTGGACCAAGCTAAATCATTAAGAGGTGGTCTGGTAGATTAAATTAGCGAAACCGCTGGGAGGGTTCACCACTGATGAGCCAAGCCCTTCCAATATATTTTTTCATCGCAGTAAGGACAGGGTAAGTTTGATTTATTTGGAAAAGAAACCTTCGCGTATTAATGTCTTCATTCGATATAAATCAATATTTATTTGATTTTTATTCCAGTAGATGGCGCTCTGCCTTCTAAAATGCTTATGTGTGCGGTCAGAAAATAACAATTTTGTTTTTAATATATATATTTTATAGTTTTCCTTATAGCTAATCTCTGTTTCTTCTTTTTATATATTAACATTTTTAATTTAAATGTAACTACTTGTTTTATAACCTATAAAGTGTCAAGGGATGGGGATTTTTTTTCAACACTTTATTTTTACGTTTATCATTACTCTTCACAATTCATCCTTTCATACTTCATCCCTAAGGTTAGAAATAATCGTTATTTCTTCTTAAAATAAATTTAGATTTTTCGTTCAAAAGAGACACATATGGGATAATTTTCAAATGTCGTTCTACATTAAATACTAATATAGACTATTTCCAAGTCCACTTTGAATACCTAAATTATGTAAAACGACAACTTCTAATATATATCGAAAAAGAAAAGATTCCTCTGCCTCCAAAATAAACACAAATGATTTAGAATTTCTTATTTAGATCAATATCCTCTTGCCAACATTTTCATCTTAATTTCAGCTATAGAAATCGCCTAGTTAATTTACTAGCTGAACAGCTATTTTAATAAATTTTGGAAATTTCATAAATTCAATGTTATCTTAAAGAATCCAACTTACCTTGGATAGATTGGAACATGGCATGATACCATGGTCTCCAGGTATGCGCTAGGATTTTCCATAACTGTTGTTTTACCTTTTCACTAACTCGAGTTTTCTAGATTACAGAGATGGTCAATAGATGGCGTATCGTCTTTTGCGTCAATTTTTTTAAGGAAGAGGTAGCCTCTCGTTCTATTCCCTAGATCATAAAGCAAAACCTCTAATTTTTATGCTTAAAGGAGAACCTTGTTATGGATATTTCCTTGGTGTCAAAAGATAAATATATAGTATGTGTGTATTATATATATTAAAGAAAAAAAAAGACCATTTTATTGGAGTAATACAATTATATTTTAATACTTATTAATACTTAATTTAAAACATGTTATGTTTTAAAAAACTCGAAAACATTGCTAGTTTGCAATTATTATGTATTTTAGAAAGGTACAAAAAGGTTTAGTTACAAGTCACAGTAAGGAACTGAAAGGTCTTCTGAAGAGTGTGTTCTGTGGGAACTAGTTTCTATCTTAATGAAATATGCAAAATAGTAAGGTAATGAGACTCAGTAAAGGGGGAGCTGGAAGGTTTTCTATAGGAAAAATACACATATATAACACAACATGCTCGTGTCTTAGTGATATGCAAATAGGGTGAATAGTTTAATTATAACATACTGGTATTTGAATATTTGAAAATAGGGTGTATAGTTAAATCATAACATACTCGTATTTGGTTATTTACAAATAGGATGAATAGTTGAATCATGCTCGTATTTGGTGATGTGCACATAGAGTGAATACTTATATCGCAACATATTAGTATTTAGTGCATCAAAGTATAGGTATGAGACGCGGTAAGAAGTCGGGCGGTCATGCTTGAAAGTGGTTTCCAATAAAGGAGAGTTACCAGGGACTTGGGTTTATTCGGTTAGTCAGTAAGGAGCCGAGCGGGTGCGGGCCGGAGCACTGAACACAGGGAGCGGCAGCAAAGCTAGGAGGTCCATGGTGCCCTCCGAGGAGAAGGACGAGGAAGAGTCCAAGCTGGCCTGGCGACGGCGGCGAGAGCTGACGGTACTGGACGTGGAGTCCGAGGAGATGGAAGTCGAGCGGTTCACCATCACCACGTTCTCGGTCGGCCTGGGCACCAGCTCGCGGCCTGAAGGCGGCAGGGAGGGAGTGAAGATGGTGTGGGTCTGATTGTTCGAAGCCGTTGTTTCTGATGATACCGTTGTGGCGATTTCCGTAAGCGTGACATTCTCGGTAGGTTTGGTGGTGGGAGTAGTGGATCGCCCCACCTCGACGGTTGGTTTGCCCGTGACAGGCGGCATTGTTGTGAATGGGCACGGTCCAAGTGGATGTCGGATGACGGTGGGCCGTCGCTGGCGAGCAGGGTCGGGGGGAAACACGCCCGGGTCGAACGTGGGGTCGCACGGCCGCAGCGGCGCGGCGAGGGAGAAGCCCAGGAGCGCGAACAACACAGCAAGCCGTCCGTCAACCATGGCAGGAGTGTCGCCACTCGTGCAGCGTCACATCCTTTCTCCGCCATCTCCGCCTCTTCCATGTAACATATGCTCAACAAATCAGCGCGCGTTATGAATCTAACATCTCCACGATAAGAGAAAAAAAAAAAAGACGAATTGCAAGATGCACTACGAATGAAAAAGAATATTATCATGAACGTACTTCAAAACTTGATAAGAGAAAATTTAAAGGATGCTATTCCTCTCTCCCTGGGTTAGATTTCTTGGCAAAACCATCAATCAAACCCCTTGTTGATTGACAAAACTTTTAAGAGAACCAGAATTGAATTGATCATTGAAAACACGAAAGCATTCAAACAGCAAAATATGACATTTACATCATAAAACCATGCCAAACTACGCCATTGATCTAATAAATATTCATTTCGGCACAAGAAAAATCAAAACTCTCAACTTTACTGACACATAATTATCTCTTAAAAAGCATTTTGCAATTCGTCTTTCGGAGCGTTGAGAGTGAAACATCCAAGACACAACATTAGTCGTTGTAAATCAAAGCTCTGAAACCTCTCCAAGAAGCAAGGCCAGTTTCCAAGAAAGGTAAGGCATTTCTAAGCCGAAATCAAGTGAATGAAGAGTAGACATGGGTAGCAGATATTACTTGTGGATACAGCCGTAACTAACAGATCAACCTGTCACAAAGCTGTCTACCAGTAACTCGTGTCATATCTGGTAGACAACACCACTAACTGTTCTCTACTTACAGCTTTTATTTCAGTTTATTGCTTCTTTATGTAGATATTATTTAAATTGGATTTTACTTTCATTTTGGATGTTACTTGATAAGGATTTATTCACTTTTTATTATGTATTTAACTTTGATGTTTTCTTCATTTAATTCTGTGATTCAGTTCGCCACAAAGTGCAGCACGGAATCAAAGATAAAGAAGAGCAAGGCCACCCACAACACCAAGCTCCACAGGCTAGCAAGATGGCCCTACGACGTTTTATCAACTTCATGAATTAAAGAAGGAAGCAATAAAGTGAATTTCTTTTCGATCATATGTTTCGTAAATATTATATAGGACCTGAGCAGAAAACCAGTGGAATAATTATTTGCGTTGACGTTAAGTTGGCTGTCATTAACTTTAGAAAAGAACGCCCTTCTCTCGTCACTAATGCCCTGGGGCTTATAAAGGTAATCAGAGTACTCAGCTTCAATTTTTTCTTATCAGAAATGGTATTATCATAAAATATATCACACAAACACACACACAGACGCGATATCCCTACAAGGGATGCTTGCGTCAAAAACCAACACTAAATATATATACTATTTTACATTAACAATTGCAAGTTTTTACATTATTTTTTAAAATGAATGTTATTAAAATGTGAAAAAATAGTACAAAATTTGGCAAAATCTGGAATAATTAAAAATCAATGAATAATTTATATTTATTCCGACGGAATGGTACAAGCCATCAGCAACTTTCAGTTGCACGATAAGGAGATGTCTTTTTCTTAAATGTTTTCAAGTTTATGCGTTTATGAATACGTTAACCCCAGCCAACATGATTTAATAGACTTCTGCTTTACATATTTTAATGTTAATCAATTAAAAAAGAGCGATATATTTATAAATTCTGAATATTTAATTAAATGTATTCATTCGTTTTAAAATCATCAAATTTAAAAAAAATATTTAGTTCTGTGAAAAATAGTACTAAAGTAAATTTGTACATGTGGATCAGGTAGATGAATTAAGAAAAAAGACATTTCCTGATAGTGCAACTGAAAGTTGCTGATGGCTTGCGCCATCCATTAGTTGATATTTATTTCGATAGATGGCGCAAGCCATCAGAAACTTTAAGTTGCACGATCAGGAAATGCCTTTTTTCTTAATTTAGTTTACTCTGTGTACTAAAACACGTTATCGTTATTGTGTCAATTAGAATATCAAAGTGAAGGGACACTCCAGGTTACATTGAGAAAGTGAGCCCATGTATAGTGAAGAGTATGCTCCGAGAACCTAGGACTCTCTAGAAAGATTGTAGAATTTCAAGAAAAATAAATAGATAATTTCGAAAAATGCAAATATTAGGGTATATTTACTCAAGTTTACTACTGTGAGAAATTTTCAAATAAATAGAATTAAAGGTAAACTGTTAAAACCATATCCTTGTTTGAATCCCGTATCCACCAAGAAGAAGCTAATTATAAATACCTTAGCTTTAGGGGTTGGTATAGGTACCCTTTATAGAGAAAAGGATTCTATCTACCAAGGAACCTACTTTGTCCCTAATGCTTATTTATATGACTGGTACAGAAGGTATTATCTTGAACCCAAATTATAGAAGGAATACAAATTCAGATATAAAGAATGTGACAAGTGTATCCAATATTTGAAGATGTCTTTTACCGTTTTGTCCAAGATTTCGTTCTCCAAGTTGTACAAGCAGAGGAAGATGTGAATGTGAAGGCAATAGAAAATATCGATAAACGAGAAGTTTGTCGTGTCGGTAACACTGTCTACATATCTGATGTTTGTTGCCAGGAAAAAAATATTATTCACCTTTATATATCACAGAATAATCAGAACAGGACATTTAAAGGAATTAAGATAAACCCAGACATGACTAGATCCTACAGAAACTGCAATAACTGTCACAACACCCAACTCACTCCCGACCATATATACAGTTGCTCGGCCATCCATATGCCCTCTATATGGCAGACATCAATCCAGAAGACAGAATCCATAAGGACAAGGCACCTCGGTTGACCGGTATTGTGATCAGGGTGCACGGACCGATCTGATCCATGGACAAGACACCACCACCATATCACATATCCAAAGCCATTTTGAAATACGATGAGAAAATATTTGCCTTTTACCACGGTAAGTTTTATTAAGTCTTCCTATTTAAAACCTTTTGTCAATCTTTCTGAAAAGATCTGCGACGTTGCCTTTAATCAGTTGCGCCTTGGCAATAATGTTTTTTTATAAAGCGACATTTAAAAATTCTTCTTGAGATGGACCTTGATTAAATAGCCTGGCTTATCATTGGAATAGCAGGCTTCAAGTTGGAAGAATTAAAAGATTATATTTTAAAGGATGATTCTGAAATGACTTTCTTCCAGAAGCTCATGAGAACCAATCGTCCAAATTCAGTGAGAGAACTTTGAAGCTACTTGTAGGTTTTTGGAACACTATCCTCAAAATAAAAAAGGGCTCATAGTTGGTATGGAATCTTCAAATCTTGTTCGTGGAAGTATAAAAATCTGTAAGATATTGTCTACTTTGTGTTCAAACATTTTGATAACTTCACTAATATAATTTTATTGATTTTTCAACTTTGCTATTGCATACATTAATTTGGGTCATCAAAAATGTAGTGAAATATTTTGATAAAAAATCTTAAAGTATTTTTATTGAAATATGTAGATTTTTAAATTTAAATTAATTTTAGAATGTCTTGTGAGCCTACAAAATTCAATCTTTCTTTGAAAAAATCGGCTCCTTTCTATAGATATTTTTAAAATTTATATTTACCATCACAATGTTCAAAAAATAATATTGATTATTCACATTTTAAAATTAATCGATTTTATATTTTAGAGGTGTTTCGTTATTAAAAACAGCTCGTTAATTTGTATTATATTTCTTAAAATATTGTCGCGCGCTTGACCCTTCCGGATTCTTCGCGACGACGCCGCTTCTTCCTTCGTGGATCACCTACCCGGGCTCCCGTTGCTCTCCGTCTGCAGCTCTACCCAGCAGTCCACCCAGAGACGTCCGAGAACCACCACTAAAGTAAACTCCTTCCCTCTGGCAGTATCTCTCGGCCTTACCACTGGTGGGAGGACACGAGAGACTTACCAGAAGAGTAGCAGCAGCGATGTTGGCGAGAGAGTCATGACAGCAACCGGCACAAGGTTTCTAACACTCCTTTTTTTTATTGTCATTTCTACTACACATTACATAAAACTAGAATAACATTAAACGGGCATTTATAATTATTCACACTCCAGAGCCAATACTAACATCTATCCACAACTATTTGCTCCAGGAAACAGGACCACAGCAGTCGGCGACATTCACACCAGTTCCAGACGGAAACAGGCGAAAGCGCCATCCATTGGCGGAGGCCGTAGGTGTTTTGAGGCCTTATACGCGAAAATATATTTCACAAGTCTCCATGAGAATTCTGGAAAAAAAGTTTTATCTATACTTCAAGGTGGTCCATAAGTCGCGCGTACCCTTTTAATTTTAAATTAAAAATAAAATAGTTTTCGGGACTTAAAGCCACCCTGTATACATAATTTGTGTGTTGTTTTGTGCGAAGTATATCGAAAGATTTTTCGAAAAATATCGATATTTTTTTATCACAAATATTGAAAACTATCTCCTTTTTATAATTTACAGTCACACGATTAATGAGCTTTTTAAAGCCTTTTCTCCTCTACATCTAGCTGCGATGTATTTGGATTATTAGCGTAAATTCTCTTCCGAATGAATAATTATTTAGTTAATTTAGTACCCCAAAATTATACTTAAACATTAGAAGAAACCCAAGACGGTGAGAAGGGCTTCTTTTATAAAAGTATAATCGTACACACAAGCTTTCAGGCAAGAAGTCCTTCTACGGGTACAAAAGTGACACAAGGGACAATGATTTATACAAGGTTGGGTCAATAAGTAATGCACAATCACCCCTAGCAAAATATATAAATAATTTATTATCATAAAATACATGTTTTCTGGTAAATAAAACACTCTGATTTTTATATCTGCAATCAGAATTGATTTATCATTTGTATATTTTAAGATATGGACCTAATGTGAACAAAAGAATCCGACAACGGTCGGTGACCGAGTTCCTCTCCAAGTCCGGTGACATTTCAGCCACAACAATTCACTCAAAACTTCAGCCAATATATGGAAACGAAACATTGGATAGAAATACTATGACAAAGAGAGGCCAGGTAAACCTTCAACTGTCACAACAGGCTCTTGTTGAGGAAATTGTCAAGAATAACCGAAAAATAACGACATATAAATATTGATTAAAAACTTTCAATCTCTAATATAAGTGTTCTTAAACTGCTTTCAGAGTTTGGCTATCGAAAATTGTGCTCAAAATGGGTGCCAAAGCTTCTAACACAAGAAATTATGCAAACTCGGAAAGAAATTTGTTTAAACCCAATCGAATCTTATCCAGGACCAGCTTATGAGGCCTTTAAAGAAGTCATAACGTGTGATGAGACTTGGGTTTATCATTATGATCCTTCTTCAAAGCGTCAATCAATACAATGTGGACACATAGTATGTCTCCAGTCAAGAAAAAAACCAAGGCTTTCCCTTTCCAAAACAAAATCATAATCACGGTCTTTTGGAACCAAGATGGGCTCATATTCATGGACATACTTGAAAAAATACTTCCATAAATAAGGAAAGATATTTTAAATTATTTCAACAAAAAGGCCGGGCCTAAAAAACTGTCAAATCAAATTTCATCAGGACAATGCAGGAACTCACACCGCGCAACAGACATTGGCTCAAATTTCCAGATATGGGTGGACTTTGATATCTCACCCAGCTTACAATCCTGACCTAGTTCCTTCCGACTTCTACCTGTTTGGTAAATTCTCTACACGGTGGAACATTTGAAAATGATGAAATGTTACTCCATGAGGTTAGAAGGCGGTTCAGAAAGCAAGATGTATCATTTTACCCCATTTTATGTATTTTTATACAGACCCCCAATGCTTACCAAACCACAGTCCATTACAAGAGAAACTTCAAACCAGATTATACTAATTTTAAGTCCACTTGCTCACAAGACTAGTATAGTTAAGTCTTCAACCAAAAGAATTAACACCAATTGCTCCCTCCCTATCTTTAAAACAATAGAAAAAGAAAAGATAATCGGCCACCTAACCGCTTGTGCGTAACCATTAACTTTCATTAACAAACACACTTATACTCCCGGTCACCCTCCAACCCTACAGATCTGAATGTATTATCCCCTTTTCACCTCAAACAGTTAACATATCAAGATCACTAAAAATGTATGGATTTAACACCTTCTTTAGCGATAGTGCCAACCTATCCATCCGTCTCAGTCACCCAATAACCAAACCCAGTACACTATTTAACCCACTAAACAAATCCTGCGTGGTCTACTCGGTCTTCTGTGATCAATGTGATGCTACGTATGTGGGAGAGACGGGTAGATCTGTGGGAATCCGAATATCTGAACACTGCTGAAATGACAGAAAACGATATTCCCGGTCATTAATATTTCAGCATACTTCTACAACAGGACACTCTTTCAATTTCAACAATCCTAAAACCCACTATGAACATATTCCAATCCTGCACCAAAGATTGATGTTGGAAGCAATAGTATCCAACAAACTTCATAATATTAATAAAAAGATAGAATTGCCAGATATCTATAACCAAATTTTACACTAATCCCGGCCACCTATTTTGAATTTCTTGTCTCTTTTACACTTGCTTCCTTCCTTCCATAGTATATAATTAGATTTGCATATATTATGTATTACATATATATTTATAATAGGTTTAGTAATATAGCTCAGAAAAAATTGAATTATACAAACTTTTTTTTTCCATGAAAATGTGCACATATATTAACCATTGCCACTCATGTCATTTTGTACCCGTAGAAGGACGTCTTGACCGAAAGCTTGTACGATCATCCTTTTATAAAAGAAGCTCTTCTCTCCGACCTGAGTTTCTTCTAAAGCGAATAGGGAGGTCATTGTTGTCTTAATTCTATACCTAAACTTTCCTTGTCAATTAGTGAATATTTCTTTTCACCTTGCGATAAAGTCCGCGAGATGAAGTAAATTGACTGTTCATTTCCTTCGATATCAATGTGCGATATCACAGCATCAATTCCATAACTGCTTGAATTTCAGGATAAACCAATTGGAAATTTAGGATCGTAAGCCTTTAAATTCTGATTATTTATTTGTCTGAAAGCTCTTCTCGACAACTATTTAACCAATTTCACTTTGTTACCTTTTGAGAAGATATATAAAGCAAAGAAACTCTCAATAAACATATAACGTAACTCTCTCCCAATAAACATAAACAACCCTATACTAATAAACATATATAACACTGCCAAAAAACATAACGCAACACTCTCGCAATAAACATAACAACATTATAACAATAAACATAAACAACATTATACCAATAAACATAACACACACAACAAACATATGCAACTATTTTAATAAAGAAACACTACAATCGCAATAAGCAAAAATACACTACACTAGAAATAAACTTACACAACACTCATAATACACATATATAACACTTTTATTCACAATACACATGTGTATCTCTCGGTCACAATACACATTTTTTTAGACTATCACTATAATACACATAAATAACACTCACTCACAATACATATGTAATACACTCTCACTCACAACACTCACCTTCACAATACACACTCACAACTTTAATCCTCACAATACACACTGACAATACACATCTCCCAATACACACACCACACACATCGTAGAGTTCTATTTATAATTTGGGGTCGCCCCCCGTTGTGCCTATGGTCTGACCCGATATCATGTGTCAAGAAGACCAATGGGACCTGAGAGCTCGACTATGACTCCAAGCTACATCGCTGAGCAGTCTATGGTAGCAGTGGCCAGGACAGTTTCCACCAGTAAGTGACCTCATGGTGGCTTCCCCTGCGGGCGCTAGGCCGGCAATGGCAACAATGGGAAACCTCGGTCGTTACTAGCAACTCTGGTTCAAATCACATTAATAGGTACCGCTCAGCAAGAGCAACCTAGTTCGTGATAATTGAACAATGAATAATATGTGAAGGTTATTCACATATTAAACAAAATTTTAACGCGGGATTCAATCCCGGTTCATGACTGTCTGGAATCGAGGGTGTTACCCACTCGTCCACCGACTTTGTTGTTACTAGCAACTTCGGTTCGGTTCCAAATAACTTTATTAGGTGCCGCTCAAAAAGAGCAACCTAGATCATCATATTTACAATATACTGAGGGGGGTTGTTATGTACAGGGGTTCATTTACAATTATAATTTATAATGATGTCGTTGGGTCCGGATTCTCAGGTCCTTGGGGATATTGTTCTTGAGAAGGTTTTTTCTGGCTTGTTTGATATTCAAGGTGGGTTTGTTTTTCCACTTTTCGTCATTCTGGCTTAATTGATGGAGAATTTGTCTAGGTTTTAAATTTCATTTTTTCCTTTTTCGGCATTTGTAGTTTGTGGCTTCCTTAAAGGTGGGGTTTTCTAATTTTTCGGATTTTTCATAGAATTTAAATGATTGTCTAATAATGTAGTCATTGATGTTTTCGATATTTACATCGTTCCTGAGGATTGTGCTCCGAACGAACCAGGGTGGAGACATGATTTTTCTGATCATTTTATTTTCGAAGACTTCTAGCTTTTTAAGGATGGTCTTATGTGCTGTCATGAAAATGGGGTGGCCATATATGAGTATTGGTCTTATTATTGATGTGTAAATGGTTCTTTTGCAATGAAGGGATAATTTGCTTTTCGGTCCTAGAAGTAGGGATAGTCGGTGTTGGGCCGCTTTCGCCAAATTAATTCTGTTTTCGATGTGTTTTTTGAATGTTAGGTGCTCGTCTAGGGTCATCCCTAGGTATCGGATGTTCTCTTTCCATTTAATATTGTCTTCGAAAACAAAAAGTTAATCTAAGGGTTTCTTAATTTTGTCTTTTTTTCTGGAGAAAATGATTGCTTCACTTTTTTGGGGGTTCATTGTGACTCGCCATTCTTTACACCAGAGCGTGGAAAAGATGCAGGCCTCTTGAAGTTTCATGTGGAGTCTGTCGAAGTCGTATGCCGAGGCCAAAATGGCGGTATCATCGGCAAATAGGTGTAAAGAGGTGTCTTCAATACAGGGGAAGTCATCTATATATATGTCAAATAAGGTTGGTCCTGTGACTAATCCTTGGGGGACCCCGGCAAGGATGTTCCTAGCTGTTGAAAGTTCTTCTTTGACTCGTACCTTGAATGTTCTATTTGTTAAGAAGTTTTGCGTTATTTTTATGATGTCTCCAGGAAGGTGCTTTTTGTAGAGAAGGGCTTCGTGACAGACTTTATCGAATGCTTTGGCAATATCGAAGAATACGGCTCCTGTTATTTGGCCTAGGTCCATGGCTTTTCTTATTTTTTCAGTGACAACAACTAGCTGGTGAAATGTTGAGTGCTTGGCTTGGTAGCCAAATTGTTCAGGTCTGAGTGGATTCTTTTCTTCTAGGGATTTTCTGAGTCTTCTTAAAACAATTCTTTCGAATAGTTTTGAGATGGCAGGTAAAAGCGAAATGGGCCTGTAGCTTGTTGGTTCATGCATGGATTTTCCTTTTTAAGTATGGGACAGATAATGGACGTTTTCCATCTGTCAGGGAAGTGGGCAAGCTGCAGTGAGGCGTTAAAGATTTCGGTTATTGATGCTAGTATATGATTAGGGAGTAGTTTGAGAGCTTCATTAGGCAATTCGTCGATTCCGGGAGCTTTTTTATTTGGTAGATATTCAATAATCGCTTTTATTTCACCAATGTTTGTTGGTTCTAGTCCTATTTCTTTATTTTTTCCATGTATGAATTCACACGTTTGATGTATGTACGAGTAGGTTTGGAGTGGGATGTATAGGGATTGGGGGTGAACTGTTTTTCATAGTTGTTGGCAAATGATTCAGCTGCTTCTTCTGTGGTTAGTGTCTGCCCATTGTTTGTCTTCAGTGTTATTTCTTGTTTTTCAGAGTTGGATAATCGTTTGATGGCTTTCCATATGGTTTGGTCCGTGACTTTCAAGTTTTCGATAAAGTGGTCCCAGCTGGTATTATCGTGTTCTCTTGTAAGTTTCTGTGATTCTCTCCGGGCCGTCATGTAAGCTGATTTATCTCTGGGGTCGCAGGTTTTTTTCATTTTTTTTTCTTAGTCTGTTGGTGGATTGTATTTTTTCTTTAATGTGAGGTGGATATCTTCGTTCTAGTTCCGGGTCCTTATATTTTGTTGAATCTTTCAAATTTTGCACCATTTGTTCTTCAATGTGTGTAATGGCCTCGTCTATTTTTGAAGATGTATCTAGGATCAGTTCAGGAGGTTCAGCGATTTCCATTTTGTACTTGAATAGGGCCCAATCTGTAATTTTTATTTTTGTATTTGAGTAGGAGTTTTTGAAATCCTGTAGCACAAGTAGTACTGGGAGATGATCAGAGGTTAGTTCGTGCAGGACTTTAGAATATACACGCGCTTTGGGAGATGTTTTTGTGCACGGCGATATCAATGATGTCTGGAGGTGAGTCATGAGTAGGTTCGTCGGGGTAGCTCGCATCTAGGTCCATAACGTTGATTGCGTTTTGGAGCCTTCTCCCGCTTAGGTTAGTGGTGGTGGAACCCCAGGCAGGATGTTTGCAGTTTAGGTCCCCTGCTATGATGGTCGGTGTGTCCGTTGAAAAAATGTTATAGATATCGGTTTTTGATCTAGATAGGTGTTTGGTGGTTTGTAGCACGAATACAGGTTCATATTTAGCCCGTTTTTGTTTCTGATTGAAATTCCTGTTGTTTCCAGGCTTGAGGTGGTGGCATGAATAGGTGCATGGCTGTACTTCTTGTGGATGAAAATGGCAGTTCCACCACCTTGTCCGGTTAGTCTGTCGTTGCGGAGGGTGATGAAGTTTTGAATCCTCATTTTATGGCACGGCTTAAGCCAGGTTTCTGACACTAGTGCGATGTCGATGTCGTGGTCGTTCAGGAATTCTGAGAGTTGTTGTTTTTTGTTTCGGAGACTGCACGCGTTCCAGTGAACGATTCGAAGGCTATTTTAATACATATTTTTGTGATTCATTTACATCTAAAGGTCTCTACAACGTTCTTCATGATGTTTGCTATTATTGCGGGGTCACTGAGAGCCTTTTTGATAGCGCTCTCTAGTTGGTTGACCTTAGTGGCTGAAGGAGGATTGGGACGTTCTTTATTGACATATGGAGTTTTATTCTTGTTTTGAGTGGGTTGGGGAATTTCAGAAGGGTTTGGACCTGTAGGGTTGGATTTTTCTTTTTCTGTATTGGGGTTTGGTTTCTTATTAATTTGGGTTTGGGGCACTCTATTTATTTTTCTGTATAGTGGGCAACCATGCCAACTTGCTGTATGCGCCCTGGCAGTTTGCACATTTAGGTGGGACTTCTTTTTCTTTGGCGCATTCGGATGTGAAATGATTTTCTCCACCTTCTACACATTTGGGAGTTTCCCTGCATTCAAACTGAGAGTGCCCAAAGTTTTGGCACCTATGGCATTGTCCGGGGCCTTTGGGAGCCCTGTAAGCCTCGACGTTGCACTTCATGTCGCAGAGATCTGTGATATTGTAAATTTCTTTATTCCTTGCAGTCTTGGGAAGGGTTACCTGGATTAGTGGGAGCTCCTCCTTTGTTCTTGAATTTCGTAGTCTTGCAAGTTTAGACATCTCAAATCCCTTGTTTTCCAGATCTTCTTGTATTTCGGGGATGGTGATGCAGCGGTCGAGACCACTGACGACGACTCTAAGGCACTTTTCGTCGTCTAGGATCTTGAAGTGGAAGGTGTAGTGGCGATCTTCCAACCACTTGGTAGCTATCCGGTAGTCCGATGTTGTGTGAGTCTGAACGTTGATGTATCGGCCTGATGTGTAAAATTCTGGCTTTTGTTTTGTACAATTGACAAGACCACCTCTAAGGCCTGACCATTCCTTTACTCCGCTTATTTTAATTGGTGGTATTCTGATCTTGGGGTTAGGGGTGGGATTGTTAGGTTTGTTATTCAATGTTTCGTTAGGTTTCTTTGATGGGTTAAAGTTTTTATGGTTTTGTTCATGATTTGGCATTTTGTTTGGTGTCACTTCGATTTCCATTTCGACTGTTTCTGCTTCATGAGGTTTTTCAGGCTGTTTAGATTGTAATTTTGGTTCAGGATTACCTTGTGACCTTTGGTTGGAGCACCAGGTTGTTTTTTGCGTTGTTGTTTCTTTTGCGGCTACTGGTGATTTTTCTCTTGGGCGCTTCGCGGGGGCTTTTGTAGTATTGTGTTCTAGGTAGTTGGAGCGCAGTTCGCACAGTTCCCTTTCGTAAAAGTCAATAAAATTTATTAGCTCGGCAAAGGTGGTTTCGACCGCGCCGGAGTATTTTTTCAAAGCTTGAGAATCTTCTTCATTTTTTAATTCTGGGCATTCTGGAAGTTTCCAAATTGAATATTTACGGGTACCTACTGGGTATTTGGGGTTGGTAAAATTAGTTTTGGGGGCTTCTGGTGCAGGGAGGTCGTCCATGGTTCGGGTTTTTCGCGTGGGACTCGAATTTCTACTAGCAAAAATTATGAAATGACTAATTGATATGCATTTCTTTAATTGAAACTCCTGTTTTCAGCTAAAATAGAAAAATAACTCTAGAAGATAAAATAGAAATGTGTTTGAGACACACAAAAGGAAGAAAGAGAAATATTTTAAGCTTAAAACGACTTTATAAAACATGTTTAATGATCTGAACATTTGATACCTTAATAATCTTAATAATTTAAATATCAGATTCAACCCTCGTATCGCGCTTTCTCGAGCAACATAAACCTCGTGGATCTGTAGTGTGTCGATTTATTAAGTCCAGCGATAGCTCAGAAAAGTATTACAAAGTTAGTTTTATTAGTATTACGCCTTAACTACATTTTTATAGGAAGTCGATAAAAGAAGACAAAAGGACAAAACCCTAGAATGTCTATTCTGTTCTGATTGACTTCCGCCGATCTGCCGCGCCGCACCACACAGCGGTGGTCATCTATTTCATAGCCCCGCTTGTATGTTTGCCGACGGCGTGGTCTGTCAGCAGGCAGGAAGGAAGTCTCTCGACTCCCACACATCTGAAGGATTGAGGTTGTCTGAGCCCATCTCCTGTGATATCTGACCAAGTTTATGTCCGACAGCCTTCTATAAAAACTTGAAACGGTTCTTGAATCCATTCCGGAAGATGTTTGTTTAAAGAGGTTCCTACATAATTTTACTCAGGACTTCGTGTATTTGCAGAGCACCCTTTAAAAATGAAATGGATTATTTGTTCTCTTATTTTGATACTTTTAGCATCACACGTTTCCAAAGATTAATTTATATTAATTATAGGAATAGAGAAATGTATGCAACACAAGATGAAATTCATGTACCAAAAGAGGCACTTCTCCCTTTAAATGTGCATCAGAACGATGGCACTAGTGAATCCCCCTATTAAAAACTTTACTATTGATGATAATGACCCATAACACCAGTTTTGGAAAATTCAGACAAAAAGGCAACCTGTATACAATGTGTTGTGTCTTTGCATATTTGCTCTTTGTATATTTGTTCTTTTTTAATTTACATAGTTTTAGTTTAACATATTTGTGCTATAAATAGGACGTATGAATAAAGTTAAGGAGTCCAGTCCAGCCTTAGGAACAGAGTAGTCTTGTTGCCTTAAACTTCTTTTGCTACTGTAGCTTTTAGCTTGACAAATAAAGATTATTTGTTTCAAGTATAAAAGTGGTTTCGTGGCCCGGAGCGACACGACACAATGGTGTCGGGCTATGGCCCTCATCAGTACAGGGACAGCTTTGATGTCATAACATCCAAAGAGAGGGGTTATGGAATCGATCGAAATTACCAAACAGGTGGTTAAGCTGGTGAAGTGGCAATGGCCGAGTTTCAAGAAAGTTTACAACAGAATGTTGCAGGAGGATGATATTCATGCACCAAAAGAGACACCTCTCCCTTTAATTATGTATCAGAACGATGACACTATTGCATAACCCTAGTAAATAAACTTTACTAGTGATAAAGAATGAGCCACAACACTAGTTTAGGAAAATTCAGGAAAAAAAATCCAATTTGTATAAAATCAGCCCTTGCCAATTCCCCAGCCTAACAACCTGTTTGGTAAGTTAAACCTATTTCATAACCCCTCTGGTAGGATATTATGAAATTGAAGCCGTCCCTGTATTGAGAAGGGCCAAAGTCCTAAAACAAGGGTATACAGGTTTACTTTAAATTTGAATTTTTCAAAAATGGTGTTGTGGCTCATTCTTTAAAATTACTTTTAAAGTAACTCCGCCCTTGCCGGTCCCAAGCCCGGATGAAAAAGGAGAAGGGGAAGCAGTAACAAGCTCACTAAAAAACCTGGGTTCAGCTGGCCCTGCTGATAGTGCCCTGTTAGGGCTCCTAATCCAGGGATACAGGATGAGCAGCGTTTGTACTCCATGTTAGGAGCGGATGCACATGGCGTCTGTTCCTCATGTCAGAGGCGGCCATTTATTTTGGAGCTAAGTTGGCCTGCCACTGAGTAGTGCTCCCAGTCTTAATGACAAAGGCAGACGAATTCTACTTACCCCAGTGTGGAGATAAGAAAGAAGAAGAAGACTTTTAAAGTTTTTTACTAGGGTGATGCAATAGTGAAATTGTTCTGATGCACATTTAAAAGGAGAGGTGTCTCTTTTGGTACAGAGAAATGTATCTAATAAGGAAACCCCATCACAGATTCTTCATCACAATTTGATTCAATATAACAGACAAAATCTATAGAACAATGTGATTTAATAGAAAGTAACTGATTATAATTTTTTACATTGCACTGAATATTCTACCACTTCTCTCAATATATGATGATCGTCTTCTTCCTCTAGAGTCAATCTCAGTTATGAAAACCGTACAACTGGTATACATAAACTGTTATCACTATGGCATTATATTTAACCTTACTCCTGTAGATGGGCTCCAAGGCCTGAAAGCTTGAGTTAATTAAATTATATTTTGTGCAAGTAACCAAACGGAGCTCTGGCAGATTTGTAAGTGCAAAAGTCGAACTGCTTTTCACATGTGTAGACACGTGGTGCACTTACAGTAAAAGCAGTTGTCAATTTCTGCCCATCGTTATTACCATGGCCTGTACCACGTGTACTAGTGATAAAAAATATATTTTTTTTTTCACAAGAAACTCTTCCCTGGATGTAATTTTTCTCTCAAGCGAAATGTCTCTTGTTAACACACAGCTGACGAAGCAATCGCCACCACCATCAGATTAACTCAGGTGGCCTGTAGAAGCTGCATGTACTGACATAGCCCGAGTGCATCTCTTTCTTTCAACGTCGTCATTTTACAGCAGATAATGTTAACCATTGCGGCCACAAAAATTATGTCAATCTATCCTAAATTAATGTCATCTACATGGTTTTAAGACCAAATTACATTTTAGACAAAGCCAGTATGATTTTCCCATTTCCAAATTCCCAAACAAAGCTTTTTTTAAGACATTTCAAAAACTCCACCTTTTTGGTCCCAAGCCCAGATGAAAAAGGAGGAGGGGGAGCAGTAACAAGATCACTAAAAAATCTGGGCTCAGCTGGCCCGGCTGATAGTACCCTGTAAGGGCTCCTAATCCAGGGATACAGGATGAGCAGCGTTTGTACTCCATGTTAGGAGCAGCTGCACATGGCGTCTGTTCCTCATGTCAGAGGCGGCCATTTCTTTTGGAGCCAAGTCGGCCTGCCACTGAGTAGTGCTCCCAGTCTTAATGACAAAGGCAGACGCATTCTACTTCACCTAGTCATGATGGTTGTCAAACAGACACCATCAAGGATCACAACTTGACACCCTAACATCCTACACATCGAGCTGAGTTTTTTTTATTTGTGAAAATAAATAAAATGGTTCAACGGTCCCTGAGCAATAAGTTTAAATAACCTAAAAGGGCTCT
The DNA here is from genome assembly GCA_030710605.1 of Cordylochernes scorpioides. Lineage (NCBI taxonomy): Eukaryota > Metazoa > Arthropoda > Arachnida > Pseudoscorpiones > Chernetidae > Cordylochernes > Cordylochernes scorpioides. The sequence goes on along the minus strand of CP092863.1, from coordinate 200,225,750 downwards.
AAAACCCTGTTCATTTTGTGTGTGTGTTTTTTAATTTTTTTTTATTTATTATCCCTAGTCCACTTGGTACAGGCTGTAATAATATTGGTGAAAAGTTAGCAACTTCTTTTTGTCTAAGTAAAACAGAACCCCGTTTGGTTACTTCCACTTGCTGGTGGGTTGTACTTTTGCAAGAATTGAGGGCCCATGGAGGTATTTTTATTTTTTTCAGAAATAAGGGCCTAATGTGGGATTCGATCCTGAGTTTCATTTTGCAAGTGTAAAGTTGAACTGTTCTCCACACACATGTCTAAACATGTATGAAAGGACTTGCAGTACAACCAGTCCCAATTCCTTACTTACCATGTGATCGTGAAATGAACAACCATATGGAATAGGTAACAATTTTACTTTTCCAAATTTGCTCAATGCAGGATTCAATCCTCAAATCGGGTCAATAACATTTGCCAGAGCTGGTGTTGTGACGTTGTGAATCGGCCCAAATCGAATAGTTTGCAGAATCGATCGTGAAATGGCACAAAGTTTCCGCATCTATGTCGTTTTTTGACCAGAGAAGAGTGTCCTATATATATATATATGTAAAAATAGCACAAATGTAATATTGTACTGGGATAAGGTGCATAAATTAAGAAAAAGGCATATACTTATCGTGCAACTGAAAGTTGCTGATGGCGCAAGCCATCAGCAACTTTCAGTTGCACGATAAGTATATACCTTTTTCTTAATATATATATATATATTATATAAATAAAAATGATAAGATTTCTGTTGATTTTTGATCATCTTGAGGATTATACTATGTTAATGCAGTCGTGGTTGAAAATCTTGAAAGAAAATAATGAAAATAGTTTTAATCAGATATTGCTTTAATTGAACTTATGGAATATATAAAAATACTAGCTTCTACAGGTAAACTCCGTACAAATTAGTATAAAAGTATAACAAATCTAAAGTTTTTGCGGAGGAGCCTCTTTAGATTTGTTATACTTTTAAAAACTTTAGATTTGTTATAAAAATACTAGCGGATGTACCCGGCTTCGCCCGGGTTTTACCCGAGTAAAGGTTTGTATAACGAACATTTGTTAAAACGATTCTCTATAAACATATAAAAAAAATAATAGATATATTTTGATAATTTGAAACTCGTAAATTTGAATCTCTCGATAAAGTGATAATTTTTTCCCGGTCCCTGTGTGCCGTGTCATCCTGAATTTTGTATTTCCTAATTTTCTACATTACAAAATAATCGTTTTATCTAGTGAACATTTTTTTCCGGTCCCTTAAAAAATACTCGATAAGTTGATTTCGATAATTTGAAACTCGTAAATTTGAAAATCTCGATAAAGTGATCATTTTTTCCCGGTCCCTGTGTGCCGTGTCATCCTGAATTTTGTCTTTCCTAATTTTCTACATTACAAAATCATCGTTCTATCTAGTGAATATTTTTTCCCGGTCCCTTGAAAAATACTCGATAAGTTGAATAAAATCATGGTCATTTATGGAAGATGGACGTAGTTCCCGGAGGTCACCCGCGAGGCTTTTTTCTTGTCTACTTGGCACAGCTGTGTCACCAACTCTGCCCCCGCGCGCCAGGACCTCTTGATCCCTCTGATTGATCGGTGGGAACTTGGACTGTCCAACCGGCCGGCGGCCGGACGATTACATTTTCTCGACAGGGGGGGGCAGACCTAAGCCTATCTCCGTCGCAAGGTGGCGCTGCTTGCGAATTAAAGCTACAAATCTGCAAATAACTCTAAGGATATTAAAGATATTCAAGAAATTATTTTTCGAAAACCTTTCCGGGGACATGCCTAATAATATTCCAAAATTTCACGGCGATTGGATGTACGGTTTTTGAATCTATAGAGTACACACACACACACAGACAGACAGACATTCATATTTTTATATATATATATATAGATAATTTGATAAAATTACTGCCTGGCTTAAGGGGTAAGAATAAAAAAAAGGAAAACTTATTTACATAATGTACAAAAGTTTGAGCCGGACATTGAGAAACAACAACAATGAGTTTTTATAGGGGAAGTGTGACCTCTGGCGGTCGATTTAGCAGAGTATTTGAATCTATGAAATATAATTTTAAATAAAATAATATTTTAACATATATATATATATATATATAATCAATAAAAGAGAAATTTTAAAAAATCCACACAATTATCAACAAAATAAAAACAAACAGAAGGAACTAAACTTTATTCTGCGGAGTGAGTCCGAGGATCCGAATTCCCAGATTGAGCACCAGCCTGGAGGTGTGGAAGAGCAGCAGCCTGGCCTGCACCACACCATGGTTGGCTACTGCTGTGTTGTTGATCAACTTTGTTCAGATAACCACTGATGACATTTAGCAGTGCTCCCTCTCCAGGGCTATGTAGATATTGGGTCTGTAATTTTGCTGGAGTTGGGAACAAAGATTCCCATGTCAAGGACTATAAGCCTATGTCTTAGTTGTGTGTGGCCTCAAATTACAATCTTGAATCTAACAGAAGCTTTGTGCATACCTTTCTTCAGCTAAATAATAATTTATTGACTTGTTAAACAGAAAGTTTATCTATTTAATATAGGTTAAGAGCATTATTGGGCTTCACTCCATGAGATCGGAAGATGCTGCGTTGCCCTTCACAAACTTGGAAGAACAAGATCTCATGGACTCTGTATAAATTTTACAGAGACATGTCCCATGTCAAGGACTGTGAGCCAATGTGTTAGTTGTAGCCTCAAATTACAACCTTGAGTCAAACAGAGTAAAAGGAGAGGCCACAACTTTTTTTTAATAAAAGGAATTACAGAAGCTTTTGGGTATGCCCTTCTTCAGCTAAATAAGAACTTATTGACTTGTGAGGCAGAACGTTTATCTATTTAAAATATGAAATAATAATGTTTTTTTATAGGAATTGCACTCCTTTACCCCACTCCATGAGATCTGAATATGCTACATTGCTCTTCACAAACTTGGAAGAACAAGATACCATGGACTCAGTATACATTTTACATGGATATAAGGAACAAAGTTGGTAGGAGGCCATTATTGTATACAGTAGAACCACCATGAAAGGACACTCCTGCTAGAGAACATCTCTCTATAAAGGACAGTTTTCATTACCACAATTATCATTTTTAAGAAGTAGAAATTCTTCGGTAAGAGAATACCTCTCACTAAAGGACATTTGGCTCTGAAACTAGGTATCCTTTGGCGGGAGTTTTACTATTTATGCAGATAGTTTTTCAAATGAAATTTTATGTTGCCAAGTGATACTAACTCACTTTAATAAAGTTGCTCTCAAGTAAGAGGACACCTCTCCCTCTCTCTCTCTAAAGGACACATTGTTCTGCAATTAGGTGTTGTCTGTTAGTGAGAGGTTCTACTGTAATTTGTAAATTTTGTTATTTCACAGATTTTTAAATGGTGTGAGGGCTAGGACTAGTATTGTTTCACAGCCCACATCATGACACAGTTGAAGAGCACTGTAATAGTCAACCTAAGAAAGTCTTCTTAGAATCATTTCCAGAAAGTGTCATTTTAAAGAACGCAGAAAGTATGAAAAAGAAATAAAAACTAAGAGAGGGTTGTACAAACCTTGGCGATTTGGTGTGTTTCATTCTTGACTGAGAGATACTTGTGGGCACTGCCAATTTTTCTGCTACACTCACAAACAACAAATTATTGGTTGCAAGAAATGTTCCTATAAGAAGGCAATTTAGCTCCAGTTTTTCTTATAAAAACAAGTTCCTACTGGCCACACTGACATAAGAAAAATGTATGGAGGGCCTGGCTCATCAATGGTAAACTCTTCCCCAGTGGTTTCAATAGTTTAATCTATCAGAATGGGTTGGATGACCTCGGCATCCTCTCACATCAACCAGAACATTCCTCTACACATTTTTTCCCTGAGCCAAGAGGTGAAAGGAGTCTACTGTTGTTAAGACAAATAAATCCTTTTTTTTTTTCATTCCAATACAGTAGAACCTCCATGAGAGGACACTCGCGCTAGAGGACACCCCTCTACAAAGAACAGTTTTCATTTGCAAAATTACTATTTTTCCTATTTAGTAACTCTCCAGTAAGAGGACACCTTTAGGGAGCTAAAGAACACTTTGGCTTTACAATTAGGTGTCCTTTACAGGGAGGTTCTACTGTATGTGCCTTTGTATTTATATAAATTTGAAAAAAAAATCTGAAATTAATTGTTGGCTTAATTTAAATTTATTTTTGGGTTGGGACTGGAGTTGGTGTTAATGGTTGGGACATGAAAATAATTGAAGAGGATATTTGCTAGAAAATATAGGCTGCAACATGCATTTACTTAGAAAATAAAATGTTACAGTATATGCGGCCAAACCTTGCTATTGTTACAGTTTTTATAAACAAAGTTAAAACATGGGACTTTTGAATAAATACACTCATGGACAAAACTTAAGGAAGTTGACCTTTTAGCATGTATATCGGGATTCAGACAATAACTCGGGAAGATATTTAATATATAGTGATCATTATTGAATCCACACAAGATAACCAAGTGTGAACAAAAATTATTTTTTACCTCCTTCAAAAAAATAGATGACTGGTGAATTCAAAGACTTTTTACTTCCTTAATGATTGTCCATAAGTGTAATGCTATAACCAAGTTGTTATTATAATGAAGTTATATTGTATTAAGTTTCCATCCTGACGGACATTTTTGTCCCTACCTCAATAAACTAAAGAATCAACCTGAGGAACATAGACCGGTAGGTAGACTCACCAGAGCTGGAAGAGGTACTGCACCAAGATGCAGGGCTCCAGATGGAGATAAGACTGGTAGATGGCATCCTCAAACCTGATGTGACAGAGTAGGTAATGAGAGACAACCTCCAAAGAAGAGGCAGAATTTAGTCATGTTTTGATGCCATCTCTCCAAGGATGACTATAGTATTATATTTAAAAAGGGTTGAATTGTAATAAAGTAATAATTTTTGTGGTCAGTGAATGAGTGATCTAAACCATAAGCTTTCGAACGCTACAACCCGGGATTGAATCCTGCATTGGGTACTTTTTATTGATTAAAAAATAAAATTCTCAATGACACCTGATTCTTGTGAAAGTTCAAACCCACCAAAAAGTGCAAGCAATCAAATGGGGCTCTGGCGCATTTGTAAGTTTGAAATTCAAACTGTTTTTCACATGCGTAGACATGTGGTTTGCTTACAGTAAAAGCAGTCGGCAACTTCTACCCACCATGATTATCATTGTCTCTTTTCCACATGTACATACACTATAGATAATAACACTTTTAAAAAGTAATCATTTTACTTTTCCTAAAAGATTTCAGTATGGTACAGCTTCATGAAAACCATTAGTGCTTAAGATTTTTAGGGGGGATAGATATGGGGTGAAGGTAGTTTTGATGCTGCTGGCTATGTGTGAAATACAAATGATTAAATACGATTTAACCTCCTTATATATCACATATTGAAGCTAGTAAAAATATATGGTAATTTTTTTTTATCCCAAAATGATACAGGCTATGATAACCATGAATAACCACTGCTTTTTATTGTAAGTACATCACATATCTACACATGTAGAAAGCAGGAAAAACCTCTTCTTCTTCTTTCTTATCTCCACTCAATCATATTAGGGTGTCAAGCTTTTAAAGCTTGAGACTTTTGATGGTGTCTGTTGACAACCATCATGATTGGGTGAAGTAGAATGCATCTGCCTTTGTTATTAAGACTGAGAGCACTACTCAGTGGCAGGCCGACTTAGCTCTAAAATAAATGGCCGCCTCTGACATGAGGAACAGACACCATGTGCAGCCGCTCCTAACATGGAGTACAAATGCTGCTCATCCTGTATCCCTGGATTAGGAGCCCTTACAGGGTACTATCAGTCGGGCCAGCTGAGCCCAGTTTTTTAGTGAGCTTGTTACTGCTCTCCCTCCTCCTTTTTCATCCGGGTTTGGGACTGGCAAAGGCGGAGGAAAAACCTAATAATATCATATAATTGATGTGGATGATTGTAAAGGAACAAGTAGTGCTCAGAGGAATGAAGACTAAACAAGTCATTCCTAGAAAGCTGGGAATTCATAAATAAACCTAGACTTTCTAAACAAGAAGACTGATACACCACCACAATACCTGGCCCTTTTTTTGCTTATCCCTAGTACACGTGTTACAGGCCATGATAATCATGGTGGGTAGAAGTATGTGACTGCTTTTACTGTAAATACACCACATGTCTACACATGCGAAAAGCAGTTTGACATATACCTGGCCCTTATAAACAAAATTAAATGGTAAAGAAGCAAAGAAACAAGGAAAAACTCTGTTGTTATCAAACCAATTGTAATTTATGATTTTACACTTTTTACACCATCTTATCACTTCCCTTTTTAAATTTACATGTATCACATTTACATACTCCTCCTCATCCACATTTTAACATGTATATGCAAATCTTAACCCTTTACAAATACAGCAACGTACACACATCAAAAGAACCACTTCACTTGGTGAGAGTGACTAAATTAAAAGGAAACTAATGATAAGACACAATTTGGATTCTAGATTGTAAACACAAGGTAATAGATCAAATCCAAATAAATAGTGTGTATACACATTATTTGTTTATTTGGATTTGGTCTTATTACCTTGTGTTTAAAAGGAAACTAATTACTGTTAGGGAACTTTCCTTTTGACAACAAGACCAAATTGGATTTTTAAGACTGTAAATTTCTGATCCCCTGGTTCAGCTTTAAATCAAGAAAGGACTTATCAAAATCCCACTTGCCCAAAATGTAGCTTGGCACCTGCAGCTCCAGAACACATTTTGGCTTGCATTAGATGCACTAAACAGGACCTTTGGGAGAGGCCGCTGCTTATCATAAAACAGCTCGAGGATCATGAACTCATGGAATTTGTGTAATATTTACACAAGGGGATAAAAAACAACAAAATGGTGAGGTGAAGGGTTTCATGTAGGGTTTTTTATTTAGCCGAGCTTTCAGGTATTTATGCCCTTTTACATGAATAAAATTCCCAAAACTGTTAAATAAAAAAAAAAAAAACTACACACAACACAAGAAACCCTTTTATATTATGATACATTAGCGTGCCATCTGTTATCAAAATTCAAAACTATTATAGACGCATATGATTCTTTTAAAAATAAAAGAATTTCTACTGCCCTTACTGCAATGGAAAAATTAATGGGAGGGCCTGTATCATTAGTGGGGAACCCTCCCAGTGGTTTCGCCAGTTTAATCTACCTGGGGGTCAGTGGAAGGATGGTCTAAACCAGCCCTGGCCAACCTAAATGACGCCATGGGCCTTTTTGATTAGGAGCAATGTTACAGGGCCGAATTTATTTATTTATGCAAATGATTTTTTTTGCGAGTAAATATTGTAAATTTTTGTTTAATAATAATATATTATATTTAGTTACAAAAACCGAAATTTACCTTGACTTTCGAATTGTAAACAAGGTCTAAAAACTTTAACTATATCAAAATTTTAACTTTAAAATGTATTTTAAAAAAATACTTAATACTTCCTTGATGCTTAATGTTTTTATTTATTATTTTTCGGCTGCATTTTTTAAATAAAAATAATAATAACAATTTCAATAAAAAAATATTTCTCTATTAATTACCATTATTCCTTACTTTTTTCTTTCTTTTTATGGAATCAAATATGTATTTTAAAAATTATGGGACATGTTTTAAATAAAAAAATTATTATAATTATTTCAATATATTTTCTGTTTTTGAATATACAGATGAGAAATGAAAGTTACAAAAGAAATATAAAGTTAGATGGCGAGCCGCAAAATTTTTTATGGCGGGCCGCGGGTTGGCTAGGCCTGGTCTAAACCGTTGGTTTTCAACCGCTACGACCCGGGTTCGATTCCCACATTGGGCACTTTTTTCTGATTTAAAAAAAATGCTTCAATGGCCCCCGATTCTTTAAAAAGTCCAACCCCACCAGCGAGTGCAAGTAACCAAACGGGGCTCTGGCACATTTGTAAGTGCAAAGTCGAGATGCTTTTCACATGTGTTGACATGTGGTGCACTTACAGTAAAAGCAGTCGCCTACTTCTACCCACCATGATTATCATGGCTTGTACCACGTGTACTAGGGATAAGCCAAAAAAAAAAACAAGAAAGGACTATAGATGATATGCAAATAAGATCTTCTATTCCCATAGATGTGTAAGAACTCACCCGGCGATCTGAATGGCCAACTGTAGTGCCTGAGGCTCAGTCAGGGTGTGGGTGCTGCATTCCAAATCTAACAGCTCGGGGAACCTCTTCTCCATGCTGTCGTCACACATTGGAGTCTATCAATGGTGGTAGTGTGCCATGGAGACAGATATAAAAGGACAAATATTTCAATCTTAAATGATGCTGTAACCAGGAGGGACACTCCCTCTTTAAAAATCCTGAGTTCAACTGACCCGGTTGATAGACCTCAGCAATGGTCCCACTCCAGGAATACAGAGGAACTGTGTCTATACTCATGTTAGAGTCGGCAGCAAAGACATCTGCTTCCATGTTAGGAACGGCCTCAAACTACAGGCAAAGTCAGACTTTCACCAAAGTGTGCCTGGATCATGGTGCCATGATAAACGAAGGCTGCACCCCTATACCCCATTCCATGAAATCATGAACTAATGGAATTTGTGTAATCTTTACATAAGGGGATAAGAAACAACAACAAACAGACAGACCTATTTTGGACATAATTAAAGCAAATGGATTATAAAATATGTTGGGAGAAATTGTAAAAAGAGAGGAACACTAACAACAACAAAAGATTTAATGATACTATTGAATAATGAACTATTTAATGATAAGGCACAATTTGGATTATATATTAAAAACACAAAGTAATAAGACCAAATATAAATAAATAAATAGTGTGTGACATTTTGGTAAAAGCGTTGTTACCAAAACGCCACACACTATTTATTTATTTGGATTTGGTCTTATAACCACCTTGTATTTATGAACTACTAGCCGAATGACCCGGGCAACGCCCGGGTTTTACCCAATTAAATGTTTTTATTCAAATACTATTTGTTACAATTATAAATTGCCGCCGTGGATGTCACTCTTGTGAAATGTCCCGCTCCAAATTTGTGTCTGAGAAGCGATATTTTTATTGAGAGATGATCTGGCTTTGTGTCTTCTGCTTGAATGATTTTTTTTTTTCTGTTAGAATTTTGTTCCTGAATACTAAAAATGAACAGGCTTCACCCGTGGTCTCTGCTCTTTGGAATTTTTCCCGATATAATTTTGTATCTGATAATCTAATGATGATACAGCAATATTGTCATCATCATTTTCTTACTAAAAAAAAAAAAACAACTATTTTTGCCCAAAACCTGTCAATTTCAAATTTTCTTGGCTAAAAATGCGACAAATATCCCTTCCATATTTTTCTCTATGTCCTGTTAAGACCCCTTTTTACATGTACATTAGGTCAGCTGATATTACCTTCCATCTTCACCGCTAGAGGAGCTGCTTGCGAGCAAAAGGGCAAATTTGCAACGCAATTTGCAAATAACTCGACGAATATTCGGAATAGAGACCTGAAATTTTCACTATAAGTTTTTTCAGATTATACTCTATATACTGTTAAAATTTCAGTCAGATTAGTAACATATTGTGGACGTGTATAGCCGACATAGGAACAAACACACATACATACACTGACTTTAATATAGAGAGAGATTAAGTAGTGGCAACCAGTTTACTATGCCATATTTCAAAACTTTTATGACTAAAAAAATAAAATTTTAGTTTTTACATCTTTATCAATAAATGTCCATTGTAAAGTGCAGCTGAGGAATGTTGAAAGAAAGAGCATAGTTACTATTTAATTATCAAATACAGTCATTTTGCTCTAGCCTTGTAACAAGTGAAATCAATGCACTGGGTATTGGTGTGACGTATTTGAGCTTGGCAAATTGATAAATTAGGCATAAATTAACACAAAGCAATAACGCGCCATCCATAAATATAAAATAAAAGGATTTCAAAGCGCGAATGTTTCTTTTATACATAAAACAAACTTCTACTGTCCTTACTGCGATGAAAAAATATATTGGGAGGGCTTGGCTCATCAGTGGTGTACCCTCCCAGCGGGGTTGTTAAACATTTTACCCTTGTAACACTAACTTTGGAAAGAAGAAAGATTTTCATCTCCGGTTCTTTGCAGAGAATTCAGATTTGATGAGAGAGTAGAGGAAATAATGTCATCTTCCAGAATGTTAAAATTGACACTAAGTCACTTTGATGGCAGAACATTTTGGAAGTTTTTTAGAGTACAAACAATTTTTCTAAATCTGATGGTGTGATTTCTCACCAGAGGTTGTTATTTATTGATAGGAATCATATGGTGACAAGACTACAACCACGTCTTCAGCATCATTGTGACCATCCTCAATATTTTGGAAAATGAATGAAAAGGCATACTTTCACTTCTCAAACCAGCATTTTGACAAAACACCATCTTTTGGAATAAACATCAAATAAATATTGGATTATTCTAATATATTGGCCCCAACCATGGTTCTTGATAAATTGAGAATGGCAAACCATATATGCATTTTGGGAATGCTAGCCCTTGTCAGGGTGGTGCAGGCTGTACCTTACCATATAAGATGGTCAAAGAACCTTCGAGGAAAATTGAGAAATGGATATTTTACATTAATAGATTTGAATATATTAATAATGGGGATTTTAAAAAATGCATAAACTTGAGGCTTCCTGTTGCTTTCTACACCAAACATTGAAACTGATTCATTCATGTTTACAATATTTTAATCAGAAGCTACTTCCAATGTCCTTCATATCTTTTATTTTTATCTGTTGTCCCTTCACACCAAATCCTGGTGATCGTGAACTTTAAGACAATTGAGTACATTATTCTATTCCTTATTTAGATTGTGTCTCTTATATATATATATAATCCTATATATATCAGTATATTCAAGGGAGTAGTGGCCTCTTCAATTTTGTACATGTGCAGGAAATGTCTTTGCCTCTTCTTTATATATATCATGGGATATAGAAGACCTGATTTTAAATCTGGCCAGTTTTAGTAATTATCATGGATGTTTAGTGATGTCCTCTAGTCTAGATCCACCATGTCTGTTTCATAACACATTGGTGTCACATGTAAGGATGTGGTCAACATTATGTAATAGATGTGTTAGAGGAGAGCCTAATGTCTGGGTCTACGATCACATCACTTACTCTAGGTGTGGTGGGGACTAGTGACCAATCAGATTTACTGGCCGAAATATCTTTAATTTTAAGAACAATCAAAACCTGTCAAAGAGACTATAAAGTTGTTGCTAGCGCCCATGAAGTCAAATTTGACTTTTGCTGTGACTATATGAACAAATATTCTCCAATCTGTTAATAACTATCACTCTCAGCTCATCTAGTGACCTTCTGGTAGATTTCTTGGCCCCTTCTAGACAGCTTCATTATGTGTAGGTCAGTCTTTGTTTGCCTATTTGGGATTCTAGAGATGATCTACCTGGATATAAAGTTACGTAACAGCAACTATGCATCTTAAACAAGCAACAGTCACCTATAGAGCCTTGCATGTGTGTACTGAAGGAGGAGACCTGAGTCCCCCTTGAACTCCAAGGCTTTCTGCCAGTTGAAGACATAGTCCTTGCCCCGGTGGAGTTTCAGGTCTCCTACAACCAGCCCAGTCACAGCCAGGGCATCTGCAGTCCTCAGAATCTCTTCATTAGAATTGAGCCTGTTGTCTGGAAAACACAAGGACTTTCTATAGGAAGTATATCATGTGAGGGTGGAAAAATAATGTTTGTTACATTTCTATTTGAGAGTAAAACCTGTTTTAAGTAGAGGCACTCAAGGAACAGAGAAAGAATAACTGGTTAGTAAAAGCTGACTGACTCGTAGTTCTTGTGCAAAAAGATACATTGGCTGTAAAAACAAGGTAATAAGACCAAATTCAAAATAAATAAATAGTGTGTGACATTTCGGTATTTATTTGAATTAGGTCTTATTACCTTGTGTTTATAATCTATAATCCAAATTGTGCCTTATCATTGGCTGTAAAATTTTATTTTCCAACAAAAATCTTGTGCCTTCTTGTCATCTTCTCTAGTCAAAGTGTTCAAAGAGCTAGGTCGATCTACTCACTGGGGGAGTTGATGATGATCTTGAGGGCAATCTCCCGGCCGTAGTTGAGGGTGTCGGAGAGGGAGAATATGGAACCCTTGCGGCTAGACATGCCCTGGATCCTGCCGTACTTTATATGGTGGAGATTTCTGGAGACATTAACACACCATTTTGGAGACACATAAGATTACACCTATACAATTCCCCTACTCTTTTTATATAAACAGTTAAACCTGTCTATAGCGCCCCCTCTAAATAGCGCCCCCCTCTCTATAGCTCCCGATTTTAAATACGTAGTACGATGCGATTTACATTAAAAGTGACCTGTCTCTAGCACCCCCTCTCTATAGCCCCAATAGGGAGCGCTATAGACAGATTTAACTGTATTCATAAATACCAATTTGGGTTATAATCACACACAACAAAACCAAATCCAATAAGTACCTTCATGGACAAAACTTAAGTGGAAATTCTTTAATGTCGCCACTTATCTATTTTTTTTTTAAGACAGAGGCGATTTTGTTCACACTTGGTTATCTTGTGTGTCTTCAATAAAGGTCACTGTCTATCAAATATCGTTCAAAGTTATTGTCTGAATCCTGATATATATGCTAAAAGGTACAAGTTTCTTAAGTTTTGACCATGAGTGTAAATTATAATCGACATTTCAGTAACATTACTGTCACAATTCGTGTAATCTTTACACAAGGAGATAAGAAACAACAACAACAACAACATTACTGTCACTGAAACATCATGCATATTTGAAATATTTGAATTTGATCTGCCATTTTAAAATGTATTTTCTTTCTCTTTATTATTATAAAGCACAGTTTAAGAATTTAGAATAGCAAGTTTTGGAAAATAAATTTCTACACATTCTATAAACCTTTGTCCACATAAGCATCACAGAGGATAATGGTCAAACATATTTTATTCAACAACCCAAAAGGAAGGGCAAATTATAGCCAATTATAAGGTAGCCAGTAATAAGGTACAATTAGGATTAGAGAATAGAAACATAAGTTATCAAGACCAAATACAAATCAATAAATTGTTAATCAACTTTTTAACAAACATCTTTCTTTTCCAGATTGAGGTTACATTTTTGCGGTTTAATAGTGCCTTCAATTTTTTTTTAATTGTAAAAATACCAAAGGTGTAACAAATAGAAATCATGGTAAGTGCCATGGTTATTCAAGCAGTGTACCTACTTTGCCCAATCAATTCCCATGGCTTCAAGAATGGTGAAGAGATGTTTGAAATGTAGATGCTGTCCATGATCTACCTGGAAACAGAATCAACACAATTTTGCCATTATAGAATTAGTAATATTTTTTATTTTCTCACACATACTGTACCAAGATTGTGTTAAAAATGTAAAGGATTAGAAAAGAGCAATTGACAAAGTGGTATCTATCTATAGAAGACCTACAGAATTTACAAAAACAGACCCGTTTCAGATCGTGGAACTCTCCCATTTGCAGACAAAATTGCGCAAACCATCACGCAAACTATATTTCATCTCACAAGGTAATAAGACCAAATCCAAATAAATAAATAGTATATAATAACACACTATTTATTTATTTGGATTTGGTCTTATTACCTTGTGTTTATAATCTACAATCCAAATTGTGCCTTATCAATTATATTTCATCTCCAAAATTATCTTTACCAATTAGCCATGCTTCTGTGAGAGTATACCTCTCTCTAAATAAACTGAAATTAGGTGTTGCAGAGAAATAGATAGAGAGAGGTAGTTCTACTGAGTTATAAACAACAAAGAGTTGCAGGAGAATGATATTCATGTACCAAAGGTGGCACCTCTTCCATTAAACATTCATTAAACCAATGTATTTAGGTTCATTACTCCAGTAGAGAACATAAAGTCTTCTTCTTTCTTATCTCGAGAGATAGAACTCAGCCTTTGCCAGTCCCAAGCCCGGATGAAAAAGGAGAAGGGGGAGCAGTAACAAACTCACTAAAAAACCTGGGTTCAGCTGGCCATGCTGATAGTACCCTGTAAGGGCTCCTAATCCAAGGATACAGGATGAGCAGCGTTTGTTAGGAGTGTTAGGAGCGGCTGCACATGGCATCTGTTTCTCATGTCAGAGGCGGCCATTTCTTTTGGAGCTAAGTCAGCCTGCCACTGAGTAGTGCTCCCAGTCTTAATGACAAAGGCATTCTACTTCACCCAGCCATGATGGTTGTCAGAACATAAAGTAATGAGCCACAACACAAGTTTTGACAGATTCAGACAAAAAACGCCAACCTGCATACCATAATTTCAGGCTATGGCCTTCAGTACAAGGGCTGCTTTTATATATCAACTTACTATGAAGGGGGTCGGTGGAAGGCTGGGTAAACTGTTTGGTTCTCGACCACTACGACCCGGGTTCAATTCCCGCATTAGACACTTTTTTCTGATTAAAAAAAAAAAAATGCTCCAATGGCCCCCGATTCTTGCAAAAGTCCAACCCCACCAGCGAGTGCAAGTAACCAAACGGGGCTCTGGCACATTTGTAAGTGCAAAGTCGAACTGCTTTTCACATGTGTAGACATGCGGTGCACTTACAGTAAAATCAGTCACCAACTTCTACCCACTATGATTATCATGGCCTGTACCATGTGTTGTTGTTGTTGTTTCTTATCCCCTTGTGTAAAGATTACACGAATTCCATGAGTTCATGCTCCTCAAGCTGTTTTATGATGAGCAGCGGCCTCTCCCAAAGGTCCTGTTTAGTGCATCTAATGCAAGCCAAAATGTGTTCTGGAGCTGCAGATACCAAACTACATTTTGGGCAAGTGGGATAAATTTTGTTATTATTTTCTATCTTCAATGGCTTGAGATGGCCTGTTCTAAATCTTGTTAGTGTTGTTTGATGCTGTCTATTTCTGATGTTCAGAGCTCCTCCTGGATTCACTCCACTGTACCAACTGTGCTTAGGTGGGATCCTCCAGTTCTTGTTTATTTTTGTTTTGGCTATTGTTTCTATTTCTTTAAAAGTAAGTTTATTTTTCTGTGGCAAGGGTTCTTTTGTGCCTTTTTTCGCTAGCACATCAGCAGCTTCATTGCCTTCAATGCCAACGTGTGAGGGTATCCATTGAAGGTGAATTTTTGAGGTTTTTGAGAGTTTTTGGAGATAACCAATTATGTTCCTGCTTACTTTGTCTCTAAGTTCCCCTGTGTGACTCAAGTGTTGTATGGCACTTCTACTATCAGTAAGAATCCAGATATCTTGATAATTAGTATTTCTGATGGATTTTAAGGCTTCATAGATGGCTATAAGTTCTGATCTGAAGACTGAGCAAAAATCTGGGTTTCTTCTGTTCATTTTCTCAATGCCATTTGTGGTTTTGATGAGACAGCCACTGCCAGTGTGTCCTAGCTCGTCTCTGCTATCATCGGTATAGATAGTTATTGCATTTTTAGGAATGTTATTAATTATTTCTAATGATAAATGTTTTAAGTATTCTGGATTTTGGTATTGTTTGTTGGTGGGTTCATTTAAAGTGGCATTAAAAATAACATTTTGTAGTGGTTTGCATGGAGAAATTTTTTCTGCTAAATAATTTTTTTCCACTTTATATTTTAAAAATTCATTTCTTTTGGCCAGGTGTAGAGGGCCTTCTTTTGTGAGTCTTAAATTGGATTCCCAATTAAGTATGTACTTGGAAGTTCTGTGTTTGTTTCCATAACTCTTGATTTTGTTTATATATTTTGGCAGATTGTAGCTTCTTCTATCCTTTAAGGGCATAATAATGTCTGCCTCATAAAGTACAATATCATTAGGGCAGGTATTTCGAAGACCTGTACCATGTGTAAAAGGAATAAGCAAAAAAAAAAGTTTTTACTGTCGCAACTTTAAGATATCTGCAGCAAATCTTTCCTATCTAACCTCAACATAGTTTGAACTTTATTTTTCTGAAAGACCATTCCTGGAACCCAATAGTTGTCTTCAGAAGACTGTAAGCATAAAATGGAGTACCAATTCCATTGTTTTCCAGATGCAGTGTGCTCCACCAGCCAGGGAACTAACTCACCACATAGTACATCTGGTCAAAGTTGAAACGAGACTTGCGGTCCAGGGCTGCGGCAATATCCCTGGAGAGATAGACAGAGGAGCCGTCATTCTTCAGTAGCACGGCTTCTTTGTCTGGAGGGTAGGGGAAAACCACGGCTCCATCCCTGGGGTCACACACCAAATACTTTTTTAAATAATAATAATACAGTCAAAACCTCTTAATTCAACATACCAAGGGATAGATAGGCAATTCCTGTTGAATCAGATTCAGTATTGATTTAGTTTCTCATTAAATTAAAACAGATACTTTGGAGAGGATTTGGAAATAGGTTTTGAAGTGAAGAGGTGCAATTTAGTTTATAGATGAGAAATGTGAAAGACCAAATCCATAAATTATATGTGAGATATCACAATGCTGCTACTGAAACATTACATATATTTATATTATTTGGTGGGGGGTCGGTGGAAGGCTGGTTAAACCGTTTGGGTTTTCGACCACTACGACCCGGGTTCGATTCCCACATTGGACACTTTTTTCTGTTTAAAAAAAAAAATGCTCCAATGGACCCTCAATTCTTGCAAAAGACCAACCCCACCAGCAAGTGCAAGTAACCAAACGGGGCTCTGGCACATTTGTAAGTGCAAAGTCGAACTGCTTTCACATGTATAGACATGTGGTGCGCTTACAGTAAAAAGCAGTCGCTAACTACCCACCATGATTATCATGGCCTGTACCATGTGTACTAGGGATAAGCAAAAAATATATATTTATATTATTTGGTCTTTTCTCGTCCTGAGGTTGAATTATAGAAAGTGTTGAATAGAAGAGGGTATAATGAAATCTCAACAATTTAAACAGCATTTTATTACCTTTGCAAAACACCAACACATCTAACAGTTAGCGAGCAAATTTGTAGAACTAACCATACATTAAACACAAAATTGGCATTTCCTGACCACTCACATTAGCATTTTTAGATGGAAAAACACCATCTAGTGAAATAAAAATCAACTAAACGTTGATTTAGCTTGTTCCAAAGATATTTGGCCAACCTATTTTGTTTTTTAATATCAACACCTGACCATTTTTATATATTTTTTTTCATATATAAAAGGTGGGATCAATAAATAAGGTGAATTATAATTTATTTTTAAAAAATAAGAACGATATTAAAAATTAGGACTTGATTTATTCAAAATAATCACCTTGGCTTTCTATACATCGTCTCCATCGTTCTGGCAACTTGTAAATACCTTCTTTATAGGCACTCTTAGGAAGCGTGTGAAAAAAATCTTGCACCACTTTCTGGACATCTTCATCCGAGTCAAATCGCTTTCCCTTTAACTCCTTCTTTAGTAGTCCAAAAAGGAAATAGTCAGAGGGGGCTAGGTCTGGACTATATGCAGGATGTTCTAAAACTTCAAAACCTAATTTAATGATTGTAGATACATTTTACATTATGTATGCGGCCTTTGAAACCCGAATACGGTTAAGTTTTTGGTCCAAATTAAGGAAATGTGGAATTCGTCCATTTTTGAACTCGTTAACCCATTTATAAATGTTTTTTTGAGACAAACAAGACTCACCAGAGATATTTTTCATTCTTTGGCATATTTGAGAGGTTTGAATACCTTCTGCATTCAAGAAACAAATAACTGCACATTGTTCAAGCGTAGTGCAATCCTTCAAGGGAGCTTACATTTTAGTTTATTTATAAGTCTCGCGCCGCGCGTGGGAAAAAAGAACAGAACACCTTAAATAGTCTCTTGATGTTATATTTTAACTAGCCGAATGACCCGGGCAACGCCCGTGTTTTACCCCATTGAATGTTTTGATTCAAATAATATTTGTTACAATTATAAATTGGCGCCTTAAATAAATGCATATGTTAGTTAATAACTATAGCCTATGTGCTTTATCTGTCTATGTACTGTTGGCTTCCGTAGGCGTCTCTTACTGGGAAAAAGAAAGAGAGGATTCCATTTGGTTATTAACTAATATATGCATTTATTTAAGGAGCGACCCGCTCCAACACAATAGTTACAAAAACGAAAAAGCGAGTGGGGGGGGGGGGGGCAAAGGTGGCGTGATCGTAGCCAACCAATAGGAGAGCGCCATTCCAAAAAAAAAGCAAACGGTGACAGAGATGAAAACTGAAGAATTGATTAAGAGCGCATGACGCTTGTAACTGTATATAGAATATTCTGTGGTTTAAATTATTTTTGCTTTTTAATTTTTAAGAAATAAGATAATTCACCTTATTTATTGATCCCCCCTTGTATATACCTAAAGAGGCACCTCTCCCTTTTTTAATTATCCCTTTCACACATTACAGACCATTTTAATCATGGTGGGTAGAAGTTGGCAACTGCTTTATCTTCTCCATTTAATGGCCCTTCGGCCATAGCCTGAAACAATGGTATACTGGTTAAGTTTTTATATGAATTTGCCATTAAACATGAATTTGGTGTTGTGGCTCATTCTTTATCATCACTAGTAAAGTAAAGGGGGTCGGTGGGAGGATGGTCTAAACCGTTGTTTTTTGACCGCTACGACCCGGGTTTGATTCCCGCATTGGACACTTTTTCTGATTTAAAAAAAAAAATTCTCCAATGGCCCCCGATTCTTGCAAAAGTCCAACCCCATCAGCGAGTGCAAGTAACCAAATGAGGCTCTGGCACATTTGTAAATGCAAAGTCAAACTGTTGTTGTTGTTTCTTATCCCCTTGTGTAAAGATTACACGAATTCCATGAGTTCATGCTCCTCGAGCGCAAAGTCAAACTGCTTTTCACATGTGTAGACATGTGGTGCCCTTACAGTAAAAGCAGTCGCCAACTTCTACCCACCATGATTATCATAGCCTGTACCACATGTACTAAGGATAAGCAAAAAAAAAAAACTAGGATAGTTTTTACTAGGGGCATAAACATAATGCATTGTTCTGATGCCTCATTAAAGGGAGAGGTGCCATTTTAGGGAACATGAATATCATCCTTCCGCAACTTCACGCACATGTATATGAGATGCCCAAACTATACAGAAGGGTTATTGAGGTGATGTTACTTACTCTGTTCTTTTAATTAGGTTTTTCTCTTCCAACATCCTGATGACATGAGGCACTTTGTCCGGGTACAAGGACTCTCCGTCCAGTTCTGTGAAGTGGATACCCAGCCTCTGGACAAACTCTGTGAATAGATCCACATCGGCTTTGATAAAAAACACAATTAAGTAATTGATTCTCAAATGATAATAATTTTTTGGTGTAAATATTTATTGAAACAAGCCTAAAGAAATTTCATTTACTGCAGTGTTGAATGGTCAAGTTGAACAAAGAATATATTTTTTTAATGAAAATTTCATTTCCATTGTTTAATGTTATTTTTAACTAGTTTACTATAACCATTCACACTAATTGTTAAATCAAGATAGGCTATGTTATAATAATAAATAAATATAATAGGCTCATGAAGATTTTTTTTAGTTTAAACATAAAAAATAGCAACTCTCCAGTAAGAGGACATCTCTCTGTAAAGGACACTTTGGTGAACCCTCCCAGCAGCTTCAGCAATTTAATCCAACAGACCGCTTCTTAGGGCACTCTTACTGTATTGGATGATTCTGCTTATATATGCAGCACCGTAGGGTTGAATCTCAGAAATGATTTTCAAGAAAACTAGGAACATAAGCTTATAGGACAGCAGAATTACATTTAAATATATTTTTTACAATTAAATTTAAATAAAAAAAAGGACACTTTGACTCTGCAACTAGGTGTCGTCTTTTACAGAGGTTCTGTATTTTCAGCTTGCTTATAAATAAACAAAATCTTAACCTAGTTTAGCATGTTTTACCATTGACAGTAGGTCATCAAAACATTGGTTAGTAAAAACTTACCTCACCAGGTTGACAAGTGAGATACATCCCTCAATATATGACTATCATATCAATAAATAGAGATCTCAGTTTCTTCATCAATGTCTTTTAGTTCGTTTAATGAAATTTCCTGATAATGTGAATTATAGATTAGAACTACACACATAAGCCATTCAGTCTTTTTGCAAGAGTAAGCTGGTCCTTGCTGCGTTGCGGAGCCTTCTCGGGGCATAATGCTGACATCAGCCATCGTCTAGCCTTCCATGCCCTGCCTCACCCCGACCATCCAGCATCTGCCGGTCCTTCCTGCCCTGCATGCGGATCCCTCGATGGCTCCCTGGACCATCGGTACTGGAGCTGCCCTCACATCAAGCCCCTCGTCTTCCAAGGCCTTCCAGGTCGTCGGCAGACCCTCTGATCTACAAGCCTGGATCTTCGAGATTGACCTGGTGGACGACGAACTGGCCATCCTCGCATCGGCGAAATCAAGAATCAACCGATACTTTGTCCAGGTCGGACTGGGCCAGGCCATCGAGGACCCCGTCATCGCCTGGAGGAGGACTCTATCGCGGTGGGGAAGAACACCTGGCTGATCTTTTTCATGTAAATATTTTAAACTGTAACCTCTCTCCCTATTGTTGACTAGATGTCAATAAACTGTTTTTAATTGTCAATTGTTATTCGGTCTTTTTTTCTGTTGTTGTTTCTTATCCCCTTGTGTAAAGGTTACACGAATTCCATGAGTCCATACTCCTCGAGTTGGTTTGTGTCGAAAAGTCACACATTATTTATTTATATTTGTATTTTACCTTATTGCCTTGTAGTTCTAATAAATTTTTCTTCATTCAATTTGAAATTTTGTTGATTTTTTTCCTTTTCAGAATTGAATATCCAACACATATATTCTTCCTCGTTTTAAATAAAGAAAAAACTCTTTAAAAAATTGGGAGATCATTTTAAATATTTATTTATCTGTGCGAATACTAATTTTCTTTAAAGTTTTTTTTTTTTGCTTATCCCTAGTACACGTGGTACAGGCCATGATAATCATGATGGGTAGAAGTAGGCGACTGCTTTTACTGTAAGTGCACCACACGTCTACACACGTGAAAAGCAGTTCGACTTTGCACTTACAAATGTACCCCTTTGGGGTTGTGAATTAATGAGGTGTGACTTTACAGTAGAACTACCACTCTGTAAAGAACACCTAGTTGTAGAGACAAAATGTCCTTTAGGGAGAGATGTCTTCTTACCAGATAATTAGTGAAAATGGTAATTGAGACAATGAAAACTGTTCTTTATAGAGAGATGTTGTCTAGAGGAAGTGTTCTCTCACAGGATGCCTGTTCTCAAGAACAGGCCATCTCAAGCCATTGAAGATAGAAAATAATAACAAAATCTGCCCCACTTGCCCAAAATGTAGCTTGGCACCTGCAGCTCCAGAACACATTTTGGCTTGCATTAGATGCACTAAACAGGACCTTTGGGAGAGGCCGCTGCTCATCATAAAACAGCTCGAGGAGCATGAACTCATGGAATTTGTGTAATCTTTACACAAGGGGATAAGAAACAACAACAAAAACTGTATATGTCACTAGATAGATTCCTGTACCTCGTAGATGCGGTCGTACTCCCGGATGCTCTGTTCCCGGAGGTAGTCCCACTGTTTCAGAAGTTCACTGTCTCCTGTCAGTACAAGCCAGGTGACACAGAGCAGACAGATGACATTCTCCGCTCCCACCTGCCTCCATCAGGGTGAACCTGGCCTTGGCCCGGTCATAGAAGTCCTTGTTGTCTAGGGCCATGGAGTTGGCCGCAACGTAGATCTGCGACAACTGCATGTTAGAAACATGGCTGTTGGAACCTGATTTGTTAAAAGAATTGGACAACATTTTTTTTTTTTACTTTAATCGCAAAGCAACAAGACTGAATTCAAATACACTCAAAAATTCTTTAATTTGATATATCAAAGGATAAGTGCTTTATGTTGAATTAAAGTAGGTGTTGAATTGTTGTGGTTAAAACTAAAATATCTAACTTGGTTGGAATTTGAAAACGGATTGAATTAAATTAAGTGTTGAATTAAAGTCAGTTGAACTATATGTGACAAACATTTTGCTCTTTTTGCTGCTGCTGTGATAGAGATGCATGGAGACATCAGAGGCTCTTCATTGGACACGACAACAACAACATTTTGCTCTTCCTTTTTGGGGACTTGGTGTTACACTTTATGGGGAATTATATAATTTTACCTTATTTATTCCTTCCCTATATCTATATAAAGGCAAGTGCTAAAAAATGTTTATTTCTTTTCTCCATTAAAAGTGACTTTTTTTCATATTTGAATCTCTAATAGATTAAGAGTGTTTAAAGAATCAACTATCTGCCATTTTGGTAACAGTGTTGCGATTGCAACAAATGAAACTGCTGATGCGCTATAAAAAAAAAGCACAAGAGAACACTTGCTATGAAAAAAAAGTTACTTTTAAAGAAATAGAAACAGTAGCCAAAACAAAAATGAACAAAAACTGGAGGATCCCACCTAAGCACAGTTGGTACAGTGGAGTGGACCCAGGAGGAGCTCTGAACCTCAGAAATAGACAGCATCAAACAAGACTAACAAGATTTAGAACAGGCCATCTCAAGCCCAAAATGATAGAAAATAACAACAAAATCTACCCCACTTGCCCAAAATTTAGCTTGGGACCTGCAGCTCCAGAATACATTTTGGCTTGTATTAGATGCACTAAACAGCACCTTTGGGAGAGGCTGCTGCTCATCATAAAACAGCTTGAGAAGCTTGAACTCATGGAATTTGTGTAGTCTTTACACAAGAGGATAAGAAACAACAACAACTTATTTGAATATGGTCTGGTTAGCTTGTGGATTCTTATCTAATTTGTACCTCACCCCACATTTATTAGTTTGGAAAATAAAGAAAAAGATGATACATCCTATGAGAGAGACTTTAGCCTAAATAAATTCAATAGTTTCTACTGGAGATGGTCCTTAATTGGAGGTAAAGTTATTTTGGAAAGAGTTGATTTAGACTTTAAAACAGTAGCTGTTCATGAGAGGTGTTGATGTATATAACAGCAGGGTACAGCAATATTTTATGACAATAGCAAGCTTCACAGAACAAGCTTTATATAACTTAAATAAGTTTTGTCTTTTTTTTTGCTTATCCTCAGTACACGTGGTACAGGCCATGATTACCATTGTGGGTAGAAGTAGGTGACTGCTTTTACTGTAAGTGCACTACATGTCTACACATGTGAAAAGCAGTTCGACTTTGCACTTACAAATGTTCCAGAGCCCTGTTTGGTTACTTGCACTCTCTGGTGGGGTTGGACTTTTGCAATAATCGGGAACCATTGGAGCATTTTTTTTTTTTTTAATCAGAAAAAAAAGTGACCAATGCGGGAATCGAACCCGGGTTGTAACGGTCGAAAACCAACGGTTTAGACCATCCTTCCACCGACCCTCCACTCAAATAAATAAAAAATATGAACAAGATCCCCCAGCCAAAATGTAACCGGCCTATATCAGAATTAGGAGGACTGAACAGAACCTCTGGTTGAGACTGCTGGGATCATCACACTGATCATGAAATTGTGTTGACTTGGGTTTAAACAATAAGACATACAAGTACGTATTTAGTTATAGAAAATTTGAAATATTTATAAGTGTAGGTTTATTTTCAAAAATAAAACATATTTTCTACCGCCATTATAGCAATGATAAAAATAATGGGAGAGCCTTGCTCATCAATGGAAGCCCTCCTAATGGTTTCACCAGTTTAATCTACCATACAGCTCTAATTTGAAGAATATTTGTCTATATAGTCACCAAAAGTCAACTCAACTTGAAGGACACTAACAACAACAACTAAAATATTGTATTAAACTCTTGGAAAAAGTATCTTAAACAAACAATGAACATTAGCTTTGAGGAGGGGGGGGGAACAGTAGAGAAATACAAATAAATATAAATCTAATAACATACACTCTTTCTCTCTTAAAGCATTCATGTTCCCCAAAACTCCAGGAAGGTCATTTCGACATAATATAACCCTAATGCAACAACAACAAAAAGTTTTATTAAGAATTTTATTCTTATACAGATTCTCCAACCAAAATGTAGGATACATGCAGGAAAAAAGTGATAGTATCTTAATGATAATATGATATCTATACACAGGGAAAATTATATAAAGACAATCAAGCTAATAGATTAGTCTGGGTAAATTGGAGGAAAATAAATAATATAACCCTAATGCATGAAAGCATAACTTTACAATTTAATCTGAAAAACTCTATTTTCATATTACCACATCTTCCATTAGTTATAAACTAACCTCTAAACACATTTTTATAAAAGAGAATGATAACCTCTCCCATCAAAATATAGGATAAAACTAAATCCCATCTATTTACTCTCTTCTTTTTGACTCACTGTCTTATAGAAAAAAATATCCCCCATTGGAAAATTCCCATCTATAATTTGGCCATATAATTGGTCTAGTCATTTTGCCAGTTAAACATCTCTTTGGAAAATGCTTATGATTTCATAAATCCCTCACAGATCTCATGGAATCACGGTCAGTCCTGGACTGATGATGCCATAAGCCAGAAACCATGGTTTCCAGGTCAGTTATCTTGAGTTTTCCAAAGCTGGCATTGTGCCCACTAGTTTTCAGAAGCAGTCAATTGATGGTGCTTATCAAATTTAAGAAAATTGAGATATATGTAGCAGTTGAAAAAAATGTTTTAATTTTTCTTTTTTTTTTTGGTTGTCACCCCAGAGATGGCGAGAGAGCAAGTGAAGCCGACACTGGTCAGGGGAGATCTGTGTAGAGGGGTCTGTCAACCCTCGTGTCTCAAAGCGGACTAATCTGTTTGAGCAAGAAGGGGGCACACCTGGGAACCCCGACTTCTTTTTCAGACCTATTTTCTCCACTGGCGCCGATTGTCACTCACTCGAAATTTTATTTCTGTCAACTTGGAAATTACAAATGTTTTAATTGTTATAAACTAATTATGGTGTATAGATTATTTTTCTTAATTAAATTAAAAAAACTAAATTATTCTATGAAATGTAAATAAAAAATGAGTAAAGGTTTTGAATAGGAATAATACTATATATGTCTAGCTTGCTATAGTTTTGCATGGCTAAAAAGAAGAAGATAATTTGAATGTATATAAATTAATAAATAAACGTTTCTTTTAACCAATGGTGAATGAATTTCTGATTCTAAATCCCTGATAACACTTACAATATACTTTGATATAAAAGAACCAAAAAGACCAAAAAGTCTTTTGCAATAAGTTTATTATAAAAACTGTGAGCTTTTAAGATCTTGCTATTCAACAGACAACAATTATATCAAAGAGCAAGCACGGGACTCACTCTTTTGTCCATTGAAGAGCAAGAGCTTGGAAGCTTACAGTTTTATAAGAAACAAACTTATTGCAAAAGGCTTTTTGATCTTTTATGTAAAAGATGGCGCTTAGTTTGAGCGTCTATTTTGGCGTGTGAGATGACTATTATAGATAAATATCCTCCTTGCAAAATATGCGTCTACAAAGTCAATTTTGTTCTTCAAAGATTTACAATGAGAATTGGTGAGCTAGAACTAGGCTTTACCCCGATGTGGTACATTACCTTCTGTAGATATTCTATGGGCTTATCATGGAGTTCTTCTTCTGATCCAAAGACTTCATGTCCCTCTGTGAGTAAACCTGCATCAACCCATACATCTTACATGTATACATGTATATGTGATAAAATAAATAAAGATTCCAGGGTTAAATTTCTTGTGCAAACCTTTCATTTTCAAGCTTTTGGACTTGTCAGTCCTTCAACAGGAGTATCACATTAACAAATTAATGATAAATACAAGGTAATAAGACCAAATCCAAATAAATAAATAGTGTGTGACATTTCGGTAACAGCATTGTTACCATCTTCAGACAAAAGTACTGAATCTATCCAATGGTATTGGTAATCTATTCATGGAGATTTGGTCTTATTACCTTGTGTTTATAATCTATAATCCAAATTGTGCCTTATCAAATTAATGATAAATACTATTTTTATACAAATTATTATTTGCATATTTTAAATACTTATGATATTGAGAGAAATATTGTAGCAAAGTATTTATTATATTTTATGATATACATGATATTTATATATTGCTACGGACAATGACTTTCCAGAATGGTTGCAGGGTTTTCCCACTATGTACTAAGTGCAATTCTCAGCCTGCAACCCCAAGACATATTATTGACTGTATTGACTCATCCATTGATGAGCTCTACTCTTCCCCGGCAGACACCATCAAAAATCTCAAGCTTTACAAGCTTGATACCTTAGTGTGATTGAGTGGAGATAAGAAAGAAGAAGAAGATATATTGTTACTCTGGAAACTTTCCTCATGGCTTATATCTTATAAATGTTGATTTTGTTTTTGTCTTAAATAAATTGCTGTGTCATCCTGAAGTTTGTCTTACCTGATTTTCTACCTTACAATATATCACAATATTTGTGAAAAACAATTTTTTTAAATATACATGTATGGTGGATGATACGTGCTGGTTGAATGATAAGGCACAATTTGGATTATAGATTATAAACACAAGGTAATAAGACCAAATCCAAATAAATAAATAGTGTGTGACGTTTCGGTAACATTGTTGTTACCTTCTTCAGACAAAAGTACTGAATCTATGTTATGTTATCGAAACGTCACACGATATTTATTTATTTGAATTTGGTCTTATTACCTTGTACTGGTTGATTGATATCTCAAGACTTCAAATTAAATTTAATAAATTCGTGAACTATTGTGGTATATATAGAAGACTGCCTACATCTATGGGATAGTATTTGACCATATTGTTTCACATGTTTCTGGTATTTCAATGCATCTGTTTATGATTTTTTTGCTGTTTGGATATCATGGATTCTATTATGTGCACAAGTAAATATGTATGAATACACAGTTACTTTGTAACATCCAATTTGTCTCTTAAAAAGTATGTCCCTTATAAAGCATAAGTCATTATTATTTTTACCATCACTCCAAAATTAATTTTAAAAAGTTTATGCATTATCAAGTTTTATATTGATTCAACGCAACTATCAACACAACAATAGCACTAAACAGGACCTTTCCGAGAGGCCATTACTTATCATAAAACAGCTCGAGGAGCATGGACTCATGGAATTCATGTAATCTTTACACAAAGGGATAAGAAACAACAACATATTGATTCAACACCAAATAAATTATAAATATAAAAAAAAAAAAAGGCAATAAGACAAATTAATTTCAATTTGAATGTGAATTAAATTGAAAATATTATTTGAATATAAAAAGTAATAGCGAAAAACACTTATAATTTAATATGGAAAAAATTGAGAGTGATGATATTTAATCCATTTTACCAGAATGCTGATAAATTTGAATCCACAATGTTTAAAATGTAATTTGAAGGACTCGTGATTTTGTCCATTATATTGTGAGAAAGGTTGTTATAAAGAGATAAATAGAATATACTGTTACATTATATTTGATTTTGTAATCTCCAATTATGTAAATTTGTCATCTTGGTATAGAACCTTCAAGTACAATACAACTACTTCTCAGTCTTCTTCTTTCTTATCTCATCATATCAGGGTATCAAGCTTGTAAAGCCTACTTCTCAGTAAAGGACAAAACCTAGTTGCAGAGCCAGGTGTTCTCTTACTGGAGAGTTGCTACATTGTAAAAATGGTAATTTTGGCAATAAAAACTGTCCTTCGTAGAGAGGAGTCCTCTCATAAAGGTTCTACAGTATGTTGTTAGTGTCCTTCAAGTTGAGTTAGACTCTTGGTGACTAAATGGACAAAATTTCTTCAAATGTTTCTACAGTAAATTTAAATATGATTGTAACACAAATATGTTAATATATAAATACAAGAAATGATGGTTTCACCTCTCTCTCTCTGTGTTTGAAAGGTTTTTATAAACAGGGTACAGTTATTTAGAATGCAAACTCAATCAGGCCTCATTTACAACATTCCAGCATGTTGTAAATGAGGCCTGATTGAGTTTGCATTCTAAATAACTGTACCCTGTTTATAAAAACCTTTCAAACACAGAGAGAGAGAGGTGAAACCATCATTTCTTGTATTTATATATTTACATATTTATTTTATAATCATATTTATATTTACAGTAGAAAAATTTGAAGATTTTGTCCATTTAGTCACCAAAAGTCTAACTCAACTTGAAGGGGCTGAAATCCTTCCAACCTACGGTACTGGAGATGGGAGTAACAATATGAATTCAATATCTTACCAAGGATGTAGTAAAGGGGATTCTACAAAATCTCATTTATTTTTGAAAAAATAAAGAAAATTGATAAACTTTACCTTCAATAAATCAAATCTCTGTATATCAAATTAAGGTGAAAACATCAGAATTCAAGGATGACTTTCTATTCAAATATATTATAGAACTCTCTAGCTTTTGTGCTCCAGTAGAAGAACTTTCAAGTCCCCCAAACCTAGAGTATTATAAAATATTTTTAAAATAAACTCATCCTCTGACACCTGATGATTCATCTTAGAAACTTATTATTATATTATATGCTATATGTGTGCGAATATCAAAGCAGAAATGGTAATGTAATTAAAATGGTATTACAGTAGAACTTCAATGAGAGGATACTCCAGCTAGAGGACACCTCTCTACAAAGGACAGTTTTCATTTGCAAAATTATCATTTTTACTATTTAGCAACTCTCTGGTAAGAGGACCTCTCTCTCTCTAAAAGACACTGGCTCTGCAATTAGGTTTCTTTTACAGGGAGGTTCTCTACTGTATTTGAAATGCATCATGATTAAGACATGGCAAATTTTGCTTAGATGTGTTCAAGGAAGTTCCAGAGCAGTGGAAATACCACAATTTGCATCTACTTCTCACCATACTGAGTGCCCCAGTCCCCCAGGTAGTTGAGCCGCACCACGTCGTGGCCCAGGAACTCATGCAGTGTGGAGATGAAGTGGCCGTGGATGGCTGACCTCAGGTGGCCAACGTGGAAAACCTTGGCGATGTTGGGAGACCTGCAATAGACCACGTCTCAGTCATACAGGCAATAATTACAGTAGAAAGTGTGCCTGGATCATGGTGCCATGATCAACGAAAGCTGCACCCCTACACCCCATTCATGGATTTTGTGTAATCTTTACACAAGGGGATAAGAAACAACAACAGTAGAATGTGTGAGGACACCTCTCTACAAAGGACAATTTTCATTGATATATTACCATTTTTGTACTAATTAATTATTCTTTGGAATCCACAAGAAGACTAAATCCAAATTATTATTTGTGAGGTGTTAGTAACAGTACTGTTAACTTTTCAGATGAAGAGAGGACTAACAAGTTAAATCCCTGAAATAGTGAATAAGGTACAATTCTGATTGGAGATTAGAAAAATAAGATAACAAGACCACAGCCAAATGAATGAATTATATGAATGTTTCAGTAACAATGCTGTTATTGAAACATCACATTTTATTTATTTAGATGTGATATAGTTACCTGAATAAACAAAAATAATTGCATTAAGGTAAGAGGACACTTCTCTCTAAAGGACACGTTGGCTCTGCAACTAGGTGTTGTCCTTTAAAGAGAGGTAGTTCTACTGTATAACCAAAATGTAACTTACCCAAATTCAACCAGAATCTTCTCCTTGGGAATATATTGCAGGAGTAGGCTGCTCTTTGGAAGGTCTTCAATTGTTGTGGTCATCTGTTTCAAGCTGTCCTGGACACAGCATGCCAAGGTTCTTGCTAGGAAGTATCACAATGAATGCATATGAAGGACCTATGATAGAGTTGTTGTTTCTTTTCCTCTTGTTTAAAGATTACACCAATTTCAATGGAATGGGGTGTAGGTATGCAGCTTTTGTTGACTCTAACATGAGTACAGATGCAGCTCCTCAGTATCCCTGGAGAGGAACCCTTGCTGAGGTTTATCAACAGGATCAGTTGAACTCAGAATTTTTAAAGAGGTCTTTCTCCTCTTTTAACAATGCTGCTGTTGGTCCGCAACTGTTTATTTGTTAGAGTTATTCTGCTTGTTTCTCAGCTGGCCTTCATATCTGTAGGTTGTTCCCCTATCCGCCACCTGGGGACATGCCCTGTAGCAGTCAGCTCTGCCGAGGGAATAATAGAGGGTTTTTTTTTCTTATTCCTAGTACACGTGGTACAGGCAATGATAATCATGGTGGGTAGAAGTAGGCGACTGCTTTTATTGTAAGTGCACCACATGTTTACACATGTGAAAGCAGTTCGACTTTGCACTTACAAATGTGCCAGAGCCCCGTTTGGTTACTTTCACTCGCTGGTGGGGTTGGACTTTTGCAAGAATCAGGGGTCATTTGAGCATTTTTTTTTTTAAATCAGAAAAAAAGTGCCCAATGTGGGAATCGAACCCGGGTCGTAGCGGTTGAAAACAAACGGTTTAGACCATCCTTCCACCGACCCCCAATAATAGAGTAGTTCACAGGAATAACATGTTAAAATCCATATCATCAACACGCAATGTGTGAAGTTTTTATGTAAAACTGTATTGATTCTCCCCATCCTGGTTCTAAGTATTCAAATCACAGTAAATACTTACTAAAATGAACCAGGAATATTTGACAAACTCTTCCTTATAAAGAACCTAAAATAAGCCTATAGATGAGTTGTGAGTGATAGGCACCAACAGATCAAATTTGAGAATATTTATCCATATAGTCACCAAACTCTGTGGACACTAACAACAAAATAAGGTTCTTTTTAAATATTATCGCTACAGACCTTACTGCAATGATAGTTCTTTCTAAATATTATCGCTACAGACCTTACTGGAATGATATAAGTTATTGAATTATATATCATTGCAGTAAAAGGTCTGTAGGGATGAGAATTGTTACCAAAACATCACACATTATTTATTTAAATTTGGTGTCTAACCATTAGTTTTCGACCGCTACGACCCGGGTTCAATTACCGCATTGGGCACTTTTTCTGATTAAAAAAAAAAAAAAAATGCTCCAATGGCCCCCGATTCTTGAAAAAGTCCAACCCCACCAGCAAGTGCAAGTAACTAAACGGAGCTCTGGCACATTTGTAAGTGCAAAGTCGAACTGCTTTTCACATGTGTAGACATGTGGTGCACTTACAGTAAAAGCAGTCGCCTACTTCTACCCACCATGATTATCATGGCCTGTACGAGGTGTACTAGGGATAAGCATAAAAAAAGATTTGGTCTTATTACCTTTTAATTTTCAGTATGTCAAAAATGTTAACCCTTTAAGCTTTGAGAGACTGATCCTCAGAAAATAAGAAAGAAAAAGGGCTGAAGCTTTTGAAATGTGGACATGAAGAAAGCTACTTTGCGATTCATGGATAGATAAAAGGACAAATATTTCAATATCTTGAAAATATTAATCCTGGTAGATCGATTTTACCAATACTAAAGCTGAACTCTGAAAAAGTATTTTAAATTAAATATATATGAACATAAGCTTTGAGGACGGGGGATAGTAATACATTTAATTATAAAAATACATAAAATGATTCACGCATTGCTCTTCCACGCAAACTAGCTTCAGAAGCATGAACTCATGGAATTTGTGTTATCTTTAAATAAGGGGATAAGAAACAACAACAACAGCTTCAGTATCAGTATAAGACAAAACAGCCCAATGCAATATAACAGCAGTATGGTAACTCCGCCTCTGCCGATCCCAAGCCCAGGTGAAAAAGGAGGAGGGGGAGCAGTAACAAGCTCACTAAAAAACCTGGGCTCAGCTGGCCCAGCTGATAGTACCCTGTAAGGGCTCCTGATCCAGGGATACAGGATAAGCAGCAATTTTACTCCATATTAGGAGCGGCTGCACATGGCGTCTGTTCCTCATGTCAGAGGCGGCCATTTCTTTTGGAGCTAAGTCAGCCTGCCACTGAGTAGTGCTCCCAGTCTTAATGACAATGGCAGACACATTCTACTTCACCCAATCATGATGGTTATCAAATCTCTTTTTCAAAAGTCTCAAGCTTTAAAAGCTTGACACCCTAATATGATTGAGTGGAGATAAGAAAGAAGAAGCAGTAGGGTAGATTAAATGGATGGAACCATTGGAAGAATTCGCCACAGATGAGGTGGTCCCTTCCATTATTTTATCATTGCAGTAAGGGCAGTAGAAAATTATTTTATTTAAAAAATAAACATACCCATCAAAAATATTTTAAATTTCTTATATCTAAAGGAGAGCCATAATTTTGGCAACACACCTTTAAATTATTGGATAACTTAAACAACTTTGTGAAAAAATAGTAAAAAAGTGAAATTGTACAGAGATCAGGTAGAAAAATTAATAAAAAGACATCTCCATCCACCACCATTTCCTGATTAATCAAGAATGGGAATTTTACCAATTCTGGGATAATTAAAAATCAATGA
This sequence comes from Cordylochernes scorpioides, assembly GCA_030710605.1. Taxonomy (NCBI): domain Eukaryota; kingdom Metazoa; phylum Arthropoda; class Arachnida; order Pseudoscorpiones; family Chernetidae; genus Cordylochernes; species Cordylochernes scorpioides. Next base: position 200,193,174 of record CP092863.1, on the reverse strand, counting down.
TTTGTTGATATTTATTCCGACAGATGGCGCAATCCATAAGAAACTTTTAGTTGCTTGATTAGGAGATGCTTTTTTCTTAATTTATGACGTTTCGGTAACAGCGTTGTTACCAAAACGTCACACACTATTTATTTATTTGGATACCTTATGTTTAATTTAAACAACTTTGATAGAAAAAAAAAAAACTTTTTACAAGCTAATAAAATATACCATCACATGAGAGACTTCCTGAAACCCAGATATTCCTGGGTGCTCCTGGAAATGGCCAGATTTGAGGTTGTCAGATCATGTAATTTCAAGTTCGCAAAGCTGGTCGCACATCAGATGGGTATATTGTGCTGGCTTACAATGGGAAATGTTCCAAACAAAGATCACACATATAATAAAGAATGATTTTAGAATGAAATATACCTTACATGGATAAATTTGTCTTCATTGATGCAGAATATCAACCCATCTTGTTTTGGATCTTCTTTTATGGTGGAGATGCCATCAAAAGTAACTCCCTGTCAACACATCAGTTTTGGTCAATTTATCACATATATGTATACACAGTGATATATATATATGGAATTATATATATGTCGAATCCTGTCGACTCTCTGTCGAATGCTGTCGACTCTCTGTAATATGCGGGACTTTTGGGTGATGGTTGATTGAGTGGTTTGATTGGATTGATTGATTGATTGTTGTGGACGCAGTCATGTTTGCTGAGATAGTAAGGTATTCACACAGGGGAAAAATAACGAGGACACAGGGTTGGATTGAAAAAGGCCAGCGATCAAGGGAGAAAGGGGTGACTATGGGGTTCTTGACTAAGGCTAGGCTGTCACATAGTGAATGTATTGTGTATTGCCTTGTTATAAATAAGAAGATACTCTTACCTTAAGGATTATATCTTTAATCTTATTTATTTAACTATTTACAAGGTAATTATTAAACTTGGAACAATTACAGCTATGGCGGAACTTTCACCAGCCTAAGGTAAACAAAACAGTCAATGTGATGATGATCGTAACTTACTCTCAACACATCTCCCCCTTTTCTCTAGAGGTTTAGCCTGCCTGGCGGCTTTACCACGCGTCCACTCCTGGTCTTTACTGGTTCCGGTGATCTCTGGAATGTCCTCGGTTCACTGTCACAAGTAGTGTTGTCCCCAGTAGATGTGAAGCACTGACTCATCTCAGGAGACTCCATCTCCTCATCTTCCATGTCAATCTTTTCACCCTGTGGGTTTGGTAGTAGGTGGAATATATTTCTTCTTAAAATTCCTTTTGGAGAGTTGACTATATAAGATCTTGGACTTCCAGCGTCTTCAAGTACCACACCGGGAACTCTCAAATCTTTCACCCATACTCTAGTTCCTTTATCCAGATGGGGCAATTCTCTTGCACGATGATGTATATCAAAATGGGTTTTCTTTTTGTGCCGTTGATCTTTTTCTCTCATTTCTAGATTTTCAAGATCAGGTATTCTTGACTGGAGTTGAACTGGAGATGTCGGCACAGTTGTTCTGAGTTTCCTGTTCATGCATAGTTCAGCAGGGCTGTACACATTTTCCAATGGAAAGGTTCGATAACCAAGAAGAGAAAGATATGGATTTCTTCCTTTCTTCAATTTGGTTTTGATATTCTTCACCATCGATTCGATGAAGCCATTGCTTTGAGGAAATCTGGGACTAGATGTTATGTGGTGGAAACCATATTCTTTTGCAAACTTTTTGAATTCTAACCCAAACTGTGGTCCGTTATCTGATCTAACCTCTTCGGGTATTCCATGGCGAGCAAAAATTGACTTGCAATGCATAATTGTTGAATGTGTTGTTTGATCCTCCAGCAATGCCAACTCTGGGAATCTAGAGTAATAGTCTGCAATTAGAAGATAGTATTTGCCCTTTAAGTAAAAATGGTCGATTCCCACTTTCTCCCATGGCCTGCTTGGGAAATCAGAAACAATTAATGGCTGCTGGGGATTAGATCTTTCTTCAATACAATTTGGGCAGCTCCTCACAAGTTCTCCAATTTCTTGACTGATTCTAGGCCACCACACAGATGTTCTGGCACGGCCTCTACATTTTTCGATGCCAAGATGACCTTCATGGAGGCTGTTTAGAACCTTTGATCTGAGGGACTTAGGAATATAAATCCTGGAATTTCTCATTAGAAGACCATCTATGACAGATATTTCATATCTGAGACACCAAAAGGCTTTTGCTTCTGCAGAAAGCTCATTCTTTGTAGGCCAGCCCTTTTCACAATAATCTTTTATTTCTCTACACACTCTCTCTTCATTTTGATATTGCCAGATTTCTTTCATATTTTCATCCTTGAATGGAGGACATGAAGTGATCTGTTGAACAAAACTACAGATTTCATTCTCCAGATCTTTCTCATGCGATATCTTAATTGGGCTTCTGGACAAAGCATTAGCAACAACAATGTCCTTGCCTGGTGTGTGATGATGCTATATGAATAGCGCATCATTCGAAGTCGTAGTCGCTGTATGCGTGGTGTCATTTCATCTAGATTTTTGGTTGAAAATATTGGAATGAGAGGTTTATGGTCAGTTTCAATGGAAAATGTATTTCCCATCAGATAGTCTTGAAATCTTTCACAGGCCCAAACTATTGCTAGAGATTCTTTCTCAATTTGAGCCCATCTCTTTTCAGTTTCAGACATAGTCCTGGAGGCATATGCAACTGCTTTTTGGTATCCATCTTCAGATTTTTGTAAAAGCACTGCTCCTAGTCCATATGAAGAGGCATCTGCAGACACTGTAGTTGGTAGATTGGGGTCAAAAAGTGTTAGTGTTGGAGAAGTTGAAAGAAGTTTCTTCACTTTTTCAAATGCTTCCTCCTGAGCACTATCCCATCTCCAATCATTTCTCTTTACTAGGAGTTGATTAAGTGGGTAGAGGATAGTTGAAAGGTCCGGTATAAATTTACCTGTGAAGTTCACCATTCCCAGGAATCTGCGCACTTCAGAAATGCTTGAAGGTGATGGAAACTCCCTGATGGCCTGGACTTTGTTTGGATCAGGTAGCACTCCTCTTTCTGTAATCAGGTGACCAAGAAATTTGATTTCCTTCACTGAGAAGATGCATTTCTCTTTATTCAGGGTCAGTCCTGAATCTTGAAGCTTCCTAAGGACACATCTTAACCTTTCATCATGTTCTTCTTGTGTAGCTCCCCAAATCACAATGTCGTCCATGTGACAATTTACTCCAGATTGGCTCTCCAGTAGATTGCTCATCTTTCTCTGGAATACCTCAGGTGCAGAAGAAATTCCGAAGGGTAGCCGTTTGAATCTGTATCTGCCAAATGGGGTCAGGAAGGTTGTAAGGCTAGATGATTCCTCTGACAGGGGTATCTGCCAAAACCCACTGTTGGCATCCAGTTTTGAAAACAATTTAGCTCCTCCCATTTGTGCCAAGGTATATTCCACTGATGGAATTGGATAATGTTCTCTTTTAACAAACTTGTTTAGAGCTGTTAGATCTACACAAATCCTTAGATCATTAGAAGACGGTTTGGGCACAATGACCATTGGAGCACACCAATCCGTTGGTTGCTCAACTTTTTCAATTACTCCTTTTTCAACCATTTGATCAAGTTGTTCTTTTGTTTTATTCAAAAGTGGAATGGGTATTCTTCTGGGAGTATATATAGCATGAGGCTGTGATTCATCCTTCAATTTAATTGTGTAGCTCCCTTGGAGTGTTCCGAGTCCTGTGAAAAGCTTTGGATATTCTTCAAAAGGATTAAGCGAATTCCTTTTTCAATTGACTGAAGTCTTTTGATAAGGTTTAGGGATTCACTGGCTTTTCCGCTCAAGAGTGGTTGCATTAGTTGAGGAACAACAAATATTTCTCCAGGGATACTTCTCCCATCTTTTTCTATCAAAGCTGTGAATTTTCCTATTACATGCAATTTAACCTGTCTAGGTCCTAAAAGTTGAATATCAGGTTTGCATAACTTCTTGTGAGCAAAATTTTTAAAATAAATCTCTTGGGGTATTATGTTTACATCCGCTCCTGTATCCATTTTAAAAAGTATTTTAATCTTATCTACTTTTACATAAACCTTCCAATCATTTGAGTTTTGTCCATTCTCATAGATATTACCAACAAAATGGTAGTCATCACCTTGGGTGACTTGTCCTACTGTCTTATTGTAGCACACCTTTGCAAAATGTCCTACCTTTTTACATTTATGGCATTTAACTTCTTTTGCTGGGCAGTCTTTATATGGATGGAATTTTGAAGCACCACATCTTATACATCCAGATTTTTCAGGCTTGCTCCACTTTTGAAATTTACTTTTCTTAGAAGTGTCTCCTTTCCCAAATGTAGAATCGAACCTTCTTGGTGGTAACTTTTTTTCATAGACTTGGTCTACATTGGCAGCCTGTGTTGTTGTTGATCGAAGAATAGTCTGTTGTTGCTTCACACATTCTGTCTGGCAAGCAGCTTGGATAGCCCTTTCCAAGGTCAAGTTAGGCTCTAGTTGCAACTTCTCTGAAAGTTGTAGATTTTTTACTCCTACAACTATTCTATCTCTAATCATTTCTTCTTTCAGAGATCCATAGTTACAATTTTCGGCCATTTTGTGAAGCACTCTTATGTATTCCTCGACAGCTTCTCGATCCTGCTGATATCTACGATTAAATTGTGCTCTTTCAAAGATGACATTTCGTTTACCTATAAAGTGCTCTTCAAATTTCTTAACAACTGTTTCATAATTGTTTATTTCTATTTCAGTTAAATTGAATGATATTAGACCGCCGCTGCCACCATGTATTGTGTATTGCCTTGTTATAAATAAGAAGATACTCTTACCTTAAGGATTATATCTTTAATCTTATTTATTTAACTATTTACAAGGTAATTATTAAACTTGGAACAAGTACAGCTATGGCGGAACTTTCACCAGCCTAAGGTAAACAAAACAGTCAATGTGATGATGATCGTAACTTACTCTCAACACAGTGAACATTGGACTTATCTGCGTGATGAGGAAGATGGTGGCGAGGTCCTGGCTCTGACAGGTCCAGCTGTTGTCCAGGTCCCAACTTGTTGCGATGGTGCCGAGCTCCTAACTAACTAAACTGAGTCCGAGATTTAACATGTAAACTTCTCAGGGCTCTCATTGGATGACTGTCCAGGTGTGCTCGTCTCTCATTGGTCTTAGCTAATCTTCCTGGACTCTGATTGGATCTTTGTTAATCCTTTGTCCTTGTCTTGTTCTAACATGATCCCGGAAGGAACTAGGTTCCTGAACCCAGTTTTTATGAGTTCCTGGATAATAAAACCTACTAATGACCGTTTCCTCTTTGATGGCCTTTCTCCCAGATTTCGCTAAGCCTTTTCTTTATTAAAAATCTTTAGATCATACATTGCATACATATTGTGGTGGGATTACATCCAGTTATGTACAAATTATGACATATATATTTACAGTATAAAATTCATGAGAGGACACTCTTGCTAAAGGACACTTCTCTACAAATCACAGTTTTCACCATCAAAATTCAAATTTCAACTATTTAGTAACTCTAAGGTGAGAGGACATGTCTTCTTAAAGGACACTTTGGCTTTGCGATTAGGTGTCCCCTTTACAGAGGTTCAACTGTATATATATAAAAGTTCTTGCCATTTTGGAAATAAAAAGGCAAACATTGAAAATTACAAACCTCCATTGATCAAATAATGTTCGCCTGCATCCATAATCTTTTTCCAACCTTTTAGCAATGACCTGCTTGTAAAATTCAGTGAATTTGGAGGCAAAGAAGTCTGTTAGTGACAATTGAAAATAGTTTATTGTCCTCTAGACAATGTTACATCTCAACCAGGAGGGTGAAAAAGAAATATTTACATTGACAGTTGTCAGGAATCAAGGCATCGCCGCCTAAGACTGGCCAAATCGGAGCTAACATCGGGATGGTTGCCCCGAGCCGGTTCTATGGCCGCGCTGAGGAACTCAGCGAGGACTCCCCTCATCGCAGGTGTCAGTCTCGCCATGAGGGACTCTCTTTCATCGATGAAGAGAATGGCATCCTTGAGGTCATCCGGTTGGATCCCTGATTGATATAAGGGCCTTAGGCAGGTTAAGTGCTTCAGTTTCTTGAAGATTTCAATAACCATACACTCCTCCCTCATGATCGGCGTCATCTCCTCCTCGTCGGGAGCAGGTGGTATCGGCCCGGCAGGCTGAGGCGCGGGCAGTGGGGGTGTTGGAGGCACTGCCGCCGGTTCGGGGGGAGACAGTGGAGGTGGAGACTCCTCGACGTTGGACATCTCAATGTCCGGTGTAGGGGCTGCAGGCTCGCGACTCCCAGGTGTTCGCAAGGACGGAGCAGGGGTCATTGGTGGAGGGGCAGGAGGCGCAGCCTCTGCAGGTGAGGCCAAAGGCGCTGGTGGTGATGGCCGGAGTGCAGCAGGTGGAGGAGCGCTGCTCGGCTCGCGGGAGGCACGTCGGAGACCTCCATGGCTGGGCTGTGGGACGCCAGAGGTGGAGGCTGGGCAGATGGCTGCTGAGGCAGCTTGGGCGCAGTCGCTGGTGGGACGCTAGTGGGAGAGGTAGGTGTGGCCGGTCCAGGAGCGTTGGTTCGCCCTGCAAGCAGGGGGCAGTTGGCCCGGCGATGTCCTTGGCCTCGGCACCTGGAGCATCTAATCCCGGAGGATAGGTATGCGGGCCAGGCCTCGCCTTTGATGGTGATGTTGAGACGGGTGGGCAGTCCCTCGATAGTCATTCCTTCGCGGAGGATGATGAACGCCTCTCGGCGGCCGTCGTTATAGGTGTACGGGCCCGCTTTCATCAGCTTGGGGGCGATGGATGTAACTCGCCCAAGAGGTGTAAGGGCGCTGATGACGGCTGCATCCCCCACGAAGAAGGGGAGGTTGCCCACCGTTATTCGCTCCGCCCTCTTGCGGAACGGGAAGACCCTGTGGAGTGTCCCCTCCACCTCGAGGCCTTCGTTGACGAGGCGCTCGGCCATGCCTCTGTTTGCCAGTCCCACCAGGAAGTGGCCGTTCATCTTGGTCACTTGGAAGACCTCCCTGGTGCTCCCAAACATTCGATCCATGGCCCTCATGTAATGGTAGGGCTCCAGTTCAGGGCTGCGCTCTACGTAGACGCAGTGGTCTTCTGTTGAGGACGCCTGCCGCGCCCTGGCCTCCACGATGTGCGCTCGGGTAGTCCTGACTTCCTGGGCGCGCGGCGCCCATCCTGCCGAAGATTGCGGACGGCGGTTAGTTCTGGCACCTCCTAAATTGGAAGAAGGTGCGGCCGCTGGAGACGAATTCGCCGAGCCGCGACGTCTCTTTCTTTTCTGGACAATGGTGAAGTTGCCCTCATATTCGGAGTTGCTATCCTCCGATAATTCTGCCCAGTTTCTATGGGCTTGGGCAGCAGCCTCAGAGGAAGAAGCAGCGGCAAAGTCGGTCGGCGCGGCCGGATTTGCATCCTTTCCGCCGGTAGCCGGATTTGCATATCTTTGATTCTTCGTCGATTTCATTGAAGAATTGAACTTCAAAGCGTTTCTCGCTGGTAACTCCACACTGGGCTGTGCTTTTGAGCCGAGCCTTGCAGGCTTTTCCTCGGCTTTTGAAGGGCTTTCAGCCCGTGCCAAACTCGGCGTAATGCCGGAACTCATACATCCGCCAGAGGCAAAATTAGTGTGTGTCTCAGTTCTTACTCATTAATGGAAGATTTCCCAAGAAGATGGTTGAATGGAAGAGGTGGTAATCTGTTGGCATAAGATCTGAGGAGTATGGTGGATGGTACAGAACTTCCTAGCAAAGTGGTTGTATGGTATCCCTGATGGCTCTTGTAACATGCAGTCTACATTGTCATAATGGAGATACATCCTTACATTTAACCAATGCTGGTTCCTTCAATTTCTAATGTACCCCTTCCAACTATTGTGAGTACAGGTCTACATTGATGGTTTGTCTATCTGATCTCATGGAATGGGGTGTAGGGATGCAGCTTTTGTTGATCATGGCACCATGATCCAGGCACACTTTGTCTATCTAGCACGATTTGTCTATCTGGTAGCAGCTTGTAGTGGACCAATTGGTGAATAGTCCACTAGATTAAAGAGAATGATCTTGCCTGGGTGTAGAAGAGGTCTCTTGGTGTGAGATGCAGTGTCCTATGGTGACAATCAATAGCAAGGATGCTCAAGAGTGCCATACAGGGCCCACTTTTCATTACCAGTGAGCATTCAATTGAATACAGATAAGTTGACATGCTGAGAACGCACTCAAGAACATACTTCCACTCGTTGTTACTTGTGACTTGAGTTTGTGGAGTACCCTCATGCTCCACTTTGTCTTTCCTATACAATTTAGAGAACCTGATTGTCTCATCAGAAACTTGTAATGATAGGCAGCTTTTCTCTTCTATGGCATCCTTCAGGGCCTAATCATCTAGCTCTTCAGATCTGCTTTGCTGTGCAGTCATTCAATATATCATCCCCAAAAGCTTGATGTACTCAACAATTTGATTTGTCTACTGATGAACCCAATTTGTAGTCATACAAAAGACAACTCAGACAACTTTGATATCTCCACTTTATTTGCCAATGTTTGAGCTATGCCTGTTATGGGAGCACCACATACATTTATTAGTCTTTTGCAAGGCTCAATCCCAACCTATATAGGTTATCCAGTCATGGGGGATAGTTAATTCCAGATCTGATTTCTGCCTTTAATTACAACTTTAATAAAATGACAAGGACTTTATTGGTTACTTCAATATTAACATCATTATTTTCTCTGATTCCAAAATAATTATATCCTTTTATTTCACCCAGATATTAAGGAAACTTAGGAATGAACATACAAACAATTATTTTTTTTATATAATTGCTGCTGAAAAGTTGCCTTACAATTTTTTTTTTTTTAAATAAAGATAAAGAAATATATATACATGATGATATTTGAGAATTTATAATAGAATCTCTCTCTAAAAAGGCTCTTTTATAGAAAGATATCCTCTTATACAGGAGAGCAGCTAAATGGTAATTTTGGTGATGAAAGCTGTCATTTGAATAGAGGTGTTTTCTAGCAGGAGTGTCCTCTCAGAGAGGTTCTACAGTATTAAGCTTTTTAAACATAACAGCCATATTAAGGATTTTATATATAGGAATTTTTCTTACTTTTATTATGAGAGATTATTCAATAAAATAATCCCCTGTTTCAATTATAAGTTTAAAAATCAGTCTTCCATGGATATGTTTATGGAATTCTGATGTTTTCAACTTGAAATATCATGAGAGGTTATGGTGAGATAAAAAGGACTAGAGAATTCATAATCTCACAGTACAAGAGTTTCAATGTATTCAGTGATTGGCACTTACTGTCTCCTTGAGTTTGGGGATGAGCTCATATTTGTAGAGGTCATTTAAAGGTTGGAACACACTGTTGGGAAGGAGGAACTGGGGCTGTTCCCTGCACCACAAGTCATATGCTCTATATTGATATATGCATCAATTTACATAAGTATATCTAACTAGGAAAACAATTTAACTTTAATATGTCATGAACACTTGTATAGGTATATATGCATCAATTTACATAAGTATATCTAACTAGGAAAACAATTCAACTTGAATAAATCATGAACACTTTTATAGGTATATATGCTTGTATATATACTTGTATATATGCATCAATTTACATAAACTAATCTTCTCTAGGGCAACAATTTAATTTGAATATGTCGAGAACACTTGTATATGTATATATGCAATATATGTTTTCATGCAAATTTGAAAGAAAAAAGGTATTTACAATAGACATTTGTTAGTTGGGGATTATTTTGGTTTTCCCAGAGTGACATATTGATATTTTGACTGTAGTAACATCCCATAAATAGAAGATCAATAAAATTTGCATATTCCAAATCAAAATTATTTTTAAAAAAGGTAACAAGATCCATTAGAAACAAATGAATAACTTATGAATAAACGTATCATTAAATGGAAGATAGGTATCTTTTATTTGTAAACGTTACGAGCTTTCGGGCAAACGCCCTTCTACAGGTTTGACAGAAATTAAGGAGAGAGACCGACCTATATACAAGGGATGATTTACATAATAACCAATTTTTATAACTTAGCAGTAAGAATTTTTAATTTTTAATAAGTAACTATTGTATTGATATGGTAATAAGATGTTGTATACTAGATTTTTAACTATGTAAAAAAGGAATAGATTAACTTGAAACAAAAATATCATAAATTTCAGGAATTTCTATTTTTCTATTTATGCTTTTAAGTTTGGTGGATACTATGGATTCTAACATTAATCTTTGGTGTAGGTTGGGTATGTTACGGTAATGGATATTGGGGTGGTTGGTATTAAAAGAGTGGCCAGTGGATGCAACATGCTGATAGATGAGGGAACGTGGGTCGTTGTTATTAATGTTGCGGGTGTGTTCTGACATTCTAATGGCGACGGTTCTACCTGTCTCACCCACATAAGTGGCGGAACAATGTTCGCATGAGACAGAGTAGACCGCCCCAGAAGAATCCAGAGGACTGAGTTGGGTACCAGTTTTTGTAATGGGGTGTCGGAGAAGTGAGTAGATACTGGGGGTATTAATGAAAAAGGTGCGAATGCCAAATGGCCTGATGAGACGGGAGATACTAACTGTTAAGGGAGTTGGTACCCAACTCAGTCCTCTGGATTCTTCTGGGGCGGTCTACTCTGTCTCATGCGAACATTGTTCCGCCACTTATGTGGGTGAGACAGGTAGAACCGTCGCCATTAGAATGTCAGAACACACCCGCAACATTAATAACAACGACCCACGTTCCCTCATCTATCAGCATGTTGCATCCACTGGCCACTCTTTTAATACCAACCACCCCACTATCCATTACCGTAACATACCCAACCTACACCAAAGATTAATGTTAGAATCCATAGTATCCACCAAACTTAAAAGCATAAATAGAAAAATAGAAATTCCTGAAATTTATGATATTTTTGTTTCAAGTTAATCTATTCCTTTTTTACATAGTTAAAAATCTAGTATACAACATCTTATTACCATATCAATACAATAGTTACTTATTAAAAATTAAAAATTCTTACTGCTAAGTTACAAAAATTGGTTATTATGTAAATCATCCCTTGTATATAGGTCGGTCTCTCGCCTTAATTTCTGTCAAACCTGTAGAAGGGCGTTTGCCCGAAAGCTCGTAACGTTTACAAATAAAAGATACCTATCTTCCATTTAATGATACATTTATTCATAAGTTGTACACCGGAAGAGTTTTAAGTTTTTACTATTAATCAAATGAATAACTGTGTGTGGGGCCTTGGGTGTAAACATCAACTGGGTGATACAATTAGAACATATGGAAACATGTAAACTCCGCCTTTGCCGGTCCCAAGCCCGGATGAAAAAGGAGGAGGGGGAGCAGTAACAAGTTCGCTAAAAAACCTGGGCTCAGCTGGCTTGGCTGATAGTACCCTGTAAGGGCTCCTGATCCAGAGATACAGAATGAGCAGTGTTTGTACTCCATGTTAGGAGCTGCTGCACATGGCGTCTGTTCCTCATGTCAGAGGCGGCCATTTCTTTTGGAGCTAAGTCGGCCTGCCACTGAGTAGTGCTCCCAGGTTAATGACAAAGGCAGATGCATTCTACTTCACCCAGACCCTAATATGATTGAGTGGAGATAAGAAAGAAGAAGAAGATGGAAAAATGTACTGGATCTGCATGATCTAGGGTTAAAAAAATCATGCAATGTGATTATGCAACTGAATATTGCTGATCATCTGTGACTACATCTATTCTATATACAGTTACAAGCGTCATTCCTGGCCTCTGTCACGGTTTGCTTTTTTTTTGGAATGGCGCCCTCCTATTGGTCGGCTACGATCACGCCACCTTTGCCCCCCCCCCCCCATCATTTGGTGCCGCCAATGCGCGAGACACTTCTGTCACCGTTTGCTTTTGGTCAGTGGTAGAATGCTCGCCTGCCACGCGGGCGCCCCGGGTTCGATTCCCGGCCGATGCATTTTTTTTTTACAATTTTTAAAACTCATTTATATATTACTAGACGAATGGCCCGGGCAACGCCCGGGTTTTACCCGAGTGCGAATATGGTATTTTAAAAACGTTTTAATCTTCATCTAGATCTTCATCTTGTCTACACCTTGTATACATCTTGCTTCCTAGGGTTGCCTAGAGTGGCCGCTATAGACAGGGTGGTCTGTATAGACAGGTGGATGTATCACACAGCTGATAATAGGGTTGCCTAGAGTGGCCGCTATAGACAGGGTGGTCTGTATAGACAGGTGGATGTATCACACAGCTGTAGAGTGGTCGCTTTAGACAGGGTGGTCTGTATAGACAGGTGTATGTATCACACTGCTGATAACAGGGTTGCCTAAAGTGACCGCTATAGACAGGGTGGTCTGTATAGACAGGTGGATGTATCACACAGCTGATAACAGGGTTGTCTAGGGTGGTCGCTATAGACAGGGTGGTCTGTATAGACAGGTGAATGTAACACACTGATGATAACAGGGTTGCCTAAAGTGACCGCTATAGACAGGGTGGTCTGTATAGACAGGTGGATGTATCACACAGCTGATAACAGGGTTGTCTAGAGTGGCCGCTATAGACAGGTGTATGTATCACACAGCTGATAACAGGGTTTTCTAGAATGGCCGCTATATACAGGTGGTCTGTATAGACAGGTGGATGTATCACACAGCTGATAACAGGGTTGTCTAGAGTGGTCGCTATAGACAGGGTGGTCTGTATAGACAGGTGGATGTATTACACAGCTGATAACAGGGTTGTCTAGAGTGGTCGCTATAGACAGGGTGGTCTGTATAGACAGGTGTATGTATCACACTGCTGATAACAGGGTTGCCTAAAGTGACCGCTATAGACAGGGTGGTCTGTATAGACAGGTGGATGTAACACACTGCTGATAACAGGGTTGTCTAGAATGGCCGCTATAGACAGGTGTATGTATCACACAGCTGATAACAGGGTTGTCTAGAGGGGGGCGGGCAGGGAGGACACGTGATCGCCGGCAGCCAATGGGTGCGCATTCTATCCGTGAGCTTCAGACATACAGACAGAATAAGGCAATTATATAGGTAGATAGTGGCGGGCGCCCCGGGTTCGATTCCCGGCCGATGCATTTTTTTTTTTTTACAATTTTTAAAACTCATTTATATATTATACAAGAATGACATCCACAGCGCCAATTTATAATTGTAACGAATAGTATTTTAATAAAAGCATTTAATCAGGTAAACCCTGGGCGTTGCCCGGGTCATTCGGCTTGGAACTAAGTAGGAACTGAAATTATATTGATGTTTTTAAATATCAAGCATGCTAGTTCCTTCAATCGATAATAATTACAAAAATGTCAACACTAGTTATTTTATAATTTAAAAAATATTTCTATCACAGATCTTACTGCAATGATAAATAAATTATAATTGGAAGTCATGACTCATCAGTGGTGAACCCTCTCAGCAGTTTCTGATAGCTCTATGTCCATGGTTGCTTTAAACCTGTCCATCTACCTTGTGATTTCAGAGCGGGTTTAAAACACAAGGTAACAAGACCATATACAAATAGATAAATAATGGGTGACGGTTCTCAGCAATAGCGCTGTTACAAAAACGCCATCCATAGTTAATTTATTTGGGTATAGTCGTGTTATTTTATACACAAGGTAATAAGACCAAATCCAAATAAATAAATAAATAGTGTGTACTATTTACACACTATTTATTTATTTGGATTTGATCTTATTACCTTATGTTTATAATCTATAATCCAAATTGTTTATCATGTTATTTTATGTTTTAATCTATAATCTAATTTGTACTTTTTCATTCAGAATGAGTTCTTCACTTCAGAAAGTCGTAATAACACCACACCTCACTGTCTCTTGCCATTCTTCTCCAACAACCACCACAAGTCCATGGGATCTTCCAATCTCAAAGATAGTCTATCTATGGACAATGACTTTCCAGAATGGTTGCAAGGTTTTCCCACTATGTACTAAGTGCTATTCTCAACCTGCAACCCCAAACCACATTATTGACTGTATTGGCTCATCCATTGATGAGCTTTACTCATTCCCAGCAGACACCATCTCAAGCTCTACAGGCTTGATATCCTAATATGATTGAGTGAAGATAAGAAAGAAGAAGAAGAAAGATGTAGTCCCCCTCATTCCTTAATAAATACAGACTATATCAAACTAATACAATATTAGAGCAATCTGGAGTTTAATTTTAATTAATTTTAATAGTTTTTGCTCATTTATCGAGCGTTTGGAGCAGTTTCTAATTCTAGAAGAAGCAAGTGAAGAAAAGAAAAAAGCCTATTTGTTGACGCTAATTGCCGCGAAGGCGTATGAAACATTGAAAAATTTATGTAGCCCAAAGTTGCCTAAAGAGTATAAATATGAAGAATTGATTGAGAAACTGGTTGAATATTTTTCCCCAAGGCGATCTATAATCGTAGAGAGATTCATGTTTTTTGGAAGAATACAAAAGGAAACGGAAAGTGTTTCAGAATATCTGGTGGAAATCAAGCGGCTAGCCTCAACGTGTGGATTTGGCGAATTTTTAAAGGAATCCTTAAGAGACAAATTGGTGTGCGGATTGAGAAATGCAAAAATCCAGAGGAGAATCTTGTCTGAAGGAGATGTGCCGTTGGCAAGAGTAGTTGAAATTGCGTGTCGATGGAGGCAGCAGAAAAAAATACCAGAATATTCCATGTCAATGAGCCTGCAGATAGCGTGGACAAAATACGCGCAGAAGTCGGGAATAGATATAATAGAGAGCAAAAGAGAAAGTGCATACATTGCGGGAGGTTGCATAAAGACTTATGCAGATTTAGAGAGGCGACCTGTTTCAGATGCGGGAAAAGAGGTCACTTGGCAACCATCTGCAGGAGCCGTGGGGAACATACAAGAGAAAGACAGGTGAGCCGGTTTCTGAACCAGAGAAAGATTAATCAAATCGAGGATCAGGAGGAGGAAGAATCCGTTCAAAGAATGGTCTTCATGAGGACGTATGATTATAGAGTCAAGTATGCTACGAATGACCCTCCCTATGTGATTAAGATGAGAGTAGAGGACACTTTGATGACTTTTGAAATCGATACGGGTAGCTGTTTGACTTTAATATCGGAGAAGGATTTCAAGAGATATACCTCCCAGACGTGCAGGTAAAAGAAGCGGGAATAATTGCTAAGACCTATGACGGAACTGTGGTACCGATTCTGGGTGAAATAGATGTCAAGGTCGATTTTCGGGGAACGATCGCTAAGCTTAGAGCTGTCGTGGTGAGAGGAGAAAGGAAGGCCTTGTTGGGGAGAGAATGGATCAATGTTTTGAAAATTGGAAATTATTTTGTGAATCAGATGCCTTTGGAGGACACGGCGGAATTATTGAGTGAACACCAGGTTGTGTTTGGGGAGACAACAGATCCGATAAAGGGATTCACGTTTGCAGTGAATATTCATGATGTAAACCCCATATTTCATAAGGCCCGACCAGTTCCCTTTGCAATTAGAACGGCGGTAAACGAGGTACTAGAAAGAATGGTGGAGAAGGACTACTTGTATCAAGTACCCAGCAGCAAGTGGGCAACTCCAGTGGTGGTTGTGCCCAAGAAGAATAAAGAGTTTAGGATTTGCTGTGATTTCAAAGTGACTTTAAATAGGTTTTTGGATACTGCGGCCTATCCGCTGCCTACTCAGCAGGACCTGTTTTCCGTATTGGCTAGAGGGAAGTATTTTTCTAAACTAGATCTGAGCAATGCATACCTTCAATTAGAGGTAAACCCTAGCACCCAGCCACTCCTGACTATTAATACGCATAAGGGGCTTTTTAGGTTTAAAAGAATGCCTTTTGGATTGGCAAATGCCCCTAGTTTTTTTCAGTCAGTTATGGATAGAATATTGGCAGGAATTAATGGGGTTATTTGTTACATTGACGATGTACTCGTATCCACGGCGTCAGTGGAGGAACATATGGCAGTATTAAAAACTATTTTTGTTCGGTTGCAGAAGCACAACATAAAATTAAAAAGGGAAAAATGTGAATTTCTGCGAAGAGAAATACAGTATTTGGGACATCTCATCAAAGAAGATGGTATTCGGCCTTTAGAGGACAAGATACAAGGGCTACAGAAAGCCAAAAGCCCGACAAATGTCTCGGAATTGAGATCTTTTCTGGGATTAGTGAACTATTATGGAAAGTTTATTCCGAATTTGCCAGAGCTGTTGGAGCCACTTCACAAGCTGCTGAAAAAGAATAGTTATTGGAAGTGGACAGGGGAGTGTGAGGAGGCGATCTCGGAGTGTAAAAGGAGAATTACCTCCGAGAAAGTGTTGGTGCCATATGATGCCACGTTACCTTTATCTTTGGCCACGGACGCATCTCAGATTGGAGTGGGGGCGGTGCTGTCCCATGTTATCGAGGGCCATGAGAAACCAATCATGTTTGCCTCACGAACACTTTCCGGGGCCGAACGTAATTATTCACAAATAGAAAGAGAAGCTCTAGCAATAATATATGGTGTGACTAAGTTCCACCAGTTTATCTATGGAAGACAATTTACCCTGATTACAGATCATAAACCCCTGGTGTCTATTTTGGGGCCGAGAGCAGGGATTCCCACTTTGTCTACTTCAAGATTGCAGAGATGGGGACTGACTTTGGCGGCTTATACATATGAAATTAAATTCCGAAGAACTCAAGATCATGGAAACGCAGACCTTCTCTCACGGTTGCCAGTAGAGAGTGACGAAACACCGGTTTTGAATCAAACGTTCATATTATCATACGTGGAAGATTTGCCGGTTACAGCAGCAGAAATAGGTGTGGAAACTAAAAAAGATGAAGTATTGTCAGTGGTGAAGCGCTATACGCAGCAAGGCTGGCCTGAAAGAGTTGGGGAATACCTCAGACCCTACTTTCAGAGAAAGTTGGAGTTAACTATGGACGGGGAATGCTTATTGTGGGGAATGCGAGTGATCATCCCGTCTTCTCTTAGGAAAAATATGTTGAGTTGTCTACACGAGACCCATTCGGGGATGGGCAAAATGAAGGCGGTTGCTAGGTCGCATTTTTGGTGGCCGAATCTGGACAACCAGATTGAATGCATGGTAAATGGGTGTAAAAATTGCCAGCAAACTCAGACAGGCCCAAGTAAAGTAAACTGGAGACCGTGGGTGTGGGCAACCAGGCCCTGGCAACGGATCCATATGGATTTTGCATTTAAAGATGGAGTGAATTTGTTAATTGTGGTGGATAGCCACTCAAAATGGGTCGAGGCGATCCTGATGAGAGAGATAACCGCAAGAAAGACGATTGAGCAGTTAAGAAGATTGTTTTCAGCGTATGGGTTACCAGAGGAAGTGGTGTCGGATAATGGCCCACAGTTTACAGGGGTAGAGATGAAGAGTTTTTTCGAGAGAAATGGAGTCAGACAAACTCTGATTCCAGCATACCATCCACAGAGTAATGGTTTAGCGGAAAGAGCGGTTCAATTGATAAAGATGGCCTTGGAAAAAAATAAAAGGAAGTTTGAAGATACCATTCAAGATACACTGTCAAGAATTCTCCTCACGTATCGATGCACGCCGCATGAGACAACTGGGAAGACCCCATCAGAGCTGTTTATGGGTCGCTCTCTGCGGACCAGACTGACATTGATACACCAGAGCCTGGACAATAGGGTGAGGGAACGACAGGCCAGGCAGATGAGGTATGATCGAGGAAGAGGCCAAGAGGAGTTCGAGGTGGACGATAAGGTGTGGTGTAAGAATTTTAGAGGTGTCGGATGGATTCCAGGAAGAATAGTGGGCAGAAAGGGGAGCAGAGTCTATACAGTTTTGATAAATGGACAGGTGAAGACCTACCACTGAGATCAGATAAGGAGAAGATGGACTAGTGGTGAAGAGGGAGATGAGGCCAGAGAGAAAAGAGAGGAGGAAGATGACCCAATATGGATGGCTCCTGAGAGTATGAACAGCCGGAGGGACAGAGAATCGTTTTCGTTGGAAACAGCTGGATTGCCGCAGGATCCAGTGTCCGGGGACCAAGGTGTGGAGATTGGAAGCAGCCCAAGGGAATCCGCGTGTTCCTCAGACAAAGAAGCCCGGACGGAGGAGAGGCCACTGCCAAGAAGAAACCCTCCAAGGGATCGGAGACCTCCTGTGCGATATCAAGGCTTGTAGGAGGAAGATGGTGTGATGTATTGGCAAATTAATTTAATATTTGTTTTTATTTATTTTTTGTCACAGAGTTGATGATGATAATTGTGTATATATGCATATATATATAGTGTTTGTGTTTTTAGCAGTTGATTATTTTTCTAATATGGAATTGTTTTAACTTTGTTTGTTTCTTGGCATTAAAAATATATTCTATTTTCAAGTCTTATCTGTGGAAACATTGCACTCTGTGTAAAATTTAGCCTGAGCTATCTATCATATGTTGATTGGCAGCTGAGACAAGTCTAACAACCAGCAGTGAAGTTAGTAGAGAAGGAAGGACATTACTGTCTGACTCGGAGTCGGAGTTCCTTGGGGATGGAAGCCAGTAGTTTGGTGGTGGCTGGGCAGAACTCCCGGTTACTGCTGGCCAGTTGGATGGCATTGGCCACCTGTCCTCACCACTGTTAGATCCTGCAGCCTGGGTTTGTTAAACTCATCTCTTTATTAAGGTCATACTCATCAGTCAAACTTTCCAACCATTGTAAAATAACCTTTTTATTAATGTTACCATTGTCACTACAAGTCACTATTGAGGTCTCTATGAAGTCCATAATAAAGAGGCTCTACTGTATATTTTTAAGTTATTTAGATTGGGTTGTGCTATGCTTCCCATGTGCTTCCTAAATAATGCTCACTTCATCTTATATTTGGAGATGAGTTTTTATGTTCTAAAATCAGCCTGTTGCAAATGCATTGGAGAAATTCGAGGCTATTTAAACCAAAATATCAAACTTTCTGAAATGTTTGCAAAATGAAAATAGCTAGCGATATGAGGTGTGTTAAAAAAGTATCGCGACTTTTGAATTTTCGCGGGTTACGTATATTCGAATTTCGATCTTTTTGTGGCTTTATGTTGGTACTCATGTCTCTCACTTATGCCGACAAGCTCGGCCATTTTGAATGTTCACTTAATTGTTGACAGCTGCTTTGCTAGCAGGTGTTTTGGATCGTCTTCTATTTTTACCTATTAAAAAAATGGATCAAAGAACCTGTATCAAATTTTGTGTGAAAAACAAAATTAAGTGCGCGATTGCATTCCGAATGTTGACTGTGGCATACGGAGAAGCTACCTTGGACCGAAGCAACGTTTATCGGAGGTACAAAATGTTCTCAGAAGGCCGAGAAGATGTGAACGACGAAGAGCGTGCCGGACGCCCGAGCACTTCAACAACAGACGAAAAAATTAATGAAGTGGAGAAAATGATATTGGCCAATCATCGAATCACCGTTAGAGAAGTTGCTGAGGACCTAAACATATCGATTGGCTCGTGCCATTCGATTTTTATCAATGATTTGGGCATGAGACGGGTCGCCGCGAAATTCGTACTAAAATTGCTCAATTGCGACCAAAAACAGCATGGCATGAACATTGCTAATGAGATGTTGGACTCTGTCCGCGACGACCCAAATTTGCTCCAGAGGGTCATAACTGGTGACGAAGCGTGGGTTTATGGTTATGACGTGGAAACCAAAGCTCAATCATCTCAATGGAAGCTGCCGAACGAACCAAGACCGAAAAAAGCGCGCCAATTTCGGTCGAATGTGAAAGTTTTGCTGACAGTTTTCTTCGATTGCAGGGGCGTGGTGCATCATGAGTTCTTGCCACAGGGTAGAACGGTCAATAAGGAATATTACCTGCAAGTTATGCGCAATTTTCGCGAAGCAATCCGCCAGAAACGCCCGGATTTGTGGAAGAACAAAAATTGGCTTTTGCACCACGATAACGTCCCTGCTCACACATCGTTGCTTGTGCGCGACTTTTTGGCCAAAAATAACACACTAATGATGCCGCAGCCACCGTATTCCCCAGATCTGGCCCCATGTGACTTTTTCTTGTTCCCTAAACTGAAGAGGCCCATGAAAGGACGACGTTACGCTACCTTGACGAGATAAAGACGGCATCGAAGGAGGACTGAAAAAGATTTTTAAAAAATGATTTTTTGAAGTGCTTCGAAGATTGGAAAAACCTTTGGCACAAGTGTATAATATCTCATGGGGATTACTTTGAAGGGGACAAAATAGGTATTCATGAATAAATAAATAATTTTTGAAAAAACACAAAGGTCGTGATACTTTTTGAACACACCTCGTATAAGCTACAATTTGGATTATAATTAAGAGTTTCATGTACTGAGTGAAACTTTCAACCTGGAAATCCTAACCACATCATCAACTGCCTTGGCTCATCCATCAATGAGCTCTACTCCTTCCCATGGATTTCCCTGTGGATATAGAGATTGGGAGTAGAGATTTACTATTGATCCAGTTGATAGACCTCAGCAAGGGTCCCTTTCCAGGGATACGGAGGAGCTACGTCTGTACTCATGTTAGAGTCTGCAGCAAAGGCGTCTGCTTCCATGTTAGGAACGGCCTCAAATTACAGGCAAAGTCAGACTTTCACCAAAGTGTGCCTGGATAATGGTATCATGATCAATGAAAGATGCCCCCCTACACCCCATTCCATGAGATCAGATGTTGATTTGCATGCTGAATCACCCATCACACAGAATAACATGGACTTTGTGTAATCTTTAAAAGAGGTGATAAAAAACAACAACAGCTCATCCCCAGCAAACACTGTCAAAAAGCTCAACATCCCCACAGACTTGACATCTTAATATGATTGAATGGAGATAAGCAAGAATATTCCCAAGGTAACAAATCATAATACAGGAGATCCTTTCTTTACAGGACACTTATTAAGGTGAAATATCAGTTTTCCAGGGATGTTTCTTTTTTAAAAAGAAACTTATTACAAGAGTAGGAATCTCCAGACATCATCTTGAAGAAGGAATAAAAGTTAACGGCGATGTGTTTCTTTTATGTTATAGTTTCTATTATAAACTCGTCGCTGTTAACTTTTTTTCCTTCTTCAAAAGAAACTTATCCCTGGAATATTGATAAAAAGGATTATTTTATTGAAAGGACACTTAGTTGCAAAGCCAAATTGTCTTAAATGGAGAGCCGCTAATTAGTAAAAATTGTCATTTCAATAATAAAAACTGTCCTTGTAGAGAGGTGTCTTCTAGCAAGAGTATCTTCTCACGGATGTTCAACAGTATTATCATAGACCTAAATGCCTACTCACAGAGAAAGTGTCCCTAAAAAAAGTATTCTTCTTCTTTCTTATCCCCACTCAATCACATTAGGGTATCAAGCTTTGACAACCATCATGACTGGGTGAAGTAGAATGCGTCGTAGAATGCCATTAAAACTGGGAGCACTACTCAGTGGCAAGCCAACTTAGCTCCAATATGAAATAGCCAACTCTGACATGAGAACAGACGCCATGTATAGCTGCTCCTAACAATGGAGTACAAACGCTGCTCATCCTGTATCCCTGGATTAGGAGCCCTTACAGGGTACTATCAGCCGGGCCAACTGAGCCCCAGGTTTTTTAGTGAGCTTGTTGCTGCTCCCCCTCCTCCTTTTTGTATCCTTTTTGAAGTGAAGTCTTCTAGCATAGCTACAGAGTAAGTTGTTGGTAGATAATACTTTTAAGTTTCATCCACATTGTTTAAGTTGCTGATTGAGAATTAAATGTTTTATTTTGCTGATATGAAAGGCAGGAAGATACTTGCTGTGTTTATCCCTGACTTCCATCCACCCTTCTGAACACTTGTTTCTAATTAGCTCACAGGTGATAAACAATAAGGGGGTTGATATCTGCTGACTTATTTTTACTCATTGACATCTTGGTTGAAACTTGTTAGGAAATCTCGGGAGTTCTGTAGACTGTAAAATCCCAAACCTAAAAGATATTGATATTTATAAAAATTCTAAAATATTTTGAACTTTATAAGAATATTTTTAGGTGAGATACTCATTGCTACGGACAGTGAAAACATGTCGATGATTGGATTATTCTGCGCTAGGCCTACTCATGGTAAACAAAAGATAAGTTCCATTTTTAAAACAACCTAACATATTGATATACTTGGCAACACATTGCCCCCAGTGATCAGCAGAAATATATCTCACCCTTTATTGGGGAGAGTCCTCGACATTTGGCCCAATATGAGACTAAGCCTCTCATTGGTTGTGATGTCACGGTGACGCATGATGTGAACAAAGGTTATGATTGGTTCATTCTACGTGTCACTGCCGTGACTGATATAGATATTTTTAACACATTTAAAAAACTATTATTAATATTTTAAATACCTGTGAATACTTTATATTGACACTATATTTATTAAGGACTTTTTATTTTTATTATTTTATATTAGAAATTTTTTAATTGTGTTTTAGCGTAACGTAAACAAATAAATACTGGCGTAATTCGTTCCAACTGTGCCAGATATTTGAATTTATAAAAAGGCATATACAAACAAAAATATAAATAAAAAATTGCATTAATAAGTATGACAAAAAATATATGAAAAATATGTCTTTTTGTATAACAAAGCATTATAAATTTGTTGATTGTTCATCATTGTCAACCACAGTATTGCAGACTGAACATTTGATTTGTCTTGCTAACCTTGTCTAAACTCCATCTCTAAACTAACCTTGCCTTTTAAACAATTTCACATTATATAATTAATAAACATAATAGTGCAGACTGTACTTTTGCCTGTATTGACAAGGTGTCAATAAATTATATTAATTGTCCATATTTAGAAAACCGAACGGCTAACAATTTCCAAACGACCTATAGAGATGTATAGGTATATACTAACGATATGATCTATCAATAAAACTATTTTATTTTAAAAAACTATTATTTTAAAAATAAATTTGGTGCAATTAAAATGCAAAAATAGACCTGGAAAGTAATTATATAGTGACAAATATAGAAGCGAAGTTAATTTGGTAAAATAAGTTGTCGTTAAACTATGAACAACAAAAGTATAAAATATAGCATATATATTATTAGAAGGTATAAAAACCTTAAGTGCAATGTTTTTCCTGAATGTTGTTGTCATGATATAAATGTTATATTTTACAAACAGGGGAAATCATGTGTTTTTCAAATTAATAACATAAACAAACATAGTCAAATATCACATTATTCCTTCTCCGATTTACTTTCAAAGTGTGACTTTAAATATATTATAAAACATATATCTTCATGTAAAAGTATTTATTAAAATTAAGATCGGAGCCCCATGAGAGGCGTAAAAAATTGTTTTAAAGTCAATTTGAAAATTTGTAATATCTACATATTTGGGGCATTTTTCACCAAACGAACCCAACAATGATGTAAACATATTACATCATATATGTACAGTGTCTTGCCGAAGTGTTTGCTGTCCAGATGGAGGACCTGGACAAGCTCAGGACTTCTTGTATTCCGAGGCCCGCTGCAGTAAGGTGTAGACAATGTATATATGTACCGATATGTACAATACTCAATCCCTTCATATATATACATGGTGAAAGGTTAAATTCAGCAAGATATTTCTTTTTATTACCACATTGAAATTTAAATAAATAGAGTTAATAAGTTAATATATACTCTAGATAAAGTAGGTATTTCAAAGATAACAATAAAATTTAAGAAGTACTAGATTAAAATTTCAGGGAATCGTCTTTATATATTTTATTATTTTTATTATTAATTTAAAATTAATTTTATTCCAAAGAATAATTTTTTTATTTTATGTCTGAATTTATTCTACGAAATATTTTTTTTTTTTACTCTGTAAAAGAGATAAAAGAATTCTCTTTGGTCACGCGGGGGATTTGAAAAAATTTCAGTTAGATTTAGAGTAGAGACAGTGAAGAGTGAGGTCGGGCCGAGCGGTGGAAAAACAAGATATATTCGGGACGGAATGTGAGTATTCTATATACAGTTACAAGCGTCATGCGTTCTTAATTCTTCATCTCTGTTACCGTTTGCTTTTTTTTTTTTTTGGAATGGCGCTCTCCTATTGGTTGGCTACGATCACGCCACCTTTGCCCCCCCCCCCCCCCCATCATGCCCCCCCACTCGCTTTTTGGTTTTTGTAACTATTGTGTTGGAGCGGGTCGCTCCTTAAATAAATGCATATATTAGTTAATAACTAAATGAAATCCTCTCTTTCATTTTCCCAGTAGGAGACGCCTACGTGTTAGAATGGTTTTAGGTTTTATATTATTTTAGAAATTAATACATACGATTTTAGTAATTGAAAATAGTTTATTTATGAAATGCAAAACTATGTCTGTTAATTTATAAGTAATAATATATAAGAATCGTGAGGAGTGATAACTATGCAAATATTAATTATGATAGACCACAGAATATTTAAAATAATTATTCAGTGACAATATTTTATAAAATATTAAAGTCTAAAATTGAATTCATATATTCAACACTCCTTCTTGAATTCATGTTTTAGAGTTTTAATTACTCTATCAAAACATCATCTGCAGCAGTGAAGATCTGTGTTTTTCAAAAGTTTCCTTTGGCAGAGGCTTGGTTAGGATATCAGCAACTTGGTCTTGGGTTGGGCAAAACTGAACATCAACATTTTCTCTTATCTGATCTTTCAAAAAATGATATTGAACATCTATATGTTTTGTCTTTCTGTTCATTTGTCCTGTCTTCATTAAAGTCATTGCACTTTGGTTGTCAATATTTAGTTTAGCAAGTATGGTTTCATTTGTAAGTTCATTTTGTTCATTTCCTCTAGCAACAAGTCTTGCTTTATAATGTCCACCATCCATCTAGAACTGAGTATCTTCTTTCCTTTAACTTCTTCAGCATTTACAAAATCCCAAGTTTCATTTTTCTTCAATGAATCTTTTTCTTCCTGTATTGCTTTTACCCAGTTTTCTTTGTCTACTCCGGTTACAGCTTCATTGTATTTTAACAATCCTATTTCTTCAGGAACAGAATTCAACACTTCATAATCTTTTAGTCTTTCAGGTCTATTGATATTTTCTCTATTCCTTAACATATATTTTGAATTGGTCGAGTTCTGTGGTTTATCATGGGTATCCAATTCCATTTTAGTGTCTTGACTTTCCTCTATTTCACAATCCAAATCTTCTCTGTATCTTGGCTGAATGACACTGGTCATTTCATTTGTTAGTTTTCCTGTAAACACCACATCTCTTGCAATTATAATCCTTCTTTTCTGCATGTCCCACAATCTGTATCCATTTCCACTGTATCCGATAAGTGAATATTTTTCACTTTTACTATCCAATTTTTTTAGATTTCCCAATTTTTTGACATACACTTCACTCCCGAATAATTTTACATTAGAAAGATTAAGCTTTCTTCCAAACTACATCTGTGCTGGTGTTGTTTATACTGTATTTGAAGGGCTTCTGTTGATTAAATAGGCAGCGACTCTTGTGGCCTCTCTCTCTCTCCCCACATTTCCTTATTTAATTTGGAATCCAGCAAAAGTGCTCTGGTTTTTTCAATCAGAGTTCGATTCAACCTTTCTGCTTTTCCATTCAATTGTGGAGTATATGGAATTGTAAAATCAAGTATTATTCCTTTCATTTTGCACAATTCTTTAACTTGCGTATTGGCATATTCACCGCCATTATCACACTTTAATTTTGACACTTTCGCATTTAAGAATCTTTGTCTTTGGACGCCTTTGTCTTTGGACATGTTTTAACCTGACCAGGAAGTGTTAGTTTGTTGAACTCAACTTTTTACGAGTTCCGGGATAATATAAACTTTACTAATGATTGTGCTCTCTCTAGGCCTTCTTTCCTCCACAGA
Source organism: Cordylochernes scorpioides (assembly GCA_030710605.1). Lineage (NCBI taxonomy): Eukaryota > Metazoa > Arthropoda > Arachnida > Pseudoscorpiones > Chernetidae > Cordylochernes > Cordylochernes scorpioides. Next base: position 200,167,222 of record CP092863.1, on the reverse strand, counting down.
TTTTGTTAAGCCTTGTTCTTTATTTAAAATTCAAAGCATACATTCTCATACATATTGGATTGGGTTGGCATCTAGTTATGTACAAATTATGACATATATGTATCTATTAAAACATTTGAAAATAAATTAAAAATGATTTAAACAATAAACTGTAAGAACTTTTTAAAAAGTTTAACAATAAAATGTGTGTATTTAAAAAAATTCATTACAAAATTTTATGGAGATCGATTAAATTATAAGTAAAAAGATATTTTTAAAATGTATTAAAATGGAAGTTGAAACAATTTAGGATGAATATATGATTACAATGTATGATTGCAATTTTTATAATAATTTTTTCATGCACAAATTTCCCCCACCTACTTTGTATTTTAATTGATTTCAACTGTGATATTATAGCACTATGCGGCGCTGAGTTTGTGTTTACAAAAAAAAAAAATGTAATGCCTCGATAAAGGTTGGCGTTCAGCCAGCCGAAATATTGGCAAAATAAATCTTTTATTATAAATCCAATATATTCTTTTTTATTATATAATGAATTAAATATGGATTGCTCTATTTTCAAAATAAAAAAAATAGATATCTTCTGTAAATATATTAACTTATCATATTTTTTACATTATATATAAACTTATATGTACAGATGATACATATATTTTTATACAATTATATATATACAATCATAGATTTTATTTTCAAATATATAATAGTATGAATATTTTTATTTATTTGTACCTTATATCTTTTTTTTCTCAATATTTGACCCATCTGGCTGACATCTTAATAGGATATAAAGTTGAATTCAAAAAGATCAAGGGAAGATGATTTGCATAAGTCACTAGCCAATCAGTATCAATCCCCGGCGATCCGGGAATATTTTATATATAACTCCAAAGTATGCAATATGGTTTTATATCAATATCTACCAAGTGTTTTTATTCAGGGTGATTTATCTTGATACTAGAATACCACTGCAAATACATTTTAATCAAATTTCGTCTATATTTATAGTGTGCAAAATTCAATATTATGATGCATTAGCGCGCCATCTGTTATCAAAATTCGAAACTATTATATGAGCTAGTGTTGACTTTGCTTAGAATTATTGATGAAACTGATTCCAATAATTATTAATTAAACATTATATTTATTGATTTACAAGAGAGAGAACAAAATATAAAAGGGAAACTAATATTAAAACAAAGGAACTTTTTTCTGTTTCGGGTAGCGCCTATTTACCTGTGAGCTTACACACACTCTGTGGTAACAAATAATTAATATATATATACAACACACGCTCCCCTGTGTGAGCCCTAATCAGCAAGTCCAAGGCTATCTGCACATTTCTGTAGTTTGTCCTTAGGTAGACTCGTTAGTATATCCGCCTCCATGTTTTTACTTTTGGTGTATGCCAGCTTGATTCCTTTTTGAATTTTCTCTTTCACAAAATAATACTTTCGGTTTATGTGCTTTGTTCGTGAAGTAATTTTGTCAGATTGTATCCAGTTTATTGCAGCCTTGGCTGTCACTTTTCAAGGTAATTGGGAAAGTTAAATTTTCACAAAGTTCTTCTAGTAATCCCATTAACCATAATACTTCTGTAATTCCTTCACATATTGAAATAAGTTCTGCTTCACATGTAGACAAGGCTACTAAATTTTGCTTTCTACTTCTCCAGTTTATTAAGTTGTTGCCAAGTTTGACTGTATAGCCTGAATAGGATTTTGCGTCTCGGGTTGTGCACCAGCTCGCATCAGTACTTATTGTGATATTGTTGTCTTTTGACTTATATGCCAACATTTTATTTATCGTTCCCTTCAGGTATCTATAAATCCTTTTAACTCCAGTTAAGCGTATTTCTCTTGGATCATTACTATACTGAGATAAATTGCTGACGTTGAAGGATATGTCCGGTCGAGTACCTGTAGAAAGGTACATTATTGATCCAATCATTTCCTGGTATACAGTTTTATCTACTGGCTTAGATTCCAAATATTCATTCAAATTTTGATTTTGATCTCCAGGTGTCTGCACACTGTTGCATTCTTCCAGTCCAAATCTGTGAAGAATTGTATCAATATAATGAGTCTGAGATAGATAAAATCCATCTTCTGCCCTTTTTATTTCAATTCCAATAAATGGTTCGCTATCTTTCTTTTCTTTTTTAAACATGGAAACTTTCTCCTTGGATTATAAATACTATAGAATAAAGCGATAGGAGAAAATAATTTTTAATAATCGACTGTCGATTATTAAAAAATATTTTCTCCTATCGCTTTATTCTATAGTATCTTTCTTTTCTGTTAGAGTAATATATTTTTCTATTTCTTAAGCTAGGTTGTCATTAATTTCCTTACTGGTTCCAGCAATGATGAGATCATCTACATATAGACCCAGTATTGCATACTCTTCTCCTCTCTGGAGTTTATAGACGCATGGATCACATTTGGTTCTAATCATTCCCAACTGGTATAAAATTTCATTGATATTTTTGTTCCAACATTTTCCTGATTGTGGTAGACCATACAGGATTTTAAAAATAATTTACACACTTTGTTTTCTTCTCCTTTTTGCATAAAACCATCTGG